>CP019373.1:0-1200000 GCA_001302255.2 Trametes hirsuta | reverse complement strand
ACCATGAGCCATTGTTGCATTCTTTTATGCGTGGCCGAAGCCACAGTGCCATGCGAAGACGGTATGGTATTTATCTCGCTCTCTTTCATCTAATCTGACCTCTCATCCCGTCTCCCTTTCGCAGTCGTTCTGTCTCGCCTTGCGGTGTGAGCTGCACATCATGTTGAACGTCGTGATGTATCGTACTAACACGTAGAGCATGTCTAGGCAAGCCTCTTTCACTCATTCCGTTCTTTGAAATGTCGCCGCCCACGTTCCTCAACCCCTTCGCTCGTGGAGCGCAGAAGACGGGCGGACACTCCTCTGCGGAGCACTATAGTCTGTCAGGGGAGGCGGATTTGGAACAGCCATCCGGGGACGCCGGCGTGAAACGTAGTGCGCGAGAGGCTTGTCGGACGCCCTACCCGGGACCCCTAGACGACGACGACGACTTGGTGATGGCTCTCCTCACTCGGCCGGTACCGCGTAGGACCCGCATCCAACCCGAGTTCGGGCTATCATCTCAGGCGCCGGGCTCATCATGGCAAGAAGTGGACTCCTCCATTGGCGAGGCAGATGAGCTTCCACAGTGCACGCACCATTACGAGGCGCCAGAATATGCGAGGCAATCCACGGAGACAAGACGTTCGCGCCCCCGCAAAGGATCCCTCATACCCGCACAGGGTGCGAGGCATGTCCTCCTTCCGTTGGTCAGGAAGCTCGTCGACCTTTTCAAGCCCAAGGAAGTCGAGCTCACTCTGGAGGAGCGCCGGAACCTCCTGAAGGACTTGCTTTCCATGAATCCGCTTCCCAATTCGTCCGCGGACAAGCGCACCACATATACGCCCCCACGTCCGCCACGCCCACCGTCCATCTCTGGCGAGGTTCTGGATCTCATGGGGCTCTACCCCTCCCCGGCGGCCCTCTCGCCAGCGGCTGAGATCGCAAGGAGGGTCTTCGTTGCGCACCCTGCACATGCTCTACATTCTGTGCGACCGGAGGTGCAGTTGCACTCGTCCCCAACACCAGAAGCGCTGCAGCTTCCACCCCGCCCACCCCCAAAGACCGGCCGCGTCGGTGGCTCGCTCCCGACCATCCCGCACATTCGGCAGAAGATTGGCGTCGCCCCAGACCCGCGCGGCCGCCCTCGCCGCCGGCAGCCCGTCGCAGCCGTCGATCGTGGCGAGGTGTACTGGGACGTCCTGCAGGTCAACCGGATCTGCGTGTCTCGCTCGGGGAGCAAGTGGGTGAGCGGGGGCATGCTCGGGCAGGGCGGGTTCGGCACTGTGTACCTGGTGTACAACGTCCCGCGGAACGAGCAATGCGCGATGAAGATTGTGCATTACAGCCGAGGGATGTCCGAGACGTCGTGTCGTGGGGTCGTCAACGAGCTCAAGGTGCTGTGTCGGCTCGCGGAGGATCTCCGTCCCGCGCCGTATTTGTTGCAGCCGTATGCGGGCGACGAGCTTTGGGCGTGGAGGTCTCCTGGCGGGTATCTTCACGTCGTTACGGAGCTTTGTACGGGCGGCGATCTGAGCTGTTACCAGTACCGGCTTTCTGACGAGACACTCGCCCTTGTCTGCGCAGAAGTGGTTAGTCATCTCTTCCAGTCTCGATTTTGCGAGCACTCGGGCTCATGGATGGCTGAAGATTGTAGGGCTGCATTATCTGCACGAGCTTGGGATCGTCCACCACGACCTGAAACCACAGAACGTGCTCGTTAGCGCGGCGGGGCACTGTGTGATAGGGGACTACGGCGGTGCACAGTTCCTCGACCACCGGGGGCGTATCGAACGAGGGCCGCGGGGCATGGCCGTCATGACGATCCCCTTTGCGGCGCCAGAACTCCTGTCAGAGGGAGACACCACGTACGGCCCGGAGGTGGACTATTGGGCGCTGGGCACGACGCTCGTGTCGCTCATCATGGACGATGTGGGTACATAGTCGCTGGCCTGAGAGGCATGTGGCCCCGTTTCTCATATTCGCTTCGCAATCAGGAGTTCTTGCCGGGAGCCCGGGATAGCTCTACACTCTGGGTGAGGCTGAGGCGTGTCGAAAACAAGATGCGCCAATTGGGCGTGTCGGAGAAGTTACACGGGTTCATCATGGCCGTGAGTGACGGTACTTTGCAGTACCCTTACGTGTTAATCTTATTTTTGCATCCCTATTTCGCAGCTATTGGACGAAAGCCCGTCGACGCGACCGTCATACCATACAATCGGAGAGCTTCCCTTCTTGTTCGACACGTGAGCGCATTTCTCCGAATAACAATGGATCTCCGGTGACTTACGTTTACCCCTACAGAGACTGGGATGCGGTTCAGAAGCAGCGGTGCCCACGTAAGGATTTCTCTTTCGCTGACTTACGCCCCATACCAACATCTTTTTAATAGCTTTCCGCATTGTCAGAGAAATCGGTGCCCTTGCGCATGGTTTCTCCATACCCGTGGCCCGCGTGCACGAGACGCGAGCTCCTGTCGACCTTCTCGAGCGGATGCGGCAAGAACAATTGTCACTCGTGGTGGATGCGTCGTACGACGTAGAAGCGCATAAAACTTTGATCACATCCGTCGTACTACTATAATATGTCTCCCACTCTATTTCTGCCCGATTTCAGTACTTTCCTTCGTCGCTCTTGTCTAAATCGTCTTGCTGTAACTGCATATGTTGTACTTATTTCCCCATGTATATGATCAAGAAGTATACCCGCATCTCTCGCCCGTTTGTTTAAAAATTATTATTGCTCTCTGCCTCAGACGATGCGATGACCAACTCGTCCCTCCAGGGCGTCTTGATTTCCGCAGATGGCAAATGAACTTGAGAAGCGCTGGGCGCTGAGTATGACCGCACCGTGGGCGCCAATATTTTATGCCCTTTGGACGGACACTACCGCGCTTCACATACGTCTACGCGCAGAGGCCACACAGACTCCGCACGCTCGCCCCCCTTACTCTCAATGTGAGGATAGTACCCGGAAAACCGTCAGAAAAATGCTCAAAGGTATCCGCTAGACACCATTGCGGCGCGCGTGCCTATCCCAGCGCAGTCTCTCGTTTCTGGCTATGGCTTCACAAGAGGACATCTCTGGCAACACACTCGCTCACTTTCTCAAATCGACAAGGAAGGAATACCTTGATGCAGTTGCGTCTGGAACCGGAAAAGAGTGGACTGTGGTGATGGGGAATGAGGCAGGCGGTCAGTGTTGAATGCGCGGATTCTGTTCGCAACTAAATTGTCCCTCAGATCTCGACTCCATTGCAAGTTCGGTGGCCTTTGCCTGGTACACCTCGAGAGTCAAGAGTCGCCCCGCTATTCCGCTGACGCAGACTCACCGAGCCGATCTCCACCTCCGCGCGGAGAATCTACATACATTCGAACTGGCTGGGCTGCAATCGGACTCTGATGTGCTCTGCATTGACGACATACCACCATCTCAGCCGTTTCCCTCTACACTATTTGCACTTGTGGACCACAATCGCCTTCATGCGCGCTTTTCGCGCGATAACCCGGACGCGAAGGTTGTGGCCGTCGTCGACCACCATGAAGACGAGGGTCTGTACAAGGACACCGCGGACCCGCGCATAGTGGTCGTCCCCACCGGTAGCTGTGCCTCTCTCGTGGCGGGATTGTTTGAGGAGCATCCGGAGCACATGACCCCAGAACTCGCGACGCTCCTTCTGAGCAGTATCGTCATCGACACTGGTGGTCTCAAGCGAGGAGGAAAGGCGGAGGAGGCAGACCGTCGCGCCGCGACGTTCTTGACACCTTTCGCGTCCATCCTGCGGAATCACCCCAGGCCATCAGAACTGACCACTCAAGTTGTGGAAGAGATGCCGGGACTCCGGGAGCTCAATGCGACGCTACAGGAGAAGAAAGCGTCCGTCGCTCACCTGAACACGCTTGACTTGCTCCGGAGAGACTACAAGGAATATTCACTGACACCTGGCCATTCGCCTGGCCGGGAGGTTCTCGTCGGTCTGTCGACCGTCCCCATCGGCTTCAAAGTATGGCTGCCACACCATGCGGACTTTTGGTCGCAGACGGAGAAGTTCATGGCGGATCAGGGCTTGACAGTCCTTGGCATCTTGACGTCGTTTCGTGACGACCAGGATGCGGGAAAGAACGGACGAGGAAAGCACCGTCGCGAGCAGATGTACGTCGTGCGCGACGATGACGAGCTTGCCGAAACGCTTTTTGACGCGCTGGGCGAGTGCGAGGAGTTGCAGCTGAAGAAGCAGACGTTCCCGGAATACGGGGTTCACAAAAGCTTTGGATCGGGGTTCCGCACAAAGATCTGGAAACAGAAGAACGTGGACGCGACGAGGAAAGTCACCGCACCCCTGGTTAAAAACATCATTGAGGGGCGGGGCAAAGCAGCCAGTTTGTGAATGTCGCGGTGGGGATTTTTACGACTCTAAATATCCGAATCCTCTCTGACGGACCACATCAGTGTGGATGACTCCCATAAGCAGATCGAGAGGAAGAATATGAACGTTTACTCAAGTTGTATACTATGACCAAGCTCGAGTCACTTGCTTTTATACTCAGCGGCACGGTGCTACATTCTGGGCCTTATTACAGTCAGTTGCCGTGTGGCCATATTCGCACTCTGGGTCGTCGGCGACGGATGCTCTGAGAACAACGATACGATCCGTGGACTTCGGTGTACGTAGCCTGCACCGGGCCTTGATCCAGATATGCCGCCCCACATAGACAGACGTGCATGTCATTTTGCTTTGTGGTCAGGATTGTTCTCGGTCACTAACACGCCGCCACTGATTCGTCCCCTTAGACAGGCCAAGTCTGGCTTCGTGAAGGCAACTCGAGCTCGTCGGCATCATCCTCCAGGTCCCTGGGAATCGGCCCCAGCGGGATTCAGATGTTTGTTCGAACATAACGCTCGTAGCTCAGCCTTCGTCTTTGGTGCGGCGGCCGCGCAACGCGGTCTCTGATCGTTGCACGCTAGGCGCGCATTGCACTTATGGCATGAGTGTCTCTTTACTGTGTCGTAGTCGATGTGATACAGCCACCGCACCGCATTTCACGGACGTTGCGGACCCCGTCTCCCTTGCCACCGTACCTCAATGCAATTCTGCCTACTCACAGGAACGTCGCGGCGCCGATGTGGACATATCGTTGACAGTGAGTCGTAGCGCAAGGTGCCCTAGACGCTTAGCCACTACACCTTGTCGGATTAGAGGCCGAAGTCAGGGCGGGGCGTACCTACGTACACTGCTCTGGGGAATCCATCGCCCTGCCGCTCGTCAGTATATAAGACAGCGTAAGCGTGTCTGGGACTGCTCAGCACTACCACGTTGCTCTGGCTGCTTTCCTGGAGGTTTACCTGCAATTACTTCACTATTTTCTTATTCGAAGCTACTCTTCTTCCGACAATGTTCTCGAAAGCTTTAATCCCTCTTCTTACCATCGCCTTGTCCGTGTATGGTGTACCGCCTGTTGCGAAAAGGGCAACGTGTAATGGCGGACGCACTGCAAGCGACTCACGGGTAAGTGCTTCGTTTTATTTGGGGGCTCTCGAAGAGACTAAGTGATTGCATTCAGTGCTGTGTTTGGTACGACGTCTTGGACGACATCCAAGCTCCTAGCGGCCTGTAAGTACTTCAAGTGTAGCGGCATATGCAGATTACTCACTAACTTTATGTCTAGTTTCCAAGGCGGGCAGTGTCGTCCGTTCTTCATTGAAAGCTCAACCGCAACAAGTCGACTAACGAATTATCATCTTCCAGATGATGAGGCAAGGGAGTCTCTTCGTGTAGGTTTTGCGAAATTCACTTGTCTATGCGTATCTTACAGAAGTGGTTTGTAGCTGAGCTTTCATGACGCCATCGGCTTTTCTCCCGCCCTCGAGAAGCAGGGTCAGTTCGGGTAAGTGATTTTATACTATATCCGAAGCAATGAGTTTGAAGACGACCGTGTCTCAGTGGTGGTGGAGCAGGTGAGGACGAAACCCAACAATTAACGTTTTGTTCCTGCTGACGAACCGCAGATGGATCGATCATGGCTCACTCGGACATCGAGCTTGCTTTTGCCGCTAACGCCGGGGTAGACGAAATCGTTGAAATCCAGAGACAGGCTGCACTCCGCCATAACGTGTCTTTCGGTGACTTGTGAGTTTATAGTTCCAGTTTTACTCCGTCAGGGGCGCTGACTGTGTCACAACAGCGTTCAGTTTGCGGGCGCCGTTGGCGTGAGCAACTGCCTCGGTGGTCCGCGCCTGCAGTTCCTCGCCGGTCGTTCTAACGTATCGCAAGCGGCTCCCGACGGTTTGATCCCGAGCCCGATTGCAGGCGTAGACAGCATCCTTGATCGCATGGCGGACGCAGGTTTCAGCGCGGACGAAGTGGTGGACTTACTCGCTTCACACAGTGTCGCTGCTCAGGAACACCTGGACGCGTCCATCCTCGGCTCTCCCTTCGACTCTACCCCCGCGACCTTCGACGCTCAGTTCTTTGTCGAGGTAAGCCGGTCCACGTTTCGACGCAATCGGCTTAATTCATTATCCGCTAGACACTTCTCAACGGGACTGCATACCCGGGCGATAGCTCCAGTTTCGCTGAAGAAAAGTCGCCTCTTGCCGGCGAATTCCGCTTGACCTCCGATGCTGAGCTAGCCAGGGATCCGCGCACCGCTTGCGAGTGGCAATCCTTTGTCAGTGCGTACAAGTTCTGCACACTCCCCTTGGTATCTTGTCGCTGACTGGCTCCTTTATAAGACGATCGAGCCTTGATGGTCAGGAGGTTTGAGGCTGCCATGGCCAAGATGGCCGTCCTGGGACAAGATGTCAATGCGCTCATTGATTGCTCGGACGTCATACCCGAACCCAAAGCTAACCTTTCAAACGTTGCGAAGCTCCCGGCTGGCAAGACCCTAGAGGATATTGAGGCTTCGTGTGCGGACAGCCCTTTCCCTACGCTAAGCGCGGACTCCGGTTCGTCCCTCATGTGTCCCAGCGAAAAGTAGACAAACTGATAGCACACTCTTGGCAGGGCCCCAAACTTCCGTTCCTCCTGCGTATGTAGCATCCTCTCACTTTCGCACAAGGTGATGCCCTAATGAGACTTTTGTAGTATGTGATGCGAGAGACGTAGTTTCAGTCCAAATTCTGAACCCCTGTACCCTTGTTCAAAGGCTCACGAGGTACTACAATGAACGGGTACTGTGAATTGGTGCTACGACCCTCGTGGTGGGCCAGTGTCTGGTCATTCTATTTTAGACCATCTGTCTGAACGAGGGCACTGGTAGGATCTATCGACGTATATGGGTACGTCCGTTCAAGAGCTACTCAATAGGCTTGCTGCCGTATACGTGTCACGCCATGCTGACCGAAATACCGTCAGCTGCTGACGCAGTAGAAGTCCGCGCAAGCCGTTGATGAGGCACGAGTACGAGATTGCAGCAGACGCTGCGGTGCCGAAGCCCGTTTTCTCATGCTTATCCGGTCTGCGAATCGTCTTACCCGGTTTCTTACGACAACGTTCGTGTAAGCACCCAGCAGACATGGGCGTCGACGTTTCACATCTCCCAGGTTTACAAGCGAACCCAGTTTACCGGAGCGCTGCGCAGGCGGCTCCGGCAGTCGTGCGATGGTTATCTCACGGCGCGATTCGACAAAGTTGGTCACCGGTATCCATATTTCACGATTTCTCTTGAAAGCCGTAAACGACTTTCTAAGGCACTCTGATCCTTCTTCTCGGGCTTCTTGTCCTGGTTCCTTACTGCTGCGACCGCCGGTATCGCCACCCGGATTCCGTCCTGACCGTTATTACCGTGTACGACTGGCATTCTGGGTCGCTCTTCCATTCCTTGACCAAGTGATAGCTGGCAGAGGCGTTACGGGTTTGAAATTCCGGCATGATTGCGCAGCTGCATATACTTCTTGTGAGTGTGCCTCTGGTTCTGATACACAACGCTGCTACGTCGCATCTGATCACGGTTGACGTACTAGTAGCTCGAAATAAACTGGTGACTCTCACCAAAGTATACTGACATTTGTAGAACCAAGCTTTCGGGTGCCAGCAAGCTATCCTGAAACGACTTGACTCGCCGGCAGAAGGCTGCGTCTCAGGACGGCAAACACATTCCGTGGCGGTACCCGTGTGACAACGGTTCAACTCCAAAGGCCTGGCTTTGCAGCGATTGGTAGCCATGCTTTTCTACATTACCGGTTTGTACCTACCCTATCTTCATCCGAGGACTGATCTTCGAATCGCGCAGCATGTTCTTGCGACGTCAAAACCTCTCGAAACTGTGATGACGCCGCGAAGGTGGTGCGATCCACGGACTTGTTGTTCTACGTGTGACACGGCGAACCCGGTATTCCAGCCGTCATGCCATCATGGGTGAGTACAAGTCGTCTCTGGTTCCCAATCTATTGCTGCTGATTGGGCACTGGTGTTGGGGGTGTTTCGCGAGCTGCCTATGCCACATTCTGCCGATGTGAAAGTTTTTTTTTCAGAGACCCACACAGGCGGAACTTGAGGGCTCGAGCGTATATAAGACCCTCCAAAATGACGAGCAGCCCTCAGCAGCACACTGCTTCGAGTTTTACGGTTCCTCCTTTAGGCCTCCACCGCCGCGGTCACTTCTTGGCTCCTCATCGTCTTTTACAGTGTCCGTTTTCATCATGTTGTTCAAGACCCTCATCCCGCTCTTGACTCTCGCTTTAACCGTCCACGCTGGACCCTCCGCGTCGAAGAGGGCCACGTGCAGCAACGGGCGCACTGCGAGCGATTCGAAGGTTTGCTTATGATGCTAGGTTGTGACCATGACCGCTATTTCTGACACAGTGTTGATAGTGCTGTGTGTGGTACGACGTCTTAGATGACATTCAAGCCTCGGATGGCCTGTAAGCATCATACGCCTGTTAAAAACACGTGTCACTAATTAGGCTGTCCACAGTTTCCAAGGCGGGCAATGTGGTTAGTAACCGGTTCCTCGCGGAAAGGCCGGTAACAAGAGTTGCTAATCATCTTACCAGGGGAGGATGCACATCAGTCCCTTCGTGTGAGTACCCGTGTCTGTGCTGTGTAAAACATAGAAATTGCTCACCCTAGTTGTAGCTGACTTTCCACGATGCTATCGGTTTCTCCCCCGCGCTCACCAGTCAGGGAAAATTCGGGTATGTGTTGCCAATTAACTCGCTATACATCCTCACATCTGACATGCTATTTTTAACAGCGGAGGAGGAGCTGGTAAAGTACATGTTTCCCATCTTTGTCCTATCCTAACAATACTGTAGATGGTTCTATCATGGCTCATTCCGACGTTGAGCTCACATACGGTGAAAACTTCGGGATGGACGACATCGTCGAACTACAGAGATCTTTTGCTCTGCGCCATAATGTGTCGTTTGGTGACTTGTAAGTTTGTTCCGCTTCAATATGTGATAGCGTAGCGTGCTTACCATCACATAACCGTAGCATCCAATTCGCCGGAGCTGTGGGTGTGAGTAACTGTGCCGGTGGGCCTCGCCTACAGTTCCTCGCCGGACGCTCGAACGATTCGCAAGTATCCCCGGACAACTTGGTCCCCAGTCCCGCGGACACTGTCGACGCGATTCTCGATCGTATGTCGGACGCAGGTTTCAGTGCGGCCGAGGTCGTCGATTTGCTTGCTTCCCACAGCGTCGCCGCCCAAGAACATCTCGACACGACGATTGTCGGGTCCCCCCTCGACTCGACTCCGTCCGTCTTTGACGCACAGTTCTTCGTTGAGGTGAGGTCCACATGTAGTGCTCTGCAAACCAACACTCTGATATGATTTGTATCGTGGTAGACGCTGCTTAACGGCACCGCATTTCCCGGGGATTCCAGCTCGGGCTTTGCAGAGGAGAAGTCGCCTCTCGTTGGAGAGTTCCGTATGACCTCAGATGCCGAACTCGCCAGGGACTCGCGCACTGCCTGCGAATGGCAGTCCTTCGTTAGTAAGTCTCGTTTGCATTTCGCTAATCTCGATTTGGGCTGATACGGATGTGTGCGTCACAGCCGACCAGGCTTCGATGGTCAGCAAGTTCGAGGCGGTCATGGCGAAGTTGGCTGTGCTAGGTCAAGACTCCAGCACCCTCATTGACTGCTCGGATGTCATTCCGAAGCCCAAGGCTGCCGCTTCGAACGTCGCGAAGCTCCCTGCTGGGAAGACCTTGGCAGACATTGATGCTTCCTGCGCAGAGACTCCCTTCCCCACGCTGAGCGCCGATTCTGGTATGCGTCCACGAATTCTTAGAGCAGGGCAACACTGATTATTGGCTCTTGCTAGGTCCCGCAACCTCTGTTGCCCCCGTCAGGTAAGTGGTATGCCCGGCGGTCTGAGAGGAATGTGATGTTGACCGTACACGCAGCTCGTAAAAAGTCATCAACAGACACGGCTGATCGTTCACAACATGCAGACTGGCTCGTATTTTGATATTATGTTGTTATTTCAGAAAACTTGGGGATTGCTTGACGCGGATGTCGTGTAGTTGGACTCTAAGATTGCAATATATGATGTCATTGACCAGCTTTATTACCGTCGGGTTGTCCTTTGCTCAAGGTGAAGGATGCCTCGCTGGAGAAATGACCGCCACGAGGGATACTCATCCCTCATAATCCGACCGCATCCCTTCGGCAAGGCTCCGCGGATCTACTACCCAAAATGCGGCCGCCTCCACGACGGCTTCGCTGGTTCCGCCTCCCCCGCGGGTTTCCAGTTGCGATTCTTCGAACCAACCGTAGCCGCCCTCGGCACCTCTAATGTCTCGTAGGATCGCCTTTACGCTAGACTTGTTGGCCGTCAGCGTTGTCCAGCCTCGCGCGGCACCCCAAAGCATGCTTTGTACGGTGTGTGCGGTAAGACGCGGATTCGCCTTGGTCACCACTGCCCGTTCGATCACCTCGCTCTCTTCTAGAGTGGTGTGGGAGTCGTCCCCCTCGTGGCCACCACCTATTGGAGGAGTATCTTCCTTTCGCTTCGCGGGGGAGGGGGAGGGTGGAGTAGCAGACGATGACGATATTTCTTGAGCCAGGATATCGCGACAGGTGCGCGCGAGTAGGGATAAGAACGGTGAAAGGACGCGCCCGGTCTCGGAAAGCGGCGGCGGCTGGAGACTCGGCGGGGGTACTTGGGACTCGAATATACGAATAGGGAAAAGAGGAAGGAATGCCCGTGGATAGCGGGAGCTCGCCCAATACGCGTCTTCTGCTTCAGATACAGATATGGTCTCTCCAGGAAATAGAGCTGATACACGCCGTTTCTCGTTGGGACCCCCGATCTTCGATAGGACGATGCGCAAGCAACGGTCGCGCGCCTCAGGTGTCGTCCAAAACTCAACACCCTCAAGCGAAGGGGATGACGCTGCAGCGAGCCGATCATGCAGTTCGTGTAGAAGTCCGCGCGCCATTTCCTGCAGGGCCTGGTTCGCGAGTGCGCGCGAATGTTCTCCGACGCCGCCCTCCCAGCGAGACCCCTCGTTAGACCCTTCATCCAGGCCTTTGGTTGCTCCGGCTTGCTTGCGCTTCCACTCGCGGTTCTCTGAAGAGGGGATGTAACGGGTCTCGGCCTTTGCAGGAGAGGCAGGTAATGGAGAGTGGGTGATGTCCGATACTAACGCTATAAGAATCGAGAGGTCAAGATTGATGCGTATAGTCGGCTCTAAACGGCGGTGTAAAGTTGATGTAGTCTGGAGGAGATGACCTGGCTCGCGCTCGCCCGGTACAACGCTGACACCCATATCACGTAGGGCTTGTATGGTCTTTGCGATACGAGGATCATACTCTCTGGGGTTTGACGGAGAAGGATCTAGACGAGTCAAGCGTAGGGTCACAGACGGTATCCCGCCGGAAGTTGGAAGGGGGTTTCTTCGCGCTGCGTCAAGAAGAGACCGTCCCATGCGCAAGATCGAGTTGTCAAACTCCTTCGGCGCAAGTGACGGGCGAACCTCTTCGCCCGAGTGTTCGTCCTCGGAATCAGTTAGGTAAGAGTCGATCTCGCGGAACTCGGCGAGAAGACGCGTGTTTTTCGTCCTGGCTAAGGTGTCAACAGGAGGTCCTCTGGTTGCTCTAAGCATCCGACCTACGTGTTGACTCGGATCCAGCATTTACCTCCGTCTGCAACAACATCCACCTTCACTCCCGGTAACTTACGCGATCCACGCTTTGGGATGCTTTTGGGCCGAAGGCTATCCGCAAATGTACGCCAGATCGTCACAATGGGCGGCGGTGCATTTAACACTTCGTTCCAAACGGAGATGAGGTACGGGGCATTGGTTGAGAGCGATGGCTTTGCGGCACACTCTGGATCGCTCAAAAACTACTGAAATCCGGGCTAAGATAGATGTATCGCTCTCGAATGGGCATATTGGTGACTCACCTTCTCAAGGACATCCATGTCCCGTTTCACGGCTTCACGAAGCGCACGAAGACCATGCACAGCGTCCTGGTGAGAATGAAACTCCTCTTTTGAGTCCCCACCTAATCCAATAGATGAGTCCAGTATCGGGGGTTTGGCAGCAAGTTTGGCCGATCCAAAGTCTGCCATGGCGGCAAATATCTCCCGAAGCTCGTCCAGCAGGCAATGGAGGTCCGAATGGACCGTTTCCGCCATTGTTGTTTTTGGATCAATTGAGATGGTCGCCGTGTATGCAGATGGCAAATTTTACGCGGTTTTAGTCGACTTTGTGGGGACCCTACCCTTAACGTTGGGAGGAGACCGAACTGAGTGACTGAAGTAAAAATTGACAAGGATCAGACAGGATCAGACAGGCGCCTGATGCTGAGCGAAGCCCAGATGATGTTTGCGTTTGTTATCAGTTGTTTCACTTCCCTACCCCCGATCCTAGTATTTTGTGGGGTCGCAAAGGTCCGTGTCATAGCGGCCCTCTGAGCACAATGGTTAGCAGATAACCACCTATAATTGGCCCACGATCCCTCCATGAAATAGTGATTTGGGAAAACCAAAACTGATGAAATATGGTGACAGTGTACAACATAGTGCAGACTTCTAGCTCAACAATTCCCAGATCGCGCGTCCTAGCATTCCTCAGAACACATAATCTTACGCCTGTTTGCGTTGGTAGTTCTTCGGGAGCTCTTTTGCCCACGGCAAGAAGTCGCGTCCTTGCATGTAGGGGCGCAACACCTCTGGAATGACGAGACCCTGAAAAAATTCAAACAGTGAACTTCTAAGACGGTAATATCGCCGAAAGCAGACCCACCTCAGGTGTCTGGTAGTTCTCGACGAGACAACACAGTGCACGTTCGGTGGCACAGAGGGTACCGTTGAGCATGTGGACGTAAAGCTTACGAGTCTGATCTTTTGTCTTCAGTCCGCACCGCACCTCAAGGCGGCGGCTCTCTGGAATTGGCGTTAGGATTATGCCACACACACAAACAACGAGGGAATGCTTACGGTAGTCCGTGCAATTCGAGCACGAAACAAGCTCCTTATATGCGCCCTGGAAGGGGAACCATGCCTCGAGATCGTACTTCTGCGCCGCAGCAAGGTTGAGCGCGCCGGAGACGATCGCGACGACACGATAGGGGATCTTGAGGCTCTGGTAGAACGCCTCCGAGTTGGCCACCATCGCGTCGAGCATCTCCCAGCTCTTCTCGGGTTCGGTGATGCAGAACTGCTCGACTTTCTCGAACTGGTGCACGCGGAAGATACCCCACATGTCACGTCCCGCAGAGCCGGCCTCTTTGCGGAAGCATGTCGAGTAACCTGCGTACCGGACTGGCAGCTGGGTCTCGGGCGAGTCGAACCACTCGTCTGAGTGGAACGCAGATATGGGTTGTTCCGAGGTCGCGATGAGGTACTTCTCGTCTTCGGCGGCGATGACCTTGTACAGTTCTTCGTCGAACTGGTCGAGCTGCGCGGTCTTGGCCATGACATCCTTGTTCATCATGAAAGGCGGCTGGACCTTCTTGTAGCCATGCTTTCGCAGGAAGTCGAGACCGTACGAAATCAAGGCTTGGTTGAGGTCGATACCGTCGTTCGTCAGGAAGTATCCGCGGTGGCCGGCGATCTTGGCGCCTGAACGCGATCCCGGTTGGACCATGCACTGCACGTGCGGGAGAAGCATAGCACATACCTCGCTCCATGTCGATAGCGTCCAACCTCATGAGAACTTCGTGGTGAGGCATGATGTCCGTCTTCTTCTCGACCTCCTTGTTCTCGGGGTGCCATGTCCGGATCGTCGCGTTGTCGTCCTACTGGCCCATATGAACATAGCCCTGTAGAGTTATAACTGCTGCTCACCTCCGTCAAGCTAACGGGTACGTTCTTTCCAACGATATTCCCTGCCGTCGAGGCTTTTTGGCGCATCTTCGCCTCAAGGTCCTTCGCCTCTGTGCGCTTCGCGATCACCTGCGCGTCAATATCCTTCTTCTTGGCGACGAGCTCATCTGCGTTCTCTTTCGCCTACGGGAGGTGGTCAGCTCATCTGTGTTTTGGTCATATTGTCTTCAGAGCGTCTACCTTCTTTTTTGCTGCAATCTCCTTCTGTACGGCATTTACTGACTTGGCTAGATTGTTCGCCTCGAAGTCGACTAGGAGCGGAAACGCTGTGGGCGCGTGATCGAGCACGCAATGTGCAAACTTGACGTACGTTTCACCCAGTCCGTATACATTTGGATGACCTCGTCTACGAGCTCAACTGAGAGGCCGCGTTTTCGCTGGGACTCGCGAATCTCCTCTGCATTACCCCCCTTGTTGTCGATGAAGTGTAGCACATCCAAAGTCATGACAGCAAGTCTTCCCTATCGCTCCTTCCCCAGAAAATGGAGGTTGTGTGTGTGTGTAAAAGCGGAGGTCGAGTCGGGAACAAGAGCAGAGGTCGCGGCAGAGTTCGCTACAGTCTGAAAGTTTCTATTGACTCGATCGATCCTAGCTAATGATAAACCCGAGGTAATCGATTCGTGAAGCTGTGCAGGCCCTCTCATCCGGAGCGGTTGGATCTCAGATAGGCGAGGGCTATCTAATGTTCAATCTCCGAAAAGTGACGCTTGACCTCCGCCCACATGCCTGCTTGTGGCCGGACACGTCGACGCTTTTCCGTCCCTCTCTTCCGAGTCTTCGTTCGCTGCTCGACTTCGCGCTTGTGAGCCTCGACAATTCGAGCAGCGGGCATAACGTGTCTACGCCCGCCACGGTACGGGGCACCCGGACCTCATCAACCCGGGTGTGCTTCCGGCACGGTCGAGTCAGCACAATAGGCAAGCACCAGGTCCTGCTGCGACGCTCACATACGACCACTAGCTTCGTTACCGCCTTCGTTGGGGAGCAGGCGCGGTGTAGGGGCTGGGAACTATGGATGGGGGAGGCGGGCGTCTTCGGCTGGTTGTAGTGCATTTTTTGTGGGAGGTGCGGTGTGACCACAGAGTCATTGCAAACACAAGCAGATAGTAGAAGGAAAATTTGTCCGCTTGCATCCTGTACGTATTCCGTGAGCAAATGCACAAAAGAGTGAGGAATGGTCGTCTTGAAGTTTGAGACAAAGCTGGGAGATGTCGCCACAAGGGCGCGAAGCAGCAAGGGCGATGCCGCTTGACCCACGACCACCATCTTGACCACACCTTTCCTGCCGTTCTCCTCCCTTTCCTCCTTCCCTCACATCCCATCGGGCTCGTCGATGTCCGGAAAGGCTCCGCCGCGAGCACCGCGGGCATTGCTGAACTCTTTACCTGGGGCAACACCTGCTGGCGGTTCATCAGCCACACCAAGCGCGTCGTCTAGCTCGCGAATAGGAGCGACTCCGCCTACTGGTCCTCGTAGTCTTCTCAACGCACAAGCCCGCGCCCGAGGCGGAAAGCCGTATGTCAACGGACACGGTGGCATTCCAACAGGCCCTGCCCCCTCCACGCCCACGGGGCCCTCGGCGCTGAAAGGCAAACAGGTCGATGTTGGGTGGACACAGCCAGGCAGCTCGAGCGGTGTAGGTGGCCTCTCCTTGGGCGACACGTAGAACCGTAAGCTCAAGGACATTCTATTCTTATTTTACAGGCACAAGTAAATGGTGCAGGTCCTAGTAAGGCCGCGATTCCACAGGAGCCTACCGCGTTGAACGGAAGACACGCAGCCATCTCGTTCAAACTCAGGCCAAGTAGCTCTTCCTCCTCTTTGCGGAGCGGAGACGGCCCACATCCACCAACTTCACCACGATTGCGCGCATTTGCGCCCCCACAGCCGTCTTCAGCCCCTCCACCACCACCTCCTCCGTCGGAACCGCCGCCGCCGCCCCCACCGCCATCTTCAGAACCTCCACCACCACCTCCACCTTCAGAAGAACCACCTCCACCACCGCCTCCTGCAGCAGAGCCTCCCTCCCCTCCGCCTCCCCCGTCCGAACCTCCTCCCCCGCCACCTCCTTCGTCGGCCGCCCCTCCCTTACCTTCGGCACCGCCATTACCTCCCTCCCTTGTACCACCGCTGTTACCTCCAGATGATGGTCTTCCACCACCTCCGTCATTCCCTCCCCCACCGCCCCCGGACGCTCCTCCCTTGTTCCCATCCACTCTAAGCATACGACTACCCGCGGGCCCTCGACGCGACGCTTATGGTTCTCCCTTCTCAGGTCAGATTGCCGATTCTCGTCTGTTTTCCTCACAAATCCCCACGGGCCCGCGAGGTCATGTACCATTTCCCCAACCGCCTTCACCCTCCGAACCTCCACCTCCTTCTCCGCCTCCCCCACCCCGACCACCCTCACCTCCAAAGCTCTACTCATTACCCCCTCCGCCACCCTGGCCGCCTGCCGCGTCGGAGTATCCACCAGGTAGGAACTGGAAAGTACTCTTTGACTACGCGCTCGATAAGGACCGGGATGGCCAATATCGGGCGCTGGCGGACAAACTGCGGGAGAAGGGGATGGATCAGGGCGAGGAGGCACGGGTGAAAGGTAAGGGAAAGGGCAAGGAGATCGTGGTACGATACGCCGGCGAGGTAATCGAGGGCGAGCACGAGGCTGTCATAAGAGACCCGCGGAAAGAGACGAAGGTGAAGCGGTTGCCACCGCTGCGGCCGGCAAGGGCGGAGCTCCTACCATGCAAGTATGAGGTGCGTTGAATCCGATTCATCCAGTATGTGCGTGTATTGATGATGCCTTTCAGTACGATGTCAACTCTGCGGGACCTCCGCCACCTACAGGCGTGCTCGTTCTCGGCATCTCCCCGCTCATGCCTAATCAGCATATACGGAGGCACTTTGGCGGCCATGGCACCATCACGGCGTTCGAGCCCCAAATAGACAAGTCCAGCGGTGGCGCCCTAGGCATCGTGTTCATCAGGTATACGACACACGAGGAGGCGAAAAAGTGTGTGCAGAGTGACCATGGCAAGAAGCTTTCCTTTGGAGTGCCTGGGGTTGGGGATGGCGAGGAGCTGCGGGTGGTCTTCGATGGTGAGGTAAAGCTGCTCAAGGCTGTTCTTGCGGAGCTGGACAACCGAAGGCGGCAAGAGCGGGACGAAAAGCGGCGGCGGGAGAAGGAGGAAAAGGAGAAGGCCGTTGGTCATGGCCTCGTGCACCTTAAGGGAACGCCGACATCTAGCGCTAGCCAGACGCCGGTCCATGCAAACAATCCCTGGAGGTCAGGGTTGCAAGCAATTCCCCGTCCTCCATCACATCCTCACCCGCCACAGCACTTGGGGCCCCGCCCACCGTCGTCCAATGTACACCATCTGCCCATGCGCCCGCAAGGGACGACTCCCATGGCTCATTCTCCCGTCCCGGACAAGGGCAGTCCATTGCCAAATGGTCCGCCCACGGGCCCGCGGAATGGCGCACCTATACCACCCGGTGCACGGGTGCGTCGACCAGCCCCAACTCCGTTCCGGGCACGCAACGTGCATTCACTCAAAGCCGTTCCGCCTGCCAACATCCGCCCGCCTATCCATTTGTTCCCGAACGGCATTGAGGGCGGGCCCGTACTACCGCCGCACATGCGCTTCGCCTTGGACGAGGCCCCTACACCTCTCCTTCCCTCGCGCTCGCCGTCGCCCGTGTCGCGCCGGCCGGGACAGTGGGGCAGAAACGCCAAGAAGGTGGACTACGACGCCGTGAAAGCGGAGCTCGCGAAAAATGGGTTCGAGCACATCGCAATCGACGGGCATGTGGGGAGCGTGAGGGAAGAGGATGTACGCCAGTTTGTGGAGGGCTTCTCGATCGACCAGGTGCGTGCTCTTGATCTGCCTTGTATGCGCCCTGCGTGGTGCATGGCGCTCGTGAACGTGTGCTGACTGTTTTGTCCCCCCTTGCGCGTGTAGATCCTCCGCGATCGACACAGCTGGTATGTCACGTTCAAGACTGGAGACTCGGCGCGGCGCGCGTCTCTCGTCCTCAACACGAGTGGGCGCATGCTCGCCAACTATTCCGTGACCGTGACTGTGCGTGCGGCGCCCACCCACATTCCGTCCGCGTACAAGACAACGTGGACAGATGCGGAGCTCATTGAGCAGGCGGAGAAGACCATCCTCCGTGACCTGCGCGCAATCCTTGAGAAGGACGTTGTGGAACGAGTCGTAGCTTCCCAGGTACGACGTGTTGTTGCGGCTGAGCGGACCAAGAAGGGTGTGCGCGTAGTAGATGCCACTCCTGCTGCCGACGGTCACGCCCCTGAAGGACATGACACGCTCGATGGCAAGTATCTAGACAAGGTTGGGCTGCGTGGACTGTCGTTTCGAAAACAGAAGAAGCGTCCACGGGAAGAGGTTGTCGTCGCTGCTATCGAGGTACGGGCATTGGAGCAAGTGTTGGATGAGGGGGAGGAAGAGGTAGTGGTGGAGAGACCAAAGAAGAAGCCCAAGAAGACAGCAAAGAGGGTTGTCGTGGAGAAGGTGATCGAGTCAGAGGACGAACAGGACGCGGTAGTTCTTGTGCCTCCAGTCACACAGGCTCGCAAACGCGCCCTGTCCGATGCCAGCGAGCTCGATGTTCCCGTCAAGAAGAAGTCCAAGGCGCAAGTGGTCGAGGACGACGCCACTGTTGTCGTGCGCACGAAGAAATCCAAGAAGGTCAAGGACGCCACACTTGCCACCCGCGACGCAAGTGTCTTTGAAGGCGATGGTGTACATGAAGTCCTCCCTGAAACGCTTCCGTTTGAGCAACCTTCGGTCGCGCAAGTGCGTATCACCCCCGGCCTGGATTCGCGACCATCCACCCCAGCGACCCCCGCTCCCTTGGCAGAACCTGTTCCCGAGATGGCCGTGTCCGACTTGCCGACAATCGACCCGATTGCGGAAGGTATTTGCGAGGACGAAGAAGACATGTACTTCGCCAAACTTGCACTGGAGCGCAGCCTCTTCGGCAAATCCTCAGCGCGCACGCAAGACGCAGAACCAGAGTCTGAGGGACCGTCACCGTTCCGCAAGCACGTCACCGGGTCGGCGCGTACAGAGGGATACTACAAGATCTCACACACCGAGAAGTCCGCCTACGTCGCCCAGTACGTCTCGCGTGGCGTGCTCAACACCGCAGCAGTGGAGGCCGAGTCAGCACCGCCCCAACCTGCTGTCACGTCCTCGCGATCCAATCGTGCCAACGCCCGCCGGCGTGCACAAGGCCTGGAAGAGATCAACCAGGTCCAACGCGCAATGGCGTTGTCCAAAGGCGAGGTCACTGCACCGGACTCCGTCAAATACAACCAGCTACAGACGCGAAAGAAGCACCTTCGCTTCGCACGCTCACCCATTCACGACTGGGGTCTGTACGCGATGGAGAAGATCAGTAAGGGCGAGATGGTCATCGAGTACGTCGGCGAGGTCATTCGTGCGCAGGTCGCCGACAAGCGCGAGAAGGCGTACGAACGTCAAGGTATCGGGAGCAGCTATCTCTTCCGTATCGACGAAGACCTGGTGGTGGACGCAACGAAGAAGGGCAACCTCGGGTATGTCCAGTCGCTCATGACCGTTTCCGCGCCGTTGCTGACCATTCGCCGCAGTCGTCTCATCAACCACTCCTGCGATCCTAATTGCACTGCCAAGATTATCACGATTAGTGGCGCGAAGAAGATCGTGATCTACGCAAAGACGGACATCGAGCTCGGCAGTGAGATTACTTATGGTATATACCCATCCCGTTTCTTCCTTCCCGACTTTGCTAACCCACCTGCCTGCGTGCAGATTATCATTTCCCTATTGAACAGGACAAGATACCTTGCCTCTGTGGATCCGCACGGTGCCGCGGGACTCTCAACTAGACTGCGCGCTATGTTTATATTTCGGTATTGCTCCCATACCCTGCTGTGTCGCATCGTTACCTTGCCTTGACGCTCGTCGTGCCGTGCCTTGCCCTGCCTGCCTCTCTCTTCTCAATCCAATGTCGCTGTCATCCTCCGCATTCTCGGGCCTTCCAACCTGCACATTTGTATCGCATAATGTAACACATGTTTTATTACCCCGCCGTACGGTCAAGTAATACACTTTGGCACGCGGCTGCCGCACGCGCGTGCTGCACGATCTCTACCTCCTTTGCGTTACAGCCCACCGGCGCCGTCGGAATGGTTAGGGACTCTCGGTCAGCCTCCTCAATAATCGCGTCGACCCCCAAACAGTCTAGTCGTTACGAAGAGCACAACGTGGAGAACAAACGCCCATGTTTGTCGCCGCGGTGGCAGTTATCCGGCGTGTGAGCTTCGTTAGAGCTCTCATTCTTAGCATGAGATTTGCCGAAAACATTTATGAATGATTGACCCCCGAGTCGAAATCCAGTACAATTCTCCGTCCACCATAACCTTATGCAACACATATTTGCTAACAGCAAAAGCGACCCGCCACATTTTGCCCTGTTCCGCCGCGCAAAACCAATGTTTCGTCGCAAACCTCAAATTACGCTGCCGGGCATCTTGGGCGGCTACGTGGGGGCATCGGGCATCCAGCGGGCGCTACCGCCCAGTGGCGAGCACCGCGAAGGACCAGCTCTGGCTCACGAAGAGTTTGAGAACTGCACTCCCTGGGCGAGCGGTGCCGAGTCCGAGAAGTTGAGTGTGCACGCGCTCCAGCGGACGTACTGCTTCCAGGCATCGCCGCCAGACTCACGACCCCTGTGGAGATGCGTCAGAAAACGACCGTTTATGTCGGCCGAGCTGCAAGGACGTACCAGCCAGTGCTCTATGGGGAGGGAAAGGATCAAGCATGAGTAAATTGAATGTTGGTAGGAAGAAAATGAGAGGAGAACGCACCTTGTTCCCACCGAATGCTGCACCGATTTCCGCGCCGCTGGTGCCGACATTCACCTGCAAAACCTCGTCAGCATGATTCAACCACTATGTATATTTGATCACGACGCACGTTAACAATACCCGCGTCCGAACCCGCAGGCCCGATCCACTTTCCGACGTTGCGAATATCACGCGTCCAGAGACTACTGCTCAGACCCTCGAACCCCCATCTCAGTTGTATCTCCATCGTCCAGCCTTCGAGCCACATACCTGGGGCACACCGTTGTTCCACTCGATCGCCTGCTCAATCTCGTCGAACACGCCCACGTTCAGCACCGGCGCGAACGTCTCCGTCGCCCAAATCGGGTCCTTGACGTCCACCTCCTGCGGGATCGCGATCGTCGGCATCACAAAGTTGCCCCCGTCGAGCGGCGCGGCGAGGTCGCGGTACGGCGCGCCGCCCGTGAGGATCTCCGCGCCGCTCTTCTGCAGGCGCTCGACCGCGCTGTGGTACACACCCATCGCAGCCTTGGTGTGCAGCGGCCCGAGGAGCGTCGCGCTGTCGAGCGGGTCGCCGGGGCGCACGGACTGATAGAGCGACTCGAGCCGGGAGAGGAAGGCCTGCACGACGGAGCTGTGGAGGTACAGCCGGCGCGTCGACGTGCAGCGCTGGCCCGCGGTGCCCACCGCGCCGAAGAAGACGGACGGGACGGCCATGTCGAGGTCTGCATCACCCATCACGACGGCGGCTGAGGGAGGGGGTCGCGCGTCAGCAGCTGTGTCGCCATGCTATTGGGGTGAGGAGTACCGTTGTTTCCGCCGAGCTCGAGTAGAACTTTGCCGAAGCGGGACTGCACGACCTTGCCAACCTCACGGCCGACGGCCTCGCTCCCGGTGAACGACACGAGGTCGACGTGCTTGCTGGCTACGACGCCCTCGCCGACGTCCTTACCGCCAACGACGAGACTCGCTGCCGCGCCCGGTACGCCGTTGCGCTCCAGCACACCCGACACGATCTTGGTGACCGCAATGGAACAGAGTGGTGTGCTCGGAGCGGGTTTCCACAGCGTCGCGTTACCGGCGGCGAGAGAAAGCGCGAGATTCCTGTGTACTTCCTGAGCGGAATCTCGTGGAGTGCATGCGTACGACATACCAGCCATACACAGCCACGGGGAAGTTGAACGCGGAGAGGACGGCGACTACGCCGAGCGGGTTCGGGACTATGATACTTTTAATGAATACTGAAGGCAGAATGAGAGATCCGTAACGCGAGACGACTGCTAACCTTCAAGAATGGAGTGCCCTGGCCTCTCAGACGCGACTACCCGGCCATTCATCATCCTAGATAAGCCAACTGCGTAGTCCGCCTGTAGGAATGTGAATATGATACGATACACTCGATCCGGAACACAATCGCATCGTGCAGCACTTACGATGTCCACAAACTCCTGAACCTCTCCTACACCCTCGGTGCGAATCTTGCCCATCTCTAGCGAAATGAGCGCACCCAAAGCATCTCGCTATATGATACTTCAGAACTATGCGCTTCAGTTATGCTATGGTTCGGTGTACCTTTGCAGCAAGCGCCTCGCGAATCTGCCTCAGGATCTCGCCGCGTTTTGGAGCAGGCACGCTGCGGAGGACCTGGTACGCCTCCCTGGACCGCTCAAGTGCCCTTTCGAGCTCAGAGGGGGTCGCCTATGGTCGCAAGGTGAGCAACTGTGGCATACATTTCCGACAATGGCGACTGTGAAACGGAGCAGCCTCTGCGTGCCGCGCGCGGAGGTCCCATGCAAACATACCGTGTGTACACGCGCCAGCACCTCGCCCGTCGTTGGACATACGCTCTCCAGGACCTCGCCCGAGCCGGACCATTCGCCGTCGTACACGCCGGAAAGCTCCCTCTCTGAATGAAGGTCCAAGGCCGACAGCACCGTCGAGGCGCGCGAAGAGAGCCCACGCGACAGCGGCACGCGCTGTAGAGTGGTCAGAAGCCGCCTAGAGTTCATGGTGGTACGAGAGTGAACGGATTGCTCCGCCGTCGTGTCCAAGGACGCGGGCGTTGGCTTGATCCGCCCGAGCGCTCCAGCCACCGCCGCGCGCCACCACTGCGTCGGCCATCGTCGACGCCGCCCTCCGCACCGACGGTTCCTCTTTCAGCTCATGCACGCTATGGACAAGAGATGCTCCATACTGCAGCGGCTGGACGTCTGCTCCCAAAAAGTCGCACAGCAACTCTGAGCAAACTTCTCGTGTCCGTTGGTTTAACGCCCCAGTGAAGCTTTGCCCTAGATTCTACCTTTTGGTAGGCCTCAGCTGATCAGACCTCGGTGTAGTATGTACCGTTTTCCCTGCGTCCTTATCTCTAGCTCTCTGTGGCTGACCCCGGTATCTACTCGGGGTCTGACTCTACGTCCCTGGTGGGTCAGAACCTCGAGGGTGATAAGTGCAAGGAGCCGTAATGCCTATCTTCAAGTTGTTGTCTTCATTGGTCCGTAGGCTCAGATGGCACGCGCAGCTTCTGTAACGCTCTCCGGAATAGGCGACTGGTAAATCCATTGTTGGATCTCTCCACCCGCTGTGCACCCATAGAAAAGCACATAACAAAACAACTACAAATCAGCAAAGAAGCCGGGCTCGGCCTCGAGCTCGTTCTTGCCCTTCCGACGTTTCGTTGCGTTCAGCGGGTCCTTCTCTTTCTTCCGCTTGCGTTTGCGCGGTTCTTCGGCAGCCTCGTCGCTGGACGGCTGTTCCGCGTCCCTGTCCCCCTCGTCCTCGTCTTTGTCCTCGTCCTCATCCCCCGTTGGACCACTCGTGACTGGTTTCGACGCGCTACCACCCTCCTCGTTCTCGTCCTCGCCATCACCTGCAGCAACATCCTCTTCACCAGATTCCTCATTCTCGTGGCTGTCCTCGTCCTCATCTTCATCTTCATCCTCGAACACCTCCTTAAGGTCGGTTAGCTTGAGTACCTCTTCATGGCCGGCGCTGCCGACCCAACGGCCCTCGCCGTTCATATCCACCGCAATGCGCTCGATGGGGAACTCGCCATGGTCAGCCACGACCCCGAGCAGCTTCGTTGGAAGCAGTTGCACTGCGCGTAGCAGGCCGTCTGACGAGCCCGTCAAGATGGTCGAGTGGGCGTTGGGATAGTGCGATGGAATGGCGCATAATGCGTCGATGGACTGCGGGTGTCTGAGGGGCGCAACATCAGCGGGCAGGTACGCGTAGTGTCACAGCAACGCGTACCCTGGAATACGATCCACGCAGTCACCCCAACCGCTTTTTCGGTTGAATATTGATAGAATCCCCAGCTGAGTCCCTACCACGACCTTCTGACCACTACATTGCATGAGTAAATGATACGGGATGAATACTTATATAATAGCAAACCCTTTAATCGGTAGAATTGAGAGAAGTTCGTCTTCTTGGTCTTCGGACTGCGCGACAGGCTCCATTTTCTTCGACCGTACATCCATCACCGACAGCGTACCATCTCCACTGCCCGCGCCGTTAGCACCCACAAAATGGCCCGCGGAGAGGGCACATACCTCGTCGCGACAAGCTGCTTCTTGTCATCCAGCCACATAAAATCCGAAATAAAATCAAAGTGGTGGGTATACTTCCGCACCGCGTCCTGTTTTCTCGGGTCCCAAAGCTGCTCCGACATGCACGCAATATCAATATTCACAACCGCGTTGGACGCTATATTGCGCGCGCACCTTGATGACCCCGTCATCGTCCCCAGAGGCGATTAAGTTAGGGAGTAAACGTTTCATTCGGTTGATCGGCGCGCTTCCGGCCACTGCCCAGGTCAGCCATGGCCAGCCCATCCCACACGCGCGCGAGGGGACGCGCGAATGGGCGAATGGCGAGACGACTCACTCGTGGGCCCCAGCGCGAGTCTCCACCACCTCGCCCGTCCCTACGTCGATAACACTGCGGCAGCGCAGCGCGGTCCATGGTCAGCCTCCACGACAGCCTGCCCGCTCGCCACGCACTGTATCGCCTTCGCCTTGCCGGCGGCCCAGAGCTGCGCGCCGTCCTCGCTGGACGCGAGCGTTCGGCACGACTTCTTGGACGGCCGGAGGGAAAACTTGGGTTCGTGGTTCCCTTGCTCGTCGTACCCGAACGCCTTGACATGGCCAGTGAGAAGCCCGGTGAATACGAGGGGCCTGTCCGGGTGGAACGCGAGGTCGAAAATCTGCGCGCCGACAGGTATGTCGGGCATCTTGGTTGAGGGGGAGGAGGATGTTTGGCGGAATGCAGCACGGTTACATGCGCTTATTGGGTGTCGTTAACTACTTGTCATTTGGGGTAAGCAGTCAATTCTAATCATTTTCAATGCTAAGAAATTCAAAGTGAATAGTAAATTTACACCTGTGCTTTACAGCGGCGGTGGAAGCGTCACTGTGCTAGCTTGATTTCTGTGTTGTCCTAAAGGTATCATCATACGCCAAGGACATATGTACATCTCGCGCGGTGACCGCGCGCCCAGCAAACAATCGTACAGTAGCAGTAGTGGTAATGGAGGGGTGGCTTCCAACGGCGACCTCATAACAGCACAGCGATGGTACAGATACAGTAACAGCGGCAACGTGACGAATAAACAGTCTCGACGGGTTGATAGATATGCAGAAAGGAGAGAGGAAGAGGGAGGGAGATGCAGTCCGAGATCCTGGATGATGGAGACGTGTAAGAGATGCGAAGAGCTTGAGGCGAGAATGTGGCGGGAAGCGGGGGGAAAGGTGTACTAAGCGGGGAGGCGTAGGTTTTAGTCGGTGAGCTGATAGTACGTGCGGAACATCGACTCGGTACGGAGGGTCGATGCGGCGATGACGGCGTGGACGTGGAGGAAGAGACGGGGGAACTTGCGCGTAAAATACGCGAGGAAGCCTTCAGGCATCGACCCCAGGAGCCGCTTGACGTTGTCTGGCAAGTCCTGATAATGGTGTTTCTGGGGGCGTTGTGTGCCCGTTAGCGCCGCATGCGGAAGCCAGGGTGTCCGCGAGATCGTGCTCACCTTATTCCGCAGCGCACGAAGCAGGTCTTGCACCGACTTGCCGTCGTACTTCCGGAACTTGCCTAGATTCTCGATGAAGAGCTTGTCGAGGCGTGTGTGCCAGTCCGCGCCCACAACGTCGTATGCGCCCTTCTCCAACGCGAGCAGATTCGCGTCCTTGGGATCGCGACACATGATCTCGAAGCGGTCTGATGCGTCTTGGAGGAAAGTGAGGCGCTTGCCGGGGTCCCAGAAGTACGGGTGCAGCAGACAGCTCGTCGTGTCCGGCCTGTCGCAACTGTCAGTGTCCTAGTATACCTTGCACCGCAAAACAGCAGCTCACCTGTCGTACGCCTCTGGACTGAGCATGCGCGTAATGAGGTCCACGCCCTCCGCGCCCTCCTCCCCGAACCGCTCCAACCCGTCCAAGTTCTTCGTGTTCTTGAGAATGTTGAACTCCCGCTCGAACCGGTCTCCGAACGGGTGCAACCCGTTCGTGAGCACATAGTAATACAGACACCCGAGCGCGAAGATGTCGACCGACTTTGTCAGACGCGTCGGGTTGCCCCTTGGCGTGCCGGGCGTCGGGGTGCCCGCGCTCGTCACGCTCCCCCTCGAGGACTGCGACTCGTCCGAGGCCGTGTCGTCCAGCTTCACCTCGCCCCTCAGGATCTCCGGGGCGCGCCACCCGACGGTGCCGGCGGCCATCGAGCCGTGCGCGGTCGGCAGGAAGCTCGTCTGGTCGTATTCGAGCTTCTTGCAGAGGCCAAAGTCGGAGATGAGCATGCGGTGGCCCGCGTTCTCGCCCGCGCCCTTCTTCGCGTACGAGATGAGGATGTTCTGCGGCTTGATGTCGCGGTGGATGATCTTGAGCGCGTGCAGGTGGCGCAGGCCGGACGTGATCTGGCGCAGGGCGCGCTTCGGCTCGAACGCGACGACGATGTCGCGGAACTGGTCTGGGCGCTCGATCAGGTCCGCCAGCGAGGCCGGGCAGAGCTCGAGCGCGATGTAGAGGAAGTTCGCGTGCGCTTCTTGGTAGTAGTACCGGATGACGTTCGGGTGGTCGTCCGACTCCTGCAGGACGTTCACTTCGCGCGACGCGAGCGTGACGAAGTCGGCGAGCATGCGCTTCACGGCGACGGCTCGGCCTTGTAATGAGCCTTTGAACACGACCGTGCCATGGGAACCAACGCCTAGAGGAAATTTAGTGCCGTCTCAAGATCAAGCACAGGATAAACGCACCTAATACGCTGTCCGAAACAACAAGTGTTGGGACGCTCGGCGTAGGAGGTGCCTGCGCCAATACAATCGACGGAGCTGCGTCCTTCGGGGGCTCTGACGAACCATTAGGCTGGCCGTTGGCTCCCTCACCCAACACCTGCTCAGCTTCGTCCGCAGGCACCACGATCGCGACGTTCCCTTTCTTCTTCTTCCCCCTCTTTCTCCTGATACCTTTCCGCTTGCCGGGGGTATCAGGCGTCTCACCCTCCTTTTCGGTGTCTTCGCCATCGGGCCCATCATTGGCGCCCTCTGCCTGGGCCGGCGCAGGCTCTAGCGCTTCGGGAGCAAAGACGACGTTCTTCGCGGGCTCTATGGGAGGGGTGGGAACATCCTCGGACGGTGCCGCGTGCCCGTTGGCGGGCTGGGGTTCTGACGTCTCCAGGGGAGCGGCGTCCGCAATGGGTTTCTCACTGACCTGGGGGACTGGTGCGATGGACGCAGGTGCCAGGGCAAACGGTGAAGTGGTTGGCCCGAGGAACTTGCGGATGAGCATCCATAGGAGCAGCACGACCGCGCATATCGCGAACGCGGAGAATGCTTGCGTCGGCAGACTAACGCCGAGCAGGCCAGCGGGCGAGTGGGGCTCCGCGCGAGGAGTTTCTGGGATGCTATCCCACCCGGGCGGCCTCATCGAGCTGTTGCTAGCATCGCTTGCGGGATGGGACCCAGTAGAAGGAGTGTCACGAGGCTGGGGTACGTCGGGGACGTTGTTATTGTAGCGGGGCGGCGGAGGTACTGGTGGAGCGCTATCCAGGAGCCGGCTAATTCTCGACTGGCTGTCCGACCCGAGCTTTCTCACTCCGGTCAGGCAATGTATGTCGATAGAGCCATTCTTGCACGCCTCGCGCATCTTGCGCTCCTTCGCAATCCGCCTGACTCTATCGAGCTCCGGAGGGAAATCCTTGTCGGAATCATATGTGGGTTCAGAAACCGTCCCCGGCGGGGGGTCGAGCATCCGTCTACTCCGAGGAGTATCGACACTCGCGTCCCCAAAGACGACCAGAGGAAATCGGTCGGGGCTCATGGCGAACAAGGAGCCGGACTCCTCGACGAGCCCGACGTATGCAGCGTCAAGGTTCGGTAGTCGGTTGTGCTTCGCTGCGTCTGTCAAGTCGACCGAGGGAAGGATGTCCTGCAAGCGCGGCTGAGGCTGGAGTAGGACGAATGGTTGGGGACGGCTTGGCGACCGAAGCACGTCGAAGGTCGCAACACTGCGACGCATAACAGCGTCAGCTCGAGTTAGCAGCATGGCTCACCTACTGGACCTACATTGGGTTGGAGAATGCCTGATACCATAGCGGATGGGCAGTCGCAGGAGCGCCCGACGGTTCCGAGGTAGCTGTCTTGAACGAGATGATTTTACCGGTGGGAAGGGATTGTATGTAAGTGTTGTCGGCGGTACGCTGGTATAATGACTGGAGACCATGGTCTTGATTGTTCGGGCCGAAGGTCGAGAACGTTAGCCTTTGAACGTGTGAGCGGCCTCCAGATGCCCCCGAAGGTCGGGTGTGGATGGAGATGTGGTAGTCTGCAGCGCGTTAGATTCTGCTGCGGAGACGGTGTCCCCTGGCACACTCACCTGTACGGCCTATGAAGACTTCATGTGGAATGGACGTCTCCGGTGGGGCGTCAGAACTTTCTAGTTCATCTAGGTCGACCTGTACAGAGGACCGGGCTAGATCCTCGAAAGGCTCCCATGGGCACTCTGAGTCTACCGTCGCCTTGATCTTACCAGTCTCCAGTTCGATCAAGATGAGAGAGCTCTCCTTCTTGCCTACGAATACTCGCCGGTCCTCGTCGCCTGAGAAGCTGAAGGGAGACATGTCGACCAGCTGAGACATGGAGAAGGGAAGGCGTTGCAGAGGACTGTCGGGGGAAGACATCACGTAGATATCCCCGGACTGGGGTTCAATAACATAGATCTCCTGCGTCGGGTCGTCCTCGTCTTGTGCTTCGGGGTCGAGGTCGGGGTGTTGGGTACGCACAAGAGGACCGAAGGCCGCGGGGGCGGGGCCTGCGTTAGGGGAAGCAGATGCCATAGACCATAGTGAGGCCCCGGACGTCCTGTTCAGCGCATGGAGCTTTCCGTCCACAGAGGCAACGAGGACGATGTCGAGGAGCTCGAGGTCATCCTTCCCGCCGAAAGGGGGGCCGTCCCGGACGGGATTGACATGAGGGGAGAGGTCTTTGCCGGTAGATGGCCGGAGGGAGAGGATTTCAGCTATACATACTCCAGCAGTGACCAGTAGAGCTGAGAGTGCTGAGAGTGGTTTCATTCCATGCGAAGAGAGCACGGACGGAGGCGAGAGGAGCGGGGTCGCGGTGGTTGTGGTGCAAGACTGTAAGTAGCAGTCACTGACAGGCGGGACTTTGCAGTCTCAGGACACGACTGCACTGGTTCCTGGGAGTTTCCGGCAGACTATATAAATATACTCCGCACATCTTCAGCATGGCCCAATGGTCTAGTAGTATGATTCGCGCTTCGGGTCATCCTGAGCTTGCGCGAGGTCCCGGGTTCAATTCCCGGTTGGGCCCTTCACATTTTTCTTGGTATTCCAGGACCGCCGCCGTTAAATCTGCCTGTAGTACCACATCATGCCTTGGTTCAGAATATGTGGTTGCGTAGGCTTTCGACTTCCCAAACGTGTCTTATGCAGCGTCGCACGACGAGCGAGTGCACAGCTTGGCGGGGGAGAAGAGTCGGGCCAGGGAAAGCGGTGCGTGTAATGAGCACGATCGAATCTGAGATGCATGGGTGCCTGTCGGAGAGCCCGAGCCGTCCGACCACGGCCGCCAGGCCTCCCTCCTTGCCCTCCTCCTCCGATACCATCCCGACCTCTCATACCCTTTCCTTTCCTTCCTCGTCTTGCGACCATCTCTCTACCCTGCAACGTTCAGCCCAGCGGGTGCTCGCAGGCCGACATCGATACTAGATCAGGATCCATGTCCTCCGCCGGACCAAGCAGGCCCCGCGTCCTCACCCTCACCGCTGACCAGCTCCTCGGCACGAGCCTCACCCCCGCGCGGCCCCACAAACAGAACAAGAATGTCCCCCGCGTGCTGACCATCGAGGACCTCCTTGGGACCGGGCTCACCGTCGCGCGCCCCTCCCCGAGGCCCGCCCCGAAGCCTGCCGCACGCCCTGCGCCAAGACCCGCAGCACGCGCGTCCGCGAGCACGCGTTCGGTGCCGAATCCACGCCTCGTACGCGTCACTGCTGACGAGGTGCTCCGGACGGGCATACCCGTCCGCACGCTGCAAGCCGTCAAGGCGCGCTCGGGGCAGGCGCAGGTGCTCACCGCGGAGGAGCTCCTCGCCGCGGGCAGCTCACGGTCCCCCGCGCGGGGCCCGCTGCAGGTCCGTGGGCGTGCTATTAGCGTCACCGCGGAACAGCTCGCAGGCTCGAGCGGCGGCGGCAGCAGCTCGAGGGGGGACGGTTCTAATCCAATCCGTGCCGGTGCCAGTTCCAGCCAGGGTGCTGGGAACCCTTCCGCAAGTGGCTCGAGCGGCACACGACCAGCGCCCGGTCAGACGAGCAGCGATAATCAGGCGTCGGCTGCCGCCGCGCAGAGTCGCAACCCTCGCGCCGGCCAGGGACGCCGGCGTAGTGCCAGTCTTGGGTCTATGCGGACCCTGCCTATCTATACCCAGGAGCCCGGGGAGTCCGAAGTAGTCATCGACCGGTGAGTGCGCATTCCTGCCCGACACTTCAGCCTGTCTGGTCACTGTGACGAGTCCACACCCACGGTCATCATCCAAATTAATCCCCCCTTCTGTGGTCGAAAGGATGCGCTGATTCTTATCCCTTTTTCCCAGTGGTGCGACCGAGCTTGAAGATGACGACGAGATCCCGATAACGGTGATGTCGCCAGTTGACGAGAACGAGCCCAACGCAGACGGTCCCGCAAGCGCCGGCCCGACGTCCTCCCCGCCCGGCTCGCCCAGTCCGACCGACGGGACGACGCCCGTCCGCCAGCTCAGCCCTGTCGACTTATCGGAACCCGAGCCGTCGTCTCTACCCGGGCACCTCCCGCCGTGGACTTCGCTATATGCGGATGCTGCCCCGTCATACGAGGCTGCGATGAGCACCCCGAACCTCCACATGTATACAGAGTCACCTGCGAACATCCCGCTACCCAGCTCGCCCATACTCATCCCCGCGGTACCGAACTCTTCGGCACGTGTTTCCGAGGTCATTTCATCCTCTCCCGAATCACCTCCCCAGCGTTCGACTGTCCGTATCCAGACCTCCCCGAGTTCCTCTCCCGCTCACAACTCGCCTCCTGCTCGAGGTACGATCAGCCCAGCAAGCCCGGACGAGCGAGCGAACGGCACAGACACGCCCCGCCGCCGCTTCGGGTTCATGGCTCTCTTCCACTCGCGCAGCTCGAGCCGCCTACGCTCGCGATCGCACTCGCACTCGCACGCCTTCCCGCCCCCGCCCGTACCAGGCTCGCATTCGCGCGCGGATTCGGCAGCAGCTGCTACGCCTCGGCGCGTCGCGTCGCCGGAACTCGCACCCCCACCAACGCGTCCGTTCCACCGGCTGTCCCAGTCCGCCTCGGGCTCGATGCTCGACCTCATATCGCGCTCTCTGGCGGACAATTAATAGTAATGGTGCTCGAACTGTATAACATTCCCGCGACGCCTCTCTCTCTCCCCTACTAACTATCTATGCACGCCTCTCCGCTCTCCCAGTCCTCTAGCTCGCGTTCGATTTAACACATGTCTATCCCCCCTCATACCTCGTGCTCATTACTAACTTCTTACTCACCGTTATTACTTGCGCGTTGCTTCAAAGCTGCTGTCGTGTTCTGCCACAGTGCCTGGGCGATTCACTACTTCCTCTTTAGAATGTTTCAATTGGGCACCCCGCTGTATATTATTGCACTTGGACTTGTACACATCTTTTCGACTATCGACACATTGCTAGCACCACACCTTGGCGTGTGCGCGGCAATATTATAGCACTGCAAACTATCCCAATGCGCCTCAATCCGTACGATTCGGGTCGGTATATGTACAGCAATCCGACGGTGTGAAAGATATCCCTCCGACTCGGAGCGGGAGGATCGGTCGGGGCGCATGCGTTCAAACGTTCAAGTCTCTGCTCGGCCACCGGTAGACATCCTCGGGGGCGCTTTGGAGCTGGTGTAGGTATGCTCAGGCGTCGATCCCGACTGCATAGGGGGATTTGCTAGAGCCCCTCTATTCCGCAGGCGACTCAAGTGAATATTATCCCAGCTAATGACGTCAACCTGGATACCGCTCACAAGATCGTTCGAATATTGGCATAACAACTTCGACACGATATGCGCATATGTACGACAACTAGCAACCCGGGCACATGTATACTTGCCGCATATAACGCGGAATTCTACGACGCCTAGTAACACTGCAACACGCGTCCTCCTCGAGCATGTAACGTCTCACATACCAAGTTTGCGACTTCCCCGGATCGTCGCCGTCGCCCGGTTCCCATTCGCGCGGATCGCCTCTGGCGATCAGCCAGCGAGAGGGCCTCTTGGCTGTGCGCGGTCTCGGCGTGCATTTGAGTGCTAGCGCGACGCGCACAGGTCGGGGAGACTATTGGAAACAAAAAGCGGGCCAGGGGCGGGGGTGACGAATATAAGATGTGTCACGACAAGGTTATTGAAGGCCAATCACGGCAACGGCGCACCTGGTCCCACCTTCTTCTCTTCCCTCCCTCCCTGACCTCACCTTCCTCCTTTCCACTCCTCCGCCCCCCTGCTGTACTCCTCTCTTTTCTGTACGCCCTGCTCGCTGTGTGTGCAACGTCGACGACCCGCTCCGAGTGCATATCGTATAATATCCGCTAGGACTCGCTCGGCTACTCTCTGGCCGGCGCCATGTATCACTATACCTGTGCTCTCCTCGCGCTCGGCCTGTCACTTCACGTCCGAGCCGCCCCGACCGCCTCTCGTCTCCTTTCCCGACAAGACCAGGGCTCGCAGGGAGGTGGAGGCAGCATAGGGCCTACGATATGGGTGCGCACCCCCCTTCCGCACCCCACAAACCGCTCTAAAATGCTCGCTGTCGCGTAGGTACCGCTCGTCGTTATCGGCGTGCTTTTCGCGGTCGGCCTTGTCGTCGCATGCTGCAACCGCCGGTTCCGTGCGTACACCTACGGCCGGGGCTTTGCCGCCTCGCAGGCGGCGGGGGCCACGGCCGGCACGACGACGGGCGGTGGCGCCCGTGAGGTCACCGCAGACCAGCTCGCGGGCACGAACGGTGCGGCCGCTGGAGCTAATGCGACGAACGCGGCGGGCGGCGCGAACCGCTCGCGCCGGCCGAGGCGGACCCGCAGGACTCCCAGCCAGATATCGACCCACTCGCTGCCTGCGTACATGAAGGAGCCGGGCGAGCAGGAGATCGTGATCGTGAGGTGAGTTTGGCCGCAGTGCCGTGGTGTGATTTGCAGAGGATTTCAAGTGTGCCTACATGTGTGGCCTGCGAACCAATAGCCCAATAGCCCAGATATCCGCGGCGTGGCAGAGGTGTGGAACGGGCTGTCCCGCTATTCCGGTCATAATATCTACTCAGCCGGGCGGTGGGTCATCGGGCAGTGTGCTCGCCGCTCGATATGTCGGTTGTGTTCCTCTGACATCGGAAGTGGACGAGTTTACAGGCATTACTGTGCACTCCCGCCGATACATGCCATGCTGCGGAGACGGGCAGTGTAGGAATCTCTTGATCAAACCCTTCGGGTCGTATCTGCCGCCCGGAGCACTATCCTCAGGGATCATCACGTCTTGTAACGTTCTACCCGCTCTACAGATGACTGACTACCGCATTACAGGGGGGCGGAAGACATGGAAGACATGCCCGTGCCCATCACGGTAACGATGCCCGCAGTCGATGAGCAGGGTGTCGAGTCGCCAGAGGGCTCCATTGATCTTGCACGACCCACGTCCGAGTATGTCCCGATGCCAAATCCCTCAAACGATGTGCCCCTGCTCCAAAACAACGAGCATGACCCACATCATTTGGGTGTTGAAGCACACGATCTCGGTTCGCGTAGGAGCTTCGACAGCATCATGAGCTCGGAGGAAAATTCGCAAGTTCATTACCTGGACGACGCACCACCCTACGAGGTTGTCACGCTCGACAGTACGCCGAATCTGTCCACGTCTGCGTCGACGCCTCCAACTGCGCCACCCGCTGCCCAAGTGCAAGAGCGCTCGTCCATGGACCAGTCAGGCACGGGCTCGACGCGCCGGCGTTCGATGTTTATGTCGATATTCAACCCGCGCAGCTCTCGCATCGCTCCTCCCCCGGCACCCACAAACGCGAACTCCCCGGAGCCTCGTGCTAGCGGCCACACTCGCGACAATTCCAGCCTTTCCGTCCTCTCCGTCGCCCCCTCCGAACGCGACCCCCGCCCGCGGAGCCGCGTCCGACATCGGCCCTCCCAATCCGGCTCAGGCTCGATGTTCAGTCTCCTCTCGCGCACACGCTCGAACGGCAATCTCGACGGCGCAGGCAACCCGCTCACGTCGCCCTCGATGATCAGCCTCAACTCGATCTCCGCACCGCTCTCGCACACGCTGGTGCGCACCGAGTTCACGTACCCGAAGAGCGGGCCCACGCCCGAGCAGCTCAAGCTCATCTCGAGCCGCGAGACCTTTGCGCGGTTCGGGGTGCCGTACGGTGCGGATGCGATCGCGTATGCGTCCGCGTCGAGAGTCGAGCTGGAGCCGCCGCCCGGCTTCGAGGAGGTCGCGGGCCCGAGCGGGGCTGCGGACGCGTCTTCTTCTGAGGGGCGGAATGAGAGCCCAGCGCCTGACACAGCTGCTCGGTTGGAAAGCCCAGTACCCGTCGAGACGAACGCGAACATGTCGAGTGCTAGTGAAGGCTCACCCGTGCCTGCGCTCGCGTCGAATGCGCAAGCTCCGTCCGAAGCAGCAGAAGCAGGGGAGTCTAGTCCTGGCCGCGAAGACAACGCGGTCGAGACTTTGACTTCTCCCCCTTCATCTGCTTCCCCCGCCCCGGCATCAACCTCGGATTCTTCACACTCGGAGGCGTCTTCTTCCTCGGATTCTGAGCGCCCCTCGTCGCCGCCTGGCCTGCAGCCGCCTCCTGTGAGCGCCCCGGCCCTGTCCCCTACTTCGCCAACGATGGCGTCAGCAGGGACAATTTCACCCGCCTCCCCCAACGCCAACGCCCCTCCTTCCGCTTTCAAGGGTGCCTTCCCCACCGGCTCGCTACCTACCCGCGCCGCCTCCCGCGCAAGCTCGTACATGTCCTTCGCCACCGCCGAGGAATCGCTCGCGCCCTCCGAGCCCCCCACCCCCGGGGCCTCGCGGCTCGACCTCCAGCACGGAGACGACGCATACGAGAGTGCGGCGGAGACGCCCGCGAACGGCTCCGCGCCGACGACGCCACGACTGGAAACACGACACCCGCACGAGAGCACCGACACGACCATCACGCCCGGCCGATGAACGCGCTGTGTCGTTTATAATTTTTGGGGTGCGTACGACGTAGCTCCCACCACCATCACTGAGGGGCGACAGGTCCCGACCGGTTTACGCCCATTGGACTTCTACCCTTTTTTGCTCGAGGTCGGACGCTGTGCCTTCCTTCTCTGTCCGCTTCTTTACCCGATCTCGACGCCCTTGCTTCGCCCGGCGGATGCGCCGCGTTCTCGGGCCGCCCCTACCTGTGACCAACCGCGGCCCGCCTACGCCATTTCCCGCTGGCATCGGCCTTGCATACGTAGTGCTTACTTGCCCCCATTTTTTCTTCCACATTTGCCTCCCCGCATCGTATTACGCCCGCACATCTGTACCACCACCAAAGCTCTATCGCCTGCGACACCTCTCTGCTGCATCTCTCACACTTACCTCTCATGTCTCCTCTCTCCCGTGGTCATGGATTCATCCTGTGGATCTCTTGGATCTCTGGCATCATCTACTTAGCCTCACGTCTTGTTGCTTAATAGACCCCCTCCCCTAAACAAACACACCTACACCTACACCCACGCCCCACACTCACCCCACCCCGAAATCACCCTTGGATAGAGCTTCCCCCTGCGTTCTGCTGTTATCGCCCTGCTACGTATACGATCTCCACGACGGCCTCCCTCCCCGATCTGTCTGTTATGCTGTCTTTATGGTAACGATTATGGTCTGGCTGCGGACATTGCATTCCCCGACCGTGTCAAACGTATATACTTACGTACATCTATATCTCCTCGAGTTTTCCGAGCGCCTCCGGGTGGTTGCTGGATCCTTGGTTCCATTGAAGTTGTCGCTGGCGGGGTGCGTCACGCGAACCGCCGTCGCCGCCACAGCGCAAGCGCTGAGTGCCAGTAGCAAAGTCTCTGCTCCTCCTGGGTCTATCATGGTAAGTAAGTCTGCTTCTTTTTGTTTATCTGTCGCAGTACTTCTTGCATTGACACCGAGCTGCAACGCAATCAGCTCGCAATGGGAAATGCTGGAAATTCATCATCAACAGATGCCGAGCGCTGCGGCACTCGCGGTCGCCCTTGTCTGTAAGTCCGCTTATCGTACTCCAACGTCCGGATGCCAAAGAAAGCACGGACCGCACACCCCTTCGCATCCGTTCTGTGAGAGCATTCTTATGGCATGACAGCATAAGAACACCAGAAAACTGTTCAGAGAACGCCAGCGCAATGCCCACATGTGCATGTCGGGCGCGCACAGAACCCGCCGTACGTCCGTGCCCGGACTCGGTCCCACCCTTGCCCACATGGTCCTGTCGTTCCTCGGATCCCGCCGACCTATAGGAGTCCCCAGAGACGCGTCCAAATTGATGGAACGGTTTGGAACCCGCCATATGCGTCCTGCACTTCGAAGGTATCAGCCCAGGCACTCGCCCGCGCCTCTGGCATCAGCCGCGCGGCGCATCGGTCGCCATTCAACCCTTCGTCGTGCAAGGCGGGAAGGCGGCGCGTGCCTATATATACACGCCACGGCGCGCCCCCGTGCGGGGTGTGCCCTCACGGCTCGAGGACACTCACCGCTCGCACGAGCAGCCACCCGCGCGCAGCCATCCGTCGACCCCAGCCCGGCATGCCGTCCCTCGGTCGTCTCGCAGCCCTCGTGGTTCTCAGTGTGATCCCCACCGCGCTCGCCGCGCCCGCCCCCGAGGCCGCCGACCCGTGCGTGAAGATCGCGGGGAAGGCGTTCGCGCCGCCCGCGGACGCGCTGGCGTGCATGAAGTCGTTCCCGTTCAACGAGACGCTCCGCCAGAACGTGCTGACCGTGGTCTCGCGCGTGTTCGACTTTTACACGTTTGAGGACTACTACTTGGACTCGCCACCGCCGTTCCAGGATTCTACGACGAACATCCGCGCGCAGCTCGCGCGGATCAACCGGACGCATTATCAGGTCGGTCGCGTTTCCCAGTTGTGGTTAGCGCTCGCAATCTCTGAGACGTTGATCATTGTGCACAGACGGACTTTGACTTCAACAAAGACCTCTACGACTTTACCACACAGTTGAATGACGGTCACACTCGTGCGTCCTGCCCTCGCTCTGCGAGATAACCCCTTCTAACGATTTTGCAGGGTGGTTCCCGGACTGCTTCACGCAGTTCCAAAACATCCTCCCAGCACCTGTTGTAACACTGGAAGAGAACGGCGTGCAAGGCGTGTTCGTCGCACCCGACTCGGTCGAGTTCATCTCGCTCCTCGGCTCCGACTTCACGTCCTTCTTCGACTCGATCAACTTCGACTGGCGACGCCTTGCGGGTGCGCGGGTGCTCGCGATCGAGGGCGAGGACCCGTACGCGTACGCGACGCGCATCGCGGAGACGCAGTCGGGCAACTACCTCGACCTCGGCGTGCGCGTCAACAGCGCGTTCAGCAGCTACCGCGTCTCGGGTACGGCGTTCTCGCAGCGCCTGGGCGATATCTCCGGGCCGCAGTTCCCGACGCAGAACACCCTCACCCTCACCCTCATCCCGGTGAACTCGACGCGCACGGAGACGGTCAAGGTGCCGTTCCTCGCGAGCTACCTCGGCGCCCCCTTCACAAACGGTGAAGAGTTGTAAGTTTGTTTGTTTTGCGTGCGTTGAGGTGTAGGGAGGCTGAACGTTCCCTGCAGCTGGAACGCGAACTGTGCACCGAAGTCGGACACGAACGGCGTCGATTTCAAGAGCTCCGCTCAACTCGCGTCGCTGACCCAGAAGCGCGCCAGGAAGCTCGCGAAGGCCGCTATCTTCGATCACCAGGCGAAGAACGCGGTCGGCCTGCCTTCGCAGTTTGAGCCCACGCTGCCGCCCGTGAACGGGAGCGAGGGCGTGATCAAATCTTTCATCCTCCCGGACAAGAAGACCGGCGTCGTGCGTACCCGTGTCCCATAACGAAAGGGGATAGACTCTGACCAGTGATTCTGTCCCTTTCGCTGCAGATGTTCGTGGGCTCCTTCGAGCCGGACGACTTCAACCAGTTCCAGCTCGACGTGCAGGCGACGGTGACGCAGTTCCAGCAGGCGGGCGTGAGTCAGCTTCTGATCGACCTCACCAACAACGGCGGTACGTGTCACGGGCGTTGTTCGCTCTAGTGTATCCTCGTTGAGGCCTGTTGTCCCTTTCCAGGTGGATTCGTGTGCCTCGGCCAATTCCTCCATGAGTTCCTCACGGGCTCCAAGAGCCTTGGTAACTTCCCCAACCCGTAATTGACTTCTAGCATACGTCAGGCGTACGTATCACTAATCAAGGCGCGGGTTGTAGGGGCTTCCAGTCGACGAGCCGCGCAAACCCACTCGCGCAGAAGATTGTTGCTTCGGACATTGAGCTCGGCGTCACCTCCGCTATCGCCTTCTACCCCGCAGGCAACTGTGAGTGTGTTGCTGATGATGGGTAAACTGTGGTATTGACTACGCGAGCAAGGGGCATTCCTCAACAACACCCAGCGCCCGGAGACGGACAACTATAACCAACCCGCGACGAGCAGGCGGATCAATGGCCAGACGTTTGTGGAGTCCCAGCGCTTCCTGGTAAGCCCCGAGGCTGCGATGGTTCGCGAGACAACGTTGAACTGCTCCCCAAGGATGTCTGCCCCTTCAACGTGGATATTCCGGAGGACCCTCCCTTTGACCCAAGGTACGCAATCCGCTTTCGATGTGTAAACCACTTGTACTTAACTGATACACCATGCAGCAAGATCGCCATTGGTCCGTCACTGCCTGACTGAATGTTGATGAGCCGAGTGTATCTCACCCCCTGTTCCACAGTCGGGAACGGCAACTGCGCGTCAACCTGTGCGATGTTCAGCACCCTCATGAACGAGCGACACAACACGAAGATCGCGTACTTTGGTGGCAAGCCCAGGCTGCAAGCGCAGTTCAAGGGTACGCATGCCAACAACGCCGGTCGTAGACTCGAGCAGTAGTTGCTGAATGAGAGTCTGCTAGGCATGGCGGGCAACCAAGTGCTCGAGTGGTCCGACATCGACTCAGAGATTAAGACCGCGAACCTGAAGGATGTGAGTGAATGTCAGTCACTTACTGATGAGCTGTGTTACTCACCAAACGTCTCCTAGGACCCTCTGGCTCCTCCGGATCTGTAAGTGGATAATTTTTAAGTTTACCCTAGTATGATAAGGAGGGCCCTGTGTTGACTCGTTGACTGCAGCCAGGTTTCCGGTAACTTCAGGTGAGCAGAAATCGCCGTTGGAGTCATACCTTCTTTAACCGACTGACATATCTACTTTCAGGCACAACTGGCGAATTGGTAGGCGCTTTAGTTCTGTAACGTTGGGCGGCTCTGACTGTTTGGTCAACAGCCTACAGCTTCCTCGATGAGCAGACCCCGATCGGTGAGTCTTTTTGCCCTAATCGCCTCGGATACATCACTAACTTCTTGTCCGACAGAATACAAGTCGGAGCTACCTCATTGTCAGTCCGGCTACATCTACGGTCCCTGCTTTTACCCTGAGTCTCACTCGTATGCTTGTTCACAGTCCGCTTCGCCTACACGGCCGAGACCTACAACAACCCTCAAAACTTGTGGATATTCGCGTAAGTGATCCTGTTTTATTCACCTCGGGACGCTTCATTAATCCATAATTTGCCGCACAGGGCCAAGCAACTTCTTGGATGATTGGTGCGGTGGGTGTATAGGGCTACGTGCAGAGTCAGACGAATCTTGTAGCCGAGTATTAACAAATGGCGCTCACGATGTAATCATGTGTCGTATAGGGAATGATAGAAAACCAAGGGCTCACGGCATTCGTCCTCAGCGGTAGTAAAGATACCAAGATAAATACTAGACATCGCTGATTGCATTTCTGGAGCCGGAGGGAATCAGTGGCTGAGGAGCCGGGGAAGGCGGGCGTCAATAAAGGTCTAGCCTTGCCATGTGGTGGCGGTGTTGCTACGTTTGATTTGAGCTAGAGCCGGATATGGAACGAATGGGAGCCGCATGATACTCTGGCGTCCCGGCGGCAACTGGTCCACCGATAGCCTGACAGGCACTGCCAAGTGGGCGGCCGGGAAAGAGAGATCCGTCTCTGAGACCGCAGGCACGTGTGTCTTGACCAGCGATTTGAAGGCGGCCCCCACGATCACTGCACACGAAGGTTTGTCACATTACTTCGACTCACACGCGTACTACTAGTCGTCGGTCCTGCAGATGGATGGTCCCACCTTTCCACCACCGGAGCCATTCGAGCTTGCAACGGTACAACCGAAAAAGCTTGGACCCTTCGAAGACCCAGTAGTTTCTACACCGCCGGAGCTACCTTCTCCGCCTCGAAAGTCGCTTCTCGACCCCTGGTTCACGCTGTCTACGCACCTCGTTCCTGCGGCCTCTCCTCGGGCGACTCCTGATGTTCCTCTTCCGCCGCTTCCAACATGGTCTGCCAGCAAGGCCGAGTATAAGGCCTCCGTGAAGAGGACCACCGAAGCGGTCGTTTCCGCGAAGGAAAAACAATGGCGCGGCGAATTAGACCACCTCCCTCTGGGTCGTACTAAGCCCTTCTGGAATTGCATCAATCGCTATGTCAAGAAGCAACCTGCTGGCGAAGCCGACCTAGCAAATGGCATCACCCTGTTCTTCGCACATGCGAATGGTTTCCCGAAAGAAGTGGGTAGGACGCTTTGTTACCAACTACTCGCATGACATCGTGACCGCGTTTCCAACTCACTACATCCTTTGACAAAGTACAAGGCCTGGGGACCATTGTCGCCCGCTTTTCCGGCGCCTTGAATTGAGCATGTAACCTTGTTGATCAAACGCACCTTCCAGATTTGGGAGCCCGCTATACTGCGCCTCATCACGGACCACAACGCACAAGCCAAGTACACGATCAGCGAGATATGGCTATGGGAAGCGCGCAACCATGGCGATTCTGCGCTCGTGAACAAAGACCAGCTCGACGGGATCTGTAAGTGTTCATCAATTGCTCTTTCAATCTGGCGGGGACAGTTCATTCGACTGTACACTAACTACATACCAGACGATTGGCGCGACAACAGTCGAGATATACTGCATTTTCTCCTTCATTACCTTCCTACGTCGGCCTCTTCAGGAGCCCTCCCTACATACCTTCCACACCTCCCCGCTCTCGAAATGAACCAGCGTCTTACCGATGGGCTTCAAGGCCGCAGCATGGTTTCCGTCGCCCACTCTTTCGGAGCCTGCAGTGTGTAAGTCGTACACACACTCCTCGATGGTTTGTAGTCTAACCGCCGTAAAGCGTACGCGCAGCAATCGAGTACCCAGTCCTCTTCACGTCGCTCTTGCTCGTCGACGCGATGATTCTACCGTCAGATGGGAAGACGCGGTGCACGCCGATCACAGTGCAGTATGTCGCCGGTGCCATCCAGCGGCGCGATGGGTGGTCGACCCGGTGAGTACTGAGTCCTTATCCTCCCGGACTTGTTCAAACTAGATGTTAATATTTTATTGTTGTTAGGGAGGAAGCACATCAGCAATTTGCAGCAACCCCTTTCTTCAGCGCTTGGGACCCCGCCACTCTCGCGATCTACGTCGAATGTGGGCTTTACGATGCCGAAGACGGGCAGGTGCGACTCAAGATGCCGGGAGTGCAAGAGGGCGTGTGCTTTGCGGAAAATTACGCCCCGAACGAGACATTCGAGCTCCTCGCGGGCCTGGACGAACGCGTTGAGCTACGCTGGCTTGTTGCAGGGAAGTTGGCGCCGCCGTAAGTTTTGTGGTGGCAATATGTCCGTGTTTGCGCTGGACCTAATGTTGTCGTTAGTGACCATGAGCCGAGGCGGAGGACGGTGTGGAGGCGCCCTGCGAATTCGTCTCACGTTCGGATGTTCTCTGCGGGCCATTTGATTACACAGGAAGCCCCAGGCGACCTTGGCAAGCATTTTAAATCGGTGTGGAGGGTCTATATACTGATGATAGCCCGCAGCGAAAGAGATACACGAGTTCCTGAATTCCAGATATGGCGCACAGAAAGCGTTACTATAGAGCTGGCTGTCACGGTTGTCTGTCAACCCACCCGGTCCTAGATTGTGCATGCTCAAAGCCGCCGCGAAGGTCTAACGGCCGTCCTCATATATAGATACAGCTTGTGCATACCCTGGGGATACATAACACGGCGAGCCGACGAAGTGGTGATGGCCAGCACCCAACCACCCCAACAACATTACATACGGACCCCAGCGACGAGGACAATAGCAATCACGAACGCAATAAATATAAGGAGGCCACTCGTTGCAGCAGCGATGCGGCATCGGTGTACCCATGGGTCCACAGCACTTGAAGTCGGTAAGCATCGCTTCAGCTTCCTCGCTGACGTGCCGCTCCCCGTCGACGGCGTGAGCGACTCGAGCGACGGCGCAAGGAGCGGGTACCACGACTTCGTCTTGATCCGCCGCTCAGCAGCACCACTAATCGCCTTCACTTTCTCCGGCATCGGCACCCCCGCGTCCTCATGATGAGGATCCGCCCTCGCTGCCCTTTCTTTCGCATGATTAACCTCGCGCGTGTTCTGTCTCCCGCCCTTGCGCAGCTTGTGCCAGAGCGGGAGCACAGGGCCCGTTTCCGCATACAGCCCGTCTGAGCCGACCTCACCTGCGGTCGTGAGGAGCCACCCGCCGATAAGCCAGCACCATGGCGCGACGAACCCCACCCAGAAGAGAATGCACGCGTGGCTCGCGCTAAGCTTGCGTTCTGGGGTGGGCGGGAACACGAAGCGCTCTTCGCCAAACGACATGCCTCGCAGCCAGCGCCGCTGCAGGAACGACTCCGATGCGCGCGTCGAGGCGGGGGAGGCGGAGCGCGAGTAGAAAGACCGCCGCGTGTCGAGCGAGCGGCGCGGAGTCGCGAGCGAGGCGGGCTGCGAAGGAGACGGGGTCGGTGTGCTGGGGCGCAATGCGGAACGGCTCGTCGGGCGCACACCGTCCTCCGACTCGCGTCGGTCGATGCTGTACAGGCCTTCAGGGAGCGGTATCTGGCGCGGGCGCGAGTTACGGTTCCCACGTTGCGTCTCCTCCGTCTCCTCGGTGTCTGTCCCGTCTGTGCCGGCTGATGCTGCGTAGTCTCGCGCGATGAACACAGGCGGATCGGGCTCGGTCACGTCGGGCGTGTTGAGCGAGGGTGCGGTGATGAAACTGCTCGTGCGCGCGGAACCGCCATCCTCGTAGATGACCGACACCTTGTTCGTCTGTCGCGGGCTGCCGATCACCGTGGGCAGCGTGGGCCCGACGAGCCGTGACTTACGCGGAGTGGGCGCGACAGCAGGGGAGTGCGGTGCGTTCATTGCATTCTGGAAGTTCGGGCGTAGGTCGAGGGGCGGGATCGCTGGCGCGGCCGGCTGGGTGGAGACGTTCGACCGAAACGTGCTTGTCGACGTCTGGCTTGGGCTGCGCTTGAGCGGCCTGTTGATGAACGCACTGTGGACTGGCGAAGGAGAGGGTGACCCTACCCCTCGCGACGGACAGTCAGCTCACGGTCTAGCACGATGTGCTTACCGAAATGCTCACCAATTCTGTCGAACGTTCGGGTCGAATCCGGGGTGCGGGGCACGCTGTCCAACGAGACCTTTCTCTGCGGCGGGACGTGCTGCACCTCGTGGATCGGCGACAACGGCTTCGGCACGTTTTGGCTGCGGGTGGAGCGCATGCTGTCCCCATCCGAGTCCTCTGAGGCGTTCGCCGAGTCTGCAGTGAAGCCCATGGAGAGTGAGCTCCGCTTCCCCATCGAAGAGGGCCGCCCCGTGTACGTCTGTGACGTCGACGCGGTGGACGGCGGCGATACGAGTAGCGAGGGCGACGATGCGGACCCCGAACTGGTCAGCGTCAACGAGAACCGACCTTGTGCTTGCCCCGGGGTGCCGCCCCACATAGGCGAGGGCGTACGTGCGGATGCAGGGCTTTCCTGGATACTTTGTCGCGGGGAGTTGGAGTTGGGCGTCTTCCATGAGACATGCGAGGGACCTGCGCGTGGGGTGTCTGAGCCACTCCCGAGCGAGATGCTGGAGTGATGGTAGCGTCCCAGGAGCGGGGCGCTATCAGAGTGTCGTGTTTCCAGTGTCAGGCGGAGGGCGCTGGTGCTTGCGCTGCTGGGCTTGCTCGATGGGGCCTCCGGCTCTTCATTGGGGAGGCGCGAGTGTTCCTGGTTCGAACCCGAGCTGGGCTGGAACCTGCGCGGGAGGGTGAACACCATTGGTTCACGAAGTGAGTAATGTTCCGGGGTGGGAGGTGGAGAGGTGAGTATACGGGCCAACTTAGCAAGATGAGCAGAGCGGAGGGAGAGCCCCTCAGTTCAACCGGCAGCGAGTAGTTATACAAGGAGGGCGCGCTGCGCCGCGGGGCATGGGCCGGGAAGCGGTAAGTGCAAGCATCTCGCCTCGTGCGCCTGGCAAATGAATGCCACGCTCGATCCAGCGGGAGGCTGGCGGAAACTCTCTGTTGCCTGTACGGGTGCGACACACCGTACATGATTGTCATTGTGAAGTGTACGGGAAGGCAACCGCACCGGCATGGTGACTGAGGATGAATCGGATACCATTGTGGCTTTGAGCGCAAAGGTGCACGCCCAAGACGCCTGGCGGCCGCCTACTGATTAGGGGATGTACGTGTCCATGAATGAACTGCAGTACTTCGCGGTGAATGAATTAACGTTGACCTGCGGCCCTTGTGGATACTAATGGGAGTTCCCGTGTAAATCATGGGTGCTACCATTCTGGACTGCGAATCCGTGGCAGCGCCGTCACGACATAGCACCGATGTCGCCTATTGCTAGCTTGACGATAGGCACGCGACATTCCTCCTCGCATTGGCGGTTAGTTCGACTGGAGGGGGGGGAGACAGCACACAGCGACATACTTGACGTACCTCGGGCAAGGGGCTACTACTAATGAGAGAAGCCCCGAGCGGACGCGGCTGAAATGCTGCGGTAGATTATCATGTGCTGTAAGTGATACATGTGTAAACGGAGAGACCGCCATTGATACACGTACATTGAAGACATTTTGCATTAACGAGATCAAACGTCCTCAAATTGTTCTGGATGGGAATGCGTGAAATCATACACAAACATCTCGCCACTAGTAGCACGCTCCAGCACCGTCTCGAGATCGTCCGGCCGGCAACGCTTCACTTTTTCAAGGCATCGGAGAGAAAATGTGGTCTTGCGCGAAGCGTAGATCCCAACACTCCTCAGGTCAGTAGAACGTACCTGACGCGGTAGTTGAGGATATATTAGAGAGCATCCTGAAGGTCGTTGGTCGTCTTCGAAAAGTGACCCCCCCTGGCATGAAGGGGTCGTATGTTTCCGGCAGGACGTCTGAGCCCTGCTTCATAATAACGCGTCCGTCCTTGTCATGTAGATTCGTCTAGAATAAGCGTCCGTTACCTAGGGTCCAGGTATTGTGCAAAAAACACATCGCACATTCGTGTCAATATTGCCGCAATATTTCCGGTGTGATGATTCTGTCTTAGTTCTTTGGTCTCCGGCAGCATGGATTTTCCAAAAGTTGTGTCTATAAAACACAATCTAACGTGAGCCACACCTACAGAGAACTATCGCAGCGCTTCGGACGAGACCGACGCGTGAATATGTATGTATAAGTTCACGGGCACTGGAAAGCCATGAGAACCTACTGACTAAATTGACTACTTTAGTACTGCCTGTCCGGCTGAACTTTCCAAAATGAGAGGGCTCACCTGGCCCGCCCTTGCACGATGATGCGTCTGAGCTTCTCGCAGCTTGGCTTCGAGTGTTCAGGGGTGGCTGTTACTAAACGAGAATGAAGGAATTTCCCAAATATGAGATCTTGGTCTGTTCGTAGAATTACTGCACTGTATGTGACTGACGAAACGGCGACGACGTGGGACGCGATGTGGACGGAGTTCAGGATGTCGGAAGCATGAGTGCACGGATCAGGGCGACGGGAAGGAGAGAAAGCAGGAACCTCAGCCCAAAGCGAGAACGGACGAGGGACAGCGATGATGACATGGTAAAAGCACACGGTGTGGGGTGGGATGGGCCAAACCAAGCAAAAGAATGATAGATCGTAAGCAACAGCGTAAGGGACGCATCGTACAAACAACAGGACAGCAGCGGTCAGTATACATTACTCTCCATAGATTATGTAGGGGTGTCCGGCCAAGATGCGAGGACGGAGGTGGAGCAAGGGCGGAAGCGGGGAGCAGGGTGTGGGAAGGTCATAGCACCAGTTGCGAGGGTATCGCCGCGGTATCAGGGAGGGGTGTCGGCCGGTATGTGGAGGCGTATGACCAAGGGTGTATGCGGAGGTGTTGAGGCCCCAGGATGTTGGTGGATGCACGATCGCGTCTACAAGAGAGCATCGAGTCGATCGTACCGCAGATCATTGCGTGGTGGAGACATCTTGCGTCGTCGCTTCATCAGCCGCGGGAGCGACGTGGGTATCGTTCGTGTCTGCAGAAGCCTTCTCCTCAACATGAGTAGGGAGAGTTAAACCAGGGACCTCGTCTTCCGCCACGGCCGCTGTCGTCTCCTCAGTAGCAGGCTTCTCCACCTCCTGTGAGGACGATTCTTCATTCGCAGGCTCAGCGGCGTCCGCCGCGCCCGTCTCCTGAGCCGCAGCATCGCCGTCGATCTCCTGGGTCTCCTCAGTCGCCTTGAGCTCGGGGGATTCGGGGAGGGGGATAGCTGCTGCCTCCTGCGTGCTCGTCTCCGCCTGCGTCTCGTCTTCTGAACTCTGCGCGACGGGGGCCTTCCCATCTTCGAGTTCGACCTCGCGCACGCCCTTCGTGACCTCCTTTACTTCCTCAGTCTCCCTCTCAGGCTGTGCAGGCGAAGAACCGCGTTCGGAGCTTCCGGTGTCTGCACGCTGCTTCTTCGCCGATGGCGTCGTCTCGCGCTCCTCGCGCTCGTCCGTGCTCAGCCTCCGCTTCCGGCCGATCTGGGGGGCCGTCGAGGTCGCTATATGCGCGCACGTCAGACACATCCACCCCATCGGATCTCCAGATTCTAAACTACTCCGGATACGCACCATCTTCACTCCACGGTCTGTCGGGCCTCGGGAAAAACGAGCTCGAGATGCGGCGGATGATCTTGTACATTGGATCGGTACGCGCGCGCGGAGGGACTCGGGCAACGATGGCAGAGCGGCGAGAGCAAGGGAGGCGCGAGGTGCGTGCAGGCAGCGAGCCGAGGTTGGATTCGAGGGCGTGATCGCGGGCGCGACGCGACGTGGCGGCGTATATGTAAAAATCTCGCCCGTTTGCGCCTGTTTGGCTTCCCCCAACCCCTCGCGATCGCGCGGGACGCGTAGGTCACGTGCGTGGCGTCCGACCCCGTCCTCCGCCATTGTCCCTCTGCCGCGCGCTGCCAAGGGTGCTGCTGTGGTTGTACGTACCTCTAGGGCGGGTTAGATGGTGCTTAGGTTGGGTGCAAATTCAAGAGCATGTCTTTTTTCTAGGCAGGCGAAAGCAGTAGCCACATGCAACAGCTACGAGCACGGAGCAAGCCGCGAGCGCCATCACGGCCTCCGCCATCCACAGGGGACCACCATGCGGCCGGAAGGAAGGCGCGTCAAGTAGCCCGACCACATCGTTCCCAAGTGGTAGAGTGGTCAAAAGAGTTGAGGCTGATGGTCTATTCCTTGCCGCCTTGCTGAACGCATCGATGCGAACCACGTTCATCGCGTCGAATTCGGCAAACGCCTTCTCTGGATCAGTCGTCTGCAAGGTGGGCATCGTGCGTCAGCTTAAATAGTGTTGGCCGCGAATATCGCGACTCACGCTCAGGAGTTGCACATATGGCCGTTCGCTGTACTTATGTTGGATGTTCATATTGCGAAGGATATTCAGCCCGATGAGGAACGCTAAGGGGAATATCAACATCGGCGGAACTTGTAATAACAGGCACGTAGGCGCATGCACACTCACGGATTTGTGGGTCGGAATTTGGTTGAATAAGACTCCTACACAATGCCTTCCCGTCATGGATATCGTACACCTCCGTCATGTCGATCGGATGGATAGGGTACGAGGTCCCGCTATCGCCGTCTCTCAGCAGGTGTTCACTATAGTAAACAGAATAAGAGACGCACCCGAACGTGACAGAAATGTTCATCTTCGTGTTGCACGGAACGCTCCACGAGCCATCGTCCATCAGATACGACCCCGGGACGGGGCTGTAAATCGCGCGGAGATACTCCGGAGGCACACATGCCGCGAAGGAGCCGCTGTCTAGTATGAACGGTCGTTCCTCGCTGGGGCCGCTAACGTATCGAAGGTACGTCAGCATGCAGTGTGGAAGTGGCGGAACAGTACGTACGGGTCTGTGAACTCCAGTAATTGGCCATCCACAATAAAACCACTCGACGAGATGTCCCAGAAATTTCCGGTGACCAGAGGTAACTTTGGCGCGTCAAGAAGTGCTGGGGGAAAAGAGGCATGGATTTCACCTGTGCGCAATACAATGGTCAGTCCGCCGCATTTTTTGATTGGAAACGTGGGACGCACCGAACGCAAGCGTCCCATTTTGTATCACCCCGGTGCCATCCCTCCCTCCAAATAGAATTACGAATAAATCCCCAAGCTGTCGGTTCTGGCCGAGTAGCTACGATGTGGCATGCATATTCAACCCCAGTGAACTGGACGCATACGATATGAACCAACATTATGCAGGACCGCCTTTGTGTTCCAACGGGAACCCTTGAGTGCAGATGACGTGAGGCTCCATTGGTGTGGCCTGCGCGCAGCGAAACATCAGGTTCCTGGCGAACAAAAAGTAAGAAAAATCAAGCACGAACGGGCCCAACCCTAGAATCCCCTGGTCCCCATATTGGGTAACGGCGGGTGCCCCGGGTACGTTCACTAAATGGACGCATTTAGTCAGTCCTTTATCGCTTCAGGAGCTCAGCTGAATGAACGCACCAAAAGCCTGGCCGCGCACTACGATTCCCGCTCGCTCGTTATCGCGGCTGGTCCCCAGGCGGACGTCGGCGAGCTGAACGGCGCCTCGGACCAATGTACTCGTGCCATTTATTCCATAATTCAGCTGTGTCTGTATACCTGTATCCTCCACGTCCGTAAGGCTGGCCCCCGATGGTAATGAGCTGGTGTCAACCCAGAGATCGGCACTCCCCGTGTCCATAATGAGCTACTCAATGACAATGTCATAAAACGCCGTACATATAAGCAAACGTTTTCGTGGAGTGGCGCACCTCGAACATTTGGCCAGCCACCGACACGGGCGTGACATATATCTGTCGCCTCTGATCCTTCTTCGAAGCTTGCTCGCTAGTAGCCGGCAAGGGCGGGAGGGGCGCCAGCCAGAAAGGAATCACGCTCCCCTGTACGCCATCCCCTCTTTGCGCAAGCGAAGCCGCATGCACCCCAGGAACTAATGCAAGCAAAGCGAGTTCAGGTCGAAACAGCCTGAGTGCGAGCAGAGAGACCGAGACTCGGAGGAGGGGCATGGCTGAGGGCAAGCAGGCCCCCTGTCATCCAGACGATACATGATATGGCGCGGAAGTTCGAGTTCCGCAGCGACAGCTGGTGCCATGACCACAATCCCTGCCAGCCTCCGACCCGACGCCCATATGCATGGGCCGCTGGGACGGACGCCTCTGCCCGCAGTCATTTGAAGTGCTAACAGTCGATCAGAGCGCCACTGTCAACCCCCAGCGAGCAGATAGATGTGAGTTGCATCGTCAACAGACGGTCCCAAGGGACGCTGCTTCGCCATGCAACACTCTGGCAGGTGCATGCGCTGGTTTCGATACCAGGCGTTGTGGAGCGGCGGTGGAAAACGACGAGCGCTCGATACGGGAAGAAGAAACCCGCGGGTCCGATGGGTGCCTGGCACGGTGACTTCCTCGATCAATCGCGCTCGATCGTTCCTGTATATATTTATTTCGCCGACGAGCGTTTCGGGCGGGAGTCTAGGCCCTCCACTGCGGAGAGGCTGGCGTCGTGGCTGGAGGTGAGGCCTTAAGTACTTGTGCAAACGCGACCCTCAAGCTGGTTCGAAGTATGGTTACGTGTATTCAAGCGGGCCCTATGTTCTAGAGCAAAGCTTTCTGACCATGGGGACCGAACCTACTGTTCAAAAATTCGTGAATTTCCCTGGCTGTGAATTTGTGTCTCTAGCGTTAGCATCGTCGTTGGCAGTCCCCGCGCGTTCACACACTTACCCAAGTCAGCAGGGGCCTCTTGCCCAATTAGGTGCCCTGCAGAGAACATCCGCACATGTGATGAGTTCGCGGGGCGTCTCCACACGGCCAGCCGTCGCAGCTCGCTATCCCTACGGACGCAGCGGGCGTCAGGAATCGAGCCCTCTCGGCCGTATGGAATCGCTTGAGAATATCTTACTTTGGAGTGAGCTTTCCAGCAACGAGCCAGCGTAGCTCGACGTGCGCGTCGAGGCCCGCGAGTAGCTCGAACGTCTCAAACGTCGCATAGTTCTCCGCAAAGCACACTGCCTCTTGGATGCCGGGCATCTTCAACCTCACTTGTCCGTCACTTGCCCCGTAGAGCCCGCAATCGACGTATACAGCGAGCACTGCAGGATCCCAGGCTTTGAAGAACGGGATGGTAGAGAATTGCTGGTACGCCTCCTCCCTGTAAATGAAAGCGGTTCAGTACACCCACGGCGCGGGGGTGCGGGAGCAGTGAACGGGTGCGTACCGCGACGACCAACCATCCCGCCGCTGGACAGCGCCGACTGTATAATTCACCGTAGCCGGGGTGCTTTCCGGCTTACCGTGATAAGGTAAAATCATCGCGTCGACTAGGACGATCAACTTGAACAGCACCGGGTGGGCAATCGCTGCACGGACGCTGAGCCCCTCGGGTCAGTCGCCATATCGACACTCGCGCGGTGGACTTACACGCTACAGGCGCCGAAGGAGTGCCCGACGAAGACGATCGGTCGGTCGCGTAGCCCGTGAGCGAGACGCGCCTCCGCCTCTGTGTCCGCAAGGCGAGGAAGATGGGTAGGCAGAGAAGCGCGAGATGCCGAAGGTGGGAGATAATGTAGTAGAAAATGCAGTATATCTCTAGTATTATCCCGCCAGTCGTCTATAGCGTAAATGCCCAAGTCAGCAAACGGTAATAGCTGTAATTCATCGACGATAATCTGAGAAGGTAACTTATTACTCCAGGTATGTGTAGCCCGTCGAGCAACGTCGAATGGCGCACACAAAACACGCAAATTGTAGCCGGACAAAGCACAATGATTTAAGTACTCACATATGCCATCCAAGTGTTCGCGATTGATGAGTGCAGAGTCGCCGTGGTTTCTTGCCTCCCATAGCCAAACCTCGCTGATCGTATATTTAGCTTGCGTGTCGTGCTCTTCGATGAGACTCGCCAACGCAGGCTCCCATATCTACTCAAGGATTACGAAATCAATTCGACTTCCCATCGGCGCGCTCTAGCTTTCGATCCGTTCGACATGGTGGAAACGCACCTCCTTCGGAAACCCGTTCGCATGAGCGAAGAACAGTGTGATACCTTTCTCAAAGCCATCCTCCTCGGCTCTATCAGAAAGCCGTCTCCTCACGTACCGATTCACACAGTTCCAGAACGTCTTCCTCCCCCGCGGGAGGTGGTCGAGCTCCCCGCGCCACTGCCTCTCCTTCCCATCCAGCACCTCCCTCGCCGTGCGCTGGGCGGACGCGCGGAACTGCGCTTTGTCCGCAGACCACCGAGGCAGGGGTGGGAGCGGGACGTCTGGCGTTGTGCGTGGGGTCGCGCCGGGCACGAGGTGCGTTGTGAGCGCGAAGTGCGCGTCGAGAAGCGATTTGCGCGGCGGGGAGGGGAGCGCGGGTAAGGAGGTGATTTGAGGGGCTTCGAGTGGGACAAGTTGGAGAGGGCGGCAGGTCGGGAGGCGGTATGGCTCGGGCGGGGGAAAGGTTGGCGCAAGATCCGAGTTCATTGCGGCCTCAGGAAGTCTCTATGTAAGTAAACGTGGATGTGGTTAAATACGAGTGGGACCAAAGCGTCGGAAAGGGGAAACCAGACGAGTTATAGCTCGCAAACATGGTATGAGAGTGTGATATGCATATGCAGACTGTGTCCGGCCGGAGACGGCGTCTTTCGCTTCCGGCGTCAGACATAGTGAAGCACCGCCACCCACCACGTGGCCTCTACTTCTAATGCCAAGACCAACCACTTGTGCGAAGTGACGGGAGACCACGGAGACCGACGCTACAAGAACAACCCTTGCGAGACAGTAGAAGATTACTCACGAACACGCTATTTATAAATATCGGGAGAGCAGTGGCAGTCGTGCTCCTCCCACAACAAGGACGTCGGGACTTCAAGCAGGCGTTTTTACCGGTCATGCAAGATGTCGCGATACTTCTTCACGAATTCACCCGTCATGTCGAACCTGCATATACTGTGATGCCGTCTCCCCCAACTCATGAAAGCCATATTAATGAATCTATGCAGTGGCTGATCCTTCGGTACCTGGTCGATTACCGCGACGAGCCTATTCCTCTCACCCCGGGCCTCCTTAGGCCTGTCGAAGGCCTAAACCATCCGGTCGTCGACCTCGGAACCTGCGAAGACAGTTTTATCACCACACGTATACGCACCAAGAAGCCGCCTCGGGACCTTGCAGAAGTTGACCCACGACCGTTTAAGCACGCTAGCACGCATAATTTCAAGGCCATTCGTCAAAGGTTTGTCTCTGGGATGTGCAAAGGCGGCTTTGCGCCCAGTCTCTCCCTTCTCGAGGGCTATTGGCGCCGTCAGTACTCACGACGAGAGCGTGCTTTCGCCTGAGTCTTGATCTCTCTGTCTCTGCAGCGTCGTTGCCTTTGGGCCATTGCCTCCTCGCACACACTTGTCTCCTATCGTAGCTATGCGCTTATACCCGTCGCTTGTGCTCCCTGCTTCAACATGGACGTGCCGCATCTCATCTCCCGCACACATTTGCGTTTCCATTATCCACCAACTCATGTGCCTCGCGTTGTACTTCCAGTCCTACACCGCTGCAGCACGATGTAGATAGGTGACGTCACAATGCTTTTTGATCAAACAGTAGCGAGCAGGCGTAGTGCGTTAGATATAAATTTAAAACTCAACTTCTTGCTACACCCTCCCTCCGAATCGTTACTCTTCATTTCTCCTTCACAACGCCAGTGATCTCTCGGGGAATGTCTCCTTCAGCAGCCGAGTATTCCTCGGAGGTCATACAAAGGCATTCGGCTCTATGTACCATCGGCGGTCGCCCCAAACCTTAAGCTTCGAGCTCATGAAAAGAGAGCATACAGTCACTCCAACCACAGACACCCGGAAACGACGCACCTTGGGCCTACTTTAGGGTCTAAATTGGGTCTAAACAAGAACGTCATCCAACCTCACTCCTCGGACTCGGGCCCATAACCTTTCAGTGGGCTTCGTTCTTGAACCTCCGCTCTCTCGCCGACCCCCGGCTTGAGTTCTAGCGCTCGGGGAGCGCTCTGGCGAACCGAGACGGCGGAGTGCGTAGTGTGCGGCACTAGAAGACTTGTCAAAGACCCCCGAACGGTGTCAAATTCGGGTGCGATGCGATCCCTAGTACGTTGCCAGTATTCGCGCACTTTACGGCCGAGCAAGTCGGGCGCATCGTCGGGCCTGCGTGGGCGGCATCACGTCTTGCTTTAAACATGGCCGATCGTCGCCGTCGACTGTTTGTTCTAGCGAATATACTTGACGGCATGTGTTGAACATCAGCAACCGGCTAGTGTTTCTGCAGCGTCCTGAGGGAAGGCAAGACGAACCTTCGGCGGGCGGTTACGGCCCAGGAGAAGGACGGGTCACATGCACGCGGGAGATTGGCGTGCAAGACGTCCGCAGCGAATATTCCAAGCGCGATCACAGAAGCTCCGCCGACGCAACCCTCACTCCCGCGCGCTATATATGTGGCCCCTCCCACACTCCTCCGCGCGGACCCTCCTCTCCTCTTCTCTCCGCCCTTCGTTCCGTCGCGCTCAGCGTCCTACATCAAGGAGACTATTCAAGTAGAAACTAGATCATTGATAGACCAGCAACAACATGGCCGAGATCCACGCGGACGGCGGGCCCCTCCCGATCATCCCAGATGACCTCACCATCCCTCAGTTCCTCCTCGACTCGCACCATCCCGCGCGCCCAGTGCTGAGAACAGCCCAGCCGTGGCTCGTCGAGGAGCTGACCGGACGCGAGGTTGGCTCGGACGAGGTACGTCTCCCGCTGGGCCCTGTGGCGCCCGCAATGTAGGTCATGGGTCTGAGCATGTGTCCACAACTCGCGATCGTGGTGGTGTACCCCAGCTGCGCGCGAGGACTTTTGGACTCGCGAACGCACTCAAGGTTCGGTGGAACATTGGTGAGTGCCTCGCGCGCTTACGTGAACGGACGTAACAGGACTTATGCGAAGAGCGCAGGCGAGGATGACGTCGGTACGTCTGTGACAAGCTGTAAACCGCACAGCATAAGGTAGTAACACGACGCGTCTCAAGTGTGCATATTCAGCCCCAACCACATCGGTACGCCGCCCTCTTCACGCCCGAACTTCCAGCATATGAAGGGCGGCTTGCAGACTATCCCGTCGCGATCTGGGCCGTGCACAAACTAGGCGGCATTATCACAGGCGCGAACCCCGCCTACACCGCCGACGAGCTCGAGTACCAACTTGCCGCGACAAAGACATGCGTCCTTATCGCACATCCAGGGTCCCTCGTCATCGCCCTTGAGGCCGCGCGCCGTGCAGGACTACCCGCCGAGCGCGTGGCTGTATTCGATGCCCCTCCCGCGCCCGAGTCCGCGGGGACAAGTTCCAACTTCGCGAGTGTAGACGCGCTCATCGCGCAGGGTCTAGAACATACGCAACGATTCGTGGAGCGCAAACTACAGCCGGGCGAGGGGAAGCGCAAGCTAGCCTTCCTGAGTTTTAGTAGCGGGACGACGGGCCGGCCTAAGGTAAGGAGGGATGTCGTGCACGGTAGAAGATACTAAATGCGCTCACGGGACGCCTGAAGGCAGTTATGATTCCGCACCATTCGGTGATAGCGAATGTCATACAGATAGCGCATTGGACGCAAGCGAAGGACGAAAGTAGACCTCTAGAGCTGCAGCGGTACAAGCCAGGCAGCAAGAGTCTTGCAGGTGAGCGTCCACTTGCGTGTGTGTTACATATAGCACGACAACTGACCGCTTCTCTCAGTGCTCCCATTCTACCGTGTGTATTCATAGTTGACACTCGCGATTTGATGCCCCGAACTAAAGCATAACAGACATATACGGCCTCGTCGTGGTGCTCCACGCCAGCCTTTTCATGGGGGTAAGCTCAAGCCCAAAATCCGAGTTATTCGCTACTCACCCGACCACGCAAATCGACGCTCTAGATCTCCCTCGTCGTCTCACAAAAATTCAACTTCGAGCAGTTCCTGGACAGCATCCAGCGTTACCGCATCACAAACCTCTGGTCCGCCCGTCTATCCCTTCGCTCACCTGTTCACCGGGGATGCTAACATACACGCGCGTAGCCTAGTGCCGCCGATGGTTGTGCTGTTGTGCAAACACCCAGCGGTGAAGAAGTATGACTTGAGCTCGGTGCGCATGCTCATGAGCGGCGCGGCACCGCTTAGCGCGGAGCTCACGCACCAGCTCGCTGCGCTCCTCCCCAACTGTTGGATCGGCCAGGCGTATGGTGCGTACTCTTCTGCTTTCCCTGTCCTTCGATCCTGTACTTATTCATGACGCGCGGCTGGCAGGGATGACTGAGACGTGCACGGCAGTGACGTTCCCGCAGGTCGACCGCCGACTCGCGTCGCTTGGCAGCGGCGGCGTGCTCCTCCCTGGGTGCACCGCGCGAGTCGTCAAACCCGATGGCTCCCTTGCTAAGATCGGCGAGGCAGGCGGACTCGTCATCACTGGCCCTAGCATGGCGCTGGGGTACATGAACAACCCCGAGGCGTAAGCGTCCCACGTATCCTTCTGGGAGAGGAAAGCTAACGTCATCGGGATTGTTTATGGCCGCAGGACCGCAGAGACGTTCCAGGACGGGTGGGTCGTCACCGGCGACGAGGTGTACTTCAACGAGCGCAAGGAGATCTTCGTCGTGGACCGTATTAAGGTCCGTCCGAGTTGTGACTTCTCCCATTTCGCGCGCTCTTAACGGGGTATATTTGCACAGGAGTTGATCAAGGTGCGCGGGTTCCAAGTGCCCCCTGCGGAGCTCGAGGGCCACTTGCTCGACCACCCCGATGTCGCGGACGTGTGTGTCGTCGGCATCCCGGACGAGTACAGCGGCGAGCTCCCTCTCGCGTTCGTCGTGCCCAGCGCGCCCGCGCAAGAGCGCCTCAAGACAGACCCTGCCGCCGCTCGGACGGTCCGCAGTGCGATTATGAAGGTACGCCCCGGCCCCGGCCCCCTTTGCTTTACGATCTTTCTACGTGTTTTGAGGTGCGGTGCTGACCGGAGGGGCGGGCGGGCGCAGCATGTGGCGGACCACAAAACGGCGTATAAACACCTTGTCGGCGTCGAGTTTGTAGACGCGATCCCGAAGAACCCGAGCGGGAAGCTCCTCAGGAGGTTCTTGCGCGACCGCGCGAAGGAACTGCGTGAGAGCGGGAAGTTGGAGCTTACTGTACGCGCGAAGCTCTGAGAGATTCGCGATCAGAAAGGGCTCGGGGACGGGGGCGTTAGTCCGGCGATCTTGGTTTGTGCTCTTGCTATCAAATGCTTTGAATGTGTGCTTGAGTGGGAGTTGTCGGGTTGTTCAGACGTTCTCGTCGGCGATTCTGCCCTATCTGGTCGGGGTCTGCATGATCCTGTAGGTTAACATGTATGCCGTCAAATTGCTCTGAGGAAAACCTGCCGTAGAACCCGGCCGCGTAGAGAAAACACCGGGGATGCAGTGTTCAGAATTAGGATGGGTTCACGAACTATGTTGCTTCACGGAGGCGACACCCAGGCGCGTTCGCCGCTTCGAGAGGTAGTCGCCCAACACCTCCCCCAAGTTCAATACCCTTCTCGATGCTGTTCATAATGGATATCTTGACTCTGAATCATCTCCCCGACGACGTCGGCAATACTAACATTGACTGACGCTTCACCAAAGACGCACCGTCGGCGCCGGTCAAGTCGACCAGCCGGCTCCCGGAGTCGTATACTCCACGCTGACCCAAGAGCCAGCGCTTGGGACACTTAGCGTCGATCTCCCCAATATTGCCATCCAGGCCGACGCTGTCTTCGACGGTGATGACAATGACGGCTGGTCTTGATGTCGGGTGTGCAGCGAGGCTCTTGCCGAGCAGACACTACTGACCGGAGGAATGCGCCTCCCAAACCTCCCCTGTCCCGCGTGACCCACAAGCCCCTCAGCCGCCTCCCGCCTGACTTCTACTCCGGCCACCGTCGTACCCGTGTGCCCCGTTCCCGCGCATTTAAGGGTGAGTGCGCGCGCCCCCTCTCGCAGCCGTCTCGCTCTCGCGCACATTGCCACCGCCAGTCCGTGTGTTTCTCAGGCGTGCCAGCTTCTCCGAACACGAACCGAACGACCGGAGCCCTGTCCAATCTTCGCCGGCCGGTTCTCATAACTTGAACGCTATCGGCGACGCGCGGCAGGTAGACGGTGCCAGGAGGACATTGAACGGCGAGCAAGAGACGAAACCCAGAGGCAGAACACGAGAAGACGGGAGACAAGATGGCGGTCGAGAGCAAGACGGACATCCCGACGGTGCACGCCGACGGCGGCCCGCTGGCGCCTATCCCCGACGACCTCACGATACCCCAGTTCCTGTTCGACACACACCACCCCCTCGGTGGTGAGTCGCTGCAGGCCCGCTCGCCAGCATGGTTTATCGAGGATGCGACCGGGCGCGAGGTGACGGGCGACCAGGTGCGTGCGCGCGTCTGGGGCGTCGCGAACGCGATGCACATCCGGTGGAATCTCGGTGAGTGCGCCTCAGAAGCCTTTTGCTAAGACGAAGGGTACTAAAGAGATCTGGCCGGCAGGCGACGGTGATGTTGGTACGTTTCGAGTTGCTACGAGCAAATAGCCCGTATGTGCTAAAGGGTGCGTGTGCGCTCGTGTGGCAGTGTGCGTTTACGGCCCAAATCACATCGGTTAGTCCGTTGTATTTGTAAACCACAGATTCTAGCTAACAAGATCTGTGTAGACTACCCTGTCGTGATATGGTAAAGGCATCTCGCATCTCTGTCCTCCCTGGTACTTATGTGGCCTCGTACAGGGCGACGCATCGTATCGGCGGCATTGTCACGTAAGTCGAATCACCGTGGATGATACACTCAACTCAATGACACCTGGGTCCCTATTCCAAAATAGGGGTGCGAATCCTGCCTACACCGCGGATGAGCTGGTCTACCAGATCCGTACCGCGAAGGCGACCGTTCTCTTTGTCCATCCGGAGTCGCTGAAGGTCGGTCTCGAGGCGGCTCGGACTGCGGGGATCCCAGACAGCCGTGTCATTGTCTTCGATAGCGTGCCGGGCGACGCACACAACACCGTACATGACCTTGTTAAGGAAGGACTTGCTCAGCCGAAGCGTTATGTCGAGCCACGTCTGAAGCCGGGTGAGGGCAAGACGAAGCTCGCGTTGCTTTTCTTCTCTAGTGGCACTACTGGGCGGCCGAAGGTGCGTTTTCGTTCGGGAGTCGGATGCCGAAACACGTCTGAATGTTGGGGTTGTAGGCAGTTATGATCCCACACTACGCGGTCATTGCGAACGCCATACAAATGAAGCAGTACGCCAATACTCACGACGCCGGGAAGCCTCTCGAGAAGCAGAAGTACGCCGCAGGAGATCGAATGCTCGGAAGTGCGTCTTCCTCCTTTGCTCCTGAGGCAGCACACATACTGACCATGTGCGACGCAGTCCTTCCTTTCTACCGTAGGTCTTTCTGAGAGCGCTGCGCGGCAAGTCTCTGACATCAAATCTAGATATATACGGTGTTGTTGTTAGCCTTCATTTCTTTATATTCTCCGGAGTAAGTCGGGTCCCAGAGTGCGTACGTTACACTGAGTCTGACTAGCGGCTCTCAGGGGACGTTGGTCATAGTGCCGCGTTTCAACTTCGAGAATGCACTGAAGAGCATTCAACGGTATAAGATCGGGCACCTTGCTCTTGTCCCGCCCATGGTCGTCCTCCTCTGCAAGGTCTGTGCATCAGCTTAGGCTCGGGCTCTCGGCCGCACAGCCCAAGGGCTCAACGCAACTTCACAGCACCCCGCCGCGAAGAACTACGACCTGAGAAGCGTGAAGATGACATCGAGCGGCGCGGCCCCACTCAGTGCCGAGCTCACGAACCAGGTCGCGCGGGTGCTCGCGAACAGTGGCATTGGGCAGGGCTACGGCATGACGGAGACGTGTACGACCGTCTCGTTCCCGCAGTTGTTCATGCGCGTCGGCACGCCCGGCAGCGCCGGCGTGCTCATCCCTGGAACTGCGTTGCGTATCCTCAAGCCCGACGGCTCGTGGGGCGGATATAACGAGCCGGGACAGCTCGTCGTGACGGGCCCGAGCATGGCGATTGGGTACTTGGACAACCCGGAGGCGTGAGTGACCGTGGAGAAGACTGGCCTAGAAGTATGCTCATTGGTCGTGCAGCACAGAGGAGACGTTCAAGGACGGGTGGGTATACACTGGCGACGAGGGCTTTATCAACGAGAAGAAAGAGCTCTTTATCATCGACCGGATCAAGGTGAGCCCTATTCAGGTGCCGGAACCTCTAGGATTTATACTGAAATTTCGCTCCTAGGAACTCATTAAGGTCCGCGGTTTCCAAGGTGAGCCGCGCCTCCCCCCCTTTCAAAATGCACGGTAGACGCTAACGCGTCCGTTATTAGTGGCCCCCGCGGAACTGGAAGGTCTACTCCTCGACCACCCGGACATCGCCGACGTGTGTGTTGTCGGTGCTCCGGACGACTATTCGGGCGAACTCCCCTTTGCGTTCATCGCGCTAAAGGACGATGCCCGCGCACGGATTGCGCAAGATCCGCAAGAAGAACAAAGGGTGCGCGAGGCGATCATGAAGGTACGCATCCCTGCCTACATATCTCTGGCCGACGTCGCGCGTACTCAAAGCACGTGCGCCTGGCAGTACGTCGCGGACCACAAGACACAGTACAAGTGGCTCGCGGGCATCGCGTTCGTCGACGTCGTGCCGAAGAACCCGAGTGGGAAGCTCTTGCGCCGACTGCTGCGCGACAAGCTCAAGGAACTCTTGAAGGACGGCAAACTTACGCTCGTCCAGCCAGGCGCCAAGACGCGTGCCAAGCTCTGAGCTGCGGCCGCCACGCCACGCAACTCGCAACCTTCACGATGACAACTATCTATCATTCTGGGGAGCCTGTAGACGATGCACTAGAGGGACACCCGTGTATTTGTACTGTTGAGCGATAGCCCATATAACAATGCCGATTCGTGCTGCTACACTATTGAGTGCTAGCGACTGTGTTATGCAATCCCGACGCAGAACATATTCATCCCCACCAAAACTACGTGCTGTATCCCTTCTGATTGTACTACCCCGGGACCAGACTTCGACCGACCAGGTGCCCAATCCCAACTCCCACAATCTTGCTGCTCCCCCTTCAAAAGTTCCTGCGGGATGCAAGGGTACGCTTGGCTGCCATGGGGAGATACGGCTACCAGGAATATCAAAGCAGAAATTTATAGTAGTCGACCTACCAGGTTGGCTACTACAAATCAGACTGACATTGGGAGAAAGGGAGATATAGGATATTCGTAAAGCACGCGACGGCAAGTAGCACCAAGTAGCGTGTATAATTACACAATAATGGAAGACGAATGGGAAGTAGAAGTGCACGGTAAAGTGACACTTCGGAGCAGCAATGATGGAGAAAATCCGGCGAAAGAGAGCATTGGCGGACGGATCCACTACGGGTTGGCTGAGAACCCTACTGGGTCAGAGATTCGACATGAAGCCTGAAAACCCTAGTCCTCGAGAAGGGGGAAAGGGGGTATGAAACCGTTCTTGAGCACTGGAGGGTCGTCCCTCCGTATCGAACGCATGCTGCGCCTGAGCGGGTGCGGGACGATTTCGCTCGGTTCGCGGCGGCGCTTTTCCCCGTGTGTGCCCTTGACCATGAGATCCTCGCCGTAGCCCCCCCGGTTCATGACTGGTTGGTCGAAGCCCTCAAACGCCCTGAGGAGACCCGGGGTAAGAGGTATAGGATTGTCTTGATGGTCGACCAAATACTGAAGAATGAGACGTTGCATAGCCTCGTGAAGATGGTCTTCATATGGTGGGAGGGGCGACATCACAGCGTATGTGGGTTCAACATGTAGGGCGATCTTGTGAAGCAAAACTGCGACATCCTCCATGATCGGTAGGAATGCTTGCTTGAATTTGCGTCTCTTCTGGTGCAGGAGTGGGGCGCGCCCGTCGTAGTCATCCGGGCCATCAGGAATAGTGTGTTCGTAAAGAAGCTTCCAGTTAGCCCGAAGAGCTTTTCTGGTCTCCTTGGTCTCCGTGGTCTCTTCAGACGTGCCCGATGGTAGAACCCGAAGAAGTGCAGAATACATGGTCCAGAAAATCGATTCTGCATCGTACTCCCAGCGGTGATAGAATGGAATGTCTTCGGCCAGCGCTTCAAGGTCCCGTACCGAATGCGTCTTTGGGGGAGGGACCCCACCGTGAATGGTGCCTTCACTGTCGTTATATCTTCTGTATCGGTCTTCTCCGTACAAAGCGATGTACCGGCCTTTCGCTGTACCCTGTAGCTCTGGCATCTTTTCTGCCCAACTCATAGAACCCAGCCCGGAGTAGACACTGCCGCCAGCAACTGCGCGCGCAATATATGCTGGTGTTCCCTGGGATGAGTGCCATGTGAACCTTGCACCGCAGGAGTATGACAAACAGCAACGTACCGTGCGACACCGCAATTCTTCCTGAATTACTCCCGCCTTGACATCCAGAAGTAGAGCCGAGTTGTCGAAATCTATAATAAGGCAGCGAGCCTTACGCTGTTCAGGGGTCCTATACGACTGACAGTCAGTACCCAGATACCTTGATCAAGATTCGCGCAAGGTTCGTACCGGAGTTCGCCCGTGAGGAGGTCGTCAATGAGGGGAGGAAAGTCTTTTGTATTCCGCTCTTCAATACAGTGACCCAGAGCGGGATGCATCATAATGTTGAATATGCTCATGTCCCGGTGGAGGACCTGCCGGTCGCACGCCAGCGCCCGGTGCACTGTGGGATGCAATGTTATAAGTACTGTTCCCGACGACCGTCTTGAGCAGTCTACACACCCGCCAAAGCATCGTAGATCGCCATCAGCAGGTCGTTCACCGAATTTGCGTATGTCAGCTCATATCCAACATCGGCCAGTGCGATGCGTGTCTTCTTCCTTGTCAGCGATCCATCCTGACTTGTGAATGAGATCATATCGTCGCCGTTCTTGACGTCTTCGGCGCTAACATATCGAACGACGCCCGGAATGAACCCACGCGCGTGGATGTGAGAGAGTAACGCCGGCTCTTGGAATCGGCGTGCACAGTTTATGTATGACTCCTTGATCACGATTGGAGGGCGGTCATCCCTCCTCACTCGGAACACCGTCGTTCGCCTTCCCCACACATCGCCGACGAAAATTATCGAGGCGCCAACATAGTCGCCTTCCACCGTCTGGACAGTCCAAGAGGCGGGTCCGAGCTTGATGTTCTCCGACGTTTCCCAAGTCAGAGTGCGATCGTAGAGGATATGGTCATCCGGGGGATGATAGACTGAGTACATGTACGCGCACAGCATCTTCCAGTCGTCCCACAGCTTGTACTCGGAGACCTGGACGCCTAGTGGAGAAGAGTAGACGACCTGGAAAGCCTGTGGCTTGACGCTCAGGCAGTAGAACCCGGGACGGTCCGGGCGTGCTTGCTGTAAGTTGGAGGCATAACGTGTGGCTTGCGTTTGGCCGTTCCCGTAAATCGTCTTGGCTTCGACAAGAGTCTCGACACAGTAGTACGGGATGTTCTTGTATGAGCCACCGGAATATGAGGCAACCTCATACTCATCCATGCGGTCAATCACCCCAACTATCTCGGGCTTGTCCTCCACACGGCCGACAGGAAAGTGTGTGGGGGGATGGTTGTGGTGATCCAAGAACACGAGGGGCTTTCCCCCCAAACAAGGAGGGAATTTATGTTTGGCAGACTTGAGATCCTCTTGGAGACTGAGAATCAAAGATAGTCATGTTAATGAACGTGCTTACCAAAGACCCTGCGGCTGATGAGTGTCAAGAGATCCGCGACGGGCTTGTGGAGCGACTGCTCCTTGGTAGACACCGGATTGATTCTGGACTCAACGAGCTCTACAGCCAGCTCGTCCTGGGAGATATATGCAACAATTGACTCTGGACAGAGCCTGACGTGGCGTTTGAAGAATTCGGGGTCGGGAATCAAGGTGGCCTGCTCCGCCGTATTCTCTAAAGCTTTGCGATTATGAGCCGTGAATCCAGAGCGCTTTATATGCGGGAAAACGTGGGAGTAAATGAAGGCGTACCTGAGCTCAACTCGTTCTTGGATGTTCCATTGTTTGTTACAACCGTCGCCCCCTGCGGAGATGCAGGAGACAGGGTACGCTGCTGCTCAGAAGAAGACATCCCGGAACTGCAGTGTGAGCTTGCAATCACGACTGCCGTTTCTTCGCCATTTATATGTCTCGAGTACTGAGGTATGTGGCTGACTAGTAAGGCGACTCTCGTTCGTTTGGTTTTCGCCAGGAGTAAAACTTTTGGAGACCAAGTGAGCCGCCGAGACGCCAGTTGTTCTTTGTGTGACTTCGTCACAGTCCGAACCTTCATTTGACGCTCATTTACGCGTGATCCGTGACCGACCCTAGTGCATCCGGCGAGGCTACCCCAACTTTGCCAGCATTCGTGGACGTGCCCTGTCCTCAAGGCAAATAATTCAAGGTGATACTAACGTTATACATGAGCGTTCGCCCAAGACGGAGTCGGCGGAGTGTGCAGGGGCCCCAGCCTCCATCGCCGGCCCCCCGCGAGGAGAAGATGCTCGGCAGTCTGGCAGTGTCAACTCAGGCTGTGGAGACCGAACTCATTCTCCCACCATAATTGGTCTGAATTATGGTTGAGGTCAGCGAAGTTGTGGCCCCCAGGTAGTGGTAATGTATGAAAGCCGTTCTGAGCACAAAAATCGACTGCGTCGGGGGGTCACTACCGTACATTTGATCAAAGCTACACTCAATGACAACTAGCGCGTATAGCAGCATTCGCGAGAGCACCCCCTCTAAAAAGTGTAATCATGATATTCTCTGAGCGTCCTACAGTTTCGACTTCACACCGACAACCTTAAGTTGGCCCTGTTGCAACATCGTCTTCGCCCGATCGCGCAGGACACGCCGCAGCAACTTCCCGCTGGGGTTCTTCGGGATGACGTCGAGAAATTCGGCACCCGCAAGACGCTTATAGTACACCTTGTGTTTCGCGACATGCTGTGTTCGCACCACAATTTTTTAGAGAACCCAAACCTGGGAAAATGAGACTGAGCCGACATACCTCCAGAATCGCCGTTCGCACTTTCTCCGCCTCACTAGGCGAGACGTTGATCGCGGACTGTGCGGCAGGGCTGGGAACTATGTATGCGAAGGGTAGTTCGCCGCTGTACTGGTCCGGAATACCGACAACACATGCATCTGCGACGTCGGGATGGTCGAGCAGATGGCCTTCGAGCTCTGCGGGTGCAACTTGAAAGCCGCGCACTTTAATGAGCTCCTGTGAATGGCAGTGCGTTGAAAAACGAGCCCGATGGTACCATGAATTCCGCACAAATACCTTGATTCTGTCAACCACGAATACCTCTTTCTTCTCGTTGATCATGACTTCATCACCGGTCACGAGCCAGCTAGGAAAGTTAAACGATATCATCTCAGTAAATTTCTCGCCTTCCTCGAAGTCATACGTACCCATCCCGAAACGTTTCAGCAGTACTAGAATGTTGGACATTTATATCATGATCACAGAGCATCAGACGGCGAAACGATAGGGACTTACGCCTTCGGATTCTTGAGGTATCCATGAGACATTGAAGGGCTCCTGAGGTATAGCTCCCCTAACTCGTTAAACCCGGCAAGGGACCCATCCTTTTTAACAATTCGCGCGTCAATACCTGGGATGAGGACCCCTGCGCTTCCTGGAGTTCCGACGTTCTTGTCGAGCTGAATCATGGCGATACATGTCGCCAACTCAGTCATTCCTGTGAACGTATCACTAAGCGACTTGCAGCTACTTGCTAGACGTGCAGAGGACACACCGTAACCTTGCCCGATGATGCAAGATTCGGGGAGTAGGCGTACGAGTTGATCTTGGAGTTCAGCGCTGAGGGGCGCAGCGCCTACCATGAGGAAGTAGACGGAACTCAGATCGTAAGATCGAACAATGGGGCTCTGCGCTATGTTAGACAGGGCGTTCCACGATTGATGTGGGCTTCACCTTGCATAGTTGAACGACCATAGGTGGCACAAGACTGTGGAGAACGTAAAATCGACTGTCGAGGAGATGATACACGCACTTACTAAAGATGGGTGATGCGGTATCGTTGGATGCTCTTCAGCATCTGTTCAAACTGATATCGCTGCGAAACTACTATTGTGCTCTTCGAAAGGTTTCAACACAACCGCTAGCACGAGAACATTACCAGTGTATTCAGAGCTCACCCTCAAGAACAAACTACCAAACAGAATCATGTGCATTCCGTAGACGTCTGTAAACCTTGTGTTAGACGCTTGTCGGGCCCTGGCCCTGGAATACAGAGGCTGATGGACTCACGGTAGAATGGCAACACTGTTATCGCGATGAATAAGAATTCAGCAAACTATATCTCTTGCCCACTGGTACGATGTCACGCACCTGCAAGGGAAATACTCCCCGGTCTATATCTAAGTTGTTCTACAGGTATGCTGCTGTCGGTGAGCCGAAGGTACTGTCCCATCTGAACCAAGTTCGCGATGATGCTGTAATGCGAGATCATCACCGCCTATTATGCAATCCGCGATCAGAGGGGTAAACCTTCGATTGAATGTCGAATATCGTAAGGATGAGTCGCACCTTTGGCTTTCCCGTGGTCCCGCTTGAGAAACATAGAAGGGCGAGCTTGTCCTTCGCTTCCCCTCGCTTCAGACGCAGCCCTTGAAATTGCTGGGGCTCCCGCAAGCCTTGAGCGATCAGGTCTTGTACATTGAGGTGCTGGGCCCCAGCCACAGGGTCGAACAGAACGACGCGTTCCGTAGGTATACCAGTGGCACGAGCGGCCTCGACTGCCGTCGAGAGATTGACAGGATGAACGACAACAAGGCGCGCTTTGGTGGTGTCTAACTGATAAGAAATCTCTTCGGTTGTGTACGAGGGGTTGGCGGTTCTGCGGTGCTGCCATCAGACTACATGTAGTCGAGAGGTGTGGGATCGAGCCTACGTGACAATGGCGCCGAGCTCGTGTGCCGCCCTGCGCATCGGTGAGCGCAACCAATTATGTTCTTGACGCCGCCACTTACCACATCACCGTGACATAGTCTGCGTCGTGAGGGCATTGAAATCCAGTAAATAACGCATAAAAAAGTATGAGGAAGAAGTCGTTTACCAATATGGTTCGGGCTGAAAATACAAACTGGATGAGCGTTAGCGTGGAGTCGAAAGCTTGAAATCCGAGTATAGTACACGGCAGCACTTACCCACATCATCTCGCTCTAAAAATTTAGGCCGCGCTATCAGCATAGGGTCGGCGTCATGAATAGACAGCAAGTTCCGGCTGACCTATGTTCCACCGGATCTTCATGGCATTCGCCAAACCGAATATCCGTGCGCGCAGCTACAAGAACGCCACATCGGCCTACGTCGGCATATGCTCGCACTAGCAGACCTTGTTTAGTGCAAATGACATACCTCGTCCGAGCCTATCTCCCGGCCGGTTGTCTCCTCAATGAGCCATGGCTGGAGACGTGTGGGGGCTGGGCGCAGGTGGTAGGGTGTGTCGAGGATAAACTGAGGGATAGTCAAATCATCCGGAATAGGCGGGAGAGGCCCGCCGTCGGCATGAATCTCGGACATCACAGTGGGAAGCGAAGGTCAGGCGTTCTGGTATACAGTCCCAGGAATTCGAAACCCGTATGAGATCCGGAGGATGGGGGCTGTCGAAGGGTCGTTCACGCCTGAAGGCTTTTATACAAGTGGTTTCCCAGGTGGTGTGCTGTTACCGGGTCGATGGTTACTGGCGTGTACCGGATATGCAATTCAAACACACCAGTACAACACCGTGCTGACGCGTGCGTGAAACCCATGTGTTCGGGTCACAAACCACGTTGACGAGACGAGTTTCCGTGCGTCCATAGGTTCCGAAAGATACGCTTGTGCCTTCCTTCCCAAGAAACTTGGTGAGAACCTTCAGATTGACAAATCGCACACTTGTCATCCTTGAGAACCACACTTAGCTAGGGAAGCAAACTTCGGAGGATACTCAGACGCGTACGATGACTGAGGGATCCCCCTATCGGAACATACAACAAGTTCGCTGCCGCCAACGCCGGCGCCTACTCAATTTCACCACCGGAAGTCGTGCCGTAACAACATGCAGACCTTAAACTCAAGCTCACTCGGTCATGACTGGATATCCTGGGAGAAGTTGGAAGAGGGGGCAACTTTAACGAGTCATAATATTTCCTCTGCCCAAGACAAAACGTCGCCCATGGAAACGTCGCTCAGACGGAGTTGCGGCGCGGGCTTTGATAACGTACGGTGTAAGTGAACGACCCAAAAGATAGAATGACGGGAGTACCTTGGTTAGGCCACCGGCATGTACTGACATAGATCCGGTGGCCGAAGGGCCTACTGGGTATGCGCCGCCCTGAGAGGCCAAACGTAGTTCGGTCAGTTGCGCCTCCAGATCGTCACATTTTCTAATATAGATTCAGTTCAGTTATTGTGCACAACCGAGGAGAACGCGGGGCGCACAAATGGATTTTTTTAGTTTCCTCCTTCCTCAGCTCTAGCTGACGGCGCATCATAAGCTCGAGATTGCCTCTAGCTTGAACGGGCCGTAGGTCGTTCGCCGCCGCCATGATGTTCTGCGCCAGTATGTTGATCCATTCTAGATGCCGTTTCCACTCCGGCTCCACTTCAGCCGATGAAGAGGTAAGCGGGGGGAGTAAGAGTGCGCTCAGAAGCTTGGAATATGTGACAAGAAGCGAACGCAAAACGGCGCATAAGGCTGGCCGACGGTCTTGTGGCAAAGATGGTATGTAAGCGTATGGCGAGTTGGAGAGCGACTAGATATGAACGAACCGACGCTGGGGTCCGACGGGTAGAGCTGTTGACCGCCGAGCTCAGCTAGAGAAGGGATCTTCTCCTTTATCTGCCAATAGAGGCGATTAAACATAGAACACAGGGATATTTGATAACCCCACACTTACGAACCATGTGTCGCCGAATACGGTATAATGGCCCTCCTCAAGTATCCAGTCTACTCGTGGTTTCTCGAGTTGCGCGAGGGGCCAATCGGGCACATCTGTCTGATCCGAAAGTACCTCATACTGATTCAATGCATACAAGTCGGCGTCCGGCCCCGCGCGGTCGCGCAGCAGGTCGAAGAGCCCGAGATTGAGGTCCGAGTACCGCGTGTAGTGAGAAGGTGGGGAAGGGAATGGGTTGCGCAGCTCGGTCTCCTCGTCGTCCATCGCGTCCCCAGTGCGTTTCACAAAGCTCAGCGTATAGTTTCGTTAGGAAGCGAGCCTAGAAAACGCTGAGCAAGAAGCGGCCCCTGCGGCCAGAACATGGGAGTCGAAGTCAGGCACGTTAAGCGCCCGAATTCAACGCGCGACGCGAGCAAGAAAGCGCCCCTCGTCTCTCCGTTCAACGTTCAAAGTCGCCTCTTTACTCTTCCGACTGCTGCCCAACCTACGATAGTCGCGCGCGAACACAATGGCAACCAGGCGCAGAGTCGGATTTAGTACATCCACGTCAGAGGCCTCGCGGAGGCAGCTCATGCAGCCTGTCCCGTGCTGGGAGAAAGTGTGGGGTCCTCCGGACGGCGCGGCACCAGGCTCGACACTCCGTGTGTACAAATGGGTGAAGACGGACAAGAGGCAGGTAAGCACGAGTACCCCAAGTGGTCGCATCGCTCAAGATATTAACATCCCAACAGCAATTTAGCGACGACGAGGGGGAGGTAGACCAGCCACTCGCACCCATCCAACCTGAAGAAATTGAAGTCGTCGACGGAGACGAGGAGATGGATCAGGACGAAGCTGCAGGTTCGACTGCACCGGACATGACGCCAGGTCCCATGTCGCGCGATGTTTCTGAGCCTGCGCCTGCTACCAAGGAGGAGACCGAGTCTGCTAAGCCGTCGCCTAAACCGCACCCGCTCTCCATCTCATTCCAACCCCCGACTCCCACCCCTGTACCGGACGAAGATGTGCTGGACGAGTCTCTCCGGCCGCAAGAGGGCGACCTGAGCGCGAACATAAGCCTGGACATGGGAGCAATAGGCCCCGACGGAGAACCGTACGAGTCGGCCGGAGACTTATCCCAGCTACAGCAATCAGACGCCTTGCTGGGCGGCCCACTCATGGACCAAACGATGGAGGATCCTTTCGCTGTACCGCCGCCATAGCGGACCCTGTAAAATCCTCATGTGTATTGGTGTTCTCAATGTATTAGTATGTATACGCTGTTTCTTTCATTCACATGACATCGTATGCGGCCACTCGACCCATTCATTCTCCGCGAGCCCTGAGTACAGCGTTACAACGATGGTGGTGGAACCTTGGCCGCAGGCCCGATGAGGATGAGGGGGAGATATGACGCAATGAGCGCAGCAACACCAAGCCTGTTCAATTGCAAGGTCGCCCCCAGTGCTCAGTACCGTAAAGGAGGGACTGGGGTCGGAAGGGCGACTCACATGATGACGCTGACATCGCCCTGCGCACCCTCCTTGGTCCGCAAAGGATGCTTATTGATAACAGTATTGACGGAGAGCAAGAGGGCCGGCCACGCGAGGAACCTGAGCGGGGCGTAATCCGAGGTTTAGCGAGTTAGATATATGCGCAACCACGAGGAGCTGGGACATGTACGCACCGATTACGCGTCACCATGATCAGCCCAGACACAAACATCACTGCAAACATTTAGCTCATATCAGCCAATTTGTCCAGCGGCGGCCCTCAAGGTGTTGCACGCACTAGACGAAGAGAGAGCATCTAGGGTCGGGTCAATGGTTGTGTACAAATACGGTCGGGCACGCCGTCACGCACCCAATGAATCAGCCTGCCATTTCTCCGGCAGAGTCAGAGAAGTCTCTGCGGAGGGGTCGCGGGGGTCGTCGCCGGGAACGACGGCAGAGGACATGCTGGTAGTACGCAGCTACCCCGCACCAGGGACAGCGCACAAGTGCGCGCTTTTTGACGCCCGTGGGCCCGAGTCCCCCATGCGCAGACTGAGATAGACCTAGCAAAGTGTTCCAGTTTGTGTTCGAGGATTGCATTGTATTATACCGAGACGGTAGATTTCGCAACACCAGAGGGCGAGATATAGATTTCCTTTGTTTGAGATACAGATACAACCGTTACAGATGAGAACGTACAGACAACAGTGTCCTGCTTAAATAAGTACCGGTAGGAGGCTGTCAATGTAAATGCAAGTGTGGAGTGCGGGGTATCGTATGCGGAGAATGAAGATGATGCGGAAACAGGAGATATACACGAACGAAAGGCAGAGGTGGAGATGGAGGGAAAGGTGCGCAAGGGAACACAGGGGAGGAATATGAACTAACGAATGTGGAGTGTACGGAGAGATAAACAAAAAAGGGGGGCCTGAGGGACAGAATGGTGCACGTCATGTTCTCAATCGTGCAGAGGGCGGATAGCATGGTTAGAGGTTGGGCCGCTCAGATATAGTGCTCGTGTGCACATTAGGATGAAATAGAGTATGTCCGGGAAGGGGGTATCGACGAGGCGGAGGCGGAGGCGCAGATCGCTCAGACGAACAGGCTCGTGTCGAGCCCAGCAGAAAAGTCGAGCACGACGATCTTCCTATCATGCGAAGTGCTGCGGTAAGTCAGTACATGTGCACATTACACCCAAAACATAGACAGGCGGAACATACCTCACGATCCGGTTATGGTCGAACTTGACGTCGAAGATGTGGCTTACGTGGCAACCACGGAACTCGCGTAGGAGCTTGCCCGAGTGCAGATCCCACACCTTCACCGTCTTGTCGTAGCTGCCGCTCACGAGGCGGCCGCTGCGGGGGTCGAACGCGAGCGCGCGCACGAGGAAGTCGTGCCCGACGAGCGTGCGCATGCACGTACCCGTGTTGGCGTCCCACACCTTGATCTTGCAGTCGTTCGAGCCAGAGACAATTAGGTCCTCCTAGAGCGTTGGAGGTCAGTGGCAGAGCACAGAGAGAGAACGGTGAGGATACTAACCTTGAACTCGATACACGCCAGACCGCGGTCGTGGCCCTCAAATGTCCGCAAACGCTCACCACTGGCGATGTCCCAGAGGATCATTTTGCCGTCCCCACTCGCGCTAACAATCCTGTTGCCTTGTAGGCCGACGGCGTTCACAGGACCTTCGTGGCCGCGAAGCGTGCAGCGCAGCTGCAGAGTCTCACGGTCCCATACGCGGATGAGCGCGTCCTTCGAGCTACGTAGCGTTCGTTCATGAGTACCCCGGAACGCGGCGATCCGCCAAGCGCACTCACCAGCTCACAATCGAGCGCGAGTCGATGCGGAGGTCGAGCACGCCCCCGGTGTGCCCCCTCAACACGGCCTTGGCCTCCGCAGTGATCGCCGGCTCCTGCCCCTGTCGTGGATGCGCGTAGATGTCCCACACGCATACGGACCAGTCGCTGGACCCGCTGACAAGGAAACCCCTTCGCGGAGCGAGTGCGTCATCCACGTCCATCGCATCGTCGCTCCGCGCGTCGTCTACGATATCCCAGTCACGGTCAAACTTGAGGCACAGCACGCTCCCGCGGTGACCCGCGAACGTCGCAAGGCATTTGCCCGTCTTCAGGCTCCATACCTTGATGGTGCGGTCACGCGAGCCGGTGATGATCCTCGACGAGTCGAATTCCAGGCAGTATACGCTGCACACAACGATTCAGTGAATGAGCGCAAAAGTTATGTGCGAACGCACCTGTCGCCGTGGCCGCTTATGCGCGTAACGTGGGGCTCCCACGCTTTCGGTGCCTCCTTTTCCGCGATGGCGTCGTCACTCAAGTCCGCACTCAGACCCGCGCTGGGATAATTTGACCAGCGACGGTCAAGTTCTAACCGATTGCAGTACAGGTCGTACCAATTGAGCTCCAGCGGGGCAGGGAGATGCGCTCTTGAGACAGACAGGGACATGGAGTTCCGCCGGTTCGCTCGTCGAGGATCTACGCGCCACCCGTCTTTCTCCTTATGTGAGAAGAGGGTCCGCCATATGGAGTTGTCTCGAGCGAGGCGATTCCATCTTCTGTCGGGAGAAGGGAGGGTTAGTGTACATCCGAGCCCAGGGAAATAAAGCACGGACTTCGAGACGCGCAAACATGCTAAGATAGACGCAACATCGAGGTAGCTCAGCAGCTCTAGCGCCAGCTCGGGTGGCAAGAGGGAAACAATGTCTGCCGATTACCGTTAGCCCGCCATACGTCCGCACAGATAAAATAGCACACTTACCCATGCCGGTGACGGCCCTGACGTCAATGAAGCACGCCTCGTCGTCAATAAGTTCACCCTCCTCGCCGTCGAGTGGCTGTAGGTTAGCGTAATCAATCAACCCGTCCGAGTGATATTCGAGGTCCGTCCCCGCGTCATGCCACGAGGGTAGTCCAGGCCGTCGACGTCCCTTCTTCGCCGGTGAGCCTTCTCGCAGGGCGTCCCATATCCGGGGGAGGATGCCTATTCCGATGGTCAGGCTCCGAGAAGGCTTGAGGGGGGATGGATATGGGGTGCCGTTCTGCGCCCACTGGGCGTTCGGGTATCCCGAGACAGTGCGCCGGCCGGAGGGGAAGAAGCCCATTGAGCAGCGCGGAGCACCATCTCCATCATGGGGAAGCACCAAGTTATATAACTCCGGGTTCCAATTCACGACAGAGAACGTCTCCGTGCGGAAGCTGGGGGTGGGGGATGGTGGGCGGGTGACAGTGTAGGAGCGAGGCACGGAGGAGAACGCGCCGTCGACCGTCTCCATATCCAGTTCATTGTCTGCACCTTCGTCGGTATCCATTGCATCCATTGGTATGCTCGGCGCGTAGGCCGTGTCTGCGTCTTCAGGGAGGTCTGACGTGGTGAGGAATGGAGAGCCAAGGACGGACGTTAGTAGGTAGCTGAACCGCGGGGTCGCGTGGCTTTCGTGCGCGGGCCTGCCGGTATCCTCATCGTAGGCGGTGCTGGACCTCGCTTCGTAGGCAGGAAAGTCATACATAGGGAAAGGTACCTGGGACTGAGTGGCCATGGTGACTCGGTGAATGCGAGGGGTCGCACAGGTGTCTCGGTGCTGATGAGGTTGGGATATGTGGCCGTGGCTGCTGAATAGGAATCTACCCGGTCTTTGGGGGCGTCTTGAGGATGTGCGTGGCGGATCGTTGAGATGACCAGATATGTGGCGGGAGTGGGGTGCCCAGGTACGCGACCAGGAACCAAGGATTACCAACGACCGTTGTGAATCGTGATACGTTTGAGCGCCCTCAACGGAACATGCAAGCCACGCAATCCAAAATACAAGACAAGCCTGCGTCTCGCGGAGGAGGAGAGTGGGAAGAGCGAGCGCAAGTTGAAGGGAGCGTCCGTCGGCGGTGGACGGTGAAGTCAAGCTCGTACGCCCAGCTAAGCGCCATTATGTTCGGGTTCGGGATGCCTCGTGACCTTCCTGATAAGGAGATGTCTGTCGACGAAAATAGGTCCTTTTGACCATCCCTCGGTCTGCTTAATCTTGCTGCTCCTCAATGAATACTCAACGACGCTGACGCCAACGTAGCCATAAGTTTCATCGTGTGTGCACACCAATTCCATGTATTTTTCCGAGAGACTACATCTATCAAACAACAGGGACCTCGCTGACAACTCTCCCTCCAAACCGATAATGAGGTTCTTTCGCGCCAATATGGGCTAAAAACCGTACAGTGGCAGAGGCACTGCAAGCAAGCCGTTTATTATGGTACTCGAGGCATGAGAAAGGTGTGTGGCGGCCGTGGAATGCGCGTTCAGCTGCTTTGTATGGGCAGTCAAAAAAGTCGGAAGTTTTGCGGTACCAAGGCAACAGGCGCAATAACAATAGCACGACCTTCGAGCCCCTGTCCATGGCATCCTGGCCTTGGAGAAGCACGAGCTCAGGCTGCAACGAGGAGCTTGACGGTCCGATGGCATCTCGCCGCAGCGGAGCGACTGGTGGAGGTGAAGGGCCGGATTTCCCGACGTACATATGTTCGGAGGCTGTGACCCGCATGCAGGGTGATGTTTTGGTGGTGCGTGCCGCACGCAAAATGCATGTGGAAATCGTGCAGTGAAGCTCCAGGACGAGCGCAAAACGGTCTGTAGTGCACGATGAACCGGCCTCGCCAAACACGATATCGAGATTCCGCAACGGCGTTCAAAGACGTGTGATTTTGAACAGCCAAAACTCCGGAGACTTTCGACGACGCGACGATCTGGAGTCGAAGGAAGCGCCCATTTCGATAGCACGATGTCCTTCCGAGAATAACTATCGTGTGTGTACCCGGACGAGGCCATGAGCATATCATAAGAGGCCGCTCCGCAGATTGTCTGTCGAGTGTGAGAAGAAGAGAAGTCCCGGAGCATTGACTTCGAGAGCGTGTAAGCCAGCAGTGCCCCGAAAGTAGTCCTCGGCGCGGGATCCTCCTTGGCGGCGCACTCAATGTCCCCCGCGGTAATCAGGATGTTCGCACCGATGTGCATCCCGGTGTTGAGTCTACACGCGCCATGTACGTGTTCAGTCAAAAAATAGCGGTTTGACAGGGCAATGCCGAGACCTACCAGTCTCCCGGGAGAGGCCGGTATTCGGTATCTTCCCTCGCGAGGAGGATGTCCGTCTTAACAAGGTTTAATCAAAGTCCTCATACGACTCTACCCTCAGTTGGATATGGGCATACAAAGGGACGCACGTTCAATACTCACAACAGCAAAGAAAACGACACTCACTCCCGCTTCACGATGTCCGACGAGTAGACCGTTTGACCAGCTTCCATATCAGTTACAACATCGTACTGTACTTACAAGGCACGTTCTTCTGCTATTATACCAACACTGAAGTGCCGCGTTTTGAGGGCTCAGATACTCGCGCCCACTTCTCCCGCGGGCTCCGCGAACCTCTCGATAACCTTCTTCACGAGGTCAACCTTGGGTGCCTCGACATCGATGACGCGGCGCTCGCGTTCAAGCAGACCCTTGAACTCGGACGGAAGGACGTCACGCTCGAAGTCGAACGACGAAGCACCCTGCAGGGCCCGCGTGACTGCCTCCGAGAACTTTGCGGGGTGCGCAGTGGAGAGGATGATCTGTCGGACTTGCGGAGGGCTGTGCGCGAACGAAATGAGAGAAGAGCCCCGATCACAACCGCTTAGGGGCTTACTTTTGGGAAGCAACTACCCGTGCGGCGCGAAGCCCGACGGCGGTGTGCGGGTCCGCGATGTAGTGCGCATTCGAGTTGAAGTAGTACTTGATGGTTTCGAGCGTCTGCACGAGCACACTCGTCAATTGAGCGTCAACCATAGAGTCAGTCCGGCACGTACCTGTTCATCTGACACCCGCTCCGCGAAGAAGTCTCTCCGCGCGAGCTCAAGCACAGAGACTGGTACTTGTACGCGTCCATCGCTCTTCATCTTACCCATCCAATCAGCGATTGTCGCACTCGCTGCCCGCCTTCGCGCCGTCGCGTCTTCATCCTGAGCAGCACCCTCAAAGGCGAGGTACCACAACAGTCTCTCGAAGTTACTCGAGACAAGAATATCCATCGCCGGGCTAAGCGTCTCGCGCACCCCACTTGCGTCCGCGGCCTGCTTCCCGTCGGATCCGCCCGCCACGGGCGCGCTCGCACCATCTGCGCCCGAACCCGCGCCCGAATCCACCTTCTCATACGCGCCGCTCTTCCAAAAGCGCGCAAGGATGTCGTTTGCGTTCGTTGCGACGCCGAGACGGCCCATCGGGAGCCCCATACGCTTCGCGTAGTAGCCCGCGAGGATGTCACCAAAGTTGCCCGTAGGGACGACGTACTGGATCTCAACCGCGTCGGGGTTGGGGACGGAGCGCCGGAGGTGGAAGTAGGAGAGGAAGTAGTAAACGGTCTGCGCGAGGATGCGCGCCCAGTTGATCGAGTTAACGGCGCCGAGGCGGTGGGTTGAGTTGAACTCGCGGTCCGCGAATAGCGATTTTACGATGTCCTGTAAAGGACTTGTGAGTAATGAATGCACACAAACGCTGGGCCAGTGAGCACCTGGCAATCGTCGAATGTGCCTTGAACCGCGAGATTATGTACGTTGGCATCAGTGACGGTAGTCATTTGCGCCTCCTGTATAGGAGACACGCGACCCTTGGGGTGTAGGATGAAGATCGCGATGTTTGCCTTGTTTCGCAAGCCATAGATGGCAGCGCTGAAGGATGCGGGTTAGGTCCCTGCGATGCTTCGTGTATTATTCCATAATCAGACCTTCCAGTATCTCCGCTGGTGGCCCCTACAACGGTCAACTTCTCCGGCTTCTCCCCCGGACCTTTTCGCGCATTCCTTCTCTTCAGAAAGAACTCAAACAGGTTTCCGAGCAATTGGAGGGCAACGTCCTTGAACGCGAACGTTGGCCCGTGGAAGAGTTCAAGAACATAGGTCTTTTCGTCCAATTTCTTGAGAGGCGTGACATCCGGGTGGCGGAAAGTGCTGTAGGATTTCTCAACAAGAGCGCGTAGTTCTTGCCTCTTAATTTCCTCGGGGGAGATGTAGAGAGAAAGGACCTCTACCGAGAGATCAACGAACGAGTGGTCCCTCCATGCCGTCCTCCAGTTCTCCGGCAAGGACGGAACGTGCTCGGGGATGTACAGACCGCCATCCGGCGCGAGTCCAGCAAGCACCGTCTAGGGAGTTTGGTTCAGAATCGCGAAGAGACATGTGTAGAAGACTTAGGGACCTCTTCGAAGGACAGAAGCTGGTCTGTGCCGCGGGTGGAAAAGTACTTCATCGTGGTGGTGCGAGTGCAAGACTGCCATCCTTGACTCGACCGCCTCAAAATCCTCAGCCACCTCGCCCACGTGCGCAGGACATGCATGATCGTCGCGCAAGCGCCCGACATCCTGCCCACCTTTTCCATTGACCACCATCTGGAGGAATCCTAATTCTCCCGCGCCTCGCTCGCCCTGTTCATGCGATCAATTACGCTACGTCCGACCTACCCTTTTATGAAGTGTTGTGAAGCATGATTATCGACGCATACAGGGTGTTCGACATCGTCAGGACAAGCAAGCATCGACCTTTCGACATGACCTCTCTCGGCCAGAAACCAAATATTTCCGGCGAGTCTCTAGCCTCTAGACTCATTTTATATCTCTACCTCGATATATTCATGACGAGCCCCCAACTTTCGATATCAGGATGGTGTTTTGGCCGTCCCCGTCTGGGCTGGTTGAGCACCTCCGTGGACACATTGTTACGCGGCTGATGTCGGTGACATACACGCATCTTACACTCGTTCTCCGCGACACCACAGCTAGTAAGTGTACGAAATGGTAAAGTGGGAAAGTTCTTTATTCTGGGCTCGTCACCCCACTCGACACTAGGCCTCATCCACGGGAGAGAGAAAAATATAACTGCCTCCCATAAGCCTATCAGCATTTTAATACCGCCGTTACATCAATAGTCACGAATTGGAACCAGGTGTGTGGCCTACCAATCCCCTCAGGCACGGCGCTCTCACTGCTCACTGTCGCACTTGCGTTGATTGATCTGCCTGGCACGAGGCCTTTTGTCCTCACGCCCGCCTTGTGGCCTCGTCGATGGGATATCACCTCGTTTCCTTCATGTATGCGCCCACTTTGACCAGCTTCGACCGCTACCCCCAACTGCACTCGTGCTTTCTCTCTATAAGATCACTGGGCGGCTGTCTTGGGTGATCTTCAAGCTACTCGCCACTTGACAGTCTGCCTAAATAGTCGACAAAGATTCCTCTGTGGCACTCGCTTTGGCTCGACTGCGCTGACTCTATGCGCTGACTCTAACGCTGGCCTCGTGTCTTCTGTGAGGTAGGCGCTTTGCTCTCTGGCTGTGGGCCGTCGTTGTTCCCGTCACCACCCGCTGCCTGCACTGTGCGTGGCCCGCTTTGCCCCTTACACTGGATGTGGCCATGATCCAGGATAAAGCGGTCACCATGCTACCCTCTTGGCTCACCAAACCATCTCTCTTCACATTGTCTTCCACTGCGCATCTTCGACCTAAGCATTGTCCCGGGCCTTTCTCCGCACAATGCCTTCGGTCTACTTTAAACAGCCTCGGTATCGCGACTTAGAGGAACCACCTTCGAAGAGGCGAAAATCACTCCCGTCTGTTCTCAAACTACCGAAGCCGCTTCCGCCAATGCCTGCACCTCAAGCGACGTCTCGCTCGCCTGCTACCTCGTCGCGGACCAAAGGGGCTGCACCGCCGGCCGCTACACCGCGGCGCGAGCCATTTTCTTCCATTCAAGCTGAAATCGTGAACACGTACGCCGACGCGAGTGTCACAGATAAGTACAGTGCGCGCCCACAGTCGGTGGTCCGCTTCAAGCTCCCCGGGCCGATCCCGGAACCTCCGTGCTCGTCTTCGGAGAATGTGACGAGGACACAGATAGCCGCACCTCGGATACCGACCTCGAATCGCGTAGGGCCGTTCAAGCTTGTCCGGACGCTGAACAGCGGCGCATTCGGATCCGCATTCGCTGCACATGATGCGGCGTCTGGGCGATTCATCTGTGTGCGCACGGTCGAGAAGAAGAAGATGCTCAAGCGCGAGTCGATCCTCAACGGCCTCCTCTTCGAGATCAAGTGCTACAAGCGCGTCGCGGCCAGCTCCGAGCGGGACCGTGCGTATCTCATGGACTTGCACGGCATCCTCCAGGATGACCGGCACGTTCTGTTCGCGATGGTGCGTGTCATCACTCACACCTTGCCACGCCATTGTGTTTGCTGAGATCATGACACGTCTACAGCCGCTTATGCACTGCGAGCTGCTTGCCGTCATCCGTGGGCGGTGTGATCGGGGTTTGACGCGGCGCTGGGTCGCCCAACTGGTGCGTTCCCACCGTCATTCAGTTCATTATGTAGCCACCCTGACTCACGTAACGCCGCCGCTCGCGTAGGCCCTCGGGCTAGACGCCTTGCATCGCATGGGCATCATCCACAGAGACATCAAGCCCGAGAACATCTTGCTCGACGCGCCCGACGGGAACGTCCGGATCGCCGACTTCAACGCTGCGTACGTCGCTCCGGACGAGACACCGCTCAACATCGGAGAGGCGTACACAATGCAGACGGCGGGAAGCGTGCCGTACGTCGCTTGGGAGATGGTCAAGAAGAGGCCGTACGGCAAGATGGTGGATTGGTGGTCACTCGGATGTTTGATGTTCGATTTGGTCACAGGCACGGTACGTCCTTTCCGTAATTTGGCATTTAGCTACGAGGCATGAACGCACGCCACTGTCAGCTCCTGTTCAAGAACGACGAAGACAAGGCCGATTACGTGCAGTGGAAGCACGAATTCGGGGGAACGTCCTACCTGACGCTGCGCGCGGACATGACTGATGAAGAGGCGAACGTCATTTCCGGGGTAAGCACTCTTCCACCCCCCGTTTCGCATTCTCCTGCTTACCAGGCCCAGCTCATTCGAGTGTCTCCGAACACGCGATACGACTTGCGCAACTTGCGCCATCACGCGTACTTCCAGGACGAACGCCGGTGCGTCTCGAAGTCGCTCGCCCAAGGCTGTGCGCTAACCTGTCTTCTAGCGTCAACATCTTTGACGTCTTGCTTCGAGAAGCGCCCGTGAATCTCCTTTCTGGTGAGTCCGCCGTCCACGCGGCTACCGAACGCCCGCCGATGACGGCGTCGGCTGCAGTCGGTCCGTTCAGGCGCCCCGGTGGATTCGAAGTCGAAGAGAGACTGAAGGACGCGCCGCTCTGTCACGCGCTGCCCCGTCCGTGCGCGACGCGGTCAGAGGACCCGAATGCTTACGACTTTGAGCGGTTCGCCTGGGTGAACCCTCACGGGCTCTGGGGCGCGGGGTTCTGACCGGGGAGGCCGCAGGCGTGCCTTGTTGGTGCCACTCGCCCGGGCGGTAACTTATTGATGTTGTATCAGGCTTTGTCTATCGTGTGCTCCTACTGCAGATTCATTTCATCCGCTCATCATTTTACGCCGGGTGCGTTCTCCCGCCGTTGGGCCCTCGCGCGAGAACAAGACCGCTGACGCATTCTAGTGCGAGGAGGTGAGTGAATACCCCCTTTTTTGGTATTGGTGATGCCCGCCCAGGTCGGCTGCTGTCTGCTGCGGCCGCAGATGGACTGGATTCGTTGAGGTGGGTTCTGCTTGACGTGAGGTTCTCCTTCTTTTGCGGACATGGATATATATGCCCCAAATTCTATTGCGAAGCGTAGGTACCCCGCAGTCTGGGCGGTCATGGATGGGGACCGCCGAAGCCTACCAAACGCCCACAAATTCGAGCGCGCAGCAAAATTTACTAGCTCTTGGCGTTGCGGCCCTGTTTCCGTCGTGTATAACCTATCCCAAGCACCTTCGAAGTGGTCGACGGGCCTGGTTTAAGTTGGTCAGCAGTGGTCTACCGAGGGCCCGAGTTACGATGAACGCGCGGGCGGGGAAGCACTCGAGCTGGCCTCTGCCTGGACGAGCCACATCTAGAGTCGGTATGTACGACGCACGGTATGGACCGCGCGGCGTACATGTATCGTCTTCCCTCGCAAGTGTCAGTATCTGATAGACGACCGTCGCGGCGCCGTTCGCCGCCCGCGCGTCCTATGCCAAGGCACGACTGTGGCTGTTGTGCGCCCAAGGTCGCGTAGAAGGCTCGGAAACCGACTTGTCGTCCAGACGACTCACGTCGCTCGACAACCGGTGCGTCGACGAGTTTTAACGTCTCGAGGCTCGAGCAAGTGAGTTCTTCCTTCCAGGTACGCCGACGCATGGGATGGCGGACCGTCGTTCACGCACGATGTAGCCTCCGCCGGGCGTCGCACTCCGGCGCTTCCCCGGTGGCAGGGTCGGCATGGGTGTTGTGGGGCTCCTGGACATGGCCATAGAGGAGAATGCTGGCGCTACTTCTGTATACTAATAGGCCGTTATACTACTAACGCTGGGGTGCTACTTCGCTATTGGTTCTGCCAATGGAACGAATAGACTGTATTGAAGAACTCCGCCACGCCGGATGGGCCAGACCGAAGCCTACCGAAGCTGGCCGAAGGGGGACAGAGTGGTTGCGATCCTTCCACAAGAACGCCGGAATTGCATCAGTAAAGAAGGCCGAGACGCCTTCTGTGTGTGCGACGATTGGATGCGATGGGTTTGCACCCTCGTTTGGGATTGATATTGCGTTGCGAGCCCTTGGGCGCGGCGGGATTCACATGGAGCAGGCGGACGACCCGTCGAGAGCTTGGTCGCGTTCCCGACCGGCTCGCGCTTGCGTGTACGTGCGCATCACTGATCGAGTTGTGGGGATACTTTTCCGCGGCGTCTTCGAGGAGGCGTCGCTGGGGTGGTAGGGTGCGTTGCCGACCTGCTCCTCAGTTTGCCCGGGTGCCAATTTCTGGGAAGAACAGTGCGGGGACGAGGCGAGTGGAGATAAACAAGGCGTTCGGGGAGTAAGGGGGTCTTGATGGGGCAAGTGATCTCCAGGAACACCTGTATGGCAAGTTAGGCCCTCGCCAGGGGAAGGTGCTGATAGTTGCTGATGAGGAGTACGATCCGAATCTGGCGATTCAGGGTCGGATAGACGTGCGGACGGTAATTAAGCCTGGATGCGCGCGCACCCAGGCGCACCCGCACCTTCGCGCAGACGAGCGGGAAGAGGAGGCTGGTTTCTCTTCACATCCCGCAAAACCCTCAGATGCAGTGACCGGTCTTGTTTTTCACCAGTCACACACCCAATGTCCGGCTTTCTCTGGCGCCCCCGGTTCTCCGTCTAATTTATAAGACTTGAACTTCACCCGCCCCCGCCCCTTTCCGCCGCCCGCCGTCCGCCTCGTCTGCCGCCGCGGAATGTCCTCTGTCTAGGACGAACACGCTCGTTTCTACTACCCCTGCGACCTAGTCTCGTTGACCACTCGTTTCTCACACCCGTCATGCCTCCTGCGCTTTCCCCCGCCGGACGCCTGCGTTCGCGCACCTCGGACATATCTGACTTGCTACGCGGACGCCACGGCGACTCCAAGACCAGTACAGATTCGCAGCTTCCCCCGCCCATGCCGACCCACATCCCAGAACCAGTCACCCCACCGAAACCCAAGGGCAAGCTGTCGTTTCTCGCCCGCATGAGGAAGCCCAGCCATGCCTCCCCCGCCTCCGCCCGCGTCGCGTCCGAGGCTGCACGTAGAAACCAGGAGAGCAGAGACATACCTCCCGTCCCCAAGGCTGGTGTCGACGCGAGTCCAAAACACTTGCCGCCTGGGTGAGCTTCTCCTTCGTTTACACGCCGATGGGCGACGATAGCGCGGTCTTCTCCCAAGTTCTCTGTCGTCCGTTTCCACATTCTAGCGCTGCCACCGCATGCGCCCCATCATCTAACCATACTAGTTCCCGCGCCAAACTCTTCTCCGTCTGGACGCTTCCGGCCTGTTGATTGTTGTCGCCCGAAATGGGCGGGACGTTGATGTTCGCTGGCGCCCGGCATTCTACTTCGCGGCAAGGTGCGGATGTGGGCAGGTCGCGACCAGAACGCCTCTATGCACGCATGTTGGTACGGGTGGACGATCGAAGGGGCGGATGACCCCCACATTCGCGTACCACGATCGTGTACGACCCCTCGCGGGCTTTGTCCCTTTGGTGGCGGCGCCACAAAGCTATCGGGACTGGGGTCGGAACGCCTCACGGTGATCGACTACACGTCCCACGACCACCATTTGCTTCCGCAATTTCAGGCCTCATCGATGGCCTCTCACTCCGTTTGGATGGTTTTTGGCGTCTTGCGATGTGCATGCCCCTTTCTTCGGGTCAGAGCGCGGACGAAAGCTAATTACTTCCATGCAGTACTGGTGGAAGCTCCGCCCCGCACAAAGGTGCGCCGGCATCCCTTCCCCCGGTCAACGTATCCCCACCTTCACTTGCGCTACCTCAGCTGGAAGGTAGTAGCACGAAGATAGCTGCTCCAGCGACCACCCCATCTCCACACCAGCGGATCCCCTCTGGTATCCCTACCTCGACCCTCCGCAACCTCCGCACGCAAAAGTCTACTTCGTTCGAACAGAATCGGCGAAGCAACGACAGCGCGAGCCAGAGTCGGAAGCAGTCCAGCTCGTCGTCCTCACGTCCTATAATCACCATTTCCCCGCCACATAGCGTCGGCGGCCAGGATACGTTCCATGCGCCCCGTTCGGCTCCACGTCCTCCCAGCCAGCTGTCTTCGCGTCGGCGCAGCCAGACTGGACTGCCAACCTCCGCCTCGACACTGGGTGACCGAACTGCCGTCGACTCGCCAACATCTGAAGCGTCTAGTGCGGCTTCCGTGAGCTCGACCGTGCATTTCCCTATACCCTCGGTGGACGGACCTACTGCGACGACATCGTACAAGGAAGAAAGCCTTCTGCGTAAGGACCATTTTGAGCTCGGTACTTCGGACCCCTCTGCCAGTGTACGGCGAGGAACTGTGTCCGGCACCAGCCACAGCACACCAGGTTCCATGGGGCGTAGCTCCGTGCAAGACCGTCAACAGCGACGCCATGTTAGCGTGATGCACTTGAACAAACTGAAGCAAGATATCGGCGCAGCGGCGACCCCCAGTCGCGTGCGCCGGTCGGGCACGCACTCGGATTCCCCGTCAACGTCAGGGCAGTCTGGCAACGAGAGTACCTCGTCCCAGGGCACGGTCTCGCCGCTGTCGCGCAGCAAGACCGTCGCGTCGGCGGGGGCGAAGAAGGTACCGCCGCCGCTGACGCGGACATGGCACACACCGCCTACCACCGGCCCTCCAACCGAGCCACTGCCTTCGCCTCCATCTAGCGCTTCGCTCCAGCCCCTCATCCTCTCTTCTGCCGCCCGCACTGCCGGTCCACCAGCGCCATCGCCGCCAGGTAGCCCCCAAAAATCACTTCCACCTCTCCCTCCTAAAGATCCACCCCTGCGCGCGCCAGGCGCCAAGTCTCCCGACTCCCTTGGGTCTGTCCCACCATCACCAGCCCGGAGCGAGGCCGAGACTCCACAGGCGCGCACTCCCGTGCGCGAGGACATGGCGAAAAAGGTCCTCGCGGACGAGAATGCGACCGCGGAACAGCTACGCGCGGCGCTCGAGATGCAGAGTGCGAAGTACGCTCGCCTGATGGCGTACCTGCTTTCGCTTACCGAGCGACACGGGATGGAAAAGCACGAATTCATTCGTCGCATTGAGACGCTCGAGGCGGACGCGCACCGCCGCGAGCGTGAGCTCAAGGGTCTACGCTGGCTGGTCGCAAACCAAAGCCAGAGCGGGAAACACGTCGCGCCCGCCCGCGCAGACAGCTCCACATTGCCCCCTTCACAGGCCCGCAGCCGGCAGCGCTCCGCGAGCGAGAGCGTTGTAAGCTCAGGCGGTGGTGGCACGCGACCGGGCACGCGCGAGTCATCATCCGGTCGAATGTCCATCGAGTCGCCCGCGGGGAGCACAGAGGAGGATCTGTTTGAGCTTCAAACAACGATCGCGGACTTCATAGCGCCGCTCGCTGGCAGCCCGCAGACGGGTAGCGACCGTCCTCCGGCAGCGGATGCGAAGAGGGGTAGTCTGTCCCCGAGCGCGCGACTACGTCGTTCAAACACGCTGCCTGATGGCGCCCCCTTGGGAATGCTTCCCCCCAGCTCATCGGCACAGAAGCAGGCGCGTAGGACGAGCTCACCGGTCTTACCTCCTCCCCTGACTGGATCTCCTGCGAGAAAAGTGCAAACGGTGGGCCGTGCTGCGGGCAAGGCTGGACTTGGAATCGGGCTTCACGTCTCGGCACAGACGCCTGAGTACTCAAGTTCGGACAGCAGTGCCAGGAGTGACCGGGAGCGTGATCCCCATGCGCGTTCAGACAGCTCGACGCTTTCGTCCCTCCCCTCACTCTCTACCCTGCATACCTCCTCGTCGGGCTTGTCATCCATTCCGGAGACCCCGCGGACGGAGACCGAATTCCCTTTACCTACTGACGATAGCCGTCAGCGGAAGCCCTCGGACGAAAGCAAGGCATCGCGGGTGTTTCGCCGCCAGTCAGCATCATCACTTTCCTCCTCGACGTCGTCCGCATCGGGCAGCTACGCGACGAGCTCGCGAGTCAGCGCGTCCCCTTCGATTGGCCAAATTCTCGACAAGTCTCGCCAGCCCGAAATGGACGCCATCCTCCGAAAATTACGGGCCTTCGGCCACCATGGATCGCCGTGAGGCATATGCGTGAGCAGTGGGAGCGCCTTACCGGCCCCACCCCGCGTAGTACCTCTGCGGTCTCGTTTTTGCGGCACGCAGGTGCCCGCACAGACACTCGTTCACGATTATTTCACGCATCGTCCACGCTTCGGTTTAATTGTGGTATTCGTACGCAGGCTCTAATGACCCCCGCGAAGGCCCGCACACTCCCGACCCTGGTCTTCGTTGGAGGAACACTCCTTCCCTTCCCTCCCCCTCTCCTCCGTTTTGCGCGACCCTGTGGCGGCCCCTCGCCCTATCCCCATCTTCAATGCGCACCCGCACCCCCACACATGATACCATCGCAGCTCCGGCTCATAATTCTTGGACATAGCATCCGCCCTTACCTTGTTGGCTTATAACTCCCAGCTACCAGTCTCCTCCGTTAATCGCCTCGTCTTTGCATTTGCACCTGCGCTCGCCTTCGCTTTGTTCTCCGACTCGACTTCGCATCCATTCAGCATCGGCTCGTCGTCCCCCTCTGGTCACCCGATTCCCTGTTCTCCTGCACCCTCACAACCCCGTTATTACCCCGTTTCCCTCTCTCTTGCCGCCCGCACACTCGCCCGCCCCTGTCTCTCATACATCGGCATCCACTAGTAGTTATGTGTTCGTCGCACCGTTGTTTAGCCCTCCCTCCCGGGGTGGGGTCTCCTTACTCGTTAGGCTCTGCGCATCCTGCAAGTTCTTTAGACGCAAGAAGTTGTATCGTTTACTGTAATATATGTCCTTCGCACCATCATCGCAAGCGCAATTGGAGTATTCCGTGACATGCGAGCCCAGTGATGCTGCGGTAGAGCGCTGGCAACAGCCCTGTACCATTTTCTCATCGACGGGTCCTATAGCTAACTTCCGTGTCGAATGATTGCACTTACTTTCATAGTCCGCGTTCACACCGTGTACGTAGCACTATGTACTTCGCCTTAAGACCAGGATCGCTTTGAAGACATCGGGGGAGATTACGATGTTCTATCGTTCAACAGTACAATGTTTGGGTATAGCCATGGATTAGAGAATCGTAGTCTGCCAGTGGGACGTCAACCTACTGGTGCCGTCTGCGTTAGATTCGGCATTACAATATTCTACATAATAGAAGACACTGACCGAAGACTGACATGTCCATGGTGGACATCGCGGGCCAGTGCGGCGCACACGATCGCACCTCCATGCTTGTTTGTGAACGTCATCGTAGTGTAGAACGGTATGTGGACGATAACTGCACACCACAACCCCTGTCTATACACTCGACTCAGGACTTGCAAGACATTCATCTCAGGCCTCGACGGGCAAGTATAGCAGCATACAGCCTTTCAATGAAACGAGACAGCCCTCACAAACAGTAAGGATACACACAATGTTTCGGCGAGTAGTTCATTGCAATACAAGTGACATGCATGACATGATGGTACAATGCCCCACAGCTACCTCGACTCGGTGACCTGATCGAGGAACTGGCACTCCTCGGGCCTGAAGCGCGCAGCACAAGGCATGCGACGAAGATGGCATGTCTCTCCCGACGTCGAAGAGTACGACATGGTTGTCCATAGCGGGCTTCTGCCTTGGGTGGCATGACATCCCTATTTTGCAAGCCTAGCGGCCGAGAGGGCGATTACTCTGCAAAGGACAATAAGAGACGACACTCGGGGAAATGTCACGAACACGTACTAGAACGAGCCCGCATTTTTCTGCGCTTGCGACGGAGCCTCCGAGACCTCTTTTTCTTCCACTTCTCTCTCATCTAAAGCGCCAAAGACGCTGGTAAGCTGCAATAACGCGGAAGACGACAACGAGCAGCACGTACGGTGTTTGTGATGGAGTGGACTGCCGAACCTTCGATCGCGCAGACGGTGGATATGGCATGCCAGGGGCAGCTGTACAGTTTTGCTTACGTAACTTCCCACGCGCATCGAATTGGTCAACGCGAGCGCCTCCCAACATGGCTTTCTGACCACCACGTCGTCAGACGCGGTGCAATGGCGAAACGACCTAGGGTTCCTGCTGCTCTGCACTCTGAGTTGACGGAGTACTCGTCTCTTCTACGCGCACTCCGGACAAGCAACACCCTTGATCTAGTCCAACATCTCGCAGAACCCCCTCCATCTCCCCTTCGTACAGTTTCTGTCGCGGCGGATTCGCTGGTCGACCAGGAGGATCATGAATCGCTTGATGACCTTCCGCTTACTGAGTCTGCCTCCCGCGGCCAAGAATCTACCCTCAGCTCTTCTATACGCTCGCATTCTACCGGCCACAATCGTAAAAGAATACCGTCTGGTAAGGCTAGACAACGAGATACTTGGACTCGATGGCCTCTTCTGGCCGGTGATGTTCATGTACCTGAGTGGGGCTTACAAGACGAAGTGCATCACGTAGCCAGGCAGGTGCTCGCACGTCTCGATGATAAGGCTCTCGAAAAACGCGACGTGGATGGACCGGGATCTCCTTCGCATGATGACGCTTCTCCGACGGCACTATCTGACGAGGAGAGTCAAGAACGTTCCACTCTATCCCCGGTCGCTTTGCGGGCTCTAGCTTCTGATTCGGCAGTGTTCTTGACTCGGGTTCTCGCTCTCATGGCTGCGCATGTACCCAACGCAGAAAAGAGCATGCAAAACCGTTTGCGGCCGATCAATTGGGAGTCGATCGTCGACGTTGCGTCCACGCATGGCGTGGTTGAGCAAGAGTTCGTACTCTTCGTCGACTTGTCATCGCCTTTCCTGACTGAGCTGTATATAGGGTTGTGGAGCGCGTTCGCACCCGCTTGTCTCGTATGTATTCCCCCAGCCAACCAGTTGAAGGTAAGTTGTAGGTTATCAACATCAACGTTCTCTCTAATCTTCTCACAGGTTCCCACCGCCTCACTCACTTGTCCGCTATGAAGAGTCACTTGTCAGACCTGTTGTCCAGACATGACAACAATCTTTTCGAGTCTTCTGTTATCCCGGCTGAGGCGAAGGGTTGGTCGGTTCCGTAGGCCATTCCAGTGCAATACTGACGTTTGCACGAAAGGTGGCCGTAAGCGTAAACGTAATCGAACTAAGCGCGAGGCATCTGTATCTGTGGAACCGGAACCGTCGGAGAAGCCCAAACGTCGTCGAAAAGGATAAAGAGTACTCGTTTGCGACACAGATGGGGGATATCTCAAATCGTGTTCGCGCCTGGGACTCGTGTCCTGGCTATTGGCTTATTGATCGCGTTTTCCGCGTTGCCGTATATAACGGATAAAGTTCTTGACACACTTTATTCGCTCATATCAATGCTAGGTGAGTAATGCTTTCAGTGGCTCGTGAGCGTCAGCTTCCGCGGCTGCGCGTTATTATGATGTTTGAGGCATTTGGCTTTAGCAAGGGCTCCCCTTGCGTTGCAGAAACCTATCTCAGCTACCTTCGGGCGGTCTGCTTTGGCAGATACGCTCGCTTTTTCTGAACTTATCTGGGCGCTCGATTCTTGTTGCGCAACCGCTGACCACTATTCTTGCAGGATATCGACCTCGCGATGATCGAGCCCGTAACCACCACCGGTCGCCGATATGGATAGTACGCCCACGACGCTTGATGAAGGCGTCGGTATCGTGGTGAATGCCTTCACCGCTCACTTGGATACTGCGTTGTGTTCCAAGTCGGCTTTCAATCGTAATTGCTACGTAGTATTACCATTGTACTCACGGATGTCTTGTTACGTAGTCCCACAACAGCACACATCATACTTCTCTGTCGTAGTTTGACTGGGGAGAAATATCCGATGAAGTTGCCAAGCAATTTGACTAGAAGGCAATGGCCTATGTCCTGCATGCCAATGGAGATTGATCAACACCAGAAACTCGGAGGACGTCGACGGTGAGGATTTGAGGCATAAGGTGCTGCATGTATTCGTGGAGTGGGACGTCTTCATCTAATGATACATGTATACGAGCTGTGTAAAAGTATCCCTTACCGATTCAGAACACGAATTGCTCATCTCCGTGACTAAACGTTGGCTTACACTTCCATGCTCTTCAAGTTGTCTTATTCTAGCAAGCTACGAAGACAGAGCGTGCGTATTCATCTAGTACGATCCTTCACTTGACAATGAGATTGAGTGTGGGTGCACATCTTGTCGTGGATGCTTTAAACATTCCCAGACGAGACGTTAATGCTGTATCGAGTTGGGCAAGGTGTGTCCGACTGCTAACAGTTAGTTGCATATAAGTGGCCTTCTCATCGTCTTGATCCTTGAAGTTGCAATTGACTACTCCAGGAGCACTTATGCCTACGGAAACCGATGTGAAAGCCAGCGCGCAGCGATAGAACACAAACGCTGGAATACCTAGACTGCGTACAGATGACATCATGGCGCCCAGTTATATGCAAGACCGCAGCGCGCGGCTAGTACTGGTGAACTTGCTTCGAACGAAGGATGTTGGACCTACGCCTGCAGCCAGCTTCGCACTCGCATCCGCACCCGCGCACGCCGGCTTCTCCCCGGTTTTGACGGATGCGCGGGTCGAAGCCGCACGTCCCATAGTATGCGGCGTACGTCCGCACGCGGGGTACTTAGCTGGGAGAAGTTGACAGTATCAGCTACTATCACGCCACAGCCCAGCACGTAGCCCATGGCCACCGCCCATGGCCAGCCGACAGCGTGCGAGTGAGCGGCGGGCCCCATGGAGCTCGCCACAGTCATTAACAAATTTGCGGGGGCGTACTATTAGTAAAACCTGAACCCAAACCGAGGACGCTGCGCGGAGAAGCATCGACGGCGACGCTGCAGACCTCCGTCCGGTGACCACTCTGAATGCCTGAGCGCGGCGGGCGGAGGCCTGGAGGACGATCGGAGCGGAGGATGACCAACGGTCGAGTGTGCGGACCTACCGTGGCCGCGCGGCCGAGAACGGTGGGATCGGCCATGGCGGTGTAGTGCTCGTTGTGCCGAACGCGCAAGGCGGGAGGAGGTTGCACAGTGGAGGGAGGCGGCGCAATGCACCTGTGCTCGGCTATGTACGCCTAAATATGATCGCTGTTGGAGGCGCGCGGCGACTGGTGGATGGGCGCCGTCGAGATCGCGTTGAGGTGGTTGAGTCGACTGCGTGGGCGGGGCGCGTGGAGGGAAGTGAATGCGATGGAGAGTTCGCCGTGGTGTAGACGTCGACGACGTCTGTAGGTGGATACAAGCGCATGCGAAAGTGAAGCAGGACGTCATCGGGCTCTGATGAGAAACGACCTTCGAGCGTGTAGGGATGTTCCTGACCCTGTCAACGAAAATGAACTTAGAGAAGAAGTGAGCATTGAATTTCTCCACCCTATCGGAAAGCATCCGAGACTCGTACCGGCCGCAAAAGCTCGTCTTGGTGCACGTCTCGGACGACATGGCGCGAACCCGGTCCCCGGGAGCTTGTAGATCCCGGCTTGGTATGACGACAACGGAAAGTGCAGCGAGGGGCGGGTGAGTTTGATGGCGCGTCGGGTTGGTGTCGGGTCTGAGACTGGGCAGACTACGCTACATCTGTGCACACAGCATACTTTATAGTAGGCTCGTTCCCAGCCTGTTCGGTGCTGACGTAATTCAAACTCAGTCGAGGACTCCTGTGAGGGCACCGAACAGGCTGGGCGAACTGGACGCCCTTTTGGCGGGTCGGGCCGTGGGAAAAAGGACTTCAACATTTAGATGCATTCTCCCTTGGTTCACGACACCAAAATTTGCTCCCATTGCCGCGTCTGGCTAACGACCTGGGCGCTATGACCACATAATGGTACTTAGGTACACTGTGAATCAGTTCCATATACCATCTCGACATTCAACGGGACGTCCCCATTAGTGACCGGCGCTGGGTTGTTCAACTCGACTTCCGACAGACCTGTGCTTAGTGTCCGGCCCTCGTTTACACCTTCCAAACGTAATCATGTGTCTATGTTTGAATTCACATCAGATTCAGCTATAAGAAAGGTCTAAACATACACACTGTACTCACATTTGTCGTGCCCACTGTGCCCGTGTGCAGTGCTCCTACTAGGAATATCGGTGCTTGTGCTATCCTCCCTGTTTGACATCCCGGAATCCCATGTTGGGATGATGGGCCCCCCAGAGTGGCCTGAGAGCGCCCGCCAGAGCTGAAGTTGCACGGATGCGATTGCGAACGTGCGGCGCGATCGTATGGTGGAAGTGGGCCGGATCGGGGAGGCTCATGCACATAGCACAGGTGCACGTCGGGCCTACGGCCGTCATAGGCACATATTCTGTATAAAATCATGACTCTAAGATCCATATTAGAACATATAGGTCCATACAATATGTCTCTGACACGGGTGGATTCGACAAATTTCGGAATTGACCCTGTGCATCTGAAGAGTCATCTGTAGAGGAAAAAGTCTCAGTTTTGATAGGGATAACAGAAACTTGTCGTATTAGATTACCTAGTTTATGCAAATATATGTCAGACTTTAGTGCGCGGGGGACGAGCTATGAGTCATGGCTCAGTGCTAAGGCGGTAGTGGACAGAGTCTCCAAGTGAGCGACGGACAAAACGACGAAGTCCTTTTTCCCACGGCCTGACCCGCCAAAAGGGCGTCCAGTCTGCCCAGTCGGTATAGCGAGCGTCCCCCGGCTTTGAACTCCGCTGATCCCAGACGCGCGCTATCCCGACTGGCTCGCGAGTCTAACTTTATAGGCGCATCAGAGCACATTGCGCCACATGGAATAGCGCGCCGGACGTCGCGCCCAGGCAGTCTTGGATCACCAGCGAGAGTTTAAGGTAGCTGAGACTGTCAAAGAGCCCTTGGGAATCGGGATTACTGGGACACAGGCGATTAGCAGGTTGCGGAAGGCGGGTAGAGCACATGGGTGGCAGTACGGAGACAGCAGCTCGGTTCACTTGGAGCCTGCGCACGCCCCGGCCCCCCGCAAATGTGGGCATGATTTGATGGCACATTGTCAGGTCGAGGTGCCCCCGAAAGCTTCCTGCGTCGCAAGTCGCGCAGGTGACAGCACGCGAGAACGCAGGCCCTGGCTGGCTGGCGCGGGATGTGGCCAAGAATATACGCAATGCAAACGTCGTCTGCGATCGAAGGCGCACCGGACGCAGTGGCGGGATGCCGTATACTGTCCGGATGCGGAAGGCGGCACAACAGGGGCAAACAAAGCCGGGCGCAGGAGAACGTAGGCGCCCGAGAGGGATGATGGTCGCAACACAGACGCAGGCGGCGTCAAGACATCGCTGATGGCCAAAGTCAATATTACTTGCTCTTCCTCCTCTCCCTCCCATCCTGCGTCTGTCTGTCGCCGTCGCCGCCGTCTCCGTCGTCCCTATCGTCCTCCGAGGCCGCCTCGTCGTCGCCCTAGGTACTCGCTCCTCCAGGAGCTCTATGTCCGCTCCCCTCCGCGCCCGCGCCGCTTCTTCCATCTTGCGCCTGCGTCCGAGCCCCGATGCTGTCCGTCTTCAACGTCAACAAGCGCAACAAGACCCAGAGCAAGAAGAAGTTCTCTACGATCGCAGGACTCCGCCGTGTGCAGTCGCCGCCATCCCCCGCCTCGTTTGTGTCTCCGGAAATTGTCGAGATCAATGAGCAGGGTCCCTTCGGCGGGTCGTTTCCAGAAGGCCGCGCGCCGGCGCCCCACTCGGAGCGCTCTCTCGCCGCGACCATCTCACCACAGCTCCAGCTAGAGTTCGACTCGGACGAGCCCTTGTTTCCTCCCAGCATACTGCCCACCGGGAACCGCACACCGCCTAAGCGGAACGTATCTCTGCCGAATGGCGGAAAGAGTATCGCGGACTCGAGCAGTTTCAAGTCGCGAGGAGTCCTTTCCGAAGATACGATACGTGAGGAGCCATTGCAGGTACGTCGCGGACCCCCAGTTGTTCGTGCGCTGGGAAGAGTGCGTATATGCGCGTACACTAGCGCCCTATGCGGGATGGACAAGATCTCAATCGCGCTCCTGCATGCAATATCCTGTTCTCGGTGTTAAAGGCTCAGTACGGTTGGAATGAGTGTTGCCTGCTGGCACGGCAGTACGCATACTGGACTGAAAGAGCCAGCGTATCTGCATCGTTCTTTCACAGACCTTCGAGCCCGAGCGACAAACCACTGACATCACCCCCAGCCAAATCGTCTGCAAGTGGACACATCTACGCAGTTCTCTCGCAGCTCCGACGAAATCTATGAGAGTGTAAGTGTGCTCGGATTGGACATCCTCGGGCGTACTCTGAGACAAGTCCAGAGCGCAGCACACGCGAGCCGGAAACCCACGCCGTCTCCCATCAAGATACCAAACAACTCGACTAGCGCGAAGATTAGGGTGCAGTCCTCCACGGAGGACAGTGCGGGGACAAACTCGGGCCTTCCTCTACCGCCGACGAGGCATAACGGACCGCCCAGTCCGTCATCTGCTCTGACCGATGACATCTCGTCGGCGGTTTCAGGCACGAGTATGGCGCGGGCTCTGGTCGCGACGTCGTTCATCCTATCGAGCGAGTCGCGCGCGTCGAAGTACAAGTCTGGGATCACACGGCAAGACTCGGCGACACTCCCTCGCGGTGAGCATCCATTGAACAACTCTCCTTATTTGCGGGAGCGGCGGGCGAGCAGCGGGGATCCTGGCAGCGCGCGCTCGTCATCTGTCCCTCCGGTGCCCAAACTTCCGTCGGAGCTCTCGCTGGGCGCGGACGGCGGCTCGCTGAGCAAGAGCCAACGTAACTCGGTCGTCGTTGTACTCGACAGCGGGGAAAACAGCGACCTAGTGCCGCCTCCGACGCTCAGGCGCCCGAAGAGCACAGGACGACTCGGCCGTGAACAGACGATCAGCATGCCGCCCATCTCTCCCATCTCCGAGGCGTCATCGCCTGCTCCTTCAGTGCCGGAGACGCCCGGACACCCGCCGCAGGGAGCATCCAGTGCGGCGAATTCGTCGAGCCGTTCGTTGGCCAACTCTGTCGCACAGCAGCGCGGCTTTAATCTGTCGGAGGGCAATGCGAGTTCGTCATCACTCGGGACGGATGCTTCGAGCCACATGCGCGCTGCCACAGATCCTGCGGGGTCTTTTAGCAGCGTCGGCGAGAGGCGACCCTCAAACGCTTCCAAACCGAAAGGTATGCTACCCCCCGGGTTTGACAGGGGCGGCTCAGCCATGCCGGGTACGATGCGATCATCAGGAGCCTTTTCGGTCACGAATGGACGCCTGGCTGTGACGCGGACGATATCAGAGAGCGGTGGCCCCCGCGTTCCGACGCCTGGGGGTACGTCTAGACCTGCTGTCTTGCTACCTATTGGAGAACGGCCGCCTTCTGTCCTGCCGCCTCCTTCCCCGCAACCTTCGACGGGTGCCAATATTGGCGTATCCGCTCCCACGTCGTCACGGGCGACCATGTCCTCTGGCGACACGCCTGTCGACTCCCCCGACCTTCTCGACAACTTCCCCCTTCAAATTGCGCGGGAGCGCTCAGCAGGTCCCCCTCCCCCACTCCCTCTAGGCCGGCGTTCTGAGGAAAGCGCTATTCCAACCCCACTGCAGAGCTCTAGCGGCGAATCCATGTCCGGAGCGTCTCTCAGTCGTCAGACGTTCCCTGAAACGCCGAACGCATTCTCCCCCCTTTGGTCCGGCACGTTCGCCTCGCCGCCGTCCAATGGACCTCGCAGCTCGATGGACCAGGGGCTGGGGCGTAACGGGAGCATCATTCGCTCGCAGGGCTTGATCGACATGACGCGCATGGCGCCGAGGGGGCCGGGAGGACGGGTTTCGGGCACCATTTTCGCTAAGCCGACAACTCGTTCCTCGCGTGTCCCCCCGACGCCTCCGCTAACAGGGGAGAGCACGAATGGCTCTCATCCCGACAGCCCAATCATGTCTGAGGCCCCGCTCTCTCAAGCCATCAAACGCTTGACGGCGATCGAGGAGCAAGTTGCGTCGCGGAGCGTGTCGCAGTACTCCACGCTCCCAGAACCGCCGACCAGCGGGATGCAATTCGGCATCGAGGCGTTCGCATCGCAGCAGCAGGTCAACCAGGCGCGGCAAGGACGGGATAGGTCTGAGTCCGTTTCTGCCTATTCGAGAGACGGGAGCGACGTACGGAGCCAAGCACCCACACAAACCTCGTCGAACTCGTCGGCGTCTGCACGAGCCAAGGCGGCCGAGGCATCCGCACATCGGCGCATGCGCTCGGTCACGAACCCTGACGAGCCACTAACGTCTCCTCCGCCATCCTACCCCGCGACGTTCGATCCCGCCCCTCCACCCCCTGCGGTACCGCTTCCGCATCCCCGTTCGGGCACGGGCGACTCGTCAGAACAATCATACCCGTCTAGCCTGCAGTCTAGTGCGATGCACCTTACAGCTGGCTCTTCACAGAGCTCGATACCACAGAAGCGTTCACTGTCCCCGTTCCCGTCACCACCTCCCTCCTCTGTGCCTCTCCCCCCATCACCTGGTCCTAGTCGCCGGCTCGATGCCCATGCGTCCTCCATTAGCGTGGAGCAACCACCACCTCCGTATATGGAGATGGCTCGCGGTGGGACACCACCCGTCCTTCCCCAGCCCGGGTCTACGCCCCCATCGCCTCCCGTGCTGACGCCCGCCCCAAATTCACGACCTCCACAGTCTGAGCTTCCCGCCCCTCCATCTACTCCGCTGCGCGCCGCATTCACACCAGATACCACACCATCCAAGCGCCTACCGCGGACACGCCCCAATCAAATTCCACATGGCCCGAGAGCTCCGAGCTACGGTTCTGCCGCGGCGCGCATGCGCGCAGGCTCTGTGACTTCTCTGAGCAGTGCCGCCGCTGGAGCCGGCCCTTCGCGGATGGTATCCATGGCGGCGCAGCCTGCACCGCGATTCCAACAGGCGCGCGTTAACTACCGCGGCCTGACGATGGAAGCTGCGCAGTGGACCCTCACATCGCAGCAGCTGCAACACATCGTCTCAACTGCCATTCGACAGTCCGCGGACGCCTCTGCCATCAGGATCCTGCCCCATGAAACGCTCGAGCACGAGCTCCCCGAGGAGATCGAGAGGCTCGAGTTGCGCAGCGCAGAGCTCAAGACCACCTACAAGCTCGGCGTGCGGCGGCGGAATGCGCTGCTAGCCACTCTGGCGCGCCTTGCGGAGGGCGCGGAGCATGCGGAGCTGAACATGGCCGGGCGGATAGCGGAGGAGCTGAGCGAGATCCACGAGAGCCTCGACCAGACCGCGGAAGAGCTGTACAGCGTGACGGACCAGCTCACGCAGCTGGCGCATCTGCACGACCTGCACCAGCGGAGTGCGCTCGCGATGGCGCTCCGGAAGCTCAACTCGAGCTTCCTGAAGCAGGTTGGGGAGGTGCAGCGCCTCCGCGAGATGGTGCAGACGCTCGAGGCGGAGCGCGACGAGGCTTGGCAGGAGGCGCAGGAGGTCGCGCAGGAGTTCGACGACTTCACGGACCGCATTATGCTCGAGCCTGCGCCGAACTCGGGCAAGGACCGCACGCCTAGCCGCCGTTCGAGCCGCGTCATGTTGGCGCGCAAGACCAGCCAACGCGCGTCGAAAGCGGGCTTGCGTTCGTCGATGTATAGGCGCAGCCAGCGGTCCTCGACGAGCAGTAGCCACCGCTACAGCGGTGCTGCCTCGCCAGGTTCTTGGCAAGCGCCCGGCGGCTCTGAAGACATCCCGCCCGTTCCGCCTATCCCGCAGCGCCGTGATTTGATGTTCTTCCCGTCCGGAGACTTGCCTACACGTAGTTCTATGGGTGCGTCGGTTTACTGTTGCGGGTTCATTGTACACCAGTGGCTGACTCGAAGTTAGACTCGCCTTCGTCCGAGATTCGCGCGATGGTCCAGGCGCAGAGGGAGCTTTGCGAGATGCTGGGCATCTCCCCAGACGAACTTAAGGTGCACCAGCCATCGCGCCGCCAGTCCATGTCGGCGGTGCCAGGCCCAAAGAGCCCGGCATCTGTTGCACCGCTCACGCGGCGTAACTCCGACATCGTCACGCCTAATCACCAACGCACCTTCAAAATGTAGTTGACCGCGGGACGCTGTGCGTACCTCCCCCCTTCCATCTCAACCGTCAGATAGAGCGGTGCAACTGACGTTCCGCCGCCCCACAGACAGTCATGACTTAATGCCTATTTATTGGCTTGAACACTCGTTCGTCTAATCGTACAGTACACCGCCACGGCCCGTGCTCGACCCAACACACTCCTTTGGCTATTTACCGTAATATCACGCACGCCACTACGTCCCCCGCATGCTCCTCCTCCCGTCTGGACGATATCCGTTCACGACAGATACATATATCCTCTTGTTGTATAGTCGACCCTGCGGTGTCTGCCATTGCAGGGCGTGCTCTCGTACTAGAATGACATATGTTTGTCTCTTTGCACGTAGTATAAGGGCCGATTGTACTCGTAAGAATGTGCGCAAGGAGATCGTGAGTGAGTGCATGCGCCGTATGCCGGTACGTACCGCCGATGGCCTGAGGTTTACGGGGAACGACGGGACGTGAATGTGGTCCAGCATTGCACCCTGGGTCACAGCATGATGGCTGGCTGGTCTATACCTAAAATTCTATAAGGTGGGTTACAAGGTTTGCGACCATCGATGGTGTTACGGCAAAGCCTAACGGTTAAGGGACCACGCATGCGACTTACGGCGGCCAGTCTGGGGAATGTGGGTCCAAAGGCGCCTATTTCACCCGCGGGTTCAGCTCCATTCATAAACCCGTCGGGGAGGTTGATTAATTTTACTACTTGAAATGTCCCCTTCGGGGTGACATACGAAAAAATTGGAACGATACAGAGAAGATTAGCATGGCCCCTGCACAAGGATGACACGCTTTCCCGGAGTGGTAGACCTACGGGTCTCAATATTTATGCCCTTTTATTCTAGGCCTTGTTCACTCACATAAGCCAGGTGGAATGAAAATGCACCTCGACGACACAACTCACAAAGGTTCGGTGCTCATGCAAGACCTATACGTTCTCGTGGGGTGCAATACAGTGAACATAACGTAGGCGTGTAGCGTAAGGTAGGTAGTACAATCTCAGGGCTTCACTGGCATCCTGCGCGGTTACACCGAATTTACATCGACAAGGTCCTTGAATCGCGCCCTCTCCTCCGCCCACCTATCTTCCACTTCTTCTCCAGGCGTCTCCACCACTGTGTCAACCCAGGCAAGTCCCCATGCGCCACCACCCACCTTCGAGCCTCCAAGTACGCGACGCTTGTCGTCGGACAAGGCCTCCCAACGTGCTCGTGTTGGCTGAGTGTCCTGTCGATCTGAAAGAACGGCATAAGCAACAAGAACCGCCCAGGTAATAGCCTAATGAGAACGTGACGTACAGAAGACAAGTCCAGTTTGCGGTTCATAGATACCGCGAGGCAGACCACTCTCGCGTCGCTTGGAGCTGCCCTCTGGAAACGCGTCGGACGCAGCTCGTTTCTCGCCCCTTCGCGATTCCACTTCCGCAGCATCGTCGCCGTAGATGCCCCCCGCGAGCCTCAAGTTCTCCTGTCGGAGTCGCGCCCACTCGTTCGTCTCCTCGATCGTGCGCTCGGCGGCAACGTACATCCAGTTCTCCTCGTTGACGCCTTCGCGGGTAAGATACGACTTGCGCACGGCGTTGAGCGGACCGTCGCTGTATGGGCCCCAACCGGACCCGCCGAAGATGGTCGTCGGCCCGCCCGCGCGGTACATCCCGAGCCCTGTGCCGCTACGCTCGCTCTTGCCGCCCTGTGCACCGCCGGTAGATGTGCCTGCGGCGAGTGCGGCAGCCTCGTTGGCTAGAGCGTTCGGGTCCTGCAGTTCCCCGACGGGGTCTCCAGGCTTGAGCCCCTTGGCGGTGATCTCTTCGAGGGCTTTGTCCTCGTAGTAGTCGTCGACCACCCATCTGCCGTCTGTGGAATCTAGGAGTCAGACTGGGAACGCGGAAAGTCTTCTAGACTTCTGCTCACCAAGAAGCATCTTTGCGCCATGTAACTTGAATGCACTGCGTGCAGTAACCAGGGTAACGCTGCGCGTCTTGAGGTGCGAACCGAGCTTGCCTTGCTCGATAAGGTGCTCCTTCTCCCATTGGGTTGCGTTCAATTTCAGTGCGAGGGGGTTGCGGCGGAAATAGTAGAGCGAGTCGCGGAAGCCGGAGGTGCGTGCCGCGTCGATGGCAAGCATGTACTTGCGAGTGGGATGACGGTTGGGGAGGACGAATGTTTGTGACTTGAACCTCCTCCCTGCAGATACTTAAATTACTGTGGTGCTGGTTGCAAGGATAGTATGCTCACCACCAAGTAAATCTCCATTACTGTCAATCTTCTCGTCACCCTTGGGGTCGTCTTCTGTTATATACTCGTCGCCATCCACGACGTATATCTTGCCGAGTATCCGCTTGAAGGGTTTTCCTCCACCTGCTGGGCCTTCGCTCTCCTCCTGTATGAACCCTTCCGCGCCTTCTGGCACCTCGGGCATCTCTATTGCTTCATCTCCACCACGTTTTGGAAGTTTGATAGTGATACCTCTACCCCGACCACGTCCCCGGCCCCGACCGCGCCCTCGTGTACGCGGAGTGCCCGTCCCAGAACCGCGGGGGCGACCCCGCGGGCGTCCTCTCGCCCTTTTCGCAGGCTGACTGTCTTCGTTGCCCTCTCCCGCGTCCTCTCCATCTTGTTCTTCTTGAACGCTCGGGTCTGCGTCTTCATCGTCGTTGTCCACCTCAATGGGCTCTTCGTCGTCCTCGTCTGCCTGCGGCGTCTGAGGTACGGAACCGGAAGCGCTGCGAGACGGACCGGCCTCGCCGTCCTCCGTCTGTTCATCTGGTACGCTCTCGTTTCCGTCGATGGATATGTCTTCCTCCTCCTCTTCCCGAAGAGCTGCGACTCGGGTACGCCTAGGCTTGATGATTATTTTTGTGCCAGACCGCCTGGATGGTGTGCTCGGAGCCATATTGGACAGCTCGGCAGGGCTTGCTAATGTGGACGAATATGGAAGAGAGACTCTTGAGTGGGAATATAGCCGGAGAAGGGGTCGAGCTCAACGAATAGGGACGGTGGCTGAGAACCAGAACGCGTTCGTGCTTCAGCAGCGGAGGCGCGTCGCGTTCGGTGGTCGTGACAATCACGTGTAACGAGGTGTGGAACACGAAGTCGTCGATGTCCGCTCTCACACATTTTATTAGCCATTTCTGTGAGAGTATTTGAAGTATTTAATAGGCAGGTAGAATATATGTGTTTGGAAAAATGATCTTCTTGAGGGAGTTGTATAGCGATACAGTAGCCAGGGTGGCTAAGGCGCTTAATAATCGTGACCGTGACAATGCCCAAATTGGGAGCGACCACGACACGGTCGCGCGCGCGAGCGCGTCTTGTGAAGCCGCAACTTGACCACAACCCCCATTACTTCATCTCTTCACCACCATGGCCGACGCTGCGGAGCCTCGCCGCTCCCAGAGAGAGCGTAAGAAGGCCACACAATTTGTGTCTAGTGCGTCTACGACTCGTCCAGGTATCCCTATAATTCCATCTAACGGGCATGGCAGTCAACAGCTCGCTGCTTAAGCGGAAGCGATCCGACGCGACAAGCGAAGAGGAAAATGACGAACAGGATGCGCGTAGCGATGATTCGGATGCTGCACCTGCTGACGATGAGGCGGACGCGCAAGAAGGAGACTATCGCGCCCCGAAGCCACAGGCCAAAACCCCTGCCAAAAGCAAGAAGAAGAGTGCACCAGCACCCAAGAAACCACGCGTTCCGAAGGCTAGTACTGCGAAACGCGCCAATGCGAAAGCCGCAGGGCCCCCCAAACCCAGGAAAGCCACTGTCCGGAAGGGCAGACAAGCCGAAGAGGGAGAATTCAATGCGGAGAAGGTGACGAAAGACAGCAAGATCGCGGCGGACAACGCGTTATTCAGTGTGTATTTTCGGACATCTCAGGGTGACCTTGGCTGAACCAAATGGACCTCAAGACGCTATCATGAACCCTTCCGCTGCGCTTCAGTCCACCGCAGAGGACTTCCTCGAGTCGCTCTCAAGTTCTCCTGGACCTAGCCTCGCTGAGCTGATCAACTGTATATTGCGCTCATGTGGCTGCAACGACTCCGTGGACGAAGACCGTGTCGTGGACTATGATGGTGTGGTCGACGCGCTAGATGACTTCACGGAGGTGTTGAAGAAGGTTGGCCGTCTGCCCCGTTGGATTGCTTCTTCTCCTGACATTCCTCTTAGGATGATACTCCCATCTATCCTCTGACATCCAAGCTCCCAATGTTCAAGAAGTTCCGAAAGTCGCTCTCTGAATTCCTGGAACGGCTCATCATTTCTTCTGCCGAGCTCGGCTCGCTCTATACTTCTGATCTCATGCCCACTCTGCAGACATGGGTCATCGCGATGTCCTCGTCACAGCTCCGTAGCTTCCGCCACACGGCCACCGTTATTGCGCTGGAGGTCGAGACAGCCCTGTGCGACGTCGCTGCCTCTGTCGAGAAAGAGGCAGAGGTTGTGAGCCGGCAGCGGGAGGGTGAGCGAAAGCGCAAAGCTGCGGGAAACAAGGGGAAATCAGGGAGCGCACGGGAAACCGAGCTTGAGAAGAAGGCGGCTGAGGTGCGTGAACGCCGCTCGAAGTTGGCGGAGTTCTTGAAGGAGTTCGTGGACGGGTGAGTGCCTCTGTCCCTCCCTCCCGCAGCCTGCTCAACGCATATATGCAGTGTGTTCGTGCACCGTTATCGAGACCTCGACCCCAACATCCGTGCTGAGTGCGTCCGTGCCATGGGACTGTGGTTCAAGAAGTATCCAGGCCACTTCCTCGATGGCGCCTATCTGCGCTATGTTGGCTGGGTCCTTTCCGATGCGCACACCCAGGTGCGTCTAGAGGCCGTGCGCGCGCTCGCCCTGGCGTACGAGCAAACAGCCTACATCGGCGCTGCAGCATTACAACACTTCACCGAGCGATTCAAGCCTCGACTCGTCGAGATGGCTGTGGGCGATGTTGAGCTCAGTGTGCGAGTTGCGGTAGTGCAAGTACTCCAGACCATTGACGGCCACGGCCTGCTCGAGGACGAACAGCGACAGCAGTTGTGCCTCCTAGTCTTTGACGAGGAAGCACGTGTGCGGCGTGCGGTTAGCGGGTTCGTCAAGGGCGTCTGGGAGGAGACTGTGGACGAGCGCCTCGTTGGCCGGCGACCATCGGACGCAGACAAGCAGAAGGCAGGCGTAAAAGCGCTAGGTATGCTCCTCGTGAACTGGGGGCGCGCTCTCGACAAGACGAATGGGGAAGGCGACGGCGACTCGGAAGACGGCATGGACCTTGGCGAGGGTTCCTCAAAACGAGTACGCGCGAAGGAAGTTGCCTCAGTTGTGGGCACCAACGCGAAGGGGCGTACTGCACTCGTCGTGGAGGCGCTTTGGGATGAAGTGGATCCCGTACGCGATTGGGAGACGCTCCTAGATGTTCTACTCCTCGATCACTCCGCCGCGGGTGAAGAGGGATCGCGGCCCCCGTCCCGCTCAAAGGGTAAGCAACCCGCTGGCGATTCAACCGTCGACGAGGCGTGGCGGTTGGAAGAGGTCGAGGAGGCCGTTCTCCTAGAGCTTCTCGTAGCTTCGCTCCGGAAGGCCCTCACTGATGCACTCAGTGCCAAGAAGGTGCGTTTGTTGCTCACGAGTACGCGTGCCCGTGCTCATGACGGTACAGCCCGATGAGGATACAACCTCTTCGGACATCACGCGTGCACTCATTAAGGCTCTCCCTCCTCTGTTTGTGAAGCACCAGACGGACGAGAAGAGGATTTCGGACGTCCTGCTCATTCCTCAGCTAATGAACCTCGACATGTACCTAGAGATGAGGATGATGACGGTGTGTGGTACGAGTATTCATCACAGAGACGCGAGACTAAGCATTGCGGTACTCCACCACGTAGGCCTACTCAAGCTTGTGGGAGGATGTCACGAAGCAATTCTTATCACATTCGTCTCCCGTCGTCCTTGCGAACGCCGTTGCTACGATCCGACGCTTGATGGACGCGACGAGCCTCTCCAAGACCAATAGCACGAAGATTCTGGAGCTCGAAGACGAACTCTCGACGTCGTTACGAGATGCCATTGCAGGTCGAGACGAGATCGAGGTGGCGTCCTTCACCGAAGATGAGGTGCTTTCTCTTGGCGCGATTTGTGCACGACTGGCGGCCCTGGCGGGCATTCGCGATATGACCGCATGGATCGAGGAAGACGAGGGTGGCAAACAAAGTAGTGCGTGGGACATTGTTAGCGCGCTAGCTGAACGAGGACGCTTGGGCTACAAGGAGGAAGAGATGGTGAGAAAACAACATCTACAGCAGGGACGGCGGTTGACGTTGTGCGCTGCAGATGGTGGATCGAGCACTACAAGTGCTCACCTTGCACGTCATGTGGAAGGCGCGCGGTCTTCCCGCGGGTGCGGAGCTGTCTCCGGACGAGATGCAGTTCCGTGATAAGCTGGGAGAAGAACGAGGCTCGTTGCTGGAGAAGCTGGTAGAATTCGCCGTAGGCACACAGTCCAACACCGTCGAAGGTGTTCGGCGGGCGGTACGTTGCGATCTCTGTATTACAAGGCTGCATGCTTACTTCCTATGTTATAGGCCTTCCAAAACCTACTGACTCTACATATCCTCTTCTGTCCTTCCGAAACTACAGCACCTGACGGAAGCAGGTTACCTACCGCAGCCCTCCCCCTGTCGCTCGATGACGAAGTGCAGTATCGTTGTGCTGGCTTCGTCCAAGCTGAGATTGAACGCTATGCGGAGGAGATCGCTGAGGCAGTGCCCGAGGAGGAGGCTGGTAGTGATGAAGATAGCGACGAACAAGAAGAGCAGTCTGAACCTGAAGAGCAGCCAAAAGGCAAGAAGGGGCGTGTGACCAAGGGCAAGACTACAGCCAAGGCTGCATCGCCGAGTAAGTGGAGCATAAGCTACGCATGGAAGCAGGATTGACTGACAGCGCTGCCCACCTTAGCTCCCCGCGTGGAATCGCGCTCCCAGCTTGAGAAGGAGTACGTCTTCATAGGCATTGTAACAACCTTCCTCCGCGCTATTCGCGCCGGCGTCATCCACTTCCGACACTCTGCGACAATTCTTGCGCATTATGGGCGTTTGGGACCGACTTTCGATTTGTGCTCGAAGGTTATCGTCGAGATCCTGCGTGAGGAGGGCATGTACAAGGACAACGGAGAGGCGGTGGTTGCTATCATCTGCCAAGCTCTCCAGGAGGTGAGTAGTGCGATTGCCTCTGTTGCGATAAATTGTAATCGGATACCCTCAGTCTATTACGCTCTATCTCGATGCCGTTGCCAACACTGGAGAGCATGCCATTGCGTTAGCTAAGGCGCTTTCCGCTTGTCTGTTAATCCGCGGTGCCCAACTCTCCGTCGTTCGACGTTTGGAGAGCAAGTACGTGGTCGACATCCATACCTCGTCGCTCAACTGGGTCGGCAAGCGTCTGGCGACGTACGAAGGTGCGAAAAACAAGAAGGCGCGAAACAAGTGCATCTTGTTCTTCCGCGTGCTACTCCCCCTGCTTTCATCCATCGACAACCACGACTCATTGAAGATGTAAGTGGTGCTATCAATAGCGATATACCATGGACTAAATGCCCCTCAATAGTAAGGCGCACCTGGATAACGTCATTGCCCAAGCCAAGCTCGAGATCTCGCCTACGTCGAAACCTTGGGAGCCCTATCGTGCATATGAAAAGCGGCTCGCCACTGCAATGTCTAAGGAGAAAGGTGTGTTTGACTCTCCTGTGAGGCAACAGATCAAACCAACACCGTTCCATAGGAGTTGGTGGCAGAGGACGCAAACGTAAAGACGCCAAGAGCGCCGAGGTGGTCACAACCGACGACGATGGTGGCGAACCGAGCGACGGCGAAGCTATGGATGCGAACGGAGTCGTCCCCCACAATGGTAACGTCACCGACGGCGAAGGTGGTCGTACAGAGGACGAGCACGATGTTCCAGCCGCCACCCAGACACCGAAGGCTCGACCTAGACCACGTCCCGTACGCAAGGATGCATCACAAGAGAAGCCCCCAACTCACTCGCCATCCAAATCTGCGTCGCGTTCTCCATCGGGCAGTCCGGCGAGGTCCTCTCGGTCGCTTACGCCTCTATCCTCCCTCCGAGAATCCGCCGCCCCAGAGGAAGTCCTCGAGACACCGAAAGCCTCGCGCAAGCGCGCCCGGTCCGATGATGATGAGCCATCCGAAGGCGAGGCCCCTGATACCACGACCAACGGCGCCGGCGAAGACGCGGATAATGCGTCGCCCAGCGGCGGCTCACCCGATGCTTCGCAGGCTACACAGGCGTCCGAAATTCAAATCCGCCGCAAGCGTGTTCGTCACTAGCGATATACCCTCGTAAGGTTGTACTGCCCCTGTACTGTTATGCTTATTCGCTTCGTAAGTACGTACTGTCTGCCTGTCGTGATATCTTGCTATGTTATCTGTTGTGCTCTGTTCGCCCCTGCTGAATGTATTGCATCATACCTCCTTCGTGTGCCTCGCGCGTGCGGCGGACCGCGCGGTGCGTCCCTGCCTTCGTTGAATATCCGGCTCTGAAAGGAACAAGTCGCGCATGGCGCGAAGCGGGTCACGGTCTCGGGATCACTGACGTCCTATCAACCCGCTGAGCATGTGCAGCAATCTCGGCAGCGACGGAGAGCAGCGGGCATTTGGGTACCGAGGTTCACGCTCCGTAAGACCGCCACGGTCCTCGGCGATATATATACAATGCCTGAGCCGATGCGCGCAGGTTCGGGAGTCAGAATGGCTCGTCTTACTCTGCAGCTAGCGTTTCTAGGCGTGTACTGTGCGACGGCTTTAGGTGCGTGCTATCCTGTCTCATTCGTGGATAAGACGAGACGGGTTGACCGATGATGATCCTGCTTGAATCCAGCCTTCTCCGTGTCTTCGACGCCCGGGCAAATCATCAACGGCATCGGCGCGAGCGGCGCGTGGTGGCCGAACGATGTATTCCACTTCCCCGACAGCGTTCGCGAGCAGGTTGCAGAGCTGCTTTTTGGGCCGTCAGGCGCAGGTCTGACGTCATACCGTTTCAACGTTGGGGGTGGCGGGGTCGGGGTCAATAATCCAACGTACGTTGTATCGCGTTTTCGTTCTATCCTCAGACAACTCAATATTTGTTACTGCGCAGTCGTGCCCCGCCGACATTCTTCGTCTCGCCTGGTGTGTACAATTGGAGCGCAGATCCGGCGGGCGTCTTCTTCTTGCAGAAGGCGGCGCAGTTCAATGTTCCCCAGCTTACTGCGTTCGTGAACTCTGCGCCCACGACAATGACCACGAATGGGAGATCTTGCGGTGGTAACCTAGTAGACGGCCAAATCCAAGCGTACGCGACGTACCTTGCGGACGTCATAGCCCATTTCAAGGAGCAAGGCATCCACTTCACACACGTTTCGCCTATGAATGAACCCGACGATGTGTGTTAAACCCGACATTCCCGTATTGAAGTAGACGTGGCGCTAACATCTGTAACGTTTGACAGACATTCGGTAGCTGTGGTCAGGAAGGAATGCAAGTGACGCCCCAACAGCGCGCGAACGTCGTCAACACCCTGCGTTCTGCACTCGATGCGCAGGGCCTGCAATCCGTCGGAATCATGGCGGACGAGTCAAGTAGCACCGGCAACTTCATCCCCGAAGCGTCGCAGTGGCTCCCGCAGGTGCGCAAGGGGGCGCTCGCGGCAGTCAGCCACCACCAGTACGGGTTTAACAACGATGCTTCGGTCGCGCAACTGGGATCGGTCGGGAGGAACCTGAGTGGCGTCGACACATGGTTCTCGGAGATATGTTGCTTCAAAGCAGCCAACTCTGCCCAACAAGGTAACCCGGCCGCGCCCCTGACTTACGGGTCAACATATGAGTAAGTAAGATCCTAAGTAGTTATGCGTATCTGTATTAGACACTAACCGCGGATAACTTGGGTCGAAGGCCGACGATGATCGGTGCATTGCAATTGGGACAGCTTCTCTATCAGAGCTTTACTCAAGCGTGAGTTGGGGTTTTAAACACTTGGATCGGAAGCTCACCCTTGACGACAGCCAAGATGCTCACTTTGACTTCTGGACGGCGTTATCCGGCGGGATCGGTTGTTCGCCTCTCAACAACCCATCTTGTATTACGAACGCCAATTCAGATGGCTGGAACGACGGTCTCGTAAGCTCCTACAATACTCGTGTTTTATGGTGGCTCATCACGCGCCATCCAGGTGTACTACGATCCCGACTTCGCTTCAAACGGCAACACAGCCGTGTACCAGACGAAGCGGCTCTTTCTCATGAAGCACTTTGCCAACTTCATCTGGCTCGGTTCCACGCGCTTCGCCGTCAGCGGGCTTCCATCCAACGTCGTCGGCATGGCGTTCAAGAATCCGTCCCAGCACTCGACTCCCGTTGGGAATGCTCGTGCGTCGCTCCTGCTGATGAACATGGGGAGCAGCGCAGTGTCTGTGCAACCGTCTCAGGCGGGTTTGGGCAACTTCGTTGGTGGCGCAGTGACGAGCCCGAACACGGACTGGCAGACATTCGGCTCTTCGTCGTCAGTATCGCTTCCGGGGTTGAGCATCACAACGTTGTTGTTCGATTAGCCATGGTACGAGGGTCTATGTGTTGCGTGTTTTGGATTCTCGAGCCGACACCATTTGGTGTAGAATGACTAGCGACAGCTAATCTATGTCGTACAAACCTCTCTACAACTCTGCACCCGGAAATTTGTGGGCGCATAAATGCGGCGTACCACTATGGGGCCCCGACATAACGCCTTGGTATTGTGCCTACGATGGAGCGACATATCATTTAGTAGATGCTCATCTTGCAGAGAGCTCACGGTGCATACCTAGAAGGGCGAGGGATGCGCAGAGTTGGGGTGATTCTGAGGACGAACTACTCTCCGACACTGAACATGACAGGCCCCCATCCCTGGAGACGGTCCCCGGGCCAGAATGATCAGCTGTTTCTGAGAACCAAGCACGCCATATCTTCGTCTGTACCTGAAAACAAGAAAGCAGCTCCCATGAGCTGCTTCTAACTCCCGACGAGTTGCAAATCAACTCATCGATTGGGCTCGTGTCGCGACCCTGGGACCTTCGGCGCGGCCTGGAAGGCTGAAGACGCAAAATGGGGTGGAGGCTGCTTCTTGCGATGGTGCAGATAATCAAAAACCCGGATATCATGGGGTGCCACGAGCGGGAACAGGATAGCGGCGATCAGGGAGAAGTCCCCCGTCGGAGTAGCTGAGCTTGACAGCCTTGCAGACTTCTGAGCGCGGTCACCCGGTCACCTGGTAATAGCAATTTAAGTAGCAAGTATAGCAAATAACTTAGCGACACCTCATCTTGGAACATATTGTCCTGCTACGACGTGCTTTATGAGGTGTTTTCGGGTTCACGAGATATCTGAGGATGCGTAATACTTTTTCGGTAGTCGAAGCACTAGTGACATTATGTCCTGGAAGGAGGTTGCTCCCCCAGGACGACAGGAACGGATAAGTAAAGAAAAGGCAGGTGCTGAGATTCAAATTTACAAGCTGTCAGCGCTCATCAGCTTCCTTTGTGTCGCTCTATTTGGTCGTGTAGGCGATGGAATTAATTGCCCATTTCGACTCCCTCTGCTCTTGTTCTTGGCCGCATGCCTCATCCAGGCACGCTCCCGTCCAGATGGTCTCTCCGATACGCCACCAGACTTGTATTTGATCACACAGCTCTGAAGGGACTCCATTCTTCCAGAGGGACCTTGTGCGGGGATTGACACAAGCCCAACTTTCCCGGCTCACTGCCCTCCCGGTTGCACCCCGAAACGTGCGTGCACGAGTAGCCCAGAAGCAAGAACCTGTGCGCCCATTTGCAACTCAGCTGGAGGGAACAATAACACGTTGTGTACGTGCGGCCCATAACGGACAGCCGTTTGTCCGAGTCCACGCGGCTGGGCGCGCATTCCAATGCGGCGACGGCCGTCCAGCTCGCCATCGTACGCATATAAAAGACGTCCCCACGTCCCCTTCCCCTCCTCACAGAACCGCCATGGTTTCTACCCTCCTCTTCAAGTCCCTCCGAGAGCTACCAGGGTGTGCGCCTTAACAATGCGTGCAACGCGCTCGTGAGGGCTTGAATGGTGGGTGTCTCTTTCCCTCCGCTATCTCCTTTGCTAATGCCAACAGCGTCGCAGCATGTGCTCTACGCCTTGCAAACGCGTACGTGCCCAGCATTTGACTTACGTCGGCTACTGATGTTCATCGCGACGTCTCGCAGGTCATGTCCGCCTTCCTCACCGACTGACGCCACGCCCGCTTCGCCACATGTGGGCAGCGCCGGCTCTGGAATTCCCCGTAAGCCTCCAACTAACCTTAACGGCCGTCCAATACTTACGTTCGGCTGTATAGCCCGCCCTCTCATACACCTACCAGGGCCGGCACCTCCTCGGGTCTGGGGACTGGCCGACGTCTCTCTGGCGTCGTGTCGGAACCCGGGCTCTTCCATGCTCCCCCAATATGTTCACGTTTTAAAATATTCCACAGCCTTAATACGCAGCGGCACCACCGCACATCATGTACCGACCCACCCGGGGTCCGGCGACCGGCGTCGGCATCCCAGCTTACAACACGACCCGGAAACCGGGCCCCAATAAGTATGCGCATCGATATTGACACTTCCTTAATGCTCTACAGGTAAATCATCTAATCTACTCTCATCGTGTTATAAAAAGAAGGCAAAGTCTGTGGTGGCGGCCCCAGTTGTAAGCAACAACACTCCGACCTCGCCCTACCCCACAGCTCGATTCCTGAACTTGGGTCACGGCCCGAGCACCAGGGTCGGCCCCAGCCATTGTAGTGGCGAGGTACACAAGAACCATACTCCCCAGGGGGGCGTGCCGTGGTCGCGCCTGCGGAGCCCAACGGCCCCCCGAGGACATCAAGCGTCCCCGCCTGCTTAAGGGAGATGGCGCGTGTTCAGCGCCGCGAGGCGATGCCGTCCGACAACACTGTACGTCCAATTTCCTTCGCTCGCTATCGTATCGGTCTCTCTGACACACACTCTTTAGCGCGTTCACCGCCCACACTCCGCAGCCTACCCCGCCCCCGCGCGGGAGTACGTTCGCCGAAGGCGCGGTGTCCGGGTGCCTCTCAACGGAAGACGATGGAAGGCAATTGAAGACAATCGAAGACGAAGAAGAGGGCGCACGGTTGGGGGCGGCAGGCAGAAAGAGGCCCTGGGGATAGCGCAAGCCTCTTCGTGGCCCCCAGGATTAGTACCGGTCGCGCTTGCGTGGCGGGGAAGCTAATTGCGCTCGCCGCACTGGAGCGACACACTTCAGGTGAGTAAGCTGGCTCGCACATTGCGGGATCCTTTCGTGCTGACGGTGCATACTAGGGGAAACCAACCTTCGGGCGCAATTCCGTCGCAGAGCAATCTGTACGTCTCGCGTCTGCCCCTCTATGTTTGCACTACTGACGCTCCGGTTACAGGTCACTTCGGCGTTGCGTTCGCGCCCTTGGATGCGCCAGTTCCTCCAACCACCACCAACTCGCGCCTCACCACACACACCGCGCCAGTCGACCCAATACGACGCCCCAATCGGGGTATACGACCGGGTTCGATGCGCGTCCCTCTCCCCGAGACGACCCCGCCCACGCGGTACACGACCGGGGCAGAGCGGTACCCGACCACGCCGCGAGCCCGACACGATGCAGCGCGGTAACGCGTCTCATACGACCGGGCTCGCGTGCGCCCCAACGCCACCACTCACTATCTACGTACGTCGCTGTCTTCCATCTGGGCATTTGCATGGACACTGATGTCCCGCCTCTGTGCTATAGCATGTGTGCCTCAAGACCGCGTGCCTCAAGACTTGCAAGTTTCTCGAGGTAGGGGCCAGGCGTATATGAGGCGTTGCGTCCGCGCGTCGCCGCGTATGCGCCTTGGTCCTGGCGCAGGCCTCTTCGTGGCCCTCGGGACGAGTACTTGACGGCGCCCTTTCGGGAGCCGGAGAGGAAACTAGCATGCGCCGAAGTAAACGTTGGGTTCCTTGTTGTTGTTGTACTGCAACGTCATGTATTCGTTTTCTCGGCGAATTATCCATAATTTTGCGCTCTGCCCCTTTGCTTGTACTTCGTGGTCGGCACAATCACCCCAATACCACGCCAAGGGTCACCGCGAGTAAGTACGGATCGACGATTCAAGGTCGGAGCGTGCGCAGGTCAGGCGAGGCAAAATGTGTCGTTATCCTTCCCCTTCAAAGGCACAGTATGGTTCCGCCCCACACAAACTTCGGTTTGTAGACCACCGGGTCATTATGACGGGTGTAGACATCATAAACCGAGCGAACGCGACTTGAATCTCAACGCTGAGTCAACGGGGTCTCCCATATCGGCATGGTCGCCGCTGGACAAGCCACGGCGCCATGGAAAGACGTATCAAGCCGCATGGTCAATGCGTGTGCGGTTGCGTAAACCGTAGGATTCGAATATGCTACGAATGAGTCAGCGAAACCTGAACACGGCGAGAGTATATGGTACATTGATGAGACACGACGGCGACATGATATACAGAGTTCCAAAGGCAATCTAGCGACCATACCTGGGGTGAGATCAATCAGTATCACACGATACGACGAGTTATGATGAAGACACGCGACGCACTTCTGCAGCTCCCATTCTCTGTTGTCGAGTGGGCACACGTTACGCGTTTTGAGCCAGCGCGAAATGCAATGGAAGTGGAATGCGTGCTAAGAAGGACCGACGAGGCGTTAACAAGAGCGTCGGGCGGTAACTAGAGACGCGCACGTTACAGATACCCCAGGCGGCATTACACTCCTCGCTGGTGGCGGAAACTTGGTTCGCCTGACAATCGATACCTAGAGCGGGGCACCATTTACGACCAAAGCAAGGGCATATACGGGGGATAGGACGTACAGAGGTCCATGATGTGGTTCCTGCAGATCGCGCAGTTCTCTACAACGATATCTAGGTGGAGAAGCCTTCATAAGCATCGCCACTCGCACGCGATATCAGCAGTCTCGCTCACCCCAAGCCCAGAGAGCAACAGCGTTCCACTAACAGACCGTATGGAAACCAGATGTGTGGAGAGCTTAGACACCCTGCGCATTCTGTGGCGATCGGGGATATACGCACCTTCTTGACCTCGAAGCGCTTCTTCTCGACCTTGCCGTCCTCCTTAGTCTTGCCCTTGGCGCTGGTTGCGGGCGGGTCAACGTCCATCGTATCTGCCATGTCTACGTCGTGAATCTGAGCGGGGATATCGGGTCGTGCCACCGGGTCCGGGGAGAACGCGATGGTGTGGAGGCAAGCTGCACTCTCTAAGCGCGCTCCGTACCCAAGTACAGCGGCGTGACGGGGAGGAACGTCACTCTCGTGACTGACCGTGACGGTACTCACTTTGGCGGAAGGATCGCGCCTTTGTGCTCCTTGACTGCGACCGACGAGGTGCTTTCCCTTTGGCTCGGATTTTGGTTACGTCCTCACCGATAGGCCGCATATCAACATCCCGCGCAACCTTCAGCATGGCAGAGACTAACCAAGAACTCACGCAACAGTTCTACGCTCGCTTTCAGGCAGGAACCTTTGGTCGGCGTCGTCTTACTTCTGGTCCGTCCTGGGTCTGAACTGCCATCAAACTAGAACTGCTGGGCCAATTGGAGTCTCTGAGGAATGGGTCTTCTACGTCCGAGGCTGTGGAAATGCTCGCGGTCGACCTTGCGAAATTGCGAAAAGACTTGACGGACGCCATTGCTTTCCTCCCAGGTTATGATCAACGCCAATGTGAGAATGTAAGTCCCTTACGCCCCTTTCTTATACTATGAATCAAGCGTATGCTCATTATTGCTGTAGAAATTGAAGGATGTTGAATCACAGCTAGAGTCGCTGCGTGCTTCAACTGCACCGAAATCGAAGTTCGCGTTTAAGCGCAAAGTTGCCAAACCTTCTCCATCCTCAACGACGAAAACGTCCGTACCAAAGAAATCTGAATCAAGCGTACCGATCCAATACTTGGTGCAATCGATAACCCCCACATCTGGGTTGTCGCTCTCGGGACGTTCACATGCCTATCTGACGCTCTGCTCGCTGTCTTCTCCCTGGTCTGCTGCTTCAGACCTGACTATATCCGACATTGATCACTGCATAGTCAACCTTACCCCTTCTCCTGCTAATCCTGATGCGCCTGCCGACGTAACATTTACCGCCCTCCATGTACGCAATGCCATAAACAGTGTACTCGTCCTGCCCATCGTGTCTGGCAGCGCGTTGCTTCACGATATGAAGAACTGCGTCATTGTCCTAGGAAGTAGACAGGTACGTCAACACACTGAAATTCTGCTGTTTCCATCCAAGTGTACCTTCGCGCTAATGAATTGTAGTTCCGAATGCATACGTCTTCGAACGTGGATGTCTACATTTCTATCGCATCGAACCCTATCATCGAGCATTGCTTCGGAATCCGTTTCGACGACTACCCGCTCTCCCTCCGACCAGTGTCATCGAGAGATGCTGCTACACAGGTTAGTACTTGACTATCAAGCGCTAGTTCGGTGCTGATCATCACCCCTCGTACAATCAGACTAAAAGCAATTATCTGGCAGTGCAGGACTTCTCACACATCCGCGCATCGCCGTCTCCTAACTGGTCAGCAATCGCCGAGGGACAGAGGATCGAGGACGCTAAGTGGCCACTCCTTCAGTCGGAGCCAAAAGAGGTGCTACCCAAGCTATTGCCCTTGTAGGCATCTTTCGCCCATTTTCTTCGTATGCAACTGTCTCGAAATGTGGTCGTTTTACCATACACCCGGGATGCGCCCCATACGCTCACACTGCCACAGTCCTCAGCAGGTTTCGAGCGAAATGTTCTCAGCGTATGGATGGGGGCGTACGGTCCGTCAGCCGTACTCCAACCGTCTTATCGGCGCCGCACTTTCGCCCCTCTGGTCTTCTCGGGCATCCTCACCAGCTTCCTCCTTTCCCCGTGCCTCCCATGCTCACTCACCCTTGGCATCTGTATGGCGTCTACCCTCATGGAACTTTTCCTTGTACCTCCCTTCCCCGTTGCGAGGGCTTTCTTATGCTCGGGGTCTTTATACACCGCCTCATTGTTTACGCATGCAGCGGCCGTTTCCCCTTCTCCTCTTACTCTCAGTATGTTACGCTGGCAAGCACGTCCTGAGAGTCGTGTCGTTGCTCGAAGGCGTAATAGAATGCGGGCACCGCCTCCGCGTGGATGATCAGGAGACGCTATGTTGCCGTGCGGCGTCGGCGTGTTTTGAGCGTTCCGAACACTTCATTGAAACCACAGCGCTTCGCGTGCCAACGTGGGACCGCCCAGTGCGCTTGTTTTGCGGCCAGAACGACCCTTTATAAGCTCGGGAGACCTGACGGGTGCCTGGAAGGCTTTGTGGCGAGGCGGTGCATCCAGTCTTTGTCTTCCTCGTCGTCCACGACGCACCGCTGCTCCGTTCAGATACACCTTTGACTGTGCAAGCATCTCTGCTGTGCTCTCTCTCCTTCAAGCTACCCCAATACCGCATTGACTGCGAGGATACGTCGCCCAGCACATACTTTCTCCAACTCATTTGATCCGCCCCGAACTTCGAAATCGACACGGGGCGTGCCCTCACCCCGCTAGCCGAGCGACTCTAGTCGAGCTCAATCCCACTCTACTACCTCTACTGCATATCCACTGACACCAAACTATGTCGGGCGTCGACGACCTTTGCGCGTGCATCGCCGCATGCTTTAGTTGCTGCTGTGAGCCCAACTTGCCGCTCGTGTGACCTGGCTCGACGCTAACAACGCGGTCCTCCCCTCCCAGTCCTCGGCTGCAACGAGGCCTCCGGAATATGGTGCTTTTATCGTACGTCCCACTCACTTCTCTCGTCGGTCACCCTTCACCGATGCTCGTTGCAGGGTCTTGCGGATGCCGCTCACGCAAAACCATGAACGACAAGGACTTTGAAAACACCGTCGAAGAACTCTACACACACAACAAATTCGAAGGCGACCCCGCCGCGGTCCGCGCGCACGTCATCGAGCTCCAGCCTCTCGGGGGCCCCGCCACCGGAAAAGACACAGTGAACACACAGCCCGCACGGCGTACGTCCATGGAGGCCCGCACCCCCGCCGCCGGCGGTGGGGGCGGCGGTGAACGCGTCCCCGGCGAGCCTCGCAGCGAACGGCGCGATCGTACGCGCGAGTGGGTGCACGCACACAGCGCGTCCGAGCCCGCGGCCACCGCCAATGCACAGCCACGCCCGCGGTCGCGGTCGCGATCCCGACCTCCGGAGCACTACCGCAGCAAAAGCCACGCCGACACGCGGAGCCAACGTGAGCGGGAGCGGGAGCCGCGCACCCCGGGTGGGTCGATGCGGGGCCCGAGGGCACAGGCACCACCGGGGGCGGAGACGGGGCACGCGCAGCAGCCGAGCGACGCGCAGGCGTATGTGCACGCCGTGGAGGACGCGTGGAAACGGTCGGAGGAGAGCGAGCGCCCGCTCGAGGGTAGTAGGGAGCGGAATGGGGCGCAGGTGGATATGAGGGGGGAGGCGAAGGCGGAGGGTGAGAACGAGAATGAGAGGGAGGAGAGGTTAAATAGGCCAGCGTCGCCCCCGCGTCTGGACATCCCCATGAGCTTGCGGCCAGGACGGCCACTGTCGTTCGGGGCACCTGCGCAGCCCCCGTCGCCGCCGCAGGCGGTCGGTGATTCCTCTGAGAAGGACGTGGTGGGCGCGCGGTGAGGCAGAACGGGGGGGGAGAGGCGTGAGCTGTTGGACTCTACAAGCTGAACTGCAAAGTTCGAGGACTGGTCCCGATCTGTGTGGTCCGCAGGTACATACGGGTGTACAGTGCTTTCATCGTCTCCAAGTTTTCGAATCGCTCTTTACCTTACTATGACATGCTAGTCGACTTTTCTAGCGCACTCATCACACGATGAACTATGCTGGGTACGGAACAGGCCCCATTCAGGATGCGACATCACGGTAGATGCGTATCTGTGCTGCGTTCTGTCTTCCTGGACTCGCTTGCAAGTCCTACTGGGTCCGCCACCGAACACCTAGCGGGTGCTAGCCAGTGGGCAACCGTAGCCATAGGGCAATAATGTGGTCCAAGAACACGCGAGGCGCATCGTGAGGGCACGGAGAACACAAGTGGGCCATGTCCGTCGTTGGGGTGCTCCATGTTGCTCCCGGAATTGTCGAGCAAGGCGTAGGGCCAACGCTTGGCCCAAGTCAGCATAGACAACAGCGACAACGGAATGCCATACTGTACTGTACGGTATATGCCCTGCATCACTGCCTCTCCTCCCGGACTTTAGCACGCAACATCTCCACCAGCCGCTGCGCGAGTCCCTCGGTGAGCTGTAGTACGCCGTCGGACGTGCATAGACGATACGCCGGCATCGGTTGGTACGTTTCCGCGAGGATCTGTGAGCATTTACCATCATACATGTAAGTTAAGGAGAACCCAAACAAACGATATAAACGCAAGACTAACCTTGCCCTCTTCGACGCGGACAGACGCGATGATGTCATCGGGGTCGCCTATGCGCCCTAGCGCGGGGACGTTGCGGTCGTCTGTCGCAGTCGCGTGTTGTGTGTCGGTACGTGTGGGGTGGAGATGACGAGTTTTTGGATGGGGGGAGACGCACCGTGTATGTGCATCCAGCCCTCGCCCGTCTGGATCGCGCCGTTCTTCTGCACCTCGTCTAGCCCGTCACGCAGCGCAGACTGTATCGCGTCGTGCAGCACCTCGCGGAAGCGCTCTGTAATCAACGCGAAAAAGTAGGGATTTTTCACATTAGCGGGCCTGATATACTGCTGTACGGGGGAGCCCATGCGAGCCGCGAGCACAAGGGGGTTGACGTACCGTTCTCGACGAAGTCATTCAGCCCCGCCTCCTCTCCCTGCCCACTCGCAGGCAGCCACCCCACGACAGCAGAAGACAGCACCGACGGGGGCGCTTCCGAGAGGAACGAGATAGCAAAGACCGGCGCAGACGACGAGATGGAGGTTGGCGCGAGGAAGAGGTGGTAGAACAGGTCTGGCCGGTCGGGGTCGGGGAAGGACTGCACCGCGGTGCCCACCGCAGGCTCGCGGCTTGTGTCGGACGAGTACAGTCGTCTATTATAGTAAGATTCCGTGCGTGGCGCGGGCGAGAGACTGTGTAGCGAACGGGCGGGCGTCCGTTGGGCGATATTTGCTGCCCGAGCTGTCGAACTCCTACATAGACGTGGTGCGCGAGCAGTAGGTTTTGGCAGGGAGAGGCGCAGGCTAGAGAATGTGCGGCAGCTCATCGCAATACCTTTGGTGCGGCTTTTCGCGTCGTCCTGTAGGTTACCCGGGCAGCCTGAGAGCAGACGGAGGCTGGTTACAGCTAGAAACTAGACCGTGACGGAAAGAGTGGCGGCTGCGAAACAGCAAGTGGGGCTGCACGTGACGTGTACAGCGGACCTGCTCACTACCTGCTATCGCGAGCCCCCATGTGCGGTCGAAAACGTTGCCATTCCTCGAATTCATGGCCAAGCAGGCGCGAAACGCTGAGTGGCTATTATATGAAAGGAATATTCAGGAACTCAAGAGTACGAACAATATGCCCTCGTAAGAATTATGCATAGTACGCAAGCACAATACAGTATAATATGAATACATAACAGCACAGCGTCAACTTGAGTCTTGAACCGACCGCCCGAGATCTTGGATAATGCGTGTAGACGCTTGAACAGTTCACCGTTCCGCAATTGGCGAAGCGCCCCAGGCACGCCCAACATCATGCAAAGACGGTGCTGCCAAAGCTCCACATTGAACGACGTAGAGTATAAGAATAGCCCAGAAATGAACGTTCGTCGTCATACGGCGTCCGAATAGCTACACCTTCAAGCTGTACGAGCGCGATAGCCCTAGACTATAATCGTTACGAGAACTTAAAGGGGTCATACAGTAACACATAGAGGGGTATATCGTGCCGTGTGCGGTACAAAGGTCATGACGTCGACGTCGACGTTGGCGGCCCCGGCGGCTTGTCGGACATCGGATTCAGGGGAGCAGGCTGCGCCGCATTGACCTCATTCCCGCCGCGGCCCCCTTTGGGGGCGAAATCGTCCTCGTCGAAGGACTCCCCGCAGCATCGGGTGCAGCACCCCGCTTGCTTTGTGCTGTTTCGGTTCCCGCAGGGGGCTGGTACAAGGGATCAGTGCTGTACTTGGACTGGGTGACCGTGACGATACTTTTGAAGTAGCTACGTACTGAGCATGCACCAGGCTTCTAGGGCTTCGGTGCAAGTTATGCCTACGGAGTTTGTGGGGTTAGCATTGGCATTGTACGACATGTCGTTGGCCGAAAATAAAACCTACAGCATGCACCGCAGCATACCGCGCAAGTATCGTCGCTGGCTGATGCCATCGCGGGGAGCACTCTGGGTCCGGCCGTGAGCTGCGGGAACTACGTATACGAGCTGTCGAGGACGAATGTCAAGGCGACCTCTTTAGTAACACCGTCAATAATTAACGACCTAGGTTCAAGATGCCACTCATTGTGATTCGCACCTTAAGCTTTCGCGTGCGAGACCGAGGCGTGGTGGGAGGAAGCGGAGAAGAGGTCGCGGGACCGGGGGCTCTTATAGGATGCGGAACTAGTGAACGAGATGAACAGTCTTAAGGTCACGGCGGTGGCGCTGCCTTTGGAGACGCACGGAAGCGCCGTCATGCATTCGATCAAACAGACAGAACCTACGCCGCAGTACGTACGCGGTCCATGTGTGCGGTAGCACGTACGTGGGGCCTCACCGGCATTCAATTTGGTCAATGTTGAAATTTGAAAGGGGGAAAACCACTTTTCGGGGCAGTCTCGACTTCAAACCGGGTCGCCTCCTGTATATGTGAGCGTTACTCTAGCTAGCCACCATACATCCGAGGCAGGATGTAGTCGTGTTCTTGAGTCTCCACAGCTTCCTTCCATATGCAAGTACTCCCCCTGGGGTTTTCCATGCGTTCTAAGTATGTAGGAACTTCATGCCTCTCGGACAAGCAGAACCTTCCCATGGACATGTTCATTGTTCGCCCGCCCCTCGAGTATCCGCCCGCGCGTAGCGCGTACTTCGCATCCTCATTCAGGCGGTCATTCCCCCTCGATTCCGGTCGTGAACTTGCTTGGGCACCGGGCACGCACCCAACAGGTCGTAGGATGGGTATTCTGCCTCGCCATCCCTAAAACCATGGACACGCCGAGTATCGTGCAATACGGCCTCTACTAAAGATACTATTGACTGGCCTACAGATGGAGACCAGAGTCGACATTGTCGTCGGTCGTCTGATGTCGTTCGAACGCAATAGCCCTATTGTAAAACCGTTACGAGAAGAGAACAGAGAATGGAGAGGGGTATCGTGCTATGCGTAGTGCAGGTCGGGTCATAACGTTAACGTCGACGACTGCGGCTTGGAGGACATCGGGGTCAGGGGAGGGGGCTGCGCTTTGACCTCATCGATATTCCCTCCGAGTCCCTCTTTGGAAGCGGGGTCGTTGGGAGCGAAATCGTCCTCGTCGAACCTCTCCTGGCAGCACTTGGTGCAACAGCCAGCTTGCTGCGTGCTTCCTCCGTCCCCGCGGTGCTCTGGTGCAGTAAGTCAGTACCCGGTTCGGTTGGGGGCAGGTTCCTGTGGGGAACATACCTAGCAGGAACCAGGCATCCAGGACTTTGATACCACCTAGGCCTGCAAAGTTTGCGTGGTCAGCGACGTTCGAAGTTCGTATCGCGAGTCAAACAATATCCTACAGCAGATACCGCAGCACAGGGTGCAAACGTCGTCGCCAGCGGAGGCCATTGAACAGGGCACTTTGGGTCGCTACACGAGTCGAGGACGAAGACCAGGGTGGCATTAATAACGATTAACGGCCGGGGCCGGTTCGTAGCGCATTGGCACACAGACCTTTCGCGTGCGAGACGAAGACGGGCGCAGCGGGGCTCGGAGGGGGTGAAGAGTGAGTGGAGCTGGGGGCTTTTATAGAAACACGCTGACCGGCGAGGTGACGGTGCTGCCATTGGGGAAGCAGGGAAGTGCTGTCATGTTGCAAAGCGAACGGACAGAACTCTCCCTGCAGTGCGTGTTTATGCGTGGTCGCACGCGGGGCTACGCTCACCAATGTTGGTAGTATGTTCGGAGACGCCTTGGCGGACGTACGAGGACTGCTGCGTGAGGTAGTTCGTTCCTCATCCGTGTAGTCGGAGGGGCGCAGCTGGTGTCTACACTGTCCCAAAGGCCGGGCTAGGCTGATGTTGTATGGTTGGCAGCACAAGCAACCGATCGTGGTCGTGACGTCACTCAAGCTGCGAGGCAGTCACCGCAGAAGACACGGCGTGGTCCGTCTGTCAGTACATATACGTGACTTTGTGAAGAGAATGTCAAAGGGGGCGTACATATATAAGGGATGGGGGGGACTCCGCCTCACCGCCTTTGCCCCAGATATACTCCTGGACTTCCGAATATATACGACCAGTCCTAACAACTCTAGAGTGCACACCCTCATGGCCAAGCGTCAGGTAACGGCGAGTTCGCCGGGCATTGCGGCGGGAGAATGTATCAAGAGACATATAGAATCACGAATTGTCTCACCGTTGTTGCGTCGCGGCGGGTACCGCACGCCACATAGGTATGCAGGACGCCCTGGACCCCGCTGCAACTCGAAAATTGCCATACATGGTGTACGTAGGGGCGCCATGATTTGGACATCTGTGGTGCGTCCCGCCGCTGCAAATATACCATACGTGTGACTCACCATAACCCTGCTTTCTTGACTTCGACCACTCCTTGATGAACAGCAGATCCAGCTGAGTGCACCTGGCCTGTATCCAACGAGCGAGACGCGCAACCACACGCGGTCACATGGCGATACGCGAGCGCGAGCGGCCCTGCCCTGAAGCATCTGTTGAACGCCGAGTCGAACACAACGCTCCGGCGCCTGCCTGTCCATCAGCAAGTCCTCGCCTCGCTCGAAAGCGCCTTTTGCCCTCTGTCCCTCTGGCCTTCGACCATCAAGAGTCCCCCAAGAGTCTACGTTCTCCCCGCGCCGAACCCTGCAAAGCGCACCACCGATATACCTGACGCTCTGCCCTCACACGACTTGCTTTTTTCTCTGGGCCATGTTCTGACTTGACCTCCCCAAATGACAAGCTATACCTCGACGGATCCCTCAGGGGGGGAGCCAAGGTCGCCGCTCTTCGGGACGGCGACTTTCTCCACACTTTCCCCTACCCAAACGCCATATTCTTCTTCAAGGCTCTCCTCTGAACGTTCCTGTACGTCAACCCCAGCCGACATCAGCCTCGAGGCCTCTCTGTTGTCGTTACTGCCTGCTCACCTGTTGCATTTTCAGTGACCCCCATCGGCTCCAATTACGATACGGAGGTATCCTCGCCACGTCAGATGCGCCGCATCCTCGTCTCCCCCTCCCCGTCCTCGCGAGACTCCGACACTTATGCTTATTCTGATGAAAACTCGCTGGAGGACGTCGCCGAAGTGGAAGCTGCTCTGAGCCTGATGGACGACGAGATTGCCGACACCGAAGACGCGCTGACCCAATGGTCTCGCGGGTCCTCGTCGGTTGGTGCGTCAACGTCCTACACCGGACAGTACAGTGCCGCTTCCTCGGCGACACCCGCTACTTACCTGTCGGGGGACTATCGTTCTCTCGCGGAAACCCTCCTGGACAGGGAGCGGAGAGTTCTGAGCACCATTTCTGAGCACACGGAAAACCCTTCGCGTCCGAACTCGTTCGCACAGTCGGGCAGTGGGCAGGGCAGTAGGCCAAACACTCACTATTCCACTAACCCGGGCGACAACAGGAGGTCTGCAAACCTCGACGACCGAACATCTCCCGCACTGCAATCCTATCATGCACGCGCTGCCACGGACCCAAGCGGGGTGCCGTCTGGCCATACCCCTGGAAGGGTGGTGAACGTCCCCGGGAGACGCGCAGGGGAACTCATCGCGTTTTTCGAGGAAAAGCAAACAGGTTCCGGGAGGGACTCCCCGCGTCTCCTAGGACACACGCGCACACTATCTGCCCCCATGGGCCCACGCTCCCCGGCACCTCGTTCTCCTAGCCCTTACACCACCACGATGAGCCAGTCTATGTCTACTTTCGGACACACAGCCAGCACGACGGGTTACGGATACGGGAGCACCACCGGCTATGGTACCTCGACATACGGCTACGGCTCGCGCCCCTCGTCACCTACTAAGAGCAGGTCGGGCTCATCTGTGTCGTCGTCAGGACCAATATCCTCACTTCTTTCGCCCCCACCACGAGGATCGACGTCGTTGTCGGCCGACTCTCGCTTCCCTCCGACCAGCAGCGGCACGTTCACGCAGACGCGCAGCGGTACGGGAACGTTCACGGGGACGGGCCCGACCACGTCTGGGACGTACACCAACACGAACACCTTTTCCAGCACTGGGTTCACGACGACCGCGACTCCGACCGCCTCATCGCTGCGCCGGCCGCAGACGTCCCCCCGATCTCCCCTCACTTCCGTCAGAAACATCGTCGCGGCGTGGAAGGAGCGCACTCCCTCGCTGGGCAAGTCCATCCGGTCCAACAACACGTCTCCCTCCCCAACCCAAGGCGACGGCCTGTTCAGTCTCCGCAGGCGCGCGGAGCGGGGCAACGCGCGTCTGCGCGACCGCGCATTCGGCGGGGTGGACGAGACCGGGAGACCCGTCGAAGGCGGCGGATACGACGCGGAGATGAGCACGAGCGGGGACGCAAGCTTGAGCGCAAGTGGCGTCCTGCCGACCGCGTTCGATGTCTCTGAGCTTGGCCAGTACGCCAACCCTGGCGGCACGCAGGAGGTGAGTTGCCTTTTTGAGTGAATCTTATCTAATCTCCACCACCGCGGGTTGGGGCTTGCTACCTTCTCTTCACCTACTCGATCATGCAGTGAGCGTGTTCTAACTATTCGTTTTATTGATAGCCTCTGAGGATCGGTCTGCTATGGTACCTCAACGTCCACGCCTCGCCGCCGTACAGATGGCAGCGTTGCCAGGCGCTTCTGTACCCGCATATGCTTCTGCTCTCGTGGATCGCCCCGGGAGGGGGCAGGGGTATCGTCACGCTCGACCTCTTGAACTGCATCGAGGTCCGCTCGGTGCCTTCGCCGCTGCACCCAACCGCTCAGGACGACGTGGGTACGATCGCGGCGCGTATGCAAAGCGAGTCTGCCGACGCTACCGGGCAAGTGGGAGATATTGGTCTGTTGGAGACGTTGTGCCCCTTCCAGCTGCTGTACGGTGACGGTATTGAGAGATTGGGAGCTGAGAGCGCGCGGGAGCGTGTCCGATGGGTTAGCGCTATCTGGTACGTGTCCGCATCTCGTGCGCTGGTATTGGCGGAACTGACGAAATCCACGTCTAGGGAGGTGCTCGACCGCGCAGTGTCGATTCCCGACCGTTCAAGCACCCGATCTCCGACTGGGTCGATTCGTACCATCCAGTCCATGTCAAGCACTGCGACGTCGCAGTCTGGCTCGGGTTCAGCTTCGACGGTCTATGTTCCGCCACTGGATGAACTTTCTGAGATCCAGTCCCTCTCCGGCTCGAGTTCTCTCTCCCGACGACCCTCGTTGGCCTCGGCGCACCGCATGCGCGCGACAGACGATGCAGCGGTCTCCTCCCAGGGCTATCTGTATCCTGGAGACCCCCGTGTCATCGCCCCGAGCCGCAGCAGCTCTCTACGCCGTACAAGCTCTCTTACCGATCTGGATGAAGAGTTCGCCTCCGCCGTCCGCCGTGCTCGTGAAGGACGCCCCGGTCTCGGCTTCGGTCTGGGACTCGCGGGCGGCATCCCGGTCGGCGACGGCTCGCCCGTCACCATCTCCAGCGGACCGAGACTGGGCACACCCGTGTACATGTCGCCCCCGCCGAGCGTGGGACGAGGGTCGGACAAGAGAAGTCGGGGGTCCGAGACGTCGAGTTCTGTCTCGGACGACGCGTTCTTCAGCGCTGGGTCGGGTTCTGGGTCTGCGACGCGCACGCCGACTTCGAGCTTTTACTCGTCTTCGTCGTTCACTCGGGCTCTTACGACAACGGAGACGAGGACCGGTACGGGCACGGGCACCGGGCTCGTCACGGACGAGTCGATCGAGCTGCTGTCTGGGTCGGGGACAAACATCGTCCCCTCGACGTTGTCGTACCGTGGAACGGCGTCCGCCTCGTTACTTGGTGACTCACACGACTCGGACACCCTCTCAGGCGGCCTGTACAGCTCTACCTCCCCCTCGCGAACTAGCCTGACCCGTTCCGGCGCCCGTCGCCGGACTCCTCGTTCTTCGCGTTCGTACACCACGAGTTCTCACCCCAGCGAGTCGGAGGAGTTTTCGGACAAGGAGAACTCGGCGAGCTACTCGGGGACGTACTCCGGGACGTTCACGTACAACTCGGAATCGTACGGCAGCGGGACGCTGACGGCGGGCCTGAGCACGCTGGAGAGCTACTCGCGCACGACGGCGACGACGCCCACCATGAACACGCGCAGCCGCTCCATCACCCCGACACCCTCGTCGGTGTCGTACACCCGCTCGTCGGAACGCACGACGGAAAGCGAATCGGAGGATCTGACCGATGCGGCGACGTACTACACTGCTCCGACGCCCGTCCCTAGGTCGCCTTCGACGGCGTCGTTCAAGAGTCTGTCGACGATCCCCTCTCTGTCGGACTACGAGACCGCGGTGATTTGTGACACGGAGTACGAGACGGCGGAGAAGTGCTTGAGCGAGCGGGCGGAGACGGAGTACAAGACCGCCGCGGTGTGCCCGACGCCCCCGGCTGAAACGGAGTATGTCACAGCGGAGGTGTGCGCGTCCGACGTGTCGACGGACTTCCAGACGGCGGATTGTAGGTGCAAGGTGCCGGAGGCGGACGAGATTAGCATTAACCCCCCATCGGAAATTCCGACTATCCCCTCGTCTGTGCCGTCTCCGATTTCGCGGGAGGTGGAGCTCGACTTTGAGCCGGCGGACATTCCTCTGCCGCCTTCGACGTATAGCCCCAGTGAGCCGTCGGAGCCGTCAGAACATACGCCGACGGAGCGGGCTCCTTCGCCTTCGCCCTCGCCTGCGCCCTCGTCGTTGCCTTTGTCGTCGCCGTTACCGCCCCCTGCTCTATCTCCTTCGCCCTTGTCGTCAACGGAGTCGTCCTTGAGCTTCAGCCCCACCCCCAGCTTGCCTTTGCAGGAGTCACTCCCCACTCCTTCCACCGTGGATGTGAGCTCTGAGGCGCCTACGACGGAGTCAATTCCTGGGCCTTCGCCCATCCCGCCTCTCTCGGACATCACGCTCTCGCTGACGGTCTCGAGCCCGACGGAGTCGTCGGTCACTCCGACCCCGTCGAGCCAGCTCACCCCGTCCGTCCCGTCGACCATCGAGCAGCCGACGACGATCTCCAGCTCTGCCGTCCCGGAGTCGCAATGGGGCGCGGAGTCGGACCGGTCCTACGAGTCGTCGATGCTGCGCGCGTCGCCGTCGTTGGTGTCCATGGCGCTGCCGGAGGGCCCGGACACGTCCTTCGAGACGTCGTTCCTGCGCCCGAGCGGGACCCCCGAGTCCACCGAGTCGTCGATGCTCACCCCCATTACGGAAGTCAGCCCGTCGTCGCCCGCGACGGTGCCGTCGTCCCCCTCGTCGGAGCTCACCCCCACGCAGTCCTCGCTCTCGTTGCTCCCGAGCATCGCTTCGCCGACCCCGATCCCTACGGACCTCCCGCGGGCGGTCTCGCTCACTCGGACGCCGTCGAGCGTGTCGACGGTCTCCTCGATCTCGATGAGCTCCTCGCGCATGGCGCCATCGGAGTTCGACCTCGACCTCGCGACGGAGCCGTCGTTGCTCTCGGTGCCGACCACGGAGCGCACGATGCGTCCTTTGCGCTCGCCTCAGCGCGCAGAATCGGTAAGGCCGCAGGTTGACAGCATATGTTTTAGGATGATAGGTACTGACGTCATGTTGTAGGTTTCGCCGTTGATGATCCCCCTCCCACCTTCGCCTGCCCCGCCGACCCCTTCGGCGTCGTTCCAGGTCAGCATCACGACGCCCCGGGGGGACGCACCGTCGATCATGTCGAACATCGAGACGATCGCGTCCGACGCGCCCAGTCACATCCTCACTCACGACGTGAACCGCCTTCTGCAATATTTGAACGACGTCAACGACGCGAGGGGCGAGGAGAGCCGGGAGATGGCGGACAACATCCAGGACATCAAGAATACTCTGGAGGATCTCGATGGTCTCCTGCGGCAGAGGCTGGTGCCCGACGTGCCGCCGCCCGTGCCCCGCAAGGACATGTCTGTGGGGGGAAGCAGTGTGATATCCTCGGACAGAATGTCTCGCTCGGAGAGGTCAACGCCTGTTGGTCCTCGCGAAGTCATTCGCGAAATCCCTCGGGGACGGCCTCGCGAAGGTCCTAGGATCGTGCGCGCGATCTCACTGTCGCCTCCGCCTATTCGACTTCCTTCGCCGGACTCGTTGAGCGACAGCGACGCGATGTCGTTCCTATCGTCGCACCACTCCGACGATCTTAGCCTGATGGAGTCCGTGTCGTATCCAATGGCGGGTGCTGCATCGCCCTCGTGGCCCTCGTCCTCACCCGTGTCCTCGCCTGAGGACTCCCCAACGTCATCTCCCACCTCGGTTCCCCCGACATCCGCGACTCCATCTCAGTTGTCGGACATTGGTATGGCCATCCCGCAGGCACGAGGCCTGACTCCGTCGCCCATGCCGACGCCGCCGCCCTTGTCATCGTCGCCCTCGCCGTCGTCACTCTCGAGCGACACTGTCCGCCCGGTTCCTCCGGTCGCACTCGGCCAGCTGCGGGAGGGCCTAGACGCCATTCGCCAGCAGATCGCCAACATGCTGGAGAATCAGTACGCGACGAACCGTCGTCTGGATGAGCTGCACGATCTTTCAGGCCGGCCGCGCACCCCGGCACCGGCCGACCATTTCGGCGAGTTCTCTGAAAGGCTTCGGGGCATCGAGGACAACCTCGCGCGACTTCTGGACAGGGCTCGTATGGTCCCTCCCCCGGCAGCCCGTACTGAAGATGAGGGGTCTGCAGTGGAATCGGACACGTCCTCTTTGCTCAGACATCTCCGCCATGTCGCAGATGCTTCGAGGGCAAGGGACCAGCCTACAATCGCTGCCCCGGCTCCTAGGCATGCACAGGGTCCCTCATTCGACGAGCAACTGATGGAAATCATGATGTCTGGGCCGCCGCCTGCTCAAGCACCCGTGCAAGGCCCCCCGGCTCTAACTCCTCTGATCTACCGCCCGGGTCCTCGTACTCATCCCCGCAGCACCAGCCCTACATTCGAGCCTTGGGAACGTCCCAGTACTGTGCCGTTGACGGAGCCCATTCCTATCGGGCGTACGGGAGGTCCTGCCCGTGCCCCGCGTCCCCCACGTCCCCCACGCGTGCCTGTTCATGTTGGGGCTCCTAGAGTTGAGCAAGCCATCCCCCCTTCGGACACTGAGAGCCAGACGGAGCCGGTACCCGTCGTTCCAATGCCGGTGCCGCCTGCTCAGCAAGCGGCGGGTGTACGACCTGTAAGCGGTGTTGACATTGACTTCGACGAGCGTGTCCGACGACTGCGAGGTCAGCGCCATCCCGGCACCGACGGGTGGGTTAACACTGAGACGGTCGGTCGTCGGAGACGCCTCGTTTCCCCACATGTATTGACGGTTGGGTTTACAGGAAGTTCCGCAGAGGCCAACGACCGCTCCTCCGTTGGGTCAAGACATCGAGGGTACTTGGTATCCGCCCGGTCCGCAAGAGACTCAAGCAGAGCCGAGTCAGGCAGCGCCGCCCACCATGCCGGTACCCCCGCCGGGGACGGCGTTCCCGCAACCACCGCAATTCGTCCCGGTGACGGCAGGGCCGGTAAGTATTCCGGCAGACCACTCGTTGTGACACCGTCTCACATAGCTGCTGTGCAGACTATCGTGCAACTTCCGTCGACCTTCAACGACATCTTGGACCTTCTCAGAGTACGCCAACCTATCTGATGATGCCCACGTTGCGACTAACCCCGGCCATAGGATAATCGTTCTGGGCAGCTCGCGGGTCTGGAGCAACAAAGCGAGATCATCAGCTACTTGCGAGGGCTTAATCAGTGGCTCGAACGCGATGTACACGACCGCCATGCAGAGATTCAGAGCGTGTCGGCACGGCTGGAGCAGACGCGTGATGAGGTCATACCACTGCTCAACCAGATCGCGCAGACGCTGCGCCGTGAAGGTAAGTTAAAAATTATGATCGTTATTTACCGTATTCTAATCCCACTTCAGGTGGCGTCCCTCCACAACAAACGGGAGGGCAGACATCCGTTGTCGTGCCCCCCACAGTTATTCCAGGACAGACATTCCCCACCGGCTTCACACCGTTTGCCGTCGATTCTAGCCGTCCGGCGACATTCCCTCATGAAGCTACACCATCCCCTGGGGAGCCGCCGGTCATACCCCCTCCTCCCCAGATGTACCCTGGAGGGCCGCCTGGTCCTCCCGTGATACCACCTGGTGATTATCCGGTCACGGGCTATCCGCCACCCCCAATGCCACAGCCCCAACCGTACCCCGGGCAATACGAGGAGGACTTCATTCCCCCCCATCCTAGCGATGAATCGTCGTCAAGGTCTAGGACGCCTTCCTCAGGGTCGCCTGAGCAGCAGCAGATCACCTACATCCCGCCTCCCGTACAACCAGGTGTCGGGGGAGTAATGATTCCCCCGCCTGCTATGTTGCCAGTTCAGCAACCCGGAGTCACTGTGATACAGCCACCCGCTCCTCCGCAACAACCTACCGTTGTGGTTCCTCCGTCAGCAGCACCTACGACGGAGCAACACTCTCCCAGCCCGACCCATTCCTATGTCCCCGAGGAGGTCCCCACCCACCGCCATTCACCGTCTATTGTGGAAGGGGATGCTGGTGTGCGGACTCCGCCGACGCGTCATGGCTCTCGTCCCTCTCGTTCGGCATCTCATCCCTCTCGCCCCTCGTCCCCGAGAGACTATTCAGACGAACACCGGGTGGAGCACGCACCATCTACCGATCAACCACAAATGATAACTGTCCAGCCTCCCGTAGCACTTCCACCCGGTCAGCCCCCTACCCACACAGTCATCGTTCAACCATCGCCCCCATTACCGTCGGGTGTTGGCTTTGTTCCTGGTGGTCCGGGCATGCCATATCCCGGAGTAGTGCCCCCGATGGGTGTTCCGCCAACGAATATCCACTTCGAAGCCGGTCCATCGCGATCCTCGTCCCCCCACCGAAGTCGGTCACGAACTCGGTCGCGGACTCGATCACCACCTCGGTCACGATCTCATTCGTCTCCCCGCCATGAAGCAGCCGTGGTGACCATTCGGACTGGGTCGCGCGGCTCGCGTAGGTCACGCTCCTCTCACAGTCATCGCGTACCCGAGGTAATACATCCTTCCGAGCACGTAGTTCCGGGCGTAACCGTGATTCCCCCGCAACAAGGCGCACAACCTCCCATCTTTATCCCGCCGCAACAGGTTGGCGTCCCTGAGGTTATTGGTTCAAGAGTTGCATCTGGTGGGCGAGAGGAAAGGCCACCATCTCACATCGCTATTCATCCCAGCCACGAACCCACAGTGGTAGCGATCACGGGGCCGTCTCACCGCTCATATTCGCCTCACGATGCACCTTCACGAGGTCGCCATGGTTCGAGGTCTCCCTCACGCCATTACTATGATGATGACCATCGTCGACGCCGATCGCATGGCCGCTACGATGATGGCTATGGTCGACGTCGATCGCCTGGCCGCTACGATGATTCCTATCGTGGGCGCCGATCGCCTGGCCACGACGATCCCTACCGCCGACGCCGTCATGGTGGCCGCCCTTACTACAGTCGTTCATACTCCTCGGAATACGACGATGGACACCGGAGGGGCCGCCGTAGACACTCTCCCAGCGGTCGTGTCTATCGTGCTCCCCGATCTCTAGAACGTGATGATGGGGGCAGAGAGGGCTCTCCCAGCCGCCATGGGCGACATTATGGACATCGTCCCCCTCCTTCCGATGACGATCGGCGTCGTCGTGACCCTCGCGACTATGGCGACAGACCCTTACCCCCTCATTCCCCCAGACGTCACCATAGTGGGGAATACTCACCGCGGCCTGTTGCTCCTTCGTCGCATCGCAGGGCCTACTCACCGGGGCATAGTGCTCCCCCATCGCATCGCAGGGATCATTCACCCCGAGAAGGTTCGCCGCACAGTATGGGCCGTTCACCTTCGCCCCGGCTACACCCAGTGAGGACCCATCAAGAATTCCCCGTAGAGCCTATGGTTATCCGTCCCTCTGTGGCCAGAACCCCTTCGCCTCGTCCAGTATTGCATCCCTCGGAGCATCCCTCAAGGCATCCTTCGAGACGGCATCCTTCGGGGGTCTCGCGAGCCCCTACGATTATTGGGCTCCCACCTGGCACCGAATACCCTCACGAGTATGCTTCACACGCCTCACGTGAACCCAGTCCGGGTGAGTCCTTGTTCTATGGTTCGGTTCATGCCAATTGTACTAATTGATGCTGCTACAGAACAAGAGTATAATGTTCCCGGAAGTGAGTGGACATCAGCCATCCATTACAACGTACTGACAAAGATATCTCAACAGGCCCACGTCACACAGTACCCGGTACTCGCAGAACAGTCCTCCCTTCTCACCCGCCCCCAGAGGTTCCAAGCCTCCGTGACCAACTCTCCCAGGTTGGAGACACCGGGATCCCTTATTTTCCCCAAGACGCACCCACTCAGGTGCACCCAGCGCCACCGGAAGAGACTTTCTTGCCCCCGCCAAGCGAGGCTCATGCTCCAGAGATCATTCCAATTCCTCCACCCGGTGCCCCTGCCCCTACCGCCCCGGCTCCCACCATTCCCCCTGGTTCCCCCGCTCCCGCTCCTGCCCATCCACTACCGCACCCGCACGACGATGCCGTCTCGGTCCGACACCCCTCTGGACCCGGCGATCTTTCTCACGAGCAGGCTGAGGAAGAACGCGCTCATCGTTTCAATGTTCTCCACAGGGACGTGGAAGATCTGCTCGATGAACTTCGAGAGGGGGAAATGAATCGTGATCAGAACTTCAGGGCGAATGAGGACGATCGGGACAAGATTTTTGTGGCCAACGAACAACGACGTGATGCAGAGGCGCAAGCACGGCGCGATGCAATTTGGGAGCAGCTAGAGTCACGGTTGAACAACCTACCGCCAGAGCCTGCCCTGCCAGTGCCTCCCCCCGGCACCGAACCGCTCAAGGATGAGGGAACTGCACCCGAAGCAGAGGTACCACCTCCGGCTCCCGAAGTTCCACAAAGCATAGTCCCTGCAATTTCCCCTGAAACAGAGTCACTCATGAACTCTATGCGCGAGGCTGCCGCAAGACATGCTGACGATATCCGCGAGATTGTTGAACGTGAACGGGAGGAACTCAAGCAAGAACGAGAGCATGCCCAAGTAGAACGAGAGCGGTCTCATACCGAAGCAGTCGCGGAGCGAGAGCGGATGCACGAGGAGTATCAGGCGCACATCCGTGCACTGGAATCCGAACTCAGCGCCGTACGCAAAGAACTCGAAGACGAGAAGATGGCGAGGGAGGCAGAAGAGGCCGAGCGGAGGGAAACGGAGCGTGCCGAGATGCTTGAACGCGACGAAGCTATGCGTGCTCAGCTGGGAGACGTCACAAACCTGGTTTCTGAACAGCGTGACGAGTTGGCGAGGAAAAGGGAGCTCGCTGACCAGCGCTGGGAGGTCAAGCAGACCCGGTGGGAACAGAAGGACGCCGAAGACGCGCAGACGCGCAACATGCTGCAACAGATCTTGGAGGGACAAGCGGCGATGCTCGCCGCTCAGGAGCAGTCCAAAGCCGATCTACAAGAGGAATTGCGAGCCAGTACGTACCGCACAAGCCCGCTCCTCTGCGTATGATAGAACTGACCGATGCACTACAGCCCAACGCGCAGCATTAGAAGCGATCGAGCAGCAGCGTGCCGCATACGAAGCCACGATCCGGGACATGGCTGAGGGTACTTGCTCCGCATCATTCCTCATTGAACCGTCGCTAATATTTTCTGGTAGCCTGGCGTGCGGATTGCGATCAGCGCAAAGAGGAGACCATTGAGGCCGTCAAGGCGACCGCGAATGAACAGATTCCGTACAACGTCCAAGGCGTACGTCCGATACAGCTGTTCTCTATTTCACATTGCTTACGCCTTCATACGGGCAGTATCTCGACGAATTCAGTCGGTCGTTGGCCACCGAGGTTCGCATGCTGTTGAGCGAAGTTGGAAAGTTGCGAGAAGACAAACGCAACCTCGAATAGTGAGTACCGACTGACGAACGGCCTCGAATACACTAGCTAATATTTGGTTGCAGCCAAATCGGCGAGCTCCTTCAGTTCAAGTCCAAGTACGGCCCTGGTGGCGAATTCGACCCAAGCTGGTCAGTCTGCCCCGGCTGCCCATCCTATTTCGTGTTGTGCTAATAGCGCATATAGGAAACCGGCGATGACTTGTGTGCCTACGGACGCGGCGCAACAGCCGGAGCCAGCCCCGGCTCCTGAACCTGAGCCAGACGTTCCTCAGCAAGCGCCCAGCGCGTGGCGGTCGATCCACAGAGGCTCGCGGCGGTCGAGGAGGACGCAGGCTACGGCCCCTCCCCCTCCCCCTCCGGAGCCTGTTCCCCAGACGCAATCTTGGGCGACGTGGCAACGTATGTCTATGCCCAAGTCACACTCTCCACGTTTACTGATGGATGTCTCGCAGCGAACCCGGCGTTCCAGCCTTCTCCTCCCCCCCTGGCCATGGAGCACCACCTTGCGCCTTCCCCGGGTAGCCCAGGTTTGTTTGGGCCGCGTTCTCCTCGCGATTCTCTGCACCGGTGAATGGGCATTGATGGATTTTGATGGACACTGTCTGTATATCATACTGAACGACGATCTAACGACTACTGTACGACGCGCTGCTATCATCTACGACTGTCATGCTATTCGGAACCACTTTCTTCATGCTCTCCTTTGCTTCATCTCCCCCATGTATGTCGATACCTGTTGCATATGGATATTTCTTGTCTGTACCAACGTGGTTGACCACGAACGCTGGTCATGGGCCGCTGAGCGGACCAGGGGCGTGACCGAATCTGGGGTAACAGGCGCCGGAGGCCAGTGAGAAGGGCCTGGCTTGGAGTCCGAGCCCGAACATGTTGATGCTCGGCCAGCTCACGCTCTGAACGTCCTCCGACGGAAACCGTCGCTGCCAGGAGAGCATACAACGTCTTTGGAGTGTGGTGCGGAGAGCAGTTACAGGTGCGTCGTCGTTTGTCGGCCCTCGCAGTGCCCTCCAACTTTGCGAGTGCAAACCGCTGCGTCCTCCAGCTTCGCGGCCTTTGACCTCTCTCGAGCTATCGAGCACGAACAATGGCGCTGTCTGTCGGGGCTCCAGCCAACGGGACCATGCATAGGAGAAAGTCAAGCAAGGACGAGGACGAGGACAACGTGCTGCTCTTCCCGACCGCCCAATCTCCTCCCGCGCCCGCACCATTATCGCAGGGCTTTGCCCTCAACGGCAGCACCAATGCCGCCAACGGGAACGGCGGGCTCGCCGTTCCCCCACCCCGCGCTCGCGTCATCTCCACGCCGTCGTCGATATCCATGTCGCAGTCGTATCCAGGCCAGCCAGCGTCTGCAGGCCCGTATCGCACCAGTTTCTCTTCTCTCTCCCCGGAGCCGCACCCGCCAGGATCCTCGCCTGCAGAGAACGGCATCAGGGTCTTGCAACATTCTGCGCTTTCGCCCATGCCCGCGCCGCAGCCGCCTTCGGGCCCGCCAGCATCCGCAGGGCCGTACCGGACAAGCTTCGCAATGCCCAGGCACCCGCCCTTGAACGGCACGCCCAACGGACGACATCAAGCACCCGCGATGCGCCAGTCGTTCTCTCTCCCCTCGTCCCATTCGCGGGCGCGGTCAATATCGGGCCCGTTCTCGCCCATCACGCCCTCCCCGCTCTCGACGTCATTTCCTGCCAACCAGCTGTCGGTGCCGCCCGCACATAAGCTCGCGTCGTCGTCCACCGCCCCGGAGCTACACCAGCCTGGCTCGTCTCCTCCGGAAAACGGTGGCGGCATCAAGATCTCTCAGCCACCTGCGCAGAGCCGGAGACACTCGCGCATCCACTCGCGCAACCTGTCGATCTACTTCCCGCGTCCTGGGTCGCTGCCGTCGACGAGCATCGCCGAGGATGGTGCCCAGGAGCTCGACTATGGCGAGCCCTTGACTCGACACGACGGCGTCCCCATCCCCAGCGCGTCTCCAGGTCCTGGTCAGCGGACGTTCCGCGAAGGCTTCACCTTTGGCGGACGCCCTCCCTCCGCATCGTCCACGACGCATCCCATGGCGTCGATGACGAGTTCGGGCAGCGCTTCGCGGCGCGGCCATCATCATAAACATTCGATGTCGCACAACTTCTTCTCGTTCCTGGAGCCCGGGGCGGAGAGCGCACCCGGAGAGCTCCAGACGCAGCCGACACCTGTGCCAATGAGTCCATGGGCTCCCATCTCTCCATTCCCGAGCAGCACGTCGTTGAACGGGGACAAGTCCGCGAACGGACATGAGGTTAATGGTGTCGCGTCGAAAACACACGCGAAGAACGCGATAGGCCGGATACGCGCGCCGCCTACTACGTCGCCTCTCGCCGTTGCGGCCGCGGTGGCGCAGTTCGCGCTGGGAGCATGGTTGTGGATCACCGGCCAGCAGGTGGGGTCTCTCTCTTGCACAGGCCTGGGATACTGGGTGGTGTTCGACGCGACCGGCGTCGCACTGGGTCATCTGCTACCCAATCGTCTTGCACGACCTGACATGCACGCCGAGACGCGTCGGCCGTATGGGTGAGCACTCATTCTTTTTTCCATTGCTATCACGCGTCCTTACCCGCCACCTACTAGAAACGCGCGGATAGAGACGGTCATGACATTCGCCCAGTCCGTGTACCTGATCTTCACCTCGGTATATGTTTGCAAGGAGACGTTGGAGCATCTTTTGCTCTCCTCTGGGGAGGGGCACCACCACCATCAGGGCGATGAGGTGTCCTCGGTGTTTGGGTGCGTGGTTTGCTCGGTTGGCTGTCGCGTCCGAACGGCTGACGGTGGTCGGATAGCATCGACTTCCCCGTTCGCCTATTATTTATTACCTTCGTTTCGCTCTTAACCACTGCTATCGCTTTCAGCAACCATTCAAAGCTCGTCAGCAGTACGTAGTTTCAGTTGTGGGGTGTTGTATAACCTTGGACTTACAAGTCGCTACAGCGGCGGGCAACCACATCCCCTCACTGGCCTCTCTGCTCCCTGCTCGTTCCCGATACCACGCGTCTTCATTCGCGTACCCTCCTTCACTAAATAACCTGTTAACAAATCCTTACTCACTTGCCCCTGTGTTGTTCGCATCCGGCGTACTGTTCACAGCGGTTTTCGCCCCCGCGTACGTCCTCCACCTAATCATACCTGCTCATATATTGACCATTACCCGTACAGGCGCCAGCACAGGCCACTCGATTTAATACTGGCGGCGGTCGAGACCACCGTCACTTTCAAACTTGCGTATCGCGCCGCCGTCGCGTTGGGGGCTGTTTTACTGCAGACGTCTCCAGCACGAGGACTCGCGGGCGGGCGTATGGAGGCCTTTCTCCGCGCTATGCGTGAGGTGCGTCTTGACCCTCTTTCGCATACAACAACACCCTCCTGAGAGAGACGTTCCCAGATCGAGCGCCACCCACAAGTGCTCCACCTCCCTGCGCCGCACATCTGGCAGCTCACGCCGAGCCTCGCGCTCCCCGACGGGGACGCGGTCTCCCCGTACGCGGCGGTCGGCGCCGGGGCGGCCGCGGAGAAGGCGCAGGGCCCCGCGCAGTCGCTCGTCGTGACGCTCGAGCTGCACGTGCGGCACGACCTCGAGGACGGGGAGGTGCTCCTGCTGACGCGGTGGGCGTGGGAGCGGTGCGTGCATGCGCTGCATTTTGGCACGCGCGGCGGGGAGGGGGGCGAGGGCGAGGCGGAGGTCACGGTCGGCATCGTGAAGGGTTAAAGAGCGGCGGGGGCGGACTCGAAGTGGCTTCGCGTGCGTGTAGGAGTCGGCGGTGGCGGCGGCGGCCTCGTTGGATATAGTTGAGAGGGGATATTTGTACACCGCGGTTAATGGCACGAATAGGATACCTCGCTGCTCCGGCGCTGAGCGCTGTATATGCTTCGCTAATGTGGTGCGGGTGCGGGCGACGGCGGCTTTGGTGGTAATTTATTGCTCTGCAGACGCAGAGGCGCTGGGCGTCTTGAGCGCGCTCGCCGTCAAAGTAGGCGTCCATGCCCTCGCCAACAACCCGTTCTGTATCTCCCTTCTACCACGTTTCTACCGCGTCTCGCTTAGTTTTCTGTTAAGCCATGGCCTATGAAGGGAGTCGCACCCCAACGCTGTCCTGGTGGCTATATGCGCTCGACAAGGCACGTTCTCCGCCACAAATTCCCTTGCGTAGACCGCGAACTCATTTTGTAGACGAACGCGATAGTGACGACGCTGACGGCGGTGTTCCTCGCCTACACGCGCTCGGCGGGGGTAGCGTACTTTGTCGCGGGCGCGGTGCTCTGCTCGATCACCGTCAAGATCCTGAAGCGCTGCGTCCGCCAGCCTCGCCCGGTCATCGTGAACGGACGACGGAAGAAGACGTACGGGTGCGTCTTCCCGCCCGCCTTTCCTCTCGCTCGCTGCATAGCGTTGTGGTAGACTAACGCGCCCCCATCGTGCGGCAGGATGCCGAGCACGCACTCGGCGGTCATCACGTTCTTCGCGGCGTACATCACCCTCGCGTGCATGCGCCTCCCCATCCACCCCTCCCTCCCCGCGTCCCCTACGCTCTCGCGCGCGCTACCCCCGCTCGTGGTCGTCCCCCTCGCCAGCACGATCGCGGTGTCGCGGATATGGCTGGGGCACCACACGTGGCCGCAAGTCGTGGCGGGGTGCGCGTACGGGCTGCTCTGTGCGCCGGTGTGGTTTTGGCTGTGGACGAGTGGATGGAACGAGTACGGGCGGGTGGTGGAGGACATGATGCCGTTGTGAGACGCGTCGTCTGGTATTCACTGCTTACATTGGTTGGTAAGGATCCCTCAGAGTGCAGGCAAATGCTCAGTCAAAAATCCCCAAATAAAGGTGTGGTGTAGACGGAGGGGCTGTGTGGGGGGAATACAAGCAAGCGGATGAGTACGGAATCTACTTCTTCCCGCCCGCCTTCCCCTTGTCCTTCCCCTTGCCCTTCCCAAACGACTTTCCCTCGAAGCCAGGTCGGCCCTTGTCCTTCGGCTTCGTCTTGACGCCTTTCCGCTTGTCGTTTCGGCGCTCTGCCCGGGCCGCGATGTTGTCCGTCCGCTTCTTTTGCCGCGCCGCCATCGTCGTCGCGACCTGCTCTTTCCGCTCGTCCCTGTGAGCGGACCGCCACAATTAACACTATAACATCGGATAACGGTGGTAAAAGCAACACACCAAGTCTTCTTGCTCTTGACCTTCTGTTTCTCCTTGCGCTTGACCGCCTTCTTCAGGCGCGCCTCGTCGTCGTGTACCTTCACACCATCGACGCGCGCGTTCGCCTTGTCCCACTTCTCGCGCTCTGCACGCGCGGCGCGCTCCTCCTCCGGCAGCGCCGCGAGCTTCTCTTTGTGTGCGGCGAGTTGCGAGAGCGCCTGCGTGGGGTTCGACGCAGTCGTGGGGAGATGTTTTTTGTGCTTGGGCGCGGACGACCCAGAGGCGAGAGCGGAGAACGTGACAGAGGTGAATTTTGAGGAGGGATCCTGGCCCGGCGGACCCGACTTGCTGTTTTCTGGTACCAGCAGCTGGGTCTGCATCGTAGATACCTTAGCCATCGCATCGCAAAATATACACTCTCGATTCGAACGCACCTTGGTTTGCGGGCCCTTAGTCTGCTGCTGCTTCTCCTTTCCCTTGTCTTTGCCCTTGCCCCTGCGCTCCTCCTCACGCTTGATCTTCTCCTTCGTCTCCTTCCGCCGCCGCTCGCGCATCGCCGCGCGTTGCTGCCGACGCTCCTCCAACAGCTCGTCCCTGCTCCCCGCCTCACCTCCATCCCACCGGCCCTTGCCCTTGTTCCGCAGCTGCGCCATGCGCGCGTGCAGCTTGTCGCGGAGCGCCTGGATTCCCCCACTCTCTGGCATCGGGACGGGCGCACCGTCGGTATCCATGGGCTCACCGCCATCGGTGTCCTCTGCACCCTCGTCCTCATCTTCGTTATCGTCCTCGTCGCCGGACATGGGGACGTCGAGGTGCATCGCGTCGTCGTCATCCGAGTCGGCATCGTCGGAGGGGGCTTTCCGTTTACCCTTCGCAGATGCGCGGGCGGGCTTCTTCGTGCCGTCCTCGCGGGCGGCGAGCGTCTCGTTTTGGATGTCGAGTACGGTTTTGTTGTTTGCGGGGTCAAGCTGTACGTACACAGGTTGATGAGAGGTGGGAGGGTGAGGTGTGGTACGGTATGAATGCGCACCTTCTCCTTCTTGGCCTTCTTGGAGGCCTCTTTGATGGCTTGTTTGGGGGCCTTCTGCTTCTTGCTGTTCTTCATGTACTTGGACGCAAGCTGGCGCAGAGCCATGTAAGTACACACAACAATCAATTCACATTTATTCAAAACGGATACGTGCCTGGTCGTCCGCATCGTCCTGCACGAGGTAGTACTTAGCTGGGATGAGCTTCAAGAGGGACTCGAACGCTGCATTGTGCCTCTCTAGAGACTCTTGGATCACTGCCGTCGGCGTCGGCATTTTTGCTGGATATTATTAAACAGCAAGATGCACGAGACACAGGTTAGGAAGGAGGCAGAAGGCGGCCAGAGGTACAGGCGGGCAGCGACAGATAGCGGCCGGCAGACGCGAGCGAGCAGTGAAGGAAAACAAGTTCGTCAAGCGCCCAAGGGCTGCCGATCACTGAAGCGGGCGTCTATTCCCCACAGGAGGAGGACCCGCCCAGATCCATTAGTGTGCTTTCCAATCTACTTACTACCACCACCACTGCTATGTCGGAATCAACGGTGACCTCGACAGATTCTACTACGGCTACGAAATCCGCGGGTACGGCTCCTGCAAACGGTGTCGCGCAACGACCCGCGGAGACGGGCTTCTTCCCACCCCGGAAGGTGATCCTGACCAAGGAGCAGCTGGAGGCGTTCCAGCAGTCCAAGACGCACGAGGCGATCGTGTCGTACATCACCGCGCTGAACGAGTGTGTCGTCGGCGTGAAGCTCACGGACGAGTGCGCCGTCTCTCCTGTGCGTAAGTCTTCCGCTTCGGTAGCGCGCCGGCTGTGGCTGATCGCGTGGTTCCTTGCTATCATCTATGTGTGTGCTGTGCTCCTCGTTTTCTGTCGCGGCATCGCGTATCGGGTGTCTCTGTGGAATGTGGGTGTAACAGGGCGTGCAATCTGTGCTGGATATCCTGGAGCGGATCGCGGAAACGGCGCGCGACATCCCTCCTGTGGACAATAAGGCCTCGCGCTTTGGAAACCCTGCGTTCCGGACGTTCTACGACAAGGTCGCTGAGGTGCGTACTAGGAATCCCTCGTCCCCCTAGTGTGATATGACACGACTTCGCCACTCTCATTCCACCGCGCCTTACCACGTCGGCCCCCCTACTACCGCCCTCCCTTCCCCACATGTAACTGGTTCGGGGTTGCTGAGACTTGCTCCTACAATCAGATCGCGCCGGAACTACACCGCACCATCCCCGGACTTCCCGAGGCCGCGATCCCGGAAGTGAGCGTGTACTTTGACGAGTCGTGGGGGAACCGGACGCGCATCGACTATGGGAGCGGGATGGAGCTCAACTTTTTGTGCTGGATGTGCGTGCCCGCGGCTGTGGCAACGCGGTTTATTGTCGTCTGACGGGCTTCTAGGATGTGCCTCGAGAAATTGGGTGTGTTCAGCGAGAGCGATCATGTTGCGCTCGTGGTCAAGGTGTTTTGGAGGTCAGCTGCTCAAGGTGGGTACGGAAAATGGCGTTGCTAACGGTTTGACGTGCTCCCGCCAGGTATATCGAAGTTATGCGGGTCCTACAGTCCACATACTGGTTGGAGCCCGCGGGCTCGCACGGCGTATGGGGACTGGATGATTATCATTTTCTTCCGTTCCTGTGGGGTGCCGCGCAGCTCCGAGGTAGGTTTCGTGATCAGCTGTTGACCCGCAGCAATATCGAGCATATCTACCCCCAGGACACAAATACATTCGTCCAAAATCGATACACGACAGCGATACTGTGGAAGAGTTCTCGAAATACTACATGTACCTTGCCTGTATCAGGTTCATCAACTCGGTAAGCGTTCCGCGCGCACATATCGAAGCCGCGCCTCACGAGGAATGTAGGTGAAGACCGCCTCGTTAAGGTGGCATTCCCCCATGTTGGACGATATCTCCGCGGTGCGTCTTGCGACAAATTTATAACGTCCGACCACTCACACACGTAAACACCAGGTCAAGACCTGGGACAAGGTGAACTCCGGCCTCCTCAAGATGTTCCTCGCCGAGGTGCTCGGGAAGCTCCCCGTCATGCAGCACTTCCTCTTCGGCTCCCTCCTCGCGTGGGACTGCCCGCTCCCCGCGGTGCCCGCGGGCTCCCCCGCGCAAGACGACGCGCACTGGGGGCACGCGCACGCGATGGGCGACCTCGGCGGGGTCGGCCAGCGGGAGAACGGATGGGGCGACTGCTGCGGGATCCCGGTGCCGTCTGCTTTTGCGGCGAAGGAGGCGGAGGGGAGGAGGGTGCCGGGCGCGGTGTTGTCGGGGCCGGGGATTAGGCCTGTGCCGTTCGACTGAGGTATGGCTGTCTGCGAACGCCCTACTGGAGGATACTGTTGGGAGTACTACGCTGCGAGCTCGGGCATTCCCAGGACGCTGCAGTAGCGCAGTGTATGATTTTGTATCGATATGCACGTCAAGGACGATTGTAGGTTCACGCTGTTCAGGCTGCCGCTTTCTTGTCGCCTGCCCCCCGGTGGAGCGTTGCCCCGCCGTCGTGTAGCGGATCTGGCCGTGACGGGTTACGGGTTTGTGGGTGCAATGTGACGCCCGAGGCCTGATGTTTGGTATACTATGATGTGACGCGATATGACTAACCTTTGGACAGGGATGCCGCGCCGGTGGTTCCTCACCGCGTCGTCAGTACTTTCCTACCTAACCGTCCAGGCTCGCAAGCACCTGGTTTTCATGAAGATAGTTGTTCCTACAAACGTTGTCGATACCTGTATAGTACGGAACGGAAACCCTCGTTCTTGCACTATCGTCAATGCTTATAGAAGGCGAAGTACGGCTCGGTTTACTCAGAGCGCACCATGCAAGAGTGCGAAGATATGAAGTCACATCTGGATCTGCCTGATCCAGTATAGATACGTACTTGCTGAGCTTGAATGATTCGGGTGGCCCTCACTCACGCTTCCAAACTGCACTCTGAATACACTTACTCTGCGGCCGCTGTCCATTACTACGTATCACAATTCCGGGGGTTCATTTGTGGTGGTCTCTGACCTGCCCTTCTTTGCTTCACGGTGTAGTGTGTCAACTCGGGCTGGCATCGCCCTCAGGTTGCCCTGCATTAGAGTAAGAAACGACGTTGTAACGGCGTGCGCGCCAGTCAATGTCGGAGGAGCGTGGGAAGGCGGTGATGGCGGCGATGGGGCCTGATCGGGACAAAAGAGAGGACAGGCGCTGGGCGGGGGGCGCCGGATGGTCTATTGTGAAGGCGTGGGAACGCGGGGTGAGACAATGGCGGGCGTCTGTGCGGGCTATTGTCTGGCGGGGGGCCAAGGACGATTGTGTCTGCAACAATTGACAAAAGCCATGGCCCGCCTAGCAAGCCCCGTCGTCCGTCCTCACTCCCCACTCCTTCCCTTCGTCTTCGACATCTGCGTCCAGGATGCGTCGCCCGACGGACCTCTCCGTCGACACCGACATGATGACCCCAACGACTAGCATGACCCCCGACGCATCTTCGCTTGACATCCCCCCCACCCCCCGCTCAGCGGCCACCCTCCACATTTCGCCGGTCGAGTCGACTTCGTCTATCCCGGAATGCCCTCCCCCACAGCCATCCGTCCGGCTCCTCTTTTCCCTCCTTTCTCGCCGCGACTTCCTCCTGCTCATCCTCCCCGCCATCCTCACCTCCATCTTCGCGGGCGGTGTCGCCCCGTTCATGACATATGTCATCGGCCGCTCCTTTGACTCCTTTGCGGCATTTCCCTCCACGCCCAACCCCTCCGACGACGCAAAGCACCAGCTCCTTCACGGTGTAGGCCTTGCAGCCATCGAACTCGTCGCCTTGGCCGTCGGCGCCCTTGCTCTGAGCAGCGTCACGTCAAGTCTGTGGATCTGGACCGGTGAGCGTAACCTCGTTGCCGTGCGCAAGCGCATATACGCCGCCGTCACCCGCAAGGACATGGTCTGGTTCGACACCAAGATGGGTTCGGAGGAGTCTGTGCAGGCCGTCGAGAGCGACGGGCCTATCGGCGGAGGTGGTCTTATGGCGAACTTTGCTCGGTAGGTCGCTCTACATATCCACACCTGCACCCAATTGACGCGTCGCAGGGAAACCGACGAGGTTCGCATGGCCTCTTCCCTCGCTGCAGGGATGGTCATTCAATACACCACCACCTTTGTCACGTGCCTCATCCTCGCGTTTGTCTGGTCGTGGTCCCTCACCCTGGTGATCCTCTCCGCGGTTCCGGTGCTCATGATCATCCAAACACTGTCGCAAGGTTTTGTCGGCCCACGTCTTGCAGCCGAACGCGCCCACAGCGCGTCCGCTGCCACTCTCATTGATCGTGCGGTCGCAGCCATCGCGACGGTGAAGGCATTCAACGCGGAGGTCCATGAACAGGAACAGCTCGACCACACCCTCGAGGGGATCCGGCGCGCGGCAGCCAAGTGCCACGCCGTCTGGGGCCTCAGCTCCGGCGCGTCCCAGTTCGTCATGATGGCCATGTTCGTGCAGGCCTTCTGGTTTGGCGCGAAGCTCGTGCGCGACGGCTCGATCACCCCCGGCACGGTCATGTCCGTGTTCTGGGCGTGCCTCATCGCGACGAGCAACCTCCAGATGTGCATCCCCCAGCTCATCGTGCTCACCAAGGGCAAGTTCGCCATGGTCTCCCTGCTGACGCTCGCGCAGTCGCAGTCGGACGCCCCCGTCCCCTATGGCGCGTCCATGCTCTCCCCAGTCACGAAGGCCCGTCGCCCGTCGATGTTCCGCAAGATCCGCCCTCCTCACTGCCGCGGTCACTTCGAGCTCTCCGAGGTCACGTTCGCGTACCCCTCGCGCCCGACGATGCCCGTCCTCCAGGACATCTCGATCTTCCTCCCGCCTGGGGAGATGTCCTTCATCGTCGGCGGCTCGGGCTCGGGCAAGTCGACGCTCGCCCAGCTGCTCCTGCGCATGTACACCCCGCGCGAGGGCGGCATCTTCCTCGACGACCAGGAACTTTCGTACCTCGACGAGGAGTTCACGCGCGCGCACATCGCCGCGGTCTCGCAGAACTGCATCCTCTTCGACGGCAGCGTGCACGACAATGTCGCCATGGGCCTCGCCGGGCCCGGGAGCGCGCGCCGCCCGCAGGACGTGACGCGCCAGGAGGTGGTGGATGTGTGCCGCGCGGCGCTCATGCATGAGTTCGTGCGCGACCTTCCGGATGGATATGATACGCAGCTGGGCACCGCCGGCGCGAACTTGTCGGGCGGCCAGAAGCAGCGGCTCGCTATTGCGCGCGCATTGTTGCGCAACCCCACGGTCCTTATACTTGGTATGTGCCACCGACTTTCTACTACTCCAGACCTTTCTGACCACCTGTATAGACGAGGCGACGTCCGCGCTGGACGCGACCTCTCGCATCCTCGTATTCGAGGCGATCAAGCGCTGGCGCCGCAACATGACGACGATCGTCATCACCCACGACCTCTCGCAGGTCGAGTCCGAAGACTTTGTGCACGTCCTCAAGGACGGCTGCATGGTCGAGCAGGGCTTCCGGCACGAGCTCGAGGCGTTCGACAGCGAGTTCCGTCGCATGGCGCGCACGCAGAACGCCGAGGGCGGTTTCAAGGAGAAGGACCTCCTCGAGGACGAGTCCGACCACGTCCCCGTGGAGGCTATCCTTGAAAAACAGGACGAGGAGAAACAGGAGGAGCTCGAGGCCGTCGGGCTGAGCTCCAGCGCCCTCAAGCACCACAGTCTGGCTCCATCAACGTTCCGCCCGCTCACCTTTGGCCACTGGATGCTCGATGCCATCGCCGAGCTGACGAAGGAGGAGCCAGCACCCGCCCTAGCTGCCCGCCGCCAAACTCAACACCGCATCAGCCGCTTCGTCCCCGCCGACGCGTTCCCGCAGGTCGCCCCCAACGACGCCGAGATCAAACGGATCCGGCGCAAGACGCTGCACATCGACATCCCGAACGTCGCGGTGCCCGCCCCGCTCGCGACCGCGGCGAGCAACAACAGGCTGAGCCTGCAGTTCACGCCGTCGAGCCCGACGCTGTGCATCCACCCGTCCCCAAAGATGTTCACGCAGAGCATGATCGAGGACGACGACAGCTTCGACGCGGAGAAGGCCGCGATGCAGCGCAGCGCGACCTCGGCGACGCAGCGCCGCTCCCACGAGCAGCGCCGCGCCCGCCGCGTGCCCGCGTTCCCGACGATTGCGGAGAAGGCGGAGGCCCCTGCAGGCGAGGACGCCTCTGCCGCCGCCGCTGTACCCCAGGACGCGGAGATTCCTTTGTTCCAGTTGATCCGCGAGATTTTCCCCACCATTCCCAACAAACCCCTCCTCTTCTTTGGGCTCGTTGTCTGTCTCGCGAGCGGGACGATGACGCCTCTTTTCTCTTTCCTCCTCTCCCGTCTCTTCTACGAGGTCTCCAACGGCGCACACGACCTCTCGATCATCAACGTCTACGGCGGGATCGTGCTCGCCGTCGCCGCCGCCGACGGGCTCCTCATCGGCCTCAAGTTCCTGCTCATGGAGAACACCGCGATCGAGTGGGTGACGCGCATCCGCCAGCTCTCGTTCGCGCGCGTGCTCGTGCAGGACAAGGGCTGGTTCGACCGCACGGAGAACAGCCCCGTGCGCCTCGTGCAGGTGCTCATCAAGGACGGCGACGATGCGCGCTCACTCATCGCGAGCGTGCTCGGGCAGTGCCTCGTCGTCGTCTCCATGCTCGGCGTCGGCCTCATCTGGGCGCTCGTCCAGGGCTGGCAGCTCACCCTCGCGGGCTTCGCGATCGCGCCCGTGTTCGCGGCCGCGATGGCGCTCCAGTCGAACTTGGTTGCGCGGTGCGAGGTCAGGAACAAGCGTGCGCGCGAGGAGGTCGCGAAGCAGTACTACGACGTGAGTCGGGCGTGTGTGTTTCTGGAGGTACTGCGTCGCTAATGACGTGCTGCGTTTACAGGCGATCTCAAACGTCCGCGCGATTCGCGCGATGGGCTTCGAGGACGCGTTCCGCGAGCGGTTCGAGGGCGCGGTGGACTCGGCGCTGACTACGGGTGTGCGCGGCGCGTTCGTCGAGGGATGCACGTACGGCGTCGCCAGCGCGCTGATCTACCTCGCGGAGGCGCTGCTGTTCTACGTCGGCGCGGTCCTCATCGCCAACGGGACGTACTCGTACCTGCAGATGATCCAGACGCTCCAGCTCGTCGTGTTCTCGGTGTCCATCGGCTCCCAGCTCATGGCGTTCAGTGAGTGTTCTTACCTTTTGACGTCGAACGCGCGTAGCTTAAGTGTTGTTATCCAGCTCAACGCATCGCCAAGTCCCTCCGTGCGACGCGTGACTTCCATCGTCTCTTGAACCTCTCCACTCTCACCGACGAGTCTCGCGGGATCCTCAAGCCCGAAATTGCCGGCGCCGTTTCGTTTAACAACGTCTCCTTCTCCTACCCGGAACGCCCCGACGTCCCCGTCCTCAAGGATCTCTCCGTCGAGATTGCCGAAAACGAGTGTGTCGCCATCGTAGGCTCTTCTGGTTGTGGCAAGTCAACGATGGCCGCGCTCCTTCAACGACTGTACGAGCCCGCGACGGGCTGTGTGACCATCGGCCCCCACGCACTGCGCTCGACCGAGGTACACCACCTCCGCGACCACGTCTCCGTCGTCAGCCAGCAGCCGAACCTCTTCGACGCCTCGATCGCGGAGAACATCGCGTACGGCAACAAGGCGCTCACGATGGACGACATCGTGCGCGCCGCGCGTGCGGCGAACGTGCACGACTTTGTCGAGTCGCTTCCCCGCGGGTACGACACGCCCGTCGGCGAGAACGCGGCGCTCATCTCGGGCGGGCAGGCGCAGCGGCTGCAGATCGCGCGGGCGCTCGCGCGGCCGGCGCGGATCCTGATCCTGGACGAGTGCACGTCCGCGCTCGACGCGGCGAACCAGGCGGCGGTGATGGAGACGCTGCGGCGCGCGCGCGTGGGGCGCACGACGCTCGTCGTGACGCACAAGCTGCCGATGATGCGCATGTGCGACCGCATCGTCGTCGTGCACGACGGCGTCGTTGCCGAGCAGGGCACGTACGAGCAGCTCATGGAGCGGCGCGGCGTCTTTGCGCAGCTCGCGAGCGGCGGCGAGTGGATGAGCGAGTGAGAGCTCGTCTCCGACTCCTTTTCCCGTTCATATCTTTTTTCTTTCTCTGTTTCCTCGTGCCATTCCATTCCATTCTTTTATCGGATACTGTAGCATTGGATACCTCCCCACGCATTGACCTGATCACCCAGCCCCTCCTGTGTTTGCCATTGATAGCGAAGTATAACCGGCCGCACTACTAGTACTAGTACCTTCGACCTTCCGCATTACTCATCGACCCATTACGCCTGCGACGATTACCCCCCTCATTGTAACATTATCACCTCATCAGCACTACTACTACTACTACCGACTGTATCGTTGCCGCATGTGATAGACCATAGCTCGAACGAATTGACATGATTGTTTGCGTAATTCATTGCGTGAATACGAACCGAAAGGGTTTGCGCACCTTTGACTCGGTGATCGACGGCCTTGAGTGGAAAGTGTGAGTCGTAAAAAACCGTTCCACCCAAGAACACCAACTGCGGACGTAATTTTGCCCCATCGCCTTTGCATCGCAGTACCCCGGGTAGCTAATATTTAAAACCGGTTCGTACCCCCCTACCGGCATAAACTACAACAAAGTCACGACCCCCGCCACGACCCCGACCACCAAGCACACCACAACCGACCCATCCACACCCATCCCCAACGCCCCATTCTTCCCACTTCCACTCCCAGTACTCCCACTTCCAGCACTCCCACTCCCCGACGGCCCGGGCGCCCCGACCGTCTTGTTCCCGCCCGCATAGTCGAAGCCCGGGTTCGCGCCCCACGGGTTCGGCTGCCCGCGCGCGGTGAGGTTGACGGGCGCGGGGAGCGCGGCGGGGGTGAGCGACGTGTCGACACCGGGCGCGACGAACACGGGGCGCGGGCCGGACGTGTTCGGCGCGGTGAAGGGCTGGTAGAGGACGCTGTTGAGCGGGCCGGGGATCGTGCCTGTGAGGTTGAGGAGCGCTGTGCAGCCGTGGAGGGGGAGGGGGAGGGGAGGGAGATGTCAGCGTTGGCGTTGGCGTTGGGATTATGGAAGGGAGGGGAGGGAAGAAAGAGGGAGGGACACGCACGGATGTCAGGAGAGTCCCCGACGATGCCGTTGTTCGTCCACCCGGACGCGTTGGCGACGAACGCGAAGACGTTGTTGAGCGTCGCGTTCGCGTCGCCGCGGCCGAGCGCGGCGAGGCCCCAGTTGGCCTCGACGGTGGAGAGCGCCGAGTAGTGCGTGTAGAAGGTGGAGTCGGTCGTGCCGCGCAGGCGCGCGGGGACGCCCCCGCCGAGCGCGAGCGTGTAGATCCGGTTGTTGATCGTGTACGCTGTTTTGTTAGAAGGGAAGAGGGAAGAGGGCGTGGGGGGGAGGGGGAGGAGGGGGGAAAAGACATCAGCCGGTGTTCGCGTTGGCGTCGAGAACTGCTAGCTGCTAGCGGGGACGCACTCTCGGTCTCGTCAAAGGTGAGCAGGATGAGCGTGCGGTTCGTGTTGAAGCGCTCGTCCTTGAGGAGCGGGACGAGCCAGTAGTTGAGCCAGTCCCCGACAAAGTCGATCGTCGTGTCGTGGCCCTGTTAACACGGCGCAGTCAGCGGGCGGGGTCCAGCGGGCGGGCGGCGATGGCCGGAACACCCGGTGAGGAGCGAGGACGAGGGGAGAGGGACGCACGTCGTTGACGAGGTTCGGCGTGATGAAGCTCCACTGCGGGATGTCGTCCGCCTTGAGGTCGTTCGCGAAGTCGTTGACTTTCGCGCGGGCGGTGCTCGCGTGAGTTTGGTGCACCCCAGAAAATACGGGGGGCGAGGGGACTCACAGTTGCGGATGCGGAGCGCGCGCTCGGTGACGTTCGCGACCGAGTCAAAGACGACGAGCCCATTGTGCTTGCGCACGTAGTACGTGTAGTTGCCCGTCGCTGTCGGGAGGGAGAGCGTCGTCAGACGTGTTATTCCCGCTGCCATCGTTCATCGGGTGAATTGGGGGGGGACGCACTCAGATAGTTGGGCTGCGTGTAGTTGAAGCCCTGTCGCGGCCCGATCCGCGGCGTTAGTCTCCGGGTGTGTGAGGGCTGTGGGCGTGCGCTTGCTCACCGTGAAGCCGTCGTAGGGCATGTTCTCCTGATCTGTAATCCTCTTTCAGCACCCATCGCGTAAAAGGGGTGGGGTTGGCACTCACACGAAGCCCATGAGATGTTCTTTGCCTCGAGCAGATCAACGACGGTCGAGATGTTTTGCGGGATATGGTCTGCAGGCCCCAATCACAGCAGCAGCACCATCCTCCAAGGTCAGCACTCCACACTGCGCGCGGGCGGGGGGGGGGCGGTGCGACTCACAAAAGGCGTCATCCGCGGCGCCAAAGAAGTCGCCGCCGACCGCGGCGATGTAGTTGGGCTCGGAGGGGTGGGTGAGCGCGTAGAACTGGTCGAAGAGCACGCCGTCCTTGCTCAGGTTCTGGAACACGGGCGACGACGCGGCGGTGTTGTCTGTGTGGTGCGTAGCGCAGCGTAAGTGGTTCCGCGGTCAGCTCACAGCGTTCGGCTAGGGAAGAGTGGGGACGCTCACAGTCGGTGTTCTCGATCCAGATCTGGACGAAGCGGTCAAAGGCCTTGCCGGGGACGAGCGGGCCGTTGGCGATCGTGCCGTTGGACTGGCCGGTGTAGTTGCCCGAGGGCGACTCGGGCGACGCGGCGGGCGGGGCGAAGCTCTGCGCGATCGTCGCGAAGGCCGCGGGCGCGGAGGCCAAGGCGAGGGCGAGGGTGAGGGGCGCGAGCTGCATTGTGTGTCCGGAGATCTTGGGCTCGAGTTCTCGGGAAGACCGCAGGCTTGGAGTGCCAAGAAATAGGTTCCCCGGGGGTGAGGTGATCAAGTTAGGGCTCGGGCGAGCGGAGACGAGGCACGGCGGGCCGCACCAATCGACGCGCGGGTTTTATGCGCATACCGTCCGCGCGCGAGGGGACCGCCAGTAGAGATCGGAGGCAACGTTCGAACGCGAGGTACGAAGCGGCAGCCAAAATGGCGCGCACACCCGCCGGCGGTCAGACGGCCACCACCACCCATCCCAGCAGATCCCAGCACCCAGATCGGAGCCGAAGTGCTGGGGTGTTCGAATTGCGAAGATGCGCGATGCCGTAGGACCCCCGATAATAGGTGGGGAACCTTGTTTGGAAAGCCTCAAATTTTGCCAAAAATGTCTTGGTAAAAATTTGGAATTTTTGGCCAAAATGTCCGGAAAAAATCTAGCTTGCGGCCCCTGCGGGGCCGTTTGTCCGGGTTTTTCAGGTAGGTCCAAAACAGAACAGATTTGTCTGGAAACCGGCAAAAAGGGTTCAGAATGTACTTCATCCAGTCTGAATGGCTCAAATTATCCTCGGTGCATGTCTAGATGTGTCTAAAATGGTGTTGGGGGGCTCCAGTGAGTGATATTTTCTACTTGCGGTGGAATAACAACAGGCGCTTAAACGAGTGATAGCGGTGAGCGCCGGTGCTTATTATAGGTAAGACTTGACGCTGTAAGCCTGTATTACTATTCCTGACGAAACACGATTATTACGTTTGCACAGAGCAAGTAGCTAATCGAACAAATGGAAGGGCAAAGTATTGATAGTTGTTATGCAGCGACAGATACGCTCAAAATGTCCGGGTCGGTAAACACGGTCACGCTGGAGCAGCCAAAATGTCCGGATAAATAACACGGGTTGGAGGCGTATTTTGGCCGTTTTGTCTGGAAAAAATCTAGCTGTGGCCCCTCCGGGGGACCAAATTTGTCTGGAAAGTCAATCAAGGTTCCCCACCTATTATCGGGGGTCCTGATGCCGTGTGCGGTGCCTGGCCACTGGCATGGGAGGCCTAGGGAGAAGCCGCGGCGAAGGCTCGAACCTCGCGCCGATTGCAGCCTGCCGCTCCCGCTCGCGTCGCCGATCGACGTCGGGGAGCCGTCCTTTCCTGATCTTTATCGGGGACGCGGCGCGGCATGTGGCGCGCGACGAACGTGGGTCGGTGTCGGCGGGCGTGCGGCGGGGGATAGCGTGAATGGTGGACATGGCGTCGACAAGTGCGCGTCTGGGTCTGCGCGCGCGGGTGCTGGGGAGTCGGGGCCGGGTCGCGGGCGCGGGAGACACGACGGGGGCACGTTCATTGAATTCAGGGCGGCACCGCGTCGAGTTGCGTCAGTCGACTGGACTCGATCGTCGTTGCATTCGCTCGGGATTTCATTGATGGACGCCGCTCAATCTCGCCGTCGCCAGACTGGTGTTCTATTTTTACACCCGCACACAGGCACCCACAACTAGGACCAAGTATCTGCAGAAACCGCCGGGAACGGAGAGCGGACAGGACCGAGTTCGCGGGGGGTTTGTCTAGCGCCAGAGGCGTTACAGGCGGCTGGCGGTTACTGCATGGGGCCCTCGCGGGCGCACTGGTCGAGCATGTACTGCGGGATCGCGAACTTTGCACTCTCGGACGGGAGCACGTTCAGCTGGAACAGCAGCCCCGCCGCCTGCCACGGTGCGTGCCAGCCAATCAGCGTCCGGCGATTACACAGGGAGAGGGGTGCAGGTGCAGGTGCAGGTGGAGGAAAGCGGGAGAGGGACGCACCATGTGCCACTGGATGTGGCAGTGGAAGGCCCAGAAGCCAGGATTGTCGGCCACGAACCGGAGCACCGTGTACGTGTACGCCGGGATCACCAGCGTGTCCCGCCTGCAATGGCACGTTCGCCCGCCGTTAGCCATCTCGCCCGACAGTCGTGCCAACCTGAGGCACGGCGGCGAGCACACTCACAGCATCGGTGCCTTGTTCTCCAGCGCCTGGTGCTGGTACCGTCCCGGCCCGCTCCCGACGATCCAGAACTGCACGCATACCACGTCCGGGTCAACTTCTCTGCCTCGGAGCCCGAGTGGCAAGCTGGGTATCAGAGACGCACCTTGTGCCCGTGCAAGTGGAACGGATGGTCCCCGTCGTCCAAGTTGTCGATCACGAACTCGACCACATGCCGCTCGTCCACCGTCGTCACCAGCTGCGAGTCCCCGAACGTCGCCGACGTCCCGTCCGCGGCGCTCGTGTTCCCGAGGTGCGCGAACAGGCTCGACGTGCCCTGCAGCGGCTCCCACGACTGCAGCGCGGGCGGTCGCAGTCAACAAACGGCGTCGCAAAAGCGATTTTTTGGAGGAAAAACTGCATACCGTGCTGTTGATGAACGAGAGGAACTTCGAGAGGTAGTCCGGCCCGCCCGGGTACTGCATCGAGATCGTAAAATACACGCTGCTGCAGAAGACGTCAGCACTGCGCCTGCGGAAAAAAGTAAGAGTGGAAGAAGCCTCACAAAGTCGCATCGGGGGCAGGGCCCCCACCCACGGGAACGAGGTCGTCCGTATCGAGGTCCGCCTGCGGAGACCCAGCGGGGAGGGGAGGGGGGTTGTCCAGGAGCGCCGCGTCCGGCATCGTGTCCTCGCCCACCCCGTCCCCGTACCGCAGCACCCCGCGCACCTCCGTCTGCACGCCCGGGTTGTCGTACTGTCGCCCATGCCATACGGTTGTCAGGACCCATCCACACATAAAAGCTCGGGAAACAGGAAACCCCACCGTGAACGCATCTTGGTCCAGCGCCGCGCGCATCCAAAACGCTCCTCCTCCTCCTCCTCCAGTGGCGTTCGTACGCAACAGCACGCTGTACCGCTGCGCGACCGCGACGGACACGCCCGCGACGTCGACGGGGCGCACGGGCGTGCCGTCCGCCTCGACGACGGTGAGCGCGTGCGCGTCGACGGTAAAGCGCAGCGCGACGAACGAGCCCGTGTTGAGCAGGCGCAGGCGGTAGGTGCGGTTCGCGGCGAGGGTCGCGGAGAAGTATCTTTGCGACGAGGGGGAGGAGGGGGCGTATTGGCCGATGCCGTTGAGCGTGCCGCTGTCGGGGACGGGCTCGTTGCCGGGGGTGCCGGCGAGGCCGCCGGGCTGTTAGAGGGGTGTTGAATTGGAGAGGGATAATGGGGAGGGAGGGGGGAAGGACGCACGGTAAAGTAGTCGTTAAGCAGCGCGGGCGAGAAGCCGTGGTAGAGGTCCGCCATCTGGATGACGAGCTCGCCGTCGTACGCGGGCACGGCCTCGGGCGCGGACGTGTTCTGCGCGTGCACGATCACTGGCGCGGGTGCAGGCGAGTCAGTGGTGGGTTGTGTTCTTTCGGATAAAGAAAGCATAAAATTGGCGGGAGAAGGGGAGGGGTGTGGGACTCACGGGCGCCGGTGATGCCGTCGGTGTACTGCGTTCCTGCATCTGCGGGGTTGAAGGGAAAGGTGGTAAGATGTGAGAAGGGGAGTCCCCGGTATGGCACTGGTACTTACGCGCGTGCCACCAGGTGGTGCCCACAAAGCCGTCAAACTGCTCTATATGAGCATCTCGTTCAAGCGTCCCAAGAGTGAGCGGGCGCGCGTACCGTGAAGTTGTAGACCATGGATTCACCGGGAGGAATGCCGCACTGCGATGGTACGAAAGTGTGAGTGTAGCTTCTCTCGGTGGAGGGCAATGATGAGCATTCGGAGGAGTACCTGGGTGATCGCGGCGGTGCCGTCGTAGAAGTTGGTCCCGCGTCTGTCAAAAACGAAAAAAAAGAGTATTTGTGAGATTTTGAGGACATCACGGTGCGCGAGGATCTGGGCTTACTGGTACAACCCGTGCCAGTGAATCGCGCTACAGAGGCCGCCCAGCCATAATAGTCAGTCGCACGAACACTAACATCGAGGTGGAGAGTCGCTCACGTCGAGTTCGGCATCTTGTTCGTCACGTTCACCACCAACCTATCCCCCGCGTTCGCCTCGATCGTAGGCCCCGGGTACTGACCTACACCCGCCCCCCACACACACAAACACCCAAGGTCAGCCTTCCGAGCCCCCGCAGCTCCCCGTGCGCGGACGAAAGCACGCACCATTAACGACCAGCATCCGCTTCTCAACGCCATCCGGCGCGCCCCGGCGCTCCTCCACCACGAACTGGTACGTCCGCGTCGTCGGCGGCTCCCCCGCCATGCCCTGGCCCGGGGACGAGACGAACGCCGCGCTCGCGTCTGGGGTCGTCACTACCGCGAGGCCGCTCAGCGACCCGCTCGTGCCGGTGGTGCTCGTATCACCAGAGTGCGAGGACGAGGAGGAGTGCTTGAGTCCGAGCCCGAGCCCGAGCCCAAGCGCGAGTCCGAGGACGACTATCACCGCGGCGGTCGCGGCGGCGCCGAGGAGGCGCGGGTGGCGGAAGCGCGCAGTGGGGGACGACTTTGCGGCGTCTGACGCGATGCCGCCGCCTCCGGGGTGTGTTGCTTTGAGCTCTGGGGAGCTCTGTGCTGATGCTGGGGCGGGCATTCTTCGCTAGTGCTTCACGTTGGAGCTTCGGCTTTGACTTGCGACTTGAGAGGATGGCCGGGCGGGGGGCGCTTGGTAGGCCTAGGAGCGGCAAGTGGGTAAGTCCCTCTTGAGTCCGTTAGATCTCGACGAGTGAGGTTGAGGCATTTACGATATGCGATATGGCACGGGTGGCCTGCTGGGTCGCGAACCTGGACCCGGACCCGGGAGATCGGGCTCGCGTCCACGTCCACGTTCACGCTCACGTTCATTGACGGCCCACGCCTGCCTAGTAGGCCACGAAGGCGCGATCGCGACTCGCAACTCAGGACTCAGGGCGAGCTGTCAAATTGTCGAAGCCCCGAAGGCCGCCCGCTAGCATGTGGCACACCTCGGATCACGATCAGCAACGGCGCAAGGAGACGATATGGTAGGATATGGTGCGGACGTACGAGCTCGATCGCGACTCGCGACCGACCGGCGAGCTTCGGTGGAGGCGATTTTGATCAGGCACCGAGTGTGAGTTCTAAAAATACGGCGGGCTCGGGCGTCGGGAGGCCGGGTTGGCAGGGCGCCATGTGTACAGTGGAGGGTGGAGGGAGGGCGGGACACGAGTGGACGAACGTGCGTTCGTGGACTGTGGCCGCGGCCGATAAGTAGGCTGCTCGAATTCAGAGAAGTGGGGTCGCGTGTCGCGACTTATAGTGTCTAGACGGTCTATTTGTGTTTAAAGGGGCGGTAAGTTAGCGGTTTGGACGCAGGGCAGGAAGCAAGGATTACGACGTACACGAACGCGAAATTGTGAAGCGAGGTATCGACACCTGGTTACCATATGGTTGTCCTTGAGCCAGCCCGAGCATGGGTGATTTTTGATACCGCTTTGGGGGGGGGCTTGAAGTCGCTCATAGAAGGTTAAATGGTTGATTGAAGCTATTTCAGTCAAGTAGCTAGAACATCGTGGTGTACTACAAGCAGAGTCGATGATGGTTGCCTGAGAGTGCGTAAGCGCCAGGCATTCTGGTGAGCGCCTACAACGACACCTCGTCCCAAATTAGGCAGGTAAAGACGTCACCAGTGTTGGACATGAACGCGTGAACGTCATCTTCGGGCGAGTGTGCGTTGAACTAGGGCAGGTACAACTTGGCCTCTTCGCATAGCTGCGCCACGCGAGAACAGACAAGACAATAAAAGAGAGAAAATGGTGTGGTTGGTCCTTCATTCCCGCATCATGGGACCGTTATACGAATCCTGGTACATGTACAGCGTCACCGACACTACTATTGTGGTGTGTAAATAAAGACCGAAACGCGCATTTTGGTTTCCCCACCCGCGCGCTGCCCCGTATAAGGCGCGGCGCGCGAGCAGGTACTTATCCCGAGGACCACGAAAAGGTATGCGCCAGGACCGGAGTCCCTCCCTCGGGAAGAAACACTCACCTTGCGGGTGGAGCCCGGCGTCTTGAAGGCCCCGAAGGAGACGACCTACCTGGCGAAGAAGGAAGAAGACGTACCTTGAGAAGGGAAGGGACCTACCTTGCGGAGAAGAGAAAGGCCTTACCTGAGGAAGAGGAGTGGAGACGTACCTTGGAGAGGTCTTGAGGGCGGGACTTCTTGAGGCATTCTTGAGGGGTCTTGAGGGCGAAACATCTTGAGGCGGTCTTCAAGTTGAGGCAGTCTTGAAGGAATCTTGAGGCAGTCTTGAGGTAGTCTTGAGGAAATCTTGAAGGGCGGAACATCTTGAAGGAGTCTTGAGGGGGGAAACATCTTGAAGGTCTTGAATCTTGAGGCCCGGTCCAACAAGCAAAAGAAAGAAGAGGGCGAGGGGGAAGGGGGCAGGGGAGAAGAGGGAGGGGAGTAGTGGTGAAGGGACGGTAAAGTGGGGCACGCACCTAGCACATGGAAAGTTGTTGAGCACGAAGAACTAGAAAATGAGGAGGAGAAGGGCAGAGTGTTGAGCAGTGGAAGAACTAGGCGCTCACCAATGTTTGGGGTACTGAAGGCTTGAGGTGCCGAGGCCGTGAGGGGGAGGATGGTGGAGGAGCAAAAGAGAGAAGAGGTGGGAGTCAGAGTGCGCTTCACGCCGGTACTTAAGGGGGAAGGGGGGGAGACTGGCTGCCCTCCCGACCGGGCATGGACCGACGGTCAGCCTCCATGGCGCGCTGGATCGGGGAAGGGTGGCTGGGCTTGCTCGATCTCCTTCCTCGGTTGCGGTTGGGGTATGCCTTGCAGTTTTAGCGGCAAACATATAGCTGCACGCAAAAGAGTAAAGGGACTCAAGGAGACACAGTAGGCGTGGAGTGGAGGGTTCCGCGTGAAGTACACCAAAGGATCGTAGGCTGCTGCGGGCACTGATGTCGAAGAAGGTCATGATGTATTTAGGGCCTTACGGTCGTTGTACTAGACCCGCTGTGTAGGTATCGTGCGCGTCCAAATGTACCCGGTGCGTGCGCGAGCTGTACACGTACCAGATGCACTACCCCAAGAGACTCGGAGGATGGCGGACGGAAACGAGACGCGTTTGCGGAATGCTAGAGTCTAGTCTAAGTGAGGGCTAGCGCCCGCCTGCCCCACGCGTGATCGTGTCTGCGGGCGCTTCTTTGTGCGAACAAGCTTCCCCAACTTCCTCGGATATCTCGGGCGTGTCGGATTTGCATAACAAAAACGACACAGTGTTCTCGGTGCCATGCAGCTAAGTTCGAATAGTCAGAGAAGTACATATTCAGAGAAGCGTATAGTCAAAGAAGTGCATGAAACAAATCAAGGAGATGATATTGAATGCTTCAGCCGTCCGGATCCCAGTATGTAGTCAGCCTGGCATGCAAAATCAACCTATACCATCTCGCTACAGACCACTCTGACCGCAGGCATATATGGGAGCCTGCCGGCTAGTAACTATTGCCCGGCCGACCATGAAGGAATCTATGGATGCGAACGCTGCGCCGTTTTGCGCATCTTGTAATTCGGCCAGGATTTACGTTGTGCTTGTACGCGCCTGCAGCTTGCAGAGCCGAAGCTCAGTTAATCAGACCTATTGTAATTCCAGATTCCCGCTAAAAGAAAGCCGTGAACGACGACGAGGTGCGGTGGTGTGCCACCGGTGGTGCCAAAATTCGCGTACCTGCTATGATATCATCGGTCGTGAGGTCGCGGTGGCTGACCGTATGCATTAGTATTACGGCTATGGGTACCGGGTACCGTCGAACTTGGCCCTCGATATATCAGCTTCGGGTTGAGATTGTCGGAAATGCACACCGTATGGTATCGCCGTGAGCGTTGGGAGTTTTAATAACTTCATTGAACGTCCGTAGCGCGTTCTCTGCAGATGTCCGGGCGTGCGAACGAATAAGTAATACCGGCTTATACTTACGAGCTCGCGGCGACATAACGCCGTAAGTTCTGGACGCCGGCAGCGGTCAAACGACCCGTTTTGTCCCTAACTCGCACGATACACGCCGCTTGCAGTGCGCCAGGGGAGCTGCGCATCATCCGGAGTTGTTGGGCGGAGGGCGGAGGCAGAGTAATCAACGGCCTGGCAACATGAAGAGCAGTAAAAATCAGTCATCGGCACTACCAGCGGTCAAGTAACAGGTCAGCAAATTTGACATCGAGCCTGGTGGACCTGTGATGAAGCATTTCTGCACAATGATACAAGGGGAGGTAGAATGAAACGGGCTGTAGCACATGCGTGTCTCGGGGCGGGAAACAAACCTCCTGCGCCGTATGCTCTCGAAGCAGTGATGTAAGCGGAGCGGAGTCGGGGAATGAACCTGGGGGTGTTTGAGCGGGCGGAGACCGGAGAGTGTGGGTCCTCAGAGAAGGTCAGATTGGAGCTCCGCTACGGGCTGGTGGCCCCAAGGGCTCGGCGTCGCTCTCACACTGCTTGCACACTGCCATACCAACGGCGCCGCGACGCTCGTCCTTCCTCTCCCTCCTTTTCTCTCTTTCTACCGTCCCGGAAGCCCTTTAATTCGTCTGGGGGAGCAGCACGGTGCTGCAGACCACCATGAACCGGCAGTCGACGATGCTCCAACAGCTGGAGTCCGTCACGGACCTCTCAACGCTCTCGCCCGTCTCGGAGGACATCATCGTGTCATGCATCCGCGAGCGGTTCATGACCGACAACATCTACACCGCGGTCGGGACATCTGGCCTCGTCGCGGTGAACCCCCACAAGTACGTGCCCAGTAACTCGGACGCAATCCTGCACAAGTACGCCGCCGAGTACCGCGACACCTCACCCGACAAGACCCGTCTCCCGCCCCACATCTTCCAGCTCGCGAACAATGCCTACTACCACATGCGGAGGACGGCGCAGGACCAGTCTATTCTCTTCACGTACGTGGCCTTTTCTCAAATTGATTCGGGGTGCTTGGACCTGGCTGGGCGGTGTTTGATTGGAGCGAGGCGGCGGGGCATAGAATGTGGCCGTCCCGCCTGGCGGACGATCGGGACTTGGGAGGCACCTTCGGACAGGTGTATCTTCGGGACGGTCCATTCAGACGGCGACCTGTTTTTGGGCCGTGCTAAGTATGGAATGGCGGCTCACAGCCAACGTCCGTTTCCCATGCACCCATCATGGCGGACGGACACCGTCAGATACCCCCGCAGTCCATGCGCACCGTTGTGTGCTGTCTAACCGGTGACGTCTTGTCTTACATGGTTCACACAGGGGCGAGACGGGCAGCGGAAAGTCAGAGAACCGCAGACTAGCAATCAAGACCCTCCTTGAGCTCAGCGTGAGCCAGCCGGGCAAGAAGGGCTCGAAGCTCGGCAACCAGGTCCCCGCCGCTGAGTTTGTCCTGGAGACGTTCGGTAACTCTCGGACGCTGTTCAACCCCAATGCCTCCCACTTCGGCAAGTACACCGAGCTGCAGTTCACGGAGAGGGGCCGTATTTGCGGTGTGAAGACACTCGACTACTACCTCGAGCGGAGTCGTGTCGCGGGCGCGCCATCCGGCGAACGTAACTTCCACATATTCTATTACCTGGTCGCCGGTGCATCCCCAGAGGAACGGCAACATATGCACTTGTCGGAGAAGACTCAGTACCGGTATCTGGGTGCGCGAGTGCCAACGGGGGCCGGGGGGCCAAACAACCAGAACGACGATGCGGTGCGCTTCGACCAGCTCAAGGTCGCGTTAAAGAACGTTGGCTTCTCAAAGAGGCATGTCGCGCAAACCTGCCAGCTCGTCGCTGCCATTCTCCACCTTGGCAACCTGGAGTTCACCATCGACAGGCATCGCAACGAAGACGCGGCTGTAGTGCGGAATCTTGACGTACTCGAGATCGTTTCCGAGTTCTTGGGTGTACAGTCTGCAGCTCTGGAGGCCGCTCTCTCTTACAAGACGAAGCTGGTCAAGAAGGAGTTGTGCACGGTCTTCCTTGACCCGGATGGCGCCTCCGACAACAGGGACGAGCTCGCTAAGACCCTGTACTCGCTTCTCTTCGCTTGGTTGAACGAGCACATCAACCAACGCCTGTGCCGTGACGACTTCACGACGTTCATCGGTCTGTTCGACCTTCCCGGCGCGCAGAACATGACGAGCCGTCCGAACTCGCTGGACCAGTTCTGCGTCAACTTTGCCAACGAGCGTCTGCTCAATTTCATCCAGAAGAGGCTGTTCGAATCGCATGTTCAGGAGTACAACAACGAGGGCATCTCACGTTTCGTCCCCCATGTGCCTTACTTCGACAACTCGGAGTGCCTGCGCCTCCTTCAGCACCGCCCCGGCGGTCTCATCCACATCATGGACGACCAGGCGCGCCGGATGCCCCGGAAGAACGACCACACCATGGTCGAGGCGTTCGTCAAGCGTTGGGGCAACCACTCTTCGTTCAAGTCTGGCGGTCAGGATCGCCAGGGCTTCCCGACGTTCACCGTCAACCACTACAGTGGCCCGGTCACCTACTCGGCGAGCGGCTTCCTCGAGAAGAACCTGGACGCCATCAACCCCGACTTCGTCTCCCTCCTGCGCGGTACCAGCGCGGGCACGACGGACGCGCCTGCCGCCGACGGTTCGGGCTCCATGAACCCCTTCGTCCGTGGCCTCTTTTCTGCCAAGGCGATCGCGACGCAGGCGCACCCTCGTAACGAGGACACGATCGTTTCAGCGCAACAGCCTGTCAAGCCAATGCGTGCCCCGTCGACGCGCCGCAAGAACACCATCAAGCGGATGCCGACGCTCCGGGAGGGCGAGACTGATGAGAAGGAGAAGGACGAGGACGAGGCTCCCACTTCGGGCGGTGCGCCCTGCGTTACCGGCGAGTTCCGCCAGGCCCTGGATGTGCTTTTCGAGACGCTCGAGGACACCCAGTCCTGGTACGTGTACTGCATCAACCCGAACGACTCCCAGCTCCCGAACCAGATGGAGGGCCGTTCGGTGAAGGCGCAGGTGCGCAGCGTCGGGCTTGCAGAGATCGCGCGCCGGTGTGTCAACGTGTTTGAGGCGATGATGACGCCGGACGAGTTCACGCAGCGGTATCAGCCGTTGCTCGAGTCGGTGGGTGTCACGGAGGGCGACTCGCGTACGCAGGCCGAACAAGCAAGGACGGCGCTCAACCTTCAGGAACGCGACATCGTGCTCGGCATGTCCATGGTAGGTGTCTGTTGTCAGTCACTCAGCGTGTTTGTGTTAACCTTGTTTTAGGTCTTCCTTTCGCAAGCCGCCTTCCACCGCCTTGAGGATGATCTTCGTTCGAAGGACACTGAAGAGCAGAAGCGGAACCGCATTCGCGATGCTGAGGCTGAGGCGGGTCTTGACCCCCGTGGTTTGGGTGACCCCTATGCCCCCTACCAGGTCCCCGGTGCCGAGTCTCCCTACACTGGCGACTTCGGTGGCGATCCCTTCTCCAATTCTAGTCAGGCCCTTCCTCTCGTTTCGAATGCCTCTCCCTTCCAACGTGCGGATATGTACGATGACTACGACGAGCGCAAGTCCTTCCGTAGCGACGACTACGATGGGCGTAGTGCGTACACGAGCCAGCGCGACGATGCGTCCATGTCCAACTTTGGCACGGAGTCGTACGCGCCTTCTCGGAATATGTTCCAGAACACAGACGGGAAGGGTCTGCTCGACAAGGAGGCAATTGCTGGGGAGATCCAGGAGGGCGAGACGACCGAGGTTTTGAAGGAGTCGTCTGCCCGTCGGAGATGGGTATTCCTCTGCTGGATGCTCACCTGGTGGGTGCCAAACTTCCTGCTAACCCGCCTTGGTCGGATGAAGCGCGAGGACGTCCGCCAGGCTTGGCGCGAGAAGCTGGCGATCAACATGCTTATTTGGCTTGTCTGTGGCGTTGCGGTCTTCGTCATCGCGATCATCTCCCCCCTCATCTGTCCCACGGAGCACATCTTCAACAGCCAGGAGCTCTCCGAGCACTCGCAGCAGAACAACCCTAACAACGTCTACACGTCCATCCGCGGAGAGGTCTTCGATTTGACTCGCATTGCGGCCGACCACACGCGTACCATCAGCGTCATCCCCTCGAAGCCTATCTTGAAGTACGGTGGTACCTCTGCCGACAACATCTTCCCGGTTCAGGTATGCGCATTTACAGTCACCCTCACCGTCTCAATGCATACTAACGAGTGATGCAGGTTAGCGCTCTGTGCAACGGAATCACCGGCTCGGTCAACCCATATGTCGTGCTCAGCTCCAGCAACAACACGGACGTCAATGCTCAGTACCACGACTTCCGCTCTTGGACGACTGACCCGCGGCCGGACTGGTACTTCGAGACCATGACGCAGATGCGCTGGACCGCCCGTGTCGGCTACATGGCCTACAGCTCCAAGCAACTGAGGAACATGGCTTCTGCGGGCAAATCAGTCGGTATCTATAAGGGTTTCGTGTACGACTTCACCACCTACCTCTCAAGCCCCCCGGCTATCGCTACACTCCCCAACAACGCCATCGCCCCCGGAAACATCGACACGAAGTTCATGCACCAGTCCGTCGTCGACGTCTTTACGCACAGCGCCGGCTCGGACGTGACGAAGCAGATCGACGGGTTGAACATCGGGTCGGACGTACTGGAGCGCCAGCGGATCTGCATGCGCAACCTGTTCATGATCGGCAAGCTCGACACGCGTAACTCGCCCCAGTGTCTCTTCGCGACGTACATCCTACTCGCGCTCTCGATAATGATGGTCAGCGTCATTGGGTTCAAGTTCATCGCGTCCCTCAACTTCAGCGCTCCCCGTGCACCCGAGGACCACGACAAGTTTGTGATCTGCCAGGTGCCGTGTTACACGGAAGGCCAGGCTTCGCTCAAGAAGACCATCGACTCGCTCGCGCAGATGAAGTACGACGATAAGCGCAAGCTCTTGTTCATCATCTGTGATGGTATGGTCGTCGGTTCCGGCAACGACCAGCCTACACCGCGTATCGTACTCGACGTTCTCGGCGCGAACCCGAACGTCGATGCGGAGCCGTTGAGCTTCCTCTCTCTCGGTGAGGGCGCGAAGCAGCACAACATGGGCAAGGTATTCTCGGGTCTCTATGAAACCGCCGGCCACGTCGTCCCGTACATTGTCGTCGTCAAATGTGGCAAGCCCGGCGAGAAGTCGCGCCCCGGTAACCGTGGTAAGCGTGACTCGCAGATGATCCTCATGCACTTCTTGAACAAGGTAAGCTCTGCTCATCATGCCTTACGGTATTTACTGACTTTGGCGTCCGCAGGTCCACTTTAACGCTCCCATGAACCCGCTCGAGTTGGAGATCTACCACCAGATCAAGAACGTCATTGGTGTGAACCCGACTTTCTACGAGTACGTCTTCATGGTGGACGCCGATACAACGGTCGCACCGCTCTCGTTGAACCGCCTTGTCTCTGCGTAAGTGATACTTCCTCTTCGGTCCTTCGTGAGTCTGAACAGTTATGACCTGCAGTATGATTCACGACAAGAAGTTGCTCGGTGTCTGTGGTGAAACGGAGCTAGCCAACGCGAAACAGTCCCTCATCACGATGATGCAAGTCTACGAGTACTTCATTTCCCATCACATGGCGAAGGCGTTCGAGAGCTTGTTCGGCTCCGTCACTTGTTTGCCTGGTTGTTTCACGCTCTACCGTCTCCGCACCCCGGACACCCACAAGCCTCTGTTCGTCAGCAACCAGATCATTCAGGACTACTCCGAGAACCGCGTCGACACCCTGCACATGAAGAACCTGTTGCATCTCGGTGAAGATCGTTATCTGACGACGTTGCTCCTGAAGCACTTCTCGAACTACAAGACGCAGTTCGTCCGGGACGCCCATGCGTACACGGTCGCTCCAGACGATTGGAAGGTCCTATTGTCCCAGCGTCGGCGTTGGATCAACTCAACTGTGCACAACTTGGCCGAGCTCGTCTTCTTGGATCAACTCTGTGGTTTCTGCTGCTTCTCGATGCGTTTCGTCGTTATGATCGATCTGTTGTCCACCATCATCCAGCCGGTCACCGTCGCTTACGTATGTCTTCCGTTGACCTCGCGGTGGTAGCAGCAATACTGACAGTGCTTTAGATCATCTACCTCATCTACCTTGCGGCAGGCGCGCACTCGCACATCCCGACCCTCTCGATTATTCTTATCGCTGCCGTGTACGGTATCCAGGCGCTCGTGTTCATCTTGCGCCGCAAGTGGGATATGGTTGGCTGGATGTTGTTCTACATCCTCGCCATCCCCGCGTTCTCCTTCTTCCTCCCGCTCTACTCGTTCTGGAAGATGGACGACTTCTCCTGGGGTCAGACGCGTGTGGTCTTGGGTGAGGCTGGTAAGAAGATCATTGTTCACGTAAGTCACGATGCAGCCTTCAAACCAGTACCACCTCTAACAATTTGTTTAGGACGAGGGCAAGTTCGACCCGCGGTCCATCCCTCTCAAGTCTTGGAACGACTACGTAAGTAACTTCATGTGCAAGCTTGAACAATGCTGACATCTTTCCTTCAACAGGAGAACGAGCTTTGGGACAAGGAGTCGAACCACAGTATTGGATCGTGGGTGCCGCCAACGAAGATGCGCAACGAGGGTTACCCCGAGTCTGCCACCGCCTCTATCTACGGCCGCGAGACGTTCTATGAGCCCGCTATGTCTCGCGCCTACTCGCCGGCGCCTACACATCAGATGTATCCACCGCCTGGCTACCAGTCCGGCCGCAATACTCCCCTCTCCCATGTCATGCCCATGCCCTCACCCGGTGTCCTCCACCAGCCGACGCCATCGCGGCCAGCCAGCAACTACCTCGATGTGCAGATCCCCGCAACACGCAGTCCAGAAGACCAGGACTTCCTCGGAGGCCCCTCAGATTCCGAGATCGAGCGTGCTGTCGACGATCACCTACGCAACGCCGACCTCACGACTGTCACTAAAAGGGAAATCCGCCGACGGCTTGAGGAGCAGTTCGGCATGGACCTCTCAGCGCGGAAGCGGGTCATCAACGACGCCATCGACCGCGTCCTTCTCGCGCGCGCAGGTTGAGCGCGGCGCGCTGCACATTTTAGTGGTACGGACTTGACCCCATGAGACGCTGCTAGTTACGCCCCCGTCACGTCTTCGTACAACCCACCCTTTTTTACTATCGTTTCAGGACCGCATCGCAGTAGTACGGACATCTCGGACTCTCGTCGACATCTCTGGCATTCTCTCGCTCGTATAATCCCGAGGCCCCTACGACTCCCCATCACCACACACATCCCTCTCCCATGTACTTTGCTACGCGTATTACCTATAGTAGAGCACGTCTACGTCCCAGCCTGCTTGGGCGGACGTGAATTCAATTTTGATTCTGCATCCTTCGGGGTCGGCATCATGGTGAAATATCAAGCCGGGGAATAGGGTTCAGCCAGTAGATATGCGGAGGTGGGGGAACCACCATGCTAATGAAATTAATGCTAATCCGTGTGTAGCAGTCAAAGCTTGTGCATATGTCCGGGGCAGACACCGAGGAGGCCGTCTGATTGTGGTATTAATATTGAGTCAGTGGGACTAACCCGAGGTTCGCCGTACGTCCGCACGATCCCCTGCGAAACACAGCGACACACGCTACGGCTTGAACTATCTCGGTATAGGTAGCCACATAAACTCGACGTTCTATATCCCGCACTATACTACCAACAATGTTCCGTTCTCCTCGTTGGCGATCCGTACCTATATAAAATTGGGTGACAGTCCGGGTATCTTGAGATCAAGCCGCGCGTCGACTGACACGGTCTCAGGCTCTCCCATGTCTCAAGAATTCCTGACCTCAGAATGAGACAGCCCACGAGTGTGGTGGCAACGCTACCCGCCTCACTCCGCGCCTTTGACATATAAAGACGCTTGGGTGGTCTACACGATGCACTAACACCGACCCCGCCACACTCTAACTTGAAGTCACAATGTTCTCCCCCATGAAGATCGCCACCGCTTTCTGCTTGTACCTCGCAGCTCTTGTCACAGTCGCAGCTCTTCCGGTGAGCACGTCTTCATGATAGCGCTTCGTACTCCCTTTAGGTATCGTGAGTGGCTGACTAGTAGTAACTACCTGGTCAGACGGAAAGCGCCGCACAGCTTGACGGCCAGATCGAAGCGCGGACACCCAGGCTGTGCCTGAGTCCTGCGGAATGCGTATACTAGACAAAGGGCGATTTATATAGCTCAGGAGTGTATACTGCGCTGGGTAAGCCATTCAACGGGTTCATAGGTGTGTCAGCTGGCATTATGAGGCTGACCACAACCCGTATGTTAGCTCTGCATAGAGAAGGGTGCGACTTAGTAGCTCTAGAGTCCCCAGATTCGAGATGTTTGTAACACGTACTTAGCAGATGCTTTTCGAATATTTTGCTAAAGCCCTTGGAAACTAACTCGAATTTGCGCGACCTTGTGAAATTGCACCACTTCGCGTACTAGGCGAGATTTCGGTCTCACCGGTATTGGTGTGTCAAATATGAGAACTGTAATCCGTTGTGCACCCTATACTGCACTACGCTGAAATGTACAATATCATAAGAGAAACACAGAGCCAGCGTAATGCTGTGCGGTACGAAGGCCTTTACCTTGATACCAGTCATACTAGTACTAGACAGAGGTTCTTCAAGCACAATCCCAATCCGACCTTCCAGATCAGTTGCCTTTTTGGGAGTGCACAGACCACGTGGGGTGGTCCTACAAGTCATGCGAGCAGAGTAGCTTCCGATAAGTTCAGTGGCTGCGGCAGTTCGTTGAGCAAGTTCGCCTGTTACACCTACCATCGCAGCAGGAGAATGCCTTTTAGCCAGGCGGAAATCGATGAAGAGCGTGTGCACTTCGCCAACGTCATCTCGACGTTCCAGCAATATGCCCCGTATGCCGTAAGATATTCCTTTCCGCCTTTTAACCGCATACTATCATAACTCAAGATATGATCACCACTCCGCTCGCAGTTAAATGCAAACAACCGCCGAAGGAAGGACATATACACGATTCCGATCGAAGATAGAGAGCTTCTCGAATCGATCGGGTACAAGGACCGCATAGCGGTGACGGACAAGGCAATCCTCGCCAACGCCGAGTTCTTGAACCAAGCTATCGCAAACCCCGAGATATTCGGGCACGACCTGGAAGAGCTGGGGCAGGAGGGTGAACCAAACGACGGGCAGACACACCAGCACGACCAACCAGGCCTCCCAGACGCTTCGCCGCATGGTATGAAACGGGACCTTTCAGCGGCGCGGACGGCGGATTGACGTTCCAGAAAGAGCACTCCCACAGCCACTCACACTCGCACGGGTCACACTCCCATACACACGCATCTCCTCGTGCGGGATCATCCGGTGGGAGCGATGGACGTGCCAAAACACGGAAATACAAACCGACCGAACATGACATGGACAAACTGCGTAGCACTCTAAAGCAACTCGTACGCGACTGGAGTAAAGAGGTACATACTATTCTTCAAGTATCAGTCAAAAAAGGAATCCGTCTCACATTTTCGATGTAGGGAAAAGTTGAGAGAGATCTCTGCTATGAGCCTGTGAAGGACGCCTTATTGCAGCATTTTTCCGACATCCCCGAGGAGGAACGGTGTGTCCTAATTTTAGGAATTAGGAACCCTTCGATGTACAGTTAATGACGTTATCGCATTTAGGAGGAATTTCCGCGTCCTTGTTCCCGGGGCAGGACTAGGTAGACTCGCGTGGGACGTAGCTAACCTAGGTACGTACCGGAAGGCGGAGAGCTTATGTTGAGAAGCGCCAAGTTCATTTGTTGCCCGAGGTTTCGCCTGCCAAGGAAACGAGTTCTCCCATTACATGCTCCTTGCATCATTCTACATACTCAACAGGTAGATAAAGTCACATTCCAGATACGCACACGACCGGCTAACCTGTATCGCGCAGGACAGACGAAGTCAATAAGCACACAATCTACCCTTACGTGCACTCGTTCTCAAACATCGCGAATAACGAAGGTCTTCTTCGTCCCATCAGCATCCCGGACGTCCTACCCTCATCCTTACCGCCTGGCTCAGACTTCTCCTTGGTAGCGGGTTAGTAAGCCATCGGTCACCTTCTCGCAGGGACAACGATTTACGTGTGTGCCATTCAGGTGATTTCGAAGAGATTTACGGAGCCGAGGATGGCGACGACGCGGAACCCCAGGTTGAGCAGTGGGACGCCGTCCTCACTTGCTTCTTCATTGATACGGTCAGACTCCATTGACTCGATTTTGATTACTACCACCGAGTTCGCTCGTGTGCTCACTGTCGCCGTTGCTAGTCGAAAAACATCGTCAACTACCTTCGCGTTATCCACCGCATCCTTGCGCCCGGTGGGGTATGGATTAACTTAGGTAAACCGCTCCGAACGTCTGATGAGACGTCAACCACTGAGCATTTTTATAGGTCCATTGCTATGGCACTGGGAGAACAACGCGACGAACGACCCATCCATCGAGCTAACTCTTGACGAGGTTAAGGCCCTCGCTCGTAAGATTGGCTTTGAAATTTCCGTGGGTTCCCCCTCATTTGTCTTCGTCGCCCGCCTTTGTATTGACGGCCGACCGGGTTGAATATTCCCAGAACGAGCGCACGATCGACACGACTTACACCAACAACGCGGAGAGCATGCTCGGCTACGTCTACCACGCTGCTTTCTGGACTGCGACCAAGGTCGTGTGAGTATTTTGATGAGGCCATATCCGACGCCGACGGGCCAACGATGTAGGAAGTAGAAGCAAATGATGTAGGATTGAGATTGAGACCGAGACCAGGACCGTCCGTAATATACAGCTCTAATGCGCGTGAAAATATATCGTAGCAAGATCGTACAACGTCCTCCCAGATGGCAACGACTCCCGCGGAACTTCCGTTCCTCGTCTTCTCCAGGCTCTCTGGATTCCTGAGAGTGGCAGCGGCAGCGGCAAAGGCACCCATATACAAGTCCTCGGGTGCAGGTGCGGTAAACACAAACTACTTGTAGATTTCTTAGGCTATTCTAGAGAACGGATGCGTACGTGCGGATCGTCTAGCCGGACATGGTGTGTGATGGGGCGTGGTGAGTAGGCACAAACGAAAGGGGCAGTTGGTTCTAGGCGATTACGACGACGACCGGGAGAGGCGGCTCTTGAGCGAACCCAGGAGGCTGCCCGTCCGAACGCGGAAGAAGTAGGTGAACGAGTATATGCAGAAGAGCTGGAGAGGCAAACGGCGGTTAATATCGCGTACTCTCGCAGTATAGTGGGGAGAAAAGACTCACGTTGAAGATGATGAAGGCGACGAAAATACCGAGGTCCCTCCAGTGGTGAGAGTAGAAGATGTTGAAGCTCGTCTCGAGGAACGCGTCCGTGGTCGCGAACGAGCAGTATTGGCAGTCGCTCGTGGCACTGGGGTTGGAGAGATACCCGCCCGCGAACGAGATGTACTTGTCCATGTACTGCGAACACGTTTGCCCTGACGGAGGCTGGATCTTGACGAGTTCGACAGCGGAACATTCGATAGGCAATTTGCCGAGAGCTAACGAAAGGTGACGGGTAAGAAACATACTACAGGTGTTTAGGGGAAGATGGTCATACCTTGACCAAGGAGAGCCTCGATGAGGTAGGTGAAGGGCGACAAGCGGTACATCCACCTCCACCAGCCGAGCTGGCTGAACGGCTGCATGACACCGTTGCTATTGAACAGAACACCGTCAGGAATCCTCCTTGCTAAACCGGCAAAACAGGGTACTCACAATGTCAGCACGAACGAGAACAGGAAACTGAACAGCAGCGCCGCAATCTCCGCGTTGGGCGACATGGCGGCGACGGCCTGGCCGATCGTGGTGTAGTACAGCGGGAGCCACACCGCCATCATGAAGTACGTGAAGCCCGCGCGGTCGGTGGGGAAGCCGACGGTCCAGTACCAGCACAGGAAGTACAGCGAGGACCCGAAGATGTTCCACGGGATCTCGATCAGGATCTGCGACGTGACGAGCGCGGTCCAGCTGTACATGCGGCTGTGGCGCTCGCGGACCTCGTAGACGTTGCGCATGTCGATGAACGCGACCTGGAGCTGGTTGGACAGCGGCACCGAGATGATCAAGGACATGAAGAGCGCCTGGACACACCCATACCATATTAGATCGAATTAAGATCAGACGACTACAACTCAGGCACTCACGAAGAGGTGGTTCTGCGTGCCCTGGATGGTCGTCTTGGCCTTGAAGAACGTGAAGCCGATGAGGAGCGCGGACGCGACGTTCAGCACGATCTTGGCGACAAGGTACGTCGGGTCGCGCCAGTGCGCCGCCGCGTCACGCTTGAAGAGCTCCATGAGCTGGTAGCTCCACGACGTCGGGAACGTGTTGTGCAAGGTCGTCTGCGCCGCCGGCTTGCTGCGGCCCTCGGCGTGGATGCGGTCGAGGTCCTCGTACGTGCGCGAGGCTTCGGCCGACTTCTTCCATGCGGCGTGCCAGTCGATGTCAGTCGTCGCGGTCGCGCCCGCTCCTATTGCGTCCAAAATGTACTCCGCCCTGTGTGTGTGACTCAGTACCGCCGAAAGCCTAGAGACGACGGGGCTGGCACTTACGGGTTCTCAGCGGCCTCGCACTTCCTCGCACCGTTGCGCTCGAAGTAGTCGATGAGCGTGGTAGCACGCTCGCCAATGTCGCCGAAGTACACCGTCTGGCCACCCTTGCGGAGAAGGAGCAGCCTGTCGAACACCTGAAAGAGCTCAGCGGACGGCTGGTGGATCGTGCAGACGATAGCCTGGCCGCTGTCCGCAAGGTCACGAAGGAAGCTGGTGATAGCCCAGGCACTTTGCGAGTCAAGACCGGACGTGGGCTCGTCGAGGAAGATGAGCGAGGGCTTGGCGACGAGTTCGACGGCGATGGTCGTGCGCTTGCGGTGCTCGACTCCGAGGGAGCCCACGATGGCGTCACCGTACGCTTCGAGACCGCACATCCTGAGCACCTTCTCAACGCTGCGCAGACCGCGTTAGCGGGCGGAAACCGATGTAGATAATACAAAGACGTACTAGGCCTTCTTCTCCTCAAGGGAGACGGACTGGGGCTGACGAAGGTTGGCCGAGAAGAGCAGCGCCTCGCGAACGCTAGCCGTGGGCAAGTGGGTATCCATCTGCTGGCAGTAACCGGTGTGCGCCTGGAAATCGAGCGGGAGCGGGTGGCCGTTCATAAGGCGTTCGCCGGTGACAACACCGCCCGTCGTGCGCTCCGCAAGGACGTTGAGCAACGTGGTCTTACCCGCGCCGGACTCGCCCATGAGCGCGGTGAGCTTCCCGGGGGGCACGTAGCCCGAGACGTCGTCGAGGAGCTTGCGCTCCTTGCCGCCGCCGACGGGGACGACGTAGTTGAGGTGCTGGAACGAGAACACGTCCTCGACCTTGTGCGTCGCCTCCTTCATGGCCTGGATGTCGTTGCCCTCCGAAGGGGGGCCCGTGGGCGTGCCCGCCTTCTCCTCGTCGCCGCCCGCCTCCTGCTCCGCCGCCTGGACGACGTCGGACTTGGAGCCGCGCTTGAAGAGCATGACGCTCGTGTCGCCGGCGAGGGAGGTGTTGTTCTCCGTGAGGATGAGCAGGATCGTGATGAACCCGATGCCGAACGCGCAGAGCACGCCGAAGTTCTATTCATGACGTTAGCTGTAAATTATTAAAAGGAACCGGTACGCGCGGCGACGTACCCGCCAGAGGTGGTTGAAGCTGTACTTGTACGACAGGGCAACATAGTCGAGGCCGTTGACCAAAGTCGAGCCGGAAACCGAGCCAACAGTCGTGCACACCTGGTTGGTAAGCGAGACGTTCTCGTACCCGGGGCCTTGCGGCACCAAGACCGAGCAGTCCGCGTGCACCGTGTGGAATTCGTTCACCATGAGCGACTCGAAACCGTACCGGAGAGGCTGTGCGTGCGCAGAGATGGAAAACAATGTCAGCGTGATGCGGATCACCCAGCGCTGCACTGAGAGCGAGAAAGGATAAATAACGTACGTTAATCCAAGTGATCCAGCGGAGCGCGCCGATCATGTACGGCTGCGGGATACTGTACCCGGTGTACAGGACGAGGATGAGCGTCGAGAGACCGGCGATGGCCTGCGCGGGCGCGGCGCTCTTGAACGCCGCCGCGAGAGCACGGAACCAAGCCTTCATGGTGATGGTCATGATGAAAACGAACAGAAGGAACGTGCTGCGGCCAAGCAGCGTCAGCGGCCGCTCCCTTCCGCTATCCACGGACACGAGAGAAGCAACAGAAAGACTCACAAGAACTGGGCCGCACTTTGCTGCAGGCCGACGAGGAAGTAGATGATGACGGAGAAGACGACCATGGTGATGAACGTGATGGGCACGTCGACGAGCGTGAGCGCGAGGCCCTCCACGAACGGGTGGTACATCGCGCCGCGCGACTGCCTGTGCACGATGGGCCGCTGCCCGAACAGGGCCGGGATTTCCGACATGGTCGAGAGCGCCGAGAACAGGAGCGAGAAGAACAGCACACCGCCGCGGGAGAAGAACGTGCTGGTCTCGTTCTTGAGCCGGAGGAAGACCGTGCCGACGATGATACCCTGGAGGACGAACGACGCGAGCTGGATGACCTGCGCGGCGATGCCGCCGCGGAGAATCTGCACGCGGCGGCGCATGAGCGCGCGGGCCTGCATCGGGATCGAGGCGACGAAGGGGCCGCGCTTGTGCGCGTGCTTGGCGTACTCGGCCTTCGCGCTCTGCCTGTACGCGGTGACGCGCTCGGGCTTGCCCACAAAGTCGTTGCGGTACGACTCCATGTCCTCGCGGTTGAGCGCCGCGAACTCGGAGCGGTTGAAGTACTCGGCGAACTCGGTCGCCGTGCGCGGGACGCGGTTCTCGTAGCCCTTGCGCACGATGCGCCCTTTCGGATCCGTGACGGCGACGAGGAAGTCGGCCGTGGTCTGTCGGTTCGCGGGCTCGTACCCCATGTCGATGAAGTACTGGCGTGCGCGGTCTGCGGGCCCGAAGTACACCTGCTTGCCCTCGTAGATGACGGAGACCTTGTCGAAGTGCTCGTATAGCGACTCGCCGGCCTGGTAGATGGCGACGATCGTCGACTGCCGCGCAATATCGGTCGCAATCCGGAGCGCTTGAACGAACTCGAGCGCCGTCGATGCGCTGCGACCGCGGGTGAGCAAAGACCATTCTCAACAGAGATGGATGAAGAGACGCACTCAAGACCGCGCGTGGAGTTGTCCCAGGACGCGAGTCGGCTCCTGGTAGCCAGCGCCTCCGCGATCGATACACGCTTCTTCTCACCACCCGAAACACCGCGAACAGAGGCGTCGCCGACGAGCGTGTCCTTGACATGGCGCAGACCGAACACGGTCTCGAGGACCTCGACCATGCGCGATACATGCTCCTCGCGCGAGATCGAATTCACGCGGGCGCGCGGCGTGCGCGTCTCGGCCGCGAACCGGAGCGTCTGGTCGACGGTGAGCGTCGGGAAGTGGACGTCGTCCTCGGGGCAGTACTGGACATCGCCGCGGTAATGGCGCTCGATTTGCTCCGGGGTGAGGGAGTCGTACCACACATCGCCTTCGACAGAGTGATATTCCTGCCGCTGGTTCGCGAGCGTCTTGAGGAGGGTGCTGCAGCCGGAGCCGGGGCGCCCGAGTACGACTGCGATGCGCGGGGCGCGTCAGTCGCAGAACGGGGTGACTGTATGCGTGACAAAAAAAAAATGACGTACGGAGCATCTCTCCCGGCCTGACGACTCCACTGAACCCTGATAGGATGTCGCGCGTGGCGGGGTGGAGGGCGCTCTGGGCATCGCGGATAACGTTGAGGGGGTTGAGGGTCGAGCCGAGGGTGGGCTGATAGGAGGCGGCGGCACCGACGCCGACGACGCGGAGGTCGTCAAAGACGACGCCGAGCTCTCTGCTCTTCACGTCGGACTCGTCGAGCCTGTGGCGCGGGGTGGGGTTAGGGGCGGAGAGCGGGGAGGGGCTAAATCGGGGACGTACTTCTTGAGGAGGTTCCTGAGCGTCTTCTCAAAGTCAAAGGGGCCCTCGGACGAGGTGAGCGTCATCTCCGACTCCTGCGAGTGCGCGCTCTGCTGCTCGGCGTGGCGCGTCGGCGTGCGGTGCAGGTCCGCGTTGTGCTGCGACTGCATCGACATGGTCCGGCGCAGCTGCTCGACGCCCTCGGGGTCAAAGTGCCCGATGTCGACGTGCGAGCGCGCCGACGTCGTCCGCTGCAGGGGCGCCCCATGCGTGTCGGTGATGGGGGAGTGCGGGTGCTGCTCCTGCGGGCTGGACGGGTGGCTGCTGTGTGCGTTGTGTATGGCGGCGGCCCCGTAGGCGGCGGCGATCTGGGTCGCGGTTGGGAGCTCGGGGACGTGGTCGCGGCCCTCAAGGGACTCGAGCTGGGCAGGGTCCGACATGAGGAAGGGGAGGAGAGGGAGAGGGGCAAATTACGAAGGGGCTAGTAGAGTGCACTAGGGGACCGAGGCTGACCGCGGGTGGTATATATGTGTGCGGGGCTGGACTGGGAGCCGCCGGGCGCTGCTCTCGGGACGAGCGGGGGCGGATAACATATTCGGCAACATAAGCAAAGGTGCGCGTCTCGCACAGGCGGAACGATGGATCGAGAAAGATTCGAATCCACCTCGGCGGCGGCGCGTCGCAAGCCAGCGCGTTACGCCATCTCTTGCCGTCAGTGCTGCTGATCCATGTGATACCGGGCCCCCTTTTCCGCTTACGAGGGCCCTGCTTACCCCCCTGCGTTCCGCTCTTCGACTCCAACTCGCGCAGTGCACTCGTACTTTGGGCCATGCGCCCGACACCCGAGGTACTTCTCGACGTGTGTTGCCCCCCCAATACACGGAGGACCTGCTCAGGCAGTGGGCGACCGACTCGCGCGAAGGATCGACAGAAAGCGTCAGCCGCGTCCGCAAGAAGCAAAGATGCCCGACAATATCGGAAATCCCGCCGTTGTCATCTGCGCTTACGCCCCCAAACTGTGGCCGGGTCCCCACCCCCGTCCCGCTTGGCGCGCCTCGATCTGAATCTGTCTCCACGTCTGTCCCCCCTCATAAACGCGCAGAATGAGGTGCCCATCTCCGTTTGCCCGGCCCCAGTGCCTCCGCTGACATATACCCCGCAGACTGTTCTTAATTATCCGCAGCAGACAGAGCCGTCCGCGCGAGTATGCCACTCTGCCTCCTCGTGTCTCATCTCCCCAGCGTAAGTACGCGCAACGTTCAACCTCGCGTGGTGTTCTATCGAATCGTTCGCGATACTGTACCCCAAAGTTCAAGCTCGCTCTAAGCGGATAGTACGCGAGCAGCGACCTGTTCTATAAAAAATGTACTAATTGGGGCGAGTGCCTGGACGGTTCCTGTCGTCGGGCGCCTCAGCACAAGTTCAGCTTGTCGACGATATCGGGGATCGAGATCGATGCCGTTCGCCGAAGGGACACACAATCCCCACCCGTCTCCGGCACTCTCCAGGTTGTGCTTGGCCAGCTCGACACGGCGAGGCACAACAACAACGCAGCAGCGTCGACACGCCCCACAGGGCAACAGTCAATCCCCTGGTCTGCGCGGCGGGGCACTGATGCGTGCCTCGCTCGCGACTGTGCTTTGTAGTATATATTGCGTCGCATTTGTAGTAGGCTGGCAGGAAGCGGCCCCAGGGCTCGCGCGAACCAAGGCGAACGCTAGGCGAACCAACGGTAAGTAGCTGCACTGCACGGTGATGATGAGATCACACCAGACGCGGCAATCGCAGCCTGCGAACTTCGAACCGCACGCGAACCGACGCGTGGCCCCTTTCGCACAGTGCCCCAACTCCGCCCGCAACAGCAACAACAGTGGCAACAGCACCCCGCACGGTGACGGTGCCGCACCCTTCCAGTACTTGCCCTTCCCCACAAGGCTTGTCGGATTTCATACGGAGCATCCCAGGACCCTCAGACGGCGTGCCCGGCAGCCGGACGGCCACGCCGTACCAGCCACCGCGACCAATTCACTCTCCCTTCAAGTTCCTCCGCGTTACATCGACCCTCAACCTTCTCCCGATCGAGTGGCCGCCGGGGTTACCGCGCTCATGGCGGACCCCACCGACGACCCCGACAGCGGCGACTGTAACGACGGCGGCGTCGTACGCGGGACGCGTAACGAAGTTCGTAGTCAGCGCAGCTAGCGCTCCACCCTGCCACAGCCTGCCACTGGCACTCCGCCCAAGCCCGGGGTGGTGCGCACGCGTCCGGGAGTCGGCGCCGGCGGGTGGCTGTACGGAAGCATCTATGACTGCGGCCCGGGCGCCTCCCCCCTACTAGCTAGTCGCGATTGGCATGCATGATACTCAACGCCCACAGCGGTTCGGCCAGTCCGTGTGCATCCAGGCCTTCATTAGCAGCTCTCCGCATCTGTTCGCAGCGCGTGCTACGCACCTATGCAGGCTTTTAGTGCCCGCCCGAGTTGGCCTCGGCGTGGCTTCGGTACCGGCGTTCCCTTATCATGATGCACTGTGTTCTGCGCAATGCGCATGCGTGCTAACGTTGACGCCCCGTGTGCCCGTCTTGCTTGGACCCTTGGTGCCAGCGGCGGTGGATCTTGGAATGTTGGGCAAGCCGACTTGGAACGTCCAGTCCGCGTCCAGAGTCCAGGCCCGTATTGTGGCACGCTTCAGACAGAACGCTTGTGGTGGCGGCGCGCCTTTCGTACCTCCTAGAATGATCAAGTTCGGACAGGATCGTACCACTAGCTTACTGTGGGCTGAAAAGGGCGAACCGCAGCTTCTCACTGGGCGGGGCACCTCCGTGGCGCGTGTTTTTTTTGTTCGCGCGCTCGGTTCATCTGCCAGCGCGTCTGGGATATGTGACTAGCAACAGTACTAGTGCGCCTGCGATAACGTATGGCCCGGGGAGCGTCATACCTGGGGTGTCAAAATCGCCTACGCCCGGGCGCCCGATCGACTGGGGACGGTGACCGTTGACGCCTGTTGACGCTCATCCCCCCGCGGGTTGTCTGATGAAGATAAGGTTGGGCTCATACATACATGACCAATGCCACGCGAGCGAGCGTTACTTTTCGTGACCTCCGGGTTGTAAATCTATCTGGTATTTGAGAAATGCTTTTGGAGCATAATTGCTTGCGATTTTTTGTCGGGACACAATGTATGCACAAAAAATCGCGAGTCGATTGAGGAGTGAGGTGAATGCCCAAGAGGAGATAGTTTTTCACTGTTATACACGGTGCTAAACCCCGAATACGGTAATGTCACGAGTAGGTTACTATATTGAGCGCTCACACCGCAGAGGGCGCGCCTCGGGGATCGCGGCCTCGCTGTAGAGCATGATACCCCCAGTCCCTAAGGTCACTGAGTGTCCGAGTCCCCTGTCAACAGCTTCTTTTACTTCACTGAGCTATGATTATAGTACTCGTGATTTTTTTGTCTTAGGATTGCGCGCCATATGCCACGCCCTCAGGCTTTATGCACGATCCATCGTTCGAATACCATTAGCGCCAGAGTGAGCGCCCCTGTTCTCTTTTGGGATCGGGTAACTCTCAGTCACACATAGTCACTTGCAGTAACGGCTCAGTCACTCCACGTGGCATTGGTCATGTATGTATGAGCCCAACCTTATACCGCACCGACGGAGGGGAGTGCGAACTCGGGGAATCATGTTCCTCCAACTTGCTGAGTACTGTGTACTAGCACATCCGAGTCCCCCTGACCTCTACTATTGGATTGCTTCTCCACTGACTCCGAGGACGCTCGGGGCTCAGACTCGGGAGTACTAGTGCCAGTCCAGTGGCTGGGCGGCGCGGATGCAAATGCTGAGCCGCATCACGACATTCCATGCGGTGCGAGTGAGCACTCTCATCCTCGCACACATTTGACACTTCCGCTCCTGCAGCGTGGTAGTGAGTATGGCGACACACTCACACAGACACATGCCGTTTAGGACATCAAATTCCCCTGTGTGCCCATCCCCGGGCTCCTCCGGCACCGCTTGCAAATCATCCTTGTCAAACCGACTTTGACATACCAGACGGTGCGGTACGTCCTGAGAGTTGCAACCAATCCTGGGGGAAGGGTGTTCCTGGCAAGTGTAGCGCACTCATTATACACATACGTACGGGCGTTGACCAGGTCTACTGTTCCCCCATGATTAGGGCGCTCATGCATGTCCCCGCTGCTGATATCTGATCACTAGGAGACCTGGAACACTTGGTGTGCTTTTGCTTGCATTCCGCTTACCGGCGTCATGGCAGGCACAGCGTGTGGAGTCGCCAGCGGCGGGCATGGTCTGGCCACACAGGAGACCTCTTCCGTAGAGTCATAGGTCGCGTTCAAAGCCCCTCTCCTCGAGCTCACTGGTGTTCTTTCGCAGTTTTTCTTGGACGCTTGTCTGAGGGATGGACCACGCCATACTAGGCCCTGCCAATATCCTCAGAAGAGTGCGACGCCTCATAGCCGCAGCCGCTGGTGGTACCGTCGTATCACCGGCTTGGTTCGACAAATCACCAAAGTTATGGCGAGTCCCCGGGCCCAGGAGCGGGCCCCCGGCGATGAACCACGGCTAATGGCAACAAGTCTGGACTAATAGCTATAGTACATAAGACGAAACGACCTATCGACACTTTGCTTCCTACTTTGTCAAGCCTGACCCACTAGCCGCCATGGGTCAGTGTCCATCCTTTTTTACGCGGCATGTGCAGTCACTCACCCGCCCGACCCTCGGTCTACTTAGTTCTACACGCCTCATCTGTCTAATAGATACACCCCGCGGGCGACCAGCACGTCCTAGGAGCCCGCGCCTCGATGGTGGGCTCAGGCTGGTTGCCGATAGGCGTCGTGATCGCGCCGGTCTTGGGATGGTCCAGGACCGGTACTAGTATGTCAGCCTCCAACTTCTTCTCACAATAACCAAAACGAGGGCTTACAGCGGCTGTAAAGGCTGCGAGGTATGCGCAAATAACGGCGGCCACCTTTACAGGGGAGAGCATGGTCATCTGAGTGTTTGTTGTTGAGATGTAGTGGTGTTGAGCGTTCCCTGGGGCGAGGTTCCCGCTGGTCCATATATGCATCCCCACATCGGTGTGGAGCGGGTTTCGTGGGCAGGAATGCCAGGTCTACTGCCGTTGTGTCTCCACCGTAGATTGTTATAGAAATGTAGTGCTGAAGTCATTGTCGAACGATAGGAGAGATTAACATGAACACATTGCCTGTGTCTCGTCAGATCGCGCTGTGGGTGGGGCCAAGACGAGACAAACTTGAATAGAGTATACACGCAGAGCTTTCAAATTCCCGGGCCTTGGAGGTCAATACTATATGCGCCACCGACTGGAGATGCCCCCCCTGGGAATAAGCGGTAATAGGAACAGACAAAACAGACAGAGTCGTGTATTGCTACCCTGGTATCGGCACTAGCACACTGTGCGCCGCGCCGGGAGGGTGTCGAGCGTCCGCGGGTCTTTGTTGCAGATGGCAGACAAACCTGGACCCTGGCTGCTGCTAGCCAGCACTTACCTACAGGTCAAACAGTTGGGTGAAATACCACTGGTTCTTCAAGGTGCTCGGTAAAGTATGACCGCATGCATTCACAGCTGACTATTCGAGGCAAACAGCACCGCTACTCCTGGGGAACCACATGGTGCCAGTTGTCGATCCATACACCGAACGAACCCGTATTTATCGACCACACTGAAGAGTATCCAGTCAGCGGTGTGCACGCGCGCGCGCCGGTAGAGCCCGTTTTCGGCCCGACCCGCTACTTACCTATTGACAGCACCGGAAACTTGAAGCAGCGAGGCGCAAGCCGACGTGTGTCAACTGACGACTACTTCCTGCACTCCGGACCATTGCAGTTGTCCGCAACCGGACCAACGACCTTGCCAGACTACGCAGCTCGTGTCAGCGCGACTCGAATCCTCCGAACAAGGTCAGACGCAAGGCTCACCGGGGGGCTCGGCTCAGGCATAGGCGTGGCCACCGCGAGGGCGGCGAAGAAGGCAAGGACAAGCGCGATAGTCTTCATGGGGGCGAACATCGTCGATGCTTGGTTTGGTTGGTTATGTCGAGTGGGTTCGAGAGTGGGTTCGAAGTCTTCAAAGTGGGACGGGGACGTTGAGGGCACTTCGGGGGGGGTTTTTATACTGTGTTATTGACCGGACGACAGCGGGTTCCATGTGAGAACCAAAAGGAGAAAGCGTTTGGTTGTACCTCCTTGTAGCTCTTTAGTTGCGGCTACGGCGATGCTAAGAGTCGTAGGAGTTAGCAGAAGCCTTAAATTGGCAAGTCATCTGTAGGCTGTCGGGAGACTGTAAGGTTTTGTCGCCCAGGTACGGTACAACATATTGCCCATCGCTCGTCGGGGTGAAGACCCCCAACATCAACGCAATTCAGCTAGCTGCTATCCCCGTTCTTCAAACACTTACTGACTTACCGACCGGCAGTGCACTGTATTAGCAACCGTGGGTGATCACACGGACCCTTCAAGCCCGACGGCCCACACTAGCTGTGGCATCAAGAATAAACGTGAATAGCAAAAAAGTAATGGCCTTCTCATTCCATGATCTATAACATCATGCAAACGCAGCCTCCGCCTCACTCGACAGCTCCGTGAACCCGTCGTTCTCCCCCTTCACGAACGCACGCGTGCACTGCGCCATGGTGACCGACCTATATGAATAGCCGTGATTAGCATCTACGTCCTCACACTACCGCCGACACGCCATAAGAGGAAACTCACGCTCGCGAAATCGGGTCTGTCTGGTAAAAGTTCTCGATAGGCTTCTTCAAAGGCTCGCCCGTGACCTGCGCCTTGGCGGTGCCCGCGATGAGGGCCTTCAGGCCAGTGAGGGCAACGTCGGTCGACGTCGGCTCAAGAGTGTCGTAACGGAGAAGCGTGGGCGAGATCTCCCACATACGGTCCCGCAGGCTCAGAATGTCGTCATAAGGCAGTGGCGAGCCGACGACCTCGGAGAGCGCACTAGCACCCGCGTCAGGTTACGCTAGCACAATCACAATATACGTTGTACGCACCGGATGATCTTCCAGTCCTCACGCGACGCGCCAGGAGGAGGCACAGCAGCGCGACCGACCTGAGCCCGGCCCTCGGTGTTCACCCACGTCACGCCCTTCTCGGTATACGCGGCACCGGGGAGGACAACATCAGCAAGTTGGGCACCGAGGTCACCGTGGTGACCCTGGTAGACGACGAAGGCATCCTGAGGGATGTCCTTGGGATTGACCTCGTCCGCGTTCAAGAGATACACGAACTTAGGCTTCGCCGCGGACGCCTTCTTCGAGGGAACAAAGCCGATATCGTAAGCCGCCGGTCGCGAAGCCACCTAGAATAGACGAGTCAATTTCAAACGCTCATGAGATCCGGTGGTTCAAACGTACACGCTGGAGCACGTTGAAACCGTTCCATTCGGGCGTGACAAGCTTCTCCTTGTTTGCCTCGACGAACTTAGCAAGAGCATTGTACACGGCGGCGCCATCGGCGTGCTCAGCCAACGAGCTGCCAACGATGATCAAGGGCCGCTTAGCCTCCTTGAACTTCTTAGCAAACTCGCTCTTGCCCGCGACGAAGTCCGCAACGGCCTTCGCATCCTCGCCGAGGTAGTCGTAGCCATACGTGGTATCCACGCGCTCACCGATGAGACCGACCTCGAGGGGACTGTGAAGCCAGCTCTTGCGGATGCGGGAGTTAAGAACCGACGCTTCGTGACGGGGGTTGGTGCCGACGAGAAGGATCGCGTCCGCTTGTTCCACGCCGGGAATGGTAGAGTTGAAGAGGTAGTTGGAACGTACGTCAACTGCGTGCACGGGTGCAGCGTGGCCGCCAGCCTGGTCGAGAGCAGTGTTATCAGAGCCGAGACGGTTGACGAGATCCTTGAGCGCAACAAGCGACTCGGTGTCGGCGAGGTGGCCTGCAATAGCCTTGATCTCGTCGCCCTTAGCACCAGAGCGAGCGAGACCTTCGGCGATCGCGGTCAAGGCGTCCTCCCACGACACAGTCACGAAGCGGTCGCCTTGCTTGACGAGAGGAACCGTGAGGCGTTGGAACCGGAGACCGTCGTGCGCGTAACGCGTCTTGTCACTGATCCACTCCTCGTTGACGTCGTCATTGGGGCGGGGTTGCACGCGCATGACAACAACGCCGCGAGAGTCGACACGGATATTTGACCCAACCGCATCGAGAACGTCAACGGAGTCGGTGTGCTTGAGCTCCCATGGACGGGCATGGAACGCGTAAGGTTTACTCGTAAGCGCACCGACGGGGCAGAGGTCGACAACGTTGCCAGACAGCTCGGAGTTCATGGTCTTGGCGACATACGTGCCGATTTGCATGTCGTTGCCACGTCCAGTCGTACCAAGCTCCTCCACTCCCGCAACTTCGTTAGCAAACCGCACGCATCGTGTGCACTGAATGCAACGGTTCATAGAGGTCTTGACGAGAGGGCCGAGGTCCTTGTCCTCGACGGCACGCTTCCCAGCAATCTCGTGGAAACGTGTTCGGTCCGCGCCGTAGCGCATGGACTGGTCCTGGAGATCACACTCACCACCCTGGTCGCAAATGGGGCAGTCCAGGGGGTGGTTGGATAACAAAAACTCCATGACGCCCTCGCTTTTCGGTCATGAGCACACATGCCGGGGTAAACAGCCTGAATTACTCACCGGGCTTCATGGACCAAGGGAGTGTTCGTCCATACCTTCGCACCAGGCATAGCAGGCATGGCACTGTGCGGAGTTAGCGATGGCACATGCCACGCATGGAGGACTACTCACCAAGAGGCAACAGGTTTTGGTGATCGTTCTACCTCGACCAAGCACATACTATTGGAAGATGTGAGCACGAGGATTGGTGGATAGGTAGGATGTCATAGAGACTCACCGGCAGTTACCCGCGATAGCCAGTCGGTCATGGTAACAAAATCTGAACCAGCGTCAGAGGCCGGCCGGAGCGCATGGAAAGTATGTGCAAACCTAGGTATTGTCGCGCCGGCGGCCTCACAAGCCTGGATAAGTGCAGAACCTGCCAAAACCGCGTCAGTACCGGCGGAGCCAATCCTCACAACAGATTTAGGCACACACCTTGGGGGACCGTAACCTCCTTGCCGTCAACGGTAAGAGTAATGTCCGCCTTCTTCGCCGGCGTTGATGAGAACGTCCGACGACCTGGGCAAGACGTTCGGCGCTGCGTGAGCAGGCCGTCAACTTAATTGCAGGAGGGATAGCGCACTTGAGCGAGTCGACGCGGGGCCTACGACAGCCTTGGCGAGGACGCCCGCGGAGGCAGGCTTGGAGGCCGACGACACGAGCCGTAGCATGGCTTCCGCCGGGCAAGAACTAGAGGGGTATGGCGGAGGGGAGTACGCACGTCGGCGATGTGCTCAACGACGAGGAGAGGGTGGAAGACGCCGCGCTCGTCGCGCAACACGATGACCAAACTCCGGCTTTGGCCGAAATGCAAACGCGCGTTTTTGATTGGCCCGAATTTATCGCTGCTTTCATTGGCTTCCCCCGCCAGGGCCGCGGCCCGTCTGTCCCTCGGCAGAGCAGGCACGCCCCCGACCGTCGACGAGGACGCTTGGACAAGTTTCAGCCTTTCAGACAGTAACATTAGGATTGAAGGAGGTACGTCCATAAACATATATCAGTCATCGGCGTATGATACATCGCTACTAATACAACATGTCCGCAACACCAAGCCATGCCAAAGCAAGTAGCGACGAAAACCAGAGAAAACAGCAGAGCAGAAACCTACGGAACATAGACCACCATCAACACATTTACCACCAATTTCTCAATCTCCCCGAGTGCAGATACAAACGGCACACGCTCCTTGGCAATGAGCCCAGGGAAGGTGACGATATCCGACACAATGACAATGTCGGTCTCAACGAGAGGCACTGCGCCACTCTTCATCACACGGTGACGCAGGTCGTCAACCTCGTCTTCGCCAGGTTCTGAACCTGAGCTGAACGGACCACGAATGGGCGGCAGGCGGGCACCGCTGAGGATCGAGAGCGGTTGACGCGCGACGGATGCGGTAGGGCTTTCGGCAGCCTCGTTCGCGAACTCGACGGTCTGGTCGACCGCCCAGATGTAGCCGCCAGCCGTCCAACGGAGCTCTGGTGACAGCTTGTAGAGCTTTAGAGCGTGGTAGAGAATCGAGTCGCCGCTCTTCAGCTGTGCACGGCATCAGTCATGCCCGTTCCGAGAGAGCCCATTCTACTCACATTAGGTACGAGCGATTCAGCGAGCACCTCCCCGGGGTTAACGCCATACTCCCCCGTTAGGTAGAATGCGATCCGCCTGCCGCGCGACATGTTCAGCACGGGCGAGAGCAGATCCAGGAAGTGATCGCTGGGATTGATGAGTGGGTCCGGCTGGATGCCTGCAGGCCCAAACGACTTGACCTGCACGGCATACGAGATCGTGATGCGGCATCCGCTCCGCACAGGCTGGATCTCATAGTCACAGTCCGACATGAACGCCGCCCACTCGAGGTCCCCACCCTTGCCGCCCCGTCCGTAAAACTTCTCCTCCATCCCATCCAGGCTCCGTACCACGAGCGAACCACCGCGGAACTTGACCGGCAGCGTCACGAGGACGGTTGCGACGCGATTATCGAGCGGCCGCGACTGGATGGTTATTCCGTTCCCTTTGGGCCAGATCTCGAGCTTGTCTCGAATGGCCGTCAGGTAGTGCCCCACTGGGAGCGCCGGGAAGAGTGTATTCCGCACTGCCTCGAGGATGGGATGGTTCGCGAGTTCGAGCGTCGCGGTCAATGGGAGGCCGGGAGGGTAGAACAGTGTCTCGTTTTCTGCGTAGCCACTAGCTGATGGATGGGGCAGACACGATGCGATGAGCACATCGAGGGCGGGGGGCATATCGACATCGACATCGATAGGAAAGTCAAGTGAATGACTGATTCCGCTCTGATTCATGACGCCCGGAAATATGTCAGCCACACTCGCTCAACGAACGAACCAAGTGTGCTCACCTGCGACCTGAAGAACAACGTGAGGTTATTAGGGTCCATGGGTGCGCGCCCGGAGACTGCGAACGGGCGAGATTTTGCGTTGACGAGTGCAGCTAGTGCCGCACGATAGGCAGCTTGGCTATCGTATTCAGGGTCGGAGCCACGCCGTCGTTGCTTGCTCGGGGTGTGGGGAACCTTCCCGGACATGGTGTGCTCGATTTCAAACTCGGATACGCTCTGCGTGCGAGGGACAGGTAGATCGGGATACCGGCTGGGTGCCGGAGAGGACATGTTAGACATCGTTGAGAGAGGCATCGCGCGGAGGAAGTGGTCGTCGTCGGGGAGGATGGTGGAGGAGACAAAGGAAGACCAAGGGCGGAGTGCAGCGGAGGCCTGCACCGAATAATAGAGTCCGCTGCAAGCGAAGGTAGCGCGGCCGGGCTGTGGAATCGGCGCGTCCGTCCACGGCCATGCGGGTCTTATGACGACAGGCCGCAGAACATAAAAAGCGCACGACCGTATCTGCTCGGGCCACGCTCATGCAGCGTGTTTTCTCAGATGGGACATCACCACCCGGAACATTCAGCTCTGGCCAGTGGCACGGTGGACGTGATCGCGAGATAGCAGATGCGCGCGGGTTCTGGGAGGCTGGGATTGAATCGCCTGGGCCCTGGTACCTGCGAGCGCGGGCGGGGTGTTTAGGACCCCCTTCGCTGTCGTCCCAGCCCGGTAGTAAGCCTGCAGCCTGTGTACGTCCACATAACACGAGCAATACGCTTACCGTCACCGCGCAAATCATTCGAGCCTTCGCGCAGTCCAGAACCTCTGGCCCGCGCACCAGCCTGCGGAGGCAGCGCTCCACGCTGGGGCCCCCGGGGGAAGGAACGCGAGAGGTTTTCGCGCGAACAACACGCGGCAAAGGCGTGTGCGCACAGAAGCTGGGGCTGCTGAGCCAACGACGTGATTCTCATGTCGTCCAGCCTTGTCCTTCGCTCCGGGGAAAGTCCTACAATCTTCTCATCTTCCGGAAGAAGTTTGAAGGTTTCCATCCCGGCAGGTCTGTGAAACCAATTGGTTGGTGCTACCACAGGCCTGACTGACCGCGATGTGCCTTCGCAGTTTGTGTGGCCCGCTAAAACGCACCGTTATCGCGGATTTAGCGTCAGAGAATACACCGAGCTGCCAGGCAAGGGTCTCGAGCACGCCGCATGTGATGTTGGAGCAAAGCCATGGTGGATGGGGTGAGTATAGATGGAGTGTTCAATTGAACTCTGAACCAGAATCGAGCGCCGTGGCGAAATGTGGCCATGGGCGTCCTTGACTTATCCGGAGGATCCGCGGCACCTCCCTCGTACAGTCCCCGAGAGCAACCTGCGGTTCCGCAGCGACAGAAATTGGTCAGGGAGAAGCCTGCAATCATACGGCGTGCAATTACCAAGTTCTACGATTATTTACGGCGGCGATGACGTGTACGGAGAGCTGGTAGTACATCCTATGATAATTCTATCTAAAATGTCCCGCAGACCCAGGTAGCAAGAGGCAATACGAAGGGCGGTGGGTGACGGAGGTGGGGCAAAGATGCGGAGCGACGGACCATAGTGGCAGAGTGTGAAGAGGTACGTGCATGGCTCATAGCGCGAAGCTCATCGCGTCCCGGTCATCCGACCACAGGCGCGCATACTCTAGACACAAGCGATACACATACGCTGTGGGGAACAAGCATGGCGGTCAGCAGTCGCTCGCCAAACGGGCAACGCGAGGCGGAATAGAAGGGGTCTCGACTGGATGGCAGAGGAAGGTACTCACCTTCCATATCGACCCGCCGCCCGATCGTGCGCTTCCACTGCTTGCCCGCGCGGGCAATCCGACGCAGTCTCCGGTCGCCGTCGATGGTCTTGCGCTTCTCGGAGGGCATATAGAGCACGGTCGCGTTCGCCGCGCGGAGTGTGGAGTCCGTCGCGCCGGAGAAGAACGCGTGGACGTTGTAGATCTCCGAGTACGTTTGTGAAAGGGGAATATAGTGCAGCCTTGGCGCGGGTCAGTCGTTATCACGGGACGGCGGCGGAACGGACACAAGACGCACCAAGGTTGTATCCAATCCGAGAAGAACTCCCGGTATACCGTCGCCTTCATCACAGCGCTGTCTGACTCCATGAAGGAGAAGAAGCGTCCCGAGTAACCCATGCCATCAAGATCCACAATATATTTGTGTTTCCAATGGTCACCCAGATTGACACCCCCGTCGTCGACGCGATGTAGCTGCATGAACGAGTCATGGCCACCAGGGAAGCTATCCGCACCCACAACCTTCACGAAAGCCGCGTCCATGACCTCGTCATTCAGCGCTGCAGCTGGGACGTCGGCGTAGATGTAATTCGTCGACCCCGGAGGATCAGCAAAGACGATAGTACGGTTAACCGAAGAGCGGTCGCTAGCGAGACGGACGAATCTACAATGGAAGCAAGCTCACATGAGGCGATCCCTGTAGCTGCGGATACCACGTACCTATGACGTTGATACTGGGCAGCGAACCCAGGAGGCGAGCTCCCACCGCCGGTCGAGGCGCCGCGCCAGAAAATCTTGTCGCTCTTCTCATCCCATGGCGTTTCCATGTCGTCGACCGGCTTTAGCTGCAGGTTGACGGAATCCCAGCCATACGTATATCGGCGTGTCTGCGCATAATAGTAATGACTCGGGATACGGATGTCCAGATATCCAGAAGCCTTCGCAGGAGAGAAGATCGGGAAGATGGCGGGGATTGTTCGCCAGTCGGAGAAGAAATGGCCTTGATTGTAGTGCGCCCACGGGTTCGTGCAGAAAGAATAGTTACCAGCGGTACTAGGGGCGAAGACAAATTCCTCGCTTCGTGCTGATAGTTGGCTGGTCTGATGCGTCGATGACGCACGGAAAGAGCTGAATAACCGACGCGCTGCAGTGCCAGGCTCGCACGTTCGGCGGAACGCCTCCCAAACGTTGCCCTCCCCGTGCCAGTCGGGGTGATGGATCCCGCTGAGCTCGTTGCGAACAGCATCTGGGCGATATGAAGACTGTCAGCGGCACGGCTATATACCCATGATACCAATAGTATGAAATGGCCACGTCCCGGCTCTGGCGTTCATTGACCGTGACGGTAGATCACTACAACTGAGACCACAGGAGCAAGCTCAAACGTAAGCCCATAGTGTTTCAATTGAGGATTGGGTGAGAACACAAAACTTATATGCTCAGAGTCTTGATGTGTGTCCACGATGCCACCAATGGGTAGCGGTGGTCCATTTCCACGGAGGAATCAACGCTTACCGTTATTTGACTGCATTGTCATGTTTGAAGCAACTCGGCGCTCCCATGGGACGAGTATCCTCCCTTCGGCCATACCATTGATAGGAAACTCCAGGTCGGGTAACTATGTGCCGTCAGAAAGGCCGCTTTGCGACGTATACCGATGGTATACTTACCTGGAGTTGGAACTTCTCTAGCATGGACAAGAAGCCTTTCGCGCGAGCGCTCACATCTTCGCTCTCAAGCCCATCCAGTACGTTCACTGCGGACGCATTACCGCCTCGCACGCGAACGACATCGACAAATGGCAAATGGCCGGCCTGGGATCGGTGAGGCCCACGCGAACCCTCACGGAAAGTAAGAGCACTTACCAAACCAGCCCGCCACCTCAATTGTTCCCCGGACAGCTCCCAAAAAGGCGCGAGATCCTCGTTAATGTTGTCATATTCATCAATCATGACTACACCGTTATCCTGCGCGAACTCCCACCACCGGTCGAACCCGCGTGGGGGTTTTCTGTGGTAGCGTCGCTCATACTCCTTCACGGCCTCCTCTAATGTCTGACTTTGTCTTGAGAGCAGTTCGCGGAACTTCGTCTCGGCGTCAGACATGAGCTTGGGTATCGGGTGTTCCTTAATTGTTGGTCTCGCGTTGCCTCGGGAGAAAGGCAAGTAATGCGAAGTAGGAACCAGAGAATTGTCGGGGAAGTTATCTGTGTCTTGTCGACGCGCCGCCCAAAGCCCCCCTTGCATGAATACGATGACGACGGCCGTGAGGAAGATGAGGCCCTTTTTCTGGCCCGAGAGTCCTTCGTACATGGTGAGAGGTGGTGATATGCTTTCCCGAGGGTGAGTGTAGTAGCGTCTTCTTCGAGGCGACCGATGTCCACAGCGCGACTGCGACGCCGGGTCGGCCTGGGGGTTAAAGAGCGGACTGGTTGAGAGGGGGAAGAGGGGCAGAACAAGCCAGGAACAAGTGCTGGAAATACAGCAGCGCGCCCGCTGTCCGCTGCTTTCCGCTGAGCGGCATTGACTTTTTTGGACAAGTTCCGGGCGCCTAACAAATGCATTATGTCAGCATAGGTAGCGCCTGTGGGCGTCTCTTAGTTACCCACGAGCGTCTGTGGATATAGACTGCGGCGGTACACTGCTTGCAGGGTCGAGCATTCGTCCAGTAACTTCACGGCTTTCGTCTCGACCACCATGAGCTCTTCGGTATACCCTCAACAGAACAATGGCGCGGGGCCCAGTACCTCACGATCTTCTCGCAATAACTTCTACCGACCGGCGACAATAGCCGAGCTAGCTGCGCAAGCCCAAGAGAACCTCTGGGATCCTAGCAAGGGCCTCAAGCATTGGTTACGCACCGCCGAGAAGGCCCGCAGGACGGCGGAGACGCTCATACAGGCCCACGATTATGAAGGCGCGTTTGTGGAATACGCCAAGGCCGCCACGATCGTCCTAGAGAAGCTCCCCACACACAGGGAGTATCAGACGCTGCTGAATGCCGATCAGCGAAGTAACCTTGGAATGGTGAGTGCTTTTTACCTTGCGATTTTTATATGCTGTGTTTCTTCTTCACGGTGAGTTTGGGTGGACATTATCCATATAGATACGCCGTTGGGCGTGGCGGTCAGGTCATGGTAGGTGTCACACCACGCCCAAGAGATCCTGGTACACTCTATACGAGTGTACTCGGAACTTTTGAGGTGGAAGTGGTGGGTAAGGAGGGATATTTTATTTCTCGGGTAGCAATAAGTCATCGAACCTGCGCTATATCTTTATGTGAGGTCTCGGAAAAGCCTAGGACATCCTGCTAGCACCCTTCACCTCATGTGGGCGCTATGATACCCATCTCTCTCGAACTACTTATCAATGTGTTTTGCCGTGATAGCCTGCGAATAGGGGTGGCATCATCGAGAGCGGTGGTAAGAATTCTTCTAGATTTAAATACATGGATGTGCACTAGGGTATAAGCGGTGAGATCGTGTCCACTTGCCCGCTGTAGCCTCGGCGGCCTCCGCATTTCAATTCCCATTTGACTCTTGGTTCACTTTTAAACATGCATTCGGCCCATTGTACCAACTTCTCGTGTTCCATCTGCGTCCGTGTGCGACACATTCCTAATGAAAATGCTCAGAACGGCCAAGACATACTGGATAGCTTGAGTCAGCTGAAGCCTATTCTCGTTGACAAATACGAGCAATGGCAGTCCAGCCAACGCACAACACCCGGCTCAAGCCGCGCCTCCTCGACTGATCCAGGACTCAGCCGTGAAGAGATCGCACGACGGCGGCGGGAAGAGCAGGACGAGGAGCGGGCACGCCAGGCGAGGGAAGCTGCACGAAGAGAAGAAGTGTGGAAACAAGAGGAATATGTTCGGCGACAGGCGGCGGAGCGGGAGCGCCAGGCGCGGGCGGAAATTGAGTGGCAGCATTCTGGGGAGGCGAGGCGTGAAGATGTGGGTGCGAGGCGCGCAGCGGAAGCGCGGGCGATGGCGGAGACGGAACGGGCCATAGTAGTGGACAAGCAGAGACGTGATGAAGAAACGCGACGCGGAGAAGAGGATCGCTCAAGACGGATGGCAGCAGATGACCGACGACGCCAGGAACAAGAGGGTATCGCGCGTAGACAGCAAGAGGCTGATGTATCCGCGAGGTCTGCGCGGCGCGACATTTCGCGGCTCACACCGTCGCCCGTGGGAGGTAGGAGCTCCCCCTATCCTCCCTCGGACTCTGAGCGCAACGCGTCGCGACCGGTGTACGCGCCACAACCAGGTCATCCCCTGCCACCATCCCAGCCACCGTCCTTCACCGATTCATATAGCACTGGCAGCACTCTGCCGGTAATGCCTTTGGAAAACCCGAACAAGTACGACGACGATTCGTCCACGGACGTCGAGGGCGTAGAACGTCGGGTGTTGTCGAAGCCACAGAGGAACGATCAGACCCCGAAGGGCAAGCCACTGGTCCCTGGGTACGTTGCATGCCACCCTCTATCGCAGTATGTATTGACAACGCTCGCAGAGGCCCAATACCGCCCTCGATCCTCACCACAACGTCTCCTCCGCCGCCAGAGCTGGGCACCATCAGGTATCCTTCGCTTATGTCACAACACCAACTAAAGCAAGGCTACGCGCCTTCGCTCCAGTCCATGTTCGCCGACACGCACATTTCTGAACCCCCAAAGCCCGACGCGTCTCTTTTGTTCCAGTCCAAGCCTCAGAACGGCACAAACGGTCTCTACTCCAACATTCTCCTACCTCATCCAGCGCCGATTGTGCCGCCACCCGTGATCCCTCCGTACCCCACACACATGCCCGTGCCAGAAGCACACCGGCCGCCGCCGCCGAGCGCATATCCGCACCAACACACACCGCCCTACCCGAGCGTGCGCGGCCCATCGCCGAGCGGCGCACGCGGTATGCCATATCCCTCGCCGACGAAGCCGACGCCCTCGCACCGGACGACGTCGTCGACGAGCTCGGCGCGGATCGTACCAGGGAACTCGCGCGACGCGCAGGTGCGGGAGCTGCGGACGATCAAGCTGCCGCACGAGTGCCTGCCGCGGTTCCTGTCGATCGCGCGCGTCAACACGCTGCAGAACCGCGAGACGTGCGGGCTGCTACTCGGGAAGGACAAGGGCGGCAAGTACGTGGTCACGACGCTGCTCATCCCGAAGCAGCACTCGACGAGCGACACGTGCATGATGGACGAGGAGGAGCTCGTGTCGCAGTTTACGGAGGAGCGGCATTTGATCACGTTCGGATGGGTGCGTACTACGCTCTGTGCCGTGTTGCGCTGCTCGTCGAGGGCGCAGGGCTTTGCTGATTTACGATTGTCTTCTCTCCGCAGATTCATACGCATCCTACTCAATCATGTAAGTCCCAAGACCGTGCGCTCGGTATGCGTGGGGACGATCCTCACGATGTCTCGCAGGTTTCATGTCCTCGGTCGACCTGCACACGCAGTCCGGCTTCCAGCGGATGCTCCCTGAATCCTTCGCGGTCGTCTGCGCGCCCACGTCGACACCACAGTGAGTCGTGTCGTTCTTATTAGGGACCTCCCCCATGCTGACCGCGCCTCCTCTCGGCGCAGGTTTGGTATCTTCCGACTTACAGACCCTGGCGGCCTGCAAACCATTCTGGAGTGCAACGCGAAGGAAGCGTTCCACCCGCATCCCGAGGTGCCCATATACACCGTATGGTTCTCTTCACGCCGCCTATTTTTACTATATGCTGACGCCCTATGATAGGACTGCGACAACTGTCATGTGCAGATGAAGGATATGCCTCTCGAGATCGTCGATCTCCGGTAGTTGCATCAGAGAGCTGGGTCGGCTTCTTTGGGGGAAATGTATTCTGCCATCTCTATATCGTGTAATGTTCTCTGTAGGTCACCTCTATGTACATCGCTATGCTTGTATCCTCATATGTTGCCACTCCCCACTATGAGTTATGTCTGTGCCGACCAGGTACCTCAAATTCTGCACACGAAGCATCATGCCCAACAGCTGCATGAATAGACGACGGTGTAGTTGGGGCTTTGGAGAGTACTCATTAATGTATTATGGCATCATTATTCCGAATTTTGACTATCTGAACGGCGCACGGGTGGGGTTGTTTGGTACCGGTGGGGCTATCAATAACGCCAACCCGGACTTTGTCTCGCATGCCATCCGTCGACCCCCGACGAAGCATGAGTAACCACTTGCCCGAGGAGTCGCAGAAACGGCGAGAGCACTCCTCCTCCACTTCCCGCCCGTAATTTTACAACTGAAACGAGAGTTCACGTTGAGACAGACTGAGACTGAGACAACCACTCGGGCTCGGGCTCGGGCTACCGATCGCTCAACCCGTTAACGTTCTTCGCAAAACCCGCCCTACGCCGACGAGGAAGAGTATAAAAACACCTCTAGCCCGAGCTGTAGAGAATCAGTCCCACACAAGACTACCAGTGCTCTCGTGAACCCGAACCAGTCAACAATGTTCTCCGCCACCAAGACCGCCGCGTTCTTCATCTTCTGCTACTTCGCCGCCCTGGCCGCTGCGAACCCGGTGCCCAGCCCCCCGGTGAGTTACCACAACGCCGATGCATTCTGTGGGTCTAGACGCAGTGGGGTGCTGACCGTGGGGAACAGACCGGCAAGGCTGCTGCAGCCCCGACGGCCGACATGTGCTGGACGCCTGCCAACTGCAAGTAAACAGGAGGCAATAGACAAGCTCTGCAGCATAGAGCGCTAAGCGGCGAGGAGGTGGGTGCATTTTCGAGAACTGCAGGAGGAGCCGTGGGTCACTGACTGAATCGCGGTTTCGTTCAAGATAGTTGGTGTTATCGGTGGAGCTAGATTGCCGGAGGTTGTAGTGTTTGTAGTTGGTGTTATCGGAGGGATTGGATTGTTGGTGGTTCTGGCGTTTGCAGTCGGTGGATGCGAGTTTCATGTGTGAACCAGAACGTGCGCGTACGCTGTCCTAGTGTATGCGGACTACTATGGGCATTGTCAGTGAGTGGATGGGAATAAGGCCGCCGCCCCCGCGCTGGACGGGCAAGTAGACCCCGAATTGGGTGTTCGGTGAATTCAAGTTCGCTGTGGTCCCCGCTCGCGCGAGAACGCTGCGAACCCCCGCGGCGGACTGGCACGACGGGGACGCACAGTGATGTACATATATATGAGGGTACAAGCACGACATTGCTATGCTTGTACCCTCGTATGTCACCGGTACCTACTACGGTGACGTCTGTGCCGAATGGGTACCTTAAATTCTGCACCCGAGCCTGAGGCACCGTGCCCAATAGCTGCATAGACGGATGGCGGTATAGCTGAGGCTTTGGAGGGCCCCGTTTGCCAACATGCTACGACACCACTATTCCAAATTCTGACTATCCGAACGCCGCACGGGTAGGCTTGCTTGGTACCTGTAGGGCTATTATGTAGTGATGATGCAGACGTGGTCAATGTCTCGCATGACACCCGTCGACCCCCGCTGGCGGAGCATGGGTAAACAACTTGCCCGGGGAGTCGCAGAGGCAGCTGAGTTACAGTAGTGAGAACTCCCCCTCCACTCCCGGTCCGTAATTTCACAACGGAAACGAGAGTTCGCGCTGAAACTGATCCAGAGACCAAGACAACCACCTACGCTCGGGGCTACCGGCCACGACTCTCCTCGCAGAACCCGTCGTTCGCCGGCTGAGAAGCGCATAAAATGCCTCCAACCTGCGCTGTGGAGAATCAGTCCCACCCACAAGACTACCAGTGCTTTCGTGAACTTGCTTCAGTCCTAACCCAACCGACAATGTTCTCCGCCACCAAGACCGCTGCGCTCCTCTTCGTCTGCTACCTCGCTGCTTTCGCCAGCGCGAACCCGGCCCCAGAGCCGAGCCCTCCGGTGAGTCTTCATAAGCTTGATGCGCGCCCTGCCATGGGTCTAGATAGGTTAGAGTACTGACTGGGCTGACCGTGCGGAATAGTCGGGCAAAGTCGCTGCAGTCCCGACCCCCGACACGTGCCGGGGGATTGCCGACTGCAAGTAGGCAGGGGGGATAAGAAATCGTCGCAACGGGTGGAGTTAAGGAATGAGTTGTCTGAGGAAGAGGTAAGTATATTTTCAAAGATGCCGGGAGGAGCCGTGGGTCGCTGACCGAATCTGGGTTCCGTTCGGGATAGTTGGTGTTATCGGTGGGATTGGATTGCCGGTGGTCGTAGTGGTTGTAGTCCGCGAACGTGAATCTCGTATGTGAACCAGAATGTGCGCGTGTGCCGTCTTGGTGTATGCGCATTATTATGGATATTGTCAGCTGGTAGACGAGGATAAGGCCGTCTACCTAGCGCCGGACAGGCGAGTAGACCCCAAAATTGGTCTTCGGTGAGCTCACTGGGGTCTCCGTTCATGCAAGAACGCAACGAACCCCCGCGGCGAACTGACACGACGGGGCAGCGGGATTCTCGAGAACTGGGGTTATGCCCATGCTGCTGCTGCACCGTACGTGCGATGCTCGTATCCACAGCGTACTTCTGCAGTGAGTGCCCGCTGAATGGCAAAATGAAAAGCTACTCAGCTATGTGAGGCCGCGCGAACTGCGATACGTGATGAGTCCGCCCGCGATACTTCGTGTGGACCGCCGAACGAGATATGGGGTGCCTTTCAATGATTCTGAGGAGGTTGTGTGTACGGCGCGCTTACATCAAAGAAGGCCGTGCACAACCGAGAGTACGAGAGTGCCGTAATATGGTACCTCCCAATTCAAAGTCGGCTGCTCACCTTGTACCACAACCTCTCCGCCCGGTATGGGCATTTGCGAGCAAACGGTCGACACTTCAGCTCGCCGAGACGCATACACGGGCCGTATGGCGCATCATACGGGCAGGGCGATAGTGGGGCGTATCGCCGACCGGGCCCGCGCCAACGCTGTCGTGGCTGCGAGCATCAACACGGGACGCGCCCTCCAAGAGGGAAAAACGCGTCGTCGTCTCGCGTGCGTCTCCCGCGATCCCTTGCATCCCACCCCGGCGTTCACCCTGTCGCTCGCTTGTCGACTGGAGTGAGTCTTGTGACCCTCGCGGCGGATAGCATGACGGCGTTCGCAGCTGAAAGCTCCAAGAAGATCGGTCCGGTGCTATCAGGCGTTACGACACCGTCCGCGCAGGACATGGAGGGCAGCAGAGGTGGGCGCGCGCAGGCCGTCGTGGTGTTGGCCGACGCGGACGACGGTGGACGCGCGAGAGTCGACGATCAGCGTGTTTAGCCTTTCAGACGTAAGGGGCCACGCGAGCAAGAGCCCGGGGGTCGAGCGAGGGCGGACGCATGTGCCTGCCGTCTGCTCGCGGACAAACTCTTCTCCGTCTTCTGATCAATTGTTCACGCGCGCTCGTCCATCGCGCTCTGGGGTACCGTCCTCCGCATTTATTCGCCAGGCCTCCTCCTTTCCGCCGACCTGCAGCTCCCGCTCCGTGTCCCTCTCTGCCCCCTCCACCCCTCCGACCATCAGCTCTCGACACTAGCAGGACAGAGGAGTAGCCGCCCATGGACAACGCCTCAAACAGCTCCGAGAAGAGGCAGGACGCCCAGGTGTGAGTGTCTTCGTCTGCTTATGTATTCCGCACCCAGAATAGTGTGGGTCCCTTCGGAGGTGCTCATGTGTTTGATATTCTTAGCTACGAAGACGTCGATGGCATCGCTGCAGCCGTCGCTTCGGGCGAGATTTCGGAGGCGCTGGTGGTCGCAGAAGGCGAGGAGCGCACGACCCTCTTCGTGTGGCTGCTCGTCGCCTGCGCGAGTATCTCCGGTCTGCTTTTTGGTGCGTATCGCCCCTCGTGCACGCCCATAGACGATCTCTTACGTCTGATATATAGGTTATGATACGGGTGTGATTTCGGGAGCATTGGTAACGATCGGCGGTGACCTTGGACCCGCTGAGCTCTCATCCGGGCAGAAGGTACGTTCATGCCTATGGCATACCTTCACCTCCACTTCCCTGGGAAAACGACTATCTTTTTCTCCTCCCCACCTGCGTATCCGCAACAGACTCTTCCTTCCCATGCCCTGCCCGTCTTCTCGCGGCATGCTCTTCGAAATATTGGGCGTCTAAAAGGCGCTTAGGCGACCACTTGCCGAGAGCGGAGACCTCCGCGTACTTCTCTGACCCCCCAGAAAAGGCGAAAGGCAGCTTGTCCCTCGTACACAGTCCCGGAAAATACGTTCGCGAAATGAAACCACAGAGTTCTAACGCAAACGGCTACAGGAACTCATCACTTCATCAACAACGCTCGGTGCCCTCCTCGGCGGTCTCGCCGCGGGCATGCTCAGCGACTTCCTCGGCAGGCGACCTGTAATGGGCATCGCAGACATTATCTTCATTGGTGGAGCAATTGGGCAAGCCGTATGCCACACCGTCTGGTCCATGGTGCGTTCTTTTACCACCTTTGCGCGCGTAGCTCCCTGCTCACGGAGTCACGGGTCGCACTTTCAGATTGGCTGCCGCTTCCTCATCGGCATCGGCGTCGGTGTGGCCGCATGCGTCGCCCCTCTATACATCCAGGAGCTCTCCCCGACGCGCCTCCGCGGCCGCATGGTCGTGGTCAACGTCGTTCTGATCACGGGAGGCCAGGTCGTCGCGTACGGCATCGACGCCGCGTTCGCCAACACCCGCGGGGGCTGGCGCTGGATGGTCGGTCTCGGGGCCGTCCCCGCGGCCCTGCAGGCGTTCTTCCTGTTCTTCTTGCCCGAGTCGCGTATGTTTTGTTGTTCTTCTCTCGCGCGTGTTTGCGTGATGCGCGTGGTGTGGGTGCTGATGTCCGGGCGCAGCGCGTATCATGATCCGTAGAAACGACTTTGACGCTGCGCGCACCACCGTGGGCAAGATTTATGCGCATGCTACGCCGGAGCAGGTTGATTTGAAGGTGTGGAACGTCATGAGCGGTTCGGACGAGACGTTATACTCGGACTGACGGTTATGTCAGGTGCGATCTCTTGCAGCGGCGGTTCGTCAAAGCGTCGAGATCACGAACTCGACCACTCTTTGGGAGCGGCTGCGACTGATCGTCGCTGACCCCATAAGCCGCAGAGCCCTCAGTAAGCCAAAACTTACTCTATAACGGCTGCTGTGGCTTATAGGTGTCTACGTACCAGTCGTAGGATGTGGCATGCAGGCCTACCAACAACTCTGTGGATTTAACACTGTAAGTCCACCGCTTGATAGTCGCAGCCCGCCTTCCTAACCCCATGGGCGTAGTTAATGTATTATAGCGGTACGCATCGTATCTCCCTCCGTATGATATTGAAATCTGAACACTCACGGTCATCCCAGCGACTCTTTTCAAGGAGATCGGGTTCGACCAACCGACCGCGGTCGGGCTCATCGTCTCGGGCACGAACTTCATCTTCACGCTCATCGCGCTCAAATACATCGACATCATCGGGAGACGCAAGATCATGCTCTGGTCCGCACCCGGCATGATTATCGGTCTCGTCCTCGCGAGCGTCGCTTTCCACTGTTCGTGTCTACGCTTTATCTCATTGTCCGCGAGGGTGTATGCTGAGGCGCCGCACAGTCCTAACAAAGAAGACTGGGGGGAACCTCGTCGACGGAACACATTATTCAACGACATGGTCGGCGATCGTGCTGCTCGCCATGATTTTCTACGTTGCGTCCTACGCGACCGGTCTCGGAAACGTGCCCTGGCAGCAGGGCGAGCTCTTTGGCCTCGAAGGCAAGTCATCTCCTTCCCAAATCCCACACTCTCCAGCCCTCGATCCACATCTCACTCACCCACTTCCCTCCCCTGCACACAGTACGCGGAATCGGCACGTCCCTCGCGACGACGACGAACTGGGCGGGGAACCTGCTCATCGGCGCGACGTACCTCTCGCTCATGGACCGCATCACGCCCGCGGGCGCGTTCGGGTTCTACGCGGGCCTCTGCCTCCTCGGCTGGCTCTTCTGCGTGTTCTGCTTCCCCGAGACCGCGGGGCTCTCGCTCGAGGAGGTCCGCCTCATCTTCCGCGCCGGGTTCGGCATCCGCGAGAGCGAGCGCCTCCGCGAGGAGAAGCGCGCGCTGCGGGCGGCGGAGAAGGCCGCGAAGCGGGCGCGTGCGGGGGAGACTGCGAAGGCGAAGGCGAGGGCGGACGGTGAGGGCGAGGGGGAGGGTGAAGGGTCGAGGGAGGGCTCGGTAGAGAAGGTATGAGATCTGTGCGCGACGGATTTATGAGATTGTGCATCGCTTACTACTCACATGCATGCTTTGGTACTACGACTGGAACGACTGTATTCTTTGTATACGAGCGTAATGGATATATTACTGTACGGATGGTAAACGGACGAATGGTATACCGTGAGTTGGCGTGCACACTCTTCAAGGTGTCTATGTCGGCCACCTTGACGACACTGGTAATTGACGGAGCACCCGCGGCGTATGTAGCAAAACTCACGAGTAGTCATTGACAAATGCACATCTATGTCGGGCGGTTACGCAAAAACCGACCGCGAGTATGAATACCTGTTTCGATGTTTATCTGGCTGGGGGTCACTATCGACCGATGCCCGTGGTCGCGCCGGCGTGTTTAATAAAATATCAAAGCACATACATACAGGACGTAAGTCTTTATTCAAAAGGGAAACGAAAATAAAACCCTCGGAGTTCACATATAATACTATAACGCTCGAGGTAGAAATTATCGAAAAAACTGGTGGCTCTGCAACCACTTGGAAACGAGAACACGACTACCAAAAATTCCAAGGGAAAGGGATTTGAGGGCAGTGAGCTGACATACGGAACGCAATCACGGAGAGAAACGCGGACGTGTGTGAAGCCCGAAGGTACCTCCGCAACGCATTCACGCCTCCCCTGAAGCGGCGATACGGGCACGCATGCGTCGTCCCGCTTTGTATTTCTCCGCCGAGCCGGGCTTCACCCAGCTTGGCTCGCCGCTGTCCAAGAAGTGCAGAACATGTTCCCGAAGGCGCGGGTGGCGGCAGCCCTCGTACACGCGCACCCACTCCCGCCGCACGAGCCTCCGCCGCTCACTATTACCCGGCACCCCCCGGCCTTCGCCCTCGGCGCCGTCCACCTCCATCTTCGCGTCCCCGCCTCCTCCATCTCCACGCTCACCCTTCTCTGTGGCAGCCGCGCGGGGGCGCATGCGCTTCCACATCCACACCTGGACGCCGGACTCGTGGTGGTGCAGGTGCAGACGGCCGGACTGGTCGGAAGCGGTGGCCGCGCGGAGAGGCCCAGGAGGAACGGTACGTCGGTACTCGGACCACGACTCCGTCCAGACGGTGCTATAGGCCGTGCCGCGGATCTTGCGCTCGAAAACCTGCATGTACATGTGCGTGGGCGGGCGGGAACGACGGGGTTCGCTAGCGATGGCCGGCGAAGGTGAGCGGGAACTCGGCGTGAAGAGGGATCGGTAGGACGGGCACGTGGGGGTGTCCGGAGCGGGAGTTGGAGATTGAGCCCGGGGCGGCACCACGGTGGGAGCATCCTTTGCTGAGGAAGGTGTATTCGCCAGAGCACGAGAGATGGGGGAGAACTTGTCCTGCGTCGGAGTGTTGCCCCCGTGGACGGATGGCTCGCGGGCCGTCGCATAGCTTACGACGCTGTCGCGGCGAGAAATTGGTGGGGCCTCACTCCCATGAAGGCTGCGGATGCTTATGGCTGGGGAGAGGGGCGCACAGGCATGCTCTCCGGGCGCCTTGCGCTCCCCATGGGCACAAGCGGGATGGCCATGGTGGCAAGGCGCGCTGCCGGTATTGAAGAAGCTTGCGACGTGCACAGGGGCGGGGTTGTCTGTGATCGTTCCGGCGCTGTTGTAAGTGACGTGGATCGTGCCGTTGCCGGGAGGAACGGTGCTATATTGATAAGGATGTATATCGGTCAATGGTGTGTTAGGATGAGACGCTGAGGCGGCTACTGACAATTGGATCGGCACAGGTGCCCCTTGGGTTATGTTGTTGCTCGTGTATGTGACTTCGAACTTTCCGGTCTACGGCAGTAGTGGTCAGGTGCCGTCAATTTGTGCGGAAATTCTTGCTCTACGTACTATAGAGTGGATGATTCCATCGCCGGAGCTGGAGATAGTTCGGGACCCGAGCAGGGCACTGGGTGGGATAGGGATTACAGGGGGACCGACGGCGAAGCCGAGCATTGGTGCCCGCATAAAATAGAGAGAAACGGTTGGGAAGGAGGAAAGAGAGAGAGAGAGGGAGGGCGCCTATTGCGCAACCTTAAAAGCTTGAGATAAGGTTTTTAGCAGACCTTGTCCAACGCCACCGATCGTTCGGTCCTGAGCTGTGATCCAGTCCGATTGGCCACTGGTCAACGTTTCTGCGGCCGACGCCCAGGCTTAACTCAGGGCGGCTGGGGCAGAAATTTGGTCGACGAGCCCCGCGGCCGACAGACTTGACCTGCTCTGCGTGACATATTCATGTGCCTCGTAAAATCAGCGGCGAAGGCGTGCGGGCCGTCTAACTCGCTCAGTTGCGGGTGCTCCAAGCAGCTCATGCACCTAGACACCCGACACCCCCACTGAGCGAACAGAGACAGTCCGGGATTCGGAATGTTGCGTTATTACTGTAGGGTCCAGGGTTTATGTGCGCACCCATGTGCGTGCGTTGCCTCGATCGACTAGCGTGAGGACCAAACTATGGCCTGCCAGTGCTACGACACCTTGTAATTGGCCGAAAGTTTAACGCGTTGTAGCACAAGCATCCTGATTCTCCGTCAACGTAAACCATTCCATCCTCAATAAATCCGACGGCCATACAGACATACGGTGGGTTTGCAGCGGACTAGAGACCATGCTAAAGATTGCAGTCCGCCAGCCCTTCACGATTTCCGGTCCGCTTGAAGCGGAATATATTTAGGAATTCCCTTGATAAAAACCCTACGCAGAGCTGTGCGAACGGAATGTAGAAGCTGAGAGGTATGCGCACAGTAACGGAATATGTCGCCAGTGATTGAGTTAACGAGGAGTTCGTCCTTCAGCGTCAGGCGTCTGTGCCTCGTGGCACGTGTTATAAATGTCGGGAAGCGCCCTAGCGGAATGGCTGCAAGCTACCACTGCACGTCGCCACCACCCTACTATGCACTAGCATACATAGATAGTTTACTGGCCGCTGTTCATTGATCCGATTCCGAATACACGCTGCGTATGTAGCCGAGGCACTATTATCTGACTTCATGTAGGATTTACTAACAACATTATACAACAGGAAGATCAATAATGTCAAGTTGATCTACGAGAGGATTGATAGGGTATAACAAGACCACTCACAGTCGTATATTTATGCACCCAGCAGGTGGATATAAAGCTATTTATAATCCTCAAATCCTTGTCTACACCATCTTGGCCAGCGCATTCTTCCGCGCGGTCGCCTCCTTGACCCATGAAAGGTTCCCATTCCGAAGCTGAAGAACATAGCCCTTCAACCCCGGGCGGGGATGTTTCTGCCCTAGGTAAACCATCGTCCATTCCCTCTTCGATTCCCGCTTCAAAACGGAGACCATCGATTCAGTGTTTGCTCCCCGCTCAAGATGACCCGGCGACGATTTGGAGTTCAGGCGCCGTGTGGGCTTCTTTGAAACCAACATCCATATTTGGCTGTCTCCCTGGTACGTGTGGATATGCAAAACTCCAAATTTGAGCTGTGGCTTATGGTCCCGCGCCAGCCTCTGCACGACTTCTGGCGGTTCGGTGAGCGCAACATCGCCTTTGGATTTGTACCATTGCGTCTTCTCATCTTTATGATCGCGGACTTTGCGAGAGTAGAGAACCCCGTCGCATTCGCTGCTTGATGCCTCAGTTACTCCGTAAGTTGAGAAAAATCTCTGATTTATAGTGGCTTACACAGGAGGCACATCGACTTCGTCTATTTCAGTGCTGGCTCGGGAGTCTAGTGGTGGCGGTCTGCCGCGCGACGGGCTGGGTGACGAATTATCATTCGACTCGCCGTTGGATGGCGATTGAGGTGCTGTGACGTAGCTAGTGATGCTGCTGCCGGACGAAACTGCACCTCCCTCCGAAGCGGCTTCTTGATCCTGACTCCCGATGGACGAAGATGCGTCTCCGCAACGATGGTTGCGGGACGATGGAGGGGGCTGATCCGTCGTTGTGACATCATTATTGTTGGGTGGATCAGGTATCCCAATGTCACCCTCTCGGTCTACGCTCCTTTGACTTGTGGGTGGCGCCGCCGTACAGTGTGGGATGCCGAATAGCAATATGCTGTGCAGTCACAGAACGAGGTTGTAGTAAGTCCCAACAATACTCGGTGTAATTTTACTGACGAGTTGGGATATATAGACGAGGGCGTGAGCGGCATGTTAACAGAATTTTTGTAGGTCATATGCCACTCGTGCACCTATTGCGCGACTATCAATGATTGGGGAAAGTGCATTAGATGGCATGACAGGAAGACCTACAATGGACTGTGGCTGTGCCGGAACAGGATTAGACGAGGTTTGTCGATTGGCGGGTATGTCGTCCGACTCGACAACGCCGGCATTGGGGATAGACGGAATGCTCGACATGGTAGTTTACGGGTGAGTTCCCAACGGGTCTCTCTGCTATGTGTCTTCTCGCAGCTTCGAGCACGACAGGAAGGAGACAACGGCGCCAACAAAACCCACCCACTTTGACAATGGGTCAATGTCAAAGTAAATGGCTGAAGAGAGGAATGGGAACGCAGCTCATCAAAGCGCTAGTACTACTTATATATTTTCGTAGGGGACCCTCGCCTCTTATTGTCTCGAGTATCCGGACCTTCCCGCACTAAACACTCTTTTGCAGGTTTGGACCGACAGCGCGGCAGATGCACTCAAATAGGCAAGCCCGACGCCCGATGCGTGTATTCCTCTCACGTATCCATGTGGAGGCTACAGTCTCTTAGTCACCTACTGAATGGAATTTGGCGGTGCGTTCTAGGTTTTTATTGTGAACTGGTCATCTGGACGGCAACGCTGCATATGGCCGTTGGGCGCAGTGGCCTCCCTCAGGCTGAGAAGATTGAACAATGGTCGTGCTGGGCGCTGGCGTGATGACGTGTCCCGTCGTGCCAGTGCGCTGTAGTACACAATGTAGCGAACTAGGGCGGGGCAATCAGACCCCGACTAGAGACGTTACTGCTAGTGTCGCTCTTCTAGCTCACGCTCGAGAGTGCAGTTCAGTGTTGTTTGAGTATATTATCAAGCGACCGGGCCTATGGTGATATACTACAGCTAGCGGTCTACACAATCATCACGAAGTTCCAGTCTTCACAGACATAATATGCAAGCACTACGTCCGAGTCTCGATTCAAAATCATGGTTCAGCATTCGTGTTCCGTTCGGCATGCACGTCTCTGTGTGAGTCCGAGCCGCGCTTGACTCATCCAATCCGAGCATTCACACGGTCTTCTTCATGACCCAGACAGGCGTCCCGTTCGCCTCGAAGTGGAGAACACATCTCCTTCTGTAGGGGTGCGCCTGTCCGCGTTGCACGACCTTCCAGCATCGCCCCCTCATGGTGCGTCCTGCGTCAACACTATAGACCGGCGCACCGGGAGCCTGTGCAGGAGTTCGCTCAGACCGGCGTAGCATTCGCCTCGGGACCACCATCCACCACTGTGAGCCCTCTAGATGCTCGTGGACGTGTAGGGTCCCGACCCGGGACGTGCCTACCGACTCCGGGGGGCTAGAGAGCGGGTGGTCACCGTGTGAGCAGGAATAACGCGCTCGGCGTGTGATGTGGGTACGGGACCCGTGTACAGGGTTGCTTCTAGCGCTGAGGACGCTGTCCCAAAATGACCACCAGCGTGAGGGCAGTTTCTGATGGTAGCAGGGGATGGCTTAGTACGGGTATGGGGCAAGCAAGGACCAGCTTACGCTACTGTCCTCGGGTTGACACGGAGTCGCAGCGCTGCGAGACGACAGCGCTGGAGACATAGTACGGGGTGGACTGGCTGCGTTGCTAGCCGGCATCGAGCGGAGCGACTCCTCGTCGACGTCCATGAGTGACCGAGGTGCCGTGGTGGAGCTTGATACACTGTTTGCGGGGGATCGAGTATCCCTCCACAGACTAGCGATCCTACGCCAGTCGTCCAAGGAGGGCGTCACCGCCGTGGCGTGACTTTCGCGGTGTCGCGAACTCAGACTGCCGGCTGGGGGCTGCATGGACGACGGTGGCCCGTGGCCACCTACATTGTTGCGACTGCTGGGCGACTGCCGTTCATGCTGGCGCTCACGATCAGCACGTCCTTGGTCCGTCTGCACGCATTCGTGGTGCAGGACTACGACCGGGAGTTGGGTACTGCAATAATGCGATTAGTGCGTGCTCCACAAGCCCAGGAGCATGTGCATGTCACTCACAGCTGCGTAGCAGATGCCGGCGTGGTAGTTAGTAGCACCTCCACCCAGGGATCGAGAGAGTAAGGGTGCCAGATTCGGTTTTGCGTGTTCTCGAGAGAGGAGGGAACTTGCGACGCATGAATCTGTCTCAGCGTCAGCCTAGGCGCTGGGCACTGAGCATCCAAAGCCTGCGCGTGTTACGATCGCCGGGTGGCTATTATACAGGAACACAACAGACATCATCTGGGCACTCACTTCGTGAATCGCGACGAGTATAGTCACATCTCGGTCAGGTTTCTGCAGGGCAATGATGATGGGCGGAGCACCCCGATGCATCGACGGTGCAGGCGCCATGTCGATGTCAAATGTTATGCGGGACATGCCAATACACGGGTAGGGTGGGGCCACTTGCGCTCGGGACTGACTTTGGAGGGATGGCACTGGTACGAGTTCAAGAAGCCAGCGTATTTGTATCAGTTGTGGTGGCCTTTTTATAGCAGGAGCTCTTACTAACAACACAGGTAAATCTTCTATTGCTTAACTGTTAATTAAGTGCTCTGGAATGGTCACTAATCTCCGCGTTCCCCATCTCAGAGAGAGGGTCAGAAGAACAACTCCAGTAGGGTGCACACTCTCAGGCTACTTCGGCGATAACGCCGTACGCGTGTTTTTGTCCACGATGGCACCGCCGTCCCTCCGTCGACGTCGCCAATGGGAAGGCTGAAAGCAAGTCCGACTGCGATTGTGAAGCGGTCCCAACTCCCGCTGCCAGTGCCCGCTCGAAGGCAAGGTCTGAACGGCAGTGGGGGCATCAGCAAGGCCACGAAAATAGAACAATAGGCATTCAAGAATATCGCATGACCGCCACCCCGACTGCATTGCCCCCACACGCGCGGTCTATTGTCTAGCTCGGGATTTGCCACAACTGGTTCGGGGCCGCAGACGGACGGTGCCGATGACTGGACGGTACCGCGCGCTCCCCTCCCAGGCTCTCGCTCCCCCCCCCTGACCCCCCCCCGAGTCGTTCCCTCCGAGCCAAGGCTCCCCCCCCGTCTTTCATCCCCTCCTCGTACCACTTCCTGCGCTCCCCTCTCGCACCCCCCTCTCGCACCCCCCGCTCGCGCTCCCTTCCCGCATCCCCCTCTCGCGCTCCCCTCCTCGCCTTTTTTCGCTCTTCCTCCGTACCGGCATACTCAAGTGCCGGCAGGAGCTGGAGGCCGCATACGATACCGAGCTCACGCTATACTCCCTGGAATAGCTCATCCAAAATCGAACAATAAGACGCGACCAGTACCTCTGGGGCTTGAAGACCTGCGGATATGAGGGCGCCGGCTCCACTGGCAACTCCGGACTTACTCTTTGGGTTCATGGTGCTGCGAGCAGTGGTAAACCGGCTGGCAGGGTAGTAGTGCTGGGGTCTATGCTACTGGTATGGGAACATGACAAGGGCAATAGCATTTCATTCATTGTAGATAGCTCAAACGGATACATTCGGACTCAACATGCTATCCTGAGCTGTGGAGTCGACAGGAGGGTATATGTGTGAGGTATAACGTAGCAGGTGACACCCCCGGCGATGATTGAGATTCCGTACATGGTGAACGATAATGTATGCCACCCATGGCTTGGTAAGGTGCTGGGCAATCGTGAGTGGGTGCGCACTCCATGTGGGGGTAACGACAGAAATCGGGAATGCAAAGCGGAGATACAGCAGAAAATAAGACGATTGGACGGTAGTGCTCAGACGTACGGCAACGTATCAGGGTGCCAGACTCGGAGAGGCCGCGCCTCGAGGCACACAACAACGAGAATGAGGTGAGCGAGCGAACGAGCGAAAGCAAGATGCGGGAGATTATGTAGCATGCACACCTTCTGGCAGCGAATGGGAAAGCGACACAGCGGAGCGCGGTCGAGAGAAACAGGAAGTAAGACGGAGAGAAAGCGAGAACGAAACTTAGAAAACAGTGGGAATCTTCGCAACCGCCCCACAAAGCACCAGCGCGCGGGGCTCACACATCGTCCTCATCCTCACCTTCACCATCGTCATCATCGTCAAACCGAGACGCCATCCTCCTGCTCTTCCGCCTCTCCGCCGCATACGTCTGCGCAGACTCGCGCCGCACCCACGACGGTGTCCCGTCCTCGAGCACATTCAGCACATAATCCGCGCGCAGGCCGCGGCACGGATGTCGCTCTCCCCGTCCGACCGCGCGCCACTCCAACTCCATGCGAGTCTCCCGCTTTGTCGACGTCTCCCCAGCTCGCGCAGACGCAGACGTAGGCGCGGGAGCGGGAGCGGGCGCCCACATCCACAGCTGCACGCCCTCGGGGTGCGTGTGGACGTGCAGCGTCCCAACGGTGAGCGCGGCCGCGGTGGCGCGAGGGTTCGCCTGGCTGCGGAGTGCGAGCTCGCGGATCGGGCGGGGGGGCCACTTGCGTCGCTGCCCGCTGCGCGACTCGAACCACGCCGTGGCGTACGCGGTGTTGCGGATCTTGCGCGTGAAGAGCTCATCGTCCCAGTGCGTCCTGGCGCCCGTGCGCGGGTGCGCGCGGTGCGTTGCGGGTCGGTGTTAGAATTAGAGAATAGGGAGAGGAGAGGGGAAAGAGGAATGACAACGGAGAAGGGTAGTATACAGCAAGAGTTGCAACTCCTCGCGCTGCCAGGGGCGGCAGGAGCAGGGGAGTTGCAAGTCTTGTTGTACAGTCTACGACGGGAGAGAGGGAACGGGACTCACTTGCAACGGATGTGCTTCTTACGGGGCCGTCTAGCGTCCTTGGGACTCTTGATAGGGCGTAAGGGCGAGGCCGAACGTGACGGAGAAGGCGACGAAGAAGAAGAGGAGGACAGGGTGCGGGAGGGCGATGCGTCGTCCCGCGAGCGGCGGCTCGATAAAGTGGCGGAACGTCGGTCCCCGCGACTACGCGGTGCTGAGGCATAGCTCAAAATATCGCTGGGAGTGCGTACAGGGCGCCGGCGACTCTGGCCGCCTGTAGCGGAGCGGCTTCGACTGGGAGAACAAGGCGGCGGGCCCGGCGTGGGAGCGGGAGCGGGGTGATTGTGGTCGGGCACGACATGGGGCTTCACGTTGTGGGGAAAGCTGCCCTCGGGCCAAGGCCAGTGCTGAAGAGGGCTAACAGTCGCCCCGCTGCATGCACAATGACAGAGGCAGGCGCATGCACGAGGTGCAGCCATGCCCTGCGAGGGCAGACTGCGAGCCGAATCCGGTGAGCAGGAGCCTGGCAGAAGACGCAAGCGACGGTGAAGATGTGAGGTACATACAAGAGCCAGGGCGGGACGGCGTGGCTGGTCTCTGGGCCAGTGTAGGTGGCGGTGATTTCCCATCTGTGGACCTAAGTAACCCGGAAACACCGATTTCGATGAGTGTTGGCACAGTCGCGGATAGCACTAACGTTGTCGACTTACGACTTGGGCGGGGGCCTGCTGATTGGCCTGCGGAGCGTCCGGTGTCGACTCGGAAGCGGAGGCGTCGTGCATTATACCTGACTCTCAATGAAGGCAGAACCACGCGGGGCGAGGGAGGCAATGCTGGTCAATGTCGGCGTGCTTAATAGTACTACCACTGGGATACAGGAGCCTGCAATGAGGGGGCGTCGCGCGGGGGGCGAATCCTCTTCAAATTTATAACAGCGCCCCCAGGGGGTGGAGGGCATTGTAGACGTACTTATGACTCGAGTACCGTACAGCCTTCTTCCTATCGGCTGCGCACCGGCTCTCAAGATCTTTGCAAGCCTGCACCAGGGTTTGTACCAGGTGGTGCGTTATCATCCCCAGTCAAAAGTCACGCTGCGTCAGTCTGCGCAAATATGCGCAAATCTGCGACCGCATATTCACGCAGATACACGCAGAATTTTTACACTAATGCAGATTTGACTCTGCGCGAATCTGCGCGAGTCTGCGCAGATATGCAACGATCACGTGTGATTCTGCGCTGGTATGCGCTCGCGCGTTTGCACTCGCTATTGCAATAAATCATGGGGAAATAAATATATTTTGCTTTCTACACACATACAGGCCGACCGAGACGATGTATGCGAAGTAGTACAGTTCATTTAGCTAGCATATCCCCGCGCCCTTCCTCCGGCCATACCTAGTGTCAGCGTGCCCGTACCGCCTCCATCGCGCAAGTCCCTCAGTGAATATATGCGCTTACCTGGAAACGAAACCAGGGCTTGCAGTGCCGCACCGCCGGACCATTCACTGGAATCTACATCCTGATGGGAGAGAATGCAAAATTAAAATTAGTTTGGGCGCCATCTGTACTAGTGGCAAAGTATGCTTGCCTAGCAACAAAATCCGAGTGCAACCCGGACTTCTGAGATACGGGCATATTAGTAAACACATAGGACTATGATTGAAGAAAAATGGACGCGCCTTGTCACTTTTTCGAGCGCATATACCCAGCCAGTTAGTCCACCTACCACATTCCGAGTCCATGGACCCGGGTCCCACAAACATTCGCGCCGGAATCTATTGAGAACATCAGTATAGACTCCTGTCAAAGGCAATAGGGGATGCAAACCCGGGGGACATGTACGGGATGGGGAAAACGTGAGCGGGGGGAGATGGTGGTGGTTGGGAGACAAGTCTGAGAGTTATATGATAGCCCGAGAACGTGAAATATGTGGAGCACCTTTGTGATAGTTGGAAGGAGCACGCGCGTGAAGGGAGGAGAGACTTGTTCGACTTTGCACGAACGCGCGCGACCGCGTCATGTCGACGGAGCAGACTGGGCATGTTTCGCGCGCCCGTGTGCGCAGACGAAACGGTCGAGACATGCGTGAAGAGGACATGTTTGAACGTCGAAGCAAATGAGATTAACATGGAAGAAACGTCATAAATAGACGCCCGCAGATCAGCGCATATCCGCGCAGATGTATTTTACACCTTACACCATTTCGCAGATTTGCGCATATCTGCGCAGACCTGCGCAGCGTGACTTTTCACTGGGTATCATCCGTCGAGACTTAAGACAGGCGTGCTTCTGACTTGAGTGACGTCGGGCGCTGACGCGGGTGTAGCGCTGAGCTGCGGGGAATACATCACATAGCATGAGACGGATACTAGGCCCGAGTTCCACTGGGGCTACTCGCCACCGAATGCATCGGCCGCATCGAATTCGAGCGCGAGCCTCGAGCCCGTCGCCGCAATACAGCCACTCGCTATCGGGCTGGGGGTAGCGTAGTACACGACGCGGCATGGTTACCCGGGGCATGGGAGAACAGCAGCCCGACAGCTCGACAAAGGCGGGCCTCACGAAAAGCCACAGGGACGCGCCATCCGATGTCCATGCACGTGCGCCATCCACGACTCGACCCTCGCGTCCGCGTTGGAGGGAACGTCGCGTCGCGTCGTTCCAGACAACATCGAGGCTTGAACTAGCCATTTGGTTGGTTGACGCCGCCTCCCGCGAGACATCGCCAGGATGAACGCAACAGATGTTCGTGGAGATGAGATGAACGTTCATATTTCCGCTATGCGACAGGACGACCGTTCCTACAAAGACGAAGACCAAACGCATCAGCCTCCCACCGTGAGCTCGGCACACAGGGGAGAGACTTACTTACACACATACACTATCGGAGCACCCTCACATGTACCGCGCCCTCCGCTGGCGCATCTTCTTCCCGCACGCGTACGTCTTCGCCGACGCCTCCTTCACCCAGCGCGGCTCCCCGTTATCCAGCAGGTGCAGCACGTACCCCTCCATATCCGGGTGCCTCTGCCCGGGGTACACCACGCGCCACCCGCCTTGCCCCTCTCCCTCTCCTTCTCCCTCTCCGTCCCCTCCTCTCTCGCCCTCGCCCTCTCCCCCCACGAACGAAACTGAGGACTCGGACGCCAAAAGTTCGCGCCGATACCCAGACCCACCCCCAGCCCTGCCCCCAGGCCCGGTGAACATCCACACCTGCGTGCCCGCGCCGCCGCGGTAGCGGTGCACGTACAGCCACGCACGCGCGGGGCGCAGGCCGTCGGGCGGCGCGGCGAGCGCGCGCGCGGACGCGCTCGGGCCGTACCACGTCGTGCGCCGCGTCGTGTTCCGGATCTTGTGCGTGTGCCGGTAAGGGCGGAGCGTCGTTGTGGAGCTGCCAAAGGAGGACGTGGGGGGGGGAAGGGAGGGAGTAAGTGGGATGTGAGGATACTTTGAAGGGCGGGTGGACGTACCGTTTGCGCGCGAGGGCGGGGCGTGCAGCGTCGAGGCTCTCAGGGAGCGCTGAGGTGATCCCTTTCTCTACCTTCACGGTGACTGGGGTTCCGACAACGGGCCTGGTGGGGGGTTGAGCCGCGCTAGTCTCGCTCTCACTCCCACTCCCAGATGCGGTCGGTCTGGTAGACGACGAAGCAGCGGGCGCCGGAGATCCCGCCTGCGAGGTGCTCCTCTCTGGGCTCCGCGCGGCAGGGGAACCCACAGGCGGGGCCGCCTGTGCCCCACGACGCGGCAGCGGCGGTACCCGTCCAGCATCCTCCTCGCCGACACGGTCAGGCCTTGGGATCGGGACTGTGACCGTCGTCTGCGGGCGCCCCCCGCTGCCGATGCGTTCGGGGCAGCCCCGCGCGCACGGCGAGCCGCTGCGGTTGGGGAGGCGCGCGAGGTTGGTGGGGGCGGCGGTGTCGTTTGTTATTTGTCCGGGGCCGGTTCTGCGGTGAGAGGATGGGAGGGGGGTAGAAGGGGGTGCGTTAGTGTGGTGTTATGGTGTGCGTGCGCGGGGAAGAGAAAAGAGGGACGGGAGAGAAGGGGGACGTACGGGAAGGGGAGCGAGAGGTCGCCGTTGGGGTTGGAGCCGTGGCTGTAGATGAGCGTGACGGCGGTGGTGCGCCGGGCGTGGTCCTGAGGAATATGAGAGGAGAGAAGGCTGAGTGTGGGTTCAAACAGCGGGTGGGAGAGAGAGAGACTGACGATGCGCAGGAGGACGTCGTCGGGGCGTGCACCCGACGCGAGGCCCTTGAGCGAGAACTCGGTCACGGCCGCGTTCTGTGGGGCGTCCCCGCGTCGGTGGACGTCGCGGGAGGTGTGTTTGCCCATAGAAGAAGCGGGGGCGGAGGATTTATGCTGTTGCGTGGTTGTGGATGGTGCTGGCGGACCCGTCGTGTCGAGGTGGGGGGTAATGGTGGTGAATGCGAGGGGTGGGACGATGGGGGTGGGGCACAGTGCGTCCTGCCGAGAAGAGCGTGCAACCGAAGCTGAAGTTTGTTTTCTGAAGGTTGAGCGAGTGCGGCGGCGGGCGCAGCGATCGACAAGCTTGGAGAGACGGTCGGGGTAGAATGCTGGGGCTCTTATACATTTCGTGCAGAAGAATGTGCGCCACCCAAAGTCAGCGTTCAGTTGCAGGTGGGAGAGGGGAATCCGTAGCGGTATCTTCATGTACGGCGCCTGGGGGAAGTGCAAGTGTGCCACCCATGATACCGGGCTAGCAGACGCAACGCGCGGTAGCCGGCTTGCTTGCCTCGGTGAATGAAAGGGCTTTGGGATGGGACGCGGCTGGACGTTCCGACACTACATTGTCTGTCCTGCATTTTGTCGACGCGGAGGGTTGCGAATGCAGGACGCAGTGCGGGAACGGAGCAACGAGAGGTTGGGTGGCAGCGACGGCAGAGTTGGGATGCAGCAATGTCGACCGTGTTGTGGGTGCGGGCACAGCTGGGCGAGCGAGCGATCCCAGGCGATCCCCCGGCCGGCAAGCGCGCGCCTAGACCGATCCCGGTCGATCAGAATCGATCTCGGTCTCAATATGTGCTCCAGGGTCACGTGCGTACCGCTTCAGCAACTAGACCGATCAGATCCCTTTTGAGATCCTGCTCGTGTCCACTGTGTCAGACCTTCATCCAGTAAACGCTCGAGCCCGAGCCTTGCGACCTCCGTAAGTACAATCCAACATGAGCTCATCTTCTCACCGCGTCATCCGCAGGCCCGCACGGAGCATCTGGACAACGTTGAAGTCATCGGGTCATGAGAGAACTGGACGCTCAATTCGTCATGGCGGCCAGTCCGCCCGCACTTCACCGACGAGGCCCTACGCAATTTCAGTGCCCGCGCCGCGGATGGGCCTTTGTCGTCGTGAGATCCCCTCGCAGTGTTGACATTGCAGGCTAACAGGGTATTTCACAAGCCTTCTGGATTGTCGGGTGCACACAAGTCACGACGTCGACGAATGCCCGACAACCCACCAGGGATGATCATTCGTACTTAGGGCCGACCGAAAAGAAACCGTCCGACCCTGTCGAGCACCGAAGCATAGCGGAATGTGCGCAGCACAAGGCTACCTCGCGTGTGTGCATACGGTGCAGACACATTATACTACCCAAACGCCAGTCACCGGATATTCCCGGACCCGTGTCGTCGACGGTGCTGTCAGTCACTACATATTCCCTGCGTGCGAGCGATAGCGGGGACCGACTTCATTGCCGGGCAAAGCACGATGTATATACACGAGTTGTGCCACCTGGAGAAAGCCGCAATGTCCGGGGGGAACGAAGGAACCCGACATCGACCAAGGGCTCAAAGGAAGCAATGTACAGACGTACTGACGGAGATTAACGTTTTGGATCGACCGGTCGGTGCCGGGTTCTGCGGACGTCGATACTTCGAGAGGTGAGAGGCGAACGAAGATCCAGTGGAAGAATGGCGATCGTAATTGAGGCTGACTCAAAGGCTCGAGAGTGAGTAAAAGCCTCCGACAGCGCCACTGCGCGTCGGCGTCCTTTCCCCACCCCCCGTGAACAAGTACCGACTGGCGTATGTTGTAAACACACCGAGATTTCGATGTGTGGCTGTAGCGGGTCGAAGCTAGAAGGCGTGCCACTCACCAACGCCTTACTCTAGCTGGTAAAACATATCGAACGGCGGTCATAGGGTAAAAGCCGGCGGGGCCGTCACCACTGTCCATTATGGGCTAGCGTCCACGAGATCCATAAGCTGCCTGTCTAAAGAGCTCTCGTAAGGAGGACCCCTGACAATGGGAGGAGAGGCCTGATGTTGAGATCCCGGATTTTGGCCAAAATGTCCGAGCCCAACAGGCCTCATAAGCGCCCATAAGTGTCCGGACTGCAACAGGCATCGGGCCTTTCAAAATAGAAATCATGTCCGGACGGCCCCCATCAGACCTCCGGTCCGGTGCCGATGGCCTCACGTGGAAGGCCGTCGAGCGGGGGGGGAGGACCTTTGCCCTCGGCCGCCCGGCCTCTGTCCGGATGATTCAACAGGCATTCGGGCGCTAAAACGCCGATTTGTCCGGATGGCCACAGGCATACCCTCTCCGAAAGGCCAAATTTTGTCCGGATGGACATCAGGGGTGCCCACTTATTGTCAAGGGTCCTTCGTAAGGCTGCGAAATGTTCAGATTGGTCCCGAGGTGTATTGTGCCCGAGGGGATCCCACCGGTACCTTCAGCGCGGATGAGCATCGAGCGCAGTGACACCAACGCATAGCCGACAGAGGGAAAGCGGGACTTGATGAGGGTTTGCAGCGGGTAGGCAGTAGCCCGAGTTACAGCGGTAAACGCAGGAGTCATTTGGACTAGGAGCAGAGGGGAGACGGCGACTCACGGTGCCAGACTCATCCGCGGAGAGCACGGGAGGTCACAGGACCCCTGACAATAGGTGGGCAACCTTGATCGACTTTCCGGACAAAATCAGCCGTTTGGGGAGGCCACAGCTAGATTTTATCCGGACAAATGGGCCAAAAATCGCGTCCAACCTTGCATTTTTATCCGGACATTGCGAGGCCGCTCGAGCACATGCTAGTGGCCTGTCCGGACAAATTTGGCGGGCGGTGGGCCGGTGTTAGGGCCGGAGCGGCTTACCCCATTTGTTAAGGCTGAGCACCCTGCTGGCGGGTGACTTGCGACCATATATATGTCGATTTGGCATCAAATTTTGTAATGTACTTAGATCTGCGAGCAGACCCACAAATTGCACTGCTCATTTACCGGTAGATCGATTCTTTTGCATCCTGCCGGGCACATATTGTGTCAACAACCCCTGCCGGACACTGATTTTCGACGTCCAAAGCCTTCCAATACTACAGGTTTTGCAACAGCGCTAGTGCTGGCCGGATGTCATGTTAATCTCGCACCGGTGCTTAAGGATCTTAAGAGACTTCGGCGCCTAGTCTAGTAGTGTGCGGGTGGGCAATCGGGTTCTGACGATTTTTCATAGACGGCGCGATTTTTTTCGGGTACCATTGTCTTTTACACGGCTCACTACATGGTATGGATGTATTCCAGGGTGTTCCAGACGGTAAGACGCGACCGCCGCGAAAAAAAATCGGTTTTTTGAACCTTATTGAGACAATCCGGCCAAAATGGGGGCTTTCGGAACCTGTTTAAATTGTCCGGACAAACGGCCCCCCCAGGGGCCGAAGCTAGATTTTTTCCGGACATTTGGGCGAAATTTTCGCAAATTTCACCCGGACATTTTGGGTGAAATTGGGCACGTTCCAATCAAGGTTGCCCACCTATTGTCAGGGGTCCTGAGGTCACCGTCTCATCAAGAGCCTCCACCGCCAGGACGACTCTCGGGCGCTAAATCCACGGCTGTGACTGTCACCTGTCCAGACCGTCACACGTAGTCTGACGAGCAGGCGCCTAACTTGTGCAGCTCACTCCGAGTCGTTCTCCGTCCTCCAACACCACCTCCTACCCCCACAGTGCCATCTCCCCCCGACCGACTGCAGCAAAATGGTGCGTCCGCAGCGTCCGATACTCCCCATAAGCACTAAACCCACGCGATTGTGTCTGTTAGGCTCGTAATGAGGAAAAGGCGCAGTCGATGCTCTACCGGTTCCGCGAGGCGCAGGCGGCCGAGCTCGGGCTGGGGACGCGGAGCGACCGCAGGCCACGCATGGCGAGCGCGTGCAAGAGCCTGCGCGAGTGCGAGCGGTGGCGCGGCGAGATTCTACGGGAGATCAGTCGGAAGGTGTCGAAAATCCAGGATGGTGCGCGTTTCCCCCACCTCCCACCCCCCACCCCCACTGACATTCTCCCATTCTGTGCTCGCCTTCGCCATGAACGTCGCGCGGTGGTGCAGCGGGGCTGACGGACTACGAGGTGCGCGACCTGAACGACGAGATCAACCGGCTCCTGCGCGAGAAGCGGCACTGGGAGAACCAGATCGTCGCGCTCGGCGGCGCTAACTACCGGCGCAACGTCGCCATGCTCGACGACGACGGAAAGGAGGTGCCCGGCACGAAGGGCTACAAGTACTTTGGCCGCGCCAAGGAGCTCCCCGGCGTCAAGGAGCTCTTCGTGAGTAAGAAGACGGAGGAGGACGAGGAGAACAGGGTCCACGCGTTCTACCGCAAGTTCGAGCGACAAGGACCCGGTTACTTTGGCGACCTCGACGAGGCCGACGGCGCGCTCCTCGAGTTCGAGGCGCGCGCGGAGGAGGAAGGTGCGTCTTGGACCCGCTCTTTTTCGTTGTCACGTCGCTGACGGGGTAACCCCTCATCCACCGTACAGAATGGGAAGACGCCTACAACCACATCCGCACCGTCCTCGGCCTCCCAACGGACGAGCCCGTCCCCCCCTTCCCGCGCTCCGCCAAGCCCCTCTCCGTCCTCCTCACCGAAGCGAGCCAAACCAGCGGCCCCCCAGACTCCAAACGCAAAGCGCCAGAAGGCGAGGTCGACGCCGACGTCGACATGTCCGTCCCGACTCCCACAGAAGCCTCAAAACGCCCGCGCAAAGCCGGCGGGCAGGCTCCCGCGCCTACCGCCCCGGGGGACGGCGGCCAGGATGCGTCCTCGGAGGCGGCGATGCTCGCGCATGCGATACGCACGGCGGCGTACATCCCCGTGCTGTCGCCAGAGATGCTCGTGCCGCCGAAGCTGCCCACGAGGGAGGAGATGGAGGCGTTCTTGCTGGAGCTCAGGAAGAAGGCGCTCGTGGAGGAGTACTTTGGGGACGAGGACAAGTGAGTTTTGTTCTCGCCCCCCTCCGGTTCCGTGTTCGCAGTGTGTTTGTAACATAGTCGCGTCTGTAATTCTGCATTCCGCTTCGCATTACCAATCGCGCCGTTGCGTAGAACTGGTTCATCATATACACGCAGAGACATCGTTCTCTGAAACTCGAGTAAATTGGGTGGCCACTAAAGCCGTTGCCTTAACGAGAAGCAAAAAGCTGGACGTTAAGGGGTTTGAACCCTTGACCTCACGCATGCAAAGCGTGCGCGCTACCACTGTGCCAAACGCCCACTGCATGATCTACAGTATTTAGACATATCAAAAGTGTGTCAGATGAACAGCCCTCCTGAATCGACAACCTCTCTTCTTTTTCCCCTTTTCCTAACTATGTTAATAAGAAAAGAAAAAAGAGTCGAGGTTGTCAGTCAAGCCATGCAAGAAGGTGCGACCCGGGCAGAGATCTTCACACCGAAAATCATGAAAAAAGCTATACTCTAACGTACATATCAACGTCGCCGTAGTAAGTAGAGTCCTAGATGATGTGGGATACCAGTACCGAGCCCGCTGGGGCCCTCCTACCCCTCCAGCGCAGCAACGATGCCATACGCCGCACCTGCGGCCGCCCCACCAACCAACAGCGTGCTGACTGCCCCCCACACGTATCCACCTGCGCCAGCGCCCGCTCCTGTAACTCGTGCCTTGACGGCGCCGAAGATGAGGAGGACAAGGCCGGTCAGGATGCATGAGTATACCAGCGCAATGTGCGCGACGGGCTCGAAGAAGTAGGGGAGGAGCGGAATGAGACCGCCGACGAGGTAGCCCATGCCGATGGTGAACGCGGAGGTGTACATCCGTACCGTCGACACGTCCTCGAGCCCCTCGCCGAACTTGAGTAGGAATGCGGTGAGGCCGACGTCCGCTGACCACCGGAGCTCCCCGCCCTCCTCCGCGGTAAGCGTCGCGTCGCTGGCCGTGCTTGCTCGTGTTGTTCTCCGGCTGCTGCTCGACTCGCCCTCACTGCTGGACCCTTCCGAGCTGAACTCGGCGTCCCGCAAGGAGTAGGCAACTTGCCGCGAGACCTTCTCGTCAACACCGACCGGTCCCAAAACGGCGTGCACCTCGCGTTCCATTTCGCCGTCGCATGAACGTAGGACGCGCGCGGCGGTGACTTTGCGCAGGTAGCGGTAGTGATCGCGTTCGGCCTGTGTGGCGAGGAACCCGCCAATGCCCATCGAGATTGCGCCGGCGATGAGCTCTGCAATGCCTCCGAGGATGACGAGTTTCGACTCGCCGAGGGACGAAAGACCCGCGGTGAGCGCAAAAGGCACGGTGAGGCCGTCAGACAGGCCAATCACACTGTTGGTGTTTGCTTGATTAGCCTTTCATCCAGGAGATAGGGTGCTCGAAACGCCAAGAGCCCGTATGACCGGCACGAAGCCGTCTTCACATATCGCGTTTGCACAAACCCAGGGCATCTCATTGGACAGGAATAGGAGATTAGCCGAAGCTGTCTGTTACATTTGGCGAGGGTCTGTCAAATATAGCAGACAGCGTTCGTTGCCGCAGTTGCACAGGCGCTCGGGGAAGCGAAAAGGTGGAGAGCATGTTGACGGCTGCAGCCTCGGCGAAAGCAAATAATTTCAGACTTACACGTCGCGGACCACGTCCGGGTCTATCAGAGTTCGTTCATCCTCGCCCTTGAGCTCTTTGCAGCACACGCCCGAGCGTGTTGGTTCGTGCCGGTCGCATTTTGCTGGGAGAGGCGCGGGTTGCGGGCCGACGGAGTGATTGATCGACCAGACGGGAGGCTTGTTGCTCGTAAGCGATTCTGAGCCTCTGCGGTGTGGCAATGGGACGGAAGGAGCCGTAGGGGATGTGCCAGACATGGCTGAAGAGGATAGAGGAGGAGGAGATGGTGGTAGGGAGAAAGGTGGGAGAGAAGGAGAAGCTGGGCGGCATTTCTCTGCATGGAGCCCGGAGAACGTAACGTAAGCGCGTCCCCATTGGCTCGGCGCTGTGACCCTGCACCCAAAACAGGGTTAAGGTTTGCCGATCCCGCGCCGTATATGGTAGTTTTCACACCGACGTCATCACCGAGACGGTACTTTTTCGCAAAACCTCCAGCCATCCTTTCGCATGCTTGCTTCATACCTGTTGTCAGTGGAAGAGGTCGCTCACCGGGGCTTATGGGCGTCGTGCAACGTGCATGCTGAAGACAAGGGCAGTACCAATATTGTTGTGCTACGCATGGTTGAACCTCGACGATAAAGTAGGCCCCGAATCTCATCCTGGATTATTCCGCTAGAAGAACTTCTGTCTATGTTCACGCACGTGTACGAGCTTTCCGCTCGTTTCATCTGCCGTTAAGCTCGAATCTTGCGACCCTATGACCATAGCCTTTTCTTGTTCTCCCATGTGCATTCTAGTCAGGATTGGAGGGTCACGAGCAACTGCGGACAGATATTTTGTGAACTATATGCTGCGGACTACTTGATCACACTACCTCACTTGGGCTCGAAACCAGATAGATCATCTATACGGCCTCCCCCGTATAGCACCGTCAACGGACGGCTGAGAAGTGCGTCTTGTCTCTAGACAAACATGAAGCCACACGCTGTGTATTGACGCCCATGAGTGCGACTATCGGGCATTTGGCACAGTGGTAGCGCGCACGCTTCGCATGCGTGAGGTCCAGGGTTCAATCCCCTGAATGTCCAATTTTTTCTGCGCTGCTGGGCCGTCCCAGAGGAGGCTGAGCTCAGAGATGAGAGCTACGGCCTGCGAATGGGCCATGCGACGATGACGACGGACGGGCGCCTGTGTCTGGGAAGCGCACTGCCGCTGCGGTGACCTCGGCAACGCCGGGCTTTGTGAGTCTCACCGCCTGCCAGAACTGTGCCACACACCTCTCCCTCCAACTGTCTTGTCACCGCTCACTGCCCTCGCCGCAGCTCTTGTCTCTGTACTTATTCCACCCGCCCTCGCAAACCAGCCTCCGTACCTCTCCCGCTGCTAGCGTGCCTTCTACACCGCGCACTTCGCTTCTCACGACATCGCTTACGACCTAATCATGAGTACCAGGCCACCCCCGCTTCGAGGTAAGCATGCTGCAACGGCATGTCGCGCGCACGATGTTAAATACTGCTCTCCCGAACAGCCGAGGAGCGTCCTCCAGCGTACAGGATGGTCACCCGTGTATACAATAACAGTCTGCGACCTGTAGTCATAGTCAGTGAGTGCTGTATCTTTCTCTGTCGGCGAGCGCGTAGGGGCTCACCGCTCGTCCATAGTCGGAAGTTTGGTAGCGATCTGGAGCCTTATATGGTGAGTGCATCGTCGTGATTCTTTTCCGAGAACACTTGTTCATCGTTCCCGGTGCGTGCGCAGGGCTGTAAGTCTCTCTAGCTACCATAGGGCTTTGATGCAATAATGTAATACTTGCTACAACAGATTCCAAATTTCCAAGATATCAGTGAAGACAAGGACCGTAAGTCGCTTGCTCCTGGCCATGCCCGTCCTTCTCGCCACCTACTAATGGCCATATCAGATGGCCAGCCCAAGTTCGCAGTCTTCGACATCGTACTGGGGACGATATACGCCGCAGCGTGCGCGATCGAAGTAATGGGCGTCATCGCAGCTGCAACGGTGCGTCCATCGCGTTTCTACCGACCACCCGCGCGTCGGTGCTTACTCACGAGGTTAGCAACGGTTACCACTGGTCCGTCTATATGCGATGTTGTCCATCGTAGGATCCTTGGCCGTGGTAGCCGCAGGATTCATGCGCGTCGTTATTCATTTCGTGTACAAGGTAGGCGAACGGCAACGGCGACGAAACCAGAATAGCTTACTCCCCTTTCCAGAACGGCTTGATAGACGAATGTAAGCAGATTGCGCAAGGACAAGGAATCGAAATCGTAGGGCCCCTTCTGAACGTGCACATGATCAAATGTTCACTTCTCGGTTCTAGAGATTCGGCATTTGGTTCCACCACTTCAAAGAGAAACTTACCCCAGAGGAAGCTCAGAACTGTACGGCCGCACCTCTCGTCCCGTCGTCCGTGCTCCTGATAATGTGCTCTCCCAGTCTGCTCCAACGCCTGGAACCGCGACTCGCTCAGCGAAATCGTCTGGCTCAGTTTCGAAATCCGTGCGTTCCTTCCTCCCAGACTTCCAGCCCACACACTCACCCGGCGGCCCCACCCTCCAGTCTTCTCAATATTCTTCACGATGATCGCATTCGCGTACTACCAGCAAGTGCTCGACCCCACCTCCGCCGCGAACGTCTCGCGCACACCCGCCGCCCCCGCCGCCGCGGGCTACCCCGAACACTACAACCGCCCGTACGACGCGGACCCGTACGCGCCCTCGTACGCGCCGTACGACCCCGCCGGCGCCGCACCCGCGTACCAGCCCCAATACGCGCCGCCCCCGGGCCCCCCACCGTCGAACATGGGCTACGGAGTTGGCATGGGAATGGACGCGGACGTGAAGGACGCGAAAGAGCGGGAGCTGCGCGACGATGAGAGCGAGCGGACGAAGTTTGAGGACCCGTTCGCGGACTTTGATGGGCCGAGCTTGCCGAAGAAGCAGCCGGAGGCGCGTACGGGCCCTAGCCATTGAGGTGTGTCCGCCGTTCTTGATCGCATCGTTAGGTCAGGGGAAGCTTTAAGGGCGAGTGGGGATGGTCGGTGTGTTCTGCGTCTGTTCTTGCTGTGAAGTGAGCTGACGATGTTGTTGTATGTGTAGGGCGATTGCGCCAACTTGATTGTGCTCTATGCTACTTAGAACACTAACGGACTTTGAATACCAAGATACGCCATACCGTACTATTGCGACACCTATCACGGCTCGAGTGCTCCTTGCTTGTATCTATCATCGCGCTTTCTCACACATGTTGAAACTTCTTGAGTGCAGTGATCTGAGGGAAAGTTCCAAGACCGGGATGCTCTCTTTATGTTACGACATCCATTACGTTGGGGTCGTGTGGCACACAGAAATTGATCGTCCCACAGCCAGTCCACCCGTATGCCCCGACATCCACCCCTCCATTAATCACTTGTGCGTGGGCACACCCTATAAGGGACACGATGAGCTCACCGATTCAAACATTCCAGGTATACAAAACAAGGAAGCAGTGTACGCACGACGGCGGCGCAAAGCTGCTCGAGTGCCAAGTTGGCGTCCACGGCGTCCTCCCCGATGCAGGAGCGATCCAAACAGGTCTCGACGCTATCCAGGAAGTCCGCACTCTCGCAGAGGCAGACGTCGTCAAGCGGATCGCACGATCCAAAGTCGGCATCCGTGAGGCAAGGGACGGCGCAGCCTATTAAAGTTGGGGTGAGCAGGTCGGTGTGTACCTGGCTCGTTTTGCGAGGTTTGAAGCTGGGTAGGGGAACTTACTGGGGAACTGCCTACGGTGCAGGCTCGAAGCGGTGGCCTGTGTAGCCACGACGGTGAGGAAGGCGCGGAGAGTAGCAGTACGCATTTCAGTGGGACCCAAGGACTCGCCGTATGGCAGGCCTGTGCTGGGGGTATGATTGGGTTTTATATACGTTCACCCCCTGCTTCGCACCTTTATGATTGACAGGTATACACGGTGTGTCATCCAATAGCGCACAGGTGCGATTGGGGGATGTGCATCACCGTGGTGAAGACGTCGTCTATGCTCACGGGCTCGCCTCATCCTAAATGGCACCGCCTATCTTTGGGTCACGGTAGAAGCTGGAATTGCACAGAAGGTAGGGCTCTCTCAGCCTCACCCGCAGTATCCATTGTCAATGACAGGCCGGGGCACGGGAAGAACGGGATAACGTATGTCCATATCAACGCAGCGCGTCTGCTAGTAACATCAGTAACATCAACACCTGCAGGGTTCTTGTGTCCGTCCGCGACGCCTCAATAGTCCACAAGCATACCCACGAAGGGACGAAGTGTCAAGATCCTCGTAGTTCCTCCTCCCTTCGCCGAACCATGCACCGACGTTCCCTCAACTCCACATTAAGCCATCGTCGGCCCCCCATCTAGTGGTTCTCCCCACGCGACTCCGACTATTGCAGAAGCTGTGAATCAAAGAGAAACTGGAGAAACGAAGTTGTGGACATGCCCTGTGATACCGAACCACATGGTCAGTCAATTTTGACACAGCGCGAAGCGAACGGTACCCATACACCAGCTTCACAGACTGCACCCAGGGCGTCCTCGGCGGCCCGGACGGCGAAGCCGTCCGGACAGTTCGCGAAGACGCAGGTAGTCAGGCCCGTCAAGAAGTCACGGGCGTGGTCGCAAGTGCACAGGTCGGGGTCCCCGAAAGGGTCCACACACGGGTCCAAGCCGACGTCTTTTAAACAAGGGAAGAAGCAGGCTAGTAGGTTTCGCGTCCGAAAAGGAGGAATCAGTCGTCGGCTTTAACTCGGCGTCAACGTCGCCGTAGGGACGCACCGGCAGTCGAAGTCTGCCTTCTCTCGAGCACTTTCGTCGCGGGCGGGTGTGCGCTGACCAGGGCGACTAACGTCGCCGCGAGAGGAAGGAAAGCGTGAGTGAGCATGGCTAGTAAAGAACGACTCGGAGATGAAGTGCTGCACAGGTGGCCGCCTTTCTGAGCAAGTGCAGGCAAAGAACGGGGTCCCTTTATACCTCCCCTAGCCTCTATGCTTATGCAGCCCTTCCGCCCTCCTTCGGCCCATGATAGGCTTTCAGTCGCCATAGGACTCGGATGGGTTCATCTGCCCGCTCGATGTGGCGGGGACGCAACTAACGGGACTATCCGACTTGGAGTTCCCGAGGATCAACCTCTCCCCAAGGATCCAGGAATGATGTGCTAAACGTTCTATGGCTTTCTTGGTCATATACACCGATCAAGTGCAGAGCCTGCGTGCGTATCACGCAAGGATCCGCGACGCCACCATTCCCAAAGCATTTCTCATCGACTTGTCAAATGAGTCTTGCCGGGGCATTAGCAACTCTGTCCTTTGAGAAGGGACATTCATCCTGTGTCGGCTTTCGGTACGTACCGGACCACAGGGCGAGATAAAGCAGAGGTCTGACTATTCAACGCTCACTCGCATTAGCGGGTTCAAATCCCTTGTCAGGGGAGATCGATCGTTAATTGCACGTCCACGGATAGATGCGCTGCTGTCAACGTCGAATCCAAGCAACGTCCTCATTCCATTGCTTTCAATTCCAAAACATACTCTCGCGAGGGCTGGCAAATTTTCAGGTCAAATATGACGGTGGTACTGGCTCCTGGCACCAGACGAACCTCTCCGCGGCTATGATGGCTCGTTCTGTAGCTCGCTACATCCCCGTCACCTGCGGAAGGTGGGGGAACGAGGTAATAGTTATCCCCTATCCAGGCCGCCGAGCACCGTCAGTGAAGTCCGTGCCCACAAAGGAGCACACAGCTGGGATATGCACACTTACGTCGGCTTGGCAAATCGCCGTAAGGGTGTTTTCAGCGGCCAGGACCGCCGCGCCATCCGGACAATTTGCCACAAGGCATTGCTCGAAGTCCTGTAAGAAGATGGCGTTTGCGCAGGTGCACCGGTCGGGGTCCTTGAACAACTTGCAGGGGTCGAAGTCGACGCCCTCAGTGCAGTCCACGAAGCACTCTATGAATCAAAGAGGCATCAGGAATAGGTCCGACTCGACCAATGGATCCACTGTACGTCCCCGTGGCGAGTCGCGGAGGACGGTGTACTAATGGATCAACGTACCGACTGCACCTTGTCTTCCCTTGAGCACAGTGGCGGAGGGGAGCGCAGTGGCGAATGTGGCTGCCATGACGAGGAAGAGGAAGGCCGTCGAGGAGAACATGATGTTTCGAGACGTGTGCGGTGAATTGAGGACAAGGTGCGGTGGATTGAGGACGAGGTGTGGTTCGCTAGGCCCTGCCGTTCTACATCAGATTTGGCAAGGAATCGTGCCTCTTTATATGTCGCTAGGCCTTGGTACAGGGCCAGACTTTCGTCCGTACCCCTTGTAGCAACGGCATGACTTCATCCATCGGCCTCTCGAGGTATATGAACACGCTGTCCTTCAAAAGTTTGTGACTGAAGCTACCCCACCTATTGACGTCCGGTAGCAACCTTTCGGGAAAGACGCGCTCGTGGAGAACCTCGCGGCATCCGCACTTCGGAACGTTTCTGGTAGGTGTATTCCCTAGTAAGTAGCGTGTATGCAGTGAACGATTCTGGTCTACCCTGATGGCTGTGAGCAGGAGCGGCCAACGCTCAGGTTTCAAATGGTAGTTCGTTCTACCTGAGACGCGCTCACCAAGAGTTGGCCTACGCAAAGCATAACACGGCGTGCGCCTATACACACCGTGCATGGTCCAACTCCGAACGCGAATCCCCCATACGAAGAGTTTTTCGGCATCACAATTGGATCACGTTCCCCGCATAGGCCGCACATCGGGGGTTAGTATTTTATAATGACATTTGGTTCGAAGCCACCTCCACACAGCGAAGGCACGCAGGGATATTGGAGTACCGCATATGTTCGAATATTACCGTACCTACGTCAGCTTGAGCGTCCGTGTCATCTATACCCTAGGATCTTATTCAGATTGTGCTTGTTATGGAGTTGTGGTGACGACGTCTATGCGTCATGAAAAACCGGGGTTGACAACTTCAGGCTTCAGAAATAACACGGTGAGCTCCATTTTGTCCTGCCCGTCAGCTATTGTCCTATTAGTATATTGAAACGCCTTCACGTGTTGTGTGATCGATGTTTCAAATCCATTAGCATATATAAACCCCCACGTTGGATAGAAGTCGCTGGCCTAGACCTCAGTTATAAAAAAATGTTAGTTTTACTAGTACTCGTACCTTGCGGCTCCGATTTGGCAGAAACTACTAGCTGGCCCCGGTTTGGCGGCGGGCTTTATGGGGTCACTTCGGCTGGCGACATCATGGTATCATGGACAAGCAGCTAGCTTAGCAGAGGGGCCTAAACCGGCTTTGCACTACTAGTACTGGTGCTCACCGTTTTCTCACGTGATCGCGTCATTCAAGCACATCGGGCGCTAGCGCGTCTTCGAGTCCTTGCTGTTCTCCATCATGGCCTGCCCCTCACACCCCGCAGGCTATCGCATTGCTCTTCGACGACATTTGATCACGCTTGCTTCGTGTCTATGTCTATTTATTTGAGTACCATATTTCGCCACAAACCTTGCTGAGTGGCGTGAGCTCACCATTATCGCCTCTCCTCGGGGCCAACATTCCGAGTCCCCGCGAGAGCTTGAGTCTGTTCAAAACCCATTCAAAAGGCGCGCTCGTGAAAGGGCCAGCAAACCTACTCGACCCCGAACGAGATCGGGGAGGCACCGTTCGCCGTCTATGCTCCTGCCGTTGTTGGGAACCCTGGATGGTGAGTGCTTCTGCATTCTATGGACCTTGTCCGAGTCGTGATGCATCTCCTCCCGGGTTGGTGCTCGCAGGGTCCAAGGAAGCTTAACATACAATTGTCTCCGCTGGCGTTGTGATCTCGGCCACTGCCAAGAGACTTCGTCTCCAGCCTCCTGTGAAGCGCGGAACCCTGCAGGCTCGCAGTGCGCCGGGCGACCCCGACACTGGTATGCTGGGCCCGGTGCGAATACCCTCGCACCCTGCCCATCTACAATTGAAACGAGAGCAAGCTCCGTCGGGAGATATTGGTTGCTACGACAGGGCAGCCACAACCCTTCTAAAGGACCCTGGCCATGTCGCCCGCGACACCCGCACCCGACTCGGGTTTGTTGTCTCCGAATCCGTGTACCCCGTGTTAAACCGACCGCACAGACACTGGCGGCCTGTTCGTAGCCCTAAGAGCCAAGTCAGAACTGACGGGACACGGGGCACATGTGTCCGCCGCTCTCACTTCCAAACTTCAAGCTTCAACTTCGAACCCGAGCTTCTACCATCACAGATATCGAAGTTGGCGAACGCAAAGCCTCGCTCAGGCGCCGAGCGGAGCCAACAGATCATGGAACACGCGGCACATCTCTTCGAGCGGCACCCATGGAACTTGATACCTGATACTGATACGTACAGCCCACTCAGAATCTGATCGCGAGTGGAAGTGGACGCCAGTAAGAGCGGCGCATACCTTTGCACACCCCGGCGGACGGCTAGCAGAAAGTCGATGACGCACCCGCACAACCCGGGCGACGAAGTTCGAAGTTCGGAGCGTTCGTGAACTTGGTGCGGGCGGCGCTCTGATGCTGGTGGTGCCAGCGCGCGGGTAAACATAACTGGTTCTCAGCGTGTGTCTCCGCGCCCCCGATCCGGCAACGGTGCTGTTACCTCGGTCTGTTATAGGTACGTATGTATACCCACCAGGAAGCTTCGAAGGCCGTCGACCCCGCCCTGCTCCCGCCGAGTGCACCGCTCTACCCTCGTCCCCGCCGCGGGCGGTCCAGGGAGATGGTAACGTCGACGTCGAGCGGGCGCGGCCATGTACACTTCGCGTTGGCGTTCAATTGCAGGACACCTCTCTCCGTAAACGTTGCCGCTCCTGTCCCGCATCCCGCGATCTGTCAACCGCGCGCCAATAATTCACGCCTCAACGCCTCGGGCCCAATCCACATCCACATCCAAGGAAGTTGCTGCCATGCGGAAGATTTACACGTCGGTCTCCCCCGCGGCATCAGTAGTTGTGCGTGCGCGCGCGCGTCGTGACCGTCGGTACCTGAGGCGGCTTCTAAGGCTCAGATTGCTTCCATTAGCTTCCACTTCCGCTTCTACTTCTGCTTCTGAGGCTTCTGTGTCCGCAGCCGGCGCACATCACGCGGGCGCACTGCAGAGCTCGTGGTTCAGCGAGCGTTGGTGGGATGCGGGGCTTTCGCGGGCTTCTTCCAGGCCCAGCAGAACGCGCGAACAGATGTCCGAGTCGCGAACGTGTGCAGAACGCCGCCGGGTCCGGAACTCCATGGGTGAGGTGGGCGAGGTGGCCCGCGGGCGGGTAGGTTCGAACACGAGTGATTTGGACAGGCACTACTTGCGTAGGTCTGTGCATCACGCGTCGGGGCTGTCGCTCCGGGAACGGTTGGAAGGTTGGAAGGCAGATGGGGGTGCTGTATTGCAGGGGGAGGCTTGACCGTCGAGACCCCAAACTGTTCACCTGGAAGTTCGAGACGTCGCGTTCGATAGTTCGCTCTAATTCCGCGGCCGGGGGGCGCATTCACTCCGTCCCCCCTGCCAAGCGTCGAGCATTAGCCTTCAGCTTCGATCTTCATGATGTGCGCATCTGTCAACTGGGCTGGGGCGGTGAGGGGTCGGGGGCAGTTAGGTATATTGCGTATTATGGGAGGTATTGCGAACGGGCGCGAGCATGCTACACAAGAAGGACGAAGCCCAGCGAGACTCGGGACAGATAGAGGGAGAGAGCGGGGAATGGATACACGCGCGCGCATGCGCGGCGGACAGCGAGAGCAAACCAAGACCGCAACTGCAAAGAAAAAGAAAGGGACAGAAAAACCAGCACGACGAAACCGAAAGACTAAAAGCGCGGATATGAACAGTGTGTGGGGTCAAGGGCAAGGAACCGGAGACCGGGGAATAGTGAACCGTATAAACATAGAGCGCGAGCCGCGAAAGTTCTCTCTCTCCAGAGGCCCAGGACAGCTTGAAAGAACGTGGGAAGAACGACAGGGTGAGGGCGCAGGAGGGGTGGGAGCCGCAAACCAAAGTGGGGGGCGGGGATGCACACGGCGGTCTGCTTGCCGGGTCGGGTCTATGGTGCGGTGCGGGGAAATGCTCGGGAGCAGAAGGGGGGAAGGCATTTAGAGCGCGAGCGCGGCGGCACCGACGGCGGCGAGCGCCGCGAGGGCGTTCACGCCGCGCGCGGATACGGCGGCGTTGTTGCTCGTCTGGGCGGGGGCGGCGGTCGTGCTCGTCGGCGACGACGCGGCGGCGGATGAGCTGGAGGCGGGCGCGGTCTGCGTCGCTGCGGGGGCGCTGTTCGTCAGGGTGACGCCCTATTCGTTCTCCCGTCAGCGCTCACGCGTCGGACAACTAATGGGGGAGCGAGACGTACGACAGACAAGCACGCCTGCTGGGCGGCGGTGAGGGCGGTCTGGAGCTCGTTGCCCTGGCAGGCGCCCTGGATGCACTTGGTGGTGGAGGAGATGAAGTTGGCGTTCTTGCAGAGGCAGCCGTCGTCGAGGGGGTCGCAGTTGCCGAAGTCGGCGCTGGCGAGACAGGGCGTCGCGCAGTCTGTGGGGAGAGGCGTTGTGAGGATCGCTGCGGGATCGAGATGCAGTGAAGGGCTGGGGACGTACCGGGGTACTGCCGGCGCTGGAGGTGGGCCGCGGAGGCGGAGGAGACGGCGGCAGCGAGGGCGAGGACGGCGAAGAAGCGCATGGTGGTTGTGTGTTTGAAAGGGCGGGCGGATGGGTGCGCGGAGGCGGAGGAAGGGATAAACGGGGAGGGGACGCTGGAAACTCTGGGTGAGTTGGAGGAGAGGGACGAGACAAGGGAGGCTTTATAGCGTCGGATAGCAGGCGTGCGGGGAGCACATCTGCCCAAACGATCAGCAAAGGGCCCATTGTCGGTGTGGGACGCCGAACAAACAGACTGCCCAAACGAGGCAGGCTCGCGCGTCGCGGACTCGCGCCCGCGTGCGCGACGCTTCGCTCGCCTCAGCCCCGCGCGTTCCTGACCCACACACGTCTCTTGTGTGCGCGGGGCCCACAACGGTGCCGCACCCAGCGCGGGCGGTGTGGACGCTGTCTCGGACAATAGAGCCGTGTAGGACACAAAGGACGGGCAGGAGCCAGGGACAGTCGCAAGCGAGCGTGAAGGGGAGTCCCATTGTCGGCTGCCCGCGCTGGCGCCCAAACAAATCCTTCGCGGACCCAAACAACGCCTGCCTCTTTCGCCCCAGGCACCCGCCCGTCCCCATCACGGGCCCACCCGGCATGCCCACGCGCCCACACCCAGGCCCTCCGGCCGGAGCCCTCGCCCGTTTTGGCGCCGCGGCCGGTCTCCGGAGGACGAGCCCGAAGAACTAGCAAGCACCAGAGCAGCCACTGAACCTTATTTCTCGCGCCACCGCGGGCAAACAACACCAAAGAGCCCGAGTGCGCCGCTCGCCAGTTGTGTGCAGTTCCCGAAAGCCCCAAGCTCACCGACCCCGACATCCTCAAGACATGGTGCGTCGTCGTCCTGCCCGTTCCCCTCGCCGTGCGTTATATTGACCGGTACCCGTCAGGCCCCCTCCGCCAAGACCACCAAAAAGGTGCGCATATTGACCGAATGCTGCAGGATATAATCCTCATTTCTACACTGCTCTGCTTTGCTTGGAAAACCCTCGTTCCCTTGCCTGCCTTGCCCGTCTTGTGCTCTCCCGCTTCCCGCACCTCGAACAGACCGGCAAGACGCGCTCCGCGCTCCAGGATGTCGTGACCCGCGAATACACCATCCACCTCCACAAGCTCGTCCACGGTCGCTCCTTCAAGAAGCGTGCGCCCTGGGCCGTCAAGTCCGTTGTCGACTTTGCGACCAAGGCGATGGGCACCACCGACGTCCGCATCGACCCCAAGCTCAACCAGGCACTCTGGGCGCGTGGTGTCAAGTCCGTCCCCCACCGGATACGCGTAAAGCTTGAGCGTGCGTATCCTTTTGTTTTGTTTCGGTTGGAAGGCATAACACGAAGGGCGGGAGCTGACGGTACGTGTGATTTCCAGGCAAGCGGAATGACGAGGAGAACGCGAAGGAGAAGCTCTTCACCTACGCGAGCTACGTCCCCGTAGAGTCGTTCAAGGTACGCTCCACACACCGTGTCAATTGGTACCCTCTATTGACACCCGCGGCTACTTTGCCAGGGTCTTGAGACCGTTGTCGTCGACGCCGAGTAGACGCTTGTCTCATTTTTCCACTTGTGTCGATACTCCGTTCCGGTCGAGGTGGCGACCGGCGCGGAGGGAAGGGAGGGAACGGCCCTGGGGCTGTCTGTCCGCTGTATTATGCCTTGTCATGCACCACACGTACGTACGCACACACGCACGGCCCACCACATGCGCTGCTGTCCCCATATGCTATGTCGAGCAACCAAAACGCATCTTTCTTCTTCTGTGTGCACCGTCCTATCCGGGGTTACTGTGAGTACCGGTATGGCATCCACAGATCGAAGGGACCATCAGTCGCAACCCCAGATAACGCGGTACGCGACCTTTGGAAGCTGTGTAGCGCGTGCAGGCTCACGTCTTGTCTAGTGGTGCCTCGGTGACCTCCGTCATTGAGTGGTTCTCCTCGGTCAATTGTTGTCGTATCCAAACTTGGAACCGTCACGCGTCCCGTCGGTGATCATCGTGCAGATGAACTCAGCACGCCTTCGCACATCGCAGACGACGGTTGTACATCGTGACATCGCACTTTCTTCACTCCGCGTGGTGCGGTGGAATGCGGACCAACCGTCCGTATCGGATGGTGTGGAGGATCTTCCCGTGGTGTATATCTTTTTATCATCACCGGTGCCTAGCGTTACGCTGCGTGCTGGCAGAACGGTGGTCGTGCCTTTGTCAGAGCAGCGCATTGTAACGCGTTTCTTGTAGCGATGGGGTCGCCCTCAGGCTTCTGTGTATGGATAGACGCACCAGACGGCTCTCCGGTCGTCTCAGCAGTGGAGAAGGTTTTCCTGACTACGGCTTCGGAAGGTTGGAGGACGCCCATCTCTCATGTGCACGAGCGGCGAGTCGGTTTCCGGGAGTGAGGTGTAGACACTCATTCTTTAAATCCGAAGATGAGCAGACGCCTGCAGACGCATGGGCTGGTGCTCTTCGAACCGGAATATTAAGGAACGCTTGTCGGATTGGCCGTGGGGATGGGCAAATATGTACTCGGGGTGCGTGAAGAGGTTTCGGTTATTCGACACATCAACATCACAATGTACATTGAGGAGGTTAAAAACACATTCAATTACACCTTCGCACCACGGCGCTCACCGTTCACCACTCAAGCCGGTCGCGAGCCGCGCCGACCAACGGCCCCCCTCACTCATCCGCAACCACAACAACACACTTGCCGAAGTTGCGGCCGCTCTGCACATCGAGGATCGCCTCCCCGGCACGCTCGAGCCCGCGGACGAGGTGCTCCTTGTACCGGATCTCCCCAGCGGCGACGCGCGCGGGGAACGTCGCGAAGAAGCGCGCCTCGTGCTTGCGCTGGAGCGAGAACACGACGAAGCCGTGCACCTGCAGCTCGCGCTCGAAGATGAGGATGTGGTTCTGCAGCCGGTACGGCGTCGCGGTGTTGTACTGCGAGATCATGCCGCATTCCTGTGGTGGGGTTTCGAGCCTGATGAGTGTCGGGCGGGACGAGTAAAGAGGGAGGCGAGGGGGAGGGGAGACGTACGATGAAGCGGGCGTGGCGGGCTGAGTTGGCGAGCGCGAGGTCGAGCGTTTCGCCGCCGACGTTGTCCCAGTAGCTGGTAGTACGTGGGACCGGCGTCAGCAAGCCTACACCATTTTTTCTTCGACGACAGTGGGAGCCTGAGTACGCACATGTTAATAGGGCCCTCCCGCCCGAGGACCTCGCGCGTGCTAGTCGTCTTGTAGTTGAAGGCGACGTCCGCGCCAACGGACTTGATGAACTCGACCTTGTCGTCGGTCCCGGCGGACGCGATGACTTTCAGCCCGTTCGCCTTTGCGATCTGGATAACGGTGCTGGAGACGGGACGTTTCAGCGTGCCGAGTTCGGCAGAAACTCGGGGCGGTAGGAAAGAATAGAAAAGGACTGCGACTCACGCTCCAACGGGGCCGGCAGCGGCGGTGACGAAAGCGACTTCGCCCTTCTTGGCGTTCGCAAACTCCATCCAGGCGTACTCTGCGGTTTCACCTGGCTGGTGGTCAGCTACCGGAGAAAAGGATAGACGTATTGCCCAAAGGACATACCTGGCATCCCGCACACGCCCACGTAGACGGACCATGGGAGGCCCTCCTTGTTCTCAATGATGCGGAACTTCGTGGCGTCGGTCTCGATGGTGTAGTGTTGGAAATCTATCGGATGACAGCGAAACGGTCACCCGGCGCTCACTAAAAATTGGCGGGCGGGCGACGTACTGAAGAAACCGTAGATGTGCTGGCCCTGCTTGATCGCCGGGTTGTCAGAGCGCACAACGACGCCTACGCCATAGTTGTAGAGCCTATAAACAAAGGGCCGAGTTAAGATCGAGACACAGAAGTGAATCTTGCGATTGTACTTACGGTTCTCCCAAGACGAACGCGGTCTGCGCGCCAAAAACGTCAGGTTCCCTGTCGTGCGGCAAAACGGAGCGGGCTTACCGCGTAGCTCTCGATACTCGGGTCCCGCATCTTCCCACGGAGGAAGGGATCGATGGAGAGGACGAGCACCTTGACGAGGAAGCCGCCGTTGAGGGGCACAGTGTCGATGTCGATCGTCTGCGAGTCGTCGTAGATCATCGTCTTACCCGGCTCCGGGTAGCCTGCGATGACGATGAGCTTAGGGAAAGGCACAGGCGGGGCGGGACGGCGGACTTACCGGTAGGGATCTCATTAAAGAGGTAACGTCCGTTCTTAACTGGGGACATGATGTGAAAGTTTCGATTCGAGTCTGGTGGGGAGGGGAGAATGCCTGTTGGTGCAGAACCGGTGGCAGGCACCAAAAGAGTTTATATACAGCGCCGCAACCGTCCTTCCCTGAAGTCATAGTATACATGGTAGCCGATAGTCCTCCGACAGCTAGGTGGAGACGCCCGAGGGCAGGCCTGCAGACGCTGATTCAGCACGAGAACTCCCGCTTTGGTGCGAAGCGGAGTCGCTCACCTGAACCGCATCTTCTTGCGCTCATCACACACTCGCCGGTCGGAGAGCTGACGAGAGGGGACATGTGCGTACTCGGTGTGTATCTCGCCGACTCGAAGCCCGCCGGGTGGGAGGCTCGGGCGCGGCTCGGGTATGTCTGCTGTGCAGGTGCCAGCGCAGGCCGCCAGGTTAAATGTTGATGTTATCGACCTTCTATCGGGGTGTCCTTTGAATCCCGCTAGGGCCGGCCACTTGACCTTGCTTTCGTGTCGATAAGGTTCCACAAAGGATATGGCAGTGCTCCTTGAGTGCCACAATCCACCGCACGTTACGAAACCATCGGCGACTCGGGATGGTCTCCGGTGTCAATACCTAGAATTCGCTCTCGCTAGACTTTTACGGTTAAGGGGACCATCTATACCAATGATCTGTGCGATTTGGACGTCCGTGGACGTCCCTCCGCCATTAATTCATCGAGAGTAGTCGCGTAGCTGCCCTGCGCTTGGTGAGTAACTACATCATAAGCTGAACATGACCAAGCCTGCCTGCCATTATGGATTTCACTTCGACTGGACGTCACTATATGTAGTAGATTGTCAACGTACTTCCGCACGCGCAGCGTTTTCTTTCAAGACGCCGAGCGTGGATGACAAAGCAGCCACAAACGAAGTTGCCGCTACTTAATCCTCCGGTCGGGGCCTACGGCTGGCATGCCTCAGCACAGTCTTTCCAAGCTCATTGAATTAAACGCACCGCATAGCGAGTCCGTTCGTCTTCCGAAATTGGTGCTCATCCATCCTGACCGGAAGCTGAGGACGAGTTTGTAACATGCTCATCATGCAGCTTCTGCGCGGGACTCCCGCTGTGCAATGACGTCGACATGCAAACCCCGAGCGCTGGTCCGTAGATCTCTTCACACGGACACCCGAACCCTCCCCGCTCATTGGAAGATCTTGAAGCAGTGCACGTAAAATTACTTGAATGTGTCCAGAGAAGGCGGGGATTCGCCGTCCTTGACCGTGCTCATGTGCACAATGTTTTTCTGAACTAGACGAGCAACCAAGGAGACGTGCACTTCACCACCGCGGCGGTCATACTTGTACGTCGATTGTGAGATCGTCTACGAGCTACAGTATTCTCAAGAACGAATCATAACGACACCAACGAAGCCCAGCGAGTTTGGTTATAGAAAGTGGCGGTACAGAACGTAGATCACACTGTAAACATTGCACAAACACACTACCGCTTCCCGGCAGTCTCCGTGAATGAGACGCCCAATGCGAAAAGCCAAGGCCGGTGCCAGCAGTACCGAGTCTGACCGGGACCGTTCACAAGTAAGTACCGCCGGCGTTACTCTCTGGCTGACAAGTGCTCCCCCACTTGATGCGTACCGGGGTTTTTGAGGAATTGTTATAGCGTACCCGCAACTATATGATTGCAGGACTTCAATTAGTACACATCTTCAACTGGGCTACCTCCCGCGAGTCCGTCTAATGGTCCGCCACGATAAGCACGCTCTTCCCAAAGTTGCCCCCGCTTTGCACGTCCACGATCGCCTTCCCGGCCTGCTCGAGTCCGTGCACGCGGTGCTCCTTGTACTTGATCTCGCCCCGCGCGACGCGCCCGGGGAACGTCGCGTAGAACTGGTCTATGTACTTGTGCATGAGGGGGCCGACGAGGAAGCCGTGTAGGTGCACCTGGCGCTCGAAGATCTTGAAGTGGTTTTTGAGAGGGTACGGCTCCGTCGTGTTGTACTGCGAGATCATGCCGCATTCCTGTGGTGAGTTGAGTTTCGGCAATAGTCAGTACTGATTGATGCTAGTGAGGTCGTGAGGCAGAACGCACAATGAAGCGCGCTTGTTTTGCTGAGAACTCGAGGGCGGCGTCAAGAGTCTCTCCACCGACGTTGTCCCAGAAACTATGGCAAAGCATTGTTAGCAAGAGTGCGAGAGTCTGGTGGGACGGACGGTCCCGCGGACTGACACGTCTACCGGTCCTTCTTTCGCCAAAACTTCCCGCGTGTCGGTGGTCTTGTAGTTGAACGCGACGTCAGCGCCTATGGACTTGACGAAGTCGACTTTATCGTCGGATCCCGCGGAAGCGATGACCTTCAAGCCCTCCGCCTTCGCGAGTTGAACGACAGTACTACAGACGGGGTGAGCGTTGTCCCCGACCCGATCAACTATTGGAATACTCACGCTCCGACGGGGCCTGAAGCAGCGGTGACGAACGCGATTTCGCCCTGTTTGGGGTTTGCGTACTCCTTCCAGCCGAACTCCGCTGTCTGACCTGTACACCCGTGAGTATCCCGTTGTCTCCAGAAGCCCCTCCTAACTTGAAGATCCTACCAGGCATGCCGCATACACCGAGGTAGACCGACCACGGGAGGTTGTCCTTGTTTTTGATCACCCGATACTGTTCCGCTGCGGTATCGATCACATAATGCTGGAACTCTGGAGTAGCAGTTAGGCGATGATGGTAACAACGTTCCTCGCAATTGCGAAATAACGCACTAAACAGGCCGTAAAGATGGTCGCCCGATTTGAATGTTGGGTTCTCGGAGCGTACTACGAGACCGATACCAAAGTTGTATATCCTGTCAAAAGATGGTGTGTATTAGCGCGTAGCCGGTCGCAGTCCGAAGCACAAGAACTGACGGTTCTCCAAGATCGAACGCAGGCTATAGGTCACACAAATGAGCATTAGCATTCTCAGTGAGAAAAGGCAAGCCTTCTTACCAGATAACTCTCCACCTTCGCATCACGCATCCTGCCGCGCAAATAAGGGTCTACTGAGAGGACGAGGATCTTGACGATGAAACCTCCATTAAGGGGCACGGTGTCCGGGTCGATCTCGGACTCCTCATAGACTAGTGTCTTTCCTGGCACGGGGTAGCCTGCACCAGGTTACTATTAGTAACTCATCACAGGACGAATCCGCGTAAAAAGAGACGAACCCGTCGGGACCTCGTTGAAAATATAACGTCCGTTTTTTACTGGAGCCATCGTGCTGCAGGTATTTCACCTAGTACTTGCAGGTCTTTTGGTAGTTAGTGAGAGGTGGAAACAACGACCCCGCCCGATCGCTCGCGCGAACTTATATACTGTTGCCGTTGCGCCAAAACTTCCAGCCCGGATGTGGACGTGGGACTGAGGCCTGCTGCCCGGGCCCCTGGCTGCTTTTGTCGATCGGGCTGGTGATATCATCGTCATGCCCGACGACGCGGGTGGCCAGCCGTGATCTAGATCGGATTTCGTCAGCAGCAGAGCCTTCCCGATCGCTGTGGGTGGTTTGGTAGCCCTGCGCGCATCTGGCATTGCTTGTCCATTCCACAAGCGCCTGATCTCAGACTGTATGGCACTGACTCCTCGCAGACTTGAGGGTGCATACATACGATGAAACGGACATTCCTCTCGACGTAGTTGCGCCCCACGGTACGAAGAAGTATGACGAAGCGCCGTGACACTAGTACTGGCACGTATTCGCCGGTCGGAGACTTCAAGTCGTAAGTTTACTCTACCGGCGCCGGTCAATGTTGTTCACCGACTGGGCACGTATGTCATCAATACATCAGCATTGCGGCAGACGTTGGGACGAAAGTATATGCGTCGACGGTTTTCGCACCGAGAAGCTGGAATGTACGTTTGTCAGAGGCTGAACGAAAGTGGGAGCTTAAGCTTCTCACCGGCTACCCACCACAACTCCGGAGCTTTGTGCAGCCCGGAACCCACACTCCAAACGTTTAACAGCAGATTGACGATAACGATGCGTGCAGCCTATGTACAGTATGCGTTCTATGAGCAGTCCCTCCTCCCACACACCCGCCGGACAGTGGCGGCATGACATCAGGCTATCGTCGTGGCTGTGGCGTTTATAGTCCACAGCCACAGCCACCGCTCAAACATATAGTAGGCTGCGGTCGTGGCGGACCTTCACAGAGTCTGCCCGCGTTGACTTGTTCGGCATCCGCTCCCAGATAGGGTCTACGTCCGGCCCGTCGAGGTCACCGGCGCCATCCCACCCCCAGCACCACACTGTGAACTTCGTCAGCGCGCCGCGCGCCAGCAGTAAAGAAAGGGAGAGACGCACCGTAGTCGGGGCCCGGCTGGAAGTTTAGCGGCTCGCCCTCTTCCTCGGTGAAGAGGCGGTCGTGGGGGCCGAACCAGGCGCGGTCTTGCGGATCCGTCCGCGGGTTGTCGGGCAAGCCGCCGAGGCGGACGTACCCGCGGATCGCGGTGAGATTGCGCCGCGCAGGGTGGATAATGTCGAATACGCGCTGTCAAACAAACCGCGCGCCGGGCGCGTCAGCCGTCGCCTCCGTCGGCAATGCGAGCGCGGACACGTACGTGGTCGTATGCGAGCTTGACGCGGGGCACCATGAGGATGCGGCCGTAGCCGGCCTCCCAGTAGTCGTTGCAGATGAGCGAGCACTCGGAGGCGGAGCACTCGCTCTCGGTGATGCGCGCCATGCGGAAGCGCACGTGTGGCATAGAGTAGAATGGCGCGGGGTCGAGGATGGCGATGCCGTTCCAGCAGGACTGCACCTGGATCGGGAGGTGCTGCATGAAGCGCTGCTGCGACGGCCCGTGCTGGAAGATGGACTCGAACGGCGCGTTTTCAAGCGCGGTGCCGTTGATGTCGCGCGCGACCCAGTTGTCGTAGAACACAGGCGAACCCTGTCGGAACGTGAACAGACTGGTCCCTGAGGTGCAAAAGGAAACGTACCAGCTCTTCGTGGTACATGTAATCGGCAGCGCAGGTGATCCCCGCGTTGTTTCTTCGGCTCTGCCAGATAAGCTCAAGTAGGTCATCTACGCACGGCAAGATGTCGTTCATGAAGATAATGGTGTCGAAATATTCGTTTTCCGCGTCGCGCAGCTCATGGAGCGGCACAAACGCTGCGTTTCGCACCTCGGCGAGGTACTCGATACGGTGGTTGAACGCACCGCGCGTGCGCATGGACGTCCGGATCGTCACTCGCATGCCAACGCTTCGGCACAAGGCATCGAAGATGCGCAGGAGCGCCTTGGTCTGGTCCGTCGAGCCGTTCTCGTAGATCGACACATACACGTTGTGGTACCCGAGGATGGCGGCGACGCGGAAAAGCGTCGCAAAGAGGTCCGGGATGACGTCGAACGAGTTGTACAAGTTGATCGCAAAGAAGTATTTGTGCGCGTCCGGTCCGAACCGCCGCGACGACGGAACGTAGTCCCCGTCGACGTTGCTACCCAGCCCGAGTGCGTCGAGCCAGGATGAGGCCGCGGGGGACTGGTGACCTATTAATGAAGCGTATCGTTCTGCGGCTTGCTCTTTGTACATGGGCTGTGCTGGTCGGGTACACTCTTTCGTGTAGTGCGGTGAGAGGTGCGTCACAAGCTCGAGCACCCGTCGCCGTTGCTCAAGGGTGGGAAGCGTGAGGGGTGTTTTTGCTGGTGATCGAGATGACGGGAGTACTGGTGCGTGTCCACATCTCCACGCAGATGTCGGAGACTGTCCTAGCGTAAGCACGTCCTGCAGCGCATACACCCGCGAGTCAAGTCGCTCACCGTCGAGAACATCTTCGAGACAAAGAGCCCTACCACGATTCCGACCGAAAGGGCGAGCCATGTCGGGATCCGCTGGAGGGGGTGTTTACTTCGGGGCTGCATAGCGCGTAGCCGGATTCTGAGCGCACGATAAGACAACATGGCCGTACAGTCCCAGAACGCCGAAATGGACATACCACTCGACGTGCTCCTCTTCTGCGTGTATTCCGACGCGCTACCTCCGACTCCGGGCGCGTGCTGGGGGCTTCTCTTGTGGCCGTCGCTTTGGTGCGCCTGCTCTCGCGCCCCAGATTATAAGACAATAAAGATAGTAGAGCCTGTAGGGTATACGAGCAGCGCGGCCAGACAGCGGGGTGGGGGGAAGAAGGGAGGAGGTGGAACAGGCGAAACAGGAGCGGGCGGCTCGACCCGTCAAGGGTCCACAGACGCCCATTTTGTCCCAGTTTGGATGGGCCCAATTGGGCTGCCACCTTGATCCTTGACCACGACCTCCTCTCCCTCCCGCTCCTTTTCCCTCCACGCCTCCTCCCCCCTCCTCGCCGTAGACGGTGGCGAACAGCTTGCGGATGCAACGAAGGGCGGGCAAGTCCGTCGCCCACATTTCGATACCCCCGACGCCCGGACACATGGGCTCCGACCCCGAAAAGACTCCCTCCCGTCTGCACCAGAAGAGCCTCGGGGTCACGAACCGAATATGGCTCATCCTCGCGGCCTTTGTCGCCCTTATTGTATTCACGCGCTCTATACTGCCTACCGACACCTCTAATCCACGACACCGGCTGCTGCACACGGATCTGAAGCCGAAGAACTACCTCAACATCTCGGATGATGCTAACCCGTTCCCCTTCTGCCCCGCGCTGGGCCCTGGCGACGGACTTGCGTCGAAATACGACCCCATCGTCCTTTCGCAGACACGCTTCCACACGGGGAGCGGGGCGCGCATACAGCGTGTCATCAACAAGGCCCTTGCTGGTCTTCCGGTCACCATTAGCGTTGTAGGAGGCTCAGGTCAGTGCTACATGTTATTCTGTTCGTCGAACCCACACGATATTCCCCGGCGCGGAATTCTGCTGTACGACACAGCGCGGTAGCAACACTTGTGTTTTTTCCGCTCTGTGCGCTATTTTGCTCCCTATGTGGAGTTCAGGGCAGCGCGCCGTGTTGCCTTGCACGTCTTCATCTCCGTCATTGCGCTGCGTTTTCTCAAAGGCGTCCTCGCCGGACTGCTTCATTGTCAGAGCCGTCCAGAATGGGCTGGATGATGTTAGCGGCGCCGTCAGATGTGCTCTATTGACGTTACCCCTAGTCCATGTGGTGCGTTCGGTGATACCGTGTCCTGGATTTCAAACTGCTCCCGGTCTCGGGGGTTAAGGCGAAGTTCTCGAGATCGCGCTGCCACACTTGTCTTCGTGTCTGCTTTCTTTAGAACGTACCTGAGGACCATGACGTATCGCGAGTCGCCTTGACTCCGTTCTCGAGACGCCTTACGTTCTTTCATATGCCTCTAGGTTCACCGGGCGCGCTCGTGGGGCCTTTGACGTGCTACTTCGAAGCTTTCCTGACGTTATGATAGATACTGATGCTGTTCTGCAGTATCGGCGTGTCATGGTGCCGGAGACGACCCTCTCGCACCCAACTGCTACCCCGCGCGATTCTTCAACTGGTGGAATGGCGTATTCCCCCACCCCGCGTCTGAACTTACGAACGGCGCGATGCGTCGGACAAGTTCTTCTTACTTTTCCTTCTGCAATGCACACCACATTCCGGATATCACGGACTTGGTCATAGTGGAGCTTGACGTTGACGATGCCAAGTAAGCTTCAAGTCGTATTTCGGGGTTTCCGCAGTCTAACGGATAACTACACAGCACCGAGGCCTCTATGGACGAGTTTGAGCTTCTCATTCGGTCGATCCTGATCCGGCCAGATTCTCCCGCCGTCTTGATCCTAGGTCACTTCAGCCCACAGGTCGCGCAGTCGAGGGGCTTCGCCGGCGCGGACCATTGGCATAGCCTTGTTGCGCAGTTCTACGATGTTCCCCACATCAGGTATGTCTCCCTTAGCCCTAGAAAAGCGCATATAATAACTCTCTCACTACAGCATCAAGCCAATTCTGTATCCACGTTACATGAAGAACCCTTCGTCCATCGACAAGTACTTTACCGACCCGGTTCTCGCGAACTCAGCTGGTCACGAAGTCATCGCAGACGTCCTCGTCTCCTACTTCCAGACACAGATTTGCAACGCTTGGGCAGCTGTTACTGGTCACTCCGCCGAGGCCGTGCCGTCTCCCGCAGCACCCGTCTATGCAGACGGCCAGGCGAAACAGCCCACCGACGCGCGTGGCCTTTTCGGAGGTGTTGCACAACGCAAAGGCGCCGCTGGTGCTGTGCCCCAGGACGATAAGCCGGACAAGGAAGGTGCAGGCGCCGCTAACCCGGGCCTTTTTGCCGACCGGGATTCTGCAGGGCGCGCACCCATCTTTGCCGCGCAGGACCCTCGCCTCCGTGTTCCCCCCGTACGCATCAACAGTCGCCTAGCTGACCTCGAGTCCAAGCCGTTCGAAGAAGTTGCGCCGTACTGTGTGTCCGCCAACGATCTCGTGAACCCGCTCCCACTGTCGATGTTCGCCGGCTCGGGGTGGGCAGCGTACCACCCGCCTCCCGGCTCGGCGGAGCTGTCGTCACACGCGCACTACTTCTACTCTTCGCTGCCGACGAGCAAGTTCCGCGTGAACATGCAATTCGGCGCGGGCGACGTGGGCGTGTACTACGTCAAGGAGCCTACGTCGCGCGTCGGCGACGGGAGCGCGGTCGAGTGTTGGGTGGACGATAACTACGGCGGCGCAGTCGTCATCGAGAACGCGGGCGATGTTGGCGAGCCAACTCCATCGTAAGTTGTCCCCCCTCTTTCCCGCCCGTCCTCTGTATGGAACTGAACGTAATCCTTGCCTGGCTAGACTGAGGATGATCGACCACGGGGTAGCGAGGGGAACGCACTATGTCGAGTGCCAACTGTTGGGCGAGGAGGACGACCGGAATGTCCCACCATTCAAGATCATCGGCATCTTTTCGACCTGAGCGGTCAGTGTCTGGGGAGGGCCTAGAGCTCACGGGCGTTTGTGGATATTCAGTGCATTCGGGTAGAGTAGTCGCTAGACCCCGCCAGTAATGGACGTATTCGAGCACCAAGGCCGTCATGAAACGAAACCTTAGTATCTGTGACCGATCTTCTTCACCAGGCGGTGGTTGCTCCTGTTTGACTGTATGTATGCGATTAACATGAAACCCATACATGCACCCGTGCGCGCATATAGCGCTTCGGTTCCTCAACAAAGTTGCGATAGACGCCCATGCCGGCACCAGTGTGTTTCGCTATCTCTACGCTCGCGCTAAGTTCACACAAATGCATAGTGGAACGCTGCTCAATGGAACCGCGGCATTCTCTTCTCTACCTGCGATGATATGGACGGTAACGCACCCAAGCTCAAGACCGCTAACTTGGAAGTAGCCGAGCCGGTGATTCCGAGAACGGACTTTTCGCTGCTGAGTAAGGGAGCCCCGGAGAACGTTCTTCCGAGCCTCACTCACGATGGACACACTCGAGGGTTCGACGTCCGACGGCTCGAACGAGCGTATAAAAGGGATCCCATACGACCGATGCGACATTCTTCACGTACTCCCACCACTCGAACGTAATTTCACAGCACGATGGCCCCTATTAAGAACGGACGCTACCTCTTCAACGAGGTCCCTGCCGGTATATGCACATTCGTATATGCATCGGTGGGGCAGAGCACTTATATTCTTCTCCCACAGGCTATCCCGAGCCGGGCAAAACGACCATCTACGACGATTCGCAAACCATTGACGTCGACAATGCGCCGCTTAACGGTGGATTCCTCGTCAAGGTCCTCGTAGTGTCCATCGACCCGTATATGCGCGGGAAGATGCGCGATGCCAAATACAAGAGCTATTCGGTATTTACCACCCCTTCCTGTGCACTGTTCGGTTCAGAAAGGCTAATCATCTGACCTCGACAGCCTGCGTACCTGATTGGCGAGCCGTAAGTGGGCATCGTTGACAGACGTGCTTCTCCTAACTGACGTAGATCTGCAAACCAGGCTCTACAACTACGGTGTCGGTGTCGTCGTCCGCTCTGAGAACCCGGCCGTCAAGGCAGGGGATCATCTCTACGGCATTTTCAGTGCGTAAACGACGGTTGCCTTTGTTTCGAAAGACGGAATCTAATCAATGGCTTTCAGAGTTCCAGCACTACGTCATCGAGAACAACCCTCAGCAATACCGTGTTATCGAGAACAAGGAAGGCCTGCCATGGTCTGTCTACGTCGGTGTATGCGGCATGCCTGGTAGGTCTCCCCAAGAAGCTATCATAGATCCACAGCGCTCACTGCAGCACAGGTGAGACCGCAGACTACGCCTGGAAGGAGTTCTCGAAAGCCAAGGCGGGCGACGTCGCGTTCGTCACGGCCGCATCCGGGCCCGTTGGGGCGTAAGTCCGCTTCTCCAATCATGCAGCCCCATACTAATTTTGTTCTGTAGTACGGTCGTCCAGATTGCGAAGGCGCAGGGCCTCAAAGTTATCGCGTCCGCTGGTTCTGACGACAAGGTGGAATTTGTCAAGTCCCTGGGCGCCGACGTCGCGTTCAACTACAAGACGACGAGCACGCGCGAGGTTCTCGAGAAGGAGGGCCCGATCAATGTGTGCGTAGCGCTGACTCGGATCCAGGTATCCGCACAGAAGTTCTATACTAACGTTCTTGGCTCAGCTACTGGGACAACGTCGGCGGCGAGACTCTTGAGGCTGCAGTGGACAACGCCGCGAGATACGCACGCTTCATTGTACGTCCCGATTACCTTCGCAGTACCGCTCGCAGACCTGACCTTTCTTCGCTCTCGTAGGAATGTGGCATGATCTCGCAGTACAACACCACAGAGCCGTATGCTCTGAAGAACCTGATCAAGATCGTCGCGCTAGAGCTGAACATCCACGGGTTCATCGTCGGCTCGCTGCGGCCCAAGTACGAGGCCGAGTTCTACGCGACGTTCCCGAAGCGGATCGCGAGCGGGGAGATCAAGTACAAGGAGGACCGCGTGCTCGGGCTCGAGAACGCGGGGAAGGCCATCGCGGACGTGCAGAGCGGAAAGAACTTTGGGAAGAGCGTCGTCGTCGTCGCAGACGAGTGACTTGCCCAGAGTTCCGAGTAGACAGACTGCACAGAAGGGCCCCACTAGTGTGACTAGTGCATGTCGGCTGCAAGGCTGGAAGTAACGCGAGTCTGTAAGAATAGTTTGTAATGCACACAAGCTCCTTAACATAATCTAGCTGTGACCTGCGAGCGTTGATTCTACATTAAGCTAGCTATGCTATCCATCCCGGATGGTGTATTGGCCAAAAAAATACTTGAGTCCATCGGCATGGACATTCAGGGGATTGAACCCTGGACCTCACGCATGCGAAGCGTGCGCGCTACCACTGTGCCAAATGCCCGGTGGAAGTCGGTTGTGTAACCCTCCTACGTAGAAGAGTCTGAAGCTTCAACCGAGAACCTCACTGAGCCTGTCCGACTCGTCACATACCGTTTCCGGGGGCCAACCCTACCCGTCACTGCGTACTACCGCTCGGCAGTACCTGAGGTAAACGTTGCAATTGTTGGCCGCCGACTACTATATGGCATCCCATCCACACGCGTACATCGACATTTACATCGGCGATGAGCAAGAGCACAGACGGGCTGGGGCTGCTTACGACGCCACTGTGGCTTTGCTTTTGAAGAACGCCGCGATATACGGACTCCCATCGGCGCCGTCAGATCTATCGGAGGAGCAGCAACAAATTTTGAAAGAATTAGACGTACATATTTCTTTATCTCGTCTTTTAGCCTACCACCAAACTAATGTGCTTGTTTTACCCGGTCCTTTTTATTGTGTGGACCTTGCCTATAATGTACTGACGCACACACCGATGCCCAGTGCACTCTAGAGCTGCGGTTCGCGCCTCCCTCCCCGCTGCTGGCGGGCCGTTTGGTCTTTGAGCTGGACAGCAGCCAAGGCTTATCGAAAACTACAGCAAATTTTCTCGCATTGTGTACCGGGGAGAAGGGCGCGTGCAAGAATGCACCCAATAAGAAGCTGCATTACCTCGGCAGCCCAATCCACAGGATCGTGAAGGACTTCGTTGCCCAAGGCGGGGATGTTACGCGGGGAGACGGGAGCGGCGGGGAGGTAGGTGTCCACTAAGAAGCCCGTTGTTCGACGCATCGCTTACCTGAAATCCCCGCTAACTGCAGTCAATATATGGCGGGAAATTCAACGACGACAAGGCTGGGCTCAAGAAAAAGATGCGACGCGGGTCGCTCGCGATGGCGAACTCGGGGAAGAACACAAATTTGTCGCAGTTCTTTGTCGTACTCACGGACGACGAGAACAAGCTCGCGAAGATGAACGGAAAGTACGTCATCTTTGGCGAGCTCAAAGAGGGGTGGGAGGTGCTCGAGCGGCTCAACGAAGTCGGGGGCGGCGCGGATGGGAAACCTACGTTCCCCGTGTGGATAGGAGGGTGCGGAAAGTTGACTGGTTAAAGTGTTGTAACACAACGGTACGCTTAACGTTCATGCTTGGACCATGGGCTGATCTTCATCCGGAATGTCCGAAGTTGTGCTAGTAGGAGACAATGTTGTGAGTACATGCATTTGTGCCATGTGAATTGACGGACACTGATGGATTGACGGTTCTATTACTAATGGTTTACAACAAGGGCAGTTCATCTTCACCACGCTACCTATTCGCAGTAAGCGGAGGTAGTAGTCTACAGCCAAATTGGATAGATGAGAAATTTGGAGGGTAATTTGCTGAGATTCACCCACACCTAGCAGTACAGCTGTCCGCGCCGACTCGCCACTAGTACCACTGACAGAAGTCGAGAATATGTTCCTGCGACGGAGGTTGAACGCTGAATACACGGCCGTTGGAGGCGAGCTCACATAATACCAACCTAGTGAGTGCTTTATAGGAGAGAGTCGCAGGCCCGACAGCTTTGTCCAGCCTTGGTTGTGGAAAGCGGTGTCGAGGGCCCCCGGTTCGCCATTGCAGCAGTACCTGCCATGTAGACCCATCTCCGGGTCCTTACTAGAAGAATCCCCCAGCGCGTATACGCTGGGGCTATGCCACGAATGGCCCTCGGAATGCTGTGCCCTAATGACAATGAACATTCCCTCTTCGGTGATGAAAGAGACCATCCCACAGACATCCGCAGAAATCACACAACCGCGTGAACGTGTGGCATACAAACACGCCCTTCAAACGCCTTCCTGGAGACGCTTAACGGCCCGGGGTCCCTCATGCCATGGCTCTGTTCAGTTTCCGATTGACCGCCTACAACACACGCGACCGATACTTATACAAGATCGAAAATCTGCGTATAATCCAACTTCTCGCGACAAACCTCCTCACGGTACCTGGACGCCGGCTTGGAAGGCGGGGCGGGCGGTCGCGCGCTCAACCCATTCCTGTGCAGCGAGTTACGGTGAAGCACAGAACGACTTCTCCCCAAGCAAGTACTAACCTTTACGCGAGGCCACTGGTCGAGGTTCTCGATGCCAGCGATCTTGTGGAACCGAATCCAAGCGATAACGTTCGGCTCGGCGATAGTGTACTTGCCCCGCCCGGGGCCGACGAGGTAGTCGCGGTCCTGAAGGCGGATCTCGAGGACGCCGTAGAGGCGCTTGGTTTCCTCAGTGTAGCCTGACGGAAGGAAAAACAGTCGGCGTGAGCATCAGGCGCAGAACCTGTGAATGTGTGACCACTCACGCTTCTTGGCGTAGGGGATGTCCTCGGGCGCGTACTTATTGAAATGGTTCGCCTGACCCTGCATCGGGCCGACGCCACCGTGCTTTATGGGAGGTGCGTGAGTACCCGGGCCGGTGAGGGCGTGCGTCATACGTGACTTACGACGAAGAAGATCCACTGGAGAAGCTCGCTGTAGTTGTCCGGGTCGGTGTCCTTGTCGAACCCGAACCGGTTCTCCTTGTCGTAGTGCTGCTGAAGGTAGAACAGGATCGCGGCGGTCTCGAACACCACAAAGTCGTTGCGGTTGTGGTCGACGAGGACGGGGATTCGCCCGTTCGGGTTCAGCTTGATGAACCACGGCTCCTTCTGGCGGTTAGTGGAAATGTCGATCTTCTCGACACTAAGGACGACCCGGAGGTTAGCAAGCGGTTATATGGCGAACATAGAGCGCGCGATAACGGGCACATACTCGTATTCTGGGCCGCCGTAGGCTGCTTTGAGGTCCTCCAGGAAGACGGAGACCTTGTGGCCGTTGGGGGTAGCAGCAGTGTAGAGCAAGAGTCCGGCGGGCATGGCTATTGCGAATGAGGAGGAGGGCGGAGTAGGGTGAGAGGATGTCGACCACAAAAAGCTCGTTATATAAGGAGGTGGATAGAGTGTGGGTCCTGCAGGTGTGCGGCCGGCCTGGGGGTTGCCGAACGAGCGTATTGACTTTGAAGCACGTCATCGATCTCGAAGACATGGCTTGCTAAGCTACACAGTTCACAATCCTCCGATTCATGGGAATAATCTCTGACCCTGTCAGCCTCAGCCGTTGCTCACTAATAAGCACCGCAGGGAGCAATTGCATTGACGCAAGATGTTCTGCAGGTCTCGGTGAGCACAATTTAACGCCGTCGAATAGTCAGCCACATTTGTGGACATTGTGCCTACAAATTTAAGAACGTTCTGAACGTGCAATTTCAACACATCCATGGGAACGGCGGTCGACCAGGAGTGGAGAACTCACGTCGGCCTCGGGCGGGACGTAGCAAGTACAAGTATTAGTTGACCAGTGAGGGAGTCGACATCGAGTCGCCAAAAGTCCAAACTCCGCACAGCAATACATGGTTTCAGCCACTATAGTTACACACGCTTAAACACGGGACTCCTCGTACAATCGGAAGCACCTCTACTCAAACCCCCTCAGGTCTACCTAAGGCCCATGATAGTCATCGACAGTCGGCGTGCTCCCGTCCACTACGATTCGACCCGGCGCTCAGTAGTCGCCCGCCACAAGCTCCGGTTGGTGTCCAGTGCCGTAGCTGTACGTCGCACCAGGTTGCCCCTTTGGAGGCTTTACAACAAGGTCCGCTTGTTGCCTGTAGGGCACAATCAGCCTCTGTTATGTACGATAACACATAACACGACGCCTGCGGCAGCACGCACAGTTTCATGCGGAGCAGCAGCTTGCGGTTCGTTGCTTGTATGTCCTGTCCGGACTTGATCGCCTTCGCGAACAACGCCGCGCGCTGGTCAGTCTCCTTCGCCTTCAGGATCTGCGTGTGTCGAATGTGAGCCGATGCAGCAGAAGGAAGGGCAGTGGCATGGTGGAAAGAGGAAGCAACGGACCTTATTCTGGCGATCGACGCGCGCCTTGATCTCGCCGGCCTGGATGAGCGCGACGACTTGCTGCTCGAGCTCGTCGATAGACCAGCCGAATGCCTGGCCCATGCGATCGAGCTTGATCGACGAGAACGGCTGGAAGTACAGCACGAGCGACTTGCTCCGGATGAGGTTTGTCAGGTTTATGACGTGCTGGTAGAGGTGAATGTCCGCGTAGTGGCGGGTCTGCACAAACATTGCGACGCAAGGTAAGCCTTCGACGAGCGTTTCGTGAGATGTGGGGTGCGGGCTTACAGAGTATCTCTCGAGGATCTCGAGCACGTTCTTGAAGCGGTTGTTCATGTACGACTCCAGGAGCTCGCGGATGTACGGCTCCTGTTCAAGGTACATACCGAAGTTCTCGTTGTCGAGTATCTGCGCGCGGATGGCGGGGCGAGGGAACGTCGCAAGTGCGCACAAAGTCGCATATATTGCGACGTCTCCGGGAGCGATCAGCTTCGGACGTGTAATCGGTCAGGACTGCAACCCGCCGATTCCTTTGAGAGGCCGTCATACCTTGCCCGCCCAGTCATCAAGGCTTTTCACCGGACCCGCCTTGAAGAACGTGGTTGCAGCCTTCTCGTAGTTGCTCTGTCCGAGGTGTGACAACGCGGTGGCGACATCGAGTTTGGTCTGCAACTTCTCGCGCTCCGCATTCCGCTTATCCTTATTTGCCTGCGCAGAGCCCGCGGGAGCTTCCGGGTTCATCATGCTACGAGCGGCCATCACGGTGTCAAAGGCCGCCTCTGCTTTGAAGACATATGTTGCGATATGGGAGTAATTGCGTTGTTCCATGAGCAGCTATACAACCTATGTCGATAAGATACCAGGGAGCTACGGAACATGCAGACTGACCTCAATTACTGACATACACATGTCGAGTACATGCTGACTTGTGGTACAGAACTCGCGTGACTTGGTGTAGTGCTTGAGCGCGGAGTTCTGCTCGCCTATGGAGCGGTAGAAGTCTCCCAGATCGCGATGCGCCATCTTTCACCAGCTGAGTACCTCGCCCAAAGACGACGATGCGCATACTCACCCGTATGCTCTCCTTTATCATATTGCTCGAGTACGTCTTCAGCTCCAGCTCCAACTTCTGCCGCTCCGCCTGGTTCTTGTTGCTCGTCTCATCGATCCACCGCTGGTCAAGCGTCGCCAGCGTGGATAGCTCCGGAACCTCGTCGCCAGCTTCGGTCTGTGCCCGTTCATAGTGGTAGAAGATCGACCGATACAAAGTGGTGTCCCTTCCTTTGAGAGCCTCCGCGATCGCGAGGTGCAGAGCCTGTGGCGCAAGGGTTGGGGAAATGGTAATGATGTGCAGCAGCCTGTCCACATATGTTCGCCCTGCGTTTCAATTTGCATGTCATACTCTCCCGCGACTCAAGGTCTTGATGGAAGGGTGCACTCACCCGAGTAACTACTGATGTAAGTGTCGAGCTCAAACGGATGCGCTTCGTCCACAAGCAGCCTCACAGGCCGCTTTCCCGCTGCTTTGGATTGCACTTGAGCGACGACCTCGTCATCAATGATATCGATGTCCATGATGGTATTGTGGAAAAGCGAAGGTAGTACAGCTCAAGCTGGGGAGACCAAGAGGCTCGAGAGCAGTGGCTGAAACTCGTAGCGCGCTACACGCGTCGCGCCGCCAAGTACAAGTAAACGTAGGCGCCCACATATGAGGGATGACATGCTGTGGTGCGTGCCAGAAGGAAGCTGAGAGCAATCCAACTTGTGTACTCGCACCGTACAGGTTCAGTTACTGCAAGGCCACTTCAAACTTGCGTCAAACGCATCATAAGCTATTTCAGGGCCTATACTAACACGAAATAATTTACAGTAGGTCTAATCCGCAAACAAGAACCCGTAACACAACGAAGAAGTTTCAGGTCGATGATTTGGCCCATTACGAGGCTTGCTGGCGGTCGCGCTCAGCCTTCGCCTTCGCAGCCGTCTCAAGCTCGGCGAAGGTGCCACTCTTCAGGCACATGCTCCTGAAGATACCCCCTTCTTTTTGGATCAGGTTCAGCGGTGTGTCGAACTCGGCGAGCTCGCCCTTGTCGAGCACGAGCAGCCGGTCATAATCGATGACCGTACGCAGACGGTGAGCAACTGTAGCCATGTCGTCAGTTAGTGAAACTCAAGTGCGATAGACGCGAGCAACGAACCGGTCAACAGCAACGAGTTGCCGAACTCCTCGCGGATGGTCGCTTGTATCTTCGCATCCGTCGCGAAGTCGATGCTGCTCGTCGCCTCGTCGAGGATAATGATGGCGCTGCGTCGGAGTAGCGCGCGGGCCATTGCGATGAGCTGCCGCTGGCCCTGCGAAAAGTTCGTGCCTCCGGGTGAGACCTGCGTGTCGAGAGTGATGGCCGTCTTGCTCTCGGTCTCGGTCGGCGACGTGGAGACGGACGCTATAGTAGCATCGTGCTCGTTTTCCAGGATCGACGCGGCGCGTGAAGCTTCCCTAGACGTGCGCTGCGAAGCCAGTTGGCTGTCCGTGAGCATCTGCACGCGGTACAGGACGTCCAGGCATTCCGCGTCACTGTGCTCGTTGAACGGATCGAGGTTGTCGCGCAGCGTGCCGGAGAAGAGGGTCGCATCCTGCGGGATGAACGTCTGCAGGGATTATTAGCATGATTATTAAGTGTAATAAATGGAAACTCACAAGGCGCGAGCGCAGGTCGTGGAGGCCAATGGTAGAGATGTCGATGCCATCGATGACAACTCGGCCACTGGAAGGATCGACCTGAGATGCCCAATCAGCCACAGATATTATTCGAGCCCACACCAAAACATACGAATCGCAGCAGACTCATAGCAAGAGTCGATTTTCCGCTTCCGGTCCGCCCCAACAAACCAACACGCTCTTTGGCCTTGAGCGAGAACGAAATCCCGCGGAGCACCGCCGGCAGGTCAGGCGCGTATTTGATCACGAGATCGTCTACGACCACTAAGCTATCCTGGTTCGTGCTGGTGGAAGACGGCCAGTACGCAGGCGGGCGGTTTGACTCGATGATCGCGGCGGGCTCCTGAGGGAGGTCGAGGTATTCCACCACACGCTCCACAGAACTGCACCCCTTCGTCAGTCAAGATACATCAAAAAGTGCAACACAGCTCTCACTTGAGATCGAGCTCCAGCGCCGTCCAGAACCGGCAAGCCCAGTACACGCTGTTCGTGAACGACATTGCGGACGTGATGCACACACCCGCGAGACCGGCGTCGACGTATCCCGAGAGCGCGAAGAGCGTCGTCGCGAGGATGCCGGTCGCACCGAGCGAATCAAACAGGAGCAACAGCCAGCGGTTCGTCATCCAGAACGTGTACCACATCTGCGTCGTCAGGTCGACCTTCTGGTAGAGGTCGTCGAGGAACCGCTGCTCGGCTCCAAACGCGCGCACCGTCACGATGCCCTCGAGCAGCTCGCTGAAGTTGGCGAAGATCGGACTGCGCGCGTTGGATTCCATGCGCCGGATGTCGCGTCCGGTGTTGAGGTATGCGATCGCGGCACGACGGTAGAAGTAGCCCAGGACGATGGCGGGGAAGATGAACAACGGGAACACAGCACTAGGGTACGATCGAGTCAGCATTGGATACGACGGCCACAATGGAACTTCTTACATAACGGTAATCATGGACACCGCGAACAGAGCCAAGGACTGGTTGACAGACTGCAGGGTTCCAGCAAGAGAAGTGTCCACAGTTTCTACGTCCTACGGCAACATCTCAGTCAAGCTAGCACTCAACGTAGGCGTGTAGTGCCTACCTTGCTGAAGCGGTTCAGCATACGACCTTGAGGTGTGACATCGTGCCACCTCATGGTGGCACGCACAACGGTCCGCAGAAGCTTGTCAAACAGAATCCTCGACGCTCTTAAAGCGCCCGTATACTGGGTGATAACTCCAGCGATGTTAATCAATCCGGTGGCCAAAGCTATAGCGGCGTAAATGCTGATATAGAAGTATGGGTGCTCTTGAGCGGGCGGGAATTCGATCTCTGTCATATTGAGCGAGATGCCTGGGCCGTGGGCCATGGCGGTGTGGTGGAAATGCGGAAGACCCCCGTCCAAGACGTGTTGTTGATCAGCATACTCCGTGTAAGAGTATGTGAGCTGTGTGGGGGCCGTGTCGTGAGGACCGTACGCTCCACCCCAGATCTACAAGGGTGTGAGACCAAGAAAATATGAGGCGAGATAGATGAATAGAAGATACCTTGATCCAAAATTTCTCACCCACGCCCATTATCTGAGTCAAGAAGATGAGCAAGATAATGATAGCCCATGTCCAGTACGACCTGTCCAACAGTTGGTTCAAGAAGATCTCAATGTGGGAAACGGGGCATACGAAGCCTTGAGGTAGGTGTTGTAGATGTGCCACTTCACGCTACCAGTTTCACGGTGCTCTTCCTCGATGAGTTTTCGCGGCTTCTTCTTATCCTTAGGTGCACCTTCGGTCTCGCCGTTCGCCTCCGCATCGACCCCGGCGTTGGGATCGACGTCCTCTTTGGCAGCCTCGACGGCTTGCTCCTCTTTATGCGCCTCAATTTCCTCAACGTGAGCGATGTCGTCGAGAACCCCGCTGGCGCGCAGCTCCTTGACGGTGCCCTGGGTATCGATGCGGCCGTCTAGCATGCGTACGAGGTAGTGCGCTCCCGGAAGGACGAGTTCGACGTGGTGCGTAACAAGGACCTAAGACGACAGTGAGCAGGGTTATTCCAATTTGTGATGCGAGGTGCCAATGATAATTATAATTACCACTGTACGGTTTGCCAGTAAAGGTCCGAGGAACAACTTCTCGTACAGGAAACGCGTAGTGTGGCTGTCCTATACTTCGAATGAGTTCCGGGTCGTCCGCGATGACGTGACTGAGAAAACGTACCACAGCGCTGAGGGGATCGTCAAGAAGAACGTATTTTGTGGGCTGTGGAGTCAAGCTCAATTATCTTTAAATCGTCGGGCACTGCCCGTTCGACTCACAGCGTAGACAGCCCGAGCGAGTGCAACACTTTAGGAGACGGGTCAGTTGGGACATGTCCATTCACCACAGAAGAACCACATACCGAGCCTTCTGGCCGCCAGACAAGCTCACACCCCTGAAAGTTTTTTAGTCGTCAACAACAAGAATGAAAAGAAGTGGACAAACCGCGCCCCAATTTCTGTAGCGTCGCCATCCTCCAAGATATCTAAATCCGGCTTCAACGCACAACACTCCACTACGGCCTTGTACCGCTCCTCGTCGTACGGGTACCCAAACAGAATGTTGTCCTTGATCGACTGATGACGCAACCACGGCGACTGCGCGGCGTACGAGATCGTGTGTGCAAGCCCGTGCTTGTCGACCTTGTTCGCGTTCTTCGACATCACGATGCGTCCCTCGAGCGTCGTCAGCTCCCCGAGGAGCGCCATCAGCAGCGCCGTCTTCCCGCTCGCCGTGGGGCCGGTGACCACCGTGAGCCGCGCGTCGGGGAAGGAGACGGTAATGTCCTTGAGCTCGAACCGGTGGTCGCCCGGCGCGGCGAGCGCGGACGCGCTATCCGCGAGCGTGGAGGCCTCGTCGGACGGCTCGGCGTCTGAGCCGTTGCTCCCGTTCGTTTTTTGGGCGCCGTTCTTGCCTTTGCCTTTACCCTTGTCGTCCTCTTTCTTCTCCTCGACTTCGTTCCACTTGAACGTTCCGTTCACAATCCCAAGCTCGGCGTCGTCCTCCTCAGAGGGAGGCACGCGACCCTTCTTCAGGGTGGACACCTGCTCGTCGACTTCCTCTTCATCGAGGTAAGTAGCGATACGGTCGAGCGCAACCTTGGACTTCAATACTACTCAGCATCGCGGGAAACATAGCTAGAATAAGCTACCGACCTGAAGGATCTGGACGATCCAGGCCGGGATGACGTTCAGAGGGGTACGGACCATTTGGAACAGCGCAATGGCCTAGCAGCATCTCGGTCAGCGTCAGGGTACGAATACGCATACATCTTACATACCGTGAAGGCGGTACCGATGGTGAGCTCGTTGCCCTGGACGACGTACACGAAGAACGCGGTGACAGAGACCAAAATCGGGGCGCACGTCCAGATGAGGGAGAAGCACACCGCGTTGACACGCGCTGCAGCTAGGTCAGCACGCGTTAAACGAACACGCAGGGAGGGAGCGTACACTTGATCATCCACTTCAACTCGACCTCACGCGCGTCCAGGACACGCTGGATCCAGCGGTCCTCCCACGCGAAGAACTTGATAAACTTGACCTGCACAGCGCGCACAGATTAACAATCGCACCGGAAGCAGAAATAATGTAGGAACACGTACAGCCCCGATGAGCTCGTTCAGGACGCCCATACGCTTGTCGCGGGCGGTCGACACGCCCTTTTGGATGCGCACCGAGCGCCTCGCGACGAAGTTGTTCAGCGGCCAGCTCAGCAGAAGGACAACGAAGCCCGTGAACGCGGCCCAGCCGAGCAACCTTACACGGGGTGAGATTAAGTAGAGAAGCTAATATGGGATACACATACTGGTAAAGGAACAGACACGCGATCACGAGTTCGAACGGCGCTACACACTATACGTCAGCTCACACCCATCAGGGGTATCATGATCGAACAAACTCACCTCCATAGATGAAGTACATAGCAGAAACCGTCATCGAGATCCTATTTGCGTCGCCCGCCATCAAGTTCACGATCTTGCCAATGTCGGCGCCCGCCTTGGGGTCGTCCGCTTTGGCGTCCGGCTTCTTTTCGGCGCCCTTCGGGCCCTTGGCCGTTTCCTCCTTGTTGACAATGCCAGAAAAGTCCTTGCGCTTCAACGCCTTGTCGTAGATGGACGCCATGAGCTCCGACCGGATGCGCGTGCAAGCGCGGCGACCGAACCACAAGTGCTGAACGTCCATTTGCGCCTGGCGGGACCCCGTCAGCACGTTCAGAAACGACCGCGCGACGGTCCCACACACAAACACACCTTACAAAGCGAGCTGGCAAACGCGAGGAACGCATACAAGAACGCGAGCGCGCGCTTCTCGGGGTTGCGGCCGGATACCTCCAGCGCGTCGAGGATCCGCTTCAAGAAGAACGGCCCGGCGTAGTTGAAGAGGATGCTGAGGTACGTCAGGCTGAAGTCCAGGACGAGGTCGAGCGCGTTCGTCGCCCATATGCGCTTCAGCAGCTTCCCCGTCGACTGCGAGAACTTGATGTGCAGCGGCCGACTCTGCATCGTGGGGCTGAGTGCCCACACGTCGCCCTCATTGAGCGTGTTGTACGTTCCGCGGTTGAGCAGCGGCAGGATCCAGCGGAAGGAAGCCCAGCCCCAGAGGGTGGTGTAGTCTTCCGGTGAGACCGATTTGCCCTAGTACACAAAGTCAGATATTGGGCACCGAAGGGCTTAAAGCGACTTACGATTTGTTCTTTGTCCACGTGCTTGCTCGGGATGGCCAACGGTGCGTTCAGGACCACGATGAATACACCAGCCACCGTCGCCAAGTTGACAATATAAACCGCGATGAGGAGAGGGGACGGCAAGGGAAGGCCATAAACGTAGCGGTCGTAGAGGTGCCCGAAGAATGTGATGGACCCCAGGAGTAGGTGCAGACCGTAAAGCACAAACAGGTCGAATGGCGCCGTGGCAGTTGGACGCACCACCGGGCGCAACGCGGCGTAAAACCAGGTAGACGCGACGAGGAAGTCGTTGATCCCATTCCAGGTCTCTTCAGGGTTGATAATCAGGGTGTAGCACCCGACGCCAATCCACAGCAGGGATTCGAAGAGAGACGCGGTGGAAAGGACGAGCGTACGCCAGAGGGGGACTACATTCTCCTGTTCCTCTTCCACACTATCCCCTCCCGAAATGAGTGCTTCAGCTTCTTGCAGAGGCAGGAAGTTTGTGAGGGGAGTCTTGACGGAACGGAAGAGTGCGCGAACAGGCGGAGTAACGAAGACTAGGACGAGTGCGACAAAAGCAAAAGGGAGTACCGCCGCCCAGAAACTCCGCACACACGCGTCGGACAGAGAGGACAGACTCGCCCCGTTGCACACCGCCATGTTGGAGGCGGATGAGGAGGCGGACGACGTTGAGGCCGAGGATTCCTTGGAGGATGTGGTCGGACTCTACGATGAGAAAGACCACGCTTCGGAGTTCGCGCGTTATCTATGGGAGAGTTCATTAGTGTGAGACCGCCCCTTAGAAGCACGAGCTCGCCCAAAACTTACAGGTCGTTCGCTGGCGTCGTGGACGTTCCTGAAGCTGTCGCGTACGACGAGCTCGCCGCTGTTGAGGCAGTTCCAGGCTCCCAGTCGCGCGCTGAGCGGGAGGGACTCAGGGAGCGTAATGATCCCGGCATCGCAGCCCGGCGGGCCGGACCAATCATGTTTGACCGATACCTCTTGCGTCAACGAGACGCCGAGTTCGCCACTTTTGCACACGACCACCATCAGCAGCCACACAGATTTCACCTCCTGCAGTGATTCATTGCATTGACGCGATGAACACTTGAAAAGACCTCTCAAAGTCAATGACTCCTGCAGCACCAGACGGTTTGTAGGCTCAGGTCGATCACTGGGTATTACCCAGGGCCAGGGCAGGCAACTCTGCGTAGACGACATGACACACCAAGTGTACAAGATATTATCAGAGAGTCCCAGCTCAAGGGCCGATACTCGTTCAGGAGTAGCGATCATGATCATAATCCCAAACGTGCTAAAAGTTTATACGCGTGCATGCGAACACTGACGGTGATAGCAGACACATGGTCAGAGTCACCAGTGTCAAACTCGCATGTCTATACAATCTTGGAGTTCAACTCAGATTTACACTGATCACTGACAACATCGAGATTTATGACTCGAGCCCCATCCGTACGTATTTCTCTTTAGAATCCCACGAAAACGCCCTAACCGATTGTCCACGTAGAAAGCCGGAGCGATCATATATATGCGGGGATATATGGAATGAGAAAAGCATATACCCCCACTTCGCTCTGCGCTCAGCCGCTCAATTTCGTTCCACAAGACAAATTCAAAAGTCGTATACACAGCAGCACTGGGCGCCCGTAATACTTAACACGCAACCATGATCATGCTCGCCCGTCTTCCCGAAGCAATTGAATGCCTCAATGAAGCGTCCGGCCCGCTCGTCTTATGACTGCTCACCCTGACCTCTTTTCTTCCTCATGACGGCAGCAGACCATATCCGTGACGTGAAGATATGCCTCGCACCCGGGCGATCCAGTATAAGAGGCTCGAGCCCAAGTGCAATAAAGATCTGACACTGCCTCGTAGGACAGGTTAGCATGATGTGTCTATTCTTCGCTCTGTTACCTCTAGCGTTTTCGGTGGCCCAAAGTCTCGCGAAGACGTGCACTCTAAAGCCACTGGGACATGGCAAAAGTGATGTTTCCCAGGTGAGCAGAACTGTGCGTACTATCACGCGCGGGCTCCTAACACGCATATACGTAGATCGAGGCCGCTATAGCTGCTTGCGGCCATTATGGGACAACGATATTTGCGCCTGGGGAGTATAATATCACCAGGTATGCGATGAGGCCGGCTTCAACCCGAGCGACGCACTACTGATTTACACTGACACAAGGAAAATGCAGTGGAACTTAGTACACGCCCGCGTCGAACTCCACGGTCTCTTGAACGTAGGTCACTATCCCTCGAGCGCATCCATCGCTCCGACTAATTCCATCGCAGTTCGTGTTCGACCTCCCGTACTGGATGGACCCCGCCAACACCTACCGCGTCATCTTCATCCAGTCCCAAGCCTCCTGGTTCGTCGTCACCGGCCACGACTTCACCATCGACGCGCACGGCACGGGTGGGATCGTCGGCAACGGCCAGCGCTGGTGGTCCTGGTACGGCAACGGCACGCGCCTCGACGGCGACGGGCGGCCCGTCGCGCTCTCGCTCTCGCACGTCGCCCGCGCCACGGTCCGCGACTTCCGTGTCGAGGCGCCCCCGTTCTGGTGCAACGCCGTCGCGGACGCGCGCGACGTGCTCTACGACGGCATGCGCTGCAACGCGACCAACGCGGACGAGACGTACTTTGGGCAGAAGTGAGTCCGAACCCGAGTCTCTTCTCTGTGAGTCCCACTGGGCTGGGCAAGGAGGGGGGGGGGGAGGGGGCGGTGCGCCCGCCGGGAATATCAATAGCTGCGAGCGTGAGCTGACTTTTGGGGCGTACGTGGCGCAGCATCGTATTCAACACCGACGGTGAGGCTGTTCCCAGTTCTCAGCGTCGAGAACGATAGGCCCCATCGGGGCCGACAGAGTCTCACTCGGCTCCCACACCAGGGATCGACACCTTCCGCTCGGACAATATAACGCTCCTCAACTGGGACGTGCGTGCCTTGCCTTTCCCCACCCGCGCGCTCTCACGGCGCCGAGTCTACTCACGCGAGGCCGACGCTGGGTACCGCTTTTTATGCAGATCACCTCCGGAGACGACTGCTTAGCAATCAAAGGGGTGAGACCGCGTCTTCGTTTGCTTTGCTCTCAGGATGCGTCGACCGACCGCTCGATCATGATCATTGGGTGTGAGAGCAGAACTCGACGAATATATTCGCGAAAAACGTCACGTGTCGCGGTGGGACTGGGATCGCGTTTGGCTCGCTGGGACAGTACGCCGACATGGTGAGCGTGCACCTCGTTTTGGGCAGCGGTATGGCATTATTGACGAATGCTGCAGCCAGACTACGTCAACAACGTCGTTCTAGAGGACATCGCGGTACGCCCCGGGACCCCGCCTGAGCCCAGTCGATCCCCCCAAGTTGACGCCCCCCCTTGGCAGATAGTCCGCACTGACCCACAGGTCCAGCCGTTGATGGAACACGGGGTAAGACGCGCGCACATGATACACACCGAGCACAGCTCGTTACCGGCGGCGCAACGAGACGTACGGAATGGCCGACTCACGTAGACGTCCCGTGGCAGGTGTACTTCAAGTCGTGGACAGGCACGCGCATCGGCTTCCCCCCTACAGGCGGCGGAGCCGGACGAGGTGCGCGCGGCATGCCGGACGTGCTTCCTTCATATGCGCATGCCGGACTGACATTGACGTCGACGTCGACGTGCCGACACCCCGGCAGGTCGCGTCGAGGGCGTCGTGGTGCGCAACGTCAGGCTCGACGCGGTGACGACGCCCATCCAGCTGTACCAGACGAACCTCGGACATGCGTGAGTACCGGCACCAGTGGCCGCGCTGGGTGACTGGAGCTTGGGAGCGACGTTGCCCGCCGCGGCGAGCACGGCGCTCCGGTGGTGGGCCCGAGCTGGGCGGACGCGGAAGACCGGCTGCGGGCCCTGTGGCGGCATCGACGTCGTATCGGCTCCCGCGTAGTGGCGGGCGACAGCGATGCCGCTTTGGGTGCGGTGGGCTCGTCATGCCGCGGGGAAGCCCGCAAGCTGGACAGCGGCAGCGTCGGTGCTTTCCTGTCGGCGACGCTCTGAGCCTGTGTCCCACCATGCATACCTGCGGCACAAGGAGCACCGTGCCCGTGGACCGAATGTTCATTGTGCTGCCCGCGCGCGGTTTGCTGATCGTTGAATACCTTCCAACAGCGGGGACGCACCCTCGACGCTGCAGTTCGTCAATTTGACATTCGAGCACTGGTCGGGCACCGCACAGGACGCCACAGGTGAGTCGGCTCACGATCACCAGCTCGCTCGCTGCTCAACGAGCCATCTTTCAATTTCGCGACCCATCTGCACGGCACTGATGCCTAACACGTCGTGATCCATCATGGATGATGATGACGCGCTGCGCTCTGCTGCGTTTCGTTTCAACTCGCTCGGCCGGCCGGACGCAGTTGTTGATCTGCAGTGCAGCTCTGCGGCACCCTGCGAGCGCATCGCGTTCAGCGAGATTGGCGTTGAAATACTTGGCGGGCAGGCGCCGGCGTACCATTGCGTCAACGTCGCGAGCTCGTCCGGGCTCCCGGGTGGTGGTGGGTGTTAGGTATTAGGGTTGCGGCGAAGAGAGTGCCGTGGTGTCGTCGTGTCGTCGTGAAGCGTCTCCAAACATCATGGTGCGCCAATACTGCTCTTCCTGACCTGACTGCGGGGCGGCTGTGAAAGGAGCGCGGTATATATCTAATGTTGTGCAGATGCTACCAGTACGATTTTATCTCTTCGATGGGATCCTTGTCTGTGTTCATACCCGCAGAGTTCAGGCGTTCGCTCGGAAGCCGCAAGCCCACCACCATATATATGTCGACATCGACGCGAAGCAGACAACAAAAACAAGGTACAACAACATACCGGCACGGTTCAACTTCTGATTCATGATCGTGTACTTTGTCGTCGCGACGGATTACTCGAGTTGGCGGAGACCGCCGGCCTGTCGGATTCTCGAAGAAACGTCGCTTGAGGCTGCTGCAGTTCTTGACAGCACTATCTTGGGTGTCTCGAGCCAGAGAATGCACGGTGGCATGCGTTCGTGTGATTCGCTTGCGCAGCAATCCAGTTTAAGCTCATTGGGCTATTTCCGCCAAAACGCCTCAAGTTAGCGATTTTCATACCACGCCGCGCTACCACAGCAGAGTGGACAGGTTAAACGCTTGAGCCACAATGCGTTTCCAACATACCGACGACGGCCTCCGCTTTACACGAGCGGGAGCGGGTGTGGATTGGAAGCTAGGAACCTAGGGCTGAGCTCAGACGCGTCTGATAAAGCTGTACGCGGGTGGGCTCTGCGCTGACTGTTATGATCAAAGATGAATGATGCATGGCCGTCGAGGCTGAGCGGGCGCCAATGCGCAAGCGCAGCAAGGCGTTGAGGAGGAGGAGGAGGAAGGCGCAACGGTTGTTGTCCTGTTCCTTGGCGTGCTGGCAGGTATGTTGTCGTATGCGTCGCAATAGAAACCCGGGTCCCGACGGTCGGCCCAGCGGGTTCCTGCGGTCTCCTCGCGGGGTCCTATGCGGTCGCTGTCCATGGTAATAATCTTCTGTTCTTTTGTGCGGACGTTCTACGCCCCGCGGCGCGCTTGTTAACTAGTTTCGTGGCCGGTGGGTCGAAGGCGCACCGGGCGGAGATCACACGCAGGGGGCATCAGTCCATTTTGACCAACACCCGCTGCCAGTGGCTGGCAGCCGGCACGTCGAGGCCCGTGCTGATGCCGGTGCGACGGGATGATCGTCGCGCCCGTTCCTGCAGCGGGACTCCCGTGCGCTGCCGACCGTGGACGGGGGCCTGACAGAGGCTGCCACGGCGGGGCCAAATATACGGAGGACGCGCTGCCCATCCGCTGGGCGGGTGCTGGCCACTGCTGGGGCGGGTGCGTGCCGCCGCGGCCGGGGGGTGATGGGAGCAGAGGCGTAAAATAAAGGCCCGGCGCAGTGTTCTGGAGGAGTTCTGGGTGGGCCGCCCTCGTCCGGCGTGAGGGAAGTGGCATGGCAACATAAATCCGGCCGTCGTGTGGACCCAGACGCCTGTCCAAATCCGTCCTCGCTCTGCCCGTGCGTGGGCTCCGCCAACAATCACATAACGCCCCTCTCCCTGCCCCCACCACCTCCACTCCCTTCCCCCTTCCTCTTCTTCGTCTTCTTGTCCTTTGCTGCAGGCCGGCCCTCATTCTGCGCAGGACGTCGTCTTCGCTCTTGGCCCCGACTGACCGACCAGACCCCGCCCCGACTGCCCACACGCTGCTGATTCATGCCCTTTAACAAGCGCCGTCAGTCCAGCATGGATTTCTCGGACGGAAAGATTCCCTCGCTCGAGCAGCACCCCGACATCGTCCTCAATGGCTCCCAACCCAGCCATCTCCAGCGCAACAAGACCGAGCGCCGCCGCCTCCAGGGCCTCCAGCGCTCCAATACCACCTCCTCGGCCCCCATCGCCCCGTATGTGCCCCGCACGCTCATGGAGAAGTACCAGCACTGGATGATCAACGAGGGTGGACGTCGCATGTTCTTCTTCGTCTTCATCTTCCTCCACATCCTTGTCATCGTCTTCGGCTTCATGCACTACCAGCTCAAGGACAGCTCCGTCATCGCCCGCGCCACCTTCGGCATCACGTTCCGTGCGTATCTCCCGCCCTTCCCATGCCCCACCCGCGCCGTTCTCACACCGTCCCACAGCGATCGCCCGTACCGCCGCCCTGGTCCTCCACGTCGATGTCGCCTTCATCCTGCTGCCCGTATGCCGCAACTTCATCTCCCTCCTCCGCAAGACGCCGCTTAACTCGTTCATCCCCTTCGACAAGAACATCACGTTCCACAAGGCCGTCGCCTGGTCCATCGTCGTCTTCTCCTTCATCCACATCGCCGCGCACATGGTCAACTTCACCGAGCTCGCGCTCGCGGACCCCGACGCCAAGACCGCCGGCCAGAAGGTATTCGCGTTCGTCGCGGCTAACTTCATCACCGGCCCCGGTGCGACCGGCTGGATCATGACCGCCGCCCTTGGCGTCATGGTGTGGTATGCGATGGAGAAGCGCCGCCGTGCCCGCTTCGAGTGGTTCTGGTACTCACACCACCTCTTCATCGTGTTCTTCATCAACTGGCAGCTCCACGGCATGTTCTGCATGATCAAGCCCGACCGTCCCCCCTACTGCTCGTTCAACACTATTGGTGTCTTTTGGGTAAGCGGAACGTATCGAAAAGGAAGCGGTGATTGGTTCTGACGGTCTTGTAGCGTTACTGGCTCGTCGGCGGTGTCATCTGGATCTACGAGCGTATCCTCCGTGAAGTTCGCTCCCGTCACCGCACCTACATTTCCAAGGTCATCCAGCACCCGTCCATGGTCATGGAGATCCAGATTAAGAAGGAAAAGACGACGACTCAGGCCGGCCAGTACATCTTCCTTTGCTGCCCCGAGATCTCCTACTTCCAGTGGCACCCGTTCACGCTCACCAGGTAACAAAATGCTGCGATCTCCCGGAAGAACAACGATGCTGACTATGACGTAGCGCCCCCGAGGAGGACTACATTTCGGTCCACATCCGTGTCGTTGGTGACTTCACGCGCGAGTTTGCAAAGGCCGTCGGCTGCGACTTTGAGAAGAAGGGCAAGAGCGAGAAGGACGAGGCAGGTGGCAAGGTCGTTGGCACCGCCGCGAACCCGCCGATCAACCGCGTCCTGCCGCGCGTCATGGTCGACGGGCCGTTCGGCTCCGCGTCCGAGGACTTCCTCAACTACGAGACGGTGCTGCTCGTCGGCGCGGGCATCGGCGTGACGCCGTTCGCGTCGATCCTCAAGTCGATCTGGTACCGGATGAACAACTTCAACTCGTCAAAGCCGACGCGGCTCTCCAAGGTGTACTTCACGTGGGTGATCCGCGACTTTGGCTCGGCCGAGTGGTTCCACTCGCTCCTGCACGCGATCGAGGAGCAGGACACGCAGAACCGGATCGAGATCAACATCTACCTCACCGCGAAGATCAAGGAGGACGAGATGAACAACATCATCGTCCAGGACGTCGGCGCCGAGAAGGACGCCATCACGAGCCTCCGCGCGCCCACCCACTTTGGCCGCCCGAACTGGGACCGCGTGTTCAGCTCCATCGCCGAGAAGCACCCCGAGACCGACGTCGGTGTGGTGAGTCCTTCGCCGCTGAGTGGTGTGTGGAGGGAGGCGCTGATGGCGTTTGTCGGCAGTTCTTCTGCGGCCCCGCCGTGCTGTCGAAGCAGCTCCACGTCCAGTGCAACAAGTGGTCCTCGCCCAAGGGAACCAAGTTCTTCTTCGGCAAGGGTGCGTCCCTCCCCGCTTATTCGTCTCCCTCTACCTCTCGATGCTCACTTTGCCCCTTCTTCGACAGAGAACTTCTAAACACGAGCGATCGCGGACCGTCCGCCGCGCGGACGCATGGGGGTTGGGTTGGAGATATCGGATACACCTCGCTGTCATCGGATTGTACGATCTACTACTACACTATTGCTCGCCGTCGTCGCTGTCGCCGCCGCCGCCGCCGTTGCTTGTGACCGCATGCGCGCGCGCACGCGCACACACGCCGTTCGGAAACACACCCTATCTTCTCTATCTCTCTCTCTCTCTCGTCAGTCAGTCGGTTTGCTTGCGCCAGTCGTTTGCACGCGTCCTTTCTTTCGTTCTTCTCCACCGCTTTTTTCTTTCTTTCTTTGCTTTTCCTTGCTTTTTGCATAGTGTCATTTATCGTTTCAGTATGCGGCTGCAATGATATTTGCAGTAGGGAGTCGCGTACGGTGCGGTGTGAGATGCGCGTGCGCGTGTGCGTCTGTATGAGGCGCGGGGGACGTAGAACCAGTGATCTGGCCGTAGTCTGAATGCCTGGCGTGTTGCCAGTGGGCGGTATTTTCGTTGAGAAAAGGTCGGTCGTGAGGACGTCCGAGTCTAGAGTTTCTTGCGATTGAGAACCCAAACGACGGACGTCCCCTTGCCATCGACGTCGTGTCATGACCCGGTGAGTATGCAGCCAAACTTGAAGGATGTTCTCGCCTGCTTCGATACAGTAGGAACGCCCACGCGAAGCTCAGATTGCTTATACCGGTACCGGCCACGTGAAGAAGGCACTACTCACCTTGACCTCCACACTGAAACATGCAGACAAGACAAGACGCGAGCACCATAAATATAATCCGACGCGGCCCGCACAGGGACCATTCAGAGTAGGAGCACAACAGCGTTCATCCGCTAGAGGTGCTGGGAAGGCGGATGAAAGTTGCCAGTGTATTTGTGCGCACAAAGATTCCTGTCTCGGTTGCTCACGAGTTTCGAACGAGTGCCAGATGAGGGCTACACATGGCACGCAGTTTATTTAATGCAAGGCTGGAGAAGGCCTACATTCTTCGCTCGTGGCTTGCCTCCGACTACATAGTAAGTACCCACAACACCGTAACCTGGGGTCACCGAAGTCGGAGGGGAGCTGCTTCGTCCGAACCGTGTAGTGGCAGCAAAACAGGAGGGAAAGACACACCAAGAGGAAGATCGGGAGGTGGTAGTCAGGAACAAGTTGAACTCGCGCAGACGACTCAGAGAAGGGGAACTTGCATGAGTCACGTTCCTACGCACGACGACGAAGTTCAATAGTAGTGCAATCTTTGTACTTCCAGGAACGGTCGGCGGTGTCCATGACGTCAACGATACCCGTCAACATAGTCCAGTCCACGTGTCGGTCACGGGCGCTACGATGTTGTGCGTAAAAATAGGCCAGCTGTGTCACGGGCCGCTACAGGGGCCGGGTAGCCAGCGGTAAGTTATTCGCCTCCAACTTCAACTTCAACTTGAACGTAACGGTACGTACGCCGCGGTTCTTCGACTTTCATAATCTCGAGCTGGCTACGCCCGCGACGTCGGCAAGCTTACAGGCCGCATTCCAAGTGACGTCTACTTGGCTAACTCGGTCTCTTCGGACTCGGGTTCCTCGTCTTGGAAGGGCGCATGCTGGGACACTCGACTCCGAGTCGGAGAGGCTGGACTCGGCCATGGCCACATGCCACGCTTGAACTTCGCACTGACGTCGACGTGACTCCACAGTGCACACCGGCTACTTAGTACTTAGGCCTTAGGTATCAGCGCCACGCCTCATGCGCTTCGAGCTCGAGCTCGTCGGTCTTGCGGTCAACGGTAGCGCGCATACGCATCCCTCGGAACGACGCACCACCATGCTCTCTCGTCGCATGGTCACTTGGCACTGACATTCCGGCGTCACGGTTATCGATTCATGATTCATCGACATCTCCGAACTCCACTCCCGTTTCATCAACTCGACCTCCGTCCCTTCGAATTCGATCGCGAGGGGCTGCACCTGATCATAACCCACGCACCGGGACATACACACAGGCCACACGACTAGCACTACTACCAGTACCCACCCGTCGGGAGCTCCGAAGCCCCAAAAAGACGCGTCTAAACACATCGATAACCACAATCCACGTCGACTACCGGGCCCGACATCCGCTCCCCGCCTCTTCCCCCCGAGGCCCCTACTAAGTACGTGACGTGACACCTTGAAGCACCAAGTTATCGCCTCGGTGTCCGATTGCGCTGGAGGTGTCAGAAATGGAAACGTTATAACGGGCTCGACCCCGACCCCGACCCCGCCGCACTAGTACTACTAGCACTAGCAAGACGTTAGCGTACGCAGCTGCCCCGGCCCCGGGCCCGGGCCCGCCTCCAGACCCGACTCCAGACCCGGCCGCGTCCATCCTACCACTAGAAGTTGAACGCGTGCCGCGTGCTACGTGTTGGGTGCTGTGCTGTGTCGTGACGTTACGGGCTTGCGCTGCACACGCACACGCACCGTGACCACACATGGCAGATGCTGCATGGAAGATGGCCCGCGGCGGATGGACCATGCTCCGGACGCGGACGCTCTCGTCTAGCCTCTAGCCTCTAGGCGAGCGGGCGAGTGCTAATGCTAGTGCCAGTGCTAGCGTATGCAGCGTAGCGTATGAACGGATGAACGGACGGACGGACGAACGCTGCGACTCGGAGCTTCGATGGCAAGTGTCACCGCCCACCTTAGCACGGCGGACTCGGACTCTCGGTACGTCCTAGCACCGCCCAGCTCGAGCTCTCGACGCGAAGGTCGAACGTTACTGAAGGGGTTTGGCGTACAGAGTGGTCAGGGTCGAGGTCGAGGTCGTCGGCGGTAGGCCGTGTGTGCGCGTATGCGTATGCGTATCCCCACATGTCGTGGGCTCAAGCCTAAATACCTGACGGCAGGCTCGCTTGCTAGGTGCTCTTGCTGCTGGTGGAAATCCGAGGGCCGAGGGGCGATATATCGGGCTCGGGTGGGCCGTCCGGCATCGGGAAACACCAACATAGCACTGACTACCAAGTCGAGCGGTGCTGCCAGTGCTGCCTGCGCATAAATAGACGCGTGTGCGAGCGCACAAGCTCCCGCGCGTCCCAGACTCTTCTTCTTTCCAAGTTCTGCGGCCCCATGAGCCATGAGCCATGAGCCCCAGCAGCGAGGCGTGCCACTACACTACTGGACGACCACACACACACACCGCGCACGCAAGCACGCACGCGGCCAGGGCGAGGCACCGCAGGCACACGCACGCACCGCGGCGTTCAAGTTTGTCGCCAGCCCGAGCCTCGAGGCGAGGTCGCTCCGTCGCCCCGCGCTTCGCCGTGCCGTACGTACGTACTGTTCCTACCCCGCGCACGCGCGCGGCCGATCCAACGCAAAATGAAGGGTAATCCTGATTGACGCGGCCACGGCGGGAAGGGGAACGGGTGGGCCTCGCGTGCCGTGACGGTGACGCCACGCCAGGCTAGCTGTGGAGCGTCGCTGGGAGGAATCACGAAGCCGAAGCCGAGCCATGGTGTCGGAATAGTAGCAAGCTGCTGTTGCACCCGACGCCGCCCGTCGTGCTTTATGAAGTGCACCCGACGCACGGAGACTCGGAGAAGGGAGAAGAGAGATGGGGACTGGGCCTGGAGGTGCGTGCGTTGTCCGCCCCGTCCGTTTCCATGCGTCGCGGTGGTGGTGGTGGTAATAGTGGTGGTAGTAGCGTCCTGTCCGGCGGGACGGGCTGGAGCTTCCCCGCCGCGTAAAGAGCCTCTGTTCGTCTGCGTTAATGATAGGCCGGTGTTCTCGTCCTCGTCTTCGTTCTCTGGCCGTGGGCGTGTGCAGGCCAGGCCCAGGGTGTGTCCGCGGCTGCCAGCGCTGGGGTGGGATCCAGCGAATGGGCGGTCGTGCCGCCGTCCGTCCACTTAGCAGGCCTATAGGAGACCCCTCGGACTCGGAGTTGGACTCGGAGCGGGCGCGGCTTGGCGAACACGGTTCAATTTTGGCCGCTCCACGCTCGGAAGAGCGGCCCCGATGCGTGCGCTGCCAGCGTGAGCGGCTGCAGGAAGGGGAGGTGAGTCGCCGCCGCGTTCCTCGCCGGCCTCCTACGTGCTGACCTGCGCTCCGCCAGGCGTCTGGACGAGCATTATGTGTGCCTTCGCTGTCATGCGGAGGGGGTGGGTGTGCTCACCTCCGTGCATCGGGCGTGAGTGGGGGTCGCCCGTGCCCCGAACGGAGCGACCGAACCGAGGGGGACGCAAATGTCAGGAGGGGACCCACAAGTGCGCTGGGCGAGGTTGGCGTTGATCGCGTAAGGCGAGCCCGGGCGCGGGGCCCGCCGCTGTGGGCGATCAGCTGCGGCGGGGCGAGCGACGAGCCGCGGCCGGGGAGGGCGGTGGGGCGGCGCGGGCAGTGGACGGGGGAGGGGGCGTAGCTGGGCGAGTGGGAGGGATTGGCGACCCGCGAGCGTGCGCACAGGGGCGGCCGGGATCGATGCGGGGGGTGATCCTCGGGGTCCGCGGGCGACGGGTCGCGGCTGGCAGGGTGCCCCAGGCTCGCGCTGTGGCCGAGCCGGGCATGCTGCCGCCGTTCTCGCGGCGGTATAAGTACGACCGCCGTCCTCTCCTCCGCGCACGCCGCGTGCCACCCTCCGCCCCGCCTCCGCCACACGCCACCCGTCGGCCCCGCGCGATCCGGATCCGCACCCTCGACGCGCCGCGAAACAACGCCCGCGCCGCGCCACACGCCACACGACACGACGTCGAGCCAACCGCCGCCGCCGCCGCCGCCCCGCCGACTTCCCGCCGACTTCCCACCTGGGCTCCTGCGCGCCGCCGATGGCTTCCGTCTCCGTGCGCAGGCTGGCTGCAGACGCGCCAGGTACCGAGCCCGCCCCTCCGTCCGCAGATCCACGTGCTCACCCGCCCCCGCCCCGCCCCCGCACAGAAGAGGAAATCGACGCAGCGGTCGAGATCCTCCTCGACGCCTTCAGAGACGGTCCGCCCCTTCTCCCCGCTGACCGCCGACGCCCCGTCCTGACCACCGCGGCCGCCGTCCGTTGCAGACATCGGGATGGACTCCTTCAGCGGCGGCTCGCCCCGCCTCCAGCGCGACATCCTCCGCCGCACCATCCGCGGCTGCCTCGCCCACGGCGAAGTCTACCTCGGCCTCGTCGACGGCACGCCCCGCGGCGTCGCGACCGTCGTAAAACCCGGCCAGGACTGGGCGTTCTAGTGCGTGCAGAATTTTACCTTTGCGGGCACAATACCGACTCTCATCGACGTCCTCAGCGACCGCGACAATTTCACCCAAGACCTCTCGGCGTACCTCGACCAGTGGTACAACTTCCACGTGCGTATTCCCCCCGTGTACAGCGCCGAGCCGCGGAGCCGCTGACTTTGGATCTGCGCCGGGTGGGGCACAGTATATCCCGACGTACGAGGAGCTCTACCGCGCCGCCTTCCCCGGCGCACCAAACATGCGGAGAAACGCGTGGAACGTCAAGTTCCTCGCCGTCGACCCGAATCACCAGCGCAAAGGCGTCGGCCGCGCGCTGCTAGCCGCAGTCTGCAAGCAGGTGCGTCCCCCCGCCCCGCCGGTGGTCGTGGTGTGCCGGCTGCTGACGCGGGTTGCTTTTGGGCAGGCTGATGTGGGGAACCAGCACGTCACCGCCGACGTCAAGAGCCCGAGTCTGGTTCGTACAGACCTTCTTCCTTCTTCTTCGTCTTCCCTCTCCTCTCGGGCGCTGGGTGCTGGCGCTGGTACTGATGGGCAATCCGCACACAGGTGCAGTGGTTCACAAAGTCGGGCTTCGCGCACCGCGCGGTCAAGAACTTTACGTCCAAGGACTCGGCCGGCTTCCCGCTCTGGTGCATGGCGAGGGAGCCGCAGCCCACGCGCAGTTAAGAAAGAGCTGAAAGAGTCAATAGCGAGACGAGAGCAAGAGAGAGATGAAAGAGAGAGAGAAAGAAACGACAGCAGCGGGGACGGCGGCGGGCGGCGGCTTCCTGGAGAAGCGACTCAGATCGACGGATTGCGCCCGCTCCATAGACATGACTGATTTCCATCTAGCATTAAGTATGTAGTGTACGCACACGCACATGCGCGTCGCCGTTCTCCCGACTAGTACTACTACTAGTGACTAGTGTACGTACTACTACGTACGCCATCGCTCACAGCTCATCGGCATCCGGCAGGCCCCGTCCCCGTTCCGGCTCCCGTTCGTCACACCTACCATCGTGTACTACCTACTACACCGGCACCCCCACTCCACTCCACTTCTACCCACACATCATCATATGCATGTCAGATCCGAGTCCGAGCCCGGGTCCGAGTCCGCCGATCGTAGTATATATATTATGTAGAACTCGAACGATTCGTCGACGTCCTCTATTATTATTGCTTTTCTCCCAGCTTCGTCATCGACACCACCCGAGACTCGAGACTCGAGACTCGAGTCGTTATTGTCTGCTTCTTCATATCTTCGTACTTGTGAATCGTGGCAGTATCCGAGTCGGGGCGTGCTTCTCCCCGTCACGGCGGTACATGTACGTCCTCCCGGGCTCAGTCCTTGCGTAAGGCTACCCACGGCGGGCTTCCACTGCGTCGTTCCCCCGGATTAACACTTGTACGGGCTTCTAGATCGCGAGTGTCAATGGCAATGGCCCTACTATTGTATCGCCGGACCCTCGGCCGCGCGAAGGCGATCATAGGTGGCGCCGCACGCTGCAGAACAAGGTTGTATATCTTTTTTTAAATTTGACCGGCATGCCGTGAACTTTTGGACGCGCACGACGCACCGCGACGCGGCCGGGGCACCACTAGTATCGCTGCTTAGCTTCGCCCCGGATTCCCGAGTTCCAAATCGAACCCGCCAGTGAGGAGTGAACATCGGTCCTCGCGCGACTCGTCGTGAGTCGTGAGCTAGTAGTTACTAAGGAGTAGTAGCAGGCGGGTGTTGCCGCGTCCGAAATCGCGTGTACATGTAAAACCCCGCACCGAGCTTGCACTACTGAATACTAGTGGGCACGTACCTGCCAATGTTACGCGAATGTGCCGGTACTACCGGTGCTACGTATGCGTCTGAGTCTCCTCGCACTGGTTACTATCTCGCGCCGACGTCGACTCTTCCACAGCTGAGCGCTGACTCCCGAGTATCAAGTGGCCCGGGAAGGATCCCGCCTCCCGCTGTTCGCATCGAGACAACAGCAAGACATGGAGCTAAATGGAGCTTCCCGATCCCATGTCTCAAAACGTCAGACCCTTCCGTCGTCGGTGGATCGGAAGCTCAGCGGGGCCCGAGCGCCATCACCGTGACCATGGATCACTGTCACTAGCATGTGCAGTACTGGTACTACATGGGACTGCGACTACCACTGCCCATGAGCCATCGAGTCGTACGCCAAACCCGGAGTTCACGCACAATTGCAATCCTACTCCGCGGCGGTACCGCCCCGAGTTCGATCTTCACGCACGTAAATCGTCCCGCGTCGCCACAGGGACTCGGAGTCGCCGCACTCTCTCGGCATCGCGATCAACTGCCAGCTCCCGAGTCGGAGCCTGAGGGACATCTACTTGGCTTAGACCAGGCACCCGCACCCAACCCGATCTTACACCTTACTTACAAGCTTACACTCGCACCCACACCCACACCCGAACCCGAACCCGAACCCGAACTCGCATCCGCACCGAAACCCGCACCGAACCAGCCAACCTCGCGCCTCGGAGCGGACTCGAGTCGAGTCGGAGCGGCAGCCTTGCAGGTACCGTTGAACCCGCGACTAGCTATAGCAACTAGTAACTGACTGCTCGTGCTCGGCAGTGACAATTCCACGTCAGCCACACAGCAGTATGCATATGTATGTACACACAGCCTGTGTATATAAAGTGTGTAAGCTTGTATGCGGCGCACGCGGCCCCATGCGCCATGGAGTTCCACGCCGAACGCGCGCGCGCGCTCAGGGCTCAGGCTGGGGGTACCGGTGTACGGCATCCGGGGGGTCGCTCTGTCCCTGTGCCCCGCACGCCCCGCGCGGCGGCGTCACGCGATCGCCGATGCGTGCAGCCTGAGGCTGCAGTGCAGGGGCCCAGGCTGGAGGCTGTAACGATTAATCGGGGGGCTGGGGCGGCAGGTTAAGCTTTTCACGCGCCCCCCCCGCCCCCGCGCGCTGGGCTCGCGTTGCTCGAAATGCGATCTATGTACTTGACGCGATTCGGAATCGGAAGGAAGACCAGCGAGGGCCTTTGGAGAGCGACTGTGGCCCGCCGCCGTCTGCTGACCGTCGACTGTCGACGACGACGCAGTGAGTCTGACGCGACGCGAGGCAGGAGGCCCGGCGTACGCGTGTAGACGGTCCCCGACGGCGGTGCTCGCGTTCGAGTCGAACCTTCAAGTTGCGTCCTCCGTCCCCGGGTTCGGGTTCACGTTCACGTTCGGGGGTCTCGAGTCTTCGACCGCGCGCGCACCTTAGAGGATCTACGCGGACGCGCGGGGTCACCGACCCCGCGTACGTGTACGTGTACGTACACGTATACGTACGTTCTATACGTGGTTCCAGTCCCGGTATATGGCTATTAGCCGTAGTGCGCGTACGTACGCGTCCTCCGCCTCCGTCACGTCCCGCGCGTCTCGCGGGGTTGGGGCCCCTTCCAAGTGCACGTTCCGCCGCACGGGCGAAGACGTACGGCACACGCGTCTGTGCGTCTGTGCGTCTGCGCGCGTCTGCGTGTCAGCGCGACGCGTACCGAGGGCAGCGTGGGTGGGTGTGGAACGAGGAACGAGGAACAGGCGGGGGTGCGTCGAGTCGGGCGTCGGCGTCGCTGAATGGCGCGAATTCCGAAAGCCCAAGGCTTATTAGGACCACTGGGAAGGACTGGGTGGAAGCAAACGCTACGCGGTGTTGCCGCGTTGTGCACCGCGCAGCGTGCAGAGAAGGCTGGGCTGAAGCCGTTTTGATCACCGACGCGACCACGGGCCACACGATGGACGCCGCGACTCGCGAGTCTGTCGGTGGCTGGGCTCGCTGGTGACTATCATGATAGCCGTCGACGGTCGAAGGGGCTCGACTCGGATCGTGCGTACGTATACATTTATTGTAGGCGGTCTGGAAGGTCGCCGGTGGTCGACGTCTGGAAGGACACGGCGGCGACGGAGGCGGAGGCGGAGTGTGGATTCGGGAGACGACCGTAGTCCGTGACGGACGTCGGACGGCGGAAGTGGTGCTCGTGGCCCGTGGCTCGTGGTGTGGTTGGACGTCGACGGTGGCGTGAGGGCGCGCTGCCAGCCCCGTGTGCGTGCCCCTGGAATCTCCGTTCGCACCGTTCTGGAAGGATGGCGGGCTCAGACGCTGGAAGACCGCAAGCCGCGAGCCGCGAGTGGGCAGGAGCGGGTCGACGGCAGCGTGCGCATGCGCGCGGCGAAGACTGGTGCTGTCCGCCCCGCCTGCGAATACGCGTTGGTAGGCCCCACCCTGAGAGGACCCGGCGTCCGCGCACAAGTACGCATCGAGAGCGCCCGTACGCGTACCGTGACGCTGGCCAGCGTCGTGTGCACGTGTATGCGTAGCAGGAGTAGGCAGTCCGAGTCCGGATGCCCCTCGCTGGTGCATGCACACGCATACTGCAGCGCGAGTGCGGGGATGTTTCTTGTGCGCATGCCCTATGACGCAGGTAAGCATCGCCGTTAACGCAGGTCTCAGGTCTCGGGCCCACCGTGCAGCATGGCTAGCGGCCCCGGTTCCCGCGGAAGCCGTCGCGGTCCCTGGCAGTGGATCGCGGAATTCCGGTTCGGAGACGACTTCCACGAAGCAAGGGGCCTCCTCTCGAAGCAGCAGCAGCGCCAGCGCGTCCGTGCCGGCACATCCGAGGATCCCTGGTCTCCGACCGAGAGAGTCGCCGTGATCGATATCTGGATCGTAGGAACTTGCAAGTACTTGTTTACTGACCTACCTTTCTTCTGCGGCTGCTCTCCACTCTTCCGAGCACGACTTACCTGCCCCGGCAGAGTGGATACCGCCCCGCCCGCGTTCGCGCGATCGCGATCGCGAGCGGGGAACGGGGCCATCATCAGCCATGATCGTCCTCGCGCGATCCTGGAGAGGAGCTCTGAACGCTGGACCGTGGACGAGGCCCCGGTGCCTAAGTAGGACCTACCTACATTGAAACGGCCGGGTCTGATCGTCCACGCCCTGAGTCCCATCTTCCTCACCTGCGCGAGAAGCACGCGTGCATGCGGGCTTCCTTAGGAACCGCGGCGGCGAAAGGCTGGGGAAAAGCGATCGAATGGTCAGACGGCGAGGGCGAGTGCTGCGATGGTCGTTGGGCGGGTTTTGCAGCGGCCGTAGGGTGCGCAGGTCGCCCACCCCAGTGCTGGCACCACCTACAATACTACTTGCTGCAGCGCACTTGGCCTGCGCGACCCGCCCGAGACGTCACAGCGCTGGCTCAGCCGAGACCAGCCGCAATGATACCAGTGTGCGCTGAAGACTGAGAGAGTACAGAGTAAGTACACAGTAAGGGTGAGCCGAGATCAACTTGCCATGTCCAGGGGGAATGCGCGATCGACTGTTTGGACGCGCGTGCCGCAGTCTGTCTGTCGGACTGTCTACATGGCGCACGGCGTTGGGCCGCTCGCAGCGGCACTGCACCGGGAACGGGCGAGACTAGTTTGATGGCTGGCTGTGCGTCCCGCGCCCACGCGCTGGAGCCTGGGGATGGGGATGGGGATGAGAGATGGGGACGGGGACGGGGAAACCCGCGCCGTTGTTGCGCAACGACGGCGGGCGCTGCGCGGGGTGCTGAGGCCCGAGGTCCTCAGGCTTCTCCACCTCCGGGGGTGGTTGTAGTCGGGCAGTCGGGCAGAAGACGATGCGCCGGATTGTTATAATCTTCGAAATTGTGCGTCGGGAAGCGCACGTGCGCCCCGCCGGGGACTACTGCGTTAATGGGCTTTGCGGTAGTATGGGGCTCTGGCTATGGAGAGCGGCCATCATGCAGACGCGGACACGGAGTGCGAGGCCCAGTGGGGATCCTTGGGGCCCAGAGAGAGGTGCGACTCACATGACGCTTCGGAGGGCGACCCTGCCAGGGTTGACCAAAAAGCTCGCAGGGGGGAGGGGGGGGCACGTTGGCCCCAGATAACAAAGAAGACGGCCGCGAAATGGGAGGCCGCCGGCGTCGCCTAGCAAAGGCCGCACTGTGTGCGACGTTTGGAGACCAGACGGGCGGTCCTGAGGGCGAGGGGGGCAACGTGCACAATTACGGGGCGACGGAGCTCGAGGGCGGTGCGCTCGAGTGCGTGCACGGGAGGCATATGCATCGAGCGAATGGGGCAGGCGCAGCTGCAGCTTGCAATTGCCGGAATATCATTACTGTGCGCGTGCCCAGCGGAATATTATAATCCGCATTGCGCTGACTTTGTGGGACGCGGGCGGGCGTCTGTGTCCGGCGACGGCCGGGGCGAGTCCAAGGCACGGTCAGATCGGGCGCGCGGGGGGGAGTGTGAATGTGGGTCCGTCTGGGGCAGGACCTGCCGCGTTCGCGACAGTCCCGCTTTACCACAGCCAGCGTCGCCGCCACCGCGCCCCCGCGCGCGTCGTCGTCGGACGGTCGCCAGAAGGCGTCCCCGGCCGCGGATGGGCTCGCAGAACTCGACGGCGCGGCCGGAGAGAACAAGGTTGCAGCCCAGCTCGTCGCGACGATAAGCAACGCGTGGCCGGAGCCCATCGCGGAGTGCGGCCAGGCAGGGCACACAGAGCGCTGGCCGCTCCCACAGGCAGACGACCCTGCACATCTCCCCACGCTCGCTGTCCGCGTTCGATCTCGTCGAATTCCCCGCGCTCACTATTATTTTATTTTCCTTTGCCGCCAGAAGAACGGGGCCCAGGACGCGCCGCAGACTCCCGCCTGCGCCGAGGCGAATGCGGAATGCGGTATCGCGCAGCAGCAGCAGAAGCAGCAGCTACCGCCCACACGCGCGCGCACGCAGGACGCGCCGGGCGGAGGCAATTGTTTCGAGAGCTTCGCGGCTCTGGCACGGGCCCCCGGCGAGGATGCGCCTGGGGCCGCGGCGGGGGATCAGAGCAATGCTGTGTGCTGGAGGTCGCCCGTTTCCACAACGGGCGGGTGGGGCCCGGCGTGGCCGCGCTCGCGCTCGTCACGCCCGTGGAGGAGTGCCGCGTCCGCGCAGGGTCGTGGTCGTGGTCGTGGTTCTGGTCCACGCCCTTGGCCGAAACGGCGCGTTCTGCCGGGACAGAGGCCGGGAGAGGCGGGGGCGGACGCGGGGGAGGACGCAGGGCCGGGCTGGCAGCGTCCTCGCCGGCGGCTACGACCATCCTCGTACGCCATATAAGCGTTCCCTGATCCCCTCTCGCCGGTTTCCAACCCCGATCGCCTTCGCTCCCCCTGCTCTTACGTGACATGACGCCCATGTCTTCTCTCCCTGACTCCCAACGCGACAGTTCTTCCGACCAGCCCGCAGGGCCCTCCGACCGTCCTGAGCGGTCGCGCAACGCGAAAGGTACGTCCTCCCCGCCTCCTCCCCGCCCTGCACACCGCCCACGTCTAGCCTCCCCACAGCCCAGGCGCGGCACCGCGCGAAGCGAAAGGCGTACATCGAGCAGGTGCGCGAGCCCCGACACCCCCCCCCGGCCCACATGCGCCCCCAGGGCTGACCGTGCCGCGCCCCGCCGCACCGCAGCTCGAGCAAACCGTCACAAAGCTCCAGTCCGTCCTCGCGCTCTCCCCAGAACAGGTCGCCGCAATACCGCCCCCGCTGGCCCGCATCCGCGACCTCGAGCAGGAGAACGAGCTCCTCCACCGCGAGGTCCACGAGCTCCGGCGGCAGCTCGAGATCAGCAAATCCCACGTCAGGCCCGACCAGCGCCGCACAGAGCCGTTCGCCATGATGGAGGACCACCGCGCCGACCGCGAGTCGAAACGGCGGAGGACCTCGGACGCCAACGGCCTCTATGCGGTGCGCGCACTTGTCCTTTCGCTCCCCCGCGCAAACGAACCCTGACTGGCCATCTGCTTCCAGACACATAGTCCACCGCCGCCGCTAACCATCCCCGCTGCCGGCAACCCATACTCTCCCCAGAGCCCACCACACAGCTCGGGGTACGGCTACTCGTCGCGGCCAGGGTCCGCGTCGTTCTACCAGTCCTACGGCGTCTCCGCCGCATACCCCGTCCCCGAGACCCCGACGTCGAGCACGACGTCCAGTCCTTCGTTCTCGGCGAGTGTTATCTCCGTGTCCGCCAGTTGTGCTGCTCCCCAGCAGAACTGCGCGTATTGAGAGCTCGGGATCCTAGTGACGGCATGTTTTTTTCCCACCCACAGCCATCGGACTACGCGCCGTCGTTGCCTCATGCCCATCAGCGAACTTTATCGTCCTCGTACGGTCATACCACTCTGCCCTCATTCTCTCATTCCACATCTCAGTACGAACTCGTCAAGATAGAGGACGAGCAGCACTACTCCGTGAGTGTCTCCCCGTCCCTCGGGGTGCCGTACTGGCGCGCGTATAATATTCTCCACATTGACACTGACGCGGTACGACGTATGGGGGGAACAGCACAACGGCCACCAATCCGCACCCGCACACGCCAGCCACTACTCCTCGGCGGTCCAGCACAGTCACGCGGGGCAGCAGCCAGCCGTGGCGCACTGGCAATATTCTTCCGAACGCTGAGCGCGCGCAAGAGCTCCCTTACCCCCTCCCCCCGTGCCCCTCCTTCCTTCTCCTTGCCCCTCCGGTCTCTTGCGCAAGCGTCCGACGAAAACGTGGTCCGGGTGACGGTGTTGTGTGTTGTGTTGTGTGTATATCCCCATGTTGTAAACTCCCTCCCGCTGCTGCTCGCTTGCTATCGTGCTGTCCGCCCATTCATCCGTCCGTCTTACTCACCGGTGTCCCCACTCGACGTAATACATGCGCCCACACGAACCACCCCGGAGCTCCCTTGGTTGCCGCCCGTCTCCCCGCGCCCGCGCGCGTGCGGGGCTGTATGATACGTGTGGAAATTATTGGATAAACTCGCGTTCCATTCTAGACCACTCCCTTTCCCTTTCTCTCTGACCTCTGACCCCGTTCAAGCCATAGCTCGAAACGCCGCGCCGTTTCTCTCCCCCCCCCCCCACACACACAATATCCACACCCATATCCCATACCCCATATTCCGCGCGCCTGCACCGTCCCCTCCCCGCGCGCTTCTGCCCGCGTGGCCGCCGTGGGGGGTTAAACGCACACCAGCTTCCCTGTCAGTGGTCACGGCGGTCGCCCGCGACGCATCCGAGAGTCCAGTCCCAGCAGTACTCCTGCCCTTACCTACCAGGAGTCCCTCGCGCCGCGCGTTCCCAAGCCCCAAAACGCCGTTTGATTTTCTCCGCCTGCTAGGCTCGATGGGGCGCGAAGCCGCCGCCCAGGGTTTGATGGAATATCGCATGCCCAGTGCCAGGCTGCTGCTGGGGCCCCATACGCGGCGGCGCAGGCCGTGGAACTTCCTGCGTTCGCCCGCCCGGTCGGACCGCCCAGCGTCCGCATTGCAGCCCGTGTCGGTCGATGCACGGCGCACGGTGCACTGTGCATCGCCGCGCACGCGTATGGTGGCCACTTGCTCCTCAGGCCTCAGGGAGCAGCCGTGGTCATGGTTTCATGGTAGTAAGTGGGACTGGGTGCTGACGATTGGACCATGCCCCGCAGCGTCATTCAGCCCCGGGTCTGCGCGGCGACCAAAACTGCAAACTCTGCCAGTCTGAGAGAGCTCGAGAGAGAGCCCGAGATCTCGCGGGCGTCGGCGCCAGGGGCCTCCCGCAAGCGACGCCCAGTTCGCCCGCCGCGCGAGGTCAGCGGCGTGCTTGGCAATGCATACGCACGGCTGGCCCCGACGCTATTTTCGGCGGTGGGCGAGCGTCGAGCCAGGACAGCCAAAGATTCGGAGGGGGGGCGCCCGCCCGTGGCACGCCCGCCCGCCCCCGGTCAACGGCATCCATCGTGTCCACAGCGTCGCGGGGAGCCGATCTTGCCTGCCCTTTGCGCATCTGTATACTCCCGCGGCCCCCGAGCGGGGGCGAGGACGTCGGGCCCGCGGCGCGCGACGTCGCCGTCGCCGTCACGACTCGCCCGTGTTCGCGTTCGTCTTCGTCTGCGCTAGCCCCGTTCCTGGCGGGCGCAATCCAGCGGCCGGGAACGCGGGGGACAGGGGACGGGGGACGGGGTCTATGCGCCCGCCTGCCTGGAAAGGCGCGTGCGGCCCCGGGGGAGGGTCTCTGCAGAGCTTATTCCACCCGTCGGGCCCCCGGCGGCGCACGTCACGCCCATCCGAGCCGCCCGCGAGCTGTCCCCCACTCCCTGCGCCGTTGCTAGGATGGCCCGCGCGCGGGCTTCGTGCGTTCGAGCGTTCGCGCGGTGGGACGATGGCTCACAGGGGGATGGCCAGCCCTGGCCCGCGGCGCCTTTGAGCAGCGAGACTCGAGGTCGTCGTCGTCGCTTCGAACTCGAACGTCGAACGTCGAACATCGAACAACTTTGAGGCTCCAGGGCCTGGGCGGATTACCTGAGGCGCGATCCGAGTACAGACCCAGCGCGGGCCCCGATTGATTCTCAGAAGGGAAGAACGACGATGCCGATGCGCTCTGCCGGCCTGCGGAGTGCCCTCCCAATCTCCGTGAACTCACCCGTGCGTGCCACGCCGTGGTGCGTGCAGCAGTCGCCCGTCGTTCCCCCCGCGGTGGGCCGTTTGGGTAGCCGGCGGCGCGAGGGCCTCCCATTGCCCAAAGCCTGCGATGCTCGTGCGATTCGCACCGCGGCGTTCGATTTCAATTGGGCGTTGGTTCGCTGCGAGGCGGAGCACCGTTCGCTCTCTCTCTCTCTCTTCCTGGCTGTGGCTGGACGACCGGGTGTTCGAACTTCGCAGGGGGCGCCGGTGGCCGATGTTCAAGGAGTTGACAATGTTGACGAGTCGATGAGGTATCCGTTTGTCAGTATCCAGCGCGGCGGGCGTGATTGCCGGTCAGGAGTCGCATCGGGCGATGTCCACATTCTCGGTCTAAACGCCCTGAGGGCTGCCCGGCTAGCGTTGTTCATCATCGCAGCAGGCCTGTCCGCCGACGGGTACCCATCGTTGCTGCATTGATCGCCCCAACCCAAATCGGTAGGGTAAGTTCTGACCAGGGTATACGAAGCGCCTGGGGAGCATCTGTGGGTGGGTACATCTCCTGCGTGTGACAAATATCAGCACGTACTAATCGCGCTAAGCAGGTTATGCCTCTCCGAGCACTTATGAATAGAGCCGACTACCAGCCCGCACGCAATGTGTCTATTCTCGCTCGCCCCCTACATCGATGCCCTGGCGCGACTCAGCTGAGTCACGGGCGATAGGACCGCCAGGACCGCACGTCCGAGCCGCATTCGGCGTTCATACAGTAGCCCTTCACGGGGGCGCGCCTTCGAAAGATTTCTCCTCGGACCTTGAAGAAGAGGCTTCGCCTGCCAGATAGTCTTTCCACGCTCTGAATGGTCCGGGTGGTCCACCTGAGCAAGTCGCCGTTCTCGTTTAGGCTACGCAGGCCTCATGGTCCTGCTTCGCTCGTAGAGCTTCCGGCGGAGCCACCCGCCGAGCGGCTCCGTGCTTCCCGCCGCTGTAGGTCCACCACGACAGAGCTTCAGCAGACGGCCAATGGCTCCAGTATCGTGGGCGGCGCGGGGCGGTACCTGTCCAGGAGGAGTAATGCATGCTCATGTGAGTAGCTCTAGGGCTCCATAACTGAGTCGTTGGTAGATAGCATCGCACCGCTGATCGTTTTCCGTAGCGCTGTGACATCCTGATGATGGAGGTGTGGGAGTGTTTATTAGTAACGACGATGACAGTGCCAGAGCTTCAGACAATGACGCCGTGATCGTTAGCGGCTACCATCCATAGTATGAGTAGTGTTCATTCGATACGGTTCACCATTGTCGCCACTGAACCATACAATGCAAGCGTGCAAACAGGCGACGTTTGCAACATGAAATAGCGGTTCGATGAAAGCCGCCCTTCACGCATTGTTCAAATGACTCCCTGGCTCCACGGGCAAAACGCGAAACAATGCATGCCGCCAGTCTTTCTACGTTTGTGCGCTTTAGCCACCATAGACGATTATAATCAACCCGCCATTGCAGGCCCAATCGAGCACCGCATAGCCGCTCGGCCCCTAGCCACGCAAAGCCCTTAGTCAAAACCGCGCACCGGCCGCGACCAACCTGAGCGTAGACCGCAACCATGACTGAGCGCCCCTCACCACTGCCATCCGACGATTTCGCGCCGCTGCCGCCGGCCATGCCCGTCGCCAGTTTCCGCGGCAAGCGCAGGACGACGACGGACGCTCGCGACGAGAATGGAAGCCCCCTAATCCCAATCGCGCTCTCGCCGCCGGTCTCCAGCCCAGCGGGGACGACGCGCGCGACGAAGAAGACTTCCTCCTCCTACCTGCGGGGCAGGAAGGCCCAGCGGCCCGCCCAGAAGTCATTGATGCCGTTCCCGACGAACAGCGGGCCTGCGCCGCCGGTGCTCACCGCGACCCACGCCAGGTTTGCTGTGGCTGCGTGTCGGCTCCTGAACGCGCCCAAGCCGCCGGGCAAGCCAAAGTCGCCCGCGAAGCTGGACAGCCCTCCGGCAGTGGGCGGGGGTTCTCAGCCGAACGCCGCGCGCGCAAGGCCCAGAGACAAGCAGAAGAAAGAGAAGACCGAGGGCGCGACGTCCCCGCCCCTGTGGCGCGCGCTGGAGGCCAAGCGGAAGGTGGTCGTTGCGGAGACCTTAGACTACGAGCGTGAGTGGCGGCGCACGCTGCGCCCTTCCATGCGCCTGTCACGGCCGTCGGCGGCGTGCGCTGACAATTGTGTTCCCCATTGCGCACAGTGCTCGGCACCCTGCCCTACGGCGCGAGTATGTTGACGCCCAGAATGCTGCAAGAGGGATTGCTGACCCCAGACACGGCATACCACGCCTGGGTGGGAGCGAAGCGGGCGATCGAGAAGAGGTGCGTGTCCGGGGGGAACTGCATTGTCAGGATCGCGTCTGAGAGCTTCCGGATCCGGCCTTTGTCGCTCGCAGGCACGGCGGAGAATGGGACCTCGCAAGCATTATGAACGAGGCGCTGCGGTTCTACGTGAGTCTCGAGCGAACTGGTGCGGGATGGGGGCTTAGGCTTATCTGCACCTCCAGCTGGTGGAGCTCGGCGCATCAATGCTCGACCGTGTGGACGGGCCACACTATACATTGACCCAAGGCTCCACGATGACCCGCGCGCGATGGTGAAGCACGCGCTCCGGCTTTTGAGGCTATTCGCTGAAAAGGGATATGGCCGGGAACGCATCGTGGTCACGGTGAGATGACTTCGCGATATTTCTGCTGCTCTAGACCGTCAGAAGTTGACGAGGAACATCAGATCCCCGCTACGGAGGCGGGCGTCCAGGCGGCAAAGACCCTGGAGAGCAAGCACCACGTCCAGACGAACCTGTCTTTGGTTTCGGGGCTCGCCCACGCTGCGGCCTGTGCGGAAGCAGGGGCCACCTGCCTCACGCTGTGCTACCGAGAGGTCAGTACCGCTGTCCACAGAAAGATAGGAGTTCGGAACTGACGTGTGGCACCAGTTGTCCGACGCGTGCGGACGGAAGACAACCAGCAGCAATCCATTCGTGAGGGCCTGGGATACGTTCAGTTCTTCACCGAAACGACTTGCCGAAGAAGTAATCCAGGCAACCACGGCGTACTTGAACCTGCACGAGCTACCGAGTGCAATTCTCGTGGCAAACCTGTATGGGGTACGTCTTACGCCCACAAAACACGTATGCATGAGTCAGAGTCCCGGTCTAATTGGAAGATCCTCCCACAACAGGCCAGCGATGCGGAGAGACTCGGGGAGTTTGACGCTGTCGTTTTCACCGCAGACCACTCTTTGAAAGCGCGGGCGCCAACGCCAGGCGTACCGCCGGCCAATGCATTCAAGGTTGGAGCGCCGGCAAAACGGCGGGCGCATGACGTCCAGTATCCGACGTCCTATCTAGCGGCTAAGGATGGGGGTTTTATGTCAGCAATGCCCGCAGATGCGCGCACAGTGGCTGGGGTAACGCTTGCTGTCGGGTTGGGGGCACAAACGAAGCGTATGTTCGAGACGTCGATGCATATGTTGGAGTTTATCCAGGGCGAGGCCCAACTTGATCATCTCGACGATATCGGGCTGGGGGAGTTGTACGACGAGGACGACAAGGAATTGAACCGGCTGAACGAGCTAGCGGCCGATGGCGTGGACGCAGAGCCATTAGTTCCGGTTCGGTGGAACGATGTGGGTTTTCGTCTCCGCTGCAGCTCCTGGGATGTACCGGCAGCATACCTTGTGGGCCACGAGGAGTCCAGGGACGACACAAGCGCGCGCAGCAGAAGTAGCGAAGGCAGCCAGCTCGATGTTGGAGGTCCGCGATAACCACCGAAGAAATACAGGGTCAAAGTTAGCCCTTCGAGAAATCCGATGTTGGCCATCGACCACGGAGACGGGATGCGTGGTATGCCAACGATCAGATCCCAGTACAAAGTGGGGAGATTCATGAGGATATCGGAATAGATGGTTCTAGGGGTGGTTGCGTTTATAGGCATCCTTGTATTGAAATGTGGTACCTCTGTAGATTGTCCATGAATTATCCATGGGTACGGAAAGCTCAAAGAACGTCGGAATGTTGATAATAAAGCACGTTTGCTTTGCGAAGGCCGTATGCTGATGAAAGAATTGTAAGCACATATACGGATGGAGATAAATGGACCATCAAGTGAACGTGCCCTCCACGCTGCCGGAGAAGCGGCACGGGCGTGATGCTTCGCAACCAGTGGAGAAGGTCGACAATGGGGGGAAATCGTCCCAAGCTATCGTTATCCGGTAAGCAAGCTTGTACTCCGCCGTTGGGGCAATTGACAGACAAGGGACCTCCGAGGCCAGAGCGGAGCGCGCGGCAGCTGACCTAGAAAATGGGGCAAAGTTGAGAACCAGTCATGCGGCGAGGCGCGTGCCTTCAGGCGCAGACTTCTCCTAGATGCGCCCCCAGTGATATCTGTTCAAAGAGCCCAGAGGCAGCGCGCGACAGGCGCCAGGGGAGGCATGCGCACACCCTCAGGGATCTTCGCCTCTCAGCGCCAGCAATGTGCCGCAGGACTGAATGGCGGAGGGCGGTATCAGAACGGCGATGCGGCGCCAGATGCTAGCTGTTACATGTTGCCTCGAAGAACGATAAACCATATTTGAGCGCAAGGCGTCAAGTCCAACCGCACCAAGTGGGAGAGTAACTTACCCTGGTGGACGAAGCTTGGATTGAGCGGTGGTCAGATAGCGCGTAGGGTAGGCGACATGATCGATGGCTAGCGGGAGCCGCGCGCGAAGGGATGCAACATTAACCCATGACAGAAGCGTGGTAGGTTCATGAATGGCTTCGGTCTGCGGGACGATCAATGAGCAGTAGAGACCCAACCAGAACGCGGAGTCTCTCGAAGAGAGCTGTATCTCGCATCTTGATAACCTCCTCGGCGGTGGGCTCCAACACTACGCCAAGGACGCGGAGAGCGAGCTTACGAGACGCCATATGAATGGCGTCGATCAGTTCATTTGCAACCGTGAGGGTCCGGAAGGAGCATTTGGAGAAGTTAGGCGTTCATCGAACGGAGGTAGCGCTGCGCACAACCCGGATGTTGTTGGTTTACGTACTTTCGCGTTCTTTGACTACAAGATTGACTTGTCTGTTTGTCTGTTGGGTGACGGCACGTAGAGTCGTGTGGGACCAGTCGTTCGCCGAGGGGCACGGCGGTAATACTCATGCAGCGTTTTAAGTCAACGTCTCGAGTAATGGTTATTGGAGGACAAGCCCGGTGGTTCGTGACTTGTTGCATGTGTACGGTGCGCACGGACTGGAGAGGTCAATGATGGTGGTACGAAAGAGAGAAGGGCGACGCCGGCCAAGCCAGTCGAGACGTCGCGACTCGCGACTTCGAATCGAGAGAGGCGCGCGGTCAGTCGCGTCTCTGCTCTCGACCACTACACACGCCAAGTCTATCACGTTTACGACGGCAGCATGCCCTCTCGAAAGACGAAAACACAGGAAGTAACGAATGCACCGAGCCAAAGTCGGCCTGAACCGTCGTCAGAAGTGACCACGTTCTTCCCATTTGCGCGGTACACCTCGCTAGTCGGCGTACACACGTCGCTGCTTGCGTTCTCCGCCCTTCTCCTTCCAACAACCTCGACTTCTCTCATCACGCGGGGAGTCTCTTTCTTGCCCAATTTTGTACCGGGAGAACGACCAACGCGTGATGTCGTGCAGCTGCTCACGGAGGACCCTGTACGGACGGTGGCCTGGATCTGCGCGGGCGCGAGCATACTACAAGCCTGGTGGGCAGGTTGGGTGAGGGCGTGGTCGCTTGAACAACGCAACCAGGCAAAGTCAAAGGGGGATGCGATTCCAGGGAATTCGGAAATTACGAGGCAGAAACTAGAGAGGAGAAACCAAGACGACCAGCGCACCGCGGTATGTCCTACCTGACCTTCGCACGGAAGTTCACGCCTGACCGGCGTCCCACAGGCCCTTGGGAAGGCGGCGAGCTTCACTCTCGCGGCGTCCGTAGTGTTCCACGTTGTAACCGTCTTATTTGGTGCGCCGATGACCAGGTAAGTTGCTCTAAACGTCCATGCCTCACACGGACGCTGAGAAGTTTCCATAGCCACCTCCTGCACACATACTTGACAAGCCTGCTTCTCGCCGTTCTGACCGTCTTCCCGCCGGCTTACACGCTGGGACCGCCCTCGCTAGGCCCCGACAGTCCCTCGCTAGTCTCTCGGCTCACATGGGTCCGCCTCTTCGCGGAGCTATCGTGTGTACCCAGCAGTTCATCAGAAGTATAGACCGCGCTCACTGCTTCCCCGCAGACCACGCAGCCCGCTCGAGAGGGCGCTCGTCTATCCCGCTGTCGGAGCAGTCGTTGGCAGCTGGGTGGGCGCAATTCCCATCGGACTCGATTGGGAACGTCCGTGGCAGGTGCGCCCATGTCCTTTCTCCGGTCTTCTGCGGGACTGTGCCCTCTGCGCGTGCTCACGGACGGCGCGATGTAGGCGTGGCCGTTAACCCCGGCGTTCGGCGCAGTCGGCGGATACATCGTGGGGTCGCTCGTCGCGCTCGTGGTCAGCGCGACATTCGCGTTTGCCCAGGTGGACCGCGACCACGAAGCATCGCAGCAGGCGCAGGCCAAAGTCGCGAAAAATAAGAAATCATGATGAAACTGTGTCCGGCCCCATCCTATACATGGACTCTACTATTTCCTATATCACATCTAATAGCAGCCGCGCGCAGAAGTCTAACTTATGCCTTTCTATCCTATCTCGCCCGTCAAACCCTGGTGCACATCTGGTCACGCACTGAGCGCGCGCAGGTCCCCGATTGAACCTGTGACATAGTCCGGGACCGTCGGGGAGGCGTTAGGACCCGACAGTTCACTCTCCTTCGTGATACCTGCAGGGCCGCCCGGCGATTGATATGTGGCGGACAACGGTTCTCCAACAAAGAAGACGCACCGGTGAGGACGAGCAGCGTCGCAAGCCCGCCCGCCTTGCCGAACTCAATATCGGTATTGAGCCTGTCTCCGACCATGATCGTCCGCTTGGGGTCGAAGTCATGCCTGTCCGACCCCAACACCGTGTCATCAGTGTTCCCCGCCCGCGCTCAGAATGCTGGACCACCACGACGCACTTCGCACGGATGCAGTCGAGCATCGTCCCCTTCGGTTTACCGATCGCGATCGGGTCGCGGCCCAGCGCGTACCGCAGCGGCGCGCTCACCGCGCCCGCCCCGGGGAGGAGCCCCTCCGCGGTCGGGTACGTGCTGTCCTCGTTCGTCACGAGGAATGCGCAGCCCTCGTTGCGGAGCACGTAGTTGAACGCCTTTGAGAGCTTCTTGTAATTGATCGCCGTGTCGAGCCCGCAGAGCACCGCACCCACGGTGGGGTCTGGGGTCCAGTTCGCGAGCGAGAACCCGCCGAGCGAGTTATCCTCTGGGTCCTGGTGTATGCGCTCCATCAATGTGTTGGTCGCGGGTCGAGAGGGATGTGCTGACCGTGCCGCCGATGTACTGGATGCCTTCCTCGCGGAGCTCCTCCTCGAGCCCGGCCATGCCGATCACATAGACCTTCTTGTCCTTGGGCATCTTCATGACAGACGAGATGTACACTGCCGCCGCATACGCGGAGCCATAGATCTCATCCTACGCACACCATGTGAGCTCTCGTCATCATTTCACCCCAGCGCCATGAACGAACGTACAACATGTGCCTCGACGCCGAGCGAGTCGAATTTCTTCTTGTAGTTTGGACGCGACTTGGTCGCGTTGTTTGTCACGAAGAGCACCGACTTCTCTTAGCGAGGCAGTAATAAATCATTGTGCATGAGATGAGCACAAGGGTTTCAGTCCGCGGGAGTACACACTATGTGTCCGGAGGAGCTGGAGGACGTCGGTCGCCCCATCGATCAGTGTGTCCCCCTGCCAGAGCACGCCGTCGCAGTCAAATAGCCAGGTATCGTACTTGTCCAGCAAGGCCGCATAGTCCTCTCGTGAGCTCAGTCGGGCAGCCATAGTGGCGAGTCAAGAGGATGGGGATATTTGAAGCGCGCAGCCACAAGAGAGTACACTATCTAATTTAGTCATCTCATCAATGGGTTTGGGGGCATTTGACTCTGTAATCGAACGCAAAGCACGGCAATCGATGCATGAAGACGAACGCAGGACGGTCGTGGACTGATGGAGAGGTCGAAAAAGCAATGGCGTTCGATACTCTTTCGGGGCTAGATCGCAGTTTCGACGACTGGCGAGACTTGCGGGAAAGCACACGCGGAGCATACCGCATACCGACCTCATCGGTCATGTTTTGTTTGCGACAGTAAGCAGTACACATGCATGAGGGAAAGCGAGCGATGGCATGGCGTCGTGGTGGGATGAGGTAGGATAAATCGCAGGGAGAGGCAGCCCCGCCTGCCTCGTCCGTCGTAACGTAAGAGAATACAAGAACCGCGCAGAAAAACTCCAGACGTTTACTTGCGGCCAGCCTTCTCCTGAGACTTGATCACCTTCTTGACGATCTTCGCCTCCTCAACAAGGAATGCCCGGAGAATGCTGTAGACAGCTGAGTAAAAAGGAACGTAAAAGTCGACAGAGTGCACGTACCGGGACTTCACGCAGTCACCGCATCGTGAGCCACCGTACGCCCGGCGAACAGTCTTCCTCGTCTTCGAGATCGTGGCGTACTGGCGGGGGCGGAGGGCAGGGACCTGAGGGACGCACTTCAGTTGTCTCACCTTTGAAGCGAATTCCTGAGAAACATACACCAGGGAGCGCAATACCGCAGTCTCCGCACTTGGGCGCGGTGGCGAGCTTTTTGATGTGGTGGTAGACAAGCTTGCCACCCGGCGTCTTCACAACCCGACGACGGTTGGAGGTGGTGTTGTAGGGGTTGCGCTTGCGGAGAGTGACGCGTTGGGCCATTGCTGAGCTGCAGACAAACATACGTTCAGCGCACGGTCAAAACAGACCCAGCTTCCCGCACGGCTCCAAATCCTATCCCGCCGTCTACCCCGCCCAACCGACTGTCGATCACCCGAGTCCCGCCCACCCTCTCCTTATCACCCTCTCCTTATGTCCCACCCAAACACCATTCCATTTGTCCTGGGTCGCACAGGTAGCCGAAAATCGAGCGGAAACTCACTCTTGGTGGCTTCAAGGGAGACTGCCTGGAACGATGCAAAAGCCCTCAGTAAAAGCTCGTGCAGCAGACGAGCATAAATTCTACACACCTTGATCTTGAACTTGCTGTGGGCCGCCGCTGTCGCGTACATTCCCGTTAGAAGGAGGCCGGGTGGCTGGGTGGTACTGCATAGTACCCGGCGTTTGCCGAACCGGCTTCTCGGCGTCCCTCCCTTCCCAATCCAGACGTCCTACCGAACGCCCTGCACTGCTGTCATATATGTCTACACTTTTTATCTTTCCTGCAGAATGCGTGCCTCATCTCTCCACCCAAAACGAGCGTGCCTAACGAATGACTGTCTCGACCCTTCACGGCCGGGCACATTCCCACAAATTATGACCGGGCGTTGTCGCACTATAAACGAGTATTCGCTACTGTGATTATATCGCTGCTTCTTGTACGTCGCCCTTGCGCCTCGCGGCTTCGCAAAATTCAAAGGCTGCGGTTACTTATGCAATCCTCCGTTTCGCGCGTAAATACCCCAGAACGCTGATAGCGAACAACCGCTCCCTTCCCATGTGGCTGGCTTCGCGCTGTTCTTAGACTGATGTCTGGTCCAGGAAGCCGCCTTGTTTCGCGGCGCTGCCCCCTGGCAAGATGCCGTTACCGCAAATCTCGACTCCCATGACCGACGGTATCTTGCGAAGTCGTTCTCGGTGTAGCGCCATCAACACGACCAACGTAGTATGCACCGTGAATGACGTCGGCTAGCTTGTTACGGGGGGTCCGGAGGCGCCATGCACACTGTGCCGCTCGATCCTCGGCATTCAAGCCTCTTCGCTAGAGCGGGCGTCGCGCCCCTGCGCCACCAACGAACTCATAGAGCATCGGAGGAAGTAGTCGGGTCGCCCAGCCGCGCATTTTCCCCGACCAAGGCCCTTAGGCTTCCTCATGGGTGCTCGTATTCTCTACGCCACCATCTGAAGCGCTCTCGAAATCTTTGCTCTGCCGCGGTACACTGCCCCCTGGTCTCCGCCGCCCTCGTTGGCGAGGAGACCCGTACAGTCGGCACGGCTTGCGCTCTCACACTGGACAGGCCTTGGGAGCCCGTGGAAACACGCAGCACCTACGGCTGCGTCATCCTCAAGAATCGGGTTCAGAGCTCCCTCGGTGGGCTCGCGGCCTAGTCTATCTGTGGGAAGGCGTGCGACCCTGGCGCAATCGCACCGCGACCTCTTCCGGCGACTTACTACCTTGGCGCTGTAAACAGGGCTTCGGGCTCCCGGGACCTTGGGATGTCGTCTCGTCCCATGGCGCTGGTCCGCTGCAGGTGGTCGACGGAGTATTTCATTATTTGCCTCTCCGAATAGCGGGTGCATCGCGCAATATATTCCCTGCATCGGCATCATTATATCAAGGAGCAGTTTGAGCTCTACCACACGGGGTCAGGTTCTGTGCCTCCGCGTGGTCAGTTTGCACCCCCTATGGTGGTCCAATTCCTCAAAACGAGGTGCATGGTCCGGAAATACCGCCGCGACGACCCTGAGTGTATAATGTCACTGTAAGAGCCGGGCCCGCGCGGACATGATCCACGCGATTGTGAGGGAAATGATCCAGAAGACAACAAATCGTCCCTGCAGCCGACGGCGAAGCAGTTCCCGCATTGCGATGAATAAATGCAAGAAAAAGATGTACAGATGAGAGCGGCCCTGATATTGCCCGCACGGCGGTGTACGGCGAGCTCAGAAGTCGCGGTCGAACCGCTTGTACGAGTGCTTCTCGTACTCTTTTGTTTTGCGCCTGTTCTTCTTGGGCCTGCACGAAAATTTTGTATCGTCAGCAGATGTCCCCCGTGGGGTTAGCGCACGGACGTACGGATTGGGCGCATGGGGCTCGATGAGTGCACGATGCTGCATGTTGATGAAGCGATCCCTGAACAGGTTCCCCTCGGGCTGGTTCGCGGTGGTTAATATTCAACACGAGACGGGTAGTTGAGTGAGAGCATGCCTTCAACGCCCGCAAGCTCTCACTGAGCTCTTCGCCAAGTTGCACGTCGATTGCTCCCTCGGGCACGACGTGTTTCCCGATCTTCTGCCCAGCCAAGCCCAGTCTGAGCTTCTCTTGCAGCGCGGCCTGACGCTGGGCACGGAAGCGCTCCCTAGTCGCGAGATTCCGTCCGATGGATTTACGGAGGGCTTTCGCAGAATCGACGTTTGCCAACATGCGTTTGCGTGCCGCCTTCTCTGCAAGTGCGCGTTTCTGCGTTCGGACTCTTCAGTATCGGATGTACAACGAGGGTCAGAATGGCACAGACCTCTGCACGCAGCCGCTCGGCCTTCCGCCTCTGCTGTTTAGTTTTCCTGCTAGGCATCTTCTTTGGGGGCAGCGGCTCCGCGGCGTCATCTTCGTCCGCATGTTCCTCCGCTACCTCGTCGATCTTCATCCCAGGGACGCCATTCAGTGCCGCCATCGCTTCTGCCGTAGCCACAGTCCGGGCCTTGTCTAGCTTGGCTTTCAGCGCCTCAAGTTCCTCGCCTGCCTTGAGCCTCTGCTCTTCCTTTTCGTGGGCGGCTTGCAGCAGTTGCTGGTGGGCCGTGAGCGGTGGGTTATATGAGGTGCCTTCATGAGGGGAAGGGACAGCAGGGAGGGCGATGTGCGTCCGGGGGTTTTCTGTCTGCGGCGCCTGATTTGTACGAGAATATAGCTAAATACTTTTCGCTAGCTCTTAGAAGATGTTTTGACATACCTTGACCGTCGGCCTGTCCGGTACATCCTCCGCCCAGACGTCGTACTCTCCGGCCTTCTTCGCCGCCTCACTGAGCTCGAGCATGGCGCTGCCCTCGCCCACCTGATCCGGGTCGACATACCCATTGAACGGACCCTTACGCAGCCGCTTGCCCATCCGGAGCAGCCGGCTCTTGTCTTCATACGAGACCGCCTTGCGTTTCTCCAGCTTGCTTCCGGCGGTCGGACGCGAGAACACCGCGGGGACGGCGGAGCGTTCGGATAGGATCTTCGTCGAGGTGAGCGCGCGCTCTGAAAACTTGGGCAGCGTCTTTCGCACTACTCTCGAGACAGGCATGCAGGGGAGGGTATGATGAGCATCTTTCTTCCGCTACAAGGTTGGTTGGTGAGGAAGAGAGCGCACCTTCATCGTCGCCCCGCACATCGACCTGGAAAAGCTCCTCGTCCTTCTTATTTTGTAAGAAGGCACTAGATTTTGTCCCCGTTTAGTTCCCCCGGTATTTTGACCGCATTCCGATGCCACATACCCCGTTACTCGCTCTTCCGCGCGCAGACCTTCTAAACCCTCCTCTACAGGCTCGATGTCGACATTTTTCCGCCAGGCGCGTTTGCCTTTCCGGCTGCTCTGGCTGCGCTGTGCTGGCGCGCCGGTCGAGGATGCCGACGCCTTCTTTGTGGATGCTAGATTCGAGGACCCGGGCATGGCGGCGGAGGCTTTGGAGACGGCCATTGGGAGAGCAGTGGCAAGGTCTGTGAAATGCGCTTAACCGTGTGTAATTTGTAAGGCGGTTTGCTTTGACCATATATTTGTGGTTTCATATCAACAGTCACCGCATTAATGGGGTAGTGGTAACCTGGGTCGTTGCCATCGACCCGCCGGGGGTTCGATTCCCCCTTAATGCACTCAATTACAGGGGGTTCATGTTTTTGGGCGAGTTGCTCAAAGTCCGAGTTGCTCCTCGAGGGCCTTTCCAATGGTAGGCAATGATCATATAACACGCAGTTCTACCGGCCGTCGGTGGTACTTACTAGGAGCCACAAGTCATTCGTAGGGGGTCGGATGAAAGGGTGGGGGAACCATAAAAGTTCGAATTCGAAGTTGGTCCTATCGTTCTCACCCACACCGCACCTATACTTATGCCCAGTCCGTCCACACTATGTCGGCATCGCTGGTCATGCATACGGCAGAATAAGAGCGAAAGCGATATTTGACGGCTAAAGCTCGATAATACAGACAGACATCCGCTTTCTACTGATTGACAACGTCCAAATCGCCTTCCACCCCCAACATGGTAGATGAATCATAACCCGACCTAGCAGTCTCCCCCCGAACCTGATAAAGTAAAAGATGAGGGGCTGAGAGACAGAGCGTAATGTGTACACGAATGGGCGGCGGGGTGGCCGTACCAGATCCCCGAGACAATTGCTCAGGTTCAACAACCCACACTGAACCGAGGGCTCGTCGTCGCTATCGTGTCAACGCGGAGAACATGGGCACCGAGAGAGACCCATTGCTTGACTTCGTCTTCGTTAACCTCAGGGATTGTGGGTAAGTCAAGACAGCCTAGGGGCGTGACGGGCTGGAGGGCCCGGGGAATACGCACTCATCGAAGTGTTGGCCCCGCTTCGGGTTTGCACGTCGTTTGGCCATCGTCTTGCGGACTTTGCTTTCCGGGCGCACGACAATCACCGGAACCGGTGAGTGACTCAAGCAGTACCTACAGAACCGGGTTAACACGCGCTCTTGCCTCCTTGCGGAGACAATCGAATTCGTCACTTACTTTGATACACTCCCGACACCGGGCGCGCCAAAAGCACCAGCCCACGCTTGCATGACGCTTCGCTGTCCGCGGGTGCCGACAACTACTGAGTCGGGGCGATATAGGGCAATCAACCGGTCGATGGTCTGCGTCACTTTGCCCGCGATGTATTCGACGATGATGGATAGTTTCCGCTCCGGATCATACTCGACGCACTTCTCCTGTATCTGCCGCATGAGGTCGCGTGCATCCTCGCGATACTGGTCGTGGTCGTTGTCCGCTGCGCTCGGCATGAGTGCGGAATAGGCGTCGGTTATAGGACCGACAGCTTACCGAAATCGTCGGGGTCCACTCCTCGGAACACCACAAGCTCATCCCCGTCCTGCACGAGGCTCTCGAGGCACCATTCGAGCGCCTGCTTACCGCTTTCATCCGGGCTGGATGCACACAAGAACACACGCGTACTTCGCGTGCGGGAATAGCCGTCGCTCTGGACGTGAAGCGTGTATGAGAACATGCTTGCCTGGGGATTCTCGAGGGTGTCGAAAGAGACTTTCGGGGTGTATCCCTGGGCGGCTACGGGGGGCGACGTGGGCGTGTGCGCAGGTCCGATCGTGACGACTGAGGAAAAGCCAACGGGAGTGTGGGAGTTGAGTTGCGCACCTGGTGTAGGAATGCTGGATGCGACAGAAACCGGGAGCGTGGAGGTCGAGAGTGCGGGGGAGGCGAGCTGAATGCTAGAAGCGGGGGGTGAAAGGGGTGAGGCACGGAGGCTCGGGGACATCGAAGGTCCCGCATTGGGCGTAGTCGGACGCGATGAAGAGTGCTTCATCGCCGAACGTAGAGGCGGTGGTAGAGGGATGTAGTGCGGGCGGTCTTCGGAAGCCATAGCGGATCTTCAAGGGCGTCCAAGAGGGCGTTGTGAGTGTTCTGATGGGGAGTTTGCCTGCTTCGTGAAGTGACTACTGGTTCTCGACGAGAGACAAAGCGCAAAGGCTGGGGTGCGTTTGATATCTCGAGAGCGACGCGTGCGCGATTGCGGGGCCGTACGCTTGTTATCTGGGGTAATACGATGAATTTTAGCACAAAAACAGAGAGATTGGATGTGTTTCCAAACCTGTCTGTGGTCTTGAACGACGGGGACGGGGCAGCGAGGTGCTGGAGAAGAGGAGGAGAGCCGGCAACGAGTCTGAGGGGCGAAGGAGAGCGGGGCAGGGCCGCGGCCCGCCGGCTTCTTTCCGATTATGGGCGCCCGGCAGCGTCGCGTCGGAGTCTGAAACGCGCTTGCCCTCGACCGTGACCATGTCCCGCTCCCCGTCGCCCGCCTCCGACGCCGCCTCCCCCGCCCAGGCCGCCGCGCACAGCGAGCAGTCTCCTCGCGCAGAGGTGATTGAACCATTTCCTGACGCGTCGGAGGCGTCTCGTGACAATTCAGAGGCAACGCCCGCTGGCGACGACGTTTCTGAGTCGGCTGCGCGTGCGCAGGCAGACTCCAGCTCAGTCTCTGCAGTAGATCCCGTTTCCCCGGCCACACCAGAAGCCTCCGCCTCGGCGTCGTCATCTTCCCAGAACGCACCGGCCTCCACAGGAACATGGCAGGCTGTGTGGTCTCCGGCACATAACGCGTACTACTTTTACAACTCAGAAACTCACGAAACCACCTGGGTCAACCCCCTCCAAGATTCCAACGCCCAAGCGGGGCCCTCGACTGCAGCTATTGACTCTATGACCTCCCCACCATCTGCTACCGCTGCACCATCTTCGTCTGCCGACCTCTATGCGGCTGCGGCCGCGCAGGGCATTGATCCCGCACTCGCGTTCCTCGATCCTAGCCTCGCTGCGGGCCCCAGCAACCCAGCCGCGTTCACCTACACGGCCAAGTTCAACGCCCGCACAGGAGCTTTTGCGCGGCCGGATTCCCGTGACCCCACGCATCTATCCGAGTTTGAGCGGGCGAAGCGGATGAGCGAGTTCTACTTCGACGTGAACGCGTGGGAGGGCGAAGTCGAGATGCGCAAGCTCCAGGAGGCACAGGAGGAGGAAGAGGGTAAGAAGCGCAAGAGACCAACGAAGAAGGATCTGGTATGTTAGACTTCATATGATGAAACCTCGATTCTCATGGGTGTGATAGGAGCGGTTCAAGGAACAGAAACGGCAGAAAAAGCTGGCAAAGACGGCGTGGTTGCGTTCGTGATCGAAATGTGTACCTACGCGTTCCGTATCGAGGTGGTGATGCTTTTGAAATCGATATCGTTGTACTCACTACTCTTCAAGGCTCCGGGAATTGAGTGTGGACGAAAGGCATCCCTGGTTCATAAGAAAGGCACTATGGAGTGCATGCGACGGTCTAGCGCTACGATTACACAACGAGAGATGCGACAAAGGTAGGTTAAGGAGCGGTGAGTGTGTTGTGCGACCGTACACGAAACGGCTTCCATTGGTTTTGCTGCCGGAAGAGCCAGGTAAGCAACGCCAGCGTTCATTGTTTGGTAGCGGTGCATAAGTTTTGCGTCTCCGCCAATAGAATGCAAACGAATACCGAGCAGCGTCCACAAGGAAGTGCGTACATCAGCACACCAATTTCCGATATTCAGGAACACAATCCGCAGATACTGGGAATTTCCCTACGATAGTGCCCCGGAGTGCAGAACGCCGCATACAGCTGCCTCGGTCTGCCACGATCCTTTCTACCCACCAGTGCAACCACTACGATTGGTGTGTGCGGCCTCAGTCTGCCACGATCCTCTCTACCCGCCACCACGGCCAGTATTTCAACATGGACCCCCCTACTCCACCTGCTCAATCCACCCAACGGGTGCGCCTTGCAAGTTGATTTGCTCAACCCCGAACAGGGTTTGGTATAGGCCGGTCTTCGTTTCTTGCGGATGGCAATCCGTTGGCAGGTGTGGATCCGATACCTCTCTCGCCGTAACCGTCGGGCCCAAACACTGCACAATGTCGTCTATATCGACCGCGAGAGAGTGGTCCGCATCTACTTCTACTGTGATTACGAAATGACAGGTGCGGGGATTGTCTCCTCGACGAGATGCCTCTGAAGGACGCGCGCGACCGGCGAAGCTGTATGTACTCGCTCGAGCCGGCACTACACATCAACGTCGGCCGCGGGGAGCATGTTGGGGTTGTCTCTTGTTGCAGTGGAAGAGAACTGGAAGCTTGCTGTCGGGGTGGGCACTGGGCAGTATTTAGTCGGGGGGGTCAACACATTTGGAACCGGTGTTCGAACGACCGGTAATACTTCTTGCGAAAAGAAACACCTGACGTTCGCGAAAAATGTCTACGGCGGTGGATTATTAGTCTGCAGAGCCCTGCGGGGTGGAGGGGTAAAACCATGGCCAACGCCGGGATCGAACCGACGACCTTGGCGTTGCTAATATTAGCACCACGCTCTAACCAACTGAGCTAGTCGGCCATGCACCACGTTTCTGTTTGTACCTGTGATGCTGTGGTCGTGCTTCACGCGTCGCGTCGCGGTCACGCCGTTTGGAGCGTGTTCAAGTTGAGCTTGAAGCTTGATTTCTGCCACCACCTCCCTGAACGAGGCCATGGACTCCAACGACGTCGGCCGTTTTGGCACTCTTGCCTTGCTACGCCGCCTACCTGTTGAATCAGTTGTAACGTCGTACCCAATCGACGACGAAGAGCTCACAATTGGGCGCGACCAGTCATGCTCTCTCCGTCTATACTACCCTGCTGTCTCTGCGCTGCATGCAAAGATAACTTTTGTCGACCGCAAGGCCTTCCTTGTTGTGCTCGGAACGAACGGGATTCTGCTTGACGACTCACCTCTGTTCCCGGCTGCGTCAAGCGCGCCGGGGCCTACGACCGTGCCGCTGCAGAACAGCTCAGTTATCGAAATTCACAAGAAGCGCTTCCGATTCAACTACCCCCCCAAGCACCTTCGCCCTGCTCTCATCAATACCCCGTCTCGAGCCACGCCTTCAGCCACGCGCCGCCCACTGCGCCTCTCGATGATCGCGAGCGCGCTTGTCTTCACTCCCGGGCCTAGCCACGACCCACAGCAGAATTTACGCGTCCTACAGTCGCCCCTTCGCACGCCCTTCTCACAAGAGCAGGAGGAAATTGTGCTCGTGCACAGCAACACCCCCCGTGTTGTTGAGGAAGACAAGGACCTCGTCATCCTCGACGAGGTCGAGCCCGAACCCGCGCCCGTTTTCCCTCTGCCACTCCCCCCTGCCCACCAAGTTCCCCAGACTCCCGTCCGTAGAGCTCTGCGCCCGTCGTTGCACCGTGCGGTTCTCATTCGCTCGGCTCAGCGGGCGGCTATCCAGCGCGAAATCCAAGTCGAAGAGGAGCAAGACGCTGAGGAGGTCGAGGAGACCATAGCGGCTATCGCGGAGGTGGAAGAAGACGAGGCCGTCCAGGAAGTGCCGCCACCTGAGGGCCAGAGGCAGGTGACCGGATGGCGGAAAAGCCTGGACATGGTTAAGGGTAGCCTTGGCTGGGCGTTCCGAGGGCTCTCTGTGGAGGTATGTGAACACCTTTGTGCCTGATTCGTGCCTCCTGACTGTGAGTAGCCCAAAGAAGAAGAGGACGAAGGCTTTCTCGAAAATGGCGACGAAGAGCCGCTACAATTCGACGGCGAAGAGGACGAACAGATGGAAGGCGGCGAGCAGGACGGATACGAGGACGATGCGGACGAGAACTATGACGATAACGCTTATGATGATGACCCTGAGGAAGAGACGGAGCCCGTCCGTCCTCTCGGCCGTTTTATGACTCCGCAGCTGCCGAGGACGATGTCCGCCAGGGAAGCTCGACTATCTCTGGGTGGAGGTCCCGACGCGGGCCCTCGCCGTGTACGTGTGGTCGCGCCATGGAAAGTGAGTGAAATCCAGGTGCCCACCGCTGTGAAGGAAGAGGAAGCCGGCAGCTCTCAAACGAGTGTCGGTGCGCCCCCCTCGACGCCGCGTTCGCCCACCAAAAGGGAGAAGCTCAGTGAGGAGGAACGCGAGGTGTGTTTTGTTCTAGAGGCGCTATGTATGCGTCTCATCGCTTTCTTGCACAGGCCATTCGTGCACGGAGACGTTCCGCTCTTACGACCCCGGATAACTTCTTCAAGGGTCAGACGCCCGGCTCGCGCCGCACGCTCTTCCCATCTCTCGCACCGCTCCCCTCACCCAGTTTCACGCAGGCAGATGACATTCCTTCCGCGTCTTCCGCGTCTTCCTCACAGCCCTCTACAGTCAAAGAAGAAACACCGGCGGCTACGATGGCACCGGTGAAGGAGGAAGACGACGAGAAGGAGGACACAGCAGTGCTCCTGGCGCGCATGAAGCAGATGGTCGAGGGTGTTAAGCAGCGCCAGAGCCTCGGGCGGCAGAGCTTGAACCTAAGTCCACGCAAGCGTGAGGGCGGGTTCTCGCTCCTGGCTCCCGGCCATGCGACGGCGCACGCCCCTTCGCGCATCCTCATCGAGGAGGACGAGTACAACGCTGACGACGCGCCGGCACTTGGTTCTACCACGACGGACGCGCCCGCACACGCCCCGCCTCAGACCCCGCAGATGTCTGACCTGCGCCACGTCTTCAGTCGTGCGCACGCAGAACCAAGCACTCCTGCCCTCGCGGGCGTGCGGGACATGTTCCGACCCCAGCCCCAGGGACCTCCCGCGACACCGCGGATGGATGGCGTGCGGGAGATGCTGGGTACCCCCGCGGGGTACCGCCCCGCATCTCCAGAACGGCACGTTCGCGCTCCCGAACCACTTGTGGTGGCGGAGCCTTCTGGTCCCGATGCGGCGCAGGACGCAGAGGAAGAGGGGAAGGACGAGCCTGTGCAGCCGCTACCCCCACGCGGAGCGCGGGGCAGGAAGCCCGCTGGCGCAAGCAGAATAGCGCGTCGTGCCCCCGTGCCGGCCGCACAGTCCGCGCCGGCGAAGAGCACACGCGCATCGTCCCAAACATTGGAGGAACAGGGTCCAGCGGAGGGTAGCAAGGAGGCCGCCCGCACAGTTCGCCGCACAAGGGCGCGCACTGTCGATGGGGAGGTTGAGCAGGTAAGTACGCTGACCGTTGGCTGATCATACCGGATATTGACACTTTAACCAAGCCTTCTCGCCCAACTCGTGGAAAAGCGGCCGACAAGAAGCCCGCGACTCCCGAGCCGCACGACGACGAGGATGAGCATGCGCCTGTCCCCGCCACCGCTGCGCGCGCGACGCGCCGCACCCGACAGGCGACCGAGTCTTCCACGTCGTCGCACACTGACGACACCGCAGACGTCAAGCCGGCTCGCAGGACACGCGCCAAGACGCCTACCACCACCACCAAGGCTGCGCCAACGCGGAGGGGGACGCGGGCGAAGCCGATCGAGGTTCCCGCAGAGGACAACGACACAGACCACAACGACAGTAACGACGACTCCCCTGACGCACTCGACTCGCTGCCGCACGACCCAGTTCCCGCTCCGCGCGCCCGGCGAGGGACGCGGAGCCAGATTCCTGTGGGCGCTGTGAAGCAGGAAGACGTCGAACCGCCGCTGCCCACGGAACCCGCGGCGGGAACGCGCTCCACCCGTGCGCGACGCACACCGGTACCGCGGCAGTCCACGCCGTCGGGGACGGCTGGGCGGGGCGGGTCGCGCTCAAAGGCTAGTGCGACGGTAGAAACGGCGATCCCAGAGAACAAAGAGAACACGCCGGAGCCGAACGAAGGCGACGAAGAGGAGGAACAGAACGAGGTGAAGGCGCCCGCGGCGAGAGTGCGTGCGGCGGGCAAGTCGACGAGGAAGACGGGGAAGACGACGGCCGCGGCTGTCATCGAGGATACCTCCGCCACGGCGGCTCCGGCCACGAAGACGCGCACGGGGCGTACGAGGGCTGCCCGGGCATGATGTGGTTATGAAGTTCATTGAGTGAGGGGTTGTTTGCTTTATGTCTGTCTTTCTGTACTTTTATATGTGGATACCCGCTGCCTGGAGCAATCACGATGAGTCCGTGAATATATATATATAGTTAATGGGTACTATTAGTACTTAGATTGTCGGACATTGTCCCGCAGACCAAGACTAATTAGATCGAAGCTGGTGAGTACGAAGTACTGAATCCTTGCTCCCTATGAGCTCCGCTGTTTCCTTTTTAGTTTTACAATACTCCGTCATGCCCATGTTCGATATTGCCTCTACTAGTTGTATGAACACGCAACACCTGCTCAGACCAGTACTACACCAGTGCTGGGCTGTCGAATTCAAACTGAAGTTGTACATTGTTCGCTGCTTGCTATTGTGCAAGGACGACCATTATATATTCCTGTAGGACCGTAACGTCGTCGCATTAATGGGGTAGTGGTAACCTGGGTCGTTGCCATCGACCCGCCGGGGGTTCGATTCCCCCTTAATGCAGCTTGGCGATCAACGAATGTTTTATGGAACTTTATTATCTCTACGTACACAGGCTGCCTGGGCTTTGATTCATTCCAAGTCAACCACTGAGTGTTTTGGAACACGCCCTTACCCAACGCCTCCCTGGAGGAACCACTACGACGTGGGACTGTCTCACAATCTCATCCACCGTACGAACAGAGCAGACATCTCTCAGGGCAGCTGGTGCTCTGGCATGGCCAGGCCTCCTCGGTGCGGCGAGATCAGCCGCCTTCCCAAGCTCACGCAGGGCATAAAGTCTGTCAATGTACGGGTTTTCCTCTCATCGAACAATGACTTGCACAGCCGAGCTACCTACTCACACCGAATTAGTTCAGGCGCACGACCCCGGGCAGCATACACCGCATGTTGTACGCCAACAAGCCCCCGCCCCCGTCCGTCGTCGTCGACCCTCAGCACCCTGCGCTGTCCTACACCCCGCACGAATTCCTACGTACCTTCCCGTGGCGCGTGTGCCCCGGCTTCAAGCTGCGCGTGCTGCCCAAGGGCATACTCGACGCGCCCACTTCGCGCTACCCCGACCCGCCTTACACGCTCAACGAGGGTCGGACCAAGGGGAGGAGCGTGAACATGTCCCTGCTCGATGTTGCGCCGAAGAGCGTCGGCGGGCGCGTCGTGCGACAAGATATTTTGCGAAAGTTCAAGACCGCGATCTCGCTTATTGTCACCCGTGGAGCGGATGTGGAGGGGCCGGTGGGTCAGAAGCAGGTCGTATTCAGAGGTACGAACGAGGCAGCGTCTTGGATTTTGTCCGGTGAGTGGATCGCCTTTCTTGCTATATTTCGAGCGAACCCCCTTTTCGATATACCTCACCGCCTCGGTCCCAGAGATGGTATCCTTTTTCAACCATTATCTTGTCATCCCAGTGTCTGCATATGCGCACTCCTTGAACACGAGGGCCCAGAATATTTCCTAACCTTTCTTCACAGATTGGACGTACGTCATTCGCCCCGAGCATGAAGTCTACAGCATGCCCTACAAGCGGCTCATCCCCCTCCTCCGTGACGTCCTGCAGCTCACCGCGGTCACCGGCCGGCGGCTCGAGTACGTGTGGGCAAAGATGAGGCAGGTCGCTCCTCAACGAGACCCTTCCTCCTCAGCGCACCGCGCCGCCGCACGACCCCCTAGGCGATTCAACCTCCCCTCCAAGGTGCCCTCAGGGTTCTCGAAGGAGGACAAAATAGTGCAGGCGACGTTCCTCCAGGCGCTGCAGCAGTTCTCCGAGCCCGCGCAGGCGGAACACGACACGCGCGAGCATGAGCACGGCGGGCAAGACGAGGACGATGTACCCTCGCGCCCGGAACCTGCCGACAGAGAGCCAGCAGCGTCCCAGGCACCGACCCCGTTGCACGAATTGATGGGGAAACATTCCCAGAGGCGCGCCGCGGTGCGTTCGCATTCGTACATTCTATTCTGTCGAAACTTCACTCACAACCGTACTCTGTAGGCTGTCGGTCCTTGGGACGGCTCGACTTCGTCCTCCCCCGGGTCACGAAGCGAGGGGGGGACGTAGCAGTGTGTGTCGTCATCCATTGCCCTCGTAACCCTCCCGCTTGGAAGGATCAACACTACCTGTTTTATAGTGTACACGCATGGCAGTCGTTGCTGTAGGCCGCCGGCTGCAATGCCTGTTGGCACTTAGGACGCCGGTGCAACAGTTGAAACCGATATGCCTCACGCCCGCAGGTAGCCGCATGGTCACACCCCCGCACCCCGCGGTCGAAAGCCACTCCTTCGTTTGGCACAAACCGTAGCATACCAGCAACAGTCAGAGGAGGGGAAGGGGCCGAGACGAATTGAAATCGGGTGGTTGGCCGAACAGTGTTTCCGGCGCTACCGATATATAACCATCTGAAGTGGACTAAGATATGGCCGACTAGCTCAGTTGGTTAGAGCGTGGTGCTAATATTAGCAACGCCAAGGTCGTCGGTTCGATCCCGGCGTTGGCCATTTTTGGTCCTCGAAGCAAAACACAACGATAGGCGGTGTGCACCGCTTTAAGGCAAGGCCCCTCAGCTTCATCGGCCGCTGCACATGCCAACAGCCCCATGAAGACGCCGAACATAAGGATGAAAACATCCTTTCGTTGGGCCGCGGAAAGACTATCAACACTGGTACTAGTAAATTCAGGCCCGTGTGCGTAGTACTAAATCTCGCTTTCAGCTATTTAAACTTTGCATGTAAGAAATGCCACTCTTACTCGCCGCGCTGCCCGAGACTCAGAATTCCACAGACAGTCTGAGCCTCGGCCCTCAGGCCTCAGGCCTCAGGGCTGAGCGCTTACAGAATGTGAGGTATGTGCGCCTATCTTATCTGATAGGGGGCGAACCCTGAAGCCGTCCTCAACATTCGCTGCGCCGCCAACGTGAATACTACTTCAAAACCCAGTCTTACTACTAGCCTAGTCTGAGGCAGTCGGTCTTCCCAAAGCTCGAACCTCCTTGAAAACCTCGTTCAGATATTGCCGCACTACTTCAAGCTGCATAAGCCAGTACGCTGGCTCTCAAGTTGCATGAGGTTTTGTTGGGATCATATGTTCAAGCTCTACGGACCTTGATTGCGAAGTTCCTTCCGAACGTTTGAGCGCTTCTCTCTGTAGCAACATTCACTTGGCCCGGAAACTGCCCTGTAAACATATAAGCGTGTAAGCAACTTACCCCCCCCCCCAACAATCTCGGCCCATCGAGCGACGACCGTCGGCCAATGCTTGTTGCCGTGCCGCAACACCGATTTATCCATGGCCGAAGCCCGACGTCGATGTGATTTCGCGACCATGAGTCTGACGCCACCGCTAGGACGAGCGAGGTCGCCGGGGCCGGAGGTGTTCTGTTCCACTCTCGCAACCGATCCTACCCTATAAACCCTTCTCTGCCTAGAACATATACCTACCCGCCATGACATTCTTTAAATCGTCCATTCCCTATGTCGAGCCCGCAGACGACCTCACCATTCCGCAGTTTGTGTTCAGCGATGCGTTCGCCCACCCGACCAAGTCGGCAAGTATCGGCAAGTTCCCGTGCATGATCGAGGAGGACACGGGAAGGAAGGTGTACCTCTCAGAGGTACGCGTCTCGGTCGTGTGCACCTGCGAAGCGGCCTTGGGCACGTCTGAAGCGGAACTTCTCATTGCGACATAGCTTGGCTATAGAACGGACGCGGTCGCGAGAGCGTTCAGCGCTTTGTACAGTGTCGGTACGTACACTTCCATTCGCATTTACCCGTGCTTCTCAACTGTTCCACTTTTTAGGTGATGGTGATATTGGTGAGTAGGCTAACCACTTGGGTGAACGCTCCATTGATAAATTACGACTCAGTTTCGCTGTACGTCCCGAATCACATCGGTGAGTGAATCCGCTTCAAAAACGCGCAGCCACGTTTATTGAGGGAGGAACTTCTGCTCAGATTATCCTACCTTAACATGGGCGACACAAAAGCTCGGGGCTACTGTAGCGTACGTTATTGAGCGCCACCGTTGTCCAAACCAACATCCTAACCTGTTCCCAGAGCGCTGAGCGCTTCCCTCACAAGCGATGAACTCGGTATGCGGAAAATACATAACTCCTGCCTTGGGTGGCATTGACGATCCCCCAGCGTACCAACTTACCATCGCTAAGCCCTCGCTTCTCGTTGCGCACGTTGAGAACCTCCCCGTGGCCATCGAGGCCGCGAAAGCCGTCGGCCTGTCGCACTCGCAGATCGTCGTGCTAGACGGCGAGAAGTCCAAGACGAAGCTATCCTTCAAGTCCGTAGAGGAACTCGTGAATGACAAAACACTCCCGCCGTACACGGAGTACAAGTTCACCAAGCCTGGCCAAGCGCGGGAGAAGATCGCGTTCCTCTGCTTCTCGTCTGGCACCACCGGCAAGCCGAAGGTGCGCCGGTTTGTCCATGCTGAGAGTGGGGCGACGCTGAAATGTGCGACGCTTGCAGGCGGTGGCTATCTCTCACTACAACGTGATTAGCGACCTGATTCAGTTCGCGACTTTCGGTGGGGTGAACCAAAATTATGCCCCGCCTGAGGAGCAGAGGTTCCGCCCTGGAGACATTGCCTCTGGAGGTGTGTGACCTTCACCAGAGCTCAATAGACATAGCAGGCTGATGATATCTGTAGTACTGCCGTTCAATCGTAAGCACACTGTCACGTAATAATCCTGGCCCTTGCTCACGTGCTCCAAGATATCTACGGCCTTGTGGTCAACGTGAGTGCGCACCAAACTCCATCCCGAATACTGTGTTCATCGCACTTTGTAGTTGCATAGCATCTTCTACATGGCTGTAAGCGTATACCACACATGTGCCGCCATGGGTAGGGTTGCTGACTCTCGCGCAGATGACGGCCGTCGTGTCTGCCAAGTTCAACTACGAGCGGTTCTTGCAAAGCATCGACACCTACAAAATCACGCATCTCCTGTATGTCTGTCCCGCGCCTCAATCTCAGCGTTTCGCCTGACTTGCTTTATAGAATTGTTCCCCCTCAGGCGGTTCTCCTTGTCAAGGTAACAGATTTTGAACGTTTTACGCAGGAGGCACTCAACAACGTCTGCGCAGCATCCCGCCACGAAGAAGTACAACCTTTCTAGCCTCCGGGTGCTCGTTGCCGCCGCTGCGCCGTTGTCCGCAGAACTGACCACCCAACTCGTCGATGCTTTCCCCACGCTGCATATCGGCCAAGGCTACGGTGAGTCAAACCAGAGACTCCTCTGACCCGCTCGTCTGACTTCCCGGCCCTGTCCAGGCATGACGGAGACTACTGCCGCGGTCACAGTTGTACGCTCGAAGTCGCCGTTTTCATTAGCGCGATGCTAATCATGCCAACCCACGCACAGTATCCCGTCTCTCAGAGAGTCGGTACGCTCGGTAGCGCGGGTCAGCTCATCCCGGGCGTCATCGCGAAGGTCGTGAAGGCGGACGGCACCCTCGCGGGCGTTGGCGAGCCCGGCGAGCTGCTCCTCAAGGGCCCGTCGATTTCTCTGGGCTACTACAACAATGAGCAGGCGTGCGTACCTCTCCAGAACCGATACCCGTGCGCCGTGCAGTACTGATTGTATGTGCAGGACAAAGGAGGCTTTCGACGATGGGTAAGCACCTCCAGGCCGTTGGCTGGTTGGGTGATGCTCACAATGCTACTCTAGCTGGCTGAAGACCGGCGACGAAGTGGTCTTCGTCGAGAACGGTGACATGTTCGTCACGGACCGTATCAAGGCACGCACACAGCCCCGCGCTCCCCACCCGCCCCCTTCGAGTAGAACTAATGCCTGCGTCACGTACAACAGGAGCTCATCAAGGTGAAGGGTAACCAGGTCGCACCCTCCGAGCTCGAGGGCCACCTGCTCGACCACCCAGACGTCGCAGACGTCGCGGTTATCGGCATCCCCGACGACTTCGCGGGCGAGGCGCCGCTCGCGTACGTCGTACTCAAACCCGCGCTCGCCGCCGAGGTCGCGCAGAAGCCCGCGCTCGCCGAGGAGGTCAAGGCGCGTCTGCAGAAGGTACGCCGTCGATCCTCCGGCCCGCGACGAAGCGGAGCGGGACGCTAACGGGGAGGTCCACAGCACGTCTCGGCGACGAAGTCGAAGTACAAGTGGCTCACGGGCGGGGTCATCTTCATCGACGCGATTCCGAAGAGCCCGAGCGGGAAGATTTTGCGCCGTGTGCTCCGCGACCAGAGTAAGGCTCTGCGCGCGCAGGCTCAGCCCGTTCGCGCGAAGCTTTGAGCGGTTCAAACGCACGCGAAGGGGGGGCAAAAGTTGGATAACATCCCCGGTTGGGAATAATTTGCGCGTTCGTTTATCTTGATGTTTCCGGAACGTTATAGTTATACCAGGTAATCGCGCGTCAAAGGCATACAACAGGGTGGAGTCATATCATTCTTGGGAATGATTGAAATGAGCACTACGACGGCGTCGAGGGGCGGTCTGGCTTCGCCTTGGTGGGTATCATGTTGTAGCGGATCGCGGACCGAGGTATCGGGGTGATGAGCCGTCCGGACGCGAGCTGTCGCAGCATGCGTACAGGGTGATAGTGTGTCGTGAGGCGTCCCCCGAGATGAGCTAGTTAGTTGCGGTCAGTATGTGCGGAAGGCCGGAACCTGAGGTTTGGGATGGCGTACCGTAGTGTCTGAAGATGGAGGATAGAGGGGCCGGCTGGCTCTGCGTGCATATCTTCTGTTAGTACCCAGTCGAGTGCTCATGGGTGGGAAGGGTTACCGTAAGGATTAAGGAGCCCAGCTTGGAGCGTTGCAGGCAGACGCCTCCTGTACGGATGAAAGCGTGATGAGTGTTCGACCAGTTTCACCTTGCGTTCGTTGGGAGAACATACCTGGTAATCGAAGGGGATCTTTTGCACGAAGTAGCAATGCGAAGAGCGGGAAGTGGTTCAGTAGGGCGGTGACGGTGTCGAAGGCAGCGTGAATCATCATCACTGCGAGGCGTGCCTGATAATGCCAGCATAAGGGCGAGCTTATATTCCAGAGCGAAACGAACCACTCACCGTGGCAAACAGGGCGTAATACGTCAGAACGGTGGGGTACAAGAAAGCGAGGAGGGTGAAGAGGATCGTCCCCAGCAACAGCTGATCCAAGTCATAGTCCCAGGTATCAATCCGATTTCGCAAGACGTTGTACCGCTTCCCTAATACCAATCACACTCAGCACGGCGCCTCTCGCCCAGCTACGACGGGCGTACATACCGCGGAAGAGGTTCCACAGCGACCCCGCGAGGCTCAGCTGCTGGCTGAACACCGTCGCCGAGATGACGTAGCACGCGTACAGGTGGGCGGTGAGCATGCTGAGGGTGTCGGAGAGCAGGGAGACGACCATCGTCATGCCGAAGCATCCGCTGATCCCGATGGCCCCGACGAGTGCGGGGAAGTACGGGGCCGCGCGGGAGAGCATCCCTGCCGATGTGGTTTGGGTTTAGTGGGATGTGTGTGAGGAGAATGGGACGTGTGGGGACGTACATCCCCAGGCGGACACGACGCCGATGAGTGTGTGGCAGTAGAATTGGCTGAGCTCTGTGTTCAGTTTGAGTCCTGCTGGCCAGTTGTTCAGCCATAGCAATGCTAGTTCCATGCGTTGTACTAGATAAAGCTAGGGGACCGTCAATAAGTTCCGCGGGAAAGTATTGGGAGCGTCGGTCTTGCCTGCATAGTTTCTTCTATCCATTGCCCGAGGAACAGCCGATTCTCGTACAAGAACGAGCCAAACGCCACGCCGATGATGATGTCGTTCAGAGCCAGCCATACGCAGTTGTGGAACCTGCACGAGAGTCATCGTAACCCTTCTACCCGGTTGAGATCGTAGGGAGAGCTTACTTGATGTATTTCGAGATCGAAGAGACGGTGCGCGCTTTGTCGTGGTAGACGTGCGGCGCTTCGCCCACCACGTACACGCCTTGCTCGAACCTGACGTCAAGCTGGTCCGCTGTGTGCCCGTCAGAGATACGGTCACAGAATGGGCATACAGACTTCATACCGGTGGTAGAAAAGTCCCGTAATATAACATGAACTCTCCCGATGATTTGGCGTATCGGTGAAAAGCGTGACGGGCGCCGTCTCTCACTTGGTACTTGACGTTCGGGTGTGGGAGGACTTTCGGTTTCGCGAGGCGCGCTAACCCTCGATGTGCTCGAATTACCCAGCTGTTTGCTGGATAGCTGGCGGTCTACCAAGTCGGCCAAGAGTTGTGCGAAGTTGGCCTGGCACAAGGTCGATTCGGTGAGTCCAAAGGTGTTTCCAAGAGGGCGCTGAAGGTAAAAATACCCGTACCTGGAGTAGCACTTCCCAATCAAGGGATGTCCTTTCTTGGGAACGCGGGGCACGAGGGCGGGTAAAATCCGCGTTCAGGACGGTGTTCAGGTTGCTCGCTGATGATGGTGCGCGGTCATGTGCCGACCCTTGCGAGGGGAGGATGTCGAGCTCGTTGAAATCGAACGCGTAGAATCTCATAGATTGTCGCCGGTGGCGTTTGTATAAAACGAATTGTAGGTCACCTATGCATCCTTCCGGGTCGTTTCTGGGTCACACTAGAAGGGCATAGTTGCAAACGACCTGCCTTTAATATTCAATTCTTCTTTCAGGTGTAAGTCTGCGACCGCCTCTTGAGAACTCGGTGGAAAACATCGTCCGACTACAGTGGGACTCGTCGTGAATATGTCCTGCGATACTTTCCATTGCCGACTGGCTGCAGCCGACGCCACGAGTCGCTGCACATGTGCTAACTCATACTATCGAACACCAGTGAGTAACTCGAGTAATAGCAGATGCATTGGATACGTCGGGATAGTTTGTCCATACCTCGTCATCACGGTCGGGAACTACGCCCGCGACGAGAAGAAGCGGCTGCGTCCAGCCGTAGCAAATGCCCTCACAAGGCGGTAGGTCTGAAGGCCATAACACTGTCCTAGTCTTCATGATGGCCGCATTTCAAGCCAGTATCAAGCCGAGTAAATATAAGGCCGAACGCGCTGTTTTTACTGGTTACCCGGGCGAAAAGATCTCAAGTGCAGGTCTGAGCGGGTGATGGTCATGAGCTAACAGCGCTTGCCGCCCATGTTGTTCAGACACTTCCGTTTCAGGTAATGGGCGCTTATGATCTGTATAACACAGTATATGAACCCGCCGGATTCGAAGCGTCGAAGCGTGCTAGTAGACGGGATCCCATATGGCTTGCTACAACACACCCTCTATGTACAAAGCATCGATGTAGATATCCTCTTTTCCCTATTCGCCCTATTCGCGCTCCCCAAACATGAAAGTTTCGAAACCTTCGCATTGATTTGTACCGCATCAGTTGTTCCGGATCCGCCTTCACATCAAGTAGGTTCAAGATATCTTCGTTCCACCGAATTCTCCAAAAGGCTGGCCTAGCCTGCGCATCACATGTGTTAGCTCGGGTGAGCATCACGACTCTGGAATGATGATAACACGGCGTGAAGGTTTGGTGGAGGTACGCCCACATTGCGCCTTTAAATCCAGTAGGACACGTTCGCTGCCCTTATCAGCAGTCCCCGCCGGGCGCGCTACCAGTGGGGTCCCCTGATTGAAATTCCCTTAGGAATCGCTCGAGGCGCCATTTCAACGTTCAAGCAACGCCGCGGTCTGCTTCGGCCGCAGAAGTAGGACGTTGTGACCGTGCGGTTAGCGCACAGCCGTTCCGCTGGAATGAGCGATTCTTGCTTTGAGCGGCGGCTCTCTCATGACGGGCGTCCCACGTTGGTGGGCACACCCAAGGTCTGCCCTTCTCCGCTGCGCCGTCATCTGGGCCCACCGTCTCGGAGGGATCGAGACATGTGCTCTGGGACGGGGGCGCACACGACGGTGGATGTCGCCACCTGTGTGCTGGGCGAGGCGTCGAGGGCGGCCGAACAAGCACAAATGGGATGCGCCATAGGGGCGTCTGGGAGGGCCGCCGCCTGTGGGGGGATGTGTGTGGGGGCTGCTGCGACGACAGGACCTTCCGGAACGGGGGATGCAGGGAGGGGCGGCCACACGTGCATGGGCGGGAGCCAATCAGGGGGCGCAGGGATGGTCGTGCGACGCGCACGTTTCTGGGCAGAGGCCCTGCACACGACCATTTGTCGGCGCAGGGGCGTTCGCAGCGGCTGATCGCCCACGGACGCGCTCGCCTCGGGTCCCCGCACGGCCCAGGGTCGCTATATAAGTTATAAGCGTACACATGTCTCGCTCTCCGCCCCAGCCAGTGTCGTGTGCCCCCCCATCCTCCCCCGCCCTCCCCGACGCGCACCGCCATGTCCGCGCAGAAAGACGCACAGACGCCCTACGCCGCCAGCTGCAACCCCCCGCGCCGCGCAAAGCGGCCCCAGGCCAGTTCTCTCCAAGACGCGTCGTCGATCCCGTCCGCGTCCACCGATAAGTCCAATCAGCGCAGAGCGCCCCGCACCCCCATCCTTCCCAAACCCGCGGACAAGGAAACACCCCCTTCGCCAGAGTCGGACTCGGCCTCTGAGGAAGAGGACGAGTACGACCCAGGCAGAGAGTCCGCCCCAGCCCCGAAGCGACGCGGGCGCAAGCCCGGCACCATGTCTCGCTCCGCCCGCGAGTCGCTCCGGAAGCTCAACCACTCCAAGATCGAAAAGGCACGACGCACCAAGATCAACGAGACGCTCGCGACCCTGAGCACCCTCGTCAACGAGCGCGACCGCATTCTGGCCAGCACCGCCACCGAGGGCGAGGTGCCCAGGGAGGACGACGCCAAGGGGAAGAAAGGGAAGGCCAAGGCCGAGGAGAAGGAGTTCAAGCTCGACGTTCTCGTCAAGACGGTGGAATATATGCAGGATCTCATCGGCCACGTCAAGGCGCTCGAGGGCACGAGATGCGCACAATGCGGTGCCGCCGACCGTCCTTCTTCGCAGGAGAACGGCAACATACAGACCCTGACCGCATCGCCGAAGCGGAAGGGCACCCACGACATCCCCGATGTTCAACGCGCCTCCCGACACAAACGTCCTCGTCATCGCCTGGATGAGGACGACTCCTACATCGGCGACGACGAGCACGGCCTCGGTAACGGCGCAGAGGAGGAACTGCCGTCCCCTCTCCCCTTCGTTCAAAAGCCCGCCACGACGTCCCCCCCTTCCATCTCCACCTCCTCCCCGCGTCTCCCGCCCATTGCATCCTGGCTCCCGCATCCCTACGTCGACCCGAGCAGCCTGATGCCCGCATCCTCCTCGGGCCCGACGCGGTCCCCTACCAACATGCAGCTACCCTCCCCACCGGCCTCAGGACGCTTCCGGCCCGCAGTAACGCTCGCGAACATGCCCGCACTGACCCTCCCGGGCCCGGCGCACCCGCTCACTCTCCCCCCGTCGAACGGGGTGCGGCCCGTGCGCCATCAGCGCAAGTCCGTGTCGGCGTCGCCGTCCGTGTCGCCGACGTGGACGCCGGAGGACGAGACGGCGGCGTCGCTCCTGCTGCAGATGAGCTCGAAGCCGAGCTTGACGGCGAGCTCCCGCAGCCCGCCGTCTCTGTCTGGGCCGCTGGGCATCCCGTCGCCGCGCGAGGAGAGGGAGCGCATCATGCCCCGGGTGCTGGAGGTCGTGACCCCGGGCTCGCTGTTGGGGATGAGGGATTGATTGGGATACCTGCACCGCCATGGACCTTGCGACGTGTCGTTTTCGATTTCTGTATGCGTATTACCTGTAGGGCTCCGGGCGCCTTGAGCTGGATCGAGGTGGAAGCCTGGGTGGATTATGTGTAACGTTATGGAGTTAGATACCGACCTGTGTTGTACTGTATGATACCGCCGCGGCATGAATTATAGAATTGGGATGTGTCTGTGGGGATATAAACTTTAAAGATCTGTGCGCGAATGATCGAACGATACCTTCGTACCTATTCATGATCATGAGTTATGAGAACGTAGTGTCACCTTCATGTCACCGACATTCCCTGAAGATACCCGCGGTTGAGCGTAATCATTATATAGAGCAAATGGTCGCTACTCGCGATAAATTCGTGACGCTTCGAACCGGTTTTCTTTCACCTTCGGGAGCTCGAGAACGGGAAATGATCATGAGAGCAGGCACTGAGGCAGCGCATGAGTCGCGACGCGCCAGACGCTGGGGGGACGTGTCGCCCAGATGAGGACGCGCGCGGCCACGTGTGGCACCCCACAACACACTCTCCCTCTCCCCACCACACCAGCAGCATGTTCGCGGACGAGCTCAAGACCCTGCGGAGACTGGGCGTGCGCCATGTGCGTTCCTTCCCTGCGCATACATGCTCAGAACGGTGCCGCGGAATGTGCTGAAGGGGCTTGCTTGCGTTCTGTGTTTCCACCCTCTAGGTGCTCCTCCAGGTCCTCAACTTCGTCTCTGTCCTCGCCTCCGGACTTATGATCTGGAAGGGCCTCGGGCTCGCTACGAACACGGAGTCGCCTATTGTCGTTGTGCTGAGGTGCGTTTATTCCTCTCTACGCTATATGCCGCTTGTTGTGGATGGGGAGCGGTGGTGCTGACGGGCGCGGGTAGTGGCTCGATGGAACCGGCATTCTACCGCGGCGACCTGCTCTTCCTCACGAACCCTCCGGACCAGCGGTATCAGACGGGCGATATTACGGTATACAAGGTTCCTGGCGCGGACATCCCGATCGTACATCGAGTGCTGGAGACGCACGATTTCACGTCGAGCAAGAAGGGGTGTGTATCTTTCTATTTCTTATTTTGCGCCCGAGAAAGAGAGAAGGAGAAGATGTGGTTCTACCTTTTTGTGTGCGGTCGAGGGCTCATCTGTGTGTGCAGCGCGGTCGCGGCAGCGCCTTTAGTGCAGAAACAGCTGCTGCTGACGAAGGGGGACAACAACCACATCGACGACATCGAGCTGTACCAGGGGCTGGAATGGCTAGAACGCAAACACATCGTGGGCAAAGTCAGGGGGTAAGGCTCCGTCTCTCCCGTCTCGTCGTGCCCGAAACACTGAACGTGCCTCCGGACAGGTTCCTCCCGTATGTCGGATATGTGACTATTGCCATGGTACGTCGTATATTGCAGCACTTGCTGTTGCGCGCCTCTGGAGCCGGAGACTGGGCGCTTATCCTATATGGTTGCCAGAACGATTTCCCGCAGCTCAAGTACGCTCTGTTGGGCGGCCTGGGGCTGTTGGCACTCATTCAGAGGGAGTAAGGACGGCTCGTTATTTTGTACTATACTCGATACCTTATTCACTGGCTGGTTCTGATGGCGTATTCCTGCTGCACGGTGTGCTCTGGTGCTTAACACTTCCGTTCCAGATCAATAGCACTTATCTGCGACAACCACCGTCGACCGGATAACAATGAGGCCACATCTCTGCAGCCGCATCTTGGGTGGGGACAAACACTGACAAGAAGCCGGGGTTCTCCCCACGTGCAAGCCGTGTTCTTGACAAGTTCGGTAATGCCTTCGCAGAGTAGGTACAAGTACCGCGCTATAAGACACTACGTCGGTCTCGCCGCGCCCACGCCATTTCGCTCGTTCTCCCGCTCGTGCGACCCCGCCTGTACGCCCGGTATCGCGCACAAACCCACTCACCATCCCCTGGCTCTATCTCCAGCGATTTTTTACGCGTATTCGTTCGGGCTATCCTCCCGGATGATCATCCTTTACCCCGCGCCATCGTATCCCAACGTTATCTACGCGACCACTCGTACTGCAGCCAGCTTATCTGCGCATCCCTAGGGCCCCGCTCCCGCTCCCCCCTGCCCTTGCGGGGCCCTATGGCTGCTGGGTACGAGGATAAGTATCTGCACGACTTCCCAGCCCCGTCCGCCGGGTCTTCTCCAGCGTTATAGCTCGGTCGACCGCGAGAACGACTAGAGGTCCCCCGGGCGCGTCCCACGTCCCCCCTTCCCCATTTTCACGCCGCGGTCGCTCCCACATCGGACGATCCTCTTCACGACGGTCGCTCTCTATACCGACCTACGAGCTCTCTAACGTAACCCACCTTCTAGTTCTCCTGTACGCCCGCCGCGGCGCGGTATCTGTTTAGGGTTTCGAGTGCGGCGGAGGCTAACCAGTGCTTCATTACTGTGGCAGACCAGGATGTTAATGTTCGACAGTGACACGGACGTCAAGGAGGAGCTCCCGCAGTACTCGCCCTCGACGAACCCGGATGCGCCCAGCACGCGCGAGAAGCACCCCGAGGTCGTCCTCGTGAGCGAGGCGGACAACGCGGTGCAGGGTGCGAAGACCAAGATCGGGAAGTTGGTGCATCGGACGACTGCACAGCTCGCGGAGTGGGGGCTCGAGGTCAACGGGTGAGTCGCTGGCTGGTGCTGGCGGGGGTGACCGTACGGGCGTTAGTACTGATTGGGGTTTTTGTAGGATCACGCCTATACCGGAGGAGCAGAGGACGGATAAGCGGCTGTACCAGTTCTTCTTTGCGTGGTTCTCGGCGAACGCGAACATTTTGACGTGCGTACATCGTTGGCGGGTCGCATCATACGCAGCGCTCACTGAGGGATTATCCGCCTTAGACTGAGCGCTGGGACCGTCGGTCCCGCGTACTATGAGCTAGGCATCAGGGACTCGTGCTATGTGATTCTGGTGGTCGACATCATGTACGTCCAGCGTGAAACTTCCTCGATGCTATCGTGTTGCTGACTTTTACAAAAGTGTTTGCGCATTTCCCGCCTTCTTGTGAGTCCACCGGCCTCGCGCTTCCTTGGTTTTTTGGCGTAGCTCACATCCGACGTAGCGCCACATTCGGCCCCAAGCTCGGCACGAGATCAATGGTGCAAAGCCGTTTTTCATGGGGGTCAGTATTCCCGACTCGCCCGAGCAACCGAGATAACGATGCGCTTACGCCTCTGCTTTTCGCATTCAGGTACTACGGAGCAATCATCCCCAGCGTGCTCAACGTGCTGTCTATGCAAGGCTACTTGGTTATCAACACGATCATTGGCGGCCAGACGCTTGCGGAGGTGTCGGGCCATCTGAATGCGACGTTGGGTATCGTTATTATTGCCCTCTGCTCATTGGCGGTATGTCGTTGCCCCCAGCGTGTAGGATATCGATACTGATGCGAGAAATGCGTGCAGATCACCTTTTGTGGCTGTCATGTACTGCATTGGTACGTAGCGACCCAACTTGAAGTGGATTATACTGTGCGTTCATGCCATCCTTACCTGTCACACGTCCCGCTGGCATACAGGTACGAGGCGCTCATCTGGATCCCGAACGTCATTGCGTTCATCGTCATGCTCGGCGTCGGAGGTAAACAGCTCGCAAGCGCGCCTGTGGCAAGCCCCGAGCCCGCTTCGCCTGCCATGGTCCTGTCGTTCGGCTCCTCGCTCGCGGCGACCGTCGTGGCCTGGGCCCCAGTGACGCCCGACTACGGCGTGTACCACGACAAGGACGCCCCAGTGTGGAAGACCTTCCTCTACGCCTACCTGGGCTTCTTCGTCTCGAGCGTACGTACCAAGGGACCGGCGTGCACTCGCAGGGGACGCTCGAGCTCATAGACCCGCCATCTCACATACACACGCACACACAGGTACCCATGCACATGATCGGCGCGTCGTTCGCCGCCGCGGCGCTCTCCGTGCCCGCCTGGGAGGCGGGGATGAGCGACGGCAACTCGGTCGGGGGGCTCGTGTCCGCCGTGCTCGCGCCGACGGGGCGCTTCGGCAAGTTCCTGCTCGTGCTCCTCAGCCTGACCGCCCCGAGCGCGTGCGCGCCGACGATGTACACGGTGTGCACGAGCTTCATGACCATCCACCGCGTCTTTGCGCGCGTGCCGCGCTTCCTCGTCGCCGTGCTCTCGACCGCCATGTGAGTGCGCCGTGCCTCTCGCGCGGGTTAGATGGAGCTGACAGTCCTGACTTACCACTAGACTCATCCCGCTGGCGATCATCGGGGCGAACAGGTTCTACGATACGTTCGTCGACATCCTCGGTGCGCCCCACCTCGCTCTGTGCCATCGTCACGCACTGACGCGATGTCTGTTCTCAGCGCTCATCGGGTACTGGCTCGCGCCCTTCTGCGCGATCGTCATGACCGAGCACTTCGTCTTCCGGCGGGACTACTCGCGCGCCGCATACAACGTGCCCGACGCCTGGGACGACCCCGCGCACCCCAGCCTCGCGCGCGGCTGGGCCGCGCTCGCCGCCCTGGCCGCGTCCGTCGCGATCATCGTGCCCTGCATCCAGCAGACGTGGTACACGGGCCCCATCGCGGCGCGCGGCGGCACGGGCGACCTCGGCATGCTCGTCGGCTTCGTCGTCAGCGTGCCCGTGTATGCCGCCGCGCGCGCCGTGGAGTGCTGGTGGGCCGGGCGGAGGCGAAAGAGCGGGGCGGGCTCTGGCAGTTCAGGCGGGATGCCGTGAGGTGATTCGGAGGCTTGAGCGCTGAGCGCTGAGCAGCGATCGGGAAGCGGCGAGGGGGGTGCGCAAGGTCCGGGGTGTGGAGGCGTCCGTCCGTTTACGGTCGCGGCGAGGCTGTGGCGAGGCCGGGCTGCGTGCGGTGCTTACGTCCGTCGTGGACGCTGTGCGCACGGGCTGTGAGAAGGGGGGCCAGAGGTGGCAGACGGCCCGCGCGACGCTCGTTGGCGTACGAGGCGTACATTTGAAACCGCGCGGCCTCTTGGAGAAAAGGTGCGGGCGCGGGTCCGGCGAGCTCGAGGCCGCTGTGGCCCATCGCCCAGCGCTGCCTGCAAGTCGTTTTGCTGCGCGCAGGCTGGCAGGCGCGGCCCGCTCCAGTCCCGGGGGACGCTTCTCTATCTCGCTTGGCCCGGTGCTGTCATCGCGTTAATATCGTGTACTTGGCGCGCAGAAAGCTTCGTGGGAGACTTCGCAATATTACACTATGTCCTGGCCCGTGATTACGGGGTTTTGTGGGCGCCCGAGGTCTGCTCTCGGTCTCTCTCCGTGTGCGGCGGCGGGCGGGTCCAGGGCGCACGGACAGCATTTGCGCAGGGTGGAGATCTCTGTTCGACACGCCGTCAGCCGTGTACACGTCTGCAGCTCTGCGGTGCCGGCGGAACGTGATAGATTTGCTTCACATATATGAGCGGCATGTCGCATGCACAACATTTGGATGAGGGATCCCATGGGAGTGGTTGGCCAGTGACCAGTGGCCCCCAGCGCCGAGCGGCCTGCCAACGCGATGAGACGCGGACCACAATGAAGGCACGGACAGAAGACGTATTGCTGCGGTATCTGCCATCGTCGAAACGGGTCAACGTCAACGACCTCATCCCGCCGGCTTCCGTGCATCTGTGGCTCAATTTGAGTGGAGCGGCGCACTGTAAGTGCTGTGTTCCGCGATTTCGGAAGTTGGGCTGCAGATTGTTGCTCGCAGCTCAGGCTCCTAAACCAGCCGTCCTAGCGTTCTCGTTCCCCTCAATGCGAATGGCGAAGGTCAGGTTTTATCCGAGGGGATGAGGCGAGCACGTGTACCATACATACCAAATTGGGATATGTCAGGATTATGTCATATGTTTCGGACAGAGGGTTACTTGTTTGGGCCGGACTAAGGGAAGAGAACGCTATAGGACGGCTGGCTTAACTTGTCTGACGCCCGTCGAGCGCCCAGGTTCCGAAAACGTTTACCACAGGAAGCGCTCAGAATAAACGGAAAGATTTATTGAATATTCCTCCCCTCGCTTGCCCTCGCTTGACAGAGGTATGCAGAGGTATGCGCGCCAGTTCCACAACGCGTCGCGCGCCTACATAATGGCGCTCAAAGTGCACATACTACATAAGACAGTTTACAATGCGTGGGGCGAAAACCTTGCTGTAGACGGGCACATAATGCGGCTTTCGAGTGTACAACTACTATGTCCACCCTTACCGAAGCTCAGCTTCCCGATGTTGTCAATTCACTTACCAACTTTGGGCTTACAGTTATGGCACTCTCCCGGAAGGACTATGATAGGTTGCACTTCAATACCGTGCACAGGATGGAATTGCAACTGGAAAACTTCGAAGTCAGTCAACTCGCGCAGAAGATGCAAACAATGGCACCGACATGTCGGTCATTTCAGCGCACAATGCTTCTTGCAGATGAATCGACTGAGGCACATCGCCAGCGCTTGCGGGACCAGCGGAAAACTGTATCGCGCAGGAGAACAAGCGCGTGAGGCAGGAGAGTGAGCGCGCTTGCGGGACTCAGCAAGCGCGCGGACCGTGAAAAGGTGCGCACTGAGCAGGAGAGTGCGCGCACTGAGCAGCAGGAAGCGAGCGCTAGTACTGAGCCCCGCGTCTAGTACTTGACTGATAATGAGACCAACAGAGTCGCGCGGACGTGATAAGTAGCGGTGATGAGGACGAAGTTTACTGGGTCGACGACAATGAAGACGTGAAAAATGAGTGCTAGCTCGAAGCTCCCAGTGCAGGGCGTCCGACAGCTGGCGCAGTCGGGGACTCCGAGACATCGACCATATTTGGCGCGCATGCCTCTGCATACCTCTGTCAAGCGAGGGCAAGCGAGGGGAGGAATATTCAATAAATCTTTCCGTTTATTCTGAGCGCTTCCTGTGGTAAACGTTTTCGGAACCTGGGCGCTCGACGGGCGTCAGACAAGTTAAGCCAGCCGTCCTATAGCGTTCTCTTCCCTTAGTCCGGCCCAAACAAGTAACCCTCTGTCCGAAACATATGACATAATCCTGACATATCCCAATTTGGTATGTATGGTACACGTGCTCGCCTCATCCCCTCGGATAAAACCTGACCTTCGCCATTCGCATTGAGGGGAACGAGAACGCTAGGACGGCTGGTTTAGGAGCCTGCTCGCAGCTGCGAGCGGGCTGTCAACGCGTCGCGCTTCAGCCTGCTTCAGCCCGCACGCGTGTCCGGATCCCCAGCACGGGCTCGGATGTCCGCCACATATTGCAGCGTCGGCGGGCGTGCACGGTTCGTCGGGCACATCGGGGTCATGTAAATTTGCGCCCGTCATGAGGCCTGTGCGGGGTGTCGACGTGGTACCCCGCGCACTCTTGAAAGTCGAATTTGTCGCGCTCCTAGGACGGTAAAATGACTCGCACGGGGATTCTCAGAATGTCAGAAACCCGGCAAACATAACGGCTCCTGCGAACGCTGATGAAGGGCCGGGGGGGTCGACGTTCCCGTTCCTGACGCACCGGAATGGTGGCATGTTTGCACAAAACGGGTCGCACAATGCAGCCGGCCCCGTGTCTTTCATTATTCTCCGCTTTACGGCACGCGCGGAAGAGCTCTGGGACGGCCCTGGGCGCAGTGGGAGTGCATCATCCGTTCCCGAGCGTTGCATCAGTGCGCGGGGGGATTTGAGAGGCAGAGCCGGTGGGGACAAGAGGGTCGCGAGCCCGAGGACGACGGCGGCAGCGAGGAACGGCAATCTGGGTATGATGGCCGGAGATGGGGGGTTCGACACGAGGTGGCCGTCTCGACGTCGCGGTATTACATCTGAAGCTACGCATCATCGCCGTTGCAGCGACGGCGGGCGCTGCTCGTGGCGAGAGTGAGAGACGCAGCGCACGGGACGAACGAGCCCTATAGCTCCTAGACGCTTCCGGGTCGGAGTCTGCAGACGGTCACGCAGAGGGGGCAGGATACGGGACGGGGAGGATAGGGGCTGCCACGGCGACGAGAGCACGCTTGCACGGAACGGGCAATCGAAAGGATGTGTGCATACGTACGTATACGCAGCGCCAGGGGTCCTCGCAACAAGACTCCGGTGATTTTTGCGCCTGTGGCTGCGGCCGCGGGCATTATGACACCGAGACGGGCCGCTCAGAGCCCACTTGACCTGATCGAGGGCCGTCCGAGCATGCTAATCGGGCAATGCCCGTCGCGCCGCGGGACGTTTGCGGGCGAACAGGACGTCTTCTGCAGGGCTCGGGCGCATGGGGCAGGCAGACGCACGGTTTCTGCGCCCAGTGCAGGGACAGCGTGCGGGGGAGAAGCACCCCGGAACGGAAGGTGTCGCCCCGTCTACTGATGCCGCCGGCCCAGACACGTCTCTCGCGTGGGCGCTGCTGCATCTTCTTCCCATGTCCCGCTGCGTGAGGATTTGCACCACGAACCCGGCCGGGCTCTCCCTTCCCGCGCCAGAGAAGCCGCAAGTCTATCATGGGCTCCGTTTCATGTTCCGCGCGCAGTGCATGACGTCCACAGGTCAGGAGGCCGCTTGTGGGATGCCGTGCCTTGCTGACTGTGCTCTGGTGCGAGGGCACGCGCTCTGTTCTGGCTACGGCGAACAGGGAGCGGGGGTGTGCAGGTGGGGAAACGTGCGCACATGCGTGCTTCTGCGGGTGGCGAGTAGCCACGCGGCAGAGCAGGCACCAGCCGCGAACGGACGCTGTATGGCCGAACCAACCTTTTTTGTGAAAACGACTGCCGCGGAGGGCGGGAAAAGCTGATCTGGTGCTGCTTCTAGATCCCGAGTGGGCGTCGATGCGACATCGCTTCTGGGCGGGCGGGATGCTATCCGGCTCGAAGATACACCTGTGGTTGGACAGAAAATGATTCCCCTGGCGCCGACAGGCTCCCGTTTCTGCCATGGTATCATAGTGCCATTGCGAAGGGAACCATTTAAAGTATTGGAAGAAGGAGCGAACCGGTGCACTCTTACTTCAACTACTTTGATATGCTGGCAGCTGTAATCAGTTTGGGCCCGCACCGAGGCTTGTTCACAGTGCGCTCAGATGTCCATCTTGTCTCTTGTGCAGTGAGAGTCACTGAGATGCGATTGCTGTACATCGTAATTGAAAGAGCTGACCAGAGGACAACACACCTGGGACACTGACGGTGGGATTAGGGGGGTGCCAGTTGCCATCCCTGGCAAAGTCCCCAACTTTGCAAGATGAGCGCCGTTCCTGGCGGCGTGGCGCCATGCCTCACCATGCCGACATTGTGAACTTTACAATGAATACCTCTCAAGCGCGAGCCCAAAGCCGAGTCCCCCCACTTTCTCCGCAGTTATCGACATAAGCAAGGGCATCAACTGAGGTGAAGAGGCTGAAGTGGAAAGCTGCACGAAGCGGTTGAAAGGCCGGGAGGTAGCCGGGCGAAGGGCGGTTGGCCCGATGCGGTTGGTCTGGGAGACCCCGATCAGCGCTCTCCCCACAGGAAAAACAATAACTAGCCGGAGAGTGGCGGTGACGTGGGTCCCGATCTGGTTCATGGATCGGCCAGCCGCGCAGGGCGAACAGTAATTCCCGCGCCGCCCTGCTTGTCCTTTCCCCTCATCTCGTCCGCTCTTGCGCCAGCTTCCGCGTTCTCTGCCGTCTGGCCTCGCCGCGAGCTCTGTCTCTGTAAATTCCTGGCGAGCGGGCCGCACAAACTATGGAATCCACCCCCGCGCCGGACTTTGACCCCGCACATACACACCCTAACACCCCGGCCGGCCCAGGAATGTCCTACGCGCCCTTGCCGTCGTCCTCGTCCATGCACCACGGACACGGCGTAGACCCCTCTTCAAGTAGCGGAGCCGGACCGTCGTCGTCCTCGGTGCAGCCAAAGTGCTCTAGCGGACCGTGCGTACCCGGTCACCGCGCACTCCTTGTACCTCCGCCCCCGCACCTGAACGACGTTCTTATAGGCACATTCGTTCCCGCATCACCGTGGTCTGCGCAGAGGTGAGAGACTCTCCCGCTCGGCTGGCTGTGCTTTTTGTCAGGGGGGACTCGCCCGTCCCGAGTAAGGACGTATGCTCGGACAAAGCCCCGGAACGTCCACCCAGCTGCGCCCCTGCCCCTCGCCCTAACTAGCGTGATCGAAGAGGTAGCCTCGGCTTGTTGACCACCGTACTTACCCGCGCATTGCAGTGCAAACGACTGAAGCTTAAATGCGATCGACGCACGCCCTGCAGTTCATGCTTGAAGCGTGACACGGTGCAACGATGCGTCTACTCGCAAGCTGCGGCGGAGAAAGTGTGAGTTGTGCCCCATTGTTGCAGCGCTGTTCATTATTTATATCTGTGTTAGCGACGTGCAAACACTGCACAATCGCATTATCGAGATTGAGCGTGTAATTGCTCAAATGCAGTCGGCCTCCCCGTCGTCTCCCGCACTACCACCTGGACTTTCTTCGTTACGGCAGTCTACGGCAGTCCCAGGGACCAGCCGTGCGGGATTCACCCTTTCTCAAACCGGTCTTATGGCTGGCCTACCATGCAACGACCGCGCCCTCTTGGCACAAGGTGTTTCTGGTAGCTCCGTGGTCATCAACCTGGAGGACGTTGTCAGCCTCTGGCTCAACGAACTTGAAGACGAGGGTAGTGATGCCAAGGCTCCGCGGACAGCAGCGCAGGATAATTCTGGCTCCATTCGCCCTTCTGCGTCTGGCACGAACGTAAAACTAGAGCCTTCACCCGCGTCAATACCTCCTTCAGCCTCCTCGAGCAGCATACATCTACCCGTCGGTGGGCTGCGAACATTACACCCACCAGTTCCCTACGAGGAATTTCTTCCACCTCCGTCTGACGGCCCGTCTGCCCTCCCTCAAGTGACCGCAGCGCTGGTCTCCCACCTCCCCGCAGAACCAGAGCGCTCACGCTACCTCAAGGCATTCCGCGAAACCATGCTCCTGCACCCCTGCTTCAACGTTCCGAACTTCGAGCAGCGCATAGCGGCGATCTTCATCTGGGCAGAGGGCGGCAGCGTGCCGGCACCCACGGGGCAACCGATGTCCAAGGCCGAGCTCGCGCGCGACATCTTCTTCTCGAACCCGAAGGCGAACGGCAAGAAGGACCAGGGCCAGGGCCAGGGTCGCGGGTCTGGGCCGCCGCCCCAGCCTACGGGGGCTGGGGGGCGAAGTGCGAAAGCCCCGAAACCCACGCTCAGCTTCTTCGCGGCGGCGTGTGCAGCGTTCGCGTTGGGCGCGCTTGTCGCGCGGGACGAGGACCTCGAGCGCGCGTCTGCGGCTTCGTCTGGGGTGCCTGCGCCCCCTGCGCCCTCGGCGTCGCCAGCGGATACGACGGGCGTGGCGGCGACGCTGTTCGCGCTGTCGGAGCAGACGCTGCAGCTGTTCGAGAAGACGGCCGCGTACGACCTGGACTCGGTCATGTCGATGATTCTGCAGGTGTTGTTCATGTTGCACGAAGGCCAGATGAGCGTTGCGCAGAACGTTTTCCCTCTGGTATGTGATGTGATTTTTTGCGTGTGGTTCTGCCGCTCACCCATCGTACAGGTCGGCAAGATGGTCAACGTCGCGCGGATGATGGGACTCGCGATCGATCCGGACGAGTTTCCTGGCACGTATAACCTGTTCGAAGCTGAGGCTCGTAGGCGGCTGTGGTGGGATGTCGTCTACTACGATCTGTAAGTATTCGATTTATAGCGCATGTCAGGATGCTAATTTTTCGAGCCAGCTTCGTTGCGGACTGCATGGGCCACCCTCCCCTTATCGCAGACAACACCCACACGACAAGGCTTCCCGCTGACGTGGACGAGGTCAAGTTCTCGCCCTCATCGACATCTCTGCCCGAACCGGAGAGCTCCGATAGCGATACGTCGTCGGCGTATTTTGGCCTGAAGTGCAGGTAGGTTGTGTCTGCCTCGGCAGGCTGTCCGTGGCTAACACCATCCCAGACTCGCGCAGCTCGTCAAGAACGTGAAGAAGCAGACGTTCAGGGATCCCGCGGGTGACGACACGTCCGAGCACTCCATCGACGCTGCGAGTGCCTTCGAGGGAGATGTGAACGTCTTTCTGCAGGAACTGCCCTCTGGGTTCCGCCTGGAGATGGCTCAGGACATGTCGAAACCTCTCCCTGCGCTGTCCTGCTCCCACGTCCGCCTCGCGCAGAAGTGCGAACTCGCGATCCTGGCACACCGGCTCGTGATGAAGCTCTATCTTCCCTTTCTCAAAGAAGCTGCTGCGACGAACCGGCCGTCCCACCAAGCCGTGTTCGGCACGGTCACCGCTGCGCACAACATCGTGCACGCGTCGCGCCTGCTGCACTCGGTATGGGGCCAGACGCGGCCGGCGGTGTTCGACTTTTACGACTTCGGGCGGACGTTGTTCGACGCTGCCGTCGTGTGTGCCCATGCGGTTGTTCAGGAGCCGATGAGCATCATCGCGACGGAAGGCATGAAGAGCGTCTCCTGCGCGCTAGACATCCTCAAGGAACTTGGCGCCTCCAGGCTCGGCGTCGAGGGCACCCGTACTGACAAGCACGGTGCAGGCAGCCGAACCGAAGCGGTCCGCATCGTCGAGGCCATGCAGCGCAAAGCAGAAGCGGCACGCAGCGGAGGCTCCTGCGGCGGTGCCTCGGTGGGCACAAAGCGCAAACACGCGGAAGTCGAGCCCGAGCCGCTCGTGGCGTCCTCGAGCTTCCAGCTGCCCTTCGTCGGGGTCTCCGTCAGCTCCTCGAAGCCCGATCGCCCACGCGCCCCGACCATATCCACGTCGGCGTCGGTGTCGATGTCGGTATCGTCGTCTCGGCCGGCCGGAGCCCCGCCCAAGGACGCAACAGCTCACAGCGACGGGAAGCCGAAGCCCGACGCCAAGAAGCAGGCGAAGGAGAAGGAGAAGAACAGGGAGAAGGGCGGGCCGAAGGTGTACGAGGGGCCTCTGCGCGTGCGTCCCATGACCGGGCAGCCGAACCCCAGGCGGCCGCGCACGTCGTCGGTCTCGACGACTGCTGGGGCCACGCCTGCCCCTTCGGCCCCTCCTGCGCCGCCTACTCGTACGGTGCCCCCGCCTCCCGCTCCTCTCACGCCCTCGGTGCAGACGTCGTTGCCACCTGCGTCGACGTCTCACGCCCAGCCTGCCTCATCGCGTGCTTCCATCCCTGTACCCGAGTCTCCCTCCGTGTCTACGCCCTATGATGGCTACCCGACGCCTGCACCAGCTACTGCGTCCTCCACCGCGCCGGATTCGGTGCCTCAGCAAGAGGACTACAATATGCAGTACAGCAGCGGCGACGACATGGTCGACGATCGGCGGTACAGCGCACACAGCAGCTACGACTCGCCTCCATCCGCGACGATGTACGAGCCCCAGCCGCCACCCCGTTATGCTCAGCAGAGTCCCGCCGCGTATCCGCCCACCCCGAGCCAACAGGCGTACTATTTGTACCCGCCCTCCGCGCCATCCTCGGGGTACGACAGCTCTCCCATGGCGTCCATGCCTATGGGCGCAGTCTCGGGTGGCCAGCCCATAGACTCCTCGGGGCCCGGCTCGGGGAGCATCGCGCCGGCGATGACCACCATCATGCACGAGCAGCAACAGCAGCAACACTACATGCAAGACGGCTCGAACCACGGGCCGTACGCGCACCATCCTCACTCGCATCCTCACATGGCCGAGCAGGCGCGCCCGGTCGCGCCGCACGAGTACCGGCCCCCGCCCAGCTCGCACGGACACCCGCACCCGCACCCTCACCCGCACACGCCGATGTCGGTGCCGGCGCACGTCCAGGGCTGGCCGCAGCAGGCGGGGGACCCGGGGGCGCCGCAGGGCCCGGAGATGTGGCCCGAGTACAAGTTTTACGGCGGGATGTCGTGAGCGGGGCGGGCGTGGGCACACACACACTTTTTGACCCTATTTATCCCCTCATATTCGCTCACATTTTTTTCCCTCTTTGGATTTGGACCCCTCGACCCATGCGCATGCTCTTGCCTCGACATCACCATGCCTGCCTTCCCGCCGCCCCGTCCCCGTCCTGTCTCGTCTCCCACCGCTCCTGATGCCCTCTCCCTCCTCGGTTCTCCTCCTTGCTTGATCTACTCCCACCGTCCGGCATGCACGATACTCATCCGGCGTCCATCGACCCCTGCCGAAAATCTCCTCTGCAGACGACATCTCCCATCCCGCCGCCTGCCTGCATCGCTCCTCTACCACGATATCCCGGACGGAAACATGTACGCATCCATCTACTCTTCCTATCCCGTCCTGAGCGCTAGCCCTCTTGGAGACGTGTCCTGTTCGGTGTACCTTACTACATCCCGCTGCGGTGTTTTGTCTTATCCTACCTACCCATGTCGCTATGCACCCCCCCGGATCCTCTGTATCCCTACTTCCGCTTGCAGATATACCACTCAATAGACGCTCGCCTTCTGGGGGCATCACTACCGGACACGGGTGATCTCGTCGTGAGTACCGCAAGAGCATCTCGGACCCGAAGTGTAACTCTCCGTGCTTCATGCCCGCCCGGCCACTCCGGTGAGGTGAGTCGGGCGCGAGAAAGGCAAACGTAGAGATTGATTGCATGTGTAACGACCCCCGAGTGGCAGCGGCTGAGATGCATTCGGCCTATCGTGGTACGTGCGCGATGTCCCCCCGCTGCGGCCGTAGCTTACATATAGACAGGGTGTATGAACGGCGAACGCCATGCTCTGGACTCCTCGACTTGTGTGTCCATTGCTTCGTCCCTTCGTTTATGTACCGGTGAGAATGCCTTGATGACTGAATTAGCCCAGCGATGATCGGCGAATCTGACCCCCGCGAGCGCAAACACTTCTGAGCTCTCGACTTGTCCAGTGCCAAGGTACGCGCACTCTGCTAATGACCTTCTATGTCGCTTGCGTCGGTAGGTATAATAGAGGCACGACGCCTACGCGCGGCTGTCCCTGTTCCTTAAAGGTTGGTCGAGACCTAACTCTAGTTCACGATGCTGAGGTTCGTTGAGCATAGTATGCAGGTGGTGCGTGCTGAATTATCCTAGTCTTTAGGTTGCCCTGGCAGCATCAATGCTCGCCGTGCGCGGTGACGAATATCGGAGAAGACTAGCCTGGGGAATGACCAAGTCCACAATTTGGTTACGGATCACGGTGAACACAGGCTGTGGTATGCCTCAATTTAGCCACTCGCGCGCGCCGCTCTCAGGCTTACCCGGTTCATTACCTGCTCGAAGTCCGTTCATCGTGCGCCGTTCTCACCTCGTCACGCACTGCTGCGCCGCCGAATATTCGAACATCCAGGGCAACACTTGCGCGCGCCGAGCTTCGTGGCGATGGTGCCGCGCCGTTTCCTCCCTGAACGAGGTTAAAAGGCGTACGCCCGCAGGGATAGAGCGTCGTGCTCCACCACCCCACGTACACCACATCTCCGAGTCGATACCTCGCTAAAGTCCAAGATGTCTACCTTTGTCCGCCTAACAGCTCTCATCCTTTTGGTTCGTGCCATCGCCGCTATACCCGCCACCAATGTGGACTCGGCCAGTTGCACGGGCACCATCTCGTCCCTCGACGACGTCGACGATGCCGTCAAGTGCACGACCGTGAACATCAACTCGTTCACCGTGCCTGCGGGCGAGACGTTCAACCTCAGCCTCCAGGACGGCACGACGGTCAACATGCGTGCGTTCTTGCTGCGAGCTCGCGCCCCTTTTTCAGCTGACCTATTCCTGGGTCGATAGAAGGTGATGTGACCTTTGCGGTCAAGAACTGGGATGGACCGCTCTTCCAAGTCAGGTATGTTCTGCGTACTTCAAGTCGTGCTGTCCGTTTTTCTGACTGTGAAGCAGTGGGAAAGCTATCACGTGTAGGTTTTGGAGATAATCCCGGGGGCGGAGCTTGTTCTTAACTTGTCGCTAGTCAATGGTAATGGGCATACGTTCGATGGAAACGGGCCATCGTACTGGGTAAAGATGGTGACATTGGTTCTAAAAGGATTTCCCATTAACTGTGCATTTTTAGGATGGTCAAGGGGGCAATGGTGGTGTCACAAAGCCGGCGCCGATGATGAAGTACGCTAAGTTGAACGACCACACCTGCAGAAGCCTATTCTGACGACAATCGTCCTCGTTATTCTTATCCAGGATCAAGATCTCCGGTACTTACACAGTATGTTCTGTACTGAGAGAACGGATGCTGCAATGCGAGGTTCTAATTGCATCGCGCCGACTACAGAACGTGAAGGTGAAGAACTCGCCGGCGCGGGTGTACAGCGTCTCGAATCCAGCTCCGCTGGTTATGTCCAATCTGACTGTCGACGACTGTGCGTGTTATATTTAACGCTTTTTTGCATTATACGGTATGTAGTATGTACTGATACTGTATGGCACTTCAGCCGCAGGAGACGCACCCAACTCGCAGAGCGGCAGCAAGGCCGCTGGTCACAATACTGACGGCTTCGACTGCAGCACCACCGACTTGACCATTGAAGACAGGTACGTTTCATTTACGAAGCGCGGGACCAGGGATATCCGTGATATTGGGATATACAGCACCATTCACAACCAAGACGACTGCCTTGCCATCAACAAGGGCAGCAACATCGTCTTCCAGCGCAACACCTGCATTGGTGGCCATGGTATCTCAATCGTAAGTTTTCTTTATGCTTCGCAGTCTGGTGTACGAACATTAGCCTAACCTCGCGTCCACGTAGGGCTCTATCAGCTCTGACGTGACCGTTTCTGGGATTGTCATTCAAGACAACACCATTCAGGACAAGTACGCGCTTTCGCTTCCTATTGAGCCCACGTTCCCATGCCAAACTTTCCTCACAGCGATCAAGCTCTACGCATCAAGACCAAAGCATCTGCGTCCGACTCGACTGTCACTAATATCACCTACTCAGGGAACACTGGTACTGGTCTACGCCGGTTCGGCGTGATCATTGACCAGAGCTATCCCGCCACGCTCGGCGCGCCTGGGGATGGCGTGAAGATCTCCGTGCGTCCCTCTACTACCTTCCTGCATCTACACTTTCTAATTCTTTCGTCACTATACAGGGCGTGAACTTCGTTGGTAGCATGAACAACCTCCAGGTTGGGAGTGACGCGATGCGCGTCGCCGTCAATTGCGCCTCCGGATCCTGCACCGGTTAGTCTCACTATATTCCCTTTGATCCCGCTAGAGTGTGTACTGACGAGGTGGCGGGTGTAAAGGAACGTGGGACTGGTCTGCGCTCACGGTGACTGGTGGCAAAGTGGGCCCGATTAATAACTTTACCGGCATTGAGAACTTCTCCCAGTGACCAGGCGTTTGGTCGGCCCCGCATCATCTCATCTGTTTCATGGAAGCTCTGCGGGGGCGCAGGGTCAGCGTAGGTACGACGCAGGGGCATGTTATTGGAACTGCGGCGAGAGTCATCTAGCCTACGAAATTGTGCACGATATCGAACGTTGAAATCAGGTTGTGCGTGCGGAAATGTGCTGCTGAAAGATGCTAAGGCGCTGAGGTTCAACACATAATTCCCACGATTAGAAAGTCAAACTTACTTGCATAATACATCCACCATCGTTATGCCTGCCCTAAATCACCTTGAAGACGGTCTACCAACGCCAGCACCTGATCAGACAACCTGAACAAAATTCACTAGTATGGGGATTACCGCACGCGAGTGGTACGCTCTACGAAGAAGAGACCCACTAGTACCTAGTGGGAACGCGAGTGTAAGTAGACACGGGTGGTCTCATCCTGAGCACGCATTCGAAGTAGGTTGTCCGGTCCCGAAACACGACATCCGGTGCTTCATGTCCGTTACTCGCGAGTGCAGTGAGTTTCTATAACCCCCTTCTGCTCGGACGATGGGTACTGATTCCTATTGAGTCGCTAGAAATACGGTCGGCGTATGGTACCGGATGGCTTTACCGTGAGAGGCCCTAAGCCATCTTGAGTCTTGCGCGCGGCTGCTGCGCATGCGGACCCGCACGACAGTCGTGACGAGGTGTGTTGGTCTCCCCTTTCGTGCGCGCGTATGACCACTCCGTCGATGCCCTGTCGCATGCGATTGGCCCAGCAAGGCGAACAGGGTTATGTCTCGGCACTGATGTGGGAGGCGGCACACCTTCTTGAGCGCCGCGCTGTACATGCTGGGATGCATGTAGCTGACTATGGCCATGCTCGTCCGCACCTGAGGATGCTTTAGGGGGAGCAATCCTCGCGAAGCTATACACATGTCCGGGGCGGGTGCTCCGGCCCGCGTGGCGGTCCGCTGGGCGACGTGCGAGAAAGGCAGGCGTTGAGTTCGGCGGCGTCGTGGCGGAGGTTCGTGATTTGGGGGGACCTCCAGGGATAGCGCATGCCCCAGAAGCCATGGCTCTCGGGCGAAGCACGCACGGTCTAGCTGTGGACGTCATATTCTTCTCAAGTGTGTTCCGCATGCATTTCTTCGCCCTTTTACCCCGGCGTTTTCCCTCATCCCCAGGTACCAGCGATTGGTCTCGCAGGTATGTTGCATGCATAATTAAATGAGTCAGCGGGATTGACGCTCTCCGAGCCGACAGGACGCAGTACTCCCATAGTTACCAAGCGATGTGCCGGCTGCGAGAAGCCTGCGGGGAAACTGTCAGGTGAGAACACCTTTATGACTTAATTAGCCCAGCGATGATCGGAAGATCTGGCTCGCACTGGGCGTGGACACTTCGAAACTCCCAATCCAACTTCAGCTCCAAGGTACGTGGGCTGCACTAATGTCCTTCTGCACCGCTTGCGTCGGTAGGTATAATGAAGGCGTCGCGCCCAGACGCAGCTGTACCTGTTCCAAGGTGAACCGGGATACGTTTCTAGCTCACGATGCGGAGGTTTGTCGAACATGCGTGGGCGTGATGAGCTTAAAATTTTCACCTTTCTGGTAGCCCTTGTAATATCGGCGCGAACGATGCTCGGGCCATAAGCACCGGAGAAAAGCGATACGGGGCTCAGCATATTCGGCAGTCCGAGCACACATCACGGCGACCATAGACTGTAATAATCTTTAATACCACCTCTCTAACGCGCTGCACTGTGTAGAAACTCGTTCGGTGACATTGTTCCGCACCCGCTCGCCCTGTTCGCTCTCATCGCGTCACGTACTCACGCTGCGCGCATGTGCCCCTTCGCGTCCAGCTGAATGTTCGAGCATCCCGTGTCAGCACATGTGCGCGGGCTTCTCAGCCATGGCGCGGGGTTGTCTTCCTCCCTTCCTCCCAGATTTATCCGACCCAGGATCAGGTTAAAAGGCGTGCGTTCGTTAGGTCGATGCGTTGTGCCCCGCGACACCTCTGCGCACATCCCGTACCAACGAACCCGAACATAAAATGTCCTCCTTCATTCGCCTCGCCACTCTCCTCGTCTTGGCCCGCGCCATTGTAGCCGTCCCCGCTTCGGATGCGGACTCGGCTAGCTGCACCGGCACAATCTCGTCCCTCGACGACGTCGACGACGCCGTCAAGTGTACGACAGTGAACATCAACTCGTTCACTGTGCCCGCGGGCGAGACGTTCAACCTCAAGCTCAAGGACGGCACGACCGTCAACATGCGTGCGTCTTTGCTGCCAGCTCGCGCCCCAGACCGGCTGCAGTGTGACGCGTTTGGCTGACCTATTCCTGGCGTGACACCCAGAGGGCGACGTGACCTTCGCGGTCAAGAATTGGGATGGGCCGCTCTTCCAAGTCAGGTACGTTTTGCACCGCACGTCGTGCCGTTCGATCTTTCTGACGGTGAAGTAGCGGGAAGTCCATCACGTGTAGGTTCTCCAAATACGTTTTAAGAACTGGAACGCTCATGCGCGTGGTACTTCGCCGCTAGTCAATGGTAACGGACATACGTTCGATGGGAACGGGCCGTCGTACTGGGTAAACATCGTGGGCTTCATAATAACACGACCATACCCCACTAACTGCATGTATGTAGGACGGGCAAGGAGGCAACGGTGGTGTTACCAAGCCTGCGCCGATGATGAAGTACGTTGGGTTGCGACTGCACCCGAAAGACAGCGCGTCCTGACGAGAAGCTCTCTCCGCTATTTCTGTCTAGGATCAAGATCTCTGGTACCTACACGGTGGGTCTTCTCCCAAACGAGCGAGTGCGCTGGCGCGCGGGCTTCTCATGACGCCGCACCAAATACAGAACGTGAAGGTGAAGAACTCGCCGGCGCGAGTGTACAGCGTCTCGAACCCGGCCCCGCTGACCATCTCTAAACTTACCATCGACGACTGTGGGTGTTCCCCCTGTGCTTCGTGCCCTGCCAGCACACCGCTCGCGGGACGCGGGAGCTGACGGGTCCTGTGTGACGTTGCAGCTGAGGGTGATGCACCGAACTCGAAGAGTAACGGGAAGCCCGCCGGCCACAACACCGACGGCTTCGACTGCAGCACGACCGACTTGACCATCGAAGACAGGTACGTTCCATTTATAAAGTACGCACCTAGGGATGGCCGTAATATCGGGGTATATAGCACCATTCACAACCAGGACGACTGCCTTGCCATCAACAAAGGCAGCAACATCGTCTTCCAGCGCAACACCTGCATTGGTGGCCACGGCATCTCGGTCGTAAGTTTCCCTATGCCCCGAAATCTGGCGTGCAAACCCCAATCCAACCTCGGGTTCACGTAGGGCTCTATCAGCTCCGACGTGACCGTCTCCGGGATTGTCATCCAGGACAACACCATTCAGAACAAGTACGCGCTTTCGCTCTTTGTCTTACTGCCCACGTCTTTATGTCGAGAAACTCCTCACAGCGACCAAGCTCTCCGCATCAAGACCAAAGCATCTGCGTCCGACTCGACTGTCACTAACATCACCTACTCGGGCAACACCGGCACGGGTTTGCGTCAGTTCGGTGTGCTCATCGACCAGAGCTACCCTGACACTCTCGGAAAGCCCGGAAGCGGCGTAAAGCTCTCTGTACGTCCGTATTCACCTCCTCGCCCTTCTTTGTCTTCTAACATGCATCTCGCCGGTTTCTGCGCAGGATGTGAACTTCATCGGTAGCACGAACAGCCTCTCGGTCGCGAGCGACGCGATGCGTGTCGCCGTCAACTGCGGCTCAGGCTCCTGCACAGGTGAGTCGCATTTTGCCGTCCTCCCGCCAGCAACGTTGCATCCTGACGGCTCGGTCGACACAAAGGGACGTGGGACTGGTCCGCGCTCAAGGTTAGTGGTGGTAAGGCGGGCCCGATCACCAACTTCTCCGGCATCAAGAACTTCTCCCAATGAGCGGATGCTCGGACGGTTCCACGTTCTCTTCGGTTCTTATGGCGCTCTGTGCCTGGGGCATCTGGATGGGAGTGTAGCCTGCAAGGGAGGGTGATGTGATGGGCATTTGGATGCATCAAAATGTGTATGATAAGTCGAATGCAGACGAAAAGACGCCAACGGCGAAGCAACTTATATTGCGCAAAGGTTGGATATAATGTGTGGAGACCAGCACAGCTGAGCGAGGGGATGAGTACATAACAAGTACACTAATGGTGGTATGCGGGAGTTCTCATCAGTAACATACAATATTGTGAAGGCGGACTAGTGTCTTAGGGAAGGAGTACTCCGAGGATATATAATCGAAACCTTGGTGACTGAGGATGAAGAAAAGCGCCCTGAAGGGTGCTTCCGAATCAAGCTAACATAGAAGCCACAACGAGACTGGCGGCCGCCACGACGCTCCATTTTCCATTCACCAGCCCCACGACGGCGCCATTATCGTGAGACGACTTCGTACCCGAACCCGACGTACCACTCGTGGCAGAGTTACCCGCGCTCGCCGTGTTGCTCGCCTTCACGAGCCCCGAATCCGAGAACGGCTGGTTCCACAGGAACTGCGGGTCCTCGGGGTAATCGCGGCCTGCATTGCTGAGCATCCACTTCGCGTACTTGCCGTCCGCGTCGCCGTACACGGCCCCGACGGCGACGACGTTCGGCCAGAGCTCCGAGGCGGTCTCCTTCCCGGCGGACTGCGTGATGGCGTAGTCGAGCGCGGACTTGATCGTCGAACCGTTCGAGGTGGTAAGGTTCCACGCGTTGTAGCCGACGTAGTCGCCGATTTTAGCATTGGTCTACGGGACAGTATGAGAGGATGCTAGAAAGCGAAGAGAGTATCGAGGCCTACAATCATAGCCGCGAGATTGTAGGCGCGGTAGTGGTAGGGTCTCGTGCGCGCCGTCTCCAGAGGCTGGTCACCGTTCGCGGCGATCTGCCACTTATACTGTGTGGTGAAATATTTCTCGAGCGTCTGCTTCGCACCGTCCTTATCGCCCACCAAGACTTGAAGCGCCGCGAGCTGGTTGTAGTAAAATGTGCCGTGGTTGCTGTGGAGACATATCAGCGACGGCGGCATATCACATACAGGGCTGCGCAGCATACTTGTCGGCAGCTTCCTCTTCGAGCGCGATCTGTGCAGTGGTGAGCCAATTAATGTACGAGGTCGTCCAGTTTGTCAACTGAGAGTCTAATTCGGACGTCCACTCGGAAGCTTTCCCCTCGCGGAGAATAAGCACACCGCTGGCGAGCTTCGACATGCACTTCAAGTCGCTGATAACCCATGGTCGTTAAGTAGCCAAACATGCGGCCCCAGGGCTAACGGCAGACTTACAGTACACCGGTGTGCTGCCCGACCTGCCCATCAGGACCACGCTTCATTTGGGCATAGTTCAGGTTCGGATTCATAGCAGTATCCGCATCGATGAACCAGGCTTTGACAAACTTGGCAACGTTGGACGAGTACATCGCGTTGCCCTTGATCGCCCACGCGAGCGCATTGTAGAGCACCGCGTCCGAGAAGTCTTGGAACGCGCCGACGTCGTTGATCAGGCGCCCGTCGGGGTTAAACTGGCCGTCCTTGGTCACATACGGGCACGTCGCCCACACTGCGCGCGGCCGCCGAAGAGTATGTTGAGCACGCGAGATCGGGGACAGGGAGGGGAGCACAGCATGATATCAAAGAAGCTGGCGTACCTTCTTCGGGTGACAGCTCGGTCGTGTTGCCGACGCTCGAGCAGTCCGGCCAGGAGCTACATTCAATGGAATAAGCGGTGTTGTCAATGAAGAAGCGTCCGAGGGTCGTACTATGGCGCCCAACTCATATAATCGTGTTTGTCCCCGGAAGGAGGGGTGACCGACTTGTTCACAACGGCTATATTGCGTTGGCGTCAGACCCGCCCCCTCCCACTACGCACGAACAAAGTAACTTACTCCAAGGCCCCTTCTCCGCGTAGTCCTGCGCCCATTGAACAATAGTCGCCTGCGCCTCTGCAGTGATGTTGCTGAAATCCTTCGCCAGGATAGTGGCCGGATCGACGAAATCATTCGCGTAGCTGGTCAAGGAACGGACGGGCAGCGGCTGCAAAAATAGCACGCCCAGGGAAGCAGAGAAGACGGCCTTAAGGACCGCGCGGGCCCCTGACGCGTGTGACCGCATAGCAAGAGTCTAACGAGAGAAGTACCAGAAAAGACAGGCGGTGAACAGACAGCAGAGCACAGAGCACAGAGCGGTCAGCAAGAGCGACGGGGCGTTGGGTAGCAGTAGAATGCTGCGGCGAGCCGTTGCCGCCAGGTATTTGTCACACTGCGCTGGTGGCGGCTGGCCTATGGACGGGGTCGTCTGCGCGCCGGCTTGGGCTCTTGGGTGCGTGAATTTCGGGGCCATGCCTAGCAGCCTGCATCGCATGCCCTGATCGCACGACGCGGGGGACTCGTGTGGGGGATCATCATTAATTCATGGGCGGCCTCGGTGCCTGTTCTCCATTTCATACGCCAAGACCTAGAGGGCGCTCGCTCCTCCAGCGTGCGCTTCGAAGCATGCATTCGCGGGCCCTGTGAGTATATATGGGACCTTGCAATGTAAACGTTACAGCAGGGATGCTAGGCCCTAGCGTATGCAAAGAGCCCTGTCAGTTTTTGTGGAGCTTGGCGGACTTAAGACCGCTTGACTCAGAATGCAGAAAGCCGCAAGATGACCGGTGGACCGGTCTCGATCGAAATATAGCTTGGCCCGCCGCGAAAATGCAATACCGTCGGGCCCGTCCCGAAATGGCAGGTACTGTGGTTCGAAGTTATTGCTCAGCTCTTTCGAAGATCGGCGAAACCTTGGTAATGTCGTCGGCGAGCGTCCAAAAACGGCGGAAGGTAGGGATATAGAGGGATGGTAGTGGTAGCAGTTTAAGAGAGGAGGAGACTCCCGAGAAGCAACAGTTGTAGTGATGTACCCAATTAGGTAATCTTTCTCCCGTACCTAGGTTACGGTGGTGGTTCCGTCTTCAAGGAGTCTCGAAGCCTGCATTTAAGGGCCCCCGAGACTCGCAAATCTATGCCGCGGAAAGTCTAGGCATAAATAACAAAAATGCAAGAGTATCAATTTAGGTGCTGACTGGAAACAGATGAGTCGATTGTTTATGGGAAGCAGTTATGTCATCGCATTAATGGGGTAGTGGTAACCTGGGTCGTTGCCATCGACCCGCCGGGGGTTCGATTCCCCATTAATGCAGCAAGTTTTTGGTGCGCATTCGACACCCAAACTCCAGCCTGAGGGCGGTTACATATTTTGCGTGGGATCGTCTGCAAGCCCCGACGAATACAACGGGATACTTACGCGTACATTTGATTAAGACGCACAACCTTCCTGCAAACCTTACTGTCACCACCGGGATATAGAGTTTCGCAGCCTCTTCTAGCCCCGCCACTAGTGCCAGTATGCACATACAGTTTGCTACGGGCAACCAAAGGATGCGTGCAAAGTAGGGTTCTGTAAATAAGTCGCTCTTTATATACATTGTAAATAAAGCATGTTATTAACATGTTATTAACATGGTTTTAAACACGGGGTGTGCGAAGGGCCGAATTGGCATGTAAGAAAGTGTTACAAAAGGGCGAACATACCGGAGCGGCGTCCTTGGAGTGCGAGACGGACTACATATCTAGACTTATACTTACATAGGTCTACACGTCGATATCTTTGCAGTGCTCGTAAATTCAATGCCGGATGAGTGGACCGGCCCAAACTTCATCTGGTTCAGCCCGGCTCTCCGTGGGAAACAGCACTGCAACCAATGGACCCCTCCAATATGATTCCAGTCAGTCACTGGTCTGGTCTCGCATAGTACATTCTAGCTCATAGCATTTACAACCCGCTCTTACTGATCACACATACTTTCTTGGTCTTGATGTAACGAGCAAATCCACTTCTGCCGGGGTGGGAAACTACACAACTGTGTAGTTCCCGCCGGATATGAATCTTGCTCGTTTACTCCTTGGTAAATTCTCGGATATGCCCTGCCAGTGCGCTTCCGATGACCATGACCTCTCCTCCCCTGTCTTGTTGTTAAATGATAGCCCTCGGGCAGGCTCAGATTTCGACGACAGCTTCGTTGATTTTTTGAAGTGGCCCACCCCGATTTATTTACTCTGCGATATGTTTTTAACAGTGTTAAGAACGCTTTTTTCACATGTTACTTAATGTTTATTACAGTCTGTTAATAACAGTATATAACACGTGTTAAAAAAGGCTCTGGAGGCGTCAGATTAATATACGTTTATAAACAGATGTAAGAAAGTCGTCCTGATTTATTTACAGAACCCTAGTGCAAAGTGAGGCGTTGTTCTAGGAGGATCAGCGCATTTTTTCTCAATTCACTCCTTGCATGCATGGTTGTCATAGACAGAACTGAAACAACTCCAATATTCGCCTGTCCGAGCTTCTTCCGCGCCGCTGGGACTTCGCGAAGACGGCCCAAAAGAAGCATGACGCATTCTCTTCTATGTATAGAACCCTCCGAGTCGCCGTCGAGTCAGTGTTTCATAGTCCCAGACTAATCTCAGACAGTCGCTCGTGCGGGTCCCGGATGGTAGGACCGGAGGTTTGAAACAATGGACGACATTCTGGGTCCACGGGCATGCGCCCCCCCCCCCCCAGAGCTCCCGGTGACCAGGTAAACAGCGTTCGGCGGCCGTGGCGGGACCCTCACCTAAGTGAGAAACGAGAGAGAGATCCCGCGAGACCAGGCGAGGCCCCGCGTAGGCATAAGGCACGCCGCCAGAGGCTGGCGTTGTGGGCGCATGTGGGCCTCTGGGGCTCGGGAAGCTGAATACGGGCCTATCATACATCACGACTCGTGTTGAGTAGTGCCAGTGGCGCTGATGAGGGGAACTGCCCGTGATGGGATGGTAGCCGACTCTTTGCGGCGGGCGCGGTGGGAGCGAGGGCAGGTGCCTTCGCGAGACGGCTCCGAGTGCATTGGTACTAGGAACTAGTCAGATGTAGACAAACGCGGACGGCGGTACCGTACCAGGCTCGGTACCCGGAAGAGCGAGAGGTCTGCGTGACTTGTACGGCTGACGCAAAGACGGTTTGGATCTACGATGGGTCGGCGCAGCTAGAAGATGATTCAGGGCTGCTCGAATAGTGTCTCGCCTCGGATGCTACAGTGATGAGCCACGGAGCGTTATGTGGATGGTATATTACCAGCACGATGGCCCTATCGGATGTTTACAGCATATAGGCACACCTGAGTGAGACCGCAATAGCTGAGGCCCCAGGGTATCGTTCTCCTACATAAAATATACAAGGTGTACAATATGTGATATCATACGCGCTGTTTGCACGCACCTGAAGTTCATCAGAAGGACTAGCTGAGTCTCAGACGGAGAGCGAGTCTGAGTGATATCAGACCGTATGCGGCGCTAGGGCTTTTCGGCACCTACGTCGACTTTACGCAGAGACTCGTTCTGAAGACAAGGGGCAGCGAAGCTTCGAGGAGAGTGTGAAACGGAGCAGAGCGTCCGAGATATTCCACCGATCTCATCTTGATCGACGACGAGCAGAAATACAAGACGAGCCATAGTCGCGATGGCTACGCCGAAGCGTGGATGGACGTCGAGCGCAGCGGAGAGACGGAAATTGGAAGCAGGAGCGAACCCAGCGAGGGCGGACGGGGCTGAGCCAACGCTGAACTCTACAAACATACCCAATTGGGGACAGACGCGGCGGGCCACGTGTGGGAGAGGTGATGGGAGAACCGGAACGATCACAAACGACTCGCCCAATATGTCCTTCCTCTTATTCCTGGCCTCCATGTCGCGCCCATGTGCGCCTCCGCTGCTCCTCCTCGCCTTATTCTCCAACGGGCACCAAACGATGTATAAGAACCGCGGACGCACGGCCTCGACGGCACCAACGTCCTCGGCGACCGAGAGCGAGCCCAGCAGCACATCCTCCGCACCGCCGCCCGCCTTTCCATTCCACGCCCCGCCCTGCCTCGCGCGCTCCCCGTGTCGATCACACCGCGCCCACACACGTACCCTATTGTCCGCCCGACTCATCCAACTATACCTGTCCTAGGGACCCCCGCATTTAATACCCCTCAGCCCTCAACCAGCCGCCCACCATGTTCCAAGTCGCCTCTCGCCCCGCCCACCACCACGGCGCGATCCCAGAGCCGCTCAACCTCTCCATGTCGCACTACCAGTCCCCGGTAGCGCAGAAGTTGAACATCCCCCGGCGCCTGGCGCGTCCGAGCTTCTCTGAGCCGACGCGTGACGCGGTCGCCCGGATCGACCCCGCTCTCACGGGAGTTCCATTCGAGTACATTAGGAAGACGCTTGCAGGCAATTCCAACCAGTGCGTTCCGCTTCATTAATGCGTTCTACTCTCGTGCTAACCTGTCGTGTTCTCTAGGATGATCGCCGCCTTGTCGCTTCTGACCATCCCGAGCTCGCTTCCCTGCGCACACCTCCCGCCGACGCTGGACGCGCCCATCCGCCCAACGTCGCAGATGCCAGACCCATCCGCATTCCCCACCCTCATCCTTGCGATACTCTCCTCACGGTCATCTTCGGCAACCCCAACCGTCGCGTCTTTCGCCGACAAGTCGTCGCTCCCTGCCTCCGCGACCCTGCCGCTCTACCCTGCGTCCGCACTGGTCCTGGCCTCGCACTGCTCGCTCCTGCCGCCGCTCCCCAAGGCCCTCCCTTCCAACGGCCGCCGCGCCGCACTCACGCTCCCTATCGTTCCCCTGACGATCCCCAGTCCGGAGACGTTCCACCTGCTCCACGCATACCTGCACACTATGCGTCCGGACACGCTCATCGCATCCCTCCTGCCCGCGCTCGCGACCTCGCTTCCGCAAATGCCCTCCGCGAGCGCCAGCGCAGGCTCAAACAAACTCGTGTACGTCGCACAGTTCAGCTCGGAGCGCCTCCTCCGCCTCGCGCACGCGCTTGCGGGCGCGGCGTTCCAGCGCGGCGGCACGCAGGGCGCGATGAACGCGCTCATGGCGCACATCAAGGTCATCAACGGCCTCTGGCAGAACGTGTGCGCGCTCGGCGTTTTCGATTCGGAGCTCTGGGGCGTCATGGACCTCGCGTGGGAGGTCGTCCTCACCGCGATGACCAAGGTCGTCGAGAACGGCAAGGCGTGAGGGCGCCTGTCGCTCTGTGCGACGCGCTGTGCGCTCGCCCAAACCCTCGCTTCCATCTTCACGCCTCCTCGCCAAAAGTTGCCTTCCCCGGTTTCTAATCTCGGGTTCTACTCGCTTCGGACATGCTACATTCGTCTTAATGCTACTACCACTCTATTAGTTGCGCCCGCCGCTGCACACCCTTCTCCTTGGCATACCTCGCATTCTGTCTTGCATACCCCCACTGTATTATTTGCTCCGTACCCCCTTGTATCCCTACTACGGTTCCCTTTCCTGCCTGCTGTCTTGTCGGTCTACTTCAGTTTTTCATAGACAATCAGTAGAAGAAAACCCTGCAATGAAAAAACGTTGATGGCTGTCACTATTGTCCTGATATCAGATTCATGCGCGAGTTGGAATGGTGCCTATGGAGGCACCCGAAAGCATTTGGTGGTAAGAAACCGTGGAGAGGGTGTCGAAAAAAACAGAGATTTTGCATTAAGGGGGAATCGAACCCCCGGCGGGTCGATGGCAACGACCCAGGTTACCACTACCCCATTAATGCTATGATGTTTGCGTTCTTGCTCAAGATCCATTGGTTTTAGAAATTATTGACGTCGGCAATGATTCCGCCAATTTTTGAACTGGGCTCTTTGGAGTAGGCTCGTTCGGCGAAAGACAATCGTGCCTTCTCAAGAGGCTCCAGCCTTTTGGGGAGAGGGCGGCACCATCTGGGTTTGAACAAGCACGGCGGTTGCCCCGACGATCCAACTCTTTGAAAGTGGCGAGAACAAATCCAAGTGGACGCTGGACCCACTCAAACATAAATTTACGCTACGTATCTTCATCTAATCCATTGACAGAGGCGAACACCATGGAGTCCTCGAGTTGTACTTTATAGAGCTGCCATTTTGGAACTCAGATGTTCCCACGGCGGCCCTCTGCAACCCAGAGGCCCTTCCGAAGGCGAGTTCGAATTCTAGCCTATCTATCAGGTTTGGTCTATGTAGTGGACCTCTAGACATCTTCCTCATTTTCGATTTACGACCCGTGTCCCTTTCAAGCACCATGCGGCCCCTACCGGGATAATGTTCCAGCTACGCGCCAGTTTATGGGGCCGCTAGTACAGCCCGAACTTCTTATCGCGGTCCAGTGTGAGTGACTTCCTCCGTAACTCGCATTCCGAGTCATCGTGTGCCTGTGGGGGTGAAAATGAGGCTTCTAACCCCCAGCGAATTTGCAGTACACGCGTCAGTAGCAACGCAGGCGTTCAGAGAAGCCAGCACGGTTCAACGTGCCTGGTCGGCCAGGGCTGTGGTGGGCAGTTGACTACGTGTCCTGCCAGTGGTCCATCACACCCTGTGTCAAGTAGCGGTGCGGCACCGCGGCGTGTGTACTTTCTGAACCCGCTTGGGTGGCATCGTGAACGCCTGGCGCCATGACCAGGGCCGTCAGTGGTCACCGGGTGTAGGGTCCAACGCCAGGGTGTTCTTATGAAGTGAAGAAGGCTCGGGGAAGCAGGCCAGCTGCAGCTACCTGCGGTAAGTCGCTGGATACCCCAATGCCGGAACGATTGAGAAGCATATAAACAGACTCGCCCTGATACTGTGGGCGCCTACCAGCGGGCGGTGAGTTCCAAGAAACGTCTTTTGCTTCAATCACCAATCTTAGTACCAACGGTACGTACTCACCATACGTCAGTGATATCTTCCGTGTAATTTAATCTGCTTATGATTCGTGCCTTATCCTCAGTATGCCGCGCTTCTTGGATACGCACACCGGTCAATTCGTCTGGATCGGTGACCCCAGCAACAAGCAGTATGCCGTCCTATCGCATCTCTGGCGTTCTGCCGCAGAGGGAGGTGCGCCGGAGCAGACCTACGACGACATACGCAGAATTCAGGCTGCAGCTGCGGACGCACGTAGCAAGAAATCACCATCACCCGTCTGGCCCCCGCGCTTGACACACGGGGCGAGACTTCAAACACCAGCAGAGCAGGGGGCTGCACCCCCGTCTATCCTTTCCCATCCAGACCTATCGCGCAAGATCAAGGAAGTCTGCCGAGTGGTGCGCGATGCTGGATATAAGCTACTGTGGATCGACGCATGCTGCATCGACTCTAAGAGTAGTCTCGAGCTGACGGAGGCGGTCAACGCCACGTATGCGCTATTCAGCCGCGCGCAAGTATGTTACGTTTATCTCGTGGACGTTCCGGACGGCGATGACCCGAACATTGGCCCTGAATCGGCGTTCTGGAGAAGTAAATGGCACCAGCGGGCGTGGACATTGCAGGAACTCATCGCGCCCGCACACGTCGAGTTTCTCTCTAGCGCGTGGACGCCTCTGGGCACGAAGATCAAGCTAGCTTCTGTTCTGGAGAAGATCACCGGCGTCGACGAGGCCGTACTCACTGGGCGGGCCAGCGTGGACTCGGTCAGTGTCGCGCGCAGGATGTGGTGGGCTTCGCGACGAAGAGCTCGGCGCGTTGAGGACGAGGCGTACTCTTTGATGACCATTTTCGGCGTCCACATGCAACCTATCTACGGGGAGGGCTGCTATGCGTTCATTCGTCTGCAGGAGGAGATCATACGAACGATCCCCGACCAGAGCATCTTCGCCTGGGGGCCGTCTTGCCACCTGCGCAATCTAGACACGGACGGACACCCGCTAGAGAATTTGGACGTTCGGAATGGGGCCAGTTTTGAGGCGCACGAACAAGGCCTCCTTGCGAAGTCTCCAAAAGATTTCGCTCATTCCGGCGATATCGTAACCATGAGTTCAGATGACTTTGCGGCTCGCCTCGCTGGAACCTCTCTCAAGCACTCTTCTTCGTCTCTGCGTCTATCACCACCGGCTTATGTGTTCACCCCGGACGGCGTCAGCGTCGACCTCCCGTGCGTGGATATCTCGGGTTTTGCCAAGGCTCTACAACACGTCCGCTACCAAGGTAACACTCGCAACGGCAACCCCGGCATTGATGACAAGAGAGCACACACGCTGGCCCTCCTGCGGTGTCATGACAAGGACGGACGCCTTATTTCATTGCCTCTCTTCCGTTTGCCAGAGAAGGACCAAGGGCTTGCTGTAGGTACCGGCCCAGTATCAGTGGCAGGAGCCGCTCTCGTACCCGCTTCGCGCGCGCTCGGGGACCCCTGGCGTACGGTACGCCTAGATGCAGATGTTCTGGACGCTACCCGCGGATATTTTCTTGACACATGCAGCCTCCTGATCCATCGGCACTACCTGCCTTCTATACACGCCACGGGTACGGACGTGACAGACACGTTGATGCAGCGTGTCGAGGCGTTGGAACGAGAGGTCCGTACCCTGCGAGAAACCTCGAGGCTCAGTGGTACAGCCGTCGAACCTAGTACCGGTGCGTCGTCTTGTGCCGGTTTCGTAGACCATCAGCTAATGCACCTCTGCTTGATCCTCTAGGCCCAAGGACCCGGCGCAGCTTGGTTATGCGCTCCATGTTCCGTCGACTGGTGGTTCTGAGTTTCAAGTTACCATAGGCACAATACCACATGCGACCCTTAACAGGAAATGCGATCTCTGCACTTGCCGTTGGAGCGCAGTTCCGTTGTTCCGATCCACCTATGAGATCCAACCTGGCCCGGGGGGGGTAACTGGTGTATGCACTGACGACTCGAATAGCTCCACGGATAGCCTTACAATGACTACAGTGTTCTAGATCCATATCATCCGTCATGTGCATACAGCTTTCTCCCTCGTACGCCTCCCCCCCGCAATATTTTAGCTATTTTAGTCCTTTCAGTGCCATATTGATCGGGAATTTGCAAAGGTTGTGCGGCACAGTTTCCTGAAGCGCCGGCGTGGTGGTCATCCTACACGCCGCAGTGGTACCACAGGATCGATCAATACATGAAGGGAAGCATCGCAAGTCCTTACACATCCCAAGCGTACAAGGGCCGGGAGCAGCAAGGCGGATGTACGCCTCACTTCGTAGGTCTTGGATTGTGGCGTATTCGTGCTGTCAGTGACTGACGCTTGCAGACCATGAACTTCGAATCTGACGTCCTGTGGTCGTTTGAGGTGTAGCGGTGTGGACTGCCATTGGGGTGTGTTTGTGTTGGGGGTGTGCACGTTTTCGGCCTGGTTGTACTCAATATGAAGGGGTTCTCCCCGGCGGAGATTCTGTCTACCCTTCCGATTCCGCAGGCTGGTGCGTCTCCTAAGATCCGGCTGGAGCTAGTCACATTTGTCGTCCTATCATTTCCCCCTCCTTCACAAAATCACTGTGAGTGCTATTCGCTCCTAACGGCTACACATTGTTTCAACCTAATCCCCACCACTTGTCAGGATGCGCCTCCTCAACACACGGACGGGAAAGTTTTGTTGGGTCGCTGACCCAAACACGATCCATTACGCGATCCTGTCTCACACATGGACCTCGGACGCAGAAGGCGGGGAGCAGTCTTACGCAGACATTTTGAGCCTTCAGCTTGGGGTGGCGTCAGTCGCGCCGGTCTTGACACAGGCAAGGGATCTCTGGAACTTCTTCTTACACTATGTTTGGGCCCCAACCGCATCGGAGCCGCCCTCCATCCTCTCGCACCCAAAGCTCAAGGACAAAATTCGCCGCGTGTGCGAAGTTGCGTGCGGAGACGGCTACGACTTGGTGTGGATAGACTCATGCTGCATCGACAAATCCAGCAGTGAGGAGCTTTCTGAGGCCATCAACTCCATGTACCAGTGGTATAGCTTCGCGGACATCTGCTATGTGTATCTCTCCGACGTACACGATAACGACGGCTCTCCGGAACCCCCCTCATCCGCGTTCTGGAAAAGCAGGTGGCATAAACGGGGTTGGACGCTGCAGGAACTCATCGCCCCCAAGCAAGTCGTATTTATGACAAGTTCCTGGCGGCGCCTCGGCACGAAGATCGATCTGGCCTCGCCGCTCGAGAGGATCACCGGCATCGGCACGGCGATATTGACCGGGAAGGCTCGTCCGGACTCTGTCAGTGTCGCCCGTAGAATGTCGTGGGCGGCGTCACGGGAAACTACACGGGTCGAGGACAAGGCCTATGCGCTCCTCGGAATCTTTGGGGTCCATATCTCCCCTATCTACGGCGAGGGGTCGCATGCTTTCATCCGCCTACAGGAAGAGATCATCAGAACTGTCCCCGACCAGAGTATCTTTGCGTGGGGATCTACCTGCATCCTTCCTCGTCTGGGCGTGAGTGGGTATCCCCTCGAGAATCTGGATATCCGGAGCAATTCCGAGTTCAAAAGGCACGAATCGGGACTGCTTGCAGAGTCTCCCAAAGATTTTGCCGATGCTGGCGAGGTCACTGGTCTCTCGCCTCAAGATTTCGCAAATCGTCTGGGACGGACGTCAGGAGTCGGTGCACCGCCCCCGCCCCTTCTTTGCGTATTCACGCCCGAGGGTGTGCGCGTCGAGCTCCTGTGCGTCAACCTTGCAAAAGTCCATGAGGTCCTTCGCCTGGCCCACCGGCAGGGGAGACAGCACAACGGCGAGGCAGGGTTCGATCGTGGGCACGCTCACTCGCTTGCCCTCTTGCGATGTCGGGACAAAGAAGGCCGCATATTCGCGCTGCCGTTGTACCACCCACAGGAAAGACCAGAGGAAGGCCTAGCTGTCGGAACCGGCCCCGGATCTACCAAAGCTGTCCCCCTCCCCTCAGCACCATGGCGCGTGATTCGTGTCACCGGCGGCATCCTCGAGGCCGCTAATTCTCACTTCATGACACCTTGTGAACTCCTCATACGCCGGCACACAATCTCTCACTCGTTGCGGAGCGAGATAGAGTCGTAGCTCAACGGGCCTGTCGGGGGTCGCTTGGTGACTGAGTCGCACAAACTCCAACAGGCACAAGAGGCCTACCTCTCGCTCAGGAGGTTTGATATCGACCAGTGGTTGGCCACCGCGCACAGTCGTCTATAGCTACGGGCAAATATGTACACGGAGCGGATTATCGTATCAGGTTTAGTTCTTCCCGAGTCTCGAGGTCCATACGTCGTTTATGCGCATTATTTAATAGTACGTAGACAATGTCTGTATGAGTCCACCTGACCTCCAGGCCTCGGTAGTCGTTGAGCTAGCTGCGTCCCGCTTCGCTTGCCATTGCATGTGTTCCCACTCTCGTGTCACTACAGGCTTATATGGTCAAACCAATGGTACGCTCGATCGTTATTGTGGTACAATACAAGACGCGTCAAACCAGGTGGACTACTCGTCTTCGTCTTCATCTTCATCCGTAATGACCTTGCGCGTCTTTCGTTTACTCTTTAACACGCTCACTGCTAGCAAATCATCGTCCGACCCCACAAGTGGGGGAGAATGTGGGCTATTCGAGGGCGGTCCTCGGTCGCCTTCACCCGAGTCGATGGTGGGCTGCGGCGACTGTTCGGTTGAAGCAGTACTAGTCGTCGCAGGTTTGGCTCGTGGACGTGGGCGAGGACGCGGGCGCGGCTTAACCCTCTGAGGTTCTTCAGTTTTCTCCGTAGGTGTAGGTGTGTCTGACAAAGGATCCGATCCTCCTCGCTTGGGACTCCCGAAGACGTCGAGCTCGCTCTCGTCAGACGAACCGTCGTCCTTCTGCTCCTGCTCTCCGTCCGAACGGCGGTCCTCATCTTCGTTCTCGTCCTCTCCATCATCGCCATCCCCCCGCTTCCTCCGCTTCTTCCCCGCGCCATCCTTGTCTTTGCCCTTTCTACGCCGTTTCTTCGTCCCTCGCTGGCGCATCGTCGCAACCTGGCCTGTCGCCGCCGCCAGCCGCGCCGTCTTCTCGCGCAGCGCCTGCTCGCGCGCGAGGAACGCCTCCATGTCGCCGTACTCGACGTCGCTATCCTCGATGAACTGCGCCGACTTGTACTGCTGCACCTCCTTCTTCTTGCGCTCCTTTTTCTTCTTCCGTCGAGGCTCGTCCTCGCCGGCCTCTGCATCCGAATCTGGGGTAGGCTCACGGCGCCGCCGGACCCGCCTCCGAGGCTTCCTCTTGATGAGCTCGGAGGGCGACTTGCCCTCCAGGTCGAGTGGGGTCTCAAGGAATTGGTTGATAACGTTGAGCGTACCCTGCATGGCGGCTGGAAGGACAACGGATGGGATATACCACTCGAGCTCATCGGCGTCTGAGCCGAGAAGGCCTTAGCATTATATCCAACTGAGTTAGAACGCCGATGTCCATACCTTCATCGAGGACTTTGAAACTACACAGTCGGAAGAGCAGTTTCAGGTTCGCATTCTTATTTGCCGCTTCCGCTTCTTCATCACTGACATACGGAATGACTGGACTAATATTAGTATGGCCGTCAAATGAGCACACAAAATCAGCGACTCACGATAGTCATTGATCTTCGCGAGAGCCTCTCCCGAAGGCGGACGTCTCCCAAGGAGCGCATCGACGTCGGACTCGTCGCCGCTGTCCCCACCGGTCAGGTCGATTGTCTTCGAAGGCGCGCCATCCACGTTGTCGATGATCCGTTGGCGATGTGTAATTGCCAGAGCCAAGATCTGACGAATCCTATCCATCAGAAAATCGCAATACCGTAAAGGACGACAACGTGTGACGAACCTGCTTCGTCCATTCAATGAGACTCTGCTGACCCTTCTCGACGAGAGCTGCCATTGTGATTCCTATTTGCTCGCTCAGCGAGTAGCCCTTCTTGACTTGTACGTCTGGCGGGAAGCGGCTGTCGAATGGTGCACGCTCGGGGCGGGGGCCGATTTGGTCAAGCTCGGCACTGGAGAATTGCTTCCAGTGACCACGGTTCTTCGGGAAGAACGCCTGTAATTTGTGGAGGGAGTGAGCGGGCAGCACTGAAGCGCGGTGTTGAGATACCGACCTCGACGACAAGGAACGAGTCTTCTGCGACGGCTTTGAAGAACTTGCGCAAGATGTAGCTGATCAGCGTGACGAGGTCCTTGTACGGCTGCTCCTTCGGGAGTGATCTCTCTTCCGCCATAATCTGCTTGAAAAGGTGCATCGTAGAGACCTGCCGAGTAATAATGCTTAACGATTAGTAGTTGCAATTGCGCGCAAGGTGAGTGAGACGTACCATGAAATATAAACCCTCGGCCTTCTGCCGGACGGCCTGACGGTGTATCAAGCCCACGACTCGCTTCATTTGCTCTGAGGAGCTGAATTCCTTGTATCGCGCAAGGTAGACAAGTAGCGTGCGGGTGATTTCAGAGTGTACGAAACGCTACACCAGTAAAAATGGCTTGGAATTTGGGGGTCACGGACAAAAACATGTCAGAGACGTACCTGCTCGAACTGGTCGAACGTGAACATTGTCTCGTTGACAACGTCCTCTTCCTCTTTCTGTGGTTCGTCTTCCTCGACGTCGGGCACACCCTCGCCTTCTTCCGTGGTCTTCCCTGAAAGACCCGGCACGGTAAGCATCATAGCCAGCGTTCCTAACGTGTGCTATGGCGCACCTGCTCTCTTCTTCTTCGGCTTTGCCTTTTTCCTCACATACATCTCCGCCTTACCCTGGCGCTTCCCCCACTTCTCGAGCATGCGCAGCAGCGCGTACGCGAGGTGCACGCTCGCATCGAGGTAGGCGAGGCTCTGCGTGCCCTCTTTGTACGTCCGCATGCTGTCGAGCGAAATGTCGAGCACCTCTCCGTTGTAGACAATCTGCTGCTGCAGGAGGCGCGCCGTCTCCGCCACGTCATCTTCCTTGGCCTGATCAGCCTCGGCGAATGGGTCTCGATCGGCGGCGTTGTGAGCTGGTGTTGGAGGAGAGGACGCCATGGCGTCGATGACGAGCACAAACTGTGTAAGACACTCGAGGCCTGTTTGAAGCTCGGTCCATAGCTTTGGCTATGAGGACGTCAGTGACAAGAGGATAAGCTAAAAAAAGAGAGAGATACCAGCCTTGTCCTCTTGAGCCTCGCGCATCCGGCGAAGAACCCACACTATCCACCCGCGATCAGCCACTTCGGCCACCAGGCCGAACGCCCAGCGCGCGTCGTCTGGTTGGCGCGAGCGCTCGCACAAGAAGAACTCGAGGAACCACTTCGTGACGAACAGCAGTCGGAGATGGTCTTTCTCCGTGATCTTCGGTCGCTCGGCCTTGATATCTTTTAGAAGAGATGCAAGGAGAGCTAGATGCACGCATATAATCAGCACATCGTAAGGATCCGGCGCGTCAGATCGCTTACGGTTGAAGCAGCCCTCGATGAACGATCGTGCAAGGTTCTGCGCCACGACGCGCGCATCGAGAGAAAGATTATCGTCCCGACCGAGCTCGTCGACTTTCTTGCTCCTAGCTGCGCGATGCTTCTTCACTGATATCATATCGAGCGCGCTCCCGGAATCCTTGTTCAGCGCTTGCTGTTTATGCAGAACATACGCCCGCGAAGGACCCGCCTCAGCGTTCGCACCCTCAGCCTCCTCTGGCGCGTTATCTTCGGCTGGCTGCTTGCCCTTCTTCGGGTTGAGCATGACTGAGATTGTCGTGCCGAAGCGCGAGTGTCGTGAGGTCGCCTTGCGCGCGATTTCGCGTTTGCGCTGGTCCTCCACGGCGAGGAGGCTTTGTAGCGCTTTCGTAGATTGCTGGGGCAATGTTCCAGTTCACAACTACATCCGTAGACACACTGCTTACCTTGGCCTGGTCACTAGCGAGTGAGGACGGCTTGATCCCGCGAAATAGCAGGTAGAAAATCTCCAGAGCGACGGTGTTCCATTGATTGAACATCGGGTCGGATGCATTGGAGCCAATTGTTAAAAGCAATTCAATGAAGTGAGATTCGGATAGCCGTTTCACGAGCTTGCTCTGTAGAGTCGAAAACTCGGCCTGGTCCGCGCTACCATACATGTTCGGTGGGGGGTCTTTGATGAAAGCAAGGTTTCGAATGAGATGTAACACGACATTGACAATCTGGACGTCGCGCTCCTGTCTCTCTTTCGCGTCCCGGGCGAGACACGGGAGAGTGATTGCGAGAAGCGCCTGAAGTACGCCCGGACGAAGTAGGGCGGCTTTGTAGTTCAGGTGAGCGAATAGGAGTTGCGTGTAGTCCGTACCACGGTCGAGCTCGTCGTCAAGTTCCTTCAACTCTTCGGCGAGGTCGATAGGCCAAGTCATGGCAGTCATGAGATCCGCACATGCGACAGCACGCTTGTCCTCGGACAAGCCCTTTCCAGCAGTCTCAAGGAGTATAGGGACGAGGTCATTGGGGAGAACACGTGTCGACCAGAATATACGAGCAACGGTGCGATCGTCGTCGGTGTCGTCTTTGCGCCAGAACTTCTTGAGATCCTTGAGACAGCCATAGCACTCGTCTCCAAGACGGTATACGCCGCCCTCTACTCCTCCGAGTGCGTCAACGACGCTACGTATCGGAGACTCTAAGATTGCGCGTCGGTCAATGTAAGGCTCGTCTCCAGACTCTTCCTCCGAAAGCGAAAGCACGTCGTCCTTGTCCATCGTCGCTGGTAGCCTTCAGAGCTCCCCGCAGGCAAAGATGAAAACAAAATATCAGAAAATATTTGCCGACAATGGTGAACAGACCAGACCAAGGGAGAAGTCTAGATACGGAGCACCTGAAGGTGGAGAAGAGGGAACGCGTCGCGTGAACGGAGCCGCGTTACCGAACGCGCGTTACGTAACGCGGTTGTCACGATGAACGGCATGTCTGCCCGAGATGTCCGATGAACCACTTGGATCAGCCGCCTTAGCTTCAACCCCAGGATAGACCGTCCCAGCCTTGATACCTCTTTATCTTCCACCAAAAGTGTTATACATTATCATAGGATGCCACGCGCAGCAAGGTCTTCTCTCACCGATCATTATTTTCCCGCTTTTTACGCATGTTATCTTCTGAAGAGCATTCGTACTCCCCGTGCTACGGCGTAAGCCACAAGTCCAGTGATACTTCACCACGAAGACATTTACTTACTCTGATTCTCAGGACTTACATTGGGAGCACCCCCAGCCCTCCTCGTCGCATCAGGTAGGTCGCCATCGAGTCGATGCTACCACATAACGCTAATATCGCAGCAATTGCGATTTGTAACAGACAACACAACGGCGAGATCTCTCAGGGCGCGTGGAAAACAAAACATAACAGGCCTTGGGTCATGCAGATGATTGTTCACGGCTTTCCATCAAAGCTAGCAGCATTACAGTTTGAATGGGCATGGCAGCATCCGCACATCTCGCGTCACCTCAGAGACAACGACGGCAAGGCCATGTTCAACAGTAGTGGTAGGTTCAAGTATCTCAACACTAATGTCAGGTGGGCGATTTTTTTGTGCGGAAATGGTACCATATTCATTTCGGCGTTGTCTAGGGTGGCACGAAGCATGGTTTCATCGCATCCGTACAACACATGGCCTCTGAAAGTCAAGTTGTTCACCGAGGAAGCCGAGAAGGCCTGGAACAACTCATCGAAAGACATGGGCATGCCGCCCCTCCCTCATGGTGTACACGTGTCCAAAGAGTTCGAAGGTGTCGACGGCAAATCAGGGAAGGCCGGCTCCGGTCGCACTGGACCTATAGAAGTTGCAGATGGTAGGCGTCCAATGGCATTCACATCCGGTATCTGGGACCCTCATTTTGTCCGCTAGTTCGATTTACGACCGACCATTTGCAAAAGGTGTCTGCAGTTTTCACGCCGGGCCACCGCCTCCAGTGTTCTATTTGCCATGAGGAGATCGTTCATAATTCTGTGGGTTCAACGCCGATGCATGGGTCTCGTCGCCGTCTGATACCCCGCCGCGTTCAGGATCCGCTCACCGTAGCATTATGTACCACTTCCGCCTGCGAGGCAGTCTCTCACCTTGCCTGCCTCTCCCACCGTTTTCTAGCTGAAGAGCCGTCTAGTTCTTCGGACGTCATACCCCGTGGGGGTGCATGTAAGGAGTGTCACTCGTATATCCTGTGGGGCGACATTATCCGTGGCTGCTTCCGGCGACGGCAAGGCGGCGTCGTCCCAGAGAACGAGCTAGAAGAGCTCGATGATCAAGAAGACGGATTGGGACAACTGTTCGGCGAAGCGGACGAAGAAGAGGTAGAAGGGGCACCTAAGCCGCACAAGGCTGCCGCGCAACCGCGGCCGGCGACGAAGAAGCGGCCGAGAGGACGACCGCCATCGGCGTCCAAGCCTGCATCCTATTCAACTGTGGCGTCGCGCGAGTCCAGTAGCGAGCGGGAGCATTTCGACCTTGACGCGATCAGCAGCTGTGAGGAAGAAAGTTCGGGCGACGATCTTCCCTGGGTACGCAAACAGGCTCAACGGAAACCGGGCGTGCGGCCTCTGTCGTCTACCTCCGCGTCCAAACCTGCGTCGAAAATTACATATGCTAAAACTAACAATCCGTTTGCTCTGCCTACCTCGGCCGCTCTGCGCGACCAGGGCCCCAGCGATAGTGGCTCGGCGCACGGATCCAGCCACCAGCACATCCATCTGTTGGCCCCCACCGTGACGGACGCCGGCATCGAAGATCGCGGCGGGAATCCGATGGAACTCCCACCTGGCGCCGCCGGGCCTTCAAGGTTCGTTCTCATGTCAGCACCAGTGTGCTTCTCCGCACTCATCTCGCTGACTGATCTGCTCAACGACAGGCCAAGCTTCCGAGAACCCCATACACACGAGACACCCAGAGTGCCTAAGATACGGGCCCATGCTCACCTCTCGACTGCGCAACACGGGTACGAGCCACCATCGCCCGTTGAATCTCCTGGCTCTGCACCAGGACCGTGCAAGGCCATCTCGGGCGAAGCGGCGACGTCGCTCTCACTCGAGCCCGTGCGACCGCCAAAATTAAGGCCCTTTCCAGACCTGCCACCGCTTTCACAGCCACCAGCCTCGGCAGCTGGCCGAGGCACGCAGGCGACGCCGCGCGAATACGAGGTGGTCGAGATTTCTGATTGATTCGGTGCAGGCTGCTGGGTATGATCAACCCCGCCCACAACTTCTCCGCGTCCCCAGTCCTCTCACACAATAATGCTATTGCGTTCTGCAGTTCTAGGTCGTGATCCACGGAATGCACCGCCGCACGCGTTGCGCAGCGCGTCCTTCCCCGTCCCTGAATCTATCCACCCCGCGCAATCCTGCTATGTGAGTGCCCGATACGCCTGTGCCGTGCCGCAGCCCGCTCCGTGGCCTCCACGAACGGGCGGCGCATGGAGTCTGAGTTCAGCTCGGACGCCTTCGAGCGTGATGAAATCGCGCACCCTAACTACAGTCGCCGCTTCTGACGGGCGCCCGCACCGCGAAAAGGCGAGTGCTTTCCGCCCGTGCGGTCTGCATTTATAGCTTCGTGATAGCTCGCCGTGCGGCGGCGCTCCTGCGCGCGAGCCAGCACGTACAGACCCTGATGCAGACGCGGCGCATTGCCCCCAGGCTGTTCGCGGATGCGTTCTCGAGGGCCTTCTTGATTGACGCCTCCCCCACGATGCATCACGCTCTACGGTCGAGCTTGTCGATGCCTTTGTTGTGGTGCCAAATCTGCGCTGGCGGGCGGCGAGACAGTCGACCGTCTTGGGGCCCACAAATCATGCATTTGCCCCGCGCCGGGGGCCGCACTGCCCTGCATGTCCGTGGTGGCCATGCACGAGGGGTGGTGGGCTTCCGGGAGAGGGTGCCTGCGAAGGCCGCGGCATGGGAATTCGCCCGCGCACAATCATTCGTCTAGCGGACGCTCTTCCTAAAGGATGATGCAATGCGCCGGCGGCGAGGCCTGCTCCCCTAAAAGCCCCCGCTGGTGCGGCAGCGTATGACCTCTGTCTCCGCTCGTCAGGGGTCTTAAGCCTTTCGCTGCCCGCCCGCCGGGCTGTTCATCTAGCACCCCTGTACGGCAACGGTGAGCAGGTGCGTGGGCCATCCCCAAAGGTTTTGGGAACTTGTGAGGCTGAGCAGTGTATAAACTCATTCGCCCCTGCGGGCCGCGATAGCCGATGGCATTTGAACAGGGCTTCATGAGCATCCTGCCATGTCATATTCCAGGCGGTACAGCACCTCTAGCTCGGCGACGGCCACCTCAACGTACCCGTACCGACAATCATTCGTCGAAGTGCGCAATGGCCACGAATACATGACGATGCTTCCGGTAGGTCCGCCACACTGCAGCGACAGGAGGCATATACCCCTATCTAACTTCAATAAACCCCTTAGCCTATGACTACCGAAGAGGACTTGCTTCAAGAGGGCGTATTGGACGACCCCGAGATTTACGGTCTCCCTCGCGCACAGCGTGGACACCGAAAATTCTTCCAAGCCATTGTCGTAAGATCTCACTGCCGCATCGCGTTTCCACGGTTGCATAACAGGTCTCCAGGAGCTTGTACGCAAGTTACGGCAGCGACTAAAACGCCGAGGGAATAGGAGGGACTAGACGCGACCGTCCCCCCGGCTGCGCACGCACTGCACGATGGCATTTATTTATCGCAGCGCCCTCCTGGCTGGTCGTCACTATTCCTCCGCCGCATCGGAACGTCATCCTAGCCCCCATAGCACGATGCAAAACGCAATCTCCGCGTGGAGCGCAGTGTCGTACACGTTCATGGTGCACAGGCAAGCAACCACCTCACCTCAAGGAACATCAGGCCGGCTATCCTTCCGACGAATACGATACGGACATGCGCGCGCACTTTAACCCTTATTCTTGACGCACTATACCCCCTCGAACCACTGTATGTAACGACCAGCGCAATATGACATTCGTGCAAGAAAACGTACACATTCGAGATCAGATCGACAAGTAGTAAGATGGAGAGTATACAGTCGCGATGCCGAGTCAGCTAGTGTCCAATATGCACTGCGGGTCAAGTATTACAATATTGTCATAAAGATTCTCCACAAGAGGCAAGGAGTCAACGAGTAGCACGCCACGACTCTCAAGCTTCAAGCCTCGCCCGCGGCACCCTGGTTCTCGCTTGCGCCAGCACGGCTCTTGCGCCGAATATACTCGCTCTGGCGCGCACGCTTCTTCGCCGCCCCACGCATGATCTCTGCGCCCGCACTCACCCGCCCAGCAGACTTGACGCCCCCAAACGACCTCCGCGCCCCAAAGCTCGAGCGCGTCCGCGCGTTCGGGGACGACGCAGAGCCCTGCGCGGCCGCTGCACGCTGCGCACCAACTTTAGCGATGACGCGTGAGCGCGAGATGCGTGGCTTGCGTGCAATAAGGGCTTTCGGCTTTGGCGGGATGACAGCCGGGCGAGGAATCTTGGACGGGGAGCTATCGTCTGCGTTGGCGAGGAGCGTCGAGGCGACGGCGCCGAGTGAAGGATGATGTGTGGGCGACGCCGTGGAGGACGCCGGGCTTCCGAAGTTCGTGAGCGGCTGGCTGAAGATCCTGCCTGGGGACATTGGGGACATCCTGCTGCTAGTGACGTTGGCGGGGGACTTGGAAGGTCCAGGGATGACCGTCGGCCGCTTGTTATTCTCGGAAACGGAGGGTAGGCCGGACGAACGACCGGACGCGGATGGCCTCGCAGCCGCGTTGACCTTGGCGAGCGAGCTTGCGGTAGGCGCCAATAGCGACGACGTGCGCTTGCGGACTGAAGGCTCCTTACCGTCAACCTTAGCTACGTCGGCCTTGGAGTTAGTCGACGCGAGCGTGTTCGTGCTGGCGAGACTCCGGCGGGTGCCGATAGAAGAGACCGCAGTGGAGGACGGGCCAGATGCGAGACTTGTGCGAGTACCCAGAGACGAGACCGTGCTAGTCCGGACAGATTGACGAGACGAAGAGGTCGTCGTACCGGCTGCGCTGCTGACGCGGGACCTTGTAGTCCCAACGATGCTGCTCGGCCGTGAACTAGCGGAGGCGCCTGTCTTGTTGGGAATCGACAGAGGAGCAAACGACGGGATGGGAGACCGAGCCATCGACCCACTCGACCTCGTCGAAGTGACCGTCCCTGTCGCCTTCGCATCCACTGCCACCGACGGGGCAGAAGGCTTGACCTGCTTGCCAGATGTCGATGACATTGATGGAACCCGCGTGTGCGATCCAGATGGCTTCCGTGCGTTCTGCGGGGGAGGCGCGGCAGCTGTAGAGGGCTTCGGCGCAGCGGGTGCATCGCCTGCCAGCTTCCCTGTCTTCTGCGCTGCATCTATCTTGGTGGGGGCGGTGGAAGATGAAGCCTTTGGCACGGGGATGCTGGACGGGTTGGCGGTAGCGGGCGCCTTTGCTTTCCCACCCATGTTCCACACGTTCCTCACAATGGACTTTGCGGAGGAGAGGAATCCAAACCTGGAGGCCTTGGCCTTGGCTGTAAGGGATACAAGCGGTCAACTCGGAGTCGCATAACATAGACTATAGCCACTTACCCGGTGGGGCGGCCTTTCCGCCAATACTCGCCCGTCCGCGGCTGCTCCGGCGGCGCGCCTTCGCAGCATCGAGCTGACGTTTCACCGCGTCCCTCTCCTTCTGCTTCTTCTCCTCTTCCATAGGGGACATCGGCGGGGCAATTGACACGCGTCGTCCTGCGTGCACATCCCACCCTTCGTTGATCCGCATCCTCTTGCTCGACCGCCGGGCGCCGACGTCTTCCACCTCGTCCTTCTCCCTCGCGTCCCCCTCGTCTCCGTCCTCGTCTTCGTCATCGTCTCCGTCCCTTCCGTCGCTGGCATCTTCCTCTTCCCCGTCGAATCCCCCGGGCACAGCCATCTTCTTGCGTACACCATTGCTGATGACCCGTGTGCCCGCCGCGCTGCTCCGCCGCTTCTGCCCCGCCCTAGGGCCTGCAGGAGCCCCTGGCCCAAGTGCATTCGACTTGCGCTTGCGGACATTACTGGTCCCAGCCGGGCGGCGCGCGGCATAATGGTCCGCGATCGAGTCCATCCGCGCAAACTGCGCCTCGTGCGCCTTCGAGAACCTATCCGTCGAGCCTGCGTTCGCGGCAGCAGCCCCCGAACCACCAAAGTCGAACCCGCCGAAGATACTGCTCCCGGCGAGGGCAGAGGACGGCGCGGGCCTCGTTTCGCCGTTCTTCTCCCGCTCCTTCTGCGCCTCAGCAAGGCGGCGCTGCATCTCGGCAAGCACAGAGTTGGCGGCGTCCGCGAACGCAGTGTTCGATATGCCTGCGCCCTCATCCACGTCCTGCCCAACAGAAGCGCCGGCCCTAGGCGTCTCCCTACGAGGGAGCGGGGAACCGAACAAGAACGGTGCAGTGCGAGGGATCGTCGCCCGCTCGCTGCTGCTACCGGACGGGGCTGCAGAGGCGGCACTGGGTGCAGCAGCGCTGGGTTTGGCAGGCGAAAACATGTCAGGCTCGTCGATAGGGCCAGGAGTGTTCGTCGGCCCTGGCGTTGAAGCTGTGATCGTGGACGTGGTGGTCGTGCGGGCTCGAACGGGAGTGGAGGGTGACGCCCCCATCCCACCCGGCATCGGCGCGTCGCCATCACGGTCAGCCTCCTTACCCGCGCCCCGCCTAGCGGCCTCGAGGTCCGCAAGCGGCAGCTGCGGATAAATTCGGTCAGTGCCATCGGTGCCCACGCCGGCGGTGTGCGGCGACGCGGGCCACACGCTCAAGATGCACCCCGCGCTGGGCGTGCCCATCGTGATGTCAAAGTCGGGTTGGATGGGCGCGAGACGCGGCGGGCTCATGTATGCGTCTTCGAGGCGCGGTGCAGCGGGATGGGTTACCAGGCGGATCGTGCTCTGGCCGACACCCATGCTTAGACGCGCGCCGAGCGGCGCGGGCTTGCCTGCGCGACCAGACCCACCGGGCACGGGTCCGTCCTCCTCATCGCCTTCGACCCCGAGAATGCTAGCGTCAGGTGTAGAGAATTTGAAGTCATCTGTCTCGGGCAGGGTGTCCGCGGGCGGAAGCTGGGAGTAGGGTGTGGCGTGGTCCGCGAGTGAATCGCGCGCCCTGGTGCTGAAAACCTTGCTCGGCGAGAGAGAGGCTAGATCCTTTCTCTTACTGCTCGTAGTCCCTTCGTCGTCCTGCTCGCGTGAAGATTTCCCGCCTGGGCGCTTGATGCCCAGGGACGTGGCGAGAGCTTTCAGAGATGAAGTCACGGAACCTGGTGAACGAGAGAGGGTGCGCGACGGCATCGTTAGTACTGGTGGCTCATTCGACAAGCATAGAAGAAACACGCGGCGGCCGCGTTTTGAAATATTGAATCGGAATGAAGTGCAACCACATTTAGCGCCTTAAAACGTAAACCAAAACCATTGTTTATCGAATGCGGCGCGCATGACATTCAAAGACAGAGTGGCATAGAAATTATGATCGCCACTAGTTCTCGGAAGGACGGACAAAACAAAGGCAAGTCTTCTACACCAGGGGTCCAATGACAGCGCCACCGATCTAGTCCAAGAGTCGATGAAAAGCGAAGTCAAAGAACATAAGCTTTGAGACCCACCCATACAACGACCCTTGGGCTGACATAAAATTACATTTCCAACAGATTTCAGTTACGCAATCATTGGCAGAACAATGATACGGGTTTTACTAGACGGCTCTTAAGATCATCGGATGTCGCACATAGACTGTTCATGACCGTCTATATGACACATCCCGGACCTCAGCTAGGGCGACAGGGAATAGTGGCAGAGTGGTGGGCTTATAATCGTGCTACACTCATCCACCCATCTATGACTCGCCATCGAGAATGGAGGTAGATGTCGTCTAACGGGGTAGAAATAGGAAGTGCTCCTTTCGTTACCCGCCTCAACCGCGCCCGGCTTAGTTTAACCTCCGCTACAACGTTGCTTGACCCACGACTACTCCCATCCACGCGCACATTGATCGCCTGCCCTTTTCTCGCCGAATTCTCGACAAAGAGATCGGCGACCGTATTCACATAGGCAGAGCCTTCCCAATCACGCGACTTGCACTTGAACAAAAGACCAAAAGTGCAACTCACCCTTGGACGTCTGTGTGCCAAACTCGCCATTCGAAACCGTGCGAAGGCTGCCCTTGGACGACATGGTGCCCATTCCGCTCTCGTCTACCTCCTCGATGTCGTCCATGACGACTTCCCACTGCTCGCTAGGTCGCGGGATCCCGAAGCGTGACGTCAACACCGCGTCCTCCATCGCGTAGTCGTCTCCGCTGGACGACGCCTGAGATTTGGCCACTGGAAACCCGCCGGGCAGGCCTTCCTCCTCCACGTCCATCGCGTCGTCCTCGTCGGCAGACGAATTGAGCGCCTCGGGGGGAAGGGCTTGGGCATGTTGCTTCAGCCGTTCAATAAGTTCGGAGTTCTTGCCGTTCGCCTTTATAGAGTGGATCTTGCATAGTTTGACGAGTTGATCGCGCTTGAGAGAGTGTAGCGCGGGCGAGTTAAACAGTATTTGTGTGGTGGTTGCCATCAGGGATGCGTCTGCATGCCAGCCTCAGCAGATATGGAACACGGGTCTTCAGTAAAGTGAAGGTAGTATTAAAGCGTAGTGGAGGCTGGTGACAAGCGGCCGGAGGGCTGGCGGGGGCTGGCAGGGGCTAGTGAATGGAGGGGCAGTAGTTAGTTCGACTTGAACCAGCGCAGTCGCCTCTATTCCAACGTAACCGCGATCACATGACTCCATACACAGACGCGTCGCGCTGTTTGGTTCTGCTTGCTTGCAGCGGGCGCTCCGCCGCGCTCGGGTCGAGCGGGGTTCCTGCCTCCGCAGGCTACGTCTTCGAGCACTATCAGCCATGTCGCACAAGACACTGCACACCGAAAGTAGAAAAAAAGTTAACTGTTTGCATGTCCAATAGAGCCCGGATATTAAAAACCCATATCAGTTGTATAACCTCCAGGGCCCAAGCAAATGACTCTGGTCCAGGCTACTCATAGTGATATGTGGGACCCAGTTAACCTTCTCCTCATCTTCCGGAACATGGTACCAGCAACTGATATACACACACAAGTCCCCACAAATCTACGGCTAGTGGGGCTGCTGTTGCATGGAAGGAGCACATAATGAGAAGCCCGAAAACGGGGGGATGCCGCTGCCCCGGCCACGCCCCGGCGCTTTGTCCTCGAAGTTGTCCAACCTACCCAACGCGGTAGTCCGCACGTTTCTGCCCTGCCCATCCGCACAGCCCAGCCCCAACCCGGGGAACGCTCGGGCCCAGTTGTCTCGTGCATGGCCTACCCTTGTTGCGTCCGCTTGGACCCAAGGATAGGGTGCTATAAGTACAGAGGCTGGCAACGGAACGCGGGGTTACAGCCAGCCACCACCACACGGCTGTACCGGCCCGCGCCACTCTACTTCGTCTACCCAGACAGCCACATACCCACCTTCTCTCTCAGCCGCCATGACCAGCACCCCACCCATTGATCCTTGCACCACCCGTACGGGATCAACCCGCCGTGACAAAAGTATCTCCCGGATAGAAATGAGGCACGAAAGTCGAGCTTACCGTGGACAACTTCTAGCCACGGGTGGTTTCAAGACACGACACGTCTCAGGTACGTTGGACCCTTGATGAACTAACGCCTTCATGTTGGCAGGATGGGGGTCCCAAAGGGTTCAACGAGCCAGGATATCGCGGACGGCGAAAGAACCATAAAGCGCATCCGACAGTGGCTAATTCATGCGCACTACGTGACTTCAACCATGAGTGTGGCTAGCGGAACAACGGTACTCTTAGGCGATGACAAGGGTCTCAACACAACCAGGAAGTCATCACTGTGGCTCGATATAACGTCGAAGAGGTCCCTCGACGAGTTGGATGACATGTGTAGACCACAGTGAACCCGCACCCTCGGTTAATGTGGCAACTTCGCTTCGTTCGGGGAGCAAGCGATGCGTTGACCATAACATCATCCGCCATTCACTGAAGGGGCACAGCACGGACCATCGTCTGTGGCGTCGCTTCACACTTCGGGGCCAGTCGTCAACCCTTCTGCTCTTTGCCAGCCAGAGGGGATCGGGCTGGGCTGAGGCTGACTTGTTCGATCGATCAACAAGTGTACGACTTATGATCGCCCGAACAACGTCGATGAACAACCACATCCGGGTCATCAATCGAGGCTAACATAACACTGTAAGGTCCCCACCTCGTCATCCTGTTGTGGCTGACCCATCGGATCGAGGGTCAGCCACAACAGGGGTTACGACGAGCGAATTCACGGACGTAGTTGAGATGTGTGCGCATACCCAGCGGTAAGTACACACACAGCACGTATCGTACACTCACTTTGCAGGTTCGGAAGTAGGCAGAGTTCTTCAGGACGCACCTGTCCCGTACGTTCGAAGAGCCGGTCTGGATCATCGCGATCGACTCCCACCTGCCAAAAGGGAGCCCATTGGGACTTGACATCCATCGTCTGTATCAAGTTCGGTCGCACTCGGTCGCATCCAGCTCGAGACGGACTATGGCGCCTACCCCTCGCGTCGTACGAAACACATTGCGATGAAGTTCAAGAGTATGATGAACCTGCACACCCAAAGAATCAGTGCATCAAAACGCAGAAAGTCTACAACGCAAGTAAAGAAAACTCGAAGATTGGCGAACACTACCGCGTGAACCTATGGGAACTTGGTCAGCACAGTTGATAGGCGCACGCGGGACGAGTGGCACAATCCTCTACGATACTTGCGCTGTCTGGAGGCAAGATGACACTTGGAAAACACCCAGAAAAACTGCTCCCAGAACAAACGCAAGCTTGGGGGGTCTTACCATTGGTGACGCGCATGTTCGAAGTACCGGTTCTTATCTGGGTACCCTCGTATGCGACGGGCGTTGCAAAGAGACGAATCACTCAAATGCTGTTCCCGAAGTTGGAGGACCAACGATTAGAGCAAACCAAAAGCCGAATCCCCACAAAGCTTACCCCCTTCAAATGCTAGAACATACATAAACAGCGTGGCATAGAGCAAAGGTGGTAGTCGAAATATCTCAAAAATGCACGTTTCACTGGGACCGGAGCCAAGGAATGATGCCTCTTGTGCACAGAATGTTGAGCACACCGGTGAGTGTGCACCTTATTGTGTTGGAATTCATGCGCTTTGGCTCGGGTCCTCGAAATGCATGATTACACCGATTATCAAACTAGGCGACATACCGGAGCCTGTTCACCCGACCAACTTTGCAACCCTAGGCGTCTGACCTGGTATTGTTCTCCATCCCCGTCTACTATCCCCTTCAAAAGGGTTTAGCTAAGGGGGGACTACGCCACATTCGAGACCGACGCGAGCCGCTTTGCCCACGGACGTTACGGAGGTTGTTCCGAAGACCATGAGGATTGTTGTTACTATGCTTTGCGCGGAACGTGGCCATTGTCATCTGCAGGTCAGGCGAGAGCAGGCGAGGCAACCGGAAAGACCACCCGAAGCCGCGGACACAATCCAAGAAGAGCGCGAGGAGCAATTGCGGGGAGAAGCGTGACGACAAAAAGAAGCTTTGACGGATTGCGGATGGGGAGCGTGGAGACCTTCCCGAAAAGGAGGCGCGGAAGCTGTCGGCTCACTAAAATTTGCCATACCAGGAACATTTAGCCAAAGTGACACCTATGCAGCCAAACACCCGGCAACAGGAAATGGGCGATTGCTGCAATCCTTTACGTAACAGACCATCCAATCCAACCTCCTACATATAGACCCCCTCGGAACCCCCCAACCTCACCAGCCCCTCCTCCCCCCGCCTCATTACCCCGTCCCCTCCTCCCCTCCCGCATACTCCTGCCGAAATGTCTGCGATGGTTCACCCCGCTGGAAAGCGCTTCCTCATGCGCAAGAGCTCCAACGTGGAGAACATGCCCCCTACCACCCACACCGCCAGCCACGCGAAGAAGGCGCAAGCACTCGTATCAGCCCGCGAGGCCTCGCGAAGGCGGCGCGCACGCGTCGTAAGCGGATCCGTCGCCCTGCGCAAGGTTGTCCAGAACGCACAGCGCCGCGTCAGCAACACCCACTCCCGCAACGCTCCCGTCAAGGTCGAGCTCGTGGTGGAGCCTCTGGCCCAGGTGAACGAACTTCAGGAGCCCGCAGCTCAGGCGGCGCAAGCTGCGCCGACCTCTGCGGACCCTCGCGGACCCACTCTGCAGTTCCCGCGTTGGCTCGCGCGCCCTCCAGTCTTCCCCCACCCCTTCGACCGCGCGAACATCGACGCGTGCGGTCCAGAGTTGCATGAGATCCCACACAAGTTCATTCTTCGCGGGTTGGACGTTACGGGTCACAAGTGCGTATCTCCAGCATACCTCGCCATGCCAAATACTCATAGAATGCATAGCATGTGGCAACTCGTCCAGGGCGCGACTTTCGACACGCAGCCTCTTGGGCACTCCCTCCCTCAAGAACTCCGCGTTGTCATCGCCGACCACACTATGCAGGCTGCCGCATCTCGCCTCCCCAATTCACACCCCACACATGTTCTCGCGGTATGGGAGGGACCCACTCCTACGGAAGGTCTCCGGAGAGGCGTCGACCCGCGCACAGGGCGGCGCAAGATTCGCCTCGTCCCCGTGCACAACATCGTTCTTGCCGCGCACTGCGCGAAGTGGTTCCCTATGCCCGCGAACCCCAACACCGAGCGCAAACGCGTTCGCGTCAACGCGGGCGGCGCCATGGGCACGGAGCTCAACCTCCCGGTCGTCCCACTCCCCGTTCCCCACATCGAGTCGTTCCGCCAACTCCTCAACTGCCTCTACACGCACAAGGTGTCGCAGCTGCTCGACGAGCTCGTCCCAGTTCAAAAGCCCGACTACGTCTTCCCGACGCCCGAGAACCCCAATCCCCAGAACCCGCACTATATCGTGGAGACCGGGCGACGTCTCGGCACACGGTTCCAACCCTGGGCCATCGTGGGCATGCTCCGCCACGTCGTCGGCCTCTGGCAGAACGCGTGCAGTCTCGGGGTGAGCGACAAGCGGCTGTGGATCGCCATCGACTGGGCCTGGGACATGCTCCTCACCGGGCTCGCGTTCGCAACTGGTCGCCCGGAGAGCGTCCCGCGCCCACAGCCGAAGCTCTTCGGCCCGGCGGCCGCTGCTGCTGCGAAGGCCTCCTTACAGGCGCTGGACCCCAAGACGGTGCAGGCGCACATCGAGCAGCTACAGCAGCGGTACGGCACTCCCCCTAGTGCGGCATGAGCGGCGCGTACTTCCACCGCGAAGAGCGGAGACTGCATACCTGGATACCCGATTTTCCCTTCGTTCTGTTTTGGTGCGGACGGCCGGCGGCGCTTTCATCCCATACTACGCAACATCTCGACCATAATCACATTACTGTCCCATATGTTCTCATAACCTCCCTACCCCTATATGTCTCGCCTCCCTATGCACCCTGTCACCTTATGCCGTATGCCTCTCTACCCCTACCCCGCACATATCTCCATCTCTTACTCGCCGCCGATCCCCTTCCGCACCGTATCCTTATTGCCTTCTCCCTCTTTGCGTTTCTTGCGGACGTGACTTGTAGACAGTGCTCAGAAGAAGTGTAAAGTCCATGATAGTGTACTAGTACTCCACGAATTGTATATCGTGCTTCGCAATGTGTTGGAGTGCCATTTGAGTCTAAAAGGTTTGCTCTCGATGTCGGACATGTCTGGAACGTCATCGGGAGTGGCTGGTGACCATGAGAAAAGACTGCTAACAGAGTCAGTGCAGCTTGACTTGGGGGGAGGAAGAAAGCGGATCAAAAAGTGCGCGGCTTCCCTGGGTCGAACCCCGACCCTCAGCGTTCAGCGCGGTCCTAGACGTATCGGGCGCTAATACGTTTCTACAGATGCCGCTCTGCCACCAGTTCTCGTAAAGGCGCCAATGTTCTTAATATATATCACCTTTTTCAGTGAACGGCAAGGCCTCTACGAGCATTTTCAAAGGCATAAAAGGTAAGGAAACTATTGTATCAAACATGTGTTTGTTTTCGTCAAACCACTATGGGCCTGTTACATTCGGTAGGGTCCGTATAAATGGCTGGAAGGTTGTGATATATCTCAAGAACATTGACGCCTTTACGAGAACTGGTGGCAGAGCGGCATCTGTAGAAACGTATTAGCGCCCGATACGTCTAGGACCGCGCTGAACGCTGAGGGTCGGGGTTCGACCCAGGGAAGCCGCGCACTTTTTGATCCGCTTTCTTCCTCCCCCCAAGTCAAGCTGCACTGACTCTGTTCGATGGTGTGTTTGTTGTTCACTTGTTCTTTTATGCCCTTCTGTGGCGGTCCCGAGAGACTATGAACTAAGATTCAGAAAGGTTTCTCTGCGCGCTTATATACATATGAGCGCCTGTTTACCTCCTAGGACAGCACTGTCCGGAGAGTCGCCGGGGAGTCGTTTCAAGTTACTACGTTGCCCTCTAACATTGATCTCTCCGTCCCTTTTGTCTTCCTCTTGCTTGTGTTTGAAAGATGTTGGGACAGCTATTACGCCTTCTTGATTACCGAGAGCCCCCGATTGCCACCACTGTCATTTTCTGAACCCGAAGGACCGCAATCCGCCTTTTGCACACCTAATGTAAGGTGATAGGGCAGCGACTAGAATCACCCCGCTTGGTGGGTCCGAAGGCGTGCGCCAGACCCCTAATCTGAAGTTGTGAGTCTCTGACCGTGGCCTATAGTATCGCCCCGGGTCTCAATGCCACGGGTCACCCTCACATGAAGGGTGAACACCGCTTCCACATCCTCTTCTTCCCAATCTCCGAGCGCGCCTGTTCGAGGGATGAAGGACATGAAGGGGAGGCGTCCGCGAGGCCCCAGCATGGTTGCATACATAGTACTTGACCACAGCTTGGGGCACTGTCTTGCGCTGGCACGTCCTGACCCCCCGACCTAGCCCACTGGCGCGCTATGCCTTGCTTTCCGCCGCTCCGCCCACTTGTTCGTCGCCTTTTTGGAGCGATTTTCAAGAGGGTAGCGAACAAGACGTCACGGCCAACGCCGCGTGGACAGCCTCCCGAGCATCCACCACAGCCTCAAGAGCGACCTGCTACTAATCCTTCGAACGATTCCGAAGGAGGCGAGAAACACCAAGAACCCGGAACGTGAGTGGTCTTGACTTCGTGGCACTGTCTGGAGGTTTGAGAGTGACACTATCGATAGGCCTTCTGGGTCGCTTGTGTGTGATTTCTGCTGGGAGACTGGATTGTTCGCCCAAGACACCTTCCAGAGGGCATGGGCCCTCCGAGGAAATGCGCGCACCGGTTTCTCCTACATGACGACTTGGCAACAGCTGCAGACGTCCTCCGAACTCGGCTGTAATTGGTGCGCGATGTTGTATTCGACACGGACCGCGAGCATGCAGCTGGAAACGGTGCGCGTTGCCGTGCGGTTTCGGGTCAGTAGCGGCAGCAACGGCGAGACTCCGAAGGGAGTACAGATCATGGTGCTCATGATCAACGAAAGACCACACTCGTCTTACTACATCTACACACATCCTGGTGCGTATACGTTACTCGCGTCGATAACGACCCTCCTAATTGACTATCCCCATAGATGATCCTGCCGCCCCATACATCCTCGCCCGAAACAGAGTGCTTCAGGTCAACTCTGCGACGGCTCAAGCTATGGTTTTGGAAAGCGTCGCAGACTGCAGGCGTAAGCATGATCGTTGCCCCACTCTACACGACGGCCCTCTTCCAACCAGGGTAGTCGACTGCTCGGATCCAAATCACCCACGGCTTCATCTAAGTAACGGTGCTCAAGCCCCCTATGTCGCCCTCAGCTACGTGTGGGGAGAAGCCCAGCCACATCGCACGACCACAGGAAATGTTCGGACCTATTCACAAGGCATCGACACGGCTCTCCTCCCGCAGACGATCAAAGATGCTATCGAGTGCACCTACTCATTCGGTATGCAGTATCTATGGATTGACGCCCTCTGCATCCTACAAGACTCGAAGGACGACAAGGCGCGCGAGATTGCGCAAATGCGCGCCATCTACCAGAACGCTCACTTCACGATCATTGCCGCCAGCGCACACACTGTCAGCGAGGGGTTCCTCCAGGCGCGCCCTCCCTCTTCCCAGCACGACGTTGTGCTCCCTTTCCCGTGCCCTAACGGCAACGTCGGCACGATGACACTGTCCCCTGTCTGGCGCCAGTACGATGGGCTGTCCGAGCCGGTCAACCAGCGCGCGTGGTGCCTCGAAGAACGCCTTCTTTCCCCTCGCGCCCTCGTGTATGCATCACACACCCTGCAGTTCCAGTGCCGAACGGCCACGGTGAACATCGGCAACGCTGTATGTGGGCCTATCGCAGGACAGCGCCCCCTGGACCTGCTCCTCCGCCCCGACGCCGAACTATCTGCCGCCCTGTCTTCCACCGATCAGAATGCACTACGTTGGGCGTGGGTAGAGATACTTGGAAACTACACGCAGCGCTCTGTGACGAAGCCCGGAGACAAGCTCGTCGCGTTCGCCGCGATCGCCGAGCTTTTCCACCGTGTATGGAGGACGGACTACCTTGCGGGGCTCTGGCGCGAATCGTTGACGTCGGGCCTACTGTGGTACAAGAACATCGAGACGCGCTTCGAGCGGCCTGCGCGATACAGGGCGCCGTCATGGTCCTGGGCCGCGGTTGACGGCCACGTCCTGGCGTCACTGTTAGACGACCGGCTGAACCCGGAGTCTGGTCAGACGCAGAGCTGTGCGATCCTGGAGTGCGAAGTAACTCCGGCGACCCCACTGCTCCCATTTGGCAAGGTCGCGTCGGGAACACTAAGGCTGCGTGCCATGATATGCAAGGCCACCTGGAACCCAGACTCCCCGACGCCCGAGCTATACCTCCCTGGCATCCCATTCCCCGTGATCCCGGAGGGTGAGGAGGCTCCGCCCGACCCGGAGGCGACCCACATCGGATGCGCGTACCCCGACAGCACGGAGGACGTCAAAGAGGTCTGGGCCGTACCCGTGATTTGGAACAGTACGGTGCAGTACGCTGGGGGACTTATCCTGACGTCTGCTGGCGAGGGGGGTCTGTATCGCCGAGTGGGGCATTTCCACTCCCCTGAAGACCAACCGGGAGGGTTGGCTTGGTTGGACGGCCTAGAGGAGCGGGAGATCGTCATCGTTTGACTGGTACTAATCCCTGGCTGCTACGGACCTCCTGATTGATGCTCAGAACTGGTGTGTATCGGACATCGTGTTAGCGTGTACTACGTTGAGTTACTTGCCTCTCATGCCAGGTCTCTGAGAGCGAGCAAGACCTGCGACTTCACACGGAAGGCATGTCCCCAATGCGGCCGCATCACCGATCCTATACCAGGACAAGAAACGAAAGTGTCGTGGACTGATAATGATGCTCCGCCTTCAATATTGTACTGTACACATAAGAACACACTGTCCGATAACTGAAACTTACAGAACCCTGACGGAAAGCTGAAAGCGACCACGACTCTTCCTACAGCTCGCTTCATTACAACCGGACCAAATAAATCTAGTCAAGTTCGTCCACTGCAGGTATCGTCGGCGCCCTGGTCCCGCTGGTAGCTGATAGAGGCCGGCAACTCGTCATGGGGGCCGGATGAGTCGCTGGGGGCTTCAAGTTAGTATCGTCGTCCGCGAACGTCGAACAGCAGCCTAGGAATGCGACAGGCACGTACCTATCTCCCCCGTGTCCTCGCGGTATGCCACCATGCTCCACTTCTCCTCCTTGATCCTCTCCATCCGTTTCTTACTCAGGCGGAAGCAAATCCGCGACCGGATTTGCACGTCCTCCGCCGCAGTGAGGACGAAGAAGGTTCCGGGGGCGGGAGCGCCAGGATGTCCGGACGAGAACACAGACCGCATACTGCTTGCGAGCATCGCGGGCGACCTCTCTGGCTTGTAAAACAGCAGTCGCGCGACGGGGTCGTATGGCGACCCGTTCCCGGCGTACGCATCTCCTTCGACTGTCGAGAAAGGAATAGCGGGCGCCACCTGTACTTCCCACACGACAATATCGTCCGGGTCCCGCGAGAAGTCTGCTGGGAGCGCGGCAGCGACAGGGAACGGGAGGGCATAGTAAGCAGAGGCGATGATACTCTCGAACTCGACGAGCCAGGGGTCCGTCCGGACCCGGCGGGACGCCACGCGCTGGCTGAGGTACTCCACGGGAACGGGCCACTCGTCGGCGTACGGCGCGATTTCGGAGATCATGCTCCCGTTGAGTACACGCGCGAGGAAGCCAGAAAGCCAGTGTCCGGGGAACCCGACGCGGCGGAGGTGTATGAGGAGCCCGAAGAATGTGACGAGGTTGTGCGGGAGGCGCACAGTGTACGGCCGTGGGGCGGAGCGGCCGGGGATGAAGACGTTGAACAGCACGCGCGTGAGCCAGGTGGCGAGTTCCTCGCGCGTTGCGATCTTTTCAAGGGGCAGCGGGAGAGTTAGGGAGCCCAGGACGAGGTTGCTGCCGACGGCGTCCGAACGGACGACGCGGCATCCCAGATACCGAGGGAAGTCCCGAGGTAGCAAGTAAGTGTAGCTAACGCATGATGTTAGTAAAGGTACGCTTGGTGCAAATCGTCTCTTAGCTTCATACCTAGCGAAGTATTGATCATCCGTAGCCCACGAGCCTCGATTGAACAGACAGTTGCATGCGGCTCCTGCGTCGGGGTCGTCATCAAGATTCGGCATAACGTAGATTGCCAGGTTCATTGGGCCGTGGGTGTAGTCCCTGATGGCTTGTAAGTGGAAATCGCGATGTATCATACGCCCCGAGGACTTACGGTACGTTGCTGAACCACATCCTCATAAACTTCCGCGAGTTTGGGACGGAACTAATACTGTCTTTGGCCATAACCTCTGACAAACCTCCCGCTACTAGCTCGACTGTGATGCGCTCGCCCAGCGCACGCAGGGCCTCGACGACTTTGTCAAAGAACGTGCTTGCTACGTCCCAAGCGAGTTTGTCCGGGTCAATCTTGGATGCCGTACCCGGGGCCGTCTTCTCCTTGCGGTTGAACTCCGCCATAAATTCAAACGTCTGGAAAACGTTCAGCTCCAACTTCCGGTATCCGTCGCCGCTGGGATGGTATCTTGTGTCATTGTAAACCGCAGCCTAATTTATGAACCAGGTGAGTGTTGCGGCTGCAAGATAAATATTACGGCCCGTGGGGGCATACGTATAGTAGAATATTTGGCTTCCAATCGCTGTCTATATGCTCCCGGATCTATAAAAGCCGGTCAACGAAGACTCACTACTGTGACATGTAGTTTGCATTGGAGTCACCTTGTGTAGGGCGGAGCCCTCAATCTTCTTTCCCTTCTTTAGCTGGCGCCACGCCGCGTCAAATCCCGGGTGACGTTTCCGCAATGCAACTGGCGGAAGGAACACTTTCGTGTCCGCATACCAGCGCCGCTCGTCCGGCTGCTGTTTATTAGCATTCTCTGGCGCTTCCTGCGCCATAATGTTCATTACTTCGCGACGCGCGGTCGCGGCCACCTCGCCGCTCGCACCGCTGAGCAGCTCCATCATTTGGGCGAGATTCCCCGGGTCAAGGGGGTCGGAGTGTGCGTGCTTCTCCAGGACCTTGCGCGTTGACTTGCGCGTGTGCACCCAGAAGGCAAGCGCGTCACGAACGGGCGCCACGGTGTCCGCTTCGATCTGCAACCATGCGGGAAGATCGGGAGGAGATCGAGAAAGGCGGGTCTGCAAATCCGCTGCGAGCGCGACCAGCCTTGGGTAGAGAAGCGTACGTGGAGTAAGTGTCACGGTGGGTACGTTCCAAATTTATTAAACGTACCGGTCATAGCAGTAGCCAGGCATAACTGCCCCGAGGAACGCATACATGAGCGTGGCCTTGAGCTCCACCCGTACTACCGGGTCAGACTCGCTGCACAGTTGATGCATGAGCATGAGCATGCATAGGTTGCGTGCGATCGTAGCCGGGTGTATGTCGAGGAGGTTGAGGTACGCATGAAACGTGGACCGCCGCTCGTTCTGCAGCTTCTTGTATGCTTGCTGGAGACCCACCAGCGTACCGAATGCATGTCTTCCTACATACTCGGAGGGTATCAGTACGGTGACCACTTCATGGAACGCGCGTTTTATGCCGCGCACCGTCTCCGACACCGCCAAAGAGGAACGAGAGAGTGGATAACTTCTTCACAGGGATTTTGTCAAGTTGAAGGGGGTAGGGGTCTAGCTGCGGTTCCCAGCCCTGGGTAAGGTCAATGATTTGGTCCATGCCAATCTACACATGTAATTTCAGACTCTATTTGATGAGGGACGTGGGCTGACACGCGTTAACACTCACCGAGAAGTATGCCATAATGTCATCGCTTCGAGCCGACAATCGCAGTGTCAGTTTCCGTAATTTACGCGTCGTTTCATGACACCGAACACCTACAGCGGTTTGATGAAGTGGGGCAGCCGCGAAAAGTTATCACGGCACTCCCTACCGCGCCCCGCCATCTCCCCCATTTCTGCTTCCATCGTAGACCATTCCCGCCAGAGGCGAGAGAGCTCCGTCGTGTCTGCCGCACCTGTGGTGCCAAGACCAGTAGATTGGATTTTCAGCGCTGCCTCACGAAGACTCTTGATATTGGCCGCTTTATCTCGCAACGTCTCTCTTCGAATAGTCCCGTCGCATATACCTTGACAAAGAGCCTTGGCTAGTCGACTTGAAAGCTTGATGACCGCTTCTGGCTGAACGTTCCCGGTTGCCCGCCTCAGAATAGACCAGGAACGGAGTATTGCTTGAATGCAGTCGACATATCTGCCGCTCTCGTACAGAGCTGAGCTGAGGTTCGATGGATGGACAGGGTTGCTGGGGTCGGTCTTCTCCGCCTGAACAAGCTCTGATCATGACTTGAACATTCAACGGTGAACGCGCATGTATGCTTGCCTCTATAAAGTACTGACAAGCTCTAAAATGATGAATTGGTGGTGGGGGTAAGTCCGAACCGGCTGGAGTCAGGTTGAGCCATGACTTAGCTGAAAGCATACCTGGTCCATTCGCCCTTTTTGAAACAGTCGTTACCCTTTTGCTTCAACACATCCACACTTTCCTCCATTTCAAGTGTATGAAAGGCTCTAATAATGAAAATTGAACCAGAGCGTGGGGCGTGATGCACGGGAGTAGCGGTAGAAGACGAGCACCTCCATTAATGACTTCAACGGCGGACACGACTTCGTTCGTAAATGCCTGCCGAACTCGGAATTGCTATTAAGCGCCAGAGGGTTGACCGGCCCGGACACCGAACGGTGTGGGGAACCAGGTTTTGGAGCCTCGGTGTGCTCTGCACCTTTTCCTGCCGTTGACACCACAACGCCTGAGCTTTGCTTCAATTCAGGTTCGCTCTACACTTCCTGGGAATAAATAGCACCCCTTCATCACAAACAGGATAGTTTTAGGACGAAATCTGTCCGTCAAACGCCCTTTACCTTGTTCATACAAGCTAGCCCGGGAGCAGACGAGGGCGCTGAGAGTTGTGGAAATAGGTACGTCTGCCTTCGCTTTCCCTCAAAAGTTCCAAGCCCAACCGTAGAAAACCAAGCTCGTCTTTTAGAAAATCATACTGCGTTGTGTTTGCCTGCACCGACTCGTGTTGTGCATGTACTCCGACCGGGCTTTCGGTTTATTCCGCTCAAGATCTGGAGCCTTCTCACGTTTAGTAAGGCAGCGCTCCCTCAATCGCGCTCCTACTCCTATCGCGCCTCTCTCCAGTTTTGCGGCACCTCTCGTTCCGTATAACCACGAGGCTAGACATCCTTCTCGGGCTGCCTTACGTTCTCCTCGAACCCAGGTGTCCTCACGAAACATGGCAACCAACGCGACTGCTCCCGAACAACCTAAATGGGATTTCCCTGTTTCACCTGTCCCGGAGAATCCGTTGGGTGAGGGGCGGTATATCAAGAGAGCGGCTGCTTTGATTATAGGGTGAGTAATGCTAAGTCAAACCGTAAATCGAATGTCCCTAGATCCGCCCTACGTGAACGCGTAAGGAGGCCTATGATTGTGAAGCGCGTATAGGCCCGTACAAACGCCCACTCCTACTTCGGATGCATCGGCATAAAACAATTACACGACAACCTGCGTAGTCATTGACTAACGGTACTGTTGAAGGGACGAACTCCTCAACGGCAAGACACTTGATCGTAATTCAAACTACTTTGCACGCTTCTGCTTCGAGAACGGCATCGACCTGTAAGCGCTGTTGGTGTCGCCACGTTATAGCGCGTTGGAGCTGAGGTGCACAGCAAGAAGATCGAGGTCATCCCTGACGATGAGGACGACATGTACGTCGCCGTGCACTACAGTTCACAATTTCAAGCGAGTTTCTCATATGTCTTCATGGTCAGTGTCGAAGCCGCGCGACGGCTAGTCAAAGACTACGACTTCGTGATCACCTCTGGAGGAATTGGCCCCACACACGATGGTTTGTCTATCCCCAGTCAGTACTAGGGCTCTCAATAACCCGCTTCATTTCGCCTGCAAATTGTTCGCGCTCCTTGTGGGTCCCATTGAATCGCGGGCGGCACAGACATCACCTATGCGTCGCTCGCGAAGGCGTTCGACCAGCCCCTCGAGCACCACAAGGAGACACTCCGGCGCATGGAGGAGGTGATCAAGACCCGGACCGACCTCTCACAGCAGACACCCGAACAGCGCACCGCACGCGAGCGCATGGCGCTCTTCCCCGCATGCGCCGAGGTGCTCTTCATCGCGCCCGACATCTGGGTGGTGAGTACCGTCTCGCATATACAATATCCCTCCTTCGGTCGATCGGAATTGACGAAACATCGGGAAGCCTGTGGTGCGCCTGGAAGGCAAGCTCTGCGTGTTCCCCGGCATCCCGCGTCTCTTCCAGCGCATGCTCGACGGTCTCGCGGCCTTCCTCCCGCTCCCGCCGCCGAGCGAGCGGCCGTTCCGACAGCAAGTTTTCACCTCGTACGTTCCCTCTCCCCCCATTCCCACTTCTCTTCGCGTTACTCACAAGACCGACGCGTCTCATACCATAAGGCTCCCCGAGTCAAGTATCGCGCCATTCCTGACCACACTGCAGGAGCGCACGAAAGACGCCGGCGTGCGCGTGGGCTCGTACCCGCTCCTGCAGAGGGGCGTGTACGTGTCGCTGATCGGGCGCGACGCGGACGCGGTGCGTGTGCTCGGCGAGGAGGTCGCGCGCGAGCTGCAGGGCCGGCTCGTCACCGAAGAGGAGGCGCGTACGGAGAAGGCTGCGTTGTAGCGATAGTGCTGCTGCGTGACACATTCATTGTATACTGTGCGGGGCAAGATGCTTACCGCGACATGTGCGCTTAATTTCATCTGCTTGCGCAACGTATTGCCACAATCACGCCTTCAGCTTATCGGCGTGAACTGAAATGCCAGAAAACAGGGACCGTGCATTAAAGAGCGAAAGCGGGGGCCCTGGGCCGGTGCCGTAGCTGTACATGTACGTCGTGACGAATCGTGCAGAGGTCATGTATACAACGAGTAGCGCGTGCGGAGGCAAGGGGACCGGCCGGGCGGTCGGATGATAACACGATCCTGTGATTCTCCCACTAACGAAGGCCGAAAGTAGAACGAGCAGAAACCGAGTGAAATAACAAAGCTGAACCAGAGGAGACCAGGGAATTCGAAGCAACTACCGTAGATCGGGGGGGATACATGATGGCGCTCGGACCGTGCTAACTCCTGCTGTCAACCTTCAACTTGGGGATGTGGAGGCGAGGCTTAGAAGAGCATCGAGAGCGCGACGGCGGCGACACCCGCGAAGCAGGCGACGGCGCTGTTGGAGACGGAGATGGCGCCGTTGTTGGCCTTGGCGGACGTAGAGGCAGACGCAGCGTGCGACGAGGTCGAGGCGGTCTTGGACGCAGCGGCGGAAGAACCGGCCGCGGTGGTGCCAGAGGGCGCAGACGACGCAGAGGAGCCAGAGCCGGCGGCAGCGCCAATCTGGGCCTTGACGGTCGCGTCGAAGGTGCCGGTCATGCCAGTCATCCTAAGAGGCCGATGAGTCCCGAAATACACGAGACTCACGCAGGTTGTACGTACGTGTACTTGGCGGAGAACGCCTCAGCGGGGAACTGAGGGTTGGCCTTGTCCTTCAGGGCGAGGGATTCAATACGGATGAAGCTGCTCGACTGTTAGCATCGGTTCAAGAACTGATATGACGAGGGTGCGTACTAGTAAGCGCCGTTCTCGCCCTTGCTGCCATCGGGAGTGAAGACGATGGAGCTGGTGGTCGCAACATCGACGCTGGGGACGATCTCCTGGATGAGAGTCTGGAAGAGCCGTCAGTAAAACGTCGACGCGAATGTAGACTCAGTGGAGGGGAAAACAGTTTCAGAGACAGTATCATGCTTCCTGTCAGATGGGACTAGGATAACACGTCGTTCGCGGTCCCATCACACACCCAGTCCAATGCACTCCCCCGTGCAACTGTTTCACCATCCGAGTTTGGCCCAGTAAAGCGACATACCTGCTGCGTCTGACTTCCGACGTAGACCGAAACCTTGGAGGCGCCGAACTCGGCGAGCGAAGGGGACTGGCCATCGTCCTTCCAGGAGATGGTGACCTGCTGGCCAGCGGCCCAGGAGGTAGAGCCGACGGGGGACGTCATCTATAGGCAAAGCCACGTACGCGTGTAAGCAATAGCGTCAGACAAGCATCCCGCAAAAAGCACGTACGAAGACGGTGCCGAAGGCGGGCGAGACGGCGGCGAGGAGGAGGACGGCGGCAGCGAACATGATTGCTAGATTTTTCTAGTTTGAGCTAAAGAGTGTGGTGCTGAGAGAGCGAAAGGGGGCGCTGGACAGCGACGAGGGGTCTGAGGGCGTCGGGGACGGGTTGAGACTCGATGTGGGCGTTGGAAAGAGAGGTTCGCTTGACAACCGATTTTGTAAGTAACGCGGCCGTGGCGGAGCTCGAAATCCGCGTACCTGATAAGCAGCGAGCTTACGGCAGCAGCTGGGTGGAGCCTTTCTTGTCCTCGGCACCTATATTTGGCTTGGCTGGACGCACCCCCGCCCCGACTCTCTTGAACTCGCGCTCGCTCTCCCTGTCGGCGAACAAGGGCTTGACAGATGCAGATGGCATACAGAGCGTCCATCACATTACAGGAGAAGTGTACACACAACATACAGAAAGCGTCCAGGTGGCAACAACAAAACGACAACAGATTTAGCGTTCGACGCGCCCAGGATTCAGAAAGATCAGACTGTCTTTGGCAGATCGAATGTACAGCCTACGCGAGGCGCGCCGCCCTCAGCTTCCGAAGGAGCGTCTTCATTATTCTCGATGTCGGCGCGCGGCGCTCGCGACGGGCCTCGCCCCGACGCGCTGTGAAGGGCGGAGGAGGCGGAGGCGCCGCAGTCGCGAGCATGGCGATGGTGATTTGGTGCTCGAAGCTCCATGCGCCCGCGTCGGGTCGCAACTTCGATGTCTTGGCCGCGGCGGGGGGCGGACGCACCACAGCATTGAACTTGGCGCGCGCGACGGCGGGGCCCGCCGCGTCTTGCGAGACCACTTCGGCCCGCATATGGTAAGCCCTGCGCAGGTCATCCACGCCACGACGTCGACGGAGCACCGGGGCTTCGGAGGCTGTGGTATCACCAGCGCTGGTGCGCGGCGCGGACACCGAGCTGTGGTCAAAGGAGTGCAGACTGCTCGAACGAACGAAAGGAATCGTGCTCTTTTGCAGTGCAAAGCTCTCCGCAGCCGATAAACTTGTGGAGATAGGTAGGGGTAACGAGGGCCCCGTCTTGCCCGGCTTCGGCGACGCCTGAACAATCTGGGCCTCTGCACCGCCGCCTGCGGACGGCAACCGTGCGGAGCGGGAGAACGGAATTTCCTCAAGCATTTCAGCCTTCCATGGCTCCACGATGCTCGCGAGGCTGTCCCGCGAGTCCTCGGGTCCTCCGTACGCCCGCAGCTCGAGCGTGGTGTCCTCGTCAGCCTCTTGCCAGACGATTCGCGGGAAGGGCGGATGTTGCCGCGTCGCAACATCGTCCCAAGCTTCTTTCAGAGGGTCGAAGAAGGGGTGCTCCTTCGTCGCAAGGCCATGCAGACGTTCATCCGGGTCTGTCACCAGAAGTTATTCAATACTCGTCAGTGACGACAGCCGAGCAGAAGTACGATAAAGCCATACGTCTTCAGTAAACTCCTCGAGCACCGGCTCGAGCTCTACGACGCCTCCAGTGGCCCGCTGCCCATCGCTCGCGCGCTCCCATGCGTCCGCGCCGTTCGTCGCCTTGGACTCCCCGATGGCAAGTTCGCGCAGCATGACGCCGAGGCTGTAAAAGTCGACGCGCTCGTCGTACACTAGAGCGTGGTCGTGGTGGTCGCACACACCGAGGCCAACAGGCGGTGTGTACACCCCCAGCAGCTCCGGGGCTGCGTACCGCCGCGTGAAGGACACCTGGTCGTCTGCGCCCAGCACGATCGGGCCGTACCTGCGTCCACGGAGGCTCGGCGTGGAGGTGTGCAGGCGCGGCGAGTCTGCGTTTGTGGGATCGGGATCGTCGAAGAAGTCGCCGAGGTCGTTCATGTGGGGCGAGTGATTGTGGGGGTAGAGGCTCATATCCGGGACGGCGGGCATGAACCTTGACGAGCCGAAGTCGGTGATGACGACATGCCCCGCGGCGGAGACTAGGATGTTTGCGGGCTTGACGTCCTGGTGGACGATGCCTTGGGAGTGAAGGAAGACGAGGCCTAGGATGAGCTCGGCGGAGAGGAGGCGCAGTGCGCTGAGCGCTTCTTCGTATGGCGTGGAAATGGATGAACATGAAGGGAACGCGACGGGAAGGGAGTATGAGGCTGGGAAGACGGAGAGGGGGTATGATGGAGCCAGAGTGGAAGAGGAAGGCCCGCGCAAGCGGAGGTAACGCCGGAAATATGGGTGGGTGAGAGGGGCACAGTGGCGTTCCTAGAGAGGTATAAGCATAACGGCTTACGCGGTAAAGTCTATATAGTATGGCGGATCCGCGCACCATAATGATGTAGACGTGCTCTTGCGTTTGAAACACGCCGCAGAGGGCCTGTATGAACTCCACGCCGCTCTCAGGGAAAACGAGGCTCGAGCTCCTGCCGATTTCGCGCAGCGCTCGCACCTCTGTTTTCAATTCTTGTACGTCGTCGATAGTCATATGTTTCTTGCTAAGCACCTTCACAGCAACTTGTGCATGTGAACCTCCGTAAAACTCGAATTCGGAATTAGGGGTGCATTCAGCCAAGAGAACTTTGCCATAACCGCCGCGGCCGATGGTTCCCAGGAGCCTCAAGGACGAGAGCGAGAAAGTGACACTGGCAGGATGGTCGGAATCCGCAGCCGCCGAAGAGTCATTTTGAAAGCTACTATCCTCAAGATCTAGCCAAGGTCGTTCCATGGAGTCATCCTCAGCGCAGTATTTCCCAGGAAGAGCTTCAGAGACCTTGGTGCAGGATTCAGAGTTGGCTGCAAGAGTCCTATCGTCGGACCATGAAGTCGTGGGAAGCTGGAGGGAACAGCTTTGGGAGAGCGTGTAGGAACTTGCTACAGGATCGCCTAGACATTTCACGTAGGGCTCTGAGGTAGACACGCGCAAGAATTCCGAGAGGCCGCCAGAAATTTGATGAGAGTCGTCGCAGGTCACGTCTTCGACGACGATGCTTGGAACCTGCAGTGCGTCATCATGTATATGGCATAGGCTGGACAGGGCGGTCGCGTAGGTGCTAAGACAGCCAGAGGTTGTTCCATAATTGAGGGAAGCGTATCGCAGGTCTGCGGTTCGTTGAGATGACTGGTTGTGTGCCAAAGACGTAGAGCTAGAGTACGCAGAGTATTCCAGATGAGAGACGCCAGGATAGGAGAGAGCCTTGGGTGTTCCGCTAATGGGACGCGCAGACGGGGTAACGCGAGACACCATATTGAACATGTGCGGTACGGTGCGAGGTGTCCCAGAGTGATTAAGTAACTACAAGTATCTCAGTGTTCCGGATGGGAGCGAGCCTACGCACGCTATTTCGGAGAGGGGTAACCACTAGACCAGAGAGATAGAAAGAGACCCCGTCCGCTCTAGATATGGTCTGACGAGAAACACAGAGTCTTAGGAGAGGGTGTAGCGCAGGTGCAGTGTTCGGAGGTGGAAACCAAAAAGAAAGCAGACCAGTTCCTCGAACGTCGAAACTTTCCTTTTTCGTTTAATTCACGTAATCCCCTTTCGCTCAAGGTAAGCGCCGTGCGCCTCCACCGCTCTGCCATTGCCAACGTTCTGCTCGTCTTCGGTTCACTGCTACCTCTGTTCTACTTTTCTGGGATACGTACTAAAGGCTCGTTCCTCTGTCCGAATTCTGTACTGGAATGTCTGGCGTTACTTCATCTGCCGGAGAGGCGCTACAGAGCGTGGCTAGTGCTGCCGAGGAGTTCGTTGAGAAGCTCAACCCTACTCAAGATGAGGAGCAGGGAGGAGAGGAGGAGGGTGAGCAAGAGGGTGGAGAGGCCGAGAAGGACAAGTCAATGGATGAGCGGAAAAAGAAGCTTGAACAGCTCAGGAAGAAGATGGTCCGTCCTTCCCCGCCACATGCGAGTGTCTAGATGGGTTTGCTGACTATGGCTGGATTCAAAGAGGTCATCTGCACAAGCGAACCGCGCATCTGTTATTGAGGAGAGTGCGAAGGCGAGGGTCACCGCGCGTGAGGCTGCGAGGCTAGAACGGCAGCGCAAGCTTGCAGAAACTCTCAGGCAGAAGGCAGATGCGGAGGACCGCGGAGAGGACATCGAACGGGCGAAGAACTGGGAGTATACCATCGAGGAAAACGATGAGTGGGAGAAGAAATTGGCACGGAAGGCCCGTAGGGCAGACTTCTCCTTCAATGGTGTGTATATACCTGGCCGTGATGTGTTAAGAGTAGCTAACATAGTTTGAAGACGACGCGGATGCCGCGAGGAGAAAATACAAGAAGGACCTAGACTTCCTGAAACCCGACATGGAGAGCTACAATAGGCAGAAGGAAATCGCACTTGGCCTAACTCCCGGTACATTGGCGAAACAGGGTGCTGCCAGCGGCTCGCTGGCCATTACCAACTTCGACCCTTCAGGTGGAGTATCATCATCGTCATCGCAGGTATGTCTTGTGTTTGCATTTACGTTGGTACTTTACCAATCACACTGTCACGCACTTCCAGGTGGTTCCGACGAGCCTTGAACAACGACTGGCAGCGGAGAACTTGTACCGGGACGCCAATACCCTCCTCTATGCCGATAGCAAGCCAAGCGAGGAGGCTATTGACAAAGTCATCGAGAAGATCAACAAGGAGTATGTTCCTGATGGGTTATCGTTGTGCATGTCTATTCAATCTCCTTTGCAGTGTCGACAAGAAAAAGAAGTTCTCGAGGAAGCGGCACAACGAGGACGAGGGGGATGTTACTTACATCAACGAGCGCAATCGCGTCTTCAACAAGAAGGTCTGTCATCTCTCCCTGTTTTAGCCTTAATTAGAGACTCTCTAACCTGGATGTCGTAGATTGCGAGGTATTACGACAAGTATACTGCGGAAATCCGGGCTAGTTTCGAACGTGGAACGGCTTTGTAACCTGCTTTGCGCTGCCCTTTGTACGACGACCCCCGGACGCCCTTGTATCACTACTCTAGATGTACTTTAACTATGTATTGTTCACACCGTAGTGCTTTCAGTCTACGGCTTGTACAGGGCCCACCCCACACTCGGAGCGGTTTTATTTACGATCACGTGAAGGCGCGTTGAACAGCGTGTCGTGGGCGCTAGTCAGTCTCCACGACTTGACTTTCGACGGCCTCTGTCCCACACTCTCTGTCTGCGTTATCTACCTGTTTGTATCGACTGGGCTGCGGGACAGGAACAAGGGCAATCTAAAAGACTATGCCCCAAGCCGGGCCCTCGCATACAACGAGCAAACAGGTCCAATTCCTCGAGAACAAGGTGCGCCACACTGCCGCACTCCCGCCTCCGCTGCCCTCACGGCGCGCATCAAGGTCAACAAGCTGCGATGGGTGAACGACGACCTCAACAAACAGGTGTTTGAGGCCGTACAGCGTGGTCATCGGCTCGCCGCGAAGCTCGGCTACCAGAACCTCGAGGAGGCGGAGGGTGCGCTCGCGACTCAGGCGCAGGATGATGTACCCAGCCAGTTAGAACAGCTCAGCCAATTCCCCGCGGATGAACTCGCATCGCACGTTCAAGACCTGCAGTTCGAGCTCAATAGCCATGTCCAGCTGAGCAAATCCACTCTTAGCGCTTTAGGGGACGCGCTACAGGAGATGACTGAGCTACGAGAGGAGAACTCATCTTTGCGAGAGAAGATCGAGGAAATGGGTCAGAAGGAGAAGGAGAAGACTGCATCTTTGTCAGCTGAGCACACAGAAGCTGATTTTCTGCGTGCCGAGCTTGCGGCCCTCAAGAAGCAATGTGTCGATCTGCAACAAGCGAAGGAGCGGAACGATACGAAGCACGCGCAGGACTACGTTGGGTGGAGGAACTTCAAGATATGGATGATGTCTGACGAGGCAAAGGACCCCGAGCGCGCTGCGAAACGGCGGAAGCTGAGTCTCCCAAAGGAAGAAGACGGAAAGGAGAACGAGGATGTCGATGGTGCGCCCCCTCCGGAGGAGGAATGGGAGGAGAAGTATGGACACGTTAGGAGGTGGTATAGCAAGCGTCACCGGCGACCGAAGCCTCGCGCTCCTGCTAAGATCGCGTCTCCCGGTGCGTACGGCCTATTTCGACTGTTTTACCGGGATTTTGAACTGTCCGCAATACAGCACCTTTGTCCTCTCAGAAGGGAAAAGCCGTCTTGGGCTCTCGAAATCTCAATACCTCATCGGCCACACCCTCTCGAGTACCTGCATCTGTAGCTCCTCTGCCTAAGCTGGTAGATCCAACCGTTCGTCCGCTCATGCAGATGGCGCGAGATCCCGAGGTACACATTCCCCAGAACGACCATCCGTCCTCGGAGACTGAGGCAGATTCGCAACGTATGAGACTCCCTTTGTTCACTCCCCCATGTGTTGCTTACTACTCGTAGCCATCACATTCCTCTATCCTTCCCAAATTGACGTCTCTGTAACATCGTCGACCATCCCTCAGAAGCGTCCTCGCTCCCCTGAAGTTGACCAAGACTCATCTGAGACCGAGGTTGAGTCACAAGGTAGGCGAGCTGCTCACAGCTCTCCCGCTCACCAGATAATCATGTGTATATGCAGCCCCGACATTCTTATACCCTTCCCAGATGATTCCATGCTTACCCCAGTCCCCAATGGGGATGACGCCGAAGCCGCATCCTACCGTTCGGCGTGCGGCTCAACTGTGGACCCCGCTCACTGCTACACGACCTAAGCAGAAACCTCAAGGCGAAGCGAAGGAGAACATCAAGGCTTCATCCGATGATGAAGCGTCGTCGTCTACAACGGCTGCTTCTGGGGATCCGTTCCGCTCAGTCTTGCCACCGCCTCCGTCGCGCCTACCCGAGACGCCCATGTCCTTGGCGCAGAAGAAGGGCAAGGGACGAATGGTGAAAGAAGAGGACGAAGGCGATGAGAATTCAGCTCCGTCCACGAGCACAAGTTCTGAGAGCAAGAAGGGCCTCCAGGATTATTCCGCATACAAGGGCCGTGGACGATACGGCGGAGAGCTGCAGTGAGCATCTTCCAGCATTTGGTGCCTGCTACACTGGTAGCTTGACACGTCCATACCAGAGCCGGCAAGGACACCATCAACGCTCTATATGCGCTGGATTCTGCACAGAATGAAGGCGCGGACTTCCAGTACGACGAAGTCGTGCGCGCCAAACAGCGTCGCAAAAACATGCATGCAGTCGATTGCGAGTGCTGCCGCGACGTGAGTGAACCGCGCGATACCCTTCTCCTCCACTCTAAGTCGGTTCGCGACTATAGTATTACAAGGCAATAGGCCCTCTACCCCCTCGACCCACGGGCCCCGTATGGCGCTCTCCGGACTCTACACCGTCCAAACCACCACGCGGCGACTCGTTTGGCACAGACGACCTCGGAGATGCTGCAATAGAGGAGCACAAGCACGCGATATCGCGCCACAGGCAGAACTGGCCGCGCGCGAAGACTCCGCCTGGATACTGGACCATCGGTTTCCCAGACACGCAGGAGGTTGCCCAGTTGAACGCGGAGGCGGCACGCATGCACGAGCAGAAGCGCGCGATGGTCGCTCAGGAGGCCGCGTGAGTCATCCATTCCGTTATCTCGTCGCCGATGGCGACGGAGTGTGTGGGTGTGTCTATGTATTATACTGATAGGTTGACTCTAGACGCGGGGGGAGGTTCAAGAGGCGATGAGAGGGTCTAATGTGCGGTGACCCATGTGTCCCAATGTTCGTCACGATAGTCTATGGTCGGAGGTATGCTCTACGTTATTGTATGTATGGATTATGTCGGATTTCATGTGTTCTTTCATTGATCCATGAAGGCCGTCCTTTGGGCTTTCCGGGCATGAGACTGACGTCCCATCACAGCTAAACTGACCCGTCTTTCCATTCCGTCATTGTAGACTGAGTTTCTGCACAGCTCAAACTAAGATTCATTTGAGTTATCCTGTTGCCTAGGCATTGCAGCTGATTCTAACCTCCTTGATTTTGAAGTACTTGCTTCACCACAACGTTCCATACAAGGACAACCTACTAATAGCTTGCCACACCAGTCTCTGGGGCTCTTGACTACACCGGGATTCACGTGAAGTTCCATTCCCCGCAAGATATGTAGGTTTTATCGCTTCGATTAACTGCAGCCAACAACCGTGGAACACCGCTATCACTCCCTACCGTCAACCACCGCGAACAATTTGTTGTATCCTCGAACCAGATGCAAGTTCTTCTGCAAAGGATCTAATTCTGCAGCTCGGCATACGCCTTCAGTGCCTGCGCCTGTGCCACGAAACTGTCCTGCAAAGCCTTGCCAAGGAAGAACTCCAGCGTCGACGCCGCCGACCCGGCGAACACCTCCCGCGACTCGTACAGCGTCTGCCCACCGCCGACGGTGCTCACCGCCTGCCAACGCTCCGCGTGAATGAACCATTCCGGGAGCAGGTTCCTCCACGCTGCGCGGTGCGTGTCTGGCTCGAGGTGCGAGACGATCTCGAACGCGGTCGTGTTCAAGGCGGCGGGATTCAGCGTCGCTGGGATGTGCACCTGCATGAGGAGGTATGCGCCCTCTACGGGCGTTTGGTCTGCGAGCGGCTTCTGGTTCTCGTCGGTGATAACTTGGCTACGACTGTGGTCGGCCGGTAAAGTCAATGAACCAGTCCGGTTTTCTGTGAGTATTGAGTAGTAGGGGGGACATACACGAACGGGTTCCTGCGAGAGCAACGATCCAATCAGCGACAATCGCATAACAGAGCTAGAAACGTGGCCTACCATGCTCCATAGTTAGGGAAATCGAGGAGAATATCCCAAACCTTCTCGACAGGCGCGTTGATGACGCTGGTCGCGTGTACGGTGAATGTGCCATTGTACGAAGATGGAGGGAGGTTGGATGGAACACCATCATCCGAACCTCTGGCTGAATGGCCACATACAAAATTAGGGGAACGCTGCAATATTAATACAGTCTCCCGCACTAAGGTTCGTACCTGCCAGGCTCGCTGGTGTTGATTATTATACACATAATCATTAGCCAGGCCACATGTATAAGAAAGAAGCCAGCACGCACCTGTGCTTGCGCTGACGGGTAATATCCAAGTGCAGAACCAGCCAAGCAACAGCGTGGCGAGAATGCGAATGTACTGCGAACCTGGCGTCGGCATGTCGTTTGTCGAGGAAACTCACAACACAAGGGGGGGCCGCAAGCGATATTCTTATACTTCCTCGGGTTCCCGAGGTGTCGAAGGGTGTCGACCACGAGTCGAACTAGAAGACCCTGAAACGCATGAACGAACGGGCAAGCCTCGCGGCGGATCAACGATGAAGGCTGTTTGTTGTCAGGCTCCCGTAGCGGTGACCTGAGTGTGTGAACGTTGCGTCAAGAAACACATGCAGGGTCCACTGAAGGGTACCCAAAAGCTCTGAACCTCGGTGAATGGCCGGAGGAATTGCAGACTATTCAAATCGAGCATTAGTCGTGATCCGACTGGTGAACGTTGAAAGCTCTTGTAAGTACAAACATTGATTCGAAAGCGAACCGTCATCGATGTGCGCGCGCGCAAATTGCTTGCACTGTATGATCAGGGCCATGGAATCCAGGGCGACATGCGGTCGGTAGTGGAGCGACGAGTACTTACTGACGTCATTTTATCATCTCCGCATTGGTGCCGAGAGCGTGTAGGAACCGATCGAGAGGACACTGGAGCGACGGACTGTCACGGACAACGACTACATTCAAGCGAGACGTTCTAACGTATACAGTGTGCTCACCACGTGCAGGACGGCCAAGAAATTTAGACCACCAATTTGCAAGTGGTAGTATCACGAATTGAATGTGTTGCCTTTCTTGCCTGTGAGTCACGATTCTTCGCTAAGCTTCAGTCTAAAAATGTGCCACTGAATTGGACATAGGAAGACGTACCGGCGGTTGCATTGATATCGAAGAATCCTTAGTATCAGATACTAGTGCTTGAAAAGAGGCCCTCTACCGAGAGTCGACACTCGAGGACTGGACGCTCAGCCCAAGGAGGTGGAGCGGTTAGAAATTGATATTTGAGTGCTTCTTCAAAGGGCACACCTTCCCTTCCGACTCTTGAATATGCGTATTTTATGATAATGGAGAAATCAAGTGTGCGGCAGTAGGTATAGTCCGTCCACACTTAAGAATACAGCGGCCGTGGAAGTTGGAATATAGTCTTAAGATGTCCGCTAGCTATTGTCCGCGACCGTCGAAGATATGTACACACGGTCCATGTGGAAATCCAAATTCGTAGCCCCGGACGCAGAGAAACCACAGTCATCTCATTTGCAGCCCATCTCCGGAAGAAGAGCCAGAAAAAATGACGAAAGCATTCACGCGGTACGACGGGATTTTTCGCGTGCGGCAGCCTCAAGCTCGGGATAGATCCCGCTTTTGAGGCACATCGCTCTAAAAACGCCCCCCTCCTTTTGTATGAGGCTGAGGGGCGTGTCGAACTCAACGAGCTTGCCTTGGTCGAGCACGACTAGACGGTCATAGTCAATCACCGTGCGCAGACGATGAGCCACTGTACCGCCATCGCATCAGTCCTAAAGTCACACGGCATACGCAATTGTTATGATGAAGAGTCAAGCGCACCGGTAAGGAGCAACGAGTCTCCGAATTCCTCTCGGATCGTGGCCTGTATCTTCGCGTCGGTCGCGAAGTCAATACTACTTGTGGCTTCGTCGAGGATGATGATAGCGCTACGTCGGAGCAGTGCCCGGGCCATGGCGATGAGCTGCCTCTGCCCCTGCGAAAAGTTCGCTCCTCCGGGAGACACTTGCGAATCGAGGGTGAGAGACACCCTGTCTTCGGCTGCCGCATTGGAGGCTAGGGTGAGAGATGAATCCGCGGCACTGTTATCCGCCTCGCGAAGGGACGACGCCCGAGATGCCTCTAGGGACAAACTTTGAGCGGTGATTGGTTCCCTTGACAGTAGCTGCACTCGGAATAGCACGTCCAAGCATTCCGCATCAGTGTGTTCGCCTGAATGGTGTCTAATTTAGTTTCGCCACCATGTGGCCTTCATAGAACGCACCGAAGGGGTCCAAGTTGTCGCGCAGTGTTCCGGAGAATAATGTGGCATCCTATCAAGTGTTAGTGAAGTCTGTGGGAATGCAGGAGATGGCACACGCACCTGGGGAATGAAAGTCTACGATAACCAGTCAGCCATCACCTCGGTTGTATGTTAGTACTGCACTCACAATGCGGGAACGCAAGTCGTGCACGCCAATTTTAGATATGTCGACGCCGTCAATGATAATCCGGCCCTGAGCGGGGTCGGTCTGAAGATGACACTCAGTGACCTGACACCGAAATTAAGCAAATCCGTCTCGCATACAAATCGAAGAATGCTCATAGCGAGTGTCGACTTGCCGCTTCCCGTCCGGCCCAGCAGCCCCACGCGTTCCTTGGCCTTCAATGCGAACGAGACTCCGTGAAGAACTGCTGGGAGCTCCGGGGCATACTTGACGGTGAGGTCTTCGACCACAAGGAGTTGTTCCTTATTGGTGCTTGTGGAGGACGGCCAGTACGCCGGCGGACGACTCGACTTGATGATGGTGGGCGGCTCCTGCGGAAGCTGAAGGTACTCGACGACGCGCTCCACAGAGCTGCACCATGTGTGTGAGCAGTTATGAAAAGGGCGGGATATGCGTGCACGCACTTTAGGTCGAGCTCTAGTGCGGTCCAGAAGCGACACGTCCAATAAATTGCTCCCGTGAACGACATGGCTGAGGTGATACTGACACCGGCCAAGCCCGCATCGACGTACCCGCTCAGCGCAAACAGCGTCGTAATCAAGATGCCCATCGCGCCCAGCACGTCCTGCTCGAAGAGCAGCCAACGATTCATTTGCCAGAACGTATACCACATCCTTAGCATCAGGTCGACCCTCGTGTAGAGATCTTCGAGGAAGCGCTGCTCCGCCCCAAAGGCGCGGACAGTGACGATGCCCTCGAGCATCTCACCGAAGTTGGCGAAAATGGGGCTGCGCGCGTTGGACTCCATGCGCTGGACGTCGCGTGCTGTATTAAGATAGGCGATGGACGCCCGGCGGTAGAGGTAGCCAAGGATGACGGCCGGGAATATGAAGCGCGGGAACACAGCGCTGCAAAGAAAGAACTGGACGTTTGTGGCTGAAACCCTCGAGGGAAAACGTGTACGTACACTACAGTCAACATCGATACCAATAAGATGGCGAGAGACTGGTTGACCGACTGCAGCGACCCTGCGAGAGACGTGTCGAGGGTCTCGATGTCCTATAGCATGCGTCGTAAATGATCATTTGGGGACATCCTCAGAACCTCTTACCTTGCCGAACCGATTCAAAATCCGGCCGTGTGGCGTGGTATCGTGCCACCGCATCGTCGCATGCACAACGTTCCTGATCAGCGTGTCGAAGAGGATTCTGGAAGCCCTCAACGCGCCCGTGTATTGAGTAACAACCCCGGCGATGTTGACCAAACCCGTGGCTAGTGTTATAGCTGCGTATATGCCGATGTAGAAGTAGGGGTGCTGTTGAGCCGCCGGCAGGGTGAGGGCTGTTGTATTGAGCGGAAGGGTGATGTTGCGGGTAAAGAGGAAGGAAGGTGAAGCGTGTTCGAAGACTGCCAGTGGTTGCTGCACAATATACGCATCAGGAGAAGGCGGGTAGCTCAGGAGGCTTTCATCGCCACGTTCATAGGCTTCACCCCATATCTACGAGGTGTATAAGGTTCGCGTAGGAGGCTTCAAGCTGGTGTCACAGGAGAAGCTGACCTTTATCCAAATTTTCTCGCTCACAGCCAATACTTGGACCAGGACGATGAAGACGGACAGGATTCCCCACGTCCAATAAGATCTGCTAAACGCATCAGCACAAACCATTCTCAAACCGACAATTAAACGCGCACGAGGCTTTCAGGTAGGTGTTATAGACGTGCCACTTGACGCTACCGACTGCACGCTGTTCATCCTCGACGAGCTTTCTCGGTTTCCGAGGCCTCGTCCCAGAGATGTCATTAGCGTCATCCTTGACTTTGACTTCGGGATTTTCGTCGGCACTCGCAGTAGCTTGCTTCAAGTTCTCCGATTCTTCGACGTCTTTACTGAGCGCAATGTCGCCCAGAACGCCGCTTTTTTCTAGGTCCTCTACCAGACCTTGGACATCGATCCGACCATCCAGCATGCGAACGAGATAGTACGCGCCAGGGAGTACCAGTTCGACATGATGCGTAACTAGGACCTGTTGAACGTTATATCAAGGACTAACTAAAGGGTGAGAGGGATACTGACGATGGTACGGTGAGCCAACAAGGGACCCTTGATCAACTTCTCATACAAGAATAGTGCGGTGTGGCTGTCCTACAACACCTATGAGATAATATTCTATTTCAAGGCTAGAGTGCGTACGCACCACGGCACTCAAGGGATCGTCGAGAAGAACATATTTACTCGGCTACGAAAGCGTATTAGATAAAACCGTTGGCTGAACCCACCTACAACTCACGGCATAGACAGCCCGGGCTAGCGCAACGCTGAAGATAGTCATAAGTTCATTGAACAAGTCTTGTTCAAAACGGCTTGCGACTCACCGGGCCTTTTGACCACCAGATAAGCTAACACCCCTACACGACCCAGTCAGCCTTCTCATTGGCATCAGAATCCAGATCCCGCATACCTTGCACCAATCTCCGTGTCATCGCCGTCCTCGAGGATCGCCAAGTCTGGTCTGAGCGCACAGCACTCCACGACCGCCTCGTACCTCGCCTCGTCGTACGGCAATCCAAACAAAATATTCTCCTTGATCGACTCGTGACGCAGCCACGGCGACTGTGCCGCGTACGAGAGCGTGTGTGTAAGCCCGTGCTCGTCGACCTTGGACGGATTCTTCGCCATGATGATCTGACCGTCGAGCGTGGTTAGCTCGCCGAGGAGTGCCATTAAGAGCGCGGTTTTCCCGCTCGCCGTTGGGCCTGTGACTAGGGAGAGGTGTCCTTCGGGGAATAGCACGTTGATGTCCTTGAGCGTGAAACTTCGGTTGGATGGGCCGGCGGCCGTATCAGACGTGCTATAAGCAGCGACCGAGGACGAGTCGGAGTGATTTTTAGAGGTTGGAATTGTCGCCGGATCAGGCGTGCCTCCTCGAACTCCATCTCCTTGCTTGACTTCGTTCCATTTGAACGAACCGTTTACGATGCCGAGGCCCTTCGTGCTTGTCTCGTCGGAGGGAGAGGTGTGTCCCTTTTTGAGGGTGGACACTTGCTCGTCTACCTCTTCCTCATCAAGGTACGCTGAGACGCGTTCAATCGCCACTTTTGCCTATCAAGCGCGATCAAAGACGCATATAGCCACACTATCGGTCGGAGCGCATACCTGGAAAAGCTGCACGACCCAATTGGGAAGGAAGTTGAATGGACCGCGAAGCATCTGGTAGAGGGCGATCGCCTACCGATATCGCACCAGGATCAGCTAGCGTTTACTTTGAAGATCATGTCATCATACCGTGAACGCAGTGCCGATCGTGAGTTCGTTTCCGAGAGTGACATACACGAAGAACGACGCCACGGAGACGAATGTTGGGAGGCAGGTGAAAATGAGGGTGAGGAAGACGGTGTTTATGCGCGCTGCAAACCCCATCCGAGTTCTCAGTCCGAGACTGTAACCCACTTTCAGCGACGCATAGCATGCATACCTTTGACCAGCCACTGCAGCTCAACTTCGCGCGCGGCGAGGACGCGCTGGATCCAGCGGTCCTCCCACGCAAAGAACTTGATAAACTTGATCTATCGAGGGCTGTCATTCAGCAATGTACCTGGGCTAAGTTCACGAACGAAACATACCGCACCGATAAGCTCACTGAGGATACTCATGCGTTTGTCGCGTGCGGAAGAGGCTCCCTTTTGGATATCGAGGGAATTTTTGCCCGCGATGCTGCTGAGCGGCCAGGTGAGCATCAGCACGAGCAAACCGGCGAAAGCCGATACGCCTAGGAGTCTGATAGAACGCGAGCCATGGTGAATTCCCAAGCAGCAAACCAAATCGGGTCAAACTCACTGGTACAAGAAAATGGTAGCCACGAGTATCTCGCAGGGCCCTGCATACGGGCAGCATTGATCAACTCGACTACTCACAGGCGCTGTATTCCGGCAACGCTCACCTCCATAGATGAAGAACAAAGTTGAGACGGCGACCGAGATGCGATTCGCGTCGACGGCCATCAGGTTGACGATTTTGCCTATGCCCGCGCTGGTCTTCGGTTCGTTCGCCTCTCCCGCGGCCTCGGAGTTTTCGTCGGCAGACATTGTTGCCTCGTCCGTTCCGACCACGCCGGAGAAGTCTTTGCGTTTCAAGGCCTTGTCGTATATAGATGCCATCATAGCAGAGCGAACCCGTGCTGCAGCACGTCGGCCGACATACAAGTGTTGGATATCCACCTCGGCCTGGACGATGGTCAATTGTAATGACGACAGCGCTATAGCATACGGAATTACCCACTTTCGCAACGATACACAAGAACGAAAGAAATGCATAGACGAACGCGAGTGCCCGCTTTTCACGGTCCCGCTCCCCAACGGTGAGCGCATCAAGGATACGCTTCAGGAAGAACGGGCCCGCATAGTTGAGCCCGATGCTGACGTAGGTGAGCGTGGCGTCGAGGACCATGTCGAACCGGTTCGTATCCCAAATCCTCTTCAGTAGCGTTCCCTGGGAGCGCGAGAACTTGATGTGTAGGGGGCGGCCGCGCATGAGAGGGCTGAGCAGCCAGACGTCGCCCTCGTTGAGGGTGCGGTACATTCCACGATCGAGGAGAGGGAGCACCCAGCGGAAGGTCGCCCAGCCCCATACCGTGGTGTAGTCTTCAGGGGACACAGTGACGCCCTTTGGACTGCGGGTGAGCTTATCTAGACTATGGTTGAATTTGTAGGCACTTACAATATCTTCCTTTTTGACGCGACTGCTTGGGAGATCGAGGGGCATACTCATCACCACGACGAATAGACTCAGAACAGCGAGCAGGTGCGCGAGATACAGGCCTACTACCGGAAGCTGAGGAAGAGCGGTCCCGTAGACATACTGATCGTATATCCACCCAGTGGCTACTATGATGCTAAGAGCGAGATGGAGTCCGAATAGCACCAAGAGGTCGTATGCCGCCGTGGCAGTCGGGCGAACAATGGGACGTAGAGCCGCATACAACCAAGTGGCAGCTACCAGGAGGTCGAGTACGCCCGCCGTGGCCTGGGAAGAGTGGGCTATGAGAGTGTAGCATCCACAAGTAGCCCACAGCAAGCATTCTGAAAGTGACACGACGGACAAAACGAGCGTTCGCCAAAGAGGGATTTCGGGAGCCGGTTCGACCTCGGCTTCGGTTGATGCGTCCTCCCCTGCAAGCAAAGCCTCCGCTTCCGGCAAAGTTAGTACTCTCGGAAGAAGACATCCCGCCGCACGAAGCACGGCACGGATATGCGACGTTAGCGAGAGGAGGATGAGGAGAACGAATACGAAAGGGAGGATAGCTGCCCAGAACTCCCGGGTGTACAGGCTAGAAGGCGTCAAGGCCAGGGCCGCGCCGTGGTCGATCGCCATGTTGGTGTCTGCTTGTGGCACTGCAGAGGACAAATGACCACCTTGTAGCAGTGTCAGAGTACAGGAGATGGGGGTACAGAGTCGACGTGTCATATCCTCATGCGCGAACTATTGAAGGACATTGCGCCTTTGCTCGCCACTGCCGGCAAGTTTTCCCCGCGCGGGTGAAATGAGACTGAAGGCACTGAAGATAACGAAGCGCTCCATGGTGTGATGAGCGCTATGTGGGGAACGGCGAGCAAAAACCGACCGTATGAATTAGAAGGTATAGGACGTACGGCCGAGCAACGAGTGGTTGTAGTAGTGGGGGTCGCTGTACAAACCATCGCGTGTGGCGGTTAGGGCGATTTCGACTTTCCGCCACGTGGGATTCTATTTTTGGGACGTGCCACACGGCGGGCGTCTCTCACACGAGCGTCGCTTTACTCGACGCCGCTGTCGGTGACTCGGTGGGCAGCCAGTGCTGCTGGCATCATCAGGACTGGGTTACTACATGCTTATCAGGTTCGAATTATACGCGTCTATACATGAGGCTAATATAGGTTTTCGCTCTCACCCGGAACTTACGGCTCATCACTGGGATAGCATTTCCCCAATGTTACAGTTTTCTAGCTCTGACATCGATCGACCCTCTCAAGACCGTAAAACGACGAATGTTTGACCTCGCAACGACTTGCGCCGCGCTCCGGGATGCTTGCCACGTCCGACGGTGAGTGGCCGGAGTCGTCTTTCATTGATGGTTCGACATCCGGTGGCTTTCCAGGCGACTTTTCCCGGCCTGAAACGACAGAATAAGAACCCCGCGCTTCCTTTTCCCACTCGACCGTCCGCAGGTCTTCCGCGAGCCTCTACCCGCGCGCGAAGCTCTGTCAAAACTCCCACGAGCGCCAATTCCGACTCGCGCGGAAGCGTGCAGGCGCGTCTGCCGCGCCTCCCCGCTGACCGCGTCGCAAATAGACAGGAAATGGAGGCCTTTCCGTGCGCATAGCGAGGAGGCATTGGGGCGGAGAGCCTCGGGATCCGTCCTATACGCGAAGGCTCGTGAATTCACCGCGCGAAGCGGTGTCGGGGCAGATAGGGGCCATGTCGCGATGTGCGCCAGTGCGCGCCGCCGGCGACATCCCACAGTGCGGACGGCGAACTGTTCTGAACAAGGTAGGTCGATTTACCAATATCGAGCCCCGACGGGGACGTACATATCATCATTTAGTGCACCTTCTTTGGGGATGTGGGACGTCAGCAGGACTGTTGGCAGGCACGCGCAGTGAGCCTCGCCCGGGCGAGCAGCCCGGGTGCATGCCCAGAGCCACAACGACAGCCTGCGGCAGAGGGCTCCGAAACAGCGCACCTGCTGCCCGTGTCCAAGAGATCGTCTTTCAGCGATCGTGGTTTGTGATTCTTCGTCCGCCGCGATCCGTAACGAGATCGAGCCAGAGGGTTTCCGGTGCTCAGGGGACCGTGCTAGCAGGTGCGCGTGCGGGGTGCTGCGCCGACGCCGTTCCGTCCGGAGGGAATGGTGGTGTTCCCCGCACTCAGGGTTTCGGACGTTGACCCAGTGTCGGCGTACGCAGGAGCCTCCCGCTATTGCTTCCCGGCTTCCAACGCTAGCTGGAGCGCGGAGCTGCGCTGTCGTAGTCATAAAAGTCGTGCAGACAGGCGAGTTGGCAGATGGCTCAAACGCGAGATTGCCGCGCGGTGAGAAATGGGTGTCGCCAAGTGTACGCTCATTACGGGACCGCGCAACCACCCCTGCCCGGAGTCTCCCCCGCCTCTGCCCCGCACCCCGACTGCAGCACAGGCTGCATTTCCCCGCAATTTTGTGTGCGTTCCGTACGAGGCCGCCCGGGAGAAACGAGCGCCAAGGTGTGGGGGGGAGCGGAAGACCGCCTTGGCGGCGGGGTAGGAACCTAGACCAAACAGGGGACGCTACCCCGCATTTCCGACACGGCGGAGGCGCGCGCGGTGCCGCCGAAACGGTCAAGAACGAATTCAGGGGCAAAAGACCAGGAAATCGGCATGATCTGACTGGATCACGCGCCCCCAATCCGTAAGATGTATATTAGCCTCCCCGCAGGATTAGCTCCCTCCTTCCTCGAACTCTACCGCCCGCCCCTTCCTCCCCGACCACCACCACCGTCACCGTCATGGCCACCGCCGACCTGCCCGCAGAGGACACCCACCACCAGGTCCCCACCCACCCCATCGCCCCCCGCCTCAAGAACGGCCACAAGACCCCCCACATCGGGCCTCACATCCACGCCTACAAGTACCGGCCTTCTCTTCCCGCCTATTCATTGCCGCTCACCGTCCCGTAGGCACGCCCATGCTCAGACCGTCGGTCACGAGAGTGATGCCTGGTGGAGGAAGGTGCGTGCTCCACTACACTTCTAGCATGCCTCGCTCACGCGTCGCTTGTGTGTGTGTAGATCGCGAAGGAGACCCTCCACTGGGACCGCCCCTTCCACACCGTGCGCGCCGGGAACTTCGAGACAGGCGACATCGTCTGGTTTCCCGAAGGCGGCCTGAACGCATCGTACAACTGTGTCGATCGCTGGGCGTTTAAGCACCCGGACAAGGTATATACCCGTCCCCATCGCGTCTGCAGAGGGCCCCATCGTCTGGCGTGTTCCATGGGGTTTCGCGCGGAACATACATTCCGCGCGCAATCTCTGCGGACACCATTGGACGCTGCACAAACATGAGACGACTTTGGAAATGCGGCTGCGTGCCTCGGAGGTGTGCGCCACCCCGCTTCCGTGCATTTGTAGTGTCTCTTGCGGGTTACTGCTCGACCGGCACCGCCTTCGAGATCCGCGCGAGGTTCTGTTCATCATCACCCAACAGCCTACCAACTTCCGGCGAGGAACGATGGGAGAATGCCCTGTTCTCCGTCGGCCCGGTGCAGCGGGACGCGGAACGCGCCATCACGTGACTGGATGACTAGGTGTGTTCTCACCGTCCGAGAGACATATCGCGTACTCTCCTGCTCCGCTTCGTCAGAGCGCCATGGGGAACGCGGCTTATCGCTAAAGCAACATCCTTGGACGATGGCGAAATGCGTCCAATCACGGACAGCGTTTCTACGCGGATTGCGGACATGTTCTGACAGCCCGCTCCGTGCCTCCGCGGTCGTATCATCCAATTGTCAGATCCGGGCGCTCCGTTACCTGCGAGTGCTCGATAGGCGTCGTATGCTCAAATTGGGATGTCTACATGAGTACATGGCGTGCTCGCGTCTTGTCATTGCTGTTCCTACTGAATTCCTTCGCGCACTCACGCCATGTTTTCAATTATTCGTCCGGGCTGTGCTTCATGATTCCGGGGTGCTGACCGCATTACGTCGAACAGACCGCCATCATCTACGAGGCCGACGAGCCAAATGAGGGTCGCGATATCTCCTACGCGGAACTCCTCCGCGAGGTCAGCGCGGTCGCCAACGTGCTCAAGTCCTTTGGCGTGAAGAAGGGCGACACCGTCTCGGTCTACCTGCCGATGACTTGGCATGCCGTGGCGACGTTCCTTGCGTGCGCGCGTATCGGTGCCGTGCACTCGGTCGTGTTCGCAGGCTTCTCTGCGGAGTCGCTGCGCGATCGTGTACAAGACTGCAAGTCGCGCGTGCTTATCACCTCCGACGAGGGCCGGCGGGGCGGTAAGACGATCGCGACGAAGGTCATCGCAGATGCCGCCATCAAGGAGTGCCCGCTCGTCGAGCACGTCCTTGTACTCCGCCGGACGGGCAACGAAGTGCCCTGGACCGCCGGCCGCGACAAGTGGTGGCACGAGGAGATCACCAAGGTTCCACGATACTGCCCCCCTGAGATCATGGCTGCGGAAGATCCCCTCTTCATCCTATACGTAAGTCCTCGGAGGTTGGGGTACGCGAAGTTGCAGCTTCTGACCTTCCGCAGACTTCCGGTTCCACCGGACGTCCGAAGGGTGTCGTCCACACCACGGGCGGCTACCTGCTCGGCGCCGCGCTGACCGTCAAGTACGTATTCGATGTGCACCCGGACGACCGCTTCGCGTGCATGGCCGACATTGGCTGGATCACCGGCCACACGTACATCGTGTACGGCCCCCTCGCGAACGGCGTCACCACCACCGTGTTCGAGTCCACGCCCGTATACCCCACGCCCGCCCGCTACTGGCAGACGGTCGACAAGCACAAGATCACCCAGTTCTACTCCGCCCCTACCGCCATTCGTCTCCTCCGTCGCCTCGGCGAGCACCACGTCAAGGACCACGACCTCGGGTCGCTGCGCGTCCTCGGCTCCGTCGGCGAGCCGATCAACCCTGAGGCGTGGCATTGGTACAACGACCACGTCGGCCGCAAGCAGTGCGCCATCGTCGACACGTTCTGGCAGACCGAGACGGGCTCCATCGTCGTCACGCCGTTCCCGGGTGCGATCGAGACGAAGCCCGGGTCCGCGACGGTGCCCTTCTTCGGCATCGAGCCCGTCATCTTGGACCCCGTCAGTGGCGAGGTATGTTTCCTGGGCATTTTCGCCTCGCGTCCGCGCAGTCTGACTGGCATTATCGCAGGAACTGAAGGGCGACGGCGTCGAGGGCGTGCTTGTGCTGAAGACGCCCTGGCCGTCAATCGCACGCACGGTCTACCAGGACCACAACAGGTACCTCGAGACGTACATGAAGCCCTACCCTGGCTACTTCTACACGGGCGACGGCGCTGCACGCGATGAGCACGGGTACATCTGGATCAAGGGTCGCGTCGACGGTGAGTCCCGCGCTCCGTGCTTTCCTCCCCCAGCGCGCAAATGCTAATAACGCACGTCCTAACGCGCAGACGTGATCAACGTGTCCGGCCACCGTCTGTCCACTGCGGAGATCGAGTCCGCGCTTATCACCCACGCCGGCGTCGCTGAGACGGCAGGTACGTTCCGTCGTTTCGTTTCCGCACTATCCCCGGCCTCGCGGACTGACATCGTCCTGCGACAGTGGTCGGCACCGCAGACGAGCTCACCGGACAGGCCGTGTACGCGTTCGTTACGCTCAAGCCGTAAGCCCCCGTCGGTCCATCCTTGGTTAGATGGGTTGACTAACTTTCCTGGCTAGTGAATTCACGTACGATTCGAACGACGAGGCGGGCTTAATCAAGGAGCTCACGCTCCAGGTCCGCAAAGTCATCGGCCCCTTCGCGGCGCCCAAGAAGATCTACATCGTCGGTGACCTGCCCAAGACGCGTTCCGGCAAGGTGCGCTTTTCCCCCACTGCGGTGTTCCTTCGTGCCCTACTAACCCCCCTTGCGCATTGCAGATCATGCGTCGGGTGTTGCGCAAGATCGTGGCGGGTGAGGGCGACCAGCTCGGCGACCTCAGCACGCTCGCCGAGCCTGCGGTCGTCGACAGCATCAAGCAGAAAGTCGCCTCGCTGGCATAGACACCCTTTTTGCTGTGCTGAGCGCCGTTCGGGAGTAGCCCTTGCTAGTATATACTCGTATCTTGCTTCTGCTGCTAGTCCGCTAATGCTTCGTGGAGTGTAGGGGGTAGAGGGCGAGTGAGAAGATCCGACTTTTGATGTCGTGAGACTATTTGTGTATATTGTACAATACTACTGCTGGATACCAGACGCACGAAGTTATCTTGAACCACTATTTATCATCTGCGCATGTCGGCGGTGGGCTTTGTTATGTATTAGTACGGACTGGAACGGATCCTCATCGTTTCGAACGCGTTCGGCCTGTGCAATATAACGAGAGTTGCCTTCAGACGCCAAAGGGTCCACGGTTGAAGGCTGAGTATAAATGGGCAGTGATCCGCCGGGATATCTACTCTGATGCGACGGGAGTCCACCTTTCGATGGGAACCGGGCGGGTCGCTGCAAGTGCAAGTGCCCGTCAGAGATACTACATGCTTAAAGGGACGAGGGCACTTACCCTGTTGAAAGGTGTCAGGCCGGTACGCGATCATGAACCACTTCTCGCCCCTCATTCTCTCAACGCGCTTCCTGCTGAGCTTGAAGCGGATGCGCGTCTGGTACTGCACGTACTCCTGCATCGTCAGCACGAAGAACGTGCCCGGCGCCGGACCGCGTTTCCCCTCGAAGATATCCACCATGCCCTCGATCACCTTGGCCGCGGGCCCTGCGGTCGGTTGGTAGAACAGCAGCTGCGTGCGGGGATCGTACGGGTAGTTGAAGTTCATGAAAGGCTGCGTGGAGAAGTACTGCGCGGCTTGCACGTTGACCTCCCACACCCGGATGTCGTCAGGGTCGCGCGAGAAGTCTGGCGGGAGTGCTGCGGCGATGGGGAAGGGGAGGCCATAATAGGCTGTCGCGATGATGTTCTCGAAGTCGACGAGCCAGGGGTCTGTACGTACCCGCCGCGATTGCACACGGCGTAGACGCTCCTTGACGGGTATTGGCCAGAAATCGTCATAAGGAGGGATGTTGGAGACCATGCTTCCGCTGAGGACGCGCGTAATAAATTCGGACAGCCAGTGGATAGGGTAGCCAACGCGAGGCAAGTAAAGGAGGAGGGCAAAGAACGCCGTGAGATTGTGAGGGCATCGTATGTTGTGTGGGCGAGCCTTGGAGTGTCCAGGTATGAAAGTGTTGAAGAGGACACGAGTCAGCCAGGTGGCGAGCTCTTCCCGAGAAGCAAGCTCGGAGAGAGGCCTGGGTAGAGACATCGAGCCAAATACGCCTATATCCATGACTATTCGCGAGTTAATGACACGAACGCCCAGGTAACGAGGAATTTCTTTTGGGAGTAAAAGCGTGTATCTGCACTCTGAGTCAATACCGTTACCTCCAAACTGCATACCAGCATGACGTACGTGTGGAAGAACTCATCGTCACCTCCCCATACCATTGTGTTGAGCATAGAGTTGCATGCCACCGCCGCTTGAGGATCGTCTTGAAGTTGGGGCAATGCGTACACAATCATATTCAAAGGACCATTGGTATAATCCCTGGGTCATTGCGGATTAGCACTGACCGCATGCAAACGGCGTGAGCAATGGATGGGTTACCCACGGGACATTGCTGAGCCACATCCTAGTGTATTTGCGAGGGAAATGTTCCGGCCTCGTCGTGTCCGCTCCAAAGCGCATCTTTACGAGTTCCTCGGACAGGCCGCCACAAATCATCTCCACAGTCAAGTGTCCAACGAGACCTTTAATCGCAGCGGCGACCTCCTCGAAGAATGTCCCACAGATCTGAGCAGCAAGCATGTTCTCGTTCGTGCTGGACTGTTCCTTGGCGTTGGACTCGTTACGTTGATTAAACTGATTCATATATGTGACAGTTTGGAACATATTGAGTTTCATGTCTGGATAGCCATCCCCGTCTGAGTAAACGTTCGGATCATTAAATTTCGTGTCCTAACATTAAGTCGGTCAGTGATATCCTCGCGCTAAACACATCGCATACACCTACGAATAGAGTAATGTTGGGTTTCCATTCGTTCTCGATTTCGCGCAGCACCTAGCATACAGTGTCATCACGCCTACGGGAAACAACCAAGGAAAAGCAACTGTACCTTTCGCTGGAGCGCAGAAGGCGTCATTGTGAGGCTCTGTGTCTGTTTCCACATAACCTCGAAGCCGGGGTGCCGATCTAAGAACTCGTGCGGGGGTAGAAACACTTTGGTTCCTTGATACCATACTTCCTCATACGAAGGGACTTTACCAGCCCTCCCTACTTGAAGCGCAGCGTCTACTAATGACGCCATGTTCGCTTCTACGTACGCCTTACGATCTTTCATAGGCGTTCCCTTGGGGAAAAATGGCAACATGGACAGTTCCTCGGATGAGAGGCCGCGCAATATGCCCTCGATTTGGGCGCGATCGTTCGCAACCTTCTCGTCGAGCTTCCTTTTGAAATCTGTGTTGCTTCCAGGAAGCGTTGACATCGCTTGCATCTCAGGAAGATCTCCGGGAGACATATGGTCGTGCCCTTCAAGGGTCCTTGCAGTAGACTTCTTCGTTTCAATCCAAAAGTCCAGCGTAGGTAGAATTGCCGGTATCGACTCAGATACGACGTGAAGCCACTCAGGCAGATCAGGCGGGCTCGCAGCGAGACGCGATCGTAGGCTGTGTATGACGGCTTGGAGCCTACGGCACATCAGTCTAATTCAGTTCGATGAAGCTGATCGCATTCCTTACCGTTTATAACAGTAAGGGGGCATGACTGCACCACAGAAGGTGTACATGAGCGTGGCCTTGATCTCCGAACATGCCGTCGAACTAACGACATTATTGAGTTCGTCCAGTAACAGGAAGACGCACAGGTTCCTCGCAATGGTGCCATCGTGGATGTCAAGGAGCGTTAAATGGGCATTTAGCTTGATCCGCCTTGCCTTTGGAAGTCGCTGATATGTTTGGAACAAACCAGCGATAGTGCCCAGAGCGTGCCGCCCTATAATAGCCAGGGATGAGTTTACAATCACCTTTCCCTCAGGGTAGATAGCTCACCATCGCCAACACCGCCGAACATCAAAGAGATATTTCTGAGAAGATCAGCGGGTAACTTCTCAATGTTCAGAGGGTAGCGCTCTCCAGGACCCCATCCCTCAGTCAAATCGATGATATCGTCAGTCCCTATCTGAGAATCGTGAGTCGCGCGACCCGAGGATAATGACCAGTTGACTTTAGTTGGCTCACCGAGAAGAACTCTTTGGTGTGATCACTAGCTTATGAATCAGCGTTATGCCTAGGATTTGAATGTCCGCGAGCTCACAGCGGCTTGAAAAACATAGGGAGGCGAGAGAATTGACGCAAGCTTTCGTCTCCGCTTTCGGCATAATCAACAAGCTCGCGTCCCATTTGGGTCCACTCTCCCCACGTATGAGCCACCTCGTCTGCAACCCCATCAGGATTCTTTCCCGTAACAGCGTCGCGTAGAGACTTGATGTTCGGACCGTTGGTTGTCAAAACGTCGAGAGATAGGGTACGTGCGCGAATACCATGACAGAGTGCTTTTCCGAGGCGATTGGAGAGCTTCGCTACGAGTTCTGGTTTCGTGCTACTTTTGTTCTTCCGCAGCAGGGCCCAAGAACGCAGAATGGCCTCCAAACAGCTAGAATAATCTCCGGCCTCGTACAAGGCCGCGCTCAAGTTTGATGGGTACACAGGGTCATTTTGATCTGCTTGTTCAGCCTGTGCAGAATCGATTTACGATGAACTGCACGGACGCGTGGAGGGACCTTACCTCGGTGTATAGTTCCGCCGCCCTGACGATATCAATGAGCAAGATCGTCAACTGCCGCCCTGGACTTTCTACAAAAGTCAAACCCACTTTTGAAGATCTCCCTTTTTAAAGTAATCGTTCCCTTGTTTTTTCAATGCCTCAGCGTTTGTGGACATGATTGCCCTCACCAGGTAAGCACTCAGTAGATGAAGGCGATGTGAAGACGATGGGCGTGTTCAAGGATAACGCGTCGTTGAATGGACATGTATCATATGCCGGCACATACACCCGACGTGTAAGCGCCCGCATGACTAGTAACGTTGGGCCTGAATCTCATTCACTTGGGGGTGTAGGCGCTGCTTCGCACGCCCGGCCCGATTCCACCTGGCCACCATGCACCGGACATTAACACTAGATTGCCTATCTCTGTTACATACGCGGCACACGACACACGACGTATGCTTTGACCATCGTCCACTTAACCTCGTCTCCCGAAAGACCGGGCAAAGTCGTCTGTGGAAAATCGGGACAGCACGAGCGCCAAGGGCACGGACTCGCGCGAGTCCGGAGTAACAATTTGTCACTTATCCTGTCACAGACACTTTACTTACACAAAAAGTCACGCACATTTGTATAGCGCGTCCTTGTTGCTCCATCCAGCTGGAAAAGAGCTAATGTCCTTGTTCGTATGCTACAGACACGTAAATAATAGGTTTGTACCCTGCCAGTGGGGGTGAGAGGGAATGAGGCACAAGTTAAGCGGATAGAAGATAGCGCCCATTACTTATGCTGTGAGCACGAGCGCCAAAGGGTGTTCTGAGGTGACACAATAAAAGCACGTGACCTTGCAGGAAAGCTCACAAGCTGATAATCCGATTCCTAGTGGAATCGGAAGAATGCCACGTAGTATAGGCAGTATATACTATAGTTGGTTGTATGCTTCTACTAACTCTCAGTTGGAATATCTTGTTCTTGAGCCATACACCGCGGAATCTAGCGTTTCAACGCCCCAGCTGACGTCTTCGATCGAAAACAGGAGTATCGACATAATATCATTGTGAAACCGGCAGTGACAGGACGAATTGGAACCCAAGCGATACACTCCGAGCAGCACTGGCCGTATCGGGTAATGGAGAACAGTAGAAAGTATAGTATCAGCACGACGAAGCGTGATCCTAGGGGTAACGAAACAACGTCTCTGGAGGAAAAAAGAGATATCTATGCCATGAGCCTGTGGCGCTTGAGTGCCTCAACACGGTGGTCGAGACGTTGGAGAGAGCTATCATTTAGCTGCGCCACGGGCCCGGCAAACATCGCATCCGCGCCGAGCGCTCCCACCAGACCTCGTATTCCGGCGACGACGTTACGCATGGAGTTGCCGGCGGAAATAGTGGCCGAGCTGCTCAGCGCACCGTTCACCGCCACCAGACAGTTATTGATGCTGACGGAGAGCAGCGAGAGCGTTTCGCGTTCCTTCTGTAGTCCGTCGGCCTGTACACCGAGGGTACGCTGCTGCGCCTGAAGCTCGCGGATTTGCGAAGACAGGCTTGCTTTCTGGCCATTCTCACTGGTGAGCTGCGCGCGTTGCTGGTCCAGTTGGGAACGCGATTGTGCGAGCTGGTCGCGGATGGCGTGCACGGAGTTCTTTTGTGAGTCGATGTCGCGCCTGAGCGCCGTCTGGTCCACCACCGCAAGAGCCCCTGTGATGATGGGGGCGACGAAGAACGCCGCAAAGGCCTAATACTGAAATTAACCCTCTGTGTACTGGTTTTCCAAATCTCGGTCAACATACCGCAACACGCACTACATCGCGAACCTTGCGTGCTTCACGCAGTTTGTTTTCAGCGGCGGAGAGGGAGGACTGCGCCGAATTTAAGTTCTGTTCGCCAGCGTTGACCGCCTGCTCTAGCTGGGTGATCCGCTCGTGCGTGCTTCGAGTACGTTGCTCCGCTTGGACCAAGTTGGAAGACGACTGTTGCAGTGTATCCGAGATCCTTCGCGAGTCGACCAGGTTCTGGGAGATGCGGTTCCCGGTCTCCGACAACCAGCTGCTTGTAGTGGTGGATGCGGATTTCAAATGCTGTTAATAAGACGTTAGTTGGTAGGTGGCGGTTAGAGCCTGTGTGATGATTTCCTACGTACGTTCACTGCGGCTTGGCTACGTTCGAGGAACGTGTTCACAGTTTCCTGAGGATAGTTGACGTCGACGACGTCCGAGCGGAGAGGCCGGTCGCCCTGAAGTAGCGTGATAATGTCGTTGACCGCGCCCACGGACCGCTCGACGTCGCGGACTATAGCAGTCTTATCTGGTGACATGGTGGTAAAGAGAAAGGGGCCCGATGGGGACAAGCAGCCAGTAAGGTCGATACATATACTCCATAACTCACCGATTCAGCGTGTTCAAGGGTAGGTGTAAGCTTCACGACGATGCGACACTTTGGGTGAGGCAGGGCAGGGAACGAAAGTTGATATCGCTGTGCGTACTGCATAATGGGATAAAGAACCAGAACACTAGGTAGATTCTCCATATATTGAACTCTGATCGTGGCCTGCCCGACTGAACCTACGCATATCACATGAATACCAGGCACCAGTGATGAAGTGTCTATGCAAACTCACCTTCTCGCACTGGTTACAACTTCGACCCCGCGGCACTCGAAGAGAGGCTATACATATTCTCCGTCCTTGTGATCATACTACACATGATGCGGCCTATAGCATGAGCCTGTGACGTCTGAGGGCTTCTATGCGACGATCCAGCACTGCCAGAGCTCGGTCGTTCAATCGTGCCACAGGTCCCGCGAACATCGCGTCTGCACCCAGCACCGCAGCGAGTCCGCGGATGCCCGTGACGACATTGCGCATCGAGTGCCCGGCTGAAATAGTCGCGGAGCTGTTCAGCGCGGCGTTGACTGTAAGCAAGCAGTCGTTGATGGACACGGATAGCCGCGCAAGTGCCTCGCGCTCTTCTTGCAGCCCGTCTTCCAGTATGCCCAACAGCTGCTGCTCCTGCAGAAGCTCGTAGATGTGGGTTGTGAGACTCGCGCTCCGCCCGTGCTCGATGTCGAGCGTGTCGTGTTGATAGTCAAGTTGAGATCGAGACCTTTCGAGCTGGCGTTCAACGGTGGAGACAGCACCCCTTCGCAGGTCGATGGCACGTTCGATCGCGGTAAGGTCGACAGCGACCAAGACAGCAGAGACGATAGGCGCGAAGAAAAGAGTCGCGATAGCCTACGCTGAGGGTGAGTCCCTAATTATCAATATTATGAGTAGTACGCGTACCGCACCGCGCATCACCCTGCGAACGTGCCGCTGGTGTTCAAGATTCCGTTCCGCGTCACGAAGAGCGTTGCACGCCGAGGCGAGATTTCGGTTGCCAGCATTGATTTCTTCCTCTAGTTGGCCGATGCGCTCGCTTGCACTCGAAGCGTATTCCTCCGCCAAAACTAAGCTGGTGGATGACTCTAGCAACGTATCGGAGAGCCCGAGAGTCTCGACCAAATTCTCGGACATGCGTTCACTAGTTTGGCATATCCATAGAATGGTAGCATCCTTGGCGGATTGCAAGAACTGTTGGATACACGCTGACCACTCTGAAGCGTGATAGCGGGAGATACTCAGGGACTACTTACGTTCACAGCGTCTTGGCTCAATATCTGGAACAACGCAACCGTTTCCACTGAATAGTTCGCATCGACGATATCCGAGTCAAGGGGGGTGTCCCGTTGAAGCAACGTAATGATGTCGTTGACCGCGGAAACAGAGCACTCGACGTCCCGAATGATAGAAGCTTTTTCTTCTGACATGGTACCGGTGTTGCGGACGGGGATACAGTAGTGAGCGTCCATACCGGTTGGTATATATTCGTTGAGACTCACCGTTTCAGCATGGGCAAGGGGGTGCATAAGGTTCGGACGGGATAGAAACCGAAGTCCCAGTATGCTGCGGGGAGAGGAAGCCGCTCGTTGAACACTGCGGATATTAGTGCTACGGTAGAGAACCACCCTGCGCACTGAACTCTAAACCTAGAAGACGGGGCAGGGCCTCCAGTGAAGTGCATCGTGTAATAGATAGCGGATACTATACAGATGGTATCATTATGAGACTTCACGCCGATTTCCGGAACCACCAGTTGTGTAGAAGGGATATAGCGCGAAAGTGATATCCTCCACGCGAAATAGTCGGGACCGCGGGAAAAGGAGCACCTCGCCAGGATGCTGCCCGCAGCTGTTGCAGCAAAACTAAATCATCATCCTATGCTGTCTGAGCACCTCCACCCTCCGGCCGAGCACGGCCAGCGCGGTATCGTGCAGCTGAGCCACAGGCCCAACAAATATTGCTTCTTCTCCAAGCGCCTCGACCAGTCCTCGGATGCCAGAGACGACATTGCGCATCGAACGCGCTGCAGAAATCGTTGCGGAGCTACTCAGAGCGGAGTTGACCGTAAAAAGACAGTCATTGATGATGACGGAAAGTTCAGAGAGCCCCACGCGTTCGTCTTGCAGCCTGTCCACCTCCGAGGCCAGGACTTCTTGTTGCTCCTGAAGTGCCTCGATATGCGCAGAGAGGGCGGCGCTCTGAGCACGCTCAGACTCGAGTTGCGTGCGTTGGTCCTCTAAGCGTTCATGTGCGATCGTCAACACGCCCTCGACGAATGATATCCTCTCTTTTTTCTTGGCGATAGACCGCCGCATTTTCGTGGAGTCGGCGATGATGAGTGCGCCCGAGACCACGGGGGCCACGAAGAAGGTTGCGGCCGCCTGTTCATGAGATGTGAGTATCCCAGTATCGCCGCTTGCACTACTCGTTGAGCACGTACCCCGAGACGCATTGCGGTACGAGCAAGTTTGCGCCTCCCGAGCGCCTTCTCCGCATCCGCGAGGGAACGTATCGCGGTGGCCAGGTTGTCTTCGCTGCCGTCGACTTCGCTCTCAAGTTGGCTGACGCATTCCTGCGCGGCTTGACGACGCTCCCGAATCTGGCCCAAGCTACAGATCGATTCTTGTATCGCTTCAGAGATTGTCTGTGCTGCCACAAGGTTGGTGGAAATGTTGTCAACAGTCTCGGCAAGCCATTGAGTGGTGATGTCTGAGGCGGGCTGGATGTGCTGCATGTGGCGAATTAAAAGATGATAACAACAGCCATAAACGCTTAGCACGACTTACGTTGACGATGGCTTCGGTGCGTTCAAGGAAGGTATCGACTACGTCCTGGGGATAACATATGTCGATAAGGTCCGATCGTAACGGCTGTTCCTGCTGTAGAAGCACGATTATATCGTTGACCGCCTTGATGGATCGTTCAACGCTGCAAATGATAGCGGTTTCGTGGGCTGACATGGTACGGTGTCGAAGGGAATTGGGACATTGGAATGGGGGAGTGGGAAGTATTTATCGCTCTATGCAAATTCTGAACCTCGCTAGAGCCGCGTGTTAAAGCGCGTGCATGAGTTTTGACAGCAACATGGAAGGGGAATGTGCCGCGGAGACTAGAAGTTACAGGGCGGTGCGCGTGTAGCGTGCAGTGGTCTAGTGACCATTCGTCAACCTCATCTGCTCGGTGAATCCTCGAACCCGTTTCTTGGAGCATAGTCGAGTACCATTGCCTCGAGCTAATGACTATGGTGGTGATTGCTACCCTCGGAAGTTGAGGATAGATATGCTGGAATCCGATGTCGCGGTGGCATTAGCGGGTCGTTCCCATGGGAATGTCATTCTGAGAGCACAGTGCGGCTTCGAGCCAGATATCTACGTTCTTGATAATTCCAGTGATACTTCGTATCGGAGAGGCCGAATGAACGAGGGTTTTCCGCGATGGAGGTTGTCGGATCCGCAGGGATAAAACAAAGAGATATTTCAGCTTAAGCGCTCAGACCGTCCAAGGCTCACATGATTTGTCACGTGCGTGTTGTGGGAACGACGCGTCTGTAAGCAGGTCGTCCCCGGCGACGCGTCTCCAGTTGCGCGCCCTCAGCTCAGAGCCTACCAGCTAGTGCCTTTGGCCCTTGTAAGCCCTCGAAGCGCTGTAGAAGTTATGCCTCCCAGATCGACCCGGTCTAAATCAACGCCCAAGGCCAAGCCCTCACTTAGAGGAGGGCCCAAGTCCGAGCCCAAGTTACGGGGGTCTCGAGGAGCGAAGAAGGTGCGACAGGAGGACGAGGGCGAATCCGAGGATGAAGTAGAAGGAAGTATACTCGGGGGTGTAGAGGACGACGACGTATATCAGGAGGGTGGCGACGAGTCGGAGCCCGAGTCTCTCCACAGCGATGCGCTCGATGAAGACGAGCCGCCGAGCAAGAAGCGCAAGAGGACATCTTCGTCACCCAAGAAGCCCGTGGCGAAGAGGACCCTGGCCAAGAAAAACACCCCTAAGAAAGAGTCGACAAGTTCCCGGAAGAAGCGCAAGACTGAGAAGGAGAGCGAGGAGGAGGACGAAGACGACTTTGAGCTGGCGGAAGGACAAGAGATTGTTGGCGTGGTTGTGCAAGCGCCCAAGACGGGGCGAGGTAAGCGTGGCCACACGTTCGCGACAACCACATTAAAGTTGACTTGGGGTTCGACACAGTTCCGCCCGGTCAAATATCCAAGAACACACTCAACTTCCTCTCAGAGCTTAAGAAGCCTGAGTGCAATGATCGAGAGTGGTATGTGCTCAGGGATCTCTTCGCCCAGCATTGTCGACTAATTTGATGGCTTATTCGATAGGTTTAAGCTCCATGGTATCATTACTTCGTTGGACTTTCAGAAAGATGTGTTTAACACCCTTCTTCCATATAGAGCCCGTATACCGCCTCGCCGAAAGCGAGTGGAAAGCTTTCATTGAGCAATTCACCGATCTGCTTGTAGAGGTCGACCCCCAAATACCGCACCTTCCTCCCAAAGATGTTATCCACAGGATATACCGTGATGTACGCCCTCCTCGCATATACGTCATAGGGCGTTAAACACACACCTGGTTATAGATTCGCTTCAGCAACGATAAGACACCCTACAAGACGGGTTTCTCTGCCAGTTTCTCCCGAAGCGGCCGGAAGGGCATATTTGCTGCTTGTGAGTCCCGTTGGAAGATCTATATTCCGCCCTACAACTGCTGATTGTAGAGGGCCTTCTTCCCGGCAGATCATATGTGCGTACCCCGCGTCTCAATATTCGAGCTACGTAGCTAACGTTTTGCACACCCATCGTCGCGTCTGAAGATTCGGTAGGTGCATTACCTACTTCCGACCTCATTTCGACTGACCAGCATACATAGTGAAACCCGGCGGAGAAAGCCTCATCGCCGCAGGCACCTGGTGCCCTGGCAAGAATGAGCTCCAGACAATTCGGTAAGTCTTTGACCTTGCCCAGTCCACCGCAATCCTGGGCTCTCCGGATCCTCGCTTCACACATCTACCTATAGGAGCAACCTACTCCGCTCCTCCAAACGCTTCCGACGGGTCATCGCTGCACCCGAGTTCGAGGCGCTCTTCGGGCCGGCGCGTCCGCATCCCAAAGGCGGACGGCAAAACGTGTTCGGGTTCGAGGACGAGCTGAAGGTCGCGCCCAAGGGCATCGACAAGACGCACAAGTGAGCCCCAGGGCATCGGTGTGCTCATTGGATCTCTGACTGTAGATGTGGCGTAGGGACATCGACCTGCTGAAGTGCCGGACGTTTGCCGTGATCCACAAGTGCGTGTCTTCATCGCGGCTCCGGCGTGGGTCGTGCGTCCGAAAGGCGATGCAAATGCTGAGTTCTTCGGACTACACAGGTTTACGGACGAGCAGGTCCTTGCGCCCGATTTTGGACAGACGCTCGCTGATGTCGTGAAAGTCGTACGGCCGTTTGTGCACTGGTGGGCCCTGCCTCCTCCCTCTCGCAGCCATTTGTGACCCACCAAACCCGCTACGGCAGTTTGAACGACCTGATGACGATCCAAAGTGCCGACAGCAGTGACGAAGAGGACGGGGAAGATGATGAGGGTGGCAGCGGCGATGATGAGGCGGGCGAAGACTAGGACATAGGGAGGGCTTATGCAGCTCTGATCATATTCTAACGACGTGCCGCGTTTTGGCTTATTATCCGGAACTCTTCTTTGTAATGTATAATTACGTCCCACGGTTTGTTAACTACCCAGTGGGTTCTGTTGCGTGCTAATAAAGGCACTCACAATGACACCAGGCCGAATGTACGAGCATTGGGAGGCCTTCCTGGCGTAATTGATCCTCTGCTAACGTCTTACCTACCCCCTAACGTTCATAGCACCTCGCATACATAATGGGTTCACGCATATATTTGCGGACCAGTCCCGTTCGGGCACCTAGTAATGTTACAATGGTATGTTATTGTAGGAGAAGATGAGCCTGAGGAGAGCGACGATACAGACGTGTTGCTATTCGGAGAGACAAAAAAGAAGAGAGAGGCAGGAAAGATAAGAGAGGAGAGAAATGGGGAGAGAGAAAGCAGAGTATAAAAATCAAGCCCGAGCGAGGTTGCACAGCGGCATAAACAAGATATCAATCGTGATCGTCGGAAATCCATTCCGTTCGGTCGTTACTTCGGCGGCGGAGAAGGAGGGCCTGCGTACACGATGAGAAAACACGGCGACGAGCCTTCGCACATGATTAGCTTACCAAACAGGCCAGAGCGAGGCGGCATAGCGTGGTCGGACGGAAGTGGCGCAGACGGAGAGCCCATCATGGGCGCAGGGGATAAGAGAGGATTCGCTGCAGCACACCCATTCACCCGATCAGCGCTACCCCCAATACTCGTTAGACGTGGGTTGCTCACGCTTCCACTGGGCCCACGCAGGCAGGTTCACGGGCTCTGGTGCGGTAATGGCAGGTGGCGGGGGTGGCGCAGCCTGCAAGGCCTTGGCCTTAGCCTTACTGCGACGCTCCTCGCGTTTGTGCACGGTGCGCCACGCCGGACGCGCAGGGATGCCGTCGTCGATCACGCTCGGAGGCGCAGGCGGCGGCGATGCAGGCATCGGAGGCGGCTCGTCATGCTGGATCAGATGTCCGGCGTGAGCGGGGTACTGCGAGAGTGAACGGTAACATGTCGAGGGAGGCGCACCTTGGGAGCCCAGTCTGGGGTAAACTCACCGCCTGCGCCGTGCTTGGACTTGACGGCCATGAGTTCTGCGATTTCACTTACCGCGAGGGATTGGTTCGGATACAGCGCCTTTGTCCCAGAATGAGGTAATGGGCTTACTATTGCAGCTGCCGCCGCTCATCCCTGAGTTTCCCCACCTCCGCGAGGAGAATGCGGACCTCGCTCGCGAGGGCTTTGCTGAAATCGTTCAAGTACCTGCAGAAGCAGACCGTGCAAGGTGATGCTCCGACCTCCGCTCAGCCGTGTGAGGGTGCGTACTTTGGGGGTGCTCCGTAGTTTCCCTTCTGTGACATGGTCGATCGTCCGCTTTAGCGAGCTGAGAAGGTGTGGAATCGAGTAGGAGGCAAGGTAGCGCGGGCAGGGCGACGGGTGCCGTGGAGGTCGAGGGCAAGCAGGTGCTTTTATATTCAGCGTCTATTCGGACGAACACGACCGCCGCCACGAGGCCTGCAGCGCCCGAATCCTTCGACCGGGCTCTCACAGGCCGCCAACTACTCCGACGCTGTATTTGAGTATCCAGACCAGTTCCAGCAAGAGGCAGGGTGCGCCGATTCACATGTACAAAATCCACCACGTAGACGTATAGAGGTGGTCTTGCCACTGAAGTCCGCCCCGCATGAACGTGGACGCCGCTGATCCTTCACGGAATGTGCGGTATAGTTTGCAAGTTGTCTCTCAAGTATGCAGGTGTAAATAATCTTTAAGACATGGGGCGGCATATTGAACTGTCTGCTAATTTGGTGAATTGCGACGGGGTAAATTGATGCAGGCAGCAGCGAGTGCGCGGACGCTTAAGCTTCCTGTGCTGCCGTCTTCTCAGAGGTATTTTTGGACCTCACCCTGAACGTTGTGAACGTGGCTCTGGCGACCGAAGGCCAGACGTAGCTCAGCCTCGGCATCGTGCCCACAATCGCTATGATATGCCTCCAAACATACATTATCAGTGCTCCTTGTGGCTTTGTCTACAGCTTCATAATACCACTCATGACTGTTCGCAGAGTTTGCCTACAAGTATACTCTATAGCTTATTGTATTCTGAGCGTCTTGCGTCACGCTCGTAATTTCCTCCCTACCACGACGATTGGCTTATTATTACTGAGGTAATCCAGCCTTACGAGTAATAATAACCTGGGTGTAGTCACGTCTCTCAGGCGAGAATCGCAGTCGCGAGTATGCCTTGTCTCAGGTTGGGGAAGGGGAAGGTTCACTGCTTTTGGGCCTCAAGTCTTCGAGTTCAAGTTGTCAAGTGACGTACACTATGTAGTGCCGACTCACCGGAAAAGCAGATGGATTTGTTGTCCTAGAACTCTTCCTCTTCCTAACGGAAGCACAGGCCCCTCAAAGATAGTTCACTTTCAATGTCGGGCCTTCAAAGCTAGCTTAGCCATTGGCCCATTGCCTATCAGAGCTCTCGGCAGACGCCGACGTTTGGTACCGATAGGATCTGATAAGCGCTTAAACAAACGCGCCGCCGCAACCTGGAACCCCTCTCTGCTCCCTGTGCTTTCGATGGCGGTCAGCAGGTTAATAATAACAGGAGACGGCTATTTTACCGTTTTATATCTATCCGGGGTATCACTATTTCACGTTCAAACCAACTGCGTGACGGGATCGGCGCATAAATATGGGTACTACGCAAAGGATCACTGGCGCTAAGTTCTACAAGTACAAGGCGTGGAAACTCGAGGGTCCAATAGCTACATACAAAAGATAGAATAGGAAGGGAAAATGTGGGAGAGGTAGTCGTGAAATATGGGATGAGGGCCTGCGACACGTGGGCGTGGGAGGCATGAAGGGAGCGAGTTGGAGAACGGCTGCAGTAAACGGACAGCTTCCGCAGCGCTCCTCAGATGCCGAGGAAAGTTGAAATGTAGGCAGTGAACCGCGCAAACGGTGCCTTCTTCGTCTTCTTTTTCTTCGGCTGCACAAGAAAGGTCGATAAATCAGCACTTGGAGGGGTAGGAGGCTTAGTGAGGAGCACACACCGTTGGCGCGACATCACCATTCGCAACGCGCTTTGCAGCAGCAGGGGACTCCGCAGTCTCCACCGTGGGAGAAGACGTAGCACTGTCGGCCTGCAGCTGCCCGTTTTTCTGCCTGAGCTGCAGCGGGGCAGGAGTATCCTGCTGTGCCTTAGAGTCTGCTATGTGCTCAGTGAACCACTGCAGCGAATGGACGATCAGCTGTTGTGCCGTGCAGAGGATGAAGGATAGTATCCTGACCTTAGAGACGAATATCCCAGATTCCTTGGGGTACCGCTTCTGGGTGTCGTAGTCGACATACGTTAACCCGAAGCGCGTCACATATCCGTCAGCCCTATACCGCGAGGAATAGTGATCAGTGTGCCGGAAATCAGGAACACGACAAGATACGCACCACTCGAAGTTATCAAGGAGACCTGGAGGTCAAACCACATGGTTATCGAACTGTCGCCGAGGGGATGAGAGGATGCTATGAATACTCACTCCACGCGAAGTAGGCCCGGATGTCGACACCGTCTTCATTCCGCGCGGCAAGGATGGCATCCGTGTTACCCTTGAAGTACTGCAGGCGGTCGTGGTCTGCGATAGCTTGCTCAATAGGCATAGTGTTCTCATCCTTGACAGCGAATCCGTTCTCGGTCACGCTATTCAATGTACCTTAGTCTGATGGTCTGACGTATACCACGACGAAAGGTGTTAACTTACTAGATAGGGTGCTTGTATCGCTTTACAACACGGGAACGTCAACTTAGGATCGCAATTTGTAGAATTGCATACGCAGCTACCTTCCACAAGTAGTTCAGGAGCTGTCGGAAGCCTTCCGGATCTGAAAAATGCGCAGAGGAGCCGTTAGCGGTCAGATGTCGACTCCGAGCGAAACAGCGCGAAAGCGGGTCACTTACAGTCCTGCAACCACGCGCAGTGGGCTTGACGTACAACACGCGATTAGCTGACGAGTTCTCTTTGGAAAAACGTACGGGGCGCAACCCACCCTGTGTGCCGAGCTGCGAGCCGTCGGGCCGAGTGAACGTGTACTCGACCTTACCCTGGAACTCGTCGTCTCCACCAGCCTCTGCGCCCCAGCACAAGGTTCCATCAGCGAACGTCACGGGCGCCGACCCTCGGAGGGGTAGGGAGCGGACGACGTGTACTCACTGCACAGGTTCGTGGTGTACGTGTTCATGCCGTAGAACTCGGACGAGCCCTTGACCACCGCGAGTTCCTCCGAGGTGAAAACGGGCAGGCGGTCGCCCAGCATCTCCCTCATATATTCCGGATAATGTCCGAGGTAGATCGGGTCCTGTGTGCGAGGTCATCGTAATGTCAGAAACTACGCTGGAGCGACTATACGCCGGGATGCGTTGCGCTGGTGGGAGGCTGGTGCATATGCGAACGAAGCAGCGCGGTGTCGGGCGAGGGGAAAGCAGGGACAGGTACGCATCGCACGACGGAAGACGGTACTCACCGCGAACCAACCTGAAAAGCGGTCACGGTGTCAGTAGAACTTCCTAAACGGGTATGCCCATTCAGATAGGGCAACCGGGAGCAAACGTACCGATGGCAACATCCAGCGCGTGCTGTGCGGCAGCGACGTCTTTAGTGCAAAGGATGTAGAAGAAGGTGACGTCAGCAATGCCTATCATATGACGAAATTACCAGGCCGAGGGGACTGACTTTCCGGGCTGTCATCGTACGGAAGTGCGTAATCTCCGTTGAGGGTGATGCCAATTGAGCCGCCTTGGGCGGCCTTGAACTCCTCGCGGTACAGCTTGGTGGCGTATGCATGGGCGAGGATCACATTGTGGCCGACACTAGAAGTGGGCACGAAACAAGCGAGCCGACAACGTTGCGGGAGATGATGCGACGTAAAACGCGGAAACCGTGAGTAGGCGAAGGAAATAGGCGGGGCATCGTGCAACATACATCCACGGTTCCGTCGAAGAATCACCCTCTGGGGAGCGTGTTCTGTCACTTGACCGGCCAGGGGCGAACACTCCACGTCCATGGCCAAGGACGGAGATACACCAGGGCTCGTTCATGGTCAGCCTGTGCATGTGAAACGTATGGTCAGCAGGCGAGGCAACGAGGAAGCGCGAAGACCACACGTACCAGTACTTGACGCGGTCGCCGAACCGCTCGAAGCAAACCTTGCGACGGAGAGAGACGTGAGCCCCAGCAGCCATTTTACTAACAACACCTATAGAAGGACACATACTTTGGCATAGTGGACATAGTCCTCAACGATCTCCCTGTTCAACCAGCCCCCATAGCGGTCGTAGAGACCCTGAGGAAGGTCCCAATGGTACAGGGTCTGGATAAATGCCGGCACAATAAGAAGGAAGTTTATAAGGCACGACAGGAAGTCCCCTACCACAAACGGAACAATCCCGCGCTCGAGGAGGGCGTCGATCAGATTCGAGTAGAACTGGATCCCTGCCTCGTTGATGGGATCGTTGCGCCCACCGAGCGGGATAATGCGGGACCAGGCGAGAGAGAATCTAGCCGATATCACGTCAGGAAAAAGAAGGCAGAGCGGTGTACAGCCATGCCCTTACCGGTAAGACTTGACACCGTACTGCACAAGCAGGTCCAGGTCTTCCTTCCACCGGTTGTATGAGTCGGTGGCAACGTCGCCGTCCCTTCCGTCCAGAGTCTTTCCAGGGAGCTTGGAGAAATCGTCCCATATTGACTTTCCTCGGCCGTCAACGTCGGTAGCGCCTTCAATCTGAAAACTCGCTAAACCATTATTAGTACCACACGAAGGAGCCAGCGAGGCACCACCCAGGGGTCATGTGGTGCGAAGACCACCAAGCGGGTGTGTGCAGAACAATGACTGACCGGTAGCAAAGCCCCACAGAAAGTCGCTGGGCAGCTTGTTTAGTGGAGTGGTGTCAGCAGCCATGGCAGTCAAAGTGTACGGGAAACACGGAGGAGGGGCGGCGGACCTGTTTGCTCTTAAAGTGTCGCAAGGAACCAATGCCGATATCATCTCTCGAGGGCTTGGAACGGCACATCCGACCACGGAGAGCCGAGGAAAGTCCGGAGGGGAAACTGGGGCCTCTCGCAGCGCCTGTGCCAGTTTCTTCTCCATCCCGAGCGTGGAAACCGCAATGTGTTGAGTCTTCCCGCGAAAGAAATTTCCTGGCGAACACTTCAGTTCCCCGTTTCCAGCACTTTGGCGGCTGCGTATGCATTGTTCTCGTAGGCCTCCATCACCGGTGGACCGTATGCATGCGCTTACAGGTAAGGGCATGGAATTTGACTTTTTGAAACCCCCAAATTCTCCGGAGCAGCTCCGAGCGGCCTGCAGCGGCCTCGTCACCGCCTATAAGTCGCGCCGCTCCCGGACTGCATTTGAGCCACAAGTAGTATCCGCAGACATTAGATGCTGGCCGGTCGACCTCGGTGGGGCGGGTCAAGGTCCGAGTCACGGCTCTCCGCCCCAACGCCCGAGGCGCTCGTCCGCAGTGCTCACGGTACGCGCACCTGACTGCACACCGCTTCACGCCTTGAACAGGGCTCGCGCAAACTATGCGACCCAATCTAACTAAATACTATCTGAATGAAGTTCCAACGCCGTTCAAAGAGAGCTATTTCGAAGCACCGTGGCTTCCCCCTGTCGGTCACCTCATCGTAGCCACCGCCGACATTTCTCCGGGTACCCCTCCTTCGGTATCCCATATAACCATCAACAGACCATCATCTCTTCTATCATCCGATAGGGATTAGAGAGTCTAATACCGCCTCTGCGCGAGCCGTCGCACTCGTCTATTCAACGGATAATCGTCATTAACATGCCCGCCAAAGGTGTAGCCATCCTGGGCTCGGGTATATTCGCCACGGAGGGTAAGTATCTCACTGTGAATTCGATGTACTTCCGGGGATTCACCTTGCCGCTCTGTCCATCCTTCGTCCTCGCGGGGTGATCGGGCGATCAGCTCATCTCCCTGCCATCGCCGTCCTCGGCGACGCGATCGAACTCAAGGCAGTCTACTCGCGGTCCAACAAGAGCGCGTCGGCGTTCGCCCGAGACGCCCAGAAGGTCCTCAATCTCGGACACGCGCTCGACGTTTACCACGACGAGGACCAGGCGGTATCTCTCGACGTGCTGCTCTCTCGGACCGACATCATTGCCGTCATCGTGGTGCTTCCAATCACTGTCCAGCCTGGCGTCATCCTGAAGGCCCTCGCCGCTGGCAAGCATGTCCTGAGCGAGAAACCTGTGGCGCCCGACGTCAGCAAGGGCCGTGCCCTTATCAAGGAGTACGAAGCAAAGTACAAGCCCAAGGGTCTGGTCTGGCGCGTCGCGGAGAACTTCGAGGCTGAGCCTGGCTACCGCGCAGCACAACGCGTCATCCAGGACGGGAAGATCGGGAAGGTGACCTTCTACAACGCCCGTGTTGTCAACTACATCGACGAGACGTCGAAGTGGTACAATACACCCTGGCGCACCATCCCTGATGTAAGCGGCTTGCTCAATGCGTCCTGGCCTTGACTCACCGTGGTTATGCTCCTCTAGTACCAAGGCGGTTTCCTCGTACGTCACGCGTCGTGATCGAGTGTTTGGTGTCCCCTGATCGCTTTGCCTCACGGTACCCCATTTGCTTGGCGCGAGCAGCTGGATGGTGGCGTCGTGAGTCCCCTTCGGTACTGACATCTGAATAATATCCACCGAGCTTACAATTTGCCCATGACGTGCATACAAATTGCAGCACACGATTGCAGCGTTACGGGTCATACTGCCCAGCCCCTTGAAGACCGTGTCCGCTTTTGCCTCTCTCGCGAAGGATATCCTCCCGCCACATGACACCATCAACGCAATCGTCAAGTCCGTGGACGGTTCTCACGGGCTCATCGAGCTCACTTGGGGCGCGCCAACCCTTTCGCGCTCTAAGGAAGCTGGAAGCAACATTACCGTAACTGGAACGGAAGGTTGGCTCGAGGTCACTCGAGTAAACGGCGTCATGCGTATCACCGTCAAGACTATTACACGCGACAAGGACGGCAAGCTGACCGGTGAGGAGACGCAGGTAATCGAGGAGAGGGAAGTGGGCATCGAGAAGGAGATTGAAAGCTTCCTGGGGGCGATAGACGGCACGGACGACGGCATCGACGCTCCGAGGAGCACCCTCATTGATGTCGCGTTCATCGAGGCAGCGCTCAACAGCGGCGGCGCCCCGGTCGACGTGGTGGAGCTCTCCAAGGTCTGAGGCGGGGAATATCCGCCATATCCGCCACGAAGTGTAGAAGCAGTCATCTCGGATGTACCAGTAGCCACGCGCGCGTCCCCCATGCATAGCACCCGTTTATCCGCCTGCGGTCCATGCAACGCCATATCCAGACGGCCCTCCGATGCGCGCACCTCCGGGAGGAGCGTCATACCCTGCCGCAATACACAAACTCAAATACCGTCGGGAGCGCGCGCTCGGGCGTATTGCGGCAACCACTGCACTGGGGAGCCCCACACCGATGGGCGAAGCACGCTCATTCCTCGGCGAATCCGCCACGGTGATCCATGCGAAGGGGCCTAGCTAGGCGACCGTGGGCAGAGGCCTGCCGGGACTGCGCTCATAATAGCGTGCCTATGCCCACGGACATATGATTAAGGGTATGAACGGAAGTGCGAGGCAGAGAGGGCATGCCCGGGCGCGCTCTCGGAGTAGCAGGACTGTCGGGCTATTTGAGAACCCTCCCACACACGGGGACTAAGGGCACGAATGGACATGGCAAGTGGGCAGGCACCTTGCCGCCCGGGTTTCGGTATGCAGATGGGAGATGCCAATATACGTAGCCGTTGTGCCTTTAAGAACGGGAGCCATGACAAGAAAGACGTTACCAGTAACTCCCAGTCCGCACGTATGGAACGATGACTCGCTGCGTTCGGGATCGTCGACGCACCAAACATGACGGTGCACTCTAGACGCCGGAAAGCTGCCATGGCGGAGATAAGCGTGGTCGGCCCCGGGAGTGCAACAAACGCGGACACGGGGTGACCGCGACGGAACGGCCTGCGCAAGACTATTGTTAGGGGGGAGTATTTTGGGGGAAGTGCGGAGTACCGCAGCGCTACATGAGGCATGGGTCCGCGTTGACGACGATGTACGCAGAACGCGCAATAAGCCTGCGGTGTCACATTGTGCACATGAGCAGGGAACAACGCACCTTACATGTTAATAGGCAGCTTCAACCCAGGCGCCCCGCAGTATTCGTGTGGGACATGAACGCGCATAAGACGCATGCGCACGGCTGCTTAGTGCGGGAATGCCCAGCGGTGGGAGGGTAGGTGCCGTCGTACCCGGTAGTCCAACTGACAGGGAACCGTGAATGACCTTCTGTCGGCCAGTCGTGTTAAGTCGCGGCTCTCATTGTCCGGCGTCCGCGCCGGCGAGCTGAGAGAGAAAGCGAATGCATTACCGAAAGCGATCATCGTAGCTGGTATAAATAATTGCTGAGAACGCCGAAACCTCTCTGACGTCCGTCAAGGCCTGTGAACGCATTCGAAGACAGCACAACCATCAGACCGGATTCCGGGACTTGGAGAAGTAGGATTCTACGCACATCAACAAGCTCGTTGGGAAGACCCTCCAAGGCAAGGTGACACCACCTCGCCAGCCCAGGAAGCATCGCGGCCAGTCTCTCCCTTGGCTCTTGACCCGGTATCACGTCCTCCTGTTCGCTGTGCGAGCCAAAAACATTTTTGTCCACACCGCGTGAGAGGACGTCCATCGCGCTGTCCAGGCACGCCTCCAGCACGCGGTCGAAGGAGGCGGACGCTATATGCGAGCGTGTCTCATCCAGGAAGACATCGAATTTCGGGTCGTGCGCCGTCGCGAGCCGCGAGGGAATGCCGCCCTGGGTGAGCACATGCTGCAGTGTTTCCGGCGTTGGGGGAAGCAGTGTTGAGAGAAAGCTACGGGCGGTGGGTAACCGGAGGACCAATATTATTAGCGACGATAATTTCTATCAATACGGGCAGCCGGCAGAACGTACTTGATTCGGCGTTCCTTTCCTTCGAATGTGACCTCGTATTCCACCCTGCGGCGAACGTCGTTAATGAGACGATGCAGGTCGGCGGCGCTCAATTTTGTCTTCAGCGAAACGCTATAGGATGCGTTGAATGGTTAACACGATGAGATACACAAAACCCTTTGGATGGCGACGCACCCTTCGAAAACCTCCTCCACACCTCTCCGGACGCGTTCACCGACGTCCTTCCAGCCGACATGGAGTATCCACCAACTCAGCGTGAGATATTTCCTCTCCGTTTCTTCGCTGATGGTTTCAGAGTCTTCGAGCAAATCCGTCTCGTTGTCCTCCAAGCTGCTGTCTCCCCAGAAAAGCGAGTACACGGACGTACTATACTCCAGTTGCTCGCGCAACCTTTCGTCGCGCTCCTGTTGAATCAATGATTGTATATACTTGGAGCGCCCGAGCACGCTGAGTTGGATGTGTGTGAATAACGAGAGTAGAGTAATCGAATAGATGACGGTCAATGTCCGCGTGAACGCTGCAGCCCATCAGCATACATGCAAAGAGAAGGACTGACATTCACTTACTGAGCATCTTTACTTCACGCCAAAGTTCAGCTTTACTCCTGGTGACGGCGCTCCGGGAATCTGCATTGTGTTCGGGAGGTACCTGCTGATAAATGAGGGTGGGGGCTTGCATGGAGGAAAGCCACCTACGGAGATATGTGAGGGGCCAGACGCGGCTGAACTCGACATAGAGCTGGACGTAATCATAGAGTCCGATAAGTCCACACCCACACTAGACCTCGGGGACGTGGATGTGGTCCCGTCTCCTGCGGGTTCTGGAGGTGCTTGCGAAACCTGCGAAGACTGGAGCGAGGATACTTGGTCGACCCAGCTAGAAGAAGACGCCGAAAGTTCTGTGGGAGCACCGTCATTGGACGATATAACGGAGACAGAGCCATTGTCGGACCGCATATCTGCATCAAGGCCGCGGGGATTGTCCACGCTCGAAGTGACGCTCGACTCGGAGGGTGCTGTGGGGTGTTGCAGTTCTAACCGTTCTTTCGGAGCCCTAGAAAAGGACTGCAACTCTTGGGTTACACCCTCGACGTCCATGTCTTGCAGTATATGGGCACCGAGGGTAGGCAGGAGCGCCATGGCGGTAAAGGATATGTCTTGTTGGTTCTGGTCGAACCTCCTCCGGAGACTTGACAAGTACACGAGGCGTTCAGTCGACGCTCCTCAACTACACACGCGAACAATGACCCACTTGTCTCGCGCAGACCGCTCTTGAACGATGGTATTCCGGACGTCCTCTAACCGTGCGGAGACATACCGTCCGACAAAGTACGCGCCGCCGACATATGCGGCCGCTTTCGAGAATCCGCGCCGCCTCTCACCGAGGTAATTTCCGAGGGCGTCGAACATTCCGAGATGGTCGTGGCATGAAAACAAGAGGGTTGGGCGGGCGTCCCCGCATTCATCGACCCACAAAATGAGGTGCGACGCCGGGCAGGTCTCCGGCGCTGCCAAACACGTGCTCCACACCGGGGCGCTCGACCCCAACCTTTCCTTTTACCACCATCCTACTTTCCGACAAACATGGTCTGTCTCTCTCGTCCGTGGCGGAGGTTGATTGCTGGGTTCTGACACGGCGGCGCAGGGCGGAGGAGCGAGATATCCCTACCCGAAGGAGGTCTGGTCGCCAGCTGGTTAGTATTCGTGCTGTTCGTTTGATAGGTGGCCGTCGTCACGTCATGATCCTCACCGCGCACAACTAGGTGGTTGGTGGACGAGGCCGTCAAACTGGAAGTCCAACACGGCCATTGCGTTTGCGGGGATCCTGGCTGCTGCGTATGGTGTCTTCACCATCAGCGCTGACAAGGAGGTATGTGCACTATCCGTGAACCATATAGCCAGAAGTCCAGCGGATAACATTGGGTTATTGTTCGCAGAGGAGGCTGGTTCAGCCCACTCGACCCATACCTTCAATGAGAGTGCGTTCTATGCTTAGTTTTCCATGTTTCCCTTCTCACACTCTGCTTAGTGGGCGAAGGAGTACAAGGAGCAGAAAGAGGCTGCTTAGGAGTACATCACTCGTCCTGTCTGGCTACGACGTCAATGAAGACGTGGAGCATGTGCTTGATCCATCCATTTCCTTGAATGCTGCTCGTGATACTCATCCCCCGCGTTACACAAGACGCCCTTCACTACTGAGGTCAGATCCTCTCGCTCTGCGAATTCTCCGCAAGGAGGCGTGCAAGTGTGCCCAAATGGCCTTCCCTCAAGTCCCGCTTGCAACCGCCCTGTTCTCTTATCCCCCGCCCCATTACCGTGCCAAGACGAAATCGCCCTATGAGCGCTCCGTGACTTCTCTGGAAGAACGTCTGAACTATCACTCCTCTTTTGTCCGAGTTGTAGATCGGTACGTCCTTTCCGCGACAGCACCTTCAAGCTTCTCCTTCTGTAGCATATGGTAGTGGATCCATTTCTCCCCCTGTATGTAACGGCTACGCTCGGCAGTACCTCGGGATCAACCATCCAACGTCCGAGAGACAAAGCAGAGTAAAGGTACGTGCTGCATTCATTTGTGAGGACGCGATGGTCGGCCCCACGGCTTGACTGTCTCGCCCTTGTAAACAGACGACCCTAGATTCGACCGCGACATGTCGCGAACCAAGAAGTGCATTACCGTAGGGTTCTAGGGTACATATCCAAGGCCACATCCGATATCCTGCCGCGCGACCAATATTCCCATCTGACGAACTATCGAAGACTCTGTAGCATCTGAGACGACAACTCTTTCAGTGCTGCCGCAATACTGTGGCGTACGACACAGCCGCCTCGCCCTCACACATATCCTCTGCATCCAGCGTCTCCCATTCGTCCCACTCAGAATCCCCTCCTATCCGACCTGTCCAATCTGCCATGTGGTCCTCGTCTAGTGCGATGACCCGCTGTACGGTCTCGATAATCTCAAATTTCCTGGCAGCACCTGAGGACAGAGCCAACTTAGTCGCGGTCTCATCACTGCTCCGAAGTCTACACACCTTTCGGCTTCATCGGCTTTGCAATGTCCATGATGTGGACCTCCCGCGTCGCTTGCGACAAAGTCGCCCTCCGAACATCCTCGTCGACCTCCTCAACGTACTCGTCGCTCGCCCACTCGAGCTCCGTGTCATCGTCGTAGTCGACGGGGTCCAGTACCGGATCGACCGCCACCCCGCACATGAACCTGCCCGACATATACGTGTGGCCATCGTTGCGCCCGGGGTTCCGGCGGGGCCCGTGCGCCTTGCACGGGTCTGCGTGGGACGCCTTCTTCCACGGCTTGTAGTTCTTGTATACCTGGAAGTCGACGGGGTCGAGCTTCTCCTGACAGGGACATTAGCTCTGAGCCTGACGTCGACCCCAGGAAGAGCGGAGACAGTGGCTGAGGCGGGGGTACATGGGAGAGGACGGCCAGGACAGTATGGGGCATAAATTCGTGGAAGGCTTACAAGCGGCGCGCGGTGGTTCAGCTGTGATAGCGTCCCGAACATTGTCTTGGTGGCACAGTGTTCACCGTGTGCTATAGTACGCACGACGATGCTTCCCCTTTGCTTCTTGCTACGTGAGGGCATTTCTGTAGGGGGTATGAGGGGTATAGCGGCGATGTGGTGTCGTTGGTGCTACGGTTTCCTGTGTAGTGGTGGTGGTGGTGGTGAGTACCACTATCCCTCGAAGAGAGCGTGCATTTATACTAGGACGATGAGACAGGTCGAACTTGCCGGAGTCATCCCCGCTCGCGGCTGCGGTGAGCCCGCTCTTGCTGCATCATGACTGGCCCGTCTGTATCCACCGACAGCGCATGCATGACTCGAAGTGTTTGAGCGAGTCACGCCATTGTCGAGGTGAAGAAGCTCGCATCTCGTTTCGCGCTGTGTTACAGCCTAGCGCTAGAGGCTTGAGGCTGGACGCGGCATATTACGGTGCCACTTTCATACCTGTCCAACTTTGCCGGTCCCGCTACCGCGGCACACTACCTGCTTTCATGCGCTGCAGGTACTTCCAGTAACAACAACTCAGTCCAGCATTGCGGTCCACGACCGTTGTAAGATTGCGGTGCCGCTTCACCCGGGCTGTGATAACGGTACCGCCTTATTATAGACGCTGACTCCACGCTGAACGATCGGGGCCGCGGGTGGCATGATGCAAGTACCGTCGGCTTGACGCTTACTGGCACTATCCTAGGCAACGCTTCGTCAAAGATCTCGCTTGCGCTTCCCTTGGCTCATACTAAGCCGGCGTACGGGTATGTTAGATTTTTTAGGCTCTAGCACATGCAGACTCACAAACGACTAATGCTCTAGTTTAATTACGCAGCGACAACGCGGCATAGTAAAGCTGTACGACGTCAATCCACAATGTGTGTACATAGTACAGCAAGCGGCGACCGTACAAACCTGTGTCAATAGTTAACCCACCGCAATCTAGTCCAAGTTACGTATGATATGGGAAACCCATCACTGTTAAAGGCCTGGGCGTCCTACCAGCGTGGTACACAGTATAATGGTGTTGTAGCCCTTCAGTAAGACATTAGGCTATGTCTGACGTCGAGTCTGTGCGCTTGCGCGCATATCGTGCGAAGGTCGTCCATGATATTAGGGCACGAGGCCGAAGCTCGAAGACGCGGCCGGCGCCTTCATGCAGCAATCCTACCACACGTTATCCCCGTTCATCGATACCGCGCTGTGGGAAGTTTAGCTTGACAATACTCATCCAAATCCCCTGTTCAAAACACTGGTGGACTACAGGTGTACTCCGGATTGACACTCAGTCCTACTTTTTGTGCGTTGAATAAACTTTACCCGTTGTGCGATAGATCACTCAGGACTTTTTTCACACAGTCAATCCTGACAGTGTCGATTGTTGGCTATGCGTTTGCTTGATACAGAAAGCGGACAGTTCCGCACCGTCAGCAGCCACTTCGAGGTCCCGTACGCCATTCTGAGCCATACCTGGGATCCAGAGGGCGAACAATCGTTCCAAGATGTTTGTGAAATCCAAGCCTCCGTTTGGAAGGGCGGCACTACCGATACGCTGTTATTTTGGTTATGGTGCGTCAATGTATGCAAAGGATAGCCTTATATTTAACCCTTCACAGCTATGTACTGCAAAGTACGATGATAGAAAACAGCGACACTGCCAAACCGACTGGCCGACCAACATTCACTGCCATGGTACAACACTTCTTACTGCTTCGCTTCCTGGCCTTGGTCCGGCGGATCTTATCAGCCCCCGCATTCAAGGATATACGTGCAAAAAAATCTATACTCTCCGATCGTCGACTGGCAACAAAAATCCGCAGGTCATGCGCGATCGCTCGCGAGGCCGGGTATCGATACGTGTGGATCGACTCCTGCTGCATCGACAAGACGAGCAGTTCGGAACTGTCGGAGGCCATCAACTCAATGTTTGTCTGGTATCGACATTCATCTCTCTGCTTCGCATTCATGGCAGATGTGCGCGACGGCGAAGATCCAGACGCGGAGAACTCCGAGTTCCGTCGCAGTCGGTGGTTTACCCGTGGCTGGACGCTCCAGGAGTTGTTGGCGCCTCTTGTTGTGCTCTTCCTCAACAAGGAATGGAAAGTAATTGGCACAAAGGGCACGCTGGCCCAAACGATCTCGCAGGTGACACGTATACCAGGTCCGGTCTTGCGCCACCTGAAGGATATGCGGGCGTCGAGCGTTGCGCAGCGTATGTCGTGGGCCGCGTTACGCGTCACTACACGCGAAGAGGACGAGGCGTACTGCTTGATGGGTATCTTTGGCGTGAACATGCCCACGCTTTACGGTGAAGGGTGCTACGCCTTCATTCGTCTTCAACAGGAGATCCTGAAGCTGGAATTCGACCAGAGCATTTTTGCATGGTCTGTGTATGTCTTCTTTGACGAAGATGGGGATCAACAAATCCCTCGTATGCGTCACCTAAACGGCCCTTGTCCCGCTCGTCCTAACGCAGACTACGGAATATATGTCGGCCACCAACAAATGCCCGGGCCCCTGGGGATGCGCGTGCTGGATACAATGCTCATTCCTGCGACCTCACCCATGGACTTCATGAACTGCGCCGGCATTGCTGCGCTCTCGCTGCAGGAATTCAGCGAGCGTCTTGGCCTCCACATTCCACCTCCTTCCTACACTCCGTCGCCTTTCGGGATACGTACCCGCCTCCCCCTGATACCGTTCGACGGCAAATTCGCTCCCCATTCACAGGGCGCCGTTCACTTGCCAGGTGAACGTCAGTGGTACCTTGCAGTGGTGGCATGCGAAAATGAGGCTTACGAGACGCCGGGACACCTACTTGCTTTCATCTGCTGCTTGCAAGTCGCCCCTGCACAAGGAGAATCCATAACGACGGGATCAAAGCCTCGTGTTCACATTCCCATTCTCGCAGGTGGAACGTATATCGAGATGGAGAATGGCCGGCACAATAGCGTCTTTCGCACCGTCATGCTCTCTCCTAGCGATATTGCGGCTTGTCGAACCTCCATCCACATGCTGGAGGTAGACATTCCAATGCAGCCGCCGCGGGATGCCATGACGGCGGCCCACCAGCTCAGGCGAGTTATGACCTCACACGAAATCAAATTCGTTGGCGAAGACGAGAACTTCGCCCGGGCGATTCCAGCGACGATCCAACTGGCGACATGGTGCCAATCGCTCCTCCGTGAGCAAGGATTTATTTTCGCCGAGATGCCGGAGGGACGGGTACCAGGAGATGGTACGCTGCCTCTCCGCGGCTTCACTGTGTCGAAAAACGGGGCGGAAGTCGCCGTTCAGTACAAGCCGCGTATTGATTTCGATCGACAGGGAGCGTCGTTGCAGATCCGCTTCCCCATGCCAATTGCCATGTTTGGACAAGTTTTAGACTTGTTTCGTCTTTGGGGCCCGTGGCAGCCGTTGACGGAAGTCTCTCCCGTCGTGGGCATTGTCGGTGACTCTGGAGGGACACTGCGCCTCCTAAATTTCACGTTGAAACATCACTCCCGTGACGTATACCTGTTGGGTATCGAGCCCTTGGAATGGGACCACAGCGAGCAGATACGCACGGATGCAGAACGAGTAGGCGACGGTATTCCGAACGAGCATTCCGATGTGTTGTTGTTTGATGACTCCGACCCGAACACCTGGAAGGACCTCCCGAATCAACTGTCAGTACATTAGAGTATATTACGCGCGTGTATTCTCGTCAATGATGTCTTCTTGTACTGGCTACGAAACAAATCCCGTTCATCTCTGTGAGCAAGATTCATGTCTATACCACGCCCGCGGTACTCGCTCGAGGTAGACGGAGACAGGCAACGCACATCAAGATACCGTATAGTGCTGGATATAGAATTATATTATTTGGTTTACTGGATGGATGTCAGTGGGCAGTCAATCTGCAGACCGCTGAAGTAGAGTAGAGCAATGTGGATGTGCGACGTAGTGCAGACGATGAGGTATGTGCAATGCGGTGAAGGGAAAGGCAAGAAGTGCTACTAGTATACAAGGACAGCGTTGATACAAAGCGGGTCAAATAACAGAGTGGTATGCGATGCATGTAGAGGTCAAGAGGGTTTGCGGACGCCGGAAACGATAAATAAGAGCGAGCGTGATACAGGAGGCTTAAGCGTCCTGTATGTCGATCTTGACAAAGAGCGTGGAGAACAGGTACTGCGAGAGTTGCCCGTCGTGCAGAGGGAGGTGTCGATACCCTTTTCATGCTATCAGTTTGCGTCCAGCACACGCAAGGCACGTATGACTTACCGAGGTTGAGACTGCCCAAACTCGCACAGTACACCGCGAGCGGCTCGTCGTCCTCCTTGTCCTCCTGCTTAACCGAGAACCGCACGAACACGAGATCTTTCATGTCGCCAACGAGGTCGAACGGGAGGCAGATCTCCTGCTCCCATACGGGGTTGAACCCGTTGTTCTTAACGACACCAGTGCGACATGTTACAGTGCGCGCAGATGTAGCAGAGACGGCGTTACCCGCGGTCGGCGGGGAGTACGCATCCGCCGTAGCGTCGGGGAGAAACGGCGAGTGGGTCCAGTCAGGGATATGGATCGAGACCTCCACGAATGGGTCGATGACCGATTTGTCGATAATTTCGCGCCCCTGAGAGTCCTTGGGTCGCGGGAGCTGCTGAGCGGAGATGATGGAGATGTTCAGGAGGTGGTTTGTCCGTTTCGCTAGCATCTGTTTGTCGGCATTACGCAGCGCGAGCGGCTTCAACACATAACCGGCGCGGCCATTACGCTGGAACATAGCGTGGTTGATCATGTATCCAAGATCTATGGACACGAGATTAGTCAGTCATGGACGACAGTGCCCCCGAGGTTCTGCTTACCGAACGTCTGCCAGTTGATAGCGACCAGTTGGCATCCCGCAGACCAGTAACGATGCGGCTCGTAGTTCGTCGACCCGATCCGAGTGCCCTTCGGGTATGTCCGCACGAGGTGGCTGCGGTTGTGCTTGATGAGGTCCATCATCCCCTGCTTCAGCAGCTTGTTCGCCGTGTTCTCCGACAGCGAGAAGATGTGCTCCGGCGCGTATTGTTCCTTCTTGTTGAGCCCGCGGCACTTGACGCCGACGGTGTACACAAGCAACGAGACGAGCTCCATTGACATCTTCACCTTCGGCGGCTGGGCGGACGCGGGCGGAGATTGTGGCGCGTTGTGGGGAACGCCTTTCGGTGACCCGGGGGAGCGTACGCGGTTGAGCGCGCCGCGCGCCTTCTTGAACTCGGACTTGAGGTCTGTGGGACGTCTAGCAACGAAAACAGATACCAAGAACGAACTGGTACTTACCGCGGATCAGCTCCTTCTCGTTCTCGCGTGCCTTCCGCCACTCCTGCTTCATCTCGCTCCCCAAATCCGAATCGGATGCAGATGTATCCGTCGTGGACGCGGACGATTCGGAGTCGACGGAGGCTTCCCTCTCCATCGCGCCCTGCTTCTCCGCCACCAAGTACAGATTTTTCGCCTTCAGGAGCACGCGTCCCTTGAGGTCCTCCGGGCTCGGCAGCTCTTCGATCCTGGGGCGCCCATCGACTGGCGCCCAAACGAGCGCGTCTCCGAACACCTCCTTCATGATCTGTACAAGTTGCTCCTGCTGGGGAACCGAGCAGTGGATCTCTGCTGAGATGATGATGGGGTACGGGGACGCGACGAATGCGTATTTGGCGATGGCTCCGCAGGCGTCCCGGACGGACACCTTTGACGTGAACGTCCTGCCATGGTAGACCGTCGGCTCCGTATCACCATCGTAGATATCCACTACAGTAGGTTAGCGTCTGTACATACTAAAGACAGCTCTATACTCACATTCGACACTGCGACACGAGTGCAACAGCGCACGGATGTATCCTTCGACCGTACTTTCGCCGACAAGCTGGTGTCCAACGAGGTAAGTGTTGTGAGATGAAGAGACGTAGTACTCGGACATGGGCCGGGACATATTGTGGTACACCCGCCCATGCTGATCGGCGAAGGCAGAGTTATCGAGGGAAAGCAAGAAAGCCGTAAAGCCGGTCAGCGACATTGCTGCACCATCGACAGTAGGAATGGAGGAAGCCGTGCTCGAAGTGGTCGTCGCTGTTGGCGGCGGAGACGGAGATTGCGGCTGCGGTGGCTGCTGTACAGCGTCTTTGGAGACAGACAGAGACTGCATAGCAAGATCCAAAGACGTCTGCGGAGGCGAACCTGGGGCCTTTCTCCCATTCGGGGACGAAGCGTAGCGCAGGAAGATCTGCTCGAGCTCCGGCCGACTGAGAGAAGACTAGAGGCATGGTCAGCGACGCCCCGTAGATGCAGTAGGAGTACATACCTTCTGGCAGTTGTGCATGAACTCCTCGAACGCAGAGAAACCTAGCCCATCAGAACCGTTCACGAGCCTCTTGTACAGCCTGTCGAGTTCCGGGCGTGCCTTTAGGGATTTGACAAAACGCTTAAAGTCGGTGAAGTCTAGGTATCCTCTATTTTGGCTATCTGCTTGCTGTAGCACAATGTTAGTCTCGCGCTACGAATCTGATGATGTCGACATACTTTAAAGCGTCTCAGCAGATCCTCACGAGAGGGATTGATGTTCAGTCGCCTACAAAGCCGCTCGACGTCATCGAAGTCCAGCCGTTGGTCTTGCTCCTCGTCCGCGCCCTTCCAGAACTGTTTCTCCCAGACGGCCTGTCGCATGTCGGCACTCCCTAGCCCGCTCATGAGCTGTTGCCGGATGGCGTACAGCCTGCGCAGGGTGATGTCCCACATCTGGAAAATGTCCCGCGTCGCGGCGATGAGGTGTAGCGTCTTGTATCCGCCGTCCAGGACGTATACGATCGTCAGCCACTTGTCTTCGTACTCCTGTGCGAGCTGGAACTGTTCGCGGTAGTACCGGGCATCCGCGCCCTCCCGCAGCTCTTTGATGTTCTCGATCGGGACTGGCAGCGGGGACGATGAGCGATGGCGTATCGACAACGGGGACCAAATGGCACTCACTGAATCGCAGCTTCTTGGACTCCCAGATGATCTGTCCCTGGTCGGGATCGAGTCTGAAGATGTAGCGTTTCTGTTTCTTGGCGGAGACTTTGAGCATCGGCACGCCCTGCTGCAGCAGCTGCGGGACGGCGGCATCCGTCGAGGCCGAGGGCTGCGCCACGGGTGCCACGGGCTTTTCTGGCGCGTGCTGTTTCTCCGTAGCAGGCGATTCGGGCAGCGAGGCCATTCTGGTGAGAGCGGGTGGTGGAGGGGACGAAGGGACGCGGAGGAGAGGAGGGGACTCTGCGCTCGCCGAGGCGGTGTGTGCGTGGTCGACGCGTGGTCGCGTGGACACCACCTCACTCTGGGCGCGGCGGTGGCTCTGTCGCCGCTTCACCCACACCACCGGCGAGAGCGTAAACGACGTGCTCGACGCCGGCTCGGACAGCGGGTCTGGCTCCGACGCCGTCGCGTGGATGGGAGGGGGCCCCGAGGAGGGCGACCGCTTGAAGCTCGCCCGGCGCGCGACGCTCGTGCCGACGTCCCTCACCTGGCTAATCCTCCGCTTTATCGACCCGCCGAACCCCAGTCCACCGCCCTCGGTCCTCCGCCGTCGTAGGGGCACGTTCGACTCCATGAGCGAAATGGTTTCCGCTATCGCCGGCACGGGCTCGCCCTTTGTCGTGAGCAGGTTCGCTGCTCGGTGCAGCGCGCGCCGCGGCGCAGTTGGTTCCGACGACATGTCGAGGTGGTGTCTAGAGGCGGGCAGGCAGCAGCGGCGTATTCATGGACAATCAACGAGCGGAACGGACGCGAGGGCGGCGGGGGATCCGAGATGGCGTAGTTGCGGTCTTGTATATTAGTCGCTAAGAAATATAGTACGTTCATCAAGTCACTCCTCCGGTGCCGGAGCCTGAGGCCGTCCCAAACCAAGGCTATTCAAGTTCTCATGATAGCAGCGCGCAAGCGAACGTTTGCGTAAGTGTCGCCCCGGAGCAGCAGACAGGGCGGTGAAAACAATGTGAGAGCGGTGCACACAGGGTGGTGATGGGCAAGAGCAAGCGTGGCAAGCTCAACCGGAATCTCTCCAGCTCGCGGTGGACGGCTCAAAAGTGCGGCAGCAGAGTCTCTGCAATACCTACAGCATACCGCGAGACTGCGCTAACAACAGTGCTTGTTACAATATCACTTCTAGTGCTGCTGCCCGATGGCGGTTAGAAAATGACCATGCTGCAGCTGACCGGCCGAGGATGAAATTGTGGTACTCGCCGTTCCCCGCTGCGGATCCCGCCAGGGCGTTCAGGATATGAGCCGCAGACTCCGTATGCTTCGGAGGAGAGAACGAAAACGAGACGTCGAACGTGCGCGGACCCACACAGACCGAGGGTCGGGAAAGTTATGGGGTCTACGTTGTCTTTCACACCCAACAAGCGCACACATAGCTAATAAGACACTATCGATACCCGTCCTCCAAAGCTGCGATGGCAACACGAATTAGCGGCCGCAGGGCAGCCGGAAGGCATCTACTAAGTTCTGGATACATTAGCACAGCAAACCGAGATCAAAAGCGCACACGACGAGGGCGGGACGGGCGGCAGGGCCGGTCAGCACTTGATGAAGTTCCCAACAATCAGCGTCGGGATCCCATACGGGTCCCGGCGGATCGTGAACGAAAAGCAACAGTTGATGAAGCCCTCCTCGTCCGGCGGCGGTTGCGAGTCCTTGACGCGCGCGGGCGTCGTCGCGCCCGACGCGGGTAGCAGCGGCTTGTAGCGCAGCACGCACGACGTTAGCACCGCCTTCTGGTTCGAGTCGAACGCGACGTTGCCGTATTTCTGGCCAGACAAACATGGTCAGCACAGGCCCTCAAACGTGCACGCGCGGGCCGCCTGCTGCGGCGCGACGTACCTCCCAGTAGTTGACGGCGGAGTCTTCCGCCATGAGTTCATAGATACATAACCGGCCCTGTCCCCGTCCGGAGGTCAGTGTCTCCGCCCCATCACGCCAAGCCATAATTGGGAACACGCACGTCGCGCAGCATGTACCCGTCCACCCCGACGAGTTCGGCGAACTCGCGGTTCGCTTTGTATATCTCCCCCGTGCGGCGCCACAGACATGCTGGAATCGCCATGGCCGAGAACACGCGGTCGTAGTCTAGTAAGAGGCGCTCAAACGCTTCCTCTATGAAGACAAGATCCTAGGGGATGGTTAGCCTGCCGGGCGGAGGCGGCCGCTGCACACGATGCGTACTATGTCAGTTAACGACTCCGACTGAGCTATCGCCTACGCTGGGCGGTTAGACTCGTCCCAGGAAACAAGCCGTGGGCTCACTCTGAATTTCGGTCGCAGGACGGACAGGGGCTGCAGGATCTTCTGTTTTGACTCCTGCGAGACGCTAATTCGAACACGTCCATTCGTCAGTACGCTGTTGGCCGTAGGTACACGAGACTTACTTCCGGTCCATCCAGCGCGATAACCGTGCATAACCCTTCACGTAATTGTAGGGTTTAAGCAGTCCGGCCTCGTACTTGCTCCGGATAACCATGTTGAGGCGTTCGTTACGAGAACCCGAGGCTTGGTCAGCGGCAGTGAGGAAGAACCGTTCCGTTTTTGAGGGTGCAGGAAGAACGACAGGCGCAGGTTCTTCTGCCGGCTTTTCTCGTTCCGGGGCGGACGCGGCTGAGGCTGTTGTTGACGTGTTACTCGGTAAAGGGGGAGGCTGGGCGAGGTAGGGGTTGTCGACACCCAAGGCCACTGTATTTGCGTAGGTTGGACTGGACATTAATGAGGGCGTAACGGCGGGGGGTTGGCTGAAGAATGAACCGTCGTCTAATGACTCTAGGAAGTCTCTGCAGCAAAGTGACCAGTGTTAGCAGCGCGAAGTTTGGCTATAGACTGCGAGAGCCGAAGACGTGGATAGGGGACTGGAGAACATGATCAAGCATCCCCTGCCGTCCTCGGCCACACAGTTGCAAGCTGTGGGAAGTTGATGACAAGAATGCGCCATTTGCGCATAACATTTTACACAGCGAGCACTAAGGAGTAAGTTCGGCGTGAATACTAGGTGCGGTTGCTTTATTACTGATAGTCTTCCGGGGCACGATGGGTGCGCATATGAAAATATGTGAGGGCGGAGTGATGGCGTGTAAAGGAAAGGGGTAGTCTTTAGAAAATGAACACGGTCGGTGTATGATATCGCATCGTGCGATGTTGCGCACCGGCTCGAATGCGGAATGCAGTAGGAAGTAGCACCAGAACAAAAGTGATACGCACGAGAGAACCGAAAACTCGTTGCTCAAAGTCTCAGGGGGGTACATGTACCCTCCCTGGGCCATACTCATCCCCATGCCCGGCCATGTTGCGTTCATCGGTGCTGCAACCGGTATTGGACCGTACTGTCCTGTTATCGCGATAGGGAAAGCCAATCGTTAGGAGGCCACTCCACTCAGGGGCGACCGCGGATGGGTGTACTCGCCAGGGATTGTTCTCGCGACGTCTATTGGCGGATTTGTTATAGACGAGGAAGAAGTAGAGGTGGGCGCCTTGTCTTTAGCCGTGGTACGCCGCTCGTCGTGGCAGAGGTGCCCAATCTCGCGTTTTATGCTGCCGCGGATGGTGCAATGTCGCGGGGTGAGTGCGCCGACCTTGGCGAACGCTGGGATAATATTTGGACCGCACACGCACCAACGTTGACAGGGCCGACCCTCATCGCAGGTCATATGGCTCCGGCGACAGTAAAGGCAGGCATGATTTACTTTCCTCCGTTTTGATCCCTTCCTCTTCTTGCCCAGGCCGTCGTCGGTGTCGTGCTCGCCGCTAGTGTTGGGCTGCTCGACGCTCTGCTGGCGCGACGGGTCGGCGTCGATGGAGTCGGAAGCAAGGGAGGTATCGGCGTGGGCCGGGTCGGTCGAGTAGCTCGCCATGGTCCAGCTGTCGGGCGCGGTCGGGGAGAAAGAAACCAAGTTCAGAGTTCTTCTCGCGATGCTCCTCATCTCGACTCCCTGCATTTTGCGGTTTGTGCTGTAATGCACAAAGAAAGTATGTCCCTAACTGCCCCATGGCTGAGTTGGTTACAGCGTCCGACTGTTATCCCGACTATTGGAAGGTCGTGAGTTCGAGCCTCACTGGGGCAGATTTTTGGTGCAACTCTCCAGCCTTCTCCACAGGCTGTTCGACCGCGGTAATCATCAAGCATGACGGTCAGCCTCCGGCGCAATAGGGTCAATGTGTTTTCATATTGTCAATTCCCAGGTAGTACCTTCGCCTTGCAATCAACTTTTTTAGTCTGACACTTCCTCGATATAGGCTCCCCTCTCCGTAGACTCCGTAGATAAGAACCTAACAGCGGCCTCGGAAACGTATAGTTGCACAGGCAGTCCTCTATCGTGCAGTGGGACAATACCAAGCAGGTACTCACCTGGGCAACTGTAGGTGAGATTCAACTGGACGAGTCGCCGGGTCAGGTCAGTCCCACATAGAGACAGGACTATCGGTGCCGCTTCGGCTACAGGACGGAAGTCATCCCACGCCAGCTCCGGCGAGCTCATGCTCGAGTCCATGAACGCTATGCGGGGCCCGCGCACGAGAACCATCGCTCCCAAATGGCGCGGGAACAAGCGACAGATGCACGACACTGCCAGCTGCATCCCATCCTTTGACACCAGGGTGAATTGGCACCAGGGGTAGGGCTCGCGCTCTCGTCCGAGGTAGCGCAGCTCGGATTGGATGACAGTGTAGCCCTGGTCCCGGAGATAGGATCCACACCATGGTGCAATGCGGAGGGATACAGGGATGTTGCTCGCGCGATATGGAAAGGCAGGAGCGAGGGCCTTCTTGAATCGATGTGTCACAGCGAGATCCATCTCGGAGGGCCGCATAGAAATGTACACCTCCTCCACACGGATCGACGAGCGAACCGCGGCGATTTCGGCGAGCGAGAGGATGATGCAGCGGAAGGAAGGTTTGCGCCAGCCCCTGCGCATGTCCGAATCTGGTAGAGACTCGGTGCTGACTTGAAACCCCCCAAAAAGTATAGGAAGTGGTGCGTCCAAGGCGGGCCCCATCTCGTCGTCCTCGTCGCTTGTGGAACCGAGAGGGAGACTACACAACACACCTAACAGATGATCCTCTTGGCTGGCCGCCTTGTTCTCGCACGCGAGGATCGCAACATACCAGTTCTCGGCATGTACGGAGAAGGGATCACCTATCCCAAGTTCACAAGACGGCCTATCATCGAGAGGAATCAACGGGAGTGTAGTGCGTATTCCGAAGGGTGTTGGGGTGTAAGTGGGCCAGGGAAGCGCAATCCCAAGGCGCTCGGATAGTTGCTCAGGTTGAAGACTCGTAGTGAGGTCGCACAAGCAAAATTCCGCCGGACACAGAGCACAGAGGAGCTTGGAATTGGCAAACCGCGCTTGCTCCGCGGGACCACTGGCAATCATGTAGTCGGTGGTCAACGCACGTCCTGGGGAAGGGCGCAGATCTTCGAGATGCAAAGGTTGCATCCGTTTGTCCTCGGTAAGCGTAATGTAGCGCATCCAGGCAAATATGGTTTGGTCGTATGGCGGGGTCATGAGGATATGTTCCTGGAGTCGTACGAAAGCATTACCCCCCTCTCCGTAGAGGATAGGCATGTAGACGCCAAAAAGACCCATCATGCAATAGGCTGCATCTTCCTCTTTCGTAGTATCTCGTTCGGACGCCCATGAGAATCGTTGCGCAACACTATACTGCGTAAGAGGCTTCCGGTGGGAAAGGATATCCGTAGGAATATATGTGATATCTGAAAGTGCGTTCAAAAGAGTGATTTTCGTGCCGATATACCGCCAGTCCTTCGACAGGAAGACGACGGCCTGGGGTGCGATTAACTCTTGTAGTGTCCACCCCCGAGTGAACCACCGACTGCGACTAAACTCGGACTCCTTCGCCCTAGGGTCGTCGTCGCGCCCAACGTCGCTGAGGAAGACAAAGCAGACTGACGACTGGCTGTACCATTCGTACATTGCATTGATCGCTTCCGATAGCTCCGAGCTGCTGCGCTTGTCAATGCAGCAAGTATCGATCCAGAGGTATTGGTGCCCCGCTTCGCGGGCAACAGCGCAAGCCATGCGGATCTTTTCCGATAGCCTAGGATCGAAGAGGATGGATGGACCCTTATACGAATACTGGGGTATCCACGACCCTAGGACAGGTAACCTGCGCACATGTTGGAGGAACGGGCTGATAGCATTCACTATCATCGTGAAGACGAGCCCTAGGAGACATCTGTGGCTGCAGGTTAGCTTCAGACTTCAAGTTGACCGAAGTACGTACGATAGCCAGAAGATCAATGTCTCGTCGGCATGGCCTTTCCAGACCGACGTCTGTATACCACGTACTTCCAGGTACGATTGCTCCCCCGCGGAGTCCCACGTATGGCTAAGGATAGCATAGGGGACGGCAAAATGATTGAGGACAGTCCGAAACTGGCCTGTCTCGGTGTCGAGCAGGCGCATTTGAGCAGCCGATCTGACGCAAACGCATCGACTATCAGTACAAATTCCGATAGCTCGATTGGGGTTTGAGAGGCGACTCGGCTTACCTGTCTAGTGGCAGTAGTAGTGCACTCTAGGTAGGATGGGGGGGCGGAGGTGGAGCACGAAGCCGATGCTGAAGACGGTGGCCACGGGCCTACCCAATCTGCAGACCACGACCTGCCCGGCTGGCCATGGGACTCGACTGCCGCATCCCCACGCGCCGCCTTCATCTGTAGATTTCCGCGGCGAAAAGCATGAACCGTTCCTCCTAGTACGTTATGCCAAATGCGGCCCAAAGCGCCTCTATCACGGTGTCCGTCGCCTACAACGGCGGCAAGCAGGTCGAACTCTGGCGCTCTGAAACTCCCATCTCTCTCTCGATTGCTAATCATCCACCAAGCCTCCAGTCTCGACGTAGCGTACATGCGTCCAAGTTTGTGAGTCAGCGAGACAGTTGTGGGCTCGGATATGTAGCTTTGCGCTAAAGAGTGCGATATGTAGGCCTATTGTGGAGACTTCAGCTTCATCCCATGGGGAAGCAGATGCGCAGACACATGTACAACGGCCTACTTACTTCTCGACATCCGCACCCAGCAAAAGGTAACGATGCCCCGCCATAAATGCAGAGACACGCTGTACGCCGAGACGGTAGCCTGGCTGGAGATGATCGCGGAACGCAAGCTACCTTCGAAGGCAGCGAGCGCTCATTTCAGCCACGGCGTTTGACGAGCCAGCCCGACCGAGAAGGGTAGACCATTACTGCATTTTACGTCCTCTCTCTTTTCGTGCGACCACCACCATGGCGAGCAACTCTGCCACGGCCGCTACCTTCAAGCAACGGGGAAATGAACTCTTTAAATCAGGCCAATTTGTCGGGTAAGCTTTCGGTCACTTCAACTTACCTGCCTCTAGTCCCATAATTGTGCGTTAACTGGTGGCTCTAAAATGCCATTTTGCGCCAACCTCAGGGCTTGTGAGCTGTACGCAAAGGTGAGCGCTTGGAACGATTGATCATACTGATTTCTCATCTCGCACACATCGAAATGAACCCAGGCAGAAAAGGCCGACCCAGCCGACCCGGTTTACCCGTCGAATTTGAGTGCAGCTCTGTATGAGGCGAGAGACTACGCTGGCTGCGTTGCGGCCGTCTTACGCTCATGGAAGTTACTATCTACACAACAAGAACCGAAACGTGACCTAGTTTTACGACTCTCCAGCCGACTCGCCAAGGCTCTTTGTCTCGCAGTACGCGCGGACCCAGGCTCACGAAGCGTTTTCGAGTCGCGCGAGGCCGACATCGAAGGGCTGAGAAGCTTTTGCTTCAAGTCTACCTACTCTGTGGGGGCTAGCTCAGAAGAGATCTCCCGCATGTGGGAAGATTGGGAAACAGCCAAGGGCGAACTAGCCGACAGTCTACGGAAGGGGTCCGCCTGCTCGAGCGCGCTGTCACGGCTTCCTCTGTTCATGAAACCTTTGTAAGTAGTGTTCACTATTCTATGCTTGACGTCTCCGCCGACTATTCCAAGGGATGATGCGAAGGAGTACTATTCAGTATGTCGATTTTCCTATAGCATGATGACCCAAATGCTTAAGTCTACTCTGACAGATCGGACACGACCCCATCATTGACCTCACAGCAGGGTGGGGAGAAGACAGCGGAAAAACCCCCTTGAATATTGATAGGCTCTCCTCGGAGAAGCTGTCCCGGATCTCGTTTCTCTATGGAGGCGTCGGTGACGGTAGGTTCAGGTCACATATTAGTCGATCTGCGCTCATCGACAGGAACAGGACGACACGCGCTTGGTACCGTGGCTGGGTTATACCAAGCTTATAAAAAGCTGCCCGGCTCGAAAAAATCTGTGTTCCGTGCACACCTCACGCTTCTAGATATTCACCCGACTGCAATCACCCGCGATTTGTGCATGTTAATGCTACTTCACGAACTGAAGAACGCTACCGACCCACTCGCACGAGCCGAGATCAAGGCTACGCTCATGTACTGCTTTTGCGGTGCAGTAATGCCGGGCTATTGTTACGACCGGTGAGTTTTGGCACCCCCTGTTCCCTAGGACGTTGGTGACGTCAAGAGCTTGGTAGCCTCATGCAGGTTGTAGATGACCTGACTACTCGACTCTCCTCGTCGCCTCCCTCTATTCCGGACTTCTTGCACGTAGAAGCCAACTCAATTTGCCCTGTCCTTGACGCCCTCGACTACTGGCGTAGGACGCAGAAGCCGACGCGCACGATGCTTGAATGTCACCAGTACTCCGATCCTCACGAACAATGGGCCGCTCGCGACATGGCTATTCGTGGAGGGGGCGAAAGGAGCGGCCTCCAAAGCGAGCTCAGAGACCGATTCACCGAGCAACGAAGCCAGATCGAAACCATGTTTCGCACTCTCCCAGAAAACCAGTTGCTGCAGCTGCCCTGGATGCCACCCGAGATCCGCACGGGGCGAGACGCGCGCAAGTTCGTGGATTCGAATATGGACATGCTCGTGAACATGATCCAACAGATGTCTACTACTGGAAGAGTCCCTACACATGAGCAGGCGTTTTACGAGGGTGTGAAAGTCTTCTTTCCCTCGCCTGAGCTCTGGGGCCGCCATCCCGGCTTCAAGCAGGCGTGGGAAACGTTCATGGGTGGGGAGGACATCAGTCGCGCCACCGAGCGTAAGGTCGGATACCCATTTAGCTGCTCGGTTCTTGTTGCTGACCAGAATGAACCCAAGATTTCGGCGCACATAGAGAAGGAATGGAAGACGAACATCACCCTTTTCGTACGTGCTGCCACTATATTTCTCCGGAATTCCGTATAATAACGTGCGCGTCACGATTTAAGGACTCCTCCTACAGTGACCCTAGGTATCATCCGGGGGGTGACGGTTACCCAAATATGACTGGAGATGTGTTCGAGCCCGTTGGAATTGTGGATGAGTTCTCGCGAAGGGGCGAGCCATCCAAAGACAGTCCCGTCACGAACGAGGTGACAAGCACTGCATGGAATGCGTTCAATGTCTTCCTCGAAGAAGTTGCAGCCGCTCTCAAGGGTCTATATGGCCACCTCACACTCGAATTCATTACCGGCGGGCTTTCAGAAGAGTTAGCTAAGATGAGGTACAAGGGCGACATCACCCGCCCAGCAACGTTCCCGAGGGAGTACACGAGGATGTGGCTCAGTAACGTCCCGTGAGTCGCGACTTCACTTTGCGTTAATCCATGAATGCCGTCTCATCAACGCATCCATAGCGATTATACTCATGGCCCCATGAACATGGCCATCTACGTCGTACCGAATCTACAAGATGACCCGCAAGCGGGCGCGTCATGCAATTGTCTCCTTAACACTGGTTCGTGGGTTAGCGATGATCAATACTTCTATACGTACGTAGTATCCAGCCCTGCTACCATTTCCGGTGCTTGACCGCATCTAGATACTCTCAACTGATCTCAAAGGACGTCCCCCGTTTTCTCGGCTGCCGTGTTATCAAGTCTCAGGCCGTCATGGAGGCTCTCGTCCTGGGAGCCCTTTCGCTTCCACGGCCTCTTTCTGAACTCGCCACACGCGAAGAGCTCACCACCTGGCTCACCCGCGTCCTCTTCAACATGCTCATCCCTGGACGCAGCAGGCCGTCTCCGGGGAACGTGCGCCTCCCACACACCCTCGTCGCATTCTTCGGGCTGCTCATGCATCTCCACCGAGTCGGCTTCCCTGCGCACTGGCTGTCCGAGTTCCTCGCGCGAGTGCTCAGCGGGAGCATGGTATCCGACATCGCCCCCTACGCGGACATCTGGCCCATCCCTCTCGAAGACATGCACCGCCGAGTGTCCTCGCGGCGTGTGCGCGTGGACCCGTGGCTCGTCGAGTTCGAAAACATCATCGCGACGGCGTACTACGCCATTCCCTTCCCCATCGCTGGTATACTGCCCGCTGAATTCTCGCGAGATTTAGAGGATATCCATGTCTGGGAGGTTAAAGTGGTGGCGACATACCCCTTCTCGGCCGTGTGGGGTCCGATGATGGATAACGCCTCGCCGTATGAGCCCGTCACGCGACTATTGTTCTACAAACCCTCGGAGGTGTCTCCGGGTAGGCTGATCCCCGGCATACGGGATGTGTTCGAAGGGAGACCGTCGCCGGCTCCTGGCGCCTTCTTCGTCTTGACGGCGCAAGAACTCGTGCAATTTGAGAAACGCATTCGGTTCAGGCTGAGCCGTCGACGTGTCGAGAGGATGAGGGCGGAGAAATGGAGTATGCTCGCGTACCGCCAGGACAGTGGCCAACAAGGTAAATGTTATCCACGATGCAGTTCATGATTCAGAAAACTGACGTGGTCCACGAATTTCAAGCTACTCGTCCCGTGCCTATCTCTGCATGGACCGAAGTCGAAAACGATGCAAGCACGACCTAGCCTCGGAGGGTCTTAGTATCCTAAGTAAAGTCATGATCATCGATATTAGCAACAAAGCCCCAGCAGTGCCTCGTATGGATTGTCATCGAAAGAAAGCAATGTATCATAAAGAATAAGATAGCTAGCTTCGTCAGCATTCGAAAGTAAATTTCACAGGCCACTTTCACACGCCATCCAACCCGACATTCGTTGTTGACGTATCCGTGTCCGAGCCGTGTTGGTAGCTAGTCACTGTTGGCCGAACAGGACTAGTTTTCCGGTCAGTATTCATACATATCGCCCATGAAAAACGACAGACCGACCTATGCTCATCCCCGTCCGTTTCATTGAATACTGTGAAGTGATAGGCCCATGAGTTCATGCGAAGCTAAGAAACGGCTGCATGGCCGATGAGTGGCACTCACTTCGAAGTTCGCGCCGTGCACGACGAGCAGGTCCCCATGGACAAGCGTGACCATGAGCGCCTCTTCAAGCCGTTTGTTCTTCGCGGAGCCCCTCAACGACTTAGAAGACGAGCGAGAGCGGCGCACCGGGGCGGAAATGGTGTCAGGCTCGTCGATGTATTCGTCGTCTGAATCGCCAGCGGGGGTTTTCTCGGCCAGTTTTGAGCGCGGAGTAATACCGCGCACGGGCGCGCTGACCACTTGGGCGGGCTGAACACCCTTCGTTGCAACGGTTGCACGTCGCCAAAACGTAACTTCAACGTCGGCGCCTAGACAAAGAAGCACGACCGGGGACCTCTCCGCAGAGAAGACGCATCCCTAGAACGGAGCCTGGTGTGAAACACTCTGCGCCAGAGGCAACTGTCATGAGCATTTACCTTCTTGTTTCCGGCTGTACGCCAGGCGCATATGGTTAATGAGTTGATGACTACCTCTGAGTCTGCGGAAGCAGGGTCCACCCGACCACGTAGGCGCATGAGGTCGCGAGCGCGACGCACGCTGTCCGGTGCATCTGGGGACCAGACCCCAGCTGCAGCTTGCCTACCGGAAGCCCCGGTGAACTTGCAACCGTAGTATGGTCCTACATCGGCAAGAATTTAAGTCATATAATAACGAGAAGAGAGTAGTGGCTGGGCACGCACCGATCCCGCCTCCACCCCTTCCCTTCGCCACGAGCTCAGAGACGAGCTCTGTATCAGCTTGTAGCGCGCAAAAAAGTTCCGTGGGTTCCGACTGCGGACCAGGTCGGTTGCAAGTGAAGACGTGATGCACGGCTACTGCCTTGCTCATGGCATACGAAAATATGCGGAGGCCGTCCCGACCTTCTGCTGACGAGCATGGCACCGATTCAGGGTGTCTGTCCCAAGGGAAGGCTATCGGGTCCGTCCCGCGTGGCTGTCGGACGTACTCGACGGATATCGGAGAAAGACCGTTAGAAGACTAACAGGACACGAAGTGAGGGGGTACTGTCAAAGGCACGGTACGAGAGTAGAACGCACTGAACAGCAGTCACATTTCTGGTAGCATAGGTTCTGTTGTAGATTGAGCTTGCCGCAGAACGGACAGTGCCAGCCTCGAGGAGCCTGGACGTCAGCGTCGGAGCATACGATCTGTTCTGGAGGCGAGAGGAAGTGAAGCGGGAGGAGGGTATATGGGTGAAGTACAGGCTCTATGTCGTTAGTTTGACGAGCCGATGGCAAGGAAGGAGCAGGTGTCTCCATCCACCATGGCGTCGGTAATGTGCTAGTCGTGGTGTAAGAATCGCCCCCCTCCCCGCCAGGTGTCCATTCCAGCCGAAAGCGCCAGGTTTTACGGCCGTTGATGAGCGTGATCGGGGGGTCGTCGCTCACTACTACTTCCCACGAGATGTCCTGTTCGGAATCAGAGAGAATTGAATGACAACGCTTCCAGCTAGTATATCGTCGAGCAACTCACATCTGCTTGCACGCACACATCTGTTATGAAGAAAAACCCGAGAAAGGCACAGCCGCAGCCTTCAGGCAGGGCGAATGGTGCCAGTGCGGCGCTTTTGCAAAGGACGAGGCTGACAGGGATGCCCGCAATTTGTGAGCCTAGCAAGGCCTCGATTTCCAGCGGTGCATCTCTCGGCGCCAATGCGGCAAGAGCTGCTGTAGGGGGTCCGTTGTACGCGGGCTGAGAGAGGGCTCGAGTTGGGGGGCCACTGCTATGCGAATTGTGTTCACTAGCGCCATGGCTCGGACCTTCCGAGACGAAACGGAACATGCCGTCTTCACGCTCGACTACGGCCGGAATAACTTCTGGCGCAACAGGACCCCTTGGTTCCTCCATAATCAGCCCATACTTCGCATTAAGCATATCGCCTTTAGGGCAGGGAGGGAATGAATCGGGTAGGCGGCGCCTGAACGCTCTGACCCTGAGACCATAACACATGTGAGATATCTAAGACGGCCCTGAAGCGGAGAAAACGGAGCACATACATCGACAGCTCGATCGTCTTTCCTCCGTCCCACCTGTCTTCTGGCCAGACGGCCCCGTCGACGAAGAGAGTGGGTGACTCGCGGTTCTCAAAGACGATGTTGTCTTGCGTCTGGGCGTATTCTGGAAGTATTCGGCAAAGCTCCTCACGATTCTGTAGATGACGTCAACGGCGAGCCGGTGTAGCGAGACACGCATTTGACTGACTGCTGCCCAGATGCGAGGCTTTAGCGAGCCGTGCAGAGGTACAGTTACAGGAGCGCCGGAGGCCATCAAGCTTCCTCTTTCGGGAGGGCATATCACTCTCCATTCGAGTGTCTCTCGCTCCAAAGGTTTGATCGGTAAAGTACCAGTAGTGGGTTCCGACCCTGCGCGCTCGAGAATCAGCGTATATCTACAGATCGCACGGAGGGAATCTGCACTACTTTTACTATTGGATTTTGGGGGCGCAAGCAAGGGTTGTTTGACAGCCCGCGCCTTCTTGGGTTTCGGGTGATTCACAGGCTTTGCTGATTTCACTGTAGCCGCGGCTCCGTTTACTTTGGCAGACGAGCTGCGTGTTCTGGGAGGGTCCCGAATCACTGGTATGTCTTTCCGCATCCTCTTTGACTTCGCCGCACTGCGCTTCTGCGAAGCAGGTGGCTGGGATACTTCCTGAGTTGTGGGGGCGCCGAGAGCGGTACCTGAAAACACGCCTCGTGAGTGCATATCATACGCGATGGATCGTATTCTGTAAGCGAGTTCATGAACCGAAGGTGCTAGTTCTGGGCCAGACGTCGGTGAGTTCAGAAGAGGCAGCCCACAAATTAACCGAGCAACATCTAGCCGATGGGGATTCGGAAGACGTTGCACATTAGGAGCAAGTTCCGACCAGCTATAAATGGGCGGCCGGAAGGCAGGGGGACAATCTTCAGCAGTGAAGGATTCGCAAAAAGCCCCCGGAGGTTGCAGGCTCGTAGCAGTATAATTCGAGCTCATTGTAGACCCCGAAAATGGAAGCTGGATGGGTGGAGGGTCGGTGGTGGCATGAAAGGCAGTCACATATAAATACAATGCGTAATCTGCCGTCCGAGTCCGTACGTTGAGCGCTTTATTAGTATAGATCGTAATGAAGAATTTGGCGTACAAGCAAGGTCATCGCTGAGAGCATGCCATAATACCGTCGAATCAAGCAGACCACGTGGAGCTCCCTGCAAAACCAGGACCGATTTGACGTGCTCCCGAAACGGTGTGCTGGGGGCGCATGCGGTCCCGGGCGTGTTGACAGACATCGAGGCGAGCACATCCACTGCTAGAAAATAGCCGAGCGTGTGTGAAGGATGGGTTCCTGGTGCAAGGGCCGGGCGTGTGCGGAGTGCTGCCGCGCAATTCCAACACCACGTGACTTCGTCCACTTAAATCCGCCACCTAAAGCCTCGCAGAGCCAAATGTGGGAGAGCAGGACAGCACCTTGTCCAGTGAATGACGAGACTCCGGGGTCTGCCTGGGAGTCAAACAGGGCCTCGAGCATATGCGTTCAACGTCTCGTCGCGAGCTGTGGTCCGACCAGACGTTCAATGCATAAATAGTCCAACGCGTACCGCGCTGAAAGAACCCTATCTAATAACGTGCTCTATGCTACAGAATTACCTGTACATTATTGACTACGCAGTGTCGCCTGCTCTAGAATCACCACAGCGCAGCACTTGTTATGAAGCGTCGGAGGCTGCATGCGTCTCCAGAGTGGCATTCCACTCAATCACCTTCGGGTGCGCCTTAACCTATGACGGGTTCGGGCATCGTCCGTCAGCCACTAGACCAGTGGATGCACAAGACGACGGAGCAGAACGTACCTTCTTTGGGTCGAAGCCCAGGACCTGGAGACCATCGAGGGTCGCGGCCCGAGAAAGCGCAACATAACTTTGCCCTAGTGCAAAACACCCTCGTCAGTCCTCGATGCCTTACGACGAGTAAAAACACGCGTCTCACCCTTCTCGAACACGCTCCTCAAGTCGAGCTTGACATGCTGCAGCGTCTGACCCTGGCTCTTGTGTATCGACATCGCCCACGCGAGCACGAGCGGGACCTGTACACGCCGCGCGAGGAGCTTCCCCTCGTTGTCTTCCACGCGAAACTCGTCCCGCACGACGAGCACAATCTCCGTGCCCTGCGCCGTGCGGAACTCGACAAGCGGGTACCGCTCCTCATCTTTCGCCTTCCCCTTCGGCGCCGGACTTGGTTTCGCGTCCCCTACGTTCTCCTTTCCTGCAGGCACCGTCTTGTAAAAGGACACCGGAGTTCGTCCGTCCGGACCAACCTGCACGTTGCGCACAGCGCCACCCACTTTCGACTCTTGCGAGCCTGCGGCAGACTTGGGCTTACTACTAGGACCGTCTGTCCCGCCAGCGACGGAGACAGGCGCGACGCTTGCCATGCAGCTCGCAATGGTGAAAAAGCCGAGCACGCGGCCGACACTCCCATTGACGAGACGCTCGTCGACGTTCTTGACGAGCATCACCTGCGCACTCGCCTTGAGCACAAGTTGCGCAGGTACGACCATCTGCTCGAGCACCTTCTGGTGCGTACCGGTGTCCCGCGCAACGAATGTACGCGGTGCGCCAGGTAGTGCCGCGAGGCGCGTGCTGTTCGCGCGCTCGACTTGTGCACGGAGTGGATAGAGCTCCGTCGGGAGAATACCAGAGGGTAGGGGAGGGAGGGCGCGTGAGAGGGAGGTAAACGTTTGTTGGGCCGACGGGGAGATGGTTCCCTTACGGAGTTCATTAAGCAATCCAACGAACTCTTGAGACAACCATTACTAGACAACCTTGAGCGTGTAACTCAGAACTCACGTGTATCCTTCTGCCGATAGACTTGTGTGAGCGTCACGGTATGGTCAATGCAATTTTTCCATGCCTCGCTCTCAAAGGCAAAGAATGGTTCCTCTCCGGACTTCGTGACTGGCGGAAGTTGGAAGAAATCTCCTGTGACCACAATCTGGGTACGCCAGGTCAGGACTAAACCACCAGGTTGTACGATTCGGCTACCTGAATACCTCCGAAGGGCTTGGGCGTCTTCTTCCGTAAATGGCTAGCTAGTTTTGCGAGCGTTTCGAACAGGTGCCCATCGACCATCGACACTACTCGGAATTGTCATCATGAGTACGCCCACCGTCATACCCGCGTTGAAGCCACTGACCCTCATCGATGATCAGGACCTTCGTCTCTTTCCACCGCTTAAAGGCAGGTTTGCATGTCTTGATACAAGGAATCTGTCTATCAATGTTGTGTTGTCCGGGAGTTACGGCACCCCATGAATGGATCGTCATGCCTGAGGATGCAACATATGTGAGCTACCTCAAATCATCTTGCATTGCACATAGACGTACCACCGATATTCGAGGCAGCCATTCCTGTGCTTGCCGTGACAGAAACTACTTCCGGGTTCTTGCGATACTTTCTCCGAAGCGCTGCTATGATCGCGCGCAGGAGTAGCGACTTCCCGGTTCCTACGTTCAACCACTGTAAGCACTAAATTGCGGAACTCGCAGGCTCATTGTTTTGACAAGCGTCGCTCATAAGGAAAACGGGGAATGGCATGGGCCCTCATGCGAGTTGTTGGCGCTCACACCCGACCCAAGTTCGTTGTAACGGCCTAGCCACTAACGCATAAATCGGCTTCACCCAACATCTTTGGTCCCTCACTGCCAGAGTAGCGTTGATCCGTGAAGGCACACCAATAGAACTTCGGAGTGCTCAAGTTTTGCATAACGGACACGCATGTAGTATTGGTCCATAACGAAGGCAGATCGACTCACCTGCCGCCCCAGTAAAGAACACATTCTTCTCTTCCTGTACAACCATCTGTAGCACACGTACTTGCTCTTGATTGAGCGAAACGTGTTCGCACGTCGCATTTCCATCATTTTCGCCCGCGAAAGGTATGGTAACTTGTGGCGAGAAGAACGTGTCGAGTGTCCTGCGTCTCTTGTTGCTCCCTTCAGATGCGCCCTTTCCGTCGTCGATACCACCCGTAGACTTGCGTTTCCTCGCGTTCGTCGTCTTCGTTGCGAGCACAGTCGTGCTCCTAGCCATCCTACTGCACAACTCTGCTTCCTGGAACCGCGACCCGCCCAAGCGATAGGCTGGAGAAGAAACTAGAGCAAAGGATGATTCGTGGTCGAGTTTAAGAGGAATTAGCCGCGTCGCGCGGTTTGACGCTCGTTCTTGTCGCGTTCGTATCACGTGCTGCGAGGTGCTCCGATTAGACGCCCGAAAGGCTGAACTTACATTTGAAGTCACAAACGTTGTGGTCGTCCAAGCTCCTACGACAGTCGAAACTTCAGAGGTTTAGCATGGAACCTGAAGGACGGCCGTTTTTACGACCGGGGATTCGCAGACGCGTTGAGGCTGCTAAAAGCTAACTCTAGCCCGTGTCACGGACAAGTCGTGCTAGAACTCGGCTCGGAGGCATCCGAGTCAACTCAACCCAAGTTCAGTCATTTGTAGTCGTTCCCTCAATATAGACGGGCTTGGGTAAAATCTCCGGCGCATCGTCCTTCACAGCAGTGCTCTTCGACAATAGATTTATAATAAGTTGGACTGGGGCCAGGGTATCATATGGTACTCGAAAGACTGATCGTATACAAATGGAAGAACTTCATCATTGCGGCAGAGCATGGGCGACATGGACTGGTTGTGTTTCGTGGTGCTCAAACTGCGCACTGCCAATGTATCCCTTAGGGGTAGCAGACGGCAAGGGACCGGTGATCAAGCTAGCGGGAAAAGTACAGATCAGCATTTGCAATATCAAGGACGAATATGTTATGCTTACTTGGGTTTTTGCCATTGCCTATAGACAAAATAGGCCAGCCCAGCTTCGAACGTGCCGAAGAGGGCCAGAGACTACGACACCAGTTTTAATGAGCGAGCACTGGCAAGATCGCCATAGGTAGGCTGTACAGAACACTCACTGGTGCACGAGAGATAACCAGGAACGGAAGAGCCATTAGATACACGGCAAGGGGTTTGATCTTTTGCAGTCAGGAGAATGTGGAGGGCGGTGTGAGCGTCGTATTTTCTTGGGCGGTTGGAAAGCCAGCTGAAACTCAATCCCATTTATACTAGCATATCTGTGGGGAACGTGCGAGAGGCACGCCTGAGACTTACTTCACTCGATGCCAGTCGGAACACATCGACCCGCCTCGCGAAGGCCAGCCCACGGCCCACTGCCACGGTAGACGACGGAAACCACGGCCAACAAACCGCAGAACGAGGTGCACGATGCCCGCAGAGTCTCGGGCGGGCGATGGAATAGCCCAGCCACTATCACGTGCGGGTCGTAATGTTCTGGGCGCAAGAACTTCGTCGAGATCGAAACCTGTACTACCACAAGCACAAACACACTGAAGACTTTCCGAAAAGAGAAGTTCCTTATTTCAGTGGCGTGCAACTGGAAAACGAAGAGCACAGAGCACATCTGAGCATTCAATTACCGACATATGCCATATCCAGGGCAAGTACGTGTCAACATGATCATACCTTTGACTTTGGTCCCATTCACCTAGTAGAATCCCTGCTGAAAGACTGAGCGCGAGTGACCTACCTCCATCAAGCTTTGACTGACCTCGCAATATGTCCGACGCCCCGACTTGTCCACCCTCGAATATTCGGTAGACGGGGAAACTCGTCCATCACTTTGCCATTTTTCGCTCTTTGAGTCGGGATGCCCTCAGGCCAAGGGCGTCGGCATTCTAGCTGAGCGTGTGACGAAGATCCCGGCGCCGATGGGGAATCTGTATCCTCCTTCAGATCGTCCATGTGAACTCCCAGGGAATATATAGGGTCCGAGCCATGGAGCTTGGACAGAACGAGGGAAAGGATCCACTTGTGGCGAGACTTGTCCTGTACCGGGTACTCCGCCTTAAGCACGCAAGAGTCCTGCATTCCAATGTATGCTCCCATGAGACTTTTTTGGAGCGTTGTACCCTCCACAGAGCCACGGTCGGAGTGGAAGAAGACTTTGACGTTGTTCAGTGTGGGCGGCGCCAAACAAAACTGCCTCATCGTGACTTCGACCGTCGCCACGTGTTCCAGACCAGCCGTCTTGGGGTCGGCGTGGGGAAGCGACTTGATTACGCCGAAGCGGTGGACGTCTGCCAACCTGCGAGCCCGGCGGCTCCGCTCATAGAGGTCATCGACAATCTCTTGCTGGGCGGTCTCGTATGACACGGCGAAGCCGCGCTTTTCTAACGCCAAGCGACAGCCCTCCTCGAGGGCCACCAGTGTCTCTCCAACCCCGCGCCCTCCTGACGTGTTTGGGCCAAGATCTACCCGGACATCGCGAGAGAACCAAGGAGCCACCAATGGGATACGCGAAATATGCACCTCCTGAACCTCCACCGCCTGACGGTACAACACCGGTTCGTACCCCCACACACGGTCGCGCTGTCCAAGCGTCGTTTCGACAGCCTTGACGTGGCGCTCCGCTTTCAACTGCGCGCCCTGCGGGCGGTCTAGCGTGAGCACAACGAGTCGTCCACATACGTCCTTGCACTGTAGGACAGCGACGTCCGAGAAGCGTGCGGCGACACCAAAGACTTCATACAGCGCCATCGTGGGTGGATATGACGTGATTTCGTGAGGGATAAGTGGAAGCGCCGCGGACAGGCCCGATGTGGTGAGAAGCGGCGAGGAGAGACGGGAAGAGGCGGGGAGACCGAGGCACGACAGAAAGTCATTTCGGTGGAGGAGTTCTATATCTCCCGAACGCGCGAAGCAGCAGGGCGCAAAAGCGAGGAGGCTGTCAGGGTGGTCGTGTCCCTGGTGATAGTGCCAAGCGAAGATACTTTGATCGTCTGTTGTGCGCAATATCTCCTCCTGTAAGCGGAGGAATGCGCGCGGACCTTCCCCATATAAGATCGGCATCCGCACGTTGAAGAGGCCTAGGAGAGAGTACGCGAGATCTTCTTCCGCTACCGGTTTACGTCGTTTCGATGCCCACCACATTCGTCGAGCAATGCTCGCGTCGTGCAAGCTTTTCTCTCCCCTCAGGACCTCCTTGTCTATTCCAGTCAGAACTCCGATGGTGGTAGCGAGCGAGGCCTTCGTGCCTAACACCGACCAGTCCTGCGCCAGGAAGACTACATTAGGGGGCGCACAAAGCGCTAGGAGAGTCCAAGGGTCTTTATGCCACTCGCTTTCGCGGAACTGGTTACATTCAGGAAAAGACGCGGCTCCATCTTCATTTACGGGTGAGACGTCCCCGAGATACGCATAGCAAAGACCGGCACGGCTGTACCAGTCCCATAAATCGCTGAGAGTACGGGCCAGCTCGACGTCATTGGTCCTGTCGACGCAACAGCTCGATATCCAAACGTATTCGTAACCCGCGCCGGCCGCAAGTTGACACGCCCTGCGGATCTTAGGCGACACAGGGGCGTCATCTAGGATGGAGCTGTTTTGCAGGCAATGTTTGGAGGCATGACCTTCAGGGGTAAAGGCAGCGGCATTTTGAACTCGAATAATGTCTTGGTAAGATTGATCCTTTCCTTCTCCCACGACGTGTGATACGATTGCATAGGAGACGTCGGCAGTCCGTTCGAACCAACGGAAGGCCCCAAAGCGGGTGTTCAGGAGTCGCATCGTAGCTAGGTGCTACTTGGGGTTCCACACCTTAATCGGCTGTAGTTGGGTCAAAGTATGGATTAATGTGGGCAGCATTTTGGGCCCAGGGGGTGGGTCCAATGAACGACTCACCTATTGATGTTGTTTATCGGACGCCAGTATGCTAGACGTCCCACGTCCGCACTTGACTGCGTGTGAGCAGAGCCCGCGGTCGAGCCCCAGAGTTCGCCCTCATAAATAGGCTTCCAGGAGCATACAGTTAAAGTGGCGGGTCCTGTGCGGGGCCTCTTGCGCCGAAATGATGGCTAAGGTCCCTTCTCGGCCCCGCTGCTATCTCACGAATAGATTCTCTGCATATTCATGCGGTCTGGCAGAAGAGCACCAGGGTACGAAAGCGCAGAGCGAGTTCTGTCCAGTACGTTCGTCCCAGAGAATGCATCTGCAGAAGATCACGGGCCATAGGCTCATGACGATGGTGGAGGCTCGGGGACAACCAGTAGGGTATGCTGTCCAGGCCTCAACGCAATGCGGCCATTATTAGAAGCCCACAGGCGCTTGTGTTTCGGCAGTTCTGTTGGTCTGCGCTCAGTAAAGGGAATCCTATCTGCAAAATCCACCTGTGGAGCATGCTGTATGTTTTGCATGGAAGATGTGCACCGACGTGCAATAGCGAGCCAGGACAGGTGCCACAGCAAACTCGGACACGAGACTACGTATACGTAAACGCATAACCACGAGATGCGTACTGTATCATCATCAGGACAGGTCATTTCAACGTCGCTTCAATGGGATGACGAGGGCCGAGGCGGATAGAACCAGCATGAAGGAAGGGATTAACGAGATGGCGAGATCACGGGAGCGTACAGTATGCACAAGACAGTTTGTGATATGGACAACAGGTAAGGACGAGAGACGATGTGGTACAGCGATAGGGATAAGTGAAAAGTAAGTAGTCAACGAACACTATTTATGGGAAAGGATTGTCCAGAGGGCGAGGGACGACCAACGGGTTTACGATCCTAGGTCCCCTACCCGCGTCAGTGCCGCTCTCCGTTTCTTCTTGGGCGGTTCCTGCACCTCGTCCCGCGCACTCGCGCCTGTTTCGGTGTTCTCCCCAGACTCTCCGCCTGTACGGGCCCCGAGTACGTTCTCATCGACACTTGCGGCGGGTGTGAGGGGTGGCTCGGCACTCCGCTTAGCCGGTACAACCGGGGTGACGGGGGAAAGGACAGGTAACGCAGTGACGTGTGTCGAGGGGGTTGACAGGGGCGTCGCCACGGTGGAGTTAGTGAGCGGTAGAGAATGGTGGTGCGCGATGGACTGCAGCTGGAGTGTGTGCTGCTGCGTGTGATGCGCAGAGAGGATCTCATCGAAAACCACCAAGGTGCAGTAGCCGTCGCGCGACGAGAGCATCAGGCATTGGCCGTCAGGCGACCTACATGCAGCATGTTAGTCCGCGTGACACAAGACATGAGAGGACGGGAGTCTCACCATGACATGTCCGTAAATTCATCATAATGTAGCTTCGTCAACAGACATACGGGACCGGCTTGCTGCGTGTCGTAGATCATGACTGTGTCCATCGTGGCCACAGCATACAACATGCGGTACGGCAGCGAGAATATGGACGCCGTGGGGGTAGGGGTTACAATCGGAATAGGTGTGGGAGGCTTGGATGCCGCTGGTGTGGGTGGTCGCATTGAGTCTGAGGCCGACAACGCGGGCGAAGGCATCATAGATGCTTGAGGGTTGATGGGAATTGCAATACGGGGTGAGGGCGCCGCAATAGTAGACGCTTGGGAGGTCGACTGTTTGACAGGGGATGCGAACGGCGTCTTGTCCTTGTCGAGAGCAGTCGGCGGAACACCAACGTCGACGTCGACAGACACTTCCGTATCCTTCTCCAAGGTGATTGTCTTCGGCTCGGTGTCGCCCGACGACACGTTTGGACGAAGCTCGTAAAGTACCGGAGAGAAACGCACGGCTACGCTCGCCTTCTTATGTCCGGGTAGACGCGCGATGGGTGGTCGGGCGAAGTTGGCGCGGGAGTAAATATACACAGACGATGAACTGTCTTTGGTATCGCCTGCGTTGGGGTTGCCCTTCCTGCCCCTCGACGTTTCACCAGATTTCGAGGTTGCTGAGGGGATTACCGAAGGGTCTTCGAACTGGCCTGCTGGCGTCAGCAACAGACCCCCATCAGGACTGAAGGTTAGCCGCCGGAAGAAATTGGTGAAGCTCTCGTCGCCGTAGAGTTTCACTGACGCCCATGTACTAGACGCAGCGGCGGGGGGCATACGAATCGCCGGAAGGGCAGGCATTGGCGAAGGGGAACGGCCATAACGGCTGTAGTTCGCCGGGGAGCTAGGGGCATTTGATCCGCTGAAAGATGAGCGCCTCGAGCTGGGTCTTTCGTATGGTGGTGGGAACATGGTCATGGAGGGCGTGCTCGTCACCGAAGCCGAAGGAGTCAGTAGCGCACTTGGCTGCTGACCAGAGCCGGAAGCCGCGACCTCGTCCTTGAGTTGCTCGCTGACACTGGTGATTACTGACTCAGTCTCGCTCGCGGTGGACTCCCGTCTGAAGGGACGCGGTCGGCTGTGTGCGCTAGGTGTCCGACTATGGCGGTGGTGTATCCGCGTGTTCTTGCCAACAGCATGCACCTCCAATGACCCTGCCTTGTAAGAGATGCTGTAGATGTGCATAGAGCGATCACTGCTTTGTGTAGCGATGTACTCGTTGAGCGGGTCCCAGGCAACACCTTGCACGTAGTGGTTATGCTCCGCGATTTCATGCACACATTTGCCTTCGTTGCATCAGCGGCCTTGATTTCTAACCAGGGAGAACATGCACAAACCTTCGCTGGCGGTAAATATGCGCGCGCAGTTGTCTGTACTGCCCGCGATAATGTATTCTCCAGTAGGGCTCCAGGCGAGGTCGTACACCTGCATAGTTGTACACCTTACGAAACAAAATGTTATCAAATGGGCACTATGTGCCACAGGAGTACATACCGGAAGGTCGTCCGAGGCTTCCAGTGCTCCTTCTCGTATTGCATGTCCTCAGGCGTCAGGTCGCTGCCGTAGCTGCTAGCATGAGGACTGTTGGTAGGTGACCAGATAATAATCATCCCATCTGCAGAATGCGCGTTGGGACACGGTTTCAGATCATGTAGCAGTTCACGTACCGTCTCCAGCGGAGGCGATTAGGTCTCCTATGATGCGTGTCAGAGGGGCTCAGTACGCGTTGTCGCCCAACTCTGCTCACCGTTTGGGCTGAAACGTACAACATTCACTGGGGCAGAGTGTCTACTGAGCGTCGCGAGGTACTCGACGCGTGGTGGCCGCGGTGCGGGTGGCTCAGACACGCCGTCCACGAGCGATTGTGGCAATATGTTCGGGTGGACCATCCATAACTTGGCTGCTGTCGTCATCACTTCCCACTACGCAGAAAGCGTACCACTTACTCTAACATGGTTGTCCTCGCCCCCTGTCACAAGGCGGTACGTCTGAGCGGCGAAATGCTTGTCCTGAGACGGTCGAGCCTTCTTGAACGGTACAGGTTGAAAGTCGCAGGTGGAAATGGGCTTGCTGTCGTGCCAGCGAATCTCAAGGGTCCGTACACGCATGCTGGGGCCGTGCCAAAGAACGTGCTGAAGAGGGGGAAAGGGGAATGTGTCGTCGCCGTTCGAGCCCAAGCTCGCTGTGGCGGGAGCGATTGCCGAGGCGCGCAGCTTATTCAAGTTATTGATCGCTTACCTACTCCTTCTAATCGGGATTTACCGTCATCTAAACGAGGTAAGTAGTTTCTCTTATGTATTATGTAGCCTACCCCCCAGGTCTTACATGGTGCAGCCAAGAAACACTCACAGGGCTTGCCTTCATTACATTATAAGCGCACAAGACGGCGCAGCCCAATGTCGGTCACAAAGCTTAAGTAAATCACTTCTGAGCCCAAGACTAGAGGGATAATGGCCGCCCTGAACTCGGCGGCACGCATTGATGTGCAATAACGCTCTAGGCATATCTGCATTTAATCGCCAACATAATAACCGTACATACAAATGGGGGACCGATGTGTTGTATACATGAACCGCGGGGTAGATCACGACAGGGCGTCAACAAGCCGACCATACCAAAGGTCTAGCAATACGAGGGAAGCTCCAAGAAACACGAACTAAGATTCAACGCCGGGCTACCGCGCTCCGACGTTCAGGCGGCGTTCTGGCGTGTCTTGGAGTCGAAGGGGAACTCAACGACAGTGAAGCCGGTGACAAAGTTGTCGCGGTCGGGGCGCTCCTTGCTCGAGACAACGCCAACGAAAACGGTGCCGCTCAGGCCCTGGGGAACCTTCGTCTTGTTGTCGGTGATCTTCGTGTACTTCACCTTGAGCCCGTCAATCCAGGCTGCGTAGAACGTTGTCTTTTTCGCGGACTTGAGCGTCACCTCGAGCGTGATGGTGTCGCCCGCCTTAGGCTTGCTGTCGGACACCTTGAGACCTGGGAGCGTTACAACGGGCAGGTCGGGGTTGGTTCCGGGGCAGTCGCCAATGTAATCGCCTAAACAGAATGGATAGTAAGTGAGCGACTGGCGTGCGCGAGTAAAGACAAGGACTACGTACGAATGAGAGACCAGGCGACACTAGGGGAGATCGGGGTCTCGAAAGCGCCGTCCCAAGGCTGGTTCTTGAGGACGGCGGACGAGATCCACCCGGCCTGGCGGGCCTCTGTGGCAGCGATGACCTATCCAAACCAAAATGTGAGCATGCGCAATGTGGTGATGGATAATGTGAACGTACCGCGCCCGTATTCAGGGTACCCTTATCATCGATATGGCGAGCAAGGCCAAGGTAGGCGCCCGCGCTAATGCTCTCTAGCTTCGCCGCGAGCTCGACGAAGGACTGCACGTCGGTATAGCCACTATGTTAAACGGTGAGCTTTTAAACATCAGGGAATTAAGGGTGGAGTGTTACTCACAAGTTATACGAGCACGCGGCGGGGGCATCGTTGCCGAGCTCCTCTTGCAAAAGAGCGACATGTGTGGCCTCATTGTCCGCAATTTGGCGGAAGCGGCCGCGCACCCATGACGGGAAGCCGGCCTGGACGAAGTCGTCCTTGGTGTACTGCGCGAGCCCGTCTGCGAAAAACGAGTTCTCGAGGTGCTTGATAGTGAGGGCGAACTGCAGGAGGCCCTTATCTATTTACTAGAGAGATCAGCGCACACGAAGGACGGAGGGTGGGAAGATAGGCGTACCGTTGGAAGAAGGAGCGGCGACAACAGTAGACGCGACACCAACAAGCACGAGAAGAATGGCCTTGGGGAACATAGCAATTAAGGGATAGAACGAGAGTGGTGGAAGATCGAGTGTCAAAGTGCGAGTACGAGTGGACGGGTAGTGGAACTCGTGAGGTGACAATACGGGGCGAGAGGTGAGGGGCTTTATACTCCAGGAGGTCGAATTCGGTCCAGCGTATGGCTAGGGCTCGACGCATATCCGCCCTGTGGTAGGTTGGACTTACACCGCAATGTATCCGTAGAACGCAGAGCCCAGATGGCGCAAGACCAATGAGGATGGATAGTATGAGATGGACGCTAGAGCCATCACACTCCGACATAGCTGCTCGAGCATCCAGAAACGCATCTAGCAGGTGTGACATACTGAACTCTGCGATGGGTCGCCAGTATGAGCGATGCAATGCAATGCGGGACTGCATTATTCTTACTGAATTGGTATACATACCACCCGAGACTTGGCCGTGTGGCATGTATCGCACGGGTGCGAAAGTCAGCACTTGACCTGATCCCGAACTAGACTGACGCGACCAACAATGTTGAATGGGCCACGGACGTCCAACGCAGACCTGCGGAGTATGGTAGCAGCGTCGTGAGAGAAAGAGGAAATAAATTACTATTTGCTTCCGGTCGCCAAGGCACGACCTGTCGGGTATCATGGAGTTTGCGGGGAATTGTGCCTGAACACTTGCGTACGGATATCCTTCACTACTGGAACGTTTGAGGATTGCAGTTGTAGGCCGCATTGAAGATTGTGCAGCGGGCCATCGGCATGCATTTGTTCACATCTCAGAGAGAGTCCAAGAATGTTGCCACTTGGTAGATTCCTGGGCGTTGGCGTTCGCTTCCGCGCGACGACTGTCCAAACCTAGCCTAGCCCCTCATGATAGAAGTATAGCCTACGCAACGTCAATGCCATAGGGATGACCGAAGAGACGTCGGGAACCACTCACGATGGACGAAATATTATGTCTCAGCTGGCTTCGTTGTTCGAGGATACGCTCCTGGCTTGCGAGAAGGCACCGTGCCTGTAAGCCCAATACTTCTTCCCACGTATCCGTTCTACTGACCACGATACAAGAATGTGGTAGAGGGACCCATAACCAATGCGCAACAGGGCGAGGATGATAATGTCCCGTACAGGGTCTCGGCCACTCGGCCTGGCTTCATTCGCGACGTCAAATTCTAAGTTAGTCTTATTGTCAGCGACTGCCAAGATCGACTTACATCAATGCAACGGATCACGTTAGGACTACGATCTGCTGGTTTCATGTTGGTTCAAATCGCTGAGCATTAAGGGCATAATGGCTTGAACTGAAAATTGCACAAAGCCGCATGTATTCAATGGCTACATCGTGAGCGCGGCGTGCTGACGGAACCGTCAGCCATCCGGCCTGGTGCGCCACAGCTGAACGGATAGAATCACCCACAAGAAATAAGGCACTCATCCACAGACCGGTGTAGGGAAGACTTTACCGTAATGTCATACACGCACTTTATGAAGGCAGGACCCCTGCGGGACCCACGGGAAGTGCGAATATCTTGCGGTCGCCGAACACAATATACGAAAATTCGTGGAAAGCCACTAAACAGAAATTTGCGCATACGCTTATCATAGCGGGAAATCGAGTCCCGAAAGAAGTGGCCATACCGACGCGCTCGATGCGAAGAAAAACGGGTCTCCAAGTTTCTCACCACTGTCTGAACGTGTCATTACGCAGGACATGTTGAAGCCGACGACGGACCTGACACCCCGTGAGGATGAGTCACCAGTCCATGAAGCCACAAATCCATCCAGGCTTGTGGACGTAGGGGGCAAGTACTCGTCACCCATGGCATATATTCAGGACATGATGGTGTGGTGGGGGCATGCGTCATGCGGGGACATGTGATGTACATGTAGCGGTTTTGCGAGTAGCACAACAGATAGGAGGAAGAAGGACCCAGACAGATCAGAACTGCAAAGTAATACACAAGCGTTAGTATTCAGCAGAAACCAAGAAAGACGTAAGGGCTCACACGAAGGGGCTGGAAGAACCACTTGTTCTTCCCGCTCGTGTACCGGTCCTCCAGCAGCTTCTTGATCTGCTTCTTCGAGTCCTCCCTCTGCGACACCTCCTTAAAGGTTTCCGGAGCGACGACACCTTTGAGGCCCTCCAGCTCAAGCGCGTAACGCGTAGGGAAAAGGTGGGAGTAGTTGACGGTCTATGCGCGAAGCTATGAGCCGCGTAATAACACGCATACCCAATGGCACGGAATACACACCTTGATGAAAGGCTTGACCTTGCTCCGCTTCGCAATCTTCTTCGAGCCCATACGCTTCGTTACCTTGAGGGGGTAACGCTCGATGCCGGCAACGATCGCATGGGGGTATGGCCGCTCCTTGGTACCCTCGTCCAGCTGCTTGATGATGACGACCTTCTTGCCCGCTTGGCGGCCCTGGAGGACGATAGCGACCTGTTCGTGATAAAGTTGAGCGTCCTGGCATGGTACCAGCATCGTTCAAAACGCACTTTGCCGGGCTTGTAGACTGTGTGGAGTACCGTCAGCATCAACTTACACGCTAGCAGGACAACGTACGCACTTCTGGGCATCTTGAGGACGTTGAGGTCGGACGGGATTTCTTGCCTTACACTGCGCTACTGTCGGCCGGGTCCCCACCAGCGCCCGAAACAGCCAGCCACCCGGCCTCTGCCGAACGTACTGTAACGTTTCAGTGATTAGGTTTGAAGTGACTTTGATCCGGCAAATGCCGGAGAGCCTTGCTCCAGTTTCGTGCGGGCGCTTATGAGTTCAGCTACTGAGTTATTGTATCTACACTCGGAATACGTGGTGTAGTGATACGGTATGTTCTCCTCTCTGCAGGAACTACGTATGCTGACATGATTTTATTGGTAGAAAAATACCATAGTTCGAACAAAAGGCATGCATTTATGCAATCGACGGTTCATCTGAGCGAGGAACTTGACTTCTTTCGTGGAGGCTCGCTCAATCATCCTCTGCGCGAACGGCGTCCGCAGTCCTGTAGCATCTGATAAACCGACTCACTAGGCGAGGGCCCGATTTGGGTCTCAGGTTAGTAACGTACCCTCACAACCGACACCATTCAATTTGGACTTCCACTTCAAAGAATCGTCGATTTTCCCATTCACCCGTGCAGTATCGAATGTGCAATACTATCATTCCGCACACGAATGAGCCACGCATCGACTTGGAAAGCTCCATTTACGTCACGCGACGACTTTGTTTCCCTCGCTGGCCCGGTTACGTTCCTTTGCACATGTCGCCCTGTGAGTACTCGTCGCTGGCCTGCATTCAGCCTTCCGGTCTCGACGATACCGGATCCACCGATGAATTGAACGCCATAGTCAGTAGATGCCACGGTCATCTCCGTGTTTACCCCGCTGATTGTTGTCTCTTCTTGCTGGTGGTAGTGTGCAAATCCCGCGGGAGGTCCTCAGGCGACTCGTGCTGGCGCGTCAGCATCCATTCGTCATTTTGCCGTTCGGGCCCTTCACCGAGAGAGCACTTAGGGTGCTAAGTATAACACAAAGCAGCGGCGAAACATCGAGACTACGCCTCGATGTCTAAGTGCTCCACAGACGTCGGTTTGTCACGTAACAGCTTACCGAAGGCATGATCATTCAGACGGCACCCGAAACACCACGCTAAGTACCTTGTCAAAGGCAATACTGGATGGTTTAGTCGACACGAAGTGAGTTCATAGCGCAGGGGGGTACTTCCTCCCTTGGTTGACGTAGGTCAGTTGACTTGAAATTTCTGTATCACAAGCTTCGCCCCTTACGGACTTTGGCGGATCGAGATATGCGTGTAGACTTGGCCACGAAGGCCTTTGAATTCTCAGAAGATCCCAACATCGAAACCTGCTACCTCCCGACCTCCCGGCGCTGTTGTCTCCATCCCGTGGGATTGCTTCCGCGATCATGACTTCCCTCGCTAAGGGCGACACGCCGTCGGTTTCGAGGTCGCTAGTACTCACATGGTTACTCGCACTTCCAGGGTTGGTCCCACAACCCTTTTTGTATCGTGGAATTCACGTGGGCATGTACGGTGCGACCACCTCAAGGCTGGAAGGCGTCGTCGTTCTATCCACCTGACCAGTGATTATTCACCTAGTGTGGGACGACTCAGTGCGTTTTTCATCCTTCGCCGCCATTTCTACCCACCGACAGGCTGATGGAGCCGCATATAAACGGCCTAGGCGTCCTACTCGGGTGCGTTTGTATTTATCACGGTCCGACTCACCAATGCCAGAATCGTCACGGACAATTTCCCTTGGAAATGGCATGCGTGCGTATGACCGTTTGGGTCCTCAAAAGACAAGCATGCGCATTCACGCACGGCCCAGTATACAGTTTAGATTTTGCCGGCGGTTCTGCCTTATATCGGATATCCCCACAAGTGATCGAGTGTCGGTCGAACCTTCGCAGGTCCGCGGGGCGGCGGGTGCCTTTCAGGTACCGTATTCTGTGTGCTGCCCTCTGCAGTCCGAGGCACATCAGTTGGTGGATATAACTTGAAGCGCAACTGACAAGGGCCTTATCACAAGGGAGATGATGAAGATAAGATGAACGCAACGAGAGCGACGAGGTCAAGAGGTCCCAACGGTTAGGCAGCACCTGTTCGTTCAGGACTCGTCCTTCCACGGCGTTCGCCTTCCGCGTGGGCATCGAGATCAACAGATGCGGTCAGACGGAGCGCAGAGGCGTTCAGGGCGTGCCTCGTCTGACGGCGCACTCTGGTTGACAGAAGACAGTGAAGATGGTAGCATTGTGCCGCCTCGTCATGCCACTCGTCATGGTGCGATTGACACCCTCTCGTCGTACCCTCATGCACGAAGGTGACTGCAAGAGTGCTGAACACGGGATGATTCCATGCCCCGAATCATCGCTGGATTTGAACGACCTGAGTTTGGACGCGGTTTTGATCCGACTCGCTGAGGAAGCGCCCATCCTTCCAAGCTTGTTCCTGCCATGCCATGCCAAGGCGCCTTCACGGTAATGACAAGGTTCGCAACGTATTCTTAGCCGCCACACGCGTCGCGACTGATTTATGGTCGCCTTCCAAACATTCAAGGAAAAACTCGCTCGGTACTTATTGACGGCACACCTTGTGCAACGCATCATACGAGTCCCTCCAGTTCAAGACCGTCGGACGCATGCATGAGGCCCGAGGGCAACTTAAACACCAAATGCGATTATGCCGACGGCCGCCGTCATCCGTATACCCGCGATCTGCTCGATCGTCCAATATTGTCTAGCGACCCGCGTGGCAATGTGGCAAGAGAGCGGGCACCAGACGCTTGGGAATATCCAAAGTCGCCGAGGTGGACGATCACCCCTGCAATCACCGTCTAAGCAGCGCGTTCTCCAAAGTCCATACGTCTAAGGTCGTCATGACGCGAACTGCCCGTGCAAAATTCATACCCGTCTATTCATGTCAGGCGCTGTCCCACCGGAAGTTCGTCCACGCCTCCCGCGGAGAAGAGAGGCACGAGCTCATGATTTCAACCCACAGCGCTGTCGCGCCTCAAGCTCTGGCGTCATGCGGAAAGCCGGTCAGTCTCACCGTCAGGGTCGGGATCTTCGCGGGATCTCATAGTGAGCACCGCTGCAGCGACGGCTTTTGGATCAACCTGTGCCCGGGCCCGGGCCCGCGGTAACGCGCCGACGCCCAACGCATGCGTTTCAGACGGGGTCGTGTCGCGGCACGCGAACGCGGGGACGGGTGGTCCCCCTTGGGACCCTCGCGTGGGGCTCCGCCGAAACGGGTACGTTACCCGCCTTTAGTCGCCATTGCAAGTCCCATCGTCCGATGACGCGCTGATATATATATGTCGGACAACCGCAGAGGCTCGGTGTCCCGTTGGTGATCGCCACAAACGAGGTCTCCTAGCCTCGGACGTGCGTTTGTACTGCTCGACGCCCCACCACTCCCTCCCTCTGCTGCTACAATGAGGCAATCGCTTGCGACCGCCACGTGCTTCGTCTCTCTCCTGGCGACCCTCTCAGGCGGTGTGGCTGAGACTGTCCAGTCCAGAGGAAACTCGGACTTCTCGTCTACCTGCCAGGAGATCAGCCAGGCCATCTCTTCCGCGTCCGGATTCCACTGGCAAGGTATGCTCAACGCGCTCTGTGCACGCCAGCCCCACTGAACTCTGGTCGAGGATTGGACCTGTTGTATATCAAAGACGTCGGCCACTGGGCCACCTCCAGCAGCGACCAGGCTGCCTGCTCAGTCGAGCCTGGAACGGCCGAAGACGTAGCCGCGATCGTGAGTTCCACGTTCATCTCCGCCCCTGCCGCCTACCGCTAACCGCAACGTCGCTCCGATCAGCTCCAAATCGTAGCGAAGAACAAAACGCCGTTCGCGGTATGTTGCCATCCCAATCCACAGGCGGTGGACGCGTTACTGACGTCGCTTCCGTGCACAGGTCAAGGGTGCTGGCCATGCGTCTAACCCCGGCTTCTCTTCGACGCCCGGCGTCCAGATCGCGATGTACCGGTTCAGCGGGGTCACCTACCACGCCGACCAGGGTGTCGCCGAAGTCGGCACCGGCCTTATTTGGGACAACGTGTACTCGGCCCTAGAGCCGTACGGAGTCAATGTAGTGGGTGGTCGTGTTACCGGTGTTGGTGTTGCGGGCTTTACTCTCGGCGGGGGTAGGTTTTCATAGAAGCTTGTTAGTATCGTGATGCTGATTGTTGTACGTGCAGGTTATTCCTGGAAGACAAACCAGTATGGCCTTACCGTGGACAACCTCACTGGGTTCGAGCTCGTGCTCCCCAATGGAACCGTGACTACCGTTACGCAGGACTCGTATCCCGATCTCTTCTTCGGCTTGAAGGTCAGTTGAGACACGTCCCCGCGAAAGAGCGATAGCTGCTGACACGCTTCTTTCGATAGGGTGGCTTCAACAATTTCGTCAGTTTCTGATATCTATTGTTGATAGCACACAGCATCTCATGGACCATCTTCAGGGCATCGTTACCAAGTTCAACTTGACCACTCATACTCAAACTGAAGTTTGGGTGTGTACTAAAATCACACGCAGTGCCAACCATCCAATTAATTAAGGAGTATTTCATCTTAGGGGGGTCTTATTACCATCACGCAGGATCAACTGGACAAGGTCAACGATGCGACGGTCAAGTTCTCGAAGACGGTCACAGACCCGAAGGCACAAGTGCTCCCGACGTACAACTTTGTTCTCGGACAGCCCGGTGTTTCGCTTCTGCTCTTCTACGATAGCCCCACTCCCCCCGCGGGCATCTTCGATGACTACTTGGCCATTCCCTCCTTCACGAAGGATGTGAAGACCCGTACGTTCTTGGATCTCGTCAAGGTCGCACCCGCCAATGCCACTGGCGGCCAACGGTACGTGGATAAATACTATCATACGCTTTATCACCAACTCATTTTTTGCGCAGCGGTATCTTCCACACGGTGTCGCTCCTCGACTACACCGACAAGATCATGGATGCCGTGCTCAACGAGACCAAGTTCTGGGGTTCGCGTCTGTCCCTCAAGACCGGCACTTTCATCAGCTACGACGTCGAGCCCTTCCTCTCCTCCATCTTTTCCCACGCCCCCGAAGGCTCGTCGGCCTTCCCTCCTAGCCGCAGCAAGGGCCTCCTCCCGTTGAACATCTACTACGCATGGCTCCTCGACATCGCCGACGAGGACATGTACGAGGCAGCCCGGCAGAGCGCCGACCACCTCACCAAGGTCGTGCTTGGGGAGGGTCAGGATGTCGCCGACGCCGCGTTGTACGGAAACTACGCCATCTTCGACACCCCGATGGAGCGCATCTACGGCGACAACCTGCCCAAGCTCAAGGCGCTCAAGGCGCAGTATGACCCCGACAGCGTCATGGGCCTCGCGGGTGGTTGGAAGTTCTAGCTTTTAGGTTTAACGTGCAGCGGGATTGCAGGGGTCATCTGATGACTGCCGTAAACTCTCGGTTGGGTTCTGGATTCTTTCTTCCCTTTCGCTTGTCGTCCGTTGTGTTTATCCTAGTAAACGCGTCATACATACAGTAATCTCAGTCTCTGACATCATTCTCTGTGGGTCAGATCTTTCGGTATCCTGAACACCTATGCTCGACACAGTCGGATGCAAATATCACCTGTTTCAGAAGTCTGCATACACCATTAGGCGCTGCCAATATTTGCCGACGTACACCGAACTCGATATCTAGCACCTTCATCGTCGACGAGTCCAGGCAGGATCTCGAGAGGCGCTTCATCTTCTGACATGGCGCCGCCGTGCACACTATGCACAGCCTCTATACGTGGGCGCCGGATTGAGTACCGAGCGACTCGCCGGCACTGAGCCCGCTGGAGCTAGCAATTCAAGTTGCCGCCGCCTGATGCGCAGTGCCCGCCGATGAGCTCCTGACGCTGGCAGCACTAACACCGACCGCTGTCGGGCGGGGCGATATAATCAGCATGCGATTACCACGAGGATGCGGCACCTCTATTACTAGGCCTGCTACGACTCTGTGGAACGGGATCATTCCCACCCAGGAACCCTCGCCTGCACGACCTTGTACGAAGTTAACGACCTCGGTTCAGGTATGTACGGCTCCCGCTGCTTTCGTATCTGCATGAGATGGTGTCATTAACGATATCGTACGTCGGCGACATTCGGTTCAGATAAATATCTAAACTCCGGACATGCGCTCATCCTGGATAATGGTCCTCTTCGCGGTCGCCTTCTTCACTACGGTCATCACGGCTGCGCCGCTCGGTTCGAACGAAGCTCAGTTAGTGCAGGCCTCGCGTGTAGTACTCACGGCGTCCGAGGTTGTTGCGGACGAAACCTCGGGAAACGGCCCCTCCCCACCGCATCGACGCGTACGTCGTGGCCGGGCGCACCCATGAAGACCCATGACGCGGCGTTGATAGGTACAAGCTCTACACTACCCGACGTCTTCCAGTCTTAGCTCATTCACTGACACATTGGCATCAGGGTGTTATATTGCGCCATGCGATGCCAGCGGCGCTCCGTGGTAATCCTCTACTTACTCCAGGAACCTGACATATACTAGACGACGTGGACGGACGGCTTCCCACAGCCATGATAGATAGAGCTAGATTCATTTTGTAATCTCATCATTCACTTCCCTACCACGTCCGCCAGCTGCGTCTTCGGGATCGCCGCTGGGAAGGCGAGCTGCTTTAAGCGGTTGTGCGTTGCCTGTTCGTAAGCGAATGCGAACGAGATCAGGCGGAACTCGCTGAACGCAGTTCCCATGAAGGCGATGCCAAAAGGCTGGCTGGGCCCGCTTGAGCGCGTTGGCTGCGCCGGTGCCAGAGTGGTGTTAGGAGGAAGGAACCCGAGAGGGACTTCAGGTGGGCGTTGGTCAGCGTTGTTCTCATCCCGAAAGGGGATGGCTTACCGGTGATAATTGGGAACCCAGCGATTGCGGCGGGTCCGGGTGCGACGGCGCTTGGAAGTAAGAGCGCGTCGAGGCTGAAATCCCGCAGCGCTCCGTCGATTCCACGCGTGGAGCCCAAATCCTTGTCTGCGGCGACTGCATCGAAGAAGGCTTGGTTCACGGTGGTATTCTCGGACGAGATGAATCTGAGCGCAGGGTTAGTCATTAATCGGCGGCAATTCGTAGGGAAGCGCCGCCGAGACCGTACTCTGACTGATCGGTCCAAAACGGCTGGACGAGCTCTTCATCGGCGTGGGCGATGTTGAACGCGATGAGGTCCGCAAGGTCTTGTACGCCGGTCGGTACTTCAAGAAGCTCCGAAATGTACTGCTTGATGCCGACCTGCGGGATTATACGCGTCAGATGGTCCGTGTCGTCGACATAGTGCTGACTACTCCCCTTGAAATCAGTTTGTGTAACAATAGACTCATTCCTGGACGCCTCCAACTCTGCAAAATCCGGAAAGTCCGCAGGGTCGACGATGGTCGCACCAAGACCCCGGATAATATCCAGCGATGCATTGAACGCCGCAACGATATTGGCGTTCGTCCTGGAGAAGAACTTTCGGGGAACTCCCAAACGTACGCCCTTCAATCCGTCCGCCCTCAACGCTTTGGTGTAATCCGGTACTACGGGCGGTTGCGCCAAGGTAAAGTTGTCACGGGGGTCGCGGCCAGCGATCGCAGAGAGAACGGCCGCCGCATCGGCAACGGAACGGGCCATGGGTCCCACAGTGTCCTGGTGTGCGGAAATGGGGATTACTGAATGTCCGAGTCTGTTCTTTAGCCCCTGCAATCCCAACGAAGGCGGCTTTCGAAGAACGGCAATACCTACCACCTGCTCTCGACGTCAGCCCTACGGTGGGCTTGACGCCTACTAAATTGTTCATATTACTAGGAGAGATGATCGATCCGTCGGTTTCCGTGCCCAGCGCGGCTGCAGCAAGACCTATTGCAGTTCCGATAGCGCTACCCGAGCTTGAGCCGGAAGGGTCTCCTAACGGAACGTACGGACTAGACGCCTGCCCACCACGTCCAGAGAACCCGGAGGGTACGCTACCGCGGAAATGCGCCCACTCGGAGAGGTTGGCTTTTCCTAGGAGGATTGCGCCGGCAGCGCGGAGCTTGGCTGCGACGTGTGCATCTCGTGGGACCACAGAGCCGAGCAGAGCGAAAGAGCCCGCGGTGGTGTTCATGCCTGTGATAGAAAAATACAACTCAAGTGGTGAAGGGGAGACCGATAGACGTGGATGTATTCGAACTCACCGTCACTGTGCAGAGTTGCAATATTGTCTTTCAAAAGGATGGGGATGCCGTGGAGAGGGCCACGGGGCCCTACCAAGCGTCGCTCCAGATCAAGCTCTGCAGCCTGTTTCAGTGCGCTGGGGTTGGTCTCGATGACTGCCCTGAGTGTGGGTCCTTGTAAGTTCACTTCTTTTATCCTAGCGAAATACGCCTAGTACCCCAGTTAACCGATGAATCAATCCCCGAGTGCTGCCGCGTCATACGATGGGAGTATCACTCACCTTCACAAGGTCGACGCTAGTGAAATGACCTTTTTCGAGGCCATTTTGGAGTTCAGCGATGGACGCCTCGTATAAATCAGGAAATTTCAGTGGTTTCTGCCCGTGCGAGACACAAACTAATGCTAACACTACCGTAAAGGCTGTCAGTAGATAGCGACGCAAGATGGAGGGTTTGAGCGCCATTGAAATCACCACCGTCAGTCTCGGGCTCACGGGGGTCAGTATTTATACATGCATGGCGGCCTTATCGTGACCACTCGCGCGAAGCCTTCGCGTCTGTGAGAACATTTCGCATAGTGAAGGGCCGCGAGTACGCAACGGGTCCCGAGAGCACGTCGAGAAGTCCCCATCACGAACGATGAGCTTCTTGCTTCTCCATTTCTCAGGGGTCATCGTGTGCTACGCAAGTAAGGTGGCTCTCCCTCGACGCTCATCCATTGCTACTGGCGGCTAAATTTGATATCGTACATCGCACCGTGTTCAAGTCTTGCCCAGGTCCAATGGAGCGTTCGTACACCTGCAGGATAGATAGGGAGATAAGCCTTACAGTCTCGCGTGGGCGACTGGCGGTTCAAGGTCCGGGGAAACCAAAATCTTCACTGTAAACCAATGTCAGTGAAACGGCTTTGAACCACGCACCATTGCTTACCATGCTCGTCCTTTTCGTACAAGAGTGCCTTGATGCCTTTATCTACGACCTCTTCAAAGGAAATACGGCGGGTGATGAGACTTCCTAGGCCCTCGACGTCAAACTTCCCATTGGCGATCGCCTTTAGCATTTCCGGGTGAACTCGGTCGTAAGCCAAGATACCTAGGCCACCGGCCATTAGACAAGAAAATAATGTATAATAAAACCACACACTGGACAGCGAAACCTCCTTGTACGTCAACGAGTCAATGTCGAGTGTTGGACGTTGAGCCCATACCGCTGCGTTCACAATGTGGCCGCGAGGCTTCACCGCGAGGAAGGCTGTGTCAAGCGTCTTTTGCGAGCCAGCACAGTCGAAAACCACGTCTGCGCCACGGTCACCTGTCGCCGCTATGACTGCCGACACAACATCGACGCCTTGGGCGGTTGGATCGAAGACGACGTCTGCACCATTCTTGCTGGCGAGCTCTCTTCTCTTGAGCGCGGGTTCGGATACGCCGATCCAAGAGGCGCCAAATGCCCTAATGCATGGATGGCGTTTGTGTAAGTACCTTTGTGATACAGTCGGCGGCTTACCTGGCCACGCGCAAGGTCAGAAGGCCGATCTATCGAATAATATCCCTATTAGCGCTGGCTATCAGCTACGTGATTCGCAACGCACTGGCCCAGCGCCGAGCACAAGGGCGTGGTCCCCGGGCTTTATCTTTGAACTCTTGACTGTGTGCCATGCAACCGCGAGAGGCTCCATGATCGCACCCACATCCACTGCGAAGTGGTCATCATTCGACAACCGAATGGCTTCGGGAATCAGGGTGTACTTACACGGAACATGGGACGGCAGAATGTGAACGAGCCGTTGATCAACGCTGATGTATTCTGACAAACCCCCTCCACAACCAGCAATTCCCTAGCGAGCTGTCAGGTGCGCGTGAGGAAACATAGAAAGTGGGCGTACTATGAAAGTTGCATGGCGACACAAGTTACGCGCGCCTTGGGAGCAGAAAGGGCACGTAGGTTGCATGCACGACAAGAGCGGTTCGCTGATAAATGTCAGCTACGGGGCCGTTGAACGCCAACAAACAGAAATGTCCTACATGACCACATGACTACCAATCGTGAGTCGCGAGGTATCTACCCCGGGCCCCACATCAACAATCGTCCCGGAGAATCTGATACAGCGCAATGAGAAGGATATTTCGGAGCACCGATAGACGAAGAGCTCACTCATGACCCATCACGACAGGGAGTTTCTCGTTCGTGACCACATGAGGCTCGGTTAACGTGGGGCAAATGGGCAGTAGTTCGTGCCAAAGGTGTAGGTCCGAGCCGCATACTAAAATGACCGTTAAGCTGGCTGTGTTCGATGAGTACTAGTGCATCATTAACAGACTCACTCCCGCCCCTGAGTTGCCGAGAGATATCAGTCTTCCACACGTTGAGGTTCGCCCACAACAACTTACCAAGCGACCTAGATATTCCATGAAAGGGGCGATGGGTAGTGAACAAGAGGCAGTGGAGAACAAACATTGAACGGCATTGACTCACCTTGATCTTTATTTGTCCTTTGCCTGCCGACGGCTCGGAAATTCTGTCGACGCGAACGTCCCCCGGTCCATAGTAACGTACGGCTCTCATAATCCCCAGTGCCAAGGTGACTCGGAGGGTAGATTGTCGCGGGGACGGGAGTGCTGGGATCATGATATATACGTATCCGCACGTTCGGTCATGAGAACGGCGGATGCTTCACGGTAGCGCACACGCCGCAGTGCCCAAGCTCCAGTTTCAACTGCTAGGAGGTGGCATGACGCGCGTAACATGGCGTTGGTGGGAACTAGCGTCCCGCCACTCGCGTAACCAGCTCTTCCAGATCCCAAGCACGTCAGTTATAGGCTTTCGGGGTTAAGCGTCTCACCGCTTCGTCATAAGATATCGTAATATGCCATGTTTGTCGGAGACGTTTGGGGAATGAAGGATAGGAGAGATTGATAGGGGTAAAGGCACAGAACGTGCTAATAGTCAGTACTCTTGGGACGCCTCCCGGACCGGGTTCAGATCCGAATCAAGACTTTCACTGTGAATTTGCTCAGCGTCACGAGGCTTAAAGCTCTATCCGCGAAAGAGACAAGATATAAAGTGCTTACTATGTTTGTCTTTCTCATGCGTGAGAGCCCTGAGCCCCTTCCCCACGAAATCATCCAAGGGCACGCGCAAGGTCACCAGTCCTTCCAGATTTACAAATCTGCCCTGTGCAACCGCCTCGATAACCTCCGGATGGTCTCCGGCATAACCGAAGCTGTCTGAATGCGGCACCCGATCAACTCGTGCCTTTCGTATTGCAGTAGAAACAGGGGACAATCGACACGCACTTTTCAAGACGATCTCCTTCGCCAACATCACGTTCATGTCGATCGCGGGAGACTCCTCCCAGCACGCAGCGTTCATGATCGTGCCCCCTAGCCGCGTTGCTTTCAAAGACATATCAAGCGTGTTCTGCCTGCCGGCGCAATCGACGACGACGTCCACGCCACGGCCGCCTGTGGCCTTTAGCGTTTCCGCAATGATATCTTCGTCTGAGATCAATGAGATATTGTAAACGGCAGATGCCCCGCGTTGTCGCGCAAGGTCACATCTTTTAGTCCCACGTCCCGATATTGCAACCCAAGAGGCCCCGAAGACTCTAGTATATGGTCATGTTGGTGATTGTGGAGCAAAGACAAAGTGATTGATACCTACTTTGCAACCTCTAGAGCGAAGATGCCGATCTAAGGAATGGATGTCAGCATTAAATATATCGCAAACAGACCCTCTTGCTTACCGGACCCGCGCCAAGAATTAGAACGCTGTCGCCCGGCTTTACCTGTGATTTCTTGATAGCACGCCACGAAACCGCGAGAGGTTCCATAAGCGCACCAATCTCCACTATAAGCGGTTGACCAGTCGTAAGTGGTGGGGTCACCTCGAGCGACTCAGCGCGACTACTTACATGGGACGTTGGATGGGAGGATATGAGCCAATTCGGGATCCACTACAACATATTCAGAAAGTCCACCGCTTGGAGAGGAAAGGCCCTTGAGCAATAATGAGTCGTGCCGGTGGGTGGACAACAGTAGGAGAGATATCTAGACATACAAAGCAGTTTTTTCGAGGGCATATGTTTCGGGTAGTTGGGGATGAGCATGCAGTACAGTCCGATTGTCTACAGGCTATAATGGGTTCTCTGGAAGATATTCTAATGAGCGCCCAAGCAGCAATTCTACGGTTGGCCACGTACATAGCAACGTTCTGTCCAACCGCGTACTTGATTGCGTCAACCTTTGGTCCGAGCGCAATGATGGTCCCCGAGAATCTGGCATGTTCATTAGAGCGAATGGGTTGGTCGAATCAGACTCGAACACACTCATGGCCAATACCCCGAGGCAAATGCTGGCTAGTGAAGGTCTCTGACAGTGTTCCGTAATAGATACTCAGATCCGTCCCGCATACTATGAGGATGTTCAGTCGTAAACAACCACCGAGAAGATAGGCTTGTAACGTACTCCCACACCTGTATATGGACTGGCGGTAAGTTTTGCCCCAGACGACAGAATGTGCACGTCCAATGACTTGATCATGCTCACCAAGCGACCTGCCGAAGGGTTGTCAATTGTTGAAGGAACGAGGGAATAGGAAGCTGCCATTACCTTGATCTTGATTTGTCCCGGGCCGGGGACTGGTTCAGGTACCTCCTCGACACGAACATCTTCTGGACCGTAAGTGAGTGCGGCCTTCATCGCGAGAGAGCCGTGGGGTGCAAAGTAAGTTCGCAGCCGCACTTGAGGTTTATGTACGTCCGGCATGCACGAGCACATGATCGCAAACGAAGGCTCAGGGCGCCCAGTGGCCCCTTCACGAGTCGAACCGCTCCTTTTCGGGGCTTACAATCTCCTGGCTTTCGACGATAAGATCCATAAGCGTGGACGCCACTTCTCGGAGGCCCGACGCAACGGCCTGTGCGATTGTTACACTCGGAAAAAAGGAGAACACTTACCCTCCTAAGGCTTCCCGAGGAGGGCACGCCTGATAACTATCAGTGGGCCGTAATACGCGGGCCGCCATGGGTTTCTAGCGTACTCCCGAGATGCAGCAGCGCTTATGCATATGGACGACCAGACGCGTGTCCTCAAACGGCGTCGGGCACTCGGTAGCAATTAGTGAGGACATCTCTCGCCCCGGCCCTATGATACGGGTAAACGCCGATAATTAGCATCATGTGGAGAGTAACGTACAAAAAAGCCTTACTCATTTTGTTGGGGATAAGGAAGAGTACCTACGATGTTGATAGCGACCAGATAGGGTCCGGGCCGAGTCCGTCTGCTGTATCAAGGTACCCTCGTTCAAGTTGCATTCCACAGATAGCTTACATTGGGTAGAAAAAACGGTTGTAGAATACTATTAAGGGTGGATGAGGACTTTGACTGTACACTCAGTGAGCACCACGAGGTTGATAACCCGGTCTTCCGCACCACATACCGTGTTGATCTTTCTCATGAGTGAGCGCCCTTAGCCCCTTCTCTACGAACTCGGTCAAGGGCACGCGCAACGTGACCAAAGCGTCTAGTTTATCGAACTTGCCCTGTGCAACGGCCTCGATGACCTCGGGATGAGCACCGCCGTACCCTAGACTGTCTACGTGTCCAATGGACCGTCTAATCAGCACCGGTCTTTTGACAGAATTAAGAAGCATAGATACGCACTCGATAGGACAATCTCCTTCGCCAAGCACAAATTCATATTCATCTCTGGAAACTTCTTCCATCCTGCCACGTTCATCACCGTACCTCCCGGGCGCACGGCCTTTAGCGCAACGTCGAGGGTGCTTTGTGTACCAGCGCAGTCCACGACGACGTCCGCCCCATTTCCCTTAGTTGCTTTGAACGTCTCCGCGACAATTTCGTCATCGGTTACCTCAGGGACAGCGTACACAACAGACGCTCCATGTTCGCGCACCAAGCTGCAGCGCTTGGCGCCTCGCCCGGACACGCCGATCCAGGAGGCTCCAAAAACTCTACAACAGTACCTCAGTTTCGACAGAGAAGAAGATCGAATGCGAGCAAGTCTTACTTTGCGACTTTGACAATGAGGATGCCAATCTGTATCCCAAGGTTATTCGCCCTGTGGTTTGCTTACAGAAGCGCGGCTGCTTACCGGGCCCGCGCCGAGAACAAGGACGCTGTCTCCAGCTTTGAATTGTGCTTTTTCGAGAGCATGCCAAGACACGGTAAGTGGCTCAATGAGGGCACCGATATCGACTGGGATAGTGTCAGGTAAAACCCTAATTATTCTTACATACTATGGAACACGTACGCGGAATGTGGGCCGGAAGGATGTAGACCGCGTCTTGTTCCACGACAACGTACTCGGATAAGCCACCACCATCGCACGAGACTCCCTGCATTCTCGTTGAGGGGGTTTCCAAGGAGTAAACGTTAGAAGACCTAGAGGAGTCGACGTACAATACAGACCGCCCTGGGACATATGTTGCGGGTGGTCGGCGAGGAGCACTGAAGACAATCCGCTTGTCTACAACCTAACATAGGCTCCCTGCACGATATTTGATTTAGCCATCGGTCGGTGCAGAAGGAACTAGCCATCGATCGGTGCAGTAGAAAAAGCACGTACACGGCGACGTTTTGTCCGATGGCAAGTTTGTTTGCGTCAACACCCGGCCCGAGTTCCACGATGGTACCGGAGAACCTATAATACGATGTGAAAGATACGACCGACAAAGCTCACTTCGGACATACTCGTGGCCTATTCCCACAGGGAGGGGCCGCTGGGTAATGACATCTGAAAGCATTCCGTAATAGATCCCTAGGTCGGACCCGCATACTGTAAAGTCGTAGGAAATGAGCGCGCAGCGGCGTCAAGAGAAGTAACAGACCTACTTCCACACCTGTGCGAAAAATCAAGGAATGCATGACCTGTTACTAGACATGTGCGCCAGGAATTCTTACCAGGCAACCTGGCATAAACCTTAGTCACAGGGCGTGCACACTAGTATCAGACTCACCTTGATCTTGACTTGATTCGGGCCAGCTACAGGGTCAGGGATGTCCTCCACACGGACATTTTCGGGGCCGTAAAAGAGAGCTGCCTTCATTGTGGGAGGTGACTGAGGATGCCACCACGTCTTCGTCATACTGCGGGGGTATATGTACACTCGCCACGAGCGAACACATGATTTGGCAAGAAGGCCAGGCCCCGCCCCGCCGCTCACGAGGCGAACCAGTTTATCGCGAAGGCGTTATCTTCTCACTATCGGTAGAGCGTACGTCATTACTATAGACTGAATCAGAACCCCTTCGCAAATACATGGACGCGCGATGTCAAGCTAGCCAATGCAAACAGAGCCAGAAAAGTGACTCACCAGCTAAATTTGCCGTGTTGGGGCGAACTTTCACCATGTCTGAATATTCTGCTTGGAAAGATTGAAAGAGTGCGCTGTTTTCCGTCAACGGAGCTTCCTTTCTCATGATCATTATGACCACCGATTGGAACCGCTGACGACGTGAGTTTCTCAGCAACTGCATAATGCCAATTACGACAATATCCAAATCAAAGAGTCTGTCACCACCCCATGCGCAGAAACGGCAGTGGAGGGTAATTTCATACGGTTCTGTACGATGATAAAGCAGACTCTGGTCATTAGCAATACAACGGGATGGTAATGTACAAAAGTACGCGCACGAGCCGGCCATCCATGCCGGTCGAGGCGGTGGAACCGAATCTACGGGTAGGGCCGTCACATTTCGGGCTGCGTCTCTAGATCGAGCGTTGGGTCCGTATACGCATGGTCGCATTTTGTGCACACGTAGAAGAGAATCATACGAGTCTCCTTGCGTTTCGACTGGTCTTGGAAGAATACAGCACTGTTCAATTCAGCATGGTGCCATGAAACCACCTAAATAGAGTTGACGTACTCATCGTGACCGCATTTCGGGCAGGACATGTTTGAATGAGCCTAAAAAGGGACCACGTCTAGTGGCTAGGTATAAATGAGGCTAAAGTGAACTTACCAAAGTAGGGTCTGTGCCGAGGTCATTTGTCACACCAACTTGTTCCCTACGCGTCCAGGTTATTTAGCTTTACGCGTATAACGTGCGGCATGGGTGAGGACACCAAAGAGAAAGAGCTCACTTGGTCACAGTAAGCAAGTCATTTCGATACACACATTGGTTCTCCCCGACTTCGTCGTACGCGCAGATTCGACATGCGTATACCATCACGTGCCGCTGGGGGTCGGCCTTAGGGTAGAGGAGATTGTTGCACTCAGAGCAGAAATGAAGAGAGGCCTGACAGTGAGGAGTTACAGTGTAAAAGCCAGACAAGAGTGCCAGTGCATCGAAAGGGGGTTAGCTAGCGAGCGACATTATAGCCACATTCACATGCCATTTTTACAGATACCCGGCCTCAATTGCCGACGATATTCGACGAAGTTGACGGCGTAAGGATGGTAAGAACGGTAAGGACGGGAGAGGACGGTGGGTGTACTTGGACAAGAGCTGCTTAGGCGCTAACGTGGGGCGTCAGCGCCTTTACAGACGCCCGAAATCAAGCGCCCTTCAGTAGACGCCCGCAACACTGACGCAACGGTGCCTAGCCCAAGCTTTCTTGTATTCATCCCCCATGGTTGCGTGCACATGTCCGACAATACTACTGTGCAGCCCCCGTTTACAGGCTTTAAGACGCTGTATGTTGCTCTGGTAGTTTTACGTGCCATCTTCGCGCTCTTTGGTCTAGGCTACATCCATCCAGATGAGTACTTTCAGAATGGAGAGGTGGTAGCAGGTGAAGACAGTCCAGCCAAGGTTGATATTCGGCACGCTCACATTAGGAAAGGTTCTATACTAGGAATGAAAGCTCTCTTGACCTGGGAATGGGACCCAGTATTCCCATGTCGCTCCATAGTCCCCGTCTGGCTGAGTACGGGAATCCCGTTTTCGGTCTTAAACCTAGTACTAAAGGGTTTGTATCTGGGCAACACCCAGAAATCATATGACTCTCTAAAGTGTGAATGATAGGCCAACCTTCAAGCCCACGCACCATATTCGTAGCAGAGAGGCTTTCCTTCCTTCTCTTGTCTTTCCTCCTCGGTATGTCAGCCAGTCCATACGATATTGATTCCGCTGCAGCTGCCCCTCAGACTTCTCGGTATACCATCTGGTCCACGGGTCTGTCCGCTTGGAGTCTTTGATTCTGGTGGCTTCTTCCCATGTCATGTATACCTACCAACTCCGCCCGTTCTCCAACTCACTCGAGGCTATTTTCGTCGCCCTCTCACTCGTTTTGCTCAGGAAGTTACTTATCGCCGAAACGAACAGAGACTCATCACAGGTGGGCGATACTATGCTGGTAGGGGCTTAGGACTGATGCTTGTGATGTAGCGGAGCCGATTTTATCTAGCAGCGCTCGCAGCCATTGCTGTCTCGGGCCTATTCACACGTATCACCTTTGCAGCGTTCTTCCTGCCCCTAGCGTTCGAGGTTCTGAAATGGAGCCTGCGTCAAACGCGCTTCATGTTGCGCCCTTTGGCTTATTTGCTATATCTACCGCTCCTGGTCGCGCTCGGAGCGACCATCGGCTTCATCTACGCAGATACGCGTTATTTCCTAGGAACGACACGTCACTCCGAGCTGGAGATCACACCGTTGAATTTCCTGCGCTACAATTTACTCCCGTCCAACCTTGCCGAACATGGGTTGCATCCACGCTGGCTTCACCTCGTCGTCAACCTGCCAATGATAGCCACTCCAGGGTTGCTCTACTACGTTCTACGGACGGAGTTCGACATCTTCGTGTCCACATCCCGCGCCGGAGATAAAAACAAGAGCAAGAGCGGTGTTGTAGAAATGATGCAGCGAAGTGCGGTCTCCTTAGAACTTTGTCCTATCACGATCTCTGACACAGCACTGCCTCAGCATGCTATTGGATGAGGTGGTCAGCAACCTCGCTCCTATCCATCCAGCCACATCAAGAACCTCGCTTCTTGACGCCTCTCCTCGTACCTATGGTGGCCATGGCCGCGAATAACGCCCGTATCTTACAGTGGCGTAAACCATTCTTGGTCAGTTTCCTTGCCACCGTTCTCCGTCGTGTCACACCCATCACGTCGATTCTTAGATGTTTTGGGTGGTCGCAAATGCCATTCTCGCCACACTCTTTGGAATGCTTCACCAAGGGGGTGTTGTCCCTTCGCTCTTTCGTGTACATGATATCGTGTACGACGACGCCGCAGGGCTGCATTCGCACGACATCCGAATCATTTACTGGAAGACATACATGCCGCCACCGCATCTACTAGCGCTACGACAGCAAGGTGTGTGCACTGCGGACCCTACGTGGTCCCATTGCTCACTTTGACTCTGCATTAGATGTTGACTCTGAGAAGGTCACACTGCGAGACCTCTCGGGTGCCTCCCCTGACAGCACCCTGGACGCCCTGCTCTCGCTCTCTTCGTTCTCTAAGCCGCTTTCGACGCTCCTCGTGACCCCATTTCACGCAGCACGCGAACTCCAAAGGCAGATCCCAGGTTGCGTCACGGAGCGCGAACGGGTCTTTCCACACCTCGATCTCGATCACATCGGCGAATCGGTGCAAGTTGGATGGAAAGAAGGTTTGAGTCTGGGCATCTTCGACGTCGACATCGTGTGCCTGCGGGGGGCGGTGTCGTCCGAGCGACTTCCGGAGACGGCTGGCGTGAGCACGTCCGCGGGGTAGTTGCGTATGCAGGGATAGGGCCCTCGGAACTCATTCGCCACTCCGGATCTTTGACGATACGTTTGTACGACGAGGATAATGAAGGACGCTTTGTTCCCGATAAGGCTCGATCTGCGAGGCTGCGTCGTACGACGATCCGATGTACCTGGTGAGTCTTCGTAGTATTTCAACATCAAGATCGAGCTGACAGCTCGTCGCAGGTTCTACGCGGTAGCTAACTACATCGTTATCGCAGAGAAGCCGTCAATGAAACCCCTTGAGACTACGCTGCGGGCTCTTCCCCGACCTCCGCTTCCGCAACGACCGTCCTGCATGTGCCAGATAGAACCCCCGGTATGTGCCACAAACAACGCGATCGCACAGCAGATGCATCGCCCATGCCTTCAGAGAGACTATGTTTCTTCCCGATCGCCCCCCTTCGACCGTGCAGGGCAGGCGGCCGCAAGGTCGCAGCCGCATGCTCTGCATCGTGGGCGCGAGCCTGTTGCAGTGGCAGAAGCTGCCCGCCAACTCGCACTCTCCATGCCTCAGCTGCGTTGCCGCCGCTTCCGAGCACTGTCCGTGCCTACGTATACGGGACTGAGCAGAAAACCAGAGGTCGCTCGAACCTCGAACCCGAGTTGAGTTCTGCTCCCTCGCACCTAATGGCTCTCGAACGCATCACGGTCCCGCGCGGACAGTACTTTGTCGACCCAATGGAACCACCGAGCAGGCTGCCATCGCCCTGGGATACCATGGGCACACCCTCGCCCTCCCCAGGGCCCCCACCGAGCCCCGCAGTGTGGATGCCACACGATTGGGCGCCCATAACGCGCAAGAGCACCGCCGCGCCCGCGCGCACCCTCCCGCTCCTCCCCAACGTGCCCGTGTCGTCGCACGAGCTGCAGACGCTCCGGACCAACACAACCTTCTCCCCGCTCCCGACGCACCCCGAGTTCGTGCGCAACCTGCAGTCGCATCCGATGATCATCCAGCGCGGCTCCTTCGGCGGCGCCGCCCCTGCAGACCGCGAAAGTGACGGAGAGCGCACCGCGGAGGGTTCCGGTAACTCGCGCACGCCGAGCCCCGCGTCATCTATTGAGTTCGTTCAGCACGCGGGGCCCGCGACGGCGCGGCCGCGTCCTAACCCATTCGCGCGTCCGTTTGGTGCGAGCCCGGTGCCCTTCCCGTCTGACCCGCGCTTCGCGACGCCATCCCCGGCGAGCTCGAGCATGTCTGGCCCACGCCCGCTGCCGAGCGTACACGGCTCGCAGCACAGTCTGCGGAGTGTGCCCAGTGAACCCAGCCCCCGGCCGAGCCCCGCTGGGAGCCCAGATTCGGCGGCGGCGCTGTCGCGGACATCCCCGGGGAGGAACGCTGTCGCGATGCCGCGCCCCAGGCTACCGGCAATGCAGGCATCGTCATCTATGGCCACGGCCACTGTCACGACGTCGGCAATGGTTACAGCCCCGACCACAGCAGCTCAAACCACAAACGGACAGTCACAAAGCGCCTGTCAGAAACACCCGGTGTTTTATATGCAGGAAGGGATGGTCGTCTTGAAGGTATGCCCACGCTACGTTTACGGGACGGTGCCACGATAGTCTCACGGGCACACGGAAGGTCCAGGAGTCGCTGTACAAGATCCACAAATACCTACTCGAGCACCACTCGGAATATTTCCGCAAGATTATCACCGATAGTAGCAGTATCCTAGGCCAGTCCGACGAAAGCCCCCTCCCAGTACCGGAAAATGTCACGCAGGAGGACTTTGACTGCCTTCTAGACTTCTTATACAACGGGTACGTCCCCGCAGCCCAACCCCATCCTTCCCGTCTCATACCGGGAGAACGGCGCCAGAATATACGACCCCACCGCGGTCTCGCTCACCTCCTGGACCACCCTCCTAGCTGTCTCCACACGCCTTCAATGCACCAAAGTCCGGCAATACGCGATCCGCGAGCTCACCGCGCGCCGCGGCACGCTCCCCACCATCGACGCGATCGTCCTCGCGCGCGCGTACGACGTGCCGGCGTGGCTCGGACCCGCGTACGCGGAGCTCGTGCGCCGCCTCGCCCCGCTGAGCGACGAAGAGGCTGAGCGCCTTGGTGCGCGCACGGTCGCGCAGGTCGCGCGTGCGAGAGAGATGCTGCGCGAGGAGGAGTACGCGTTGTTTCAGCAGCGGCGGTATGGCTCGAAGTACGTTTTCCCGGAGCGCCCGGACGAGCAGCTCGTCGCGCGCACGGTGAACGAGGTTTTCCATCTGCAAAGCCCCACAACATAATTCCGAGAATGGCGAGGTCCAAATCAGTCTTGGAAGGCGGGCCGGTGAGGAAGTCTTTTGCACTGATATAATCTTATGCGCACAGCCCGCACGACGACGCTGCTAATGCTAATCATACTGTATGCCCACATCGGATCTCATATTTTCTTATTATCAGGATGCTATCACTCATACATAAGGTGCTGGTAATACATAACAGATTCACGACATTTGGCAATACAGTACCTTCGAAAACTTCTACCCAGCGCCTCCGCGTGAGCAGTAGACCGAGGACTGATGCCAGTCATCATCGCTCAAAAACCCATATCCTGGACGAGCAGCTCCTCCCTCGCCTGCTTCTCCTCATCCCACAGCGCTCGGTGAATGTCGCGGATAGTGCTCTCCCTCTCGTCCTTGTCAGTCACCCCGGAAAGCTGCAACGCGAGGCAGCGCGCGCGCCCAAAGTCGATAATGCGGAAGCTGGGCTCCTTGTACGTGCGCTCGGCGGGCGGCCACGAGAGCGGGCCCGGCTGGATCATGATGTTGCGCACGTAGAACGAGCCCTGCGTGATAATGAGATCGTGAAGGCGTAGCACCAGCGAGAAGCACTCAGTCCTAGGGTACTGTCAGTGTCTAGCGGGATTAATACAATATGCGGATGAGACGCACCGTTGGTCGACCGTGAACCGCTCCGGCTCGACAGGCTTGCCACACTCCTCCATCAGCAGGATAGGCGACAACCACGGCGCCCCGCACGGCTCATCCTCATAACAGTGGCTATGCCTCGCCCCATCCGGCCCTCCTGCTCCTGCATCGATGCTCCCATCCTCCTTCACGGGCAAATAGAACCCGTAGAACTTCGGTACGACCGGGCCGACGGGAACGGGGTAATAGCAAGGCGAGACGATGTTGAAGCCGCAGTACTCCTCCTGCAGGTGCCGCGGGAACTGGCTGTACACCCGCGCCTCGTTGTGCAGGAGCGTGTGCGCAGTGCAGTGCGGGAACGCGAGCTTCGCCGCCACGGTCACCTGGCCGGTCCGCGAGTGCGCGGAGAGGGGAGGCGGTAGGGTAAGGGGCGCGCGGTAGACGTAGGAGTGGTGGCCTTCGCCGAGGCGGTTGGACTGGCGTAGATGCAGGTGTGCAACGCGTTCTTCTGGATCTTGGGTCGTGGCCCCCTGCCCCATTGCGTCGTCATCCGATTGCGGGCTAGTGCTGGAGTTTGGAGACGAAACGTCGCTTCGAAGGCGGAAGAGGACACGCCTGTATTTGATCGGCTCATTAGGATTTGCCTTATGGTTCGTCGCGCAGTCAGGGTCGTGCACTAACAGGATGTCGGGGAAGAGAGCATCGGGGATAAACTCTTCGAGCTTTGGAAGTCCCGCGGTAGAGAACAAGTCCGTATGTTCAGACTGCCTAACCTCGTCCCCCGGTGTTTGCTGCATCGCATCCGCAGTAACGGTCGCCAGAGAGGTCTCGACTTGCTCCATGTCCACGTCAACGTCTTCTGTGCCTACAATAGTGGCGCACTGTTTCGACTGGTCCAACTCAGGATCTCCCTCGTCGTAAGTAATGCAGGCAGAAGACGGTCCGGACGCACCCGGGTAGGTGAAGGGAACACAATCGGAGTCCTGGTCTACAACTTCAGCCCGAATATGCACGGGGTGGCGAGTCCCCAACCATGGGCTTGGCGGCCGGCCTCCCTCCAGAAACACCCCAAACGGATCAGCTACGATGTGCCCAGCAATCATCCCTCTGGCGGCTTCCGAGATCAAGGCGCTCTGTTCGTCGCTCGAAGCCGCAGCTTCCAGCCGGGCCCTGAAGTGCGAGCACCACACGTAGTCGTACGGCTTTTCGGGGCTGTTTTTGACCGGCTCTGATCCACTGTTTTCGACGAATCTCCCGGTGCAGGGGCGAGAAAGGTCACTGCCCCCCGGGCAGCGCCGCGGTTCCCGTCGTTTGTACGCCAAGATGCTGCCGTCCTCAGTGTACTCTGAGCCGTTGGCACGGATGGCGTAGCACGCAAAATCCGAGTGTTCGAGCTCACAGCCTTCGTCGATGGCGCCAAGAGGTATCTCGGGTTGCGCAGGGTGGTCCAGAGGAAGCTTGAGCACGGGCCAGGGACGGAGCACACGTGGTGGAACGAGCGGGTCCTCCCAGAGTGCCGCCTCGATTGATGAACTCTGAACCTGAAGGCAGGGAGCACAACTGTAAGCCGCACAAAGGATTCCTCAGTCAGTGTGAGCAAAAGACTTAGATTGCATATACAAGTACCTGTAAGCCGCACAAAGGATCTACAAGTACTTGGTAAGTAACCATAAGTAAGCATAGGTAAGAGAGACGACTTACTCCTCAGTCAGTGTGAGCAAAAGACTGAGGAGTAGGGGCAGAGACTGTCCTCCTTATATACAAGTCCAGGGGACGCATGAGTAAGCAAAGAAAGGAGGGCAGGTGACCCAGCATACGATGAGTAAGGAGATGGTGCGAGAGTGGTGTAAGGATCGCACCATCGTCCAGAACTATCCAGAACTATCTAAAGGTGTCTGGAGATGTCCATAGGAATCCGGAACAGCGTAGAACGCAACGGAAGAATCCAGAAGTGTCCGGATGGGAAACTACAGTAGAGATGCAGAGAAAACTAAATAAGGAAGGTAAGTAGGAAAGTCCATGCTGTGCAACACAGCCACTGTTGACCACCGGACCGTGTATGGCCAGTACACAACCCGGAAGTTCAACACTCCCACTCGTTCAAGCTGTGGGATCCACCAAGCCAACACCGTCCCGGAAACGCTCCACTATAGAGAGAGGAACGTTCTTGGTCAGGGCATCAGCCAGTTGATCCGCCGTAGCTACATAGTACAGATCAACGCTCCCTCGCTCAACTTGTTCGCGAATATAATGGTAGCGGATCTCTATGTGCTTTGTTCGGCGATCGACCACGGGGTTGACAGACAAGAAGATAGACCCTTGGTTGTCCAAGCACATAGGCGTAGGACGGGTCATGTCGTCCCCGAGTTCTTCACCGAAGGTGCGAAGCCAAGCCAACTGACGAGAGGCATCCGAGGCAGCCTTGTACTCCGCTTCAGTCGAGGAAAGCGAAATGGTTGGCTGACGCCTCGACGCCCACGATATAGCGCCGCCTGCCATCAAGAAGGTATAGCCTGCAGTTGAGTGCCGGTCATCACGGTCCTCAGCCCAGTCAGAGTCCGAGTAGGACAGCAGACCGTCAGAGGATGCCCCACGGTAGCGCAAGCGAAGGTGCTTAGTCCCTTGTAGGTAGCGAAGGACATACTTGGCATAGTGCCAGTGCGCATCCGATGGATTGGCATTGTATTTGGACAACCGCATAACAGCGAAGTCAATGTCAGGGCGCGTCCCAAGAGTTGCGTAGAGAAGACTGCCGATCAAACTCTGGTAGCGCTGACGAAAGGAGTCGGAAGCGGGCTGCTCAGAGGCTTCTAAGACAGCACCAGCAGGGAGGGGAGTGCGAGCCGGTTTGCAATCAGCCATATCGAAGCGCTCGAGGACAGACTGGATGTATTCTTCCTGGTCAATGTCGATCGTTCTGGTTGTACGATCACGAGTGACTCGAAGACCAAGGAAGCGCTTTACAGCACCCAAGTCCGTCATCTTGTACTGCTTCTTCAAGGCATCTTTGACTTCCTTGATGTGCTTCCGGTTATCGCCAAGGAGTAGTAGATCGTCGACATAGAGAACTATAGTCGTGACCGAACCCCCCCCTTGTCGCCGATATACGTAGACCCCGGCGTCGGAGTACGTCCGTTTGAATCCCAGGTCAAGGAGAGACTGGTGGATCTTAGCGTTCCATTGACGAGACGCCTGCTTCAGACCGTAGATGGCCTTCTTCAGAAGACAGACGTAGTCCTCCTTGCCCTTTACAACCCATCCCTCAGGTTGTTCCATGTAGATCTCCTCCTCCAAGTCGCCGTTCAGGAACGCGGTTTTAACATCCATCGACTCGATGTCCCAGTCCTCAAGCGCAGCATGCGCGAGGAGGTAACGAATCGACTCAAACCGCGCCACAGGCGAGAAGGTTTCATGGTAGTCCTCTCCCCAGACCTGAGTAAAACCCTTGGCCACTAGGCGAGCCTTGTAACGACCGTCGTGTTTGATGTCATAGACCCAACGATTGGCTACAACTTGACGGTTTTTAGGCCGCGGCACAAGGACCCAAGTCTTGTTCTCCATAAGGGAGTCGTACTCCGCTTTCTCCGCTGCTCGCCACTTGCCTGCATCAGGAGACTTCATGGCATCCCTGTGACTATTAGGGAGCCCAGTCTTGTACTGAGACGCAGCAAGGAACGACAGAATAGCCTGAGCTTCACGAATAGCATGATGCTCTTCAGCGTCTACCTGAGCTGGAGGTTGTTCACCATAGACATTCCCATCTCGATAACGTGCAGGACGAGGCACATTCTCTCGACGAGGACGATCCCGAGCAATGCTAGGACCTCCCACTGGCTCATGGCGGTTACGCTGGTGGACGGGCCTAGGTGGTGGTACGGGAGGAATAGGTGGGTGTTCAGGAGGTAGCTCAGCTTCAGCTTGAGGCGGTTCTGGAGGAGCAGGGGCAGGAGCAGGAACAGGAGCAGGAGGTGGAGGTGGAGGCTCATCCCGAAGAAGATCAGGGATAGGCTCTGGAAGAGGGAATGGAATGGGGAGGTTATCACCCGAGTCCGAATTGGAGACGTCGTCAGAGTGATCCTCAGATTCAGGGAACGGATTATCGTCTGGGGTAACAGGACGATTGCCGGGAAGAGAGCGTGCAGGGAAAGACTCCTCATCAAATATCACATCGCGAGATATGACGATGGAGCGGGTGGCCGGGTTCCAAAATCTGTACCCCTTAGTACCTGGCTCATACCCCACGAAGGTCATCTCAACAGCCTTCTTGTCGAGTTTCCCCTCGCGCTTGGATTTCTGCACGTGAACATAGGCTTTACAGCCAAAGACACGGAAATAGGACACGTCCGGTACGGTCCCATCCCAAGCCGTGATAGGACAACGCCATTTAAGACGTCGCATAGGCTGACGGTTGTAGATATGAACGGCTGTTTCAACGGCGAGTTGCCAGAAACCGTGGCTAAGCCCAGCGTGGTGAAGCATGGACATGGCCTTGTCAACGACAGTACGGTTCCAGCGCTCAGCACGTCCATTCTGTTGGGGCGACTCTGGCGTAGTCTTGTGGTGTTCGATCCCATGGCGCTTCAGATGATCTGTGAACTCGGTGGAGAGATATTCCCCCCCTCGATCAGAGCGTACTCGCTTGATCTTCTTCCCAGTCTGCGTCTCAGCCCAAGCCTTGAAGTTGTCAAAGGCCTTAAAGGCATCAGACTTGTGCTTGAGATAGTAGGCAACGCCCAGACCAGAGAAGTCGTCAATGAAGCTCGCGAAGTACAGATAGCCACTCCCAACCGACGCTGTGCGCATCGGTCCATCGAGGTCAGTGTGAACGAGCTCAAGAAGCTCAGTTGCACGCTTCTGGGATGGTGGGAAGGGGAGACGATGGGATTTGCCAAAGGCGCATCCCTCACAAGGTTCATCGTCTGCAGGATCAACATGGTCAACACCCTTGACTTTCTTGGGAAGTTGGCGAAGTGCCTCCTTGCCCGCATGACCAAAGCGACGGTGCCAAGTTTTGTAGTTCGACTTGGGTGCCGCAGCTGCTACCGAGTCAGGGTGGACCTTTCCGCCAGATACAATCTCCAAGGTGAGGTGGTAGAGATTGTTGATGGGAAGGTATTGCCCCTCAAGGATCTTACGGCCCTTGATAACGACCGTCGAGCCGTGTTCAATAGCGCCCTTGGGCGACTGATTGAAGATGCTCATTTTCCCTCCTCCCTGGAAGAGAGAGTAACCATTCTTCTCAATGGTGCCAGTGGAGAATAGTCGAGACGACGCCGCTGGGACATAGCAGACGTTGTTCAGATCGACCGTCACTTCAACACCATCAATGAAGGTTCTGCCGCGAACTGTGCCCTCACCCAGACCCTGGACAATACTGCCTTGGCCAGACGAGGCCGTCTTAAAGACTGTAGGCGAGTTGTAGGGTGTGTAGTCCACAAAGTCCTGGAGGTCGTAGGTGATGTGCTGAGAGGCACCAGAATCCATGAGCCAGTGAGTGTGATGCACACCAGCGGCATTAGCCGCACCATAGAAAGAAGCGTGCATTTTAGCCGGATCCTGGGCTACAAGTACATTTACAGCGGGGGCAGCGACATGAGCATGGTTATTAGAATTGTCCTTTTCCTTTCCCTTGTTCTTCTCCTTGTTCTTGCCTTTGCCACCCAAGTTCTTAGGGCGCTTCTCCGGGTGCTTCTTCCAGCAGGTCGACTCGTGATGAGTCTCACTACCGCAGTGAGTGCACGGACCGGAGGGCTTAGGCTTAGTCTTGGAGATCCTGGACGCCGACGCAGATGCCGACTTGCGCATGGATTCCTCTGCAAGGGCCTTCGACTGGATGGTGTCGATGGTCAACTTGTCGAGGTCCGTAGTAGCCATAAGCGCAGAGATCATCGACTGGTAGTTGTCCGGGATCTTGGAGAGGAGGATGAGGGCTTGGATGGTCTCCGAGAGTTCAATGCCGTTGGTAGAGATTTCCCTCAGACGAGTGATGAAGCCACTCATCTGGTCCTGGAGGGGACGAGACTCTGACATGCGACTGTCACTGATGAGGGACTCAAAGAGCCCCCACACGTGAGCGCTATTCGGTTTCCCGAACTTGTTCTTGAGCGCATCCCACATCTCTTTGGCTGAAAGAGAGGCCGCAGAGGTAGTGGTGCCAGTTGCCGTGGTGGTGGTCTTTGTCTCCAGGAGGTAGTGGAAGGTAGGGGCAGTCCGCATGTAGATCAGACCACGGGCCTGAGCGTTCTGCTTGTCCCAGTCCTTCTGATCATCGGCATCTGCAGGGCGAGTGAGTGTGCCATCGACTACACCCCAGCAGTTCATGAACATCATATAGCCCTTCATCTTGGCGGCCCAGCCGTTGTACTGGCTAGCCGAAGAGAGGGAAGGAACAGAATCCGGTTTGACGTCTCCCATGGCAAGTAGATAGAATTGGGGAGAGTCGTCGGAGTCGTTGTGGAAATCTAGGGAGAAAGGGAGAGTTGGAGGAGATGGTGGGAGCGGAACCGAAGTCCAAGCCTCTGGTGAAAGAGGGAGAGGGACTGCTGCTTCAACAGGGAGTGCCCAGGATTTGAGAGGAAGAGGATTAGGAACTGTGGTGTAGCGATTGGGACAGAATTCTTCCTCGCAAGGGACCCAACTATCTTTCTCTTCAGAGAAGTGGCGATCAAAGCCGTCTTCTAGGTCGAAGCAGTGTTGAAGACCAGTACAGTCTTCGTAAGAGGATGAGCCCGAGGTGGATGTTTCTGAGACTAGGCCGAGGTTAGCGTCGACTTCGTCTTCAGAGTCCGAGAGGGCAAGTGGTTCCGCAGTAGTTGGCTCCAAAGTGGTTCAGGGAAGCGCGATGGTTAACGATGGTTGTGCACCAAAAGGATAGCGAGTAGGAGCACCTGTTCAGGTGAACCAGAAACCCAGGCAGTCGAAGTAACCCGAGAGTCTGGGTAGAAGTCGCCAACTGTGCCAAGAAATGCTAGGTACGAGGTATACGACACAAAAACTATCGTAAGGAGGGTCCGAACGGTTGTCCTCCGGTCCAAAGCTCTGAAAGAGCCCGGCTACGACGACTGGCAGCTGCAAGTGCAGGGCCTGGCCGAAGTATAGAAGAAGATAGTAAGGCCTGAGTACAAAAGGCCTGTGTACGTATGGAGCTAGTACGAGTGCTATATAAAAGCGCTCAGGGCTGCGACACGAGCGCAGAAAAGTCCCCCTGGCAGCAGTGTCGGCGGCACAGTCAAGAGGTTAGGAATAGGAAGGTGGGAGGTGCACGAACCGAGGTCGACGAGGGAAGGGTGCGCGCAAGGTGTCGACAAAGAGGAGCAACTGGTTAGAGCGCAGGGCTCATAACCTGATGAACTCTGAACCTGAAGGCAGGGAGCACAACTGTAAGCCGCACAAAGGATTCCTCAGTCAGTGTGAGCAAAAGACTTAGATTGCATATACAAGTACCTGTAAGCCGCACAAAGGATCTACAAGTACTTGGTAAGTAACCATAAGTAAGCATAGGTAAGAGAGACGACTTACTCCTCAGTCAGTGTGAGCAAAAGACTGAGGAGTAGGGGCAGAGACTGTCCTCCTTATATACAAGTCCAGGGGACGCATGAGTAAGCAAAGAAAGGAGGGCAGGTGACCCAGCATACGATGAGTAAGGAGATGGTGCGAGAGTGGTGTAAGGATCGCACCATCGTCCAGAACTATCCAGAACTATCTAAAGGTGTCTGGAGATGTCCATAGGAATCCGGAACAGCGTAGAACGCAACGGAAGAATCCAGAAGTGTCCGGATGGGAAACTACAGTAGAGATGCAGAGAAAACTAAATAAGGAAGGTAAGTAGGAAAGTCCATGCTGTGCAACACAGCCACTGTTGACCACCGGACCGTGTATGGCCAGTACACAACCCGGAAGTTCGGCATCGATTCTATCATAGTTTTCTCCGAGAGCCTTGAGCATGCTCCGGGACCAAGCGGTAACATAATTTGGGACGCTCGGGATGCGGGGGATGAGAAATAACTCTTCAATATCGTGGGCCCAGACGAAGCCATTGGGAACGCGAAGGCCGATCGGGCCTTTGTTTTTCTCCAGTACAGGGCCATCAGGGTCGCGTGGTACTGTGTGATGTATGAATCGAGTGCGAGTGAGTGCGTCTAGAATTCCCATATCTTCAGAGGACTATGACCTAATGCACTGAGAGTTAGTAAGAGCTTGAAAAAAGGCTAGGGCCGCATAGGCTACGCTCACAGGTTTGCGGTGGTAATTATGAGAAGGAACACAAGAGGGATTTCCGAAGAGATCAAAACTGGAGGAAAAGTAGATCGGGCTTTTATGTACGAAGGCTCGTCACATTGAACAATGCGGGGTGACGTCCGAGTGTGTATTCAACTTGGCCACCACATCGATGATCGGCTCCCGGTGTCACTCAAATCCCTTCCCTCTCCTTTGTCGTGAAAGACGCTCTGATCAAAGAATTATTGAGCCTATATGCAGCCTAACAAAGCTTGCAAGCCTACCTCGGAGCGTGGACCTTCAGTTTGGAGGACAGAGGGCCTATTGTCCCAATTAGTGACGTCAGTGGCTAAAGACATCGGTCCCAACTCGCCTTTACAAAGTGTATCCAACGCGAGGGTTTTCTTATGCTGGGTGAAGATGGGTATGTATTTTGGATTAGTAACGAGACGAGCTGGTCAGAAAGTAGCACTCGCCGCGATACTAGTACTACTGGAGGAGCTGAAGGACGGTGAACGCCACTCTAACACAGCGCTAGCCACCTGCCGAGGCCCGTTCATCCCTTTTCAGCCGGTGTAACACAGGTTCTCGATAGCATGTCCCACTAGGACGGAAATTTCGTCTGATTTGGTGGCCGCATTATTCATTTGAAAAGCTAGGAAGGACAGCTGAAGGCCGCTGAACTCGATTTGAAAGAACCGGCTGTGTAGTATGCACCCGGTAGTAGTCGGAAGCGGCAGCCTACTACTCCATTTCACCGCCCTGTCAGCCGTTACCCGCGGTCGCGGGCGCACCTCCGCGTCTCATGATGCACCGGTCAAAGGTGCAACATCGAGGCATCGGAGAGCAGGCTAGCTCAGCACTCTGGGTAGCCAACGGCAACTCGCCACCGGTACTAAGCACGAACGCTAACCACAGGGTACTCGTGTGTACCACCGTGTCAAATTTGGCCATGCGACCCGCTGGCCCAATCGGGGGCGCCCCGGGCTTCCGCTGCGGGTGGGCGAGCCAAACGCTACATTCTCCGAGAGGCCCATGACATTAGCTCACGTATGCCGCCGCCGCGCCATGTACACCGCAAGGGAGGGTATATAGGGTGCCGCCTTTCACAGTCACCAGCGCGACTGCTGGCCACCCGCGTACCGTGCACCCACCATCCTAGCGAGCGATCTTGTGAGTGACGAGCCCCGGTGCACTTCTGCGCGTCACGTTTAGCTGACCCTGTCTATAAGCCCTTTAGCGACACGTACGTCTGTGATGGGATGCACTGCCTACCCATTGTACTCACAGGCTCCGACGCGGCCTAGCCATGCACATCCTCCCATTCATCGGCGTCCTCCTCGCGTTCATGGCAAGCGTTCGAGCTGTGCCCCTTGACAAGTCAGGATCCGATGGCGCGATACATCCACACCAATCTCTCGCCGTCAAGCATGGCTCCGCCCCCGCCCGCTTGCCGTCGCGAGCGTACGTACGGCGTGCCCGTCCGCACCCATGACGCACTTGTACCATACGCACCAAGAAGGCAGGAAGCTCAAGGTACGATCCTCACACCTCCGACGCGTCCCGACCCGAGAAGCACCCTGACGGTCAAGCGCGACAGGACATTTGTATACTGCGCACCAAACCATAAATAGCGACATCCAAAAACACCTCACACTCACTTCGCACCACACCTCATCCGCCTACCTAGCGTTTCGTCATGTCTGCCCACCGTCGTATCCCTTACTTGCCCACGACGTCCGCGAGCTGCGTCTTGGGGATCGCAGCAGGGAACGCGCGCACCTTGAGGCGCGTGTGCGTCGCTTGCTCGTACGCGAACGCGAGCGAGATGAGCTTGAACTCGCTGAACGCCGTGCCCAGAAATGCGAGTCCGAAGGGCATGTTCGGGCCGCTCGCACGCGTCGGCTCGGCAGGCGAAAGTGGTGTGTCTGCAGGAAGGAACCCCAGTGGCACTGCACATGAATATATGCGTGAGTTTCTGAGGGCTCGGCAAATGTCGCGGAAAGGCGTACCAGTTACGATGGGGAAGCCCGCGATAGCAGCGGGTGTAGAGGCAATGTCGGTTGGGAGAATGAGTGCATCGAGTTGGAAAGCCGCGAGGGCTCCGTCGATGCCGCGCGTGACGCCGAGGTCCTTGTCTGCTGCAAGTGCATCGAAAAAGGCTTGGTCCACCGTCGTGTTCTCCGACGCGATGAACCTGCATGCATATAAACACGAGAAAGAGGGAGGGATGGATTAGGCATACTGCGACTGATCAGTCCAGAAGGGAGGGATAAGCTCTTCGTCTGCGTGTGCGGTGTTGAACGTGATCAGGTCCGCGAGCGTCTTCACCCCCGTGGGGACCTTGACGAGGCCCGCGATGTATTTCCGGACATCCACCTACGCGCATCTATAATGGGCATCGAAATTTGAACGCGGATTCTACAGCTGACTCACTTTGAAGTCCGTGTTCAATACTATGGTCTCATTGTTCGACGCGAGCAGCTCCTCCGAGTCTGGAAAATCCGCCGGGTCTACAACAGTTGCACCTTGTGCTCTCAACGTGTCCAGTGATGCGTTGAACGTGGCGACGCGCGCGTCGTCAAGCAGCGCGACGAACTTGCGCGGGACCCCCACGCGCGCCCCACGCAGTGCGCTGGTATTGAGCGCCTTGGTGTAGTCGGGCACAGTGGATGGCTGCGCGAGCGTGAAGTTGTCGCGCGGGTCTTGTCCAGCGATGATAGAGAGAATCGCGGCTGCGTCTGCGACGGAGCGAGCCATCGGACCGACGGTGTCCTGGTGCGACGATATGGGAATTACTGGCACATACACGTCAATCTCTCCATTCGCCCACGATATGGTGTGGGATTCGTACCGCCATCACGAGACGTCAGCCCCACCGAAGGCTTGATCCCGACCAGATTGTTGACGCTGCTCGGGGACACAATCGAACCATCCGTCTCCGACCCCAGCGCCGCGGCGGCAAGTCCAATCGCAGCGCCTATACCGCTACCGGAGCTGGAGCCTGAGGGATCGCCCAGAGGGACGTAGGGACTCGATGCTTGGCCTCCTCGCCCCGAGAACCCTGAGGGGACGTTGCCACGGAAGTTTGCCCACTCGGAGAGGTTCGCTTTGCCGAGGAGGATCGCGCCCGCCGCGCGCAGTTTGGCAGCTACGTGGGCATCGCGCGGGACGATGGACCCGAGGAGCGCGAATGAGCCTACATGAAGTCAGTTGTGGCGAGGTTTCTACTGCGCGTACGATCGACCTACAGACCTGCGGTGGTGTTCATGCCTGAGACGCACTACGTCAGCTTCGCCTCTTTGAGTCTCCGAGGAGGTCGGGATTCTTACCATCGCTGGACAGCGTCGCGATGTTGTCTTTCAGTAAGATCGGGATGCCATGAAGCGCACTTCGAGGCCCTGAGATCTTCCGCTCGCGGTCTAACTCCGCCGCCTGCACGAGCGCACTAGGGTTTGTCTCAATAACCGCGCGAAGAGTAGGGCCTTGCAGATTAACTTCGTCGATCCTTGCAAAGTAAGCCTTGGACACCGCACGTTAAAACCATTCAATTGAACGGCGCGCAGTGTTGACCAACGTGTTTACTCACCTTCACAAGGTCGACACTCGTAAACAACCCCTTCTGTAGCCCCTCCTGCAATTCTGCTATGGACGCTTCATACAAATCGGGAAACGGGGATGCTGCGGCGGGCGTGCGGGCTACTTCCTGCTTGAAACCGTATCCGGCCCACGCTAGAGCGAGTATCAAGGTGAAGAACGAGAACCAGCTAATCCTCCGCGACATCCTGAGAGGATCTTTACCCTCGGTAGGGTGCTTGGCGGGCTGAACATCTCCGGGTCGATAGATGTCTTTATGCATGCTCGCTTATCGCTGGGCGCACGGCCCCGTGAGACGAGTCATTATAAATGGGCGGTGGGCGAACTTGCGAGGGACGATCCGTCTACTAACGGTCTACTAACAGGGGAATGGAAGCGGAATATGGGTGATGGTACCATCAGCGCCCTTGGGGATTCTCAAGCTCGCTACGCACTGCAGTATCATGTGAGGGGAAGGCACCGCTGCATTTCGCACAATTTCACTGCGAGCTGCGCAATCGGTGTGTTCTGCCGTAGCGTCGAGTTGTCGCATGTAAGCTTCGGACGCACGGTGATGTTGTAGTGGATTCGAAAGAGAGAGAACAACGCCCCCCATAGCGCACAGTGTGGCAGGTCGAAGTCATGGGGAGAGAGGGACCGAGAGCAGAAAACCCAAGTTGGTGAAAACACTAGTGTCGTCTGTATTTGAAAGTCGCACGTCCCAAACATCAACATGTGCGTGTGTACAATCGTTGGAGAACCGTGATTGCCCCGTAGTTCTAGGGAGAAGAAAGAGACAAGGAAGAGACCCTGGTCCATTGAAGACGGTCGAGTGGTAGTAGTAGTAACTAGTTAGCAGCACTAGTGCTAGTCACAGTTTTATTACGATGAGTATAACTGCAGTAAACCCCCGGTTCTACCTCACCGTCACTCCATCCCTCTGGATCTGGTGCAACACACCGCACCCGACCAGGAATAAGCAATGCATCATACACGGGGCAATATACGTCCGTCGTCCACCTCATGGTGTCCAACGTAACAAGCTCTCAATATTCACTGTACAACAGACACTCCGCATAAGCAGTCCTGTTATATAGTCACATTTCGACGGCTGTCACCGTCAGACTTCAGAGTCCAAAAGTTAGTGACCCCTTCTTTCGGAAGTAGTTGATGTCCTATGCTTTCTTACCAACCAGTTGCAGCAACATCATGGCGCCCTCTACTCGCTCAGAACCACAAGAAGTACCAGCGGACGGTCGTCTGATATCATCACAGCTGCAGGTGGCTCGGCGTTGGCTAGATCAAACCTGGGCAAATCCCGTTCACAGAAGCCTGAACGACCTCTTCGCGACCAGACCTGAGCCTCCCAGGATGTACCGACGTCGATGCTTCCACCGTACGATTATAGACCGGCTTGGGACAATAGCCCCCTGAAAGCGGCGCATAACGAAAGGCCCGTGGCCGCGTTCGGCTCAAGCGCCAGCTTCTGATGCGACCCACACACGCGCGAACACGCCCCCAAAGCGTGCCCCGAGGCCAGGCCGTGGTATAAAACTTTGCATCCCCTCATGTCCGTCTGCAATCTCCCCCGAGCCCACCGTGCTGGGCATCGCGCTGTTCTTAGCACCGTCGCCGACGAACACACAGATCTAGTCTCCCATTGCACGCCTACGCTCTCAACGCCATGACTTCCTCTGCACGACCGATCACGTACCGCATGCGCACCGAGCCCAAGTTTCTTGTCGACCCCACTGCGCCCCAGATGCGCCGCGAGCGCGAATTCGAATGGGTCTCGCGCTCCTACCCTCCCTCCCCAGTCATGGCTTCGCCCCCAAGCCCTATCTTGCACCCGGAGCATCCGCCGCGCTCGCAGACCCCAGACAACTGGAACCTCTCCTCGCCGAACCCATCCGAGATGCCGTCCCCCATGCGCCGCGCCCTCGGCCCTATGCTTCTCCTCGCAAGAGAGGCCAAGGAAGAATCGCATCGCGACCGCGACGCCGAACGCAGCTCCCCAAGCTTCCGCGAGGCCCGCGCGGAAGACGTGCCGCTAAGCCGGCGCAGCGCATCGAAGTCCCGCTCCTCCCCCGCGTCGCCTCCCCAGTCGCGCGGGTCGCAAAGCAGCTACCGCAAGTATCACAGCCCGCGTGTTGAGTCTGAAAGCGACCCGGAAGAGGGTGGTATGTCTCGCGCGTGGCGCACGACGCCTGCGGAGCGGGAGCCGCCCCGGACCCCGCCCCTTCAGACGGCGCCCCTGGTGCCTAGAGGTGCGGTCACCAGCCCGCGCAGACAAAAGTCGAAGGTCAAGCGTGCCAGCGTTGCACACCGCCGAATCATGGACTCTGCCGCGCTCTCGTCCGACAGCGGGATTGCGGGATCGCCGCTGTGCCAGAGCCCGCTTGTGGGCCTGCCGCTCCCCGACATTCCACCGTCCGCGTCCGAGTTCGAGAGATCTTTCTTCCCTCCTGAGCGACCCACTCGAAGCCAGCAACGCACATCGCTCGTTTCCTCCCCGCCACGCTCGGCACTTGCTCTGCAGCCTGGCTCACCGCGTGAGGGGGGCTCACGCGAGGTCCCCCGCGAGACATCCGAGGAGGAATATTCAGAGGCGTTCTCCCAGCCTGCCATAGAGCCCGCCCGTCAGGAGCCCGCGCAGCCCCAGTTCCCCGAGGAACGATACCGTCCGCACACCCCGTCACGCTCGCGTACTTCGGACAGTTTCAATGGCGAGTCTATACCGGTGCCACTGAGTCCAGGCTCGACCCTCGCGCAAACTCGCCCTGCGTCACCAACCTCAGACGCCCGCTCGTCTTCGCCAAAGGTTCCTTTCAAACCGCAGGCGCAGGCGGGTGGCAAGCCCGTGGAAGAGCCCGCGGTGCGTCATTCAATGTTCTACATGGAGGACGAGATGATCATCATGCGGGTACGTTCATATTCGCCGCGTCAGTCAGGTGGTGTACTTACAGCATTCACATAGGTGGAGAATTGCCTCTTCCGTGTACACCGATACTTCCTCGAGCGCGACTCCACGTTCTTCAAGGACTTCTTCCAACGCACGCTGGCTCCAGGCTCGAGCGCGGGCAAGACGGACGACACGGCCGTGCGTCTACAAGAAGTCTCGCGGCGAGAATTCGAGTGTCTTCTGCACTTCCTCTACCACGGGTACGTCTCTCCGCCTCTCCTATGACCGCCTCACATGCCCATCGCGTGTCTCCTCCCACAGCGCGTCCAACCCGCAGAACGACTCGATCCTGAGCCTCGTGCTCCTGCTCTCGACGTCGACGACGCTCGCCTTCCCCTCCGCGCGTGACCACGCCATCTCCGCCCTCGATGGCGCGTCTCCGCCGCTCGACCCCGTCGAGCGTGTGTTCCTCGCGGAGAAGTACGGCATCCCTGCGTGGCGGCGCCCCGCGTACGTCGAGCTGTGTGCGCGCTCTCACCCGCTCGAGGACGCGGAGGCGGAGGTGCTCGGGCTGCAGACGACTGCACGCCTCGCGCGTGCACGTGAGGCGGTGCTTGAGGAGAAGGTGCAGGAGTGGCGGCGCGCGGTCGAGCGTGCGCAGAGCGGTGGGGAGGCGGTCACGAAGGAGGACATGGAGGTGCGCGAGGCGAAGCTTGTTGAGCGCGTCGTGGACGAGATCTTCGCATCGGAGAGGTAGGGTGTTGTTGTTTTGCTCACAGGTCGGTTGGCTTCTTGGATGTACTTGCTGAGTAGTCCCACTGTAGGACGGCGGAGTCGTGATATTGTATCTTGTAGGGCTGTTGTACCGTATGTCTTAATGTATATTCTGCACTTGTTTCTCCCTTGCTATGTCAGTGGAAGAATACATTGAATACCCTCCAAGAAGCACAGAGAAGCAACGCTTATCATGCATGAAGAATCATCTTTACATTGGGCATATTCTATAGGGGGTGATACATACGTTGCACAAAAAGTACAACACTGGCATGGGATGGGCTATCGTTGACGAACTTTGGCCTGTTACGATGAGATTCTGCCCGCCATTAATACTTAGGGAGGACGATGCGTACCACAATGCTCCAGCATTAGTCCAATAGCGCGGGACACAGGGTATCAGGGGTGAGGCCGTGTTCTTCGTACGTAGGGACGCGTTGGCGCAGAAACTGGCCGGCGATTCACTAGGGGATACTGATCTCGTAGTGCGCCTTTGCATGTGTTCCGACCTTGCAAAGGTACGGCCTCCACGATTCCCGCGAAAACGAACAGAGCACTCATAAGCGAGAAAATCTTCATAATGTAGTTGCAATTCGATATGCGAGCGAGAGGAGATGGATAAGGCTGTAGCAGGTGGTGAAACTACGTGGCGGGCGGCACTAAGATTTACTCACGTATATCAATGGCCGTCCAGCGGATTTCTTATTGTGGTCCCCAAAAGCGTTCCGGTAGAAGCACGCAGCGCTCGTAGGCTCCTGCTCTTTAAATATGACTACCCGCTCGGGGCGTGGTACTGCCACGTTTCCCTCCGTTAACTACTCCTAGAGTTGCTTAGAGGTATAACACATCAACACGCACGTCCGAGTCCGCCGCCCGATGTAGAGACGAGGCAACGCTGGCTCCGCTCCGTTCATTTCCGCGCCGGGCGATGTCTCGATGGCCTTCATTACATGAACATTCGCAGCTAACCAACGAGGCCAATGCCGGGATTCTCATAGACGCGGACTTGTCGGCGGGGCTCGCGGATTTGAAGCATGATGCAGAAAGGAGTGTAGCCAATAAGACACGGCGGTGGTGTAGAGGACGGCATTGGTCCAACCGTTACCAGACGATAGTAAATATATCTAGCCGTTCGTGTGAGACTCGTCAGTCAAGTGCAATGGTTTACGCAGAGAGAAATGAATGAACCATACCTCTCCAGGATCAACATTGTAACATCGTCAACCATTCACCGCCAATGTTGATCATCTACGACAAAGATGGCGACAACGATAAATCGTGTACTGACCTATAGCTGCCCGTGAATGTCAATAAATGACCTTGTAGCCCATTATCGCCTTAGACGACCCTTCCCCGTGTTCCTCCCCCTGACGTCAATGCCATCAAAAAGCGATGCATCTGCGGCCAAGAACTTTGAACAACTGCCCCGCCACTGCGCCCCCGGGCCTTGGCGCATACTTGCCAACGGTGGCGTAGTCCACCGCCACAGCAAGTGCACGCGATCGACTCGCTCTGGTGCTATATATCCCAGTGGGATCGCTGCACCACTGCTATCATCCACCCTTCCAACCCCAACCATACCTTTGCCTTCGCTACCGCACAATCATGACCGGGTCTGAGAACAACGAGCACGACAAGAAGTCTGGAGGGTTCTTCAGCAACTTTGGAGACAAGGTGAGCATTTCGATCGCATTGGCATCTTTTCCAGTTCGACTTGACTGTTTTCCTTGAACCAGGTCAACGAGCTGGCAGGTGGAGGTGCTTCTGGAGAGGCGAAAGAGGATAAGTTGGATAAGAGTGAGAGATCGCGTTCAATGTTCATGATGCATGCCGGCGCTAAACGTGTCCACCAGCCATCGATTGGGTGCAGGAACACGTCCTCCACCAGGGCCAACAAAAGGACGAGAGCGCATCGGAGCAGTTCAAGGACGAGCAGATTAGCGACTTCATCCGGAAAGAGTACAAGAACGTAACGGGCTCTGAACTTCCTGTGAAGGACAAATAGAGTGGTGCTGGGGAAAGCATAGAAGGACGTTTGGAGTTGTATGAATATACCATTGAAACTAGATGATGCCGCTGCAAAAAACTGACGGATACATCCCCGATGACCGAACAGCGCCGATTAACTAGATGCTACAAGATAATACACTTCGCAACCCTATCCCACACAGTCCGGGTAAGGCGTCCTTTCGCTTTCGTCCGTCACGCAAAGAGCTTCTTGAACTGCTTCTTCTCCTTCTCGCGCTTCCCGCGAAGACGACCCCTGACCTTCTCGAGCTCTCCAACGATCGCCTTGTCCTCCTTGACCAACGCGTTAGCCTTGATCAGTGCTTCCTCTGCCTCATCGTCCTCGTTTAGTGCGACGTGCGCGAGCGCCTCGCGATACAGGGCTTTCGCTGTTGAATATGCGAGGTGGAGAGTATAGTAAGCAAGAGGGGATGCGGGAGCCGGATAGGGAATGCATACCTTTGTCGGCGTCGTTGAGTTCGAGGGACGCGATCGCGCGGTCGGTCACACGCAATGCCAGACGGGCGTTCGCAGACCCGCCGGCACGAAGCGCCGCCAGCGCCGAATTGAGCAGCAGGGGCGCGAGCAAGGCGCTGAACGAGTCCTTGAGCTCTGGCGGCTTGTCTGCAGGGAGGTCGAGGTGGAAGTCGAGATACCGAATCGCCTCTGCGCCGCGCCACTCACATCAGTTTCCCCGCACCGCGAAATGCGGGAACACACATACTTTGGTACTTGCGCAGCGCCTCCTCGTGTTTACCCTCCTTGAACAGCTTGTTCCCGACCTCACGCACGTCGCGCGCGATCTTGAGCGCGGTCTCCGGGCTCGCGAGCACATCGTTGCCATCGACCGGGTCCTGGTCTTCCGGATAGTCCTCGTACACATCGCCGTCCGTCGCGGCGGCCGCGTCTACGAGCGAGGGGTCGTCCGGGGAGAGCTCACCGCAGTCCGCGATGGTGCAAGGCTCCACAGGGACGTCGCCGGAGGCGGTCTCGGTATTCTCGATCGCGCGCACGATAGACTTGCCGCGGATGACTTCGCCGAAAACGACGTGCTTGCCGTCCAGATGCGGCGTCGGGTTGCAGGTGATGAAGAATTGGGAGCCGTTTGTGCCCGCGCCTGCGTTGGCCTATCGAGACCCGTTCAACCATGAGGTCTCTCAGGGTAGGAGGCGGAGGAACGTACCATGGAAAGAAGGAAGCGCTTTGTGTGCTTGACTTCGAAGTTCTCATCCTCGAACTTCTCGCCGTAGATGGACTCGCCACCGGTGCCGTTGCCTGCGGTGAAGTCGCCGCCTTGCACCATGAAGCTATGATTTTTTTAGTATTCGCGCTGCGGGTACCGCTTAGGACGTAGCGTACCCCTTGATTACACGGTGGAACGTGGATCCCTTATAGTGCAAAGGCTTCCCGGCCTTTCCATCTCCCTTCTCCCCAGTACACAACGCGCCTGGACATCGTTAGGCCTTCCTCGCCGAATCGTGAACCTGAACCGCAACGTACGGAAGTTTTCGGTGGTCTTCGGGACGATGTCCTTGTACAATTGCATGACGATCCGCCCTGCCGGCCGACCGCCGATGGTGATGTCGAAAAACACGAGAGGCCTGTCGGTCGCCATTCTCGTCGTTCAGATATGTTCGTTTGGAGAAATACAAGGGAAAAGGTGCTAGCTGAAGCAAAGGATATCCGAGAGGTCACAAGCAGGAGGGCAGCAGCAAGAGGCGGATTTTGTGAGGACCATGTTCGAGAACCTACGAGAACAAGCAGAAGAGGAAGCTCCCAGATCTGGGTATGAGCTTCTCGGCCCGGGGCTCCCACCGAAGTGTTGGTCCAAGAAAGGAAAGCGTTCTGTAGTTCGGTTTGCGGCCCCATGGTGTCTTGCTGTATCGCTCTAGAGAGCATATAAAATTATAAGAAGAACTATCCTTTTGCAACAGGAGAAGGCATGTTCAAGTAAATCGGGAAGTATTACCAGCAGATGCAAGGGAGTGAGAGTAATTACGACCCCGCTGGCAGCTGGACTGTGATAAGCCCGTATGGCCCAGGGACACCGGGCATAAGGCCGAAAAGGGTTCTATCTCTTCGATTCTACTGGCTTTGAGGCATTTTCTCTTTCGTTCGGACGTTGTTCATATGCAGTGTATCGGAATCGGTTACATCGTACCACGTGAACTATTCCATAGTTGGCCGTATATTGCACGGTAGCGAATACAGTACGCCAGAGAGGCATTGACTTTAACATATAGGAGAGCCGATTGTGAGTGGACATGAAACTTATGCTGCTTAGGAGGAGATAACGACCTGGAGGAAAGTGACCGAAGCTTTGTGGCGATCACATGTAAACGCCGAGTCGACCGCCGGGCGCCGTCGCAGGTGCATACGTTTTCCAAATGACGCTAGAAAACGGAAAGCAACTGGAGAAGTCGGGCCAAGAGAAATATCCGACCGATCACTGACGAGACCGACGCAATGACCGCCATTGCACCTGCTATCTATCCCCCTTGGCCCCGTCATCTACTGAGCACGAGGTGTGCAATCCCTGCTGCCAATCATCCCAGGAGTTCAGCAAGGTTAACAGTGCCAAAGGCGATTATGCCGACGGTAGAAGCTCGTTTCTATTAACTCCTGCGCTCAGTCCTTCACGTAATGACCGCACGGGGCATTCCTATAGACGGCAAAAACCACGTACCGGGGCCACACAGTGAAGTCCAAGTTGAGGATTAGTGCAGCCGTCGGATGATTGCAACAAAAGAATACCCACCTCGATCCACCGGGCTATACACACTTCCGCATGGTGCACGTTCAGATATGATATTACGTGCCTCCACCAACACACGCGTGGGAAGCCCCTTTCCGGAGAACCACATGGATTCCGGAGGGAGAGAATCATGGCGGTGTAGTTCGAAGGGAATTTGGACCAACTCAGCGGGACGACGCGCTAAGTCTAATGGGATTTGGAAGTAACTCCATATTAGGAGCTATCCGGGCGGAAATCCGTGAAATCCCGAGGTTTATGCGCGGATCGTACTTATTTTCCCTCTTCCACCAGGATCTGCCTGCATGGATCAACAAGACCTCCACATGTTCCACGAGCTGGGCATGTACCACTTCGGTCACCGTCAAAGTGCCCACTTACCCCCAAAGTCAATCCGCCCGTGTGTCCGAGGTGCGGCGGCCATGGGAACGCGCAGTCGTAATCGGCTGGGGTTCCTCATGGTCCCTAACTCTACTTGGGTTCTTAAACGCCCCAGTGCCTCGACTACTACGCATGGGGCGCCGCGTTAGCTCACGGTCGGCATGGGGGTTCTTCATGATCGTTGAACAAGATAGGTCGTTTGTAGCCTGGTCCGATGCTGACGAAATCAGCGGAGTTGTCCCGTTGTACCAGTTGTACCCGCCACCAACGCCCGTGGAAGACCTCATATACCTTCCCGCGTGCAAACACACCGGATCCCCACCGAGTCATCTAGGCTAGGCGCCATGGATACTGAACTTCCACAGTACACCCGCTCCTTGACGCCGCGCTCCAACTCCTCCCCCGGCAGCCGTTCTACTCAGGTCCCGAATCGCACCCCCACAGAGCACTACTACCACCTTACCTCGTCCAAGAGCCGGCCGTGGCTGACCCTGAAGGTGATCAGCAAGGCGCCAGCTTCCACATATCTGCCCGCTTTCTACCAGGGCGAAGCCATGCAAGGTACTGTGACTCTTACCCTGGACAAAGAGGAGCCTATCAAGTCGGTATCTGTTCAGGTTGGTAAAGAAATTTATGAAAATTTAGTTCGCTTCGTACTGCCCCTCTTAATCCCGCCTACACCTTTCAATCTCTCATCATGCCTGCATGCGAGCTCGCTAAAATGGCCTAGGTTCTAGGTCAAATGACGTCCTCGGCGACGGACGTACTCACCTTTGTCCAATTATCAGAGTTGCTATGGACACATACCGCCGCGCCCGAGTCCACTTCGTCTCGGAGCTCCACGACAGGGAAGCTGTCGGGAGAACACAGCTGGCCCTTTTCGTTGTTGTTGCCCGATCAGTGCCAGCTCAAATCGCCGAACGGAACACCCCAGTTTTACCCACTTCCAGCATCCTTTTCCGAACGAATGGCTAGAGTTCATATCCAATACCAGATCGTGGTCACGATCCACCGGAGTAGGTTCCGGGTGGATAGTACGTGAGTATCGCATTTCGGAATGAACGGCCTCTTTCCATCTACTAAATCTTGTACCTTAGGCTCGGCACCGTTGTCGGGTATTGCCCTGTTGTCCGACCCGTGGCGCCGTCACCTGCCCGTCAGATTTCCTATCTCGAGAATACCCCGCTAATCGGGCCCGATGGAGATCCAGATGGATGGAACTGTCTCGAGCCTCTTCGTATTCTAGGTTCGGTCTTCTCCACTCGAACCGTCGAAGCAACTTGCAGGGTGAGCAAAGAACCGCCGCACGGAGGAATGTTTGTCACTCACCCCTGCCTTCGCGGAATGAGTAGCTCGCCCTAGCGAAACCCGTGGGTACCTACGCTACGTTTTGGTTCTCTTCATTTCGGCGCTCACGTCGTCGCGCAGTTGTGCTACACAAGAGGAAGTGCTATACCTTGCGTCATGACAATCGAAACTACCGATCCGCAAGCCCTAGATCTCCTCTCTGCCCCGCGGGCCCCCGTCGTTCGACTTTTGCGACGCATGTCAACCCAGGAAGTAGATCCTGCATCTATAGGGTCTAAGAAACTGCCCGGTATAGAGTATGAGAGTACTATCCAGGAGGTGACGACCGCGGTCTGGTGGCCCGAGCAGGCGAGCGACCCGAGGAGCCCGCGACGACGCGTCCTGCACGGAGAGATCCATCTTTCGCCAACGCTCAAGCCTTCGTGTCGGTTAGGAAAATTTGAGCTGTCCGTGAGTGCTTCGCCTCCTGGTTCACCCCTGGCCGCGAGGCTACCTTTTGTTCGCAGTACTCGGTTGCGGTCTACGCTCCGAGAGCCGTCGCATTTTTGCCCGAGGGCGGCTCCGATGCTGTGCTCCAGCGCGAACCTGTGGTCATTGGCACTGTGTACGCCGCAGGCCCGCGGCCAAGAATCCACTCTCCGCCGGGATACGATGACGCGAGCTCGATGGGGCAGACTTCGGAGTTCCGTCTCTTTCGGTGACTGTAGCCGTAGCGCTTGTGGCGTTGAAATCACTGTGTACTACGCGCTTCCGGTTTGCGCTCATCTGCCTCGTGATGATCGTTCGTATCATCCCGGTACTGCGAGGATAGTAAGGCTGGGCGATTCAAAGTCGTGTCACTGTGATTAAAGGCCCCTCCCTTTGACCTTCAGTTTGCTACTAGGAATTCTCGTCCAGTCAACTTCTGAACAATAATTCTAGAGACACAAGAACAAGAGGATTATCCACTGTGCGCTTATGAAGTGACGAACTTTGCAATGTGAAGTGATGAAAAATGTACTTCGTTAGTTATAGTGATGCGGAAGTTGTGAATCGCGAATTAGTGACGAAAACCGCGAGATCCAAACACTGCGAGTTGAAGTGACCAAAAGTACGACTTATTTCCGGAGGGCTATCCCGCGTGGGCGTCTAAATGATAATCTACGGAATCGCCCGGGCGCTTCAGGCCCGGAAGGTGTACGTGGCCGGCAGACTTGACTCGTTCTTCGGACTCGTTGCTCAACGCCCATCGTTCCTCTCTACCTCAGCTCCCGCTACCGCGACGCGTACTGCCGACTCCCATTTTTGATCTTTTATGCTAAGTAACCCACTTGTCGACCCTCGGCCTCCCCCTAGGTCTTGGAGCTACAGCTGGTGGTCGGATGCAGCAACGACGTATTGCAGCGAATTTGGCCTGACGACACTAGTAACTAGACTCCTTGCTCCTAGCTGTAATATTGGCAGATTCTGAATGGTTCTCTGGCCTGCCATGTGAGTTCTTTGCATTCTGCATCTGGGTTATCTTCAAGTGCCACCTCGCTTCCCTGCTACCTCTCGGTTTCTAGCCTTGTAACTCGGAGGCTTGCGGCGCCTTCCTCATGCCCCTCTGCTCCATCTCTGCTCTGCTGGTCTATTACTAGTCTGCTGCCTCGGACCCTCCTGCCTCGGGGCCCTAACGCTAATCAACCCTCTGCTTGACCCCCTGCTTAATCTGTGTCGGTCTATACTTCTGTCTAGATCTAGTTTGATTGCATACTAGAGCTCGAGTGAACCCTGCTGTAGCTGTACACTGGTTCTCTCAACACAATAGACCATTGCTACTCCTCCCTTCGCCGGACGGTGAGCTCGTGCCTGCTATCAAAGCCATCCTGGACATGTATGGTATGGAAGTCAAGGTCGTGGTATCTCACAACGGACGAGGTGAGCCCCTTTACACTTTCACTGTCGGTATTACTCGTCCTTCTAACCCCTGTTGCGGAGGAAACACTGGTTGACCGTGAGCTTCAGTCGAAGGAGCTCGGGAGGATCATGTCCGTGTCGTACCCTCAGCCAGTCATTTTCCTCGGCTACATCGTCACGAAGCCTCTCGCGCCTCACCCCGTGCCGTACGATTTCATGGTCACGGATGGGTATGTGCACGACATCAATGCAGACGACTATGACAGGTGGTACGTATGCGAACCCACTCCGCCTCTTCGAGCGGATGGCACTGACCGGGATGTGCACAGGTCTCCCTTACGAGCACAACCCGTGTGTCTAGGTACGGTCGCAGGAGCATGTGAGTGCGTACATGCCCGGCGCCAAATGCTAATGACCTCGATCTGGGTTGTGATTTGGATATTGTCTTTTAAACTGTCGTCCACGTCTAGTTGTATTGTAGATTAGGTTGTATGAATAGATATGATTTTACCTCCCTATGCCACTGGCTAGAATGTACTGGCGGCCTGAAATAGCGAAGCAAATCATCTACCATTGAAGTGATGATATCTACAAGATGAAGTGACGATTTTGAAGACTTGCAAATAGTGACGAAACGGCAGATATACTTTGGAAATTTGTCACCTTTCCATGTCACTTATACTGACGGATTTCGTCACTTTTCCCCAGGGCGCTTATGCCACGAAGGTGCGAATTTCGCTACAATACTTCATACATTTCGCTACTTTTTCGTCACTTTTAAAGTGTCGGTTTTCGCAACTTTCCAGGCACACAGTGATCGCTGTTTTTGTCGTAGGGTGCCAGTGGTGTCTTGATACTAGGACAGTGACGTGTTAAAGCAACAGAAGGCTTCTACCGTAATGTTTGGCCGGCATACGTACCCCTTTGGGATAGTTAGGCCTCCCAGGGTGTAATATTTAGTGCCTTGGTATCCTAAGTTTACACCTCACAGGGACATGTAGAGTGACTCTAACCACCCTGAGCGCTTACTCTTAGCACTGATGCATCGGAGGACAACCGTTTCATTGTGTCGGCGCTGGTTACTACAACGCACTTATGCAAGACTGGCTCTAGACGTTAAGTGCGGCAACGCGCCGCGACCCAGTAAGTGGCGCAATTTTGATACGCTTCCAGATCCGGGGGACGGGGTAATTCTTTGGTCGTGCGTTACCCCCGATATACCTCCGTATGGAATGTCCATCCCCCAGACGAGCACGCTCTGCCTCCGCCTCACCCCTGGAGAGGTAAGTGCAAATGTGTAAAGAATATACTTCTTCGCTTCGCCTTATTAGATCTTATCCAGGGCGGCAGGGATCTACCCAGATCTACTCGTAACTTGGAACCATCGCCAAAGGTCGCGGGACATGTCATCCTGTGCAAACGCTCAGTACCCAAAACGGCCAGTACTGTTTTTGGGAGGCAATTCAACTCACAAAATTAGAGGCCGTAGGCGCAGGATGACCGGGCACGAACGAGCCCTTCAGGCGTCAAGTGAGAGGGGTCTACATATAAGGATGGGTATGCCGGGGCGAGGGGAACCCCCAGAATTCACGTCCCGTGCAGAGTACATTATCCCACCCCATTTCTCTTCCTTATTACCTCTTATGAGCTCGCAAGTGAGTGACAATAACCCCCTTTCCTCGAACCTAAGCTGAAGGCATCTTCCAGGCCGGAACTAGCCAACAGACCAACCAGGGTCAAGAATCCGACGACGACGTCTACAGTCAGCCCCGGACACCGCGCCGCACACCCATGGCGTGCCAGTTTTGTCGAGGTATACCATCGCCTATCTCGGGAATGACAGAGCAGTCATCTGACCACGCTGACTACTGAAGGCCGCAAGCTCAAGTGCGACGGCCGTCAGACCTGTGCCAACTGCCAGCGCCGCGGACTTGCTTGTACATATATGCCTATGTAAGAGAATTTTCCTCGCCTCTCGGCGGAAAGAACTGACTCGTCCGCAGTCAGAAGTAATTGCTTATACACGCTCTCTCTCCGACCCCTCAGCGGCAAGTCCATAGATTGTCAAGCATATAATGTAGTGTTATAGATACTCAGCGTTAATACACGTATCCTGCTCAACGCTAGAACGCCACCATGGTCCGGGTCCCACAGATATTTGGACGAAACTACACCCCGGTGAGATATCACCCGATGAAGTATCGCAGGAAATTCCTTCTGCCGACGGCAGAAACGGATATCGGGGAGCTTAAATCATCGCGGAAAAGAACGGGGGTGAAAGCCGCAACTAGAACCCGAGAAGCCGCCGTCACGGGAATATTGAATATTTGAAGAATAATGAAATGGATGTATAGTACTTACCAAGACGCTCGACCTTATCTTTGTACAGCTCCTGCTGACCGACGAAGTGCAGAAATGCCGTGAGTGATATCCAAACCTAATACGTGGCCAAATCATGAGTAACCGTAGAATATTACCAGGTCTCACTCACGTTTACGTTCACAACGGGAAATAGATCCAAGAGCTATAGGACGGTGTCAAGCAATCTAAGAACGCTGGGAACCACGAGAAAACAAGTTCCGCTCACCTCAAACGCCTCGTCCCTACTCTTCGTCTCAACGCATCTAGCGTGCAGCAAGGTGGGGATCACGGGCTCAATCAAAGAATCTAGGAACTGTAGTAGGGCGTCTGCAAATGCCAACGCCACCTTGGGATTCTTGTCAGGGTCGTCGAATGTGAAGTCCGCCCCGGTGTCGAGATTCTGCAACGCGCGTCAGTGTGACGTAGGCTGTGCATGCACAAGAACGCCCGCCTCGCGAATTTGCTGCACCAGTTGCGCATCTCCTCGTGTCAGGAAAAGTCCGTCCTAAGCCGAAAGCCATCAGCGGATCCAACAACTATCCAGAAGACGAACAACGCTCACGATATCTGTAGCGTTGCTCATAAGCCAGTTCACCAGTCGCATGATCTCGCGCGGCGCGTTCACTCCGCGATCCTCGGGAAGGAGGTCCGCGGCGGGGGACTTCAGTTCTCTCACAGGCCCAGGTAATCGCACGAGCCAAGAGATGCTCGTCGCGAAGCAGGTGCGCTCTGTGGCCGCGAATCAGGCACAACGCCAGGTAAACTTGGAAGGCAACTGCGCAATACCGTACTCTGCCGCAATCGCGACGAAATGATCTCGGCCTAGTGCGGTATGCAGTACAAGCGTCTCTTCAAGGCGGGTCACGCCCATGTTCAACTGCGGCGCTGAGGTTTCGTCCACGTAAACGGTTAGAGAAATCTCGGCCTGCTCTCCGGAGAGTACTAGCCCCTAGTACAGCAATGAGCCCAGGCATGACCCCCGGTGACACGAGTGGAAAGTACCTACTGTCATGGGTTCGATGCGCAGCCAGCTAGGGCCTCGAAAGACCACAATATCAGGGTTATTTCCAGACAGGCAATGCAGAATTACCACCCACATACATCCGCAGCGGGAGTTTGTGCGATGAAGCGGAACGCGCATGGCACCTGCGGGATGCGCGGTTACTACAGCTCCGTCCCGGTCAAGGTTTCCCACTGTACCTTTCCGGGATTCCCAATGAGTATTGTGCGTTCCACAGGGCGCTTATAACTGTAGTCTCAATAATTAAATATGTAAGGAAGACGAACAGTGAAGAATATACGAACGCGACTTTGGAGAAGTCAATGCTAGTCGGGCCGACTCGTACGCGAGGCCGCTCGTCCACGTATTCCGCACTTGATACGTCTCGCCAGATTCGTTCGACAAAGGTTTCGTATTCTGTCACGGCAACCACGGGAATCTGTACCGCAACCAGTGCAACATAAGCGTTAGGTCACCGATGGCACCCCGGAGCAGACCACGTGTGGCGTCCCTACCGGGGCTGGGAAGCACCGGAGTGGCGGATCACTAGATGAGCGTAACCCTCGGACTCACCTCAACTTCAAAGTCGGCAGACACAGGTCTGTGGTCGCTCATGGTGATAGTTGGGTGACTGGTGTAGGTTGTCTGTTTCGCCGTTACCCCCGACGACGCCATGTGTAGGATGCGATCCGTCCATGCTGGTTTCCGCCTGAGGCCGAACACGGCGTCCGCGGTCAGACAACTCCACAGGCGAAGCTAAGGACGCACTTCGTGTCGTAACCTAGGCCATCTGTCAACAATCCCACGCCAAACCGATACGATCTGTGGACATTTTGTAAATGCGGACAATGTCACTGATCGGCCACTCCGCGGCGGCATTTGTGCAATATACGTACGGCGGATGCGTAATGGGGGCCTCAATGAAGCCATCAAACGCCTTATTGCTTCTCATTGCAAACGCGAGCTGCCCGTTGGCGTCGAACGTGAGCGTCAAGTTCGGCCCTAACGCTCGTAGTCAACGTATTCCCGAGCGTACCTGATCAGATGTTCGTAACACTGTTAGGTTCTCTTCCTTTGCATGCTCTGATTGTAACAGAGCTCGTACGTCGCCGTCTGGCAGGGTAAGTCGATAATTGAGGTCTACGCGATAGAACGATAGATCAGTTAGGCACAACTAGTCTACATCACAGTGAAAGTTATCCTACCACCCTGATACGAGTGCGATGTAACCTCTTTAGCGTTTCCCGGAAACGGGTAAAGCACATCCCCAGATTATTATCGCACGTACCAGCCAGAATAACGCGTCAGTTTCATAGATGCCCAGCTGGATCGTAACGGGACCGTAGCCGTTCCCCGAGCCCGCGCCAGAGTCGTCCGCTACGATGCCGGAGTCGAACTGAAGCCTCTTTGACAGGTCATGGAAGTCAGCGTTGCGCCTCTCAAACATCTCGTCGAACGCCGCGAGATGCGCGTTCACGAACGTCAGAGTCGTCGGCTTCCCTTCGTAGTCGCCGGCGCTGGCCCCCAGCGGTGTTGGTGTGAACAAAAGCCGGGCGGCGGTAGCGCCCTTGTTGCCCTGAGCACATGTGAGATACGCTCGCGGGGGTCTAGAATAAGCATACCGTACCATAATACCCATAATACCCGCCCCCACGGAGGACGTTCTAATTTCGCTAAAACAGGCACGCAGCCGGCGTTTGGTGACGATGACGAGCAGCATGCCGACAAGTTGTTTGGACACAAGCTATGGCGGTGCACGTACAGGATAGTTAGCCACTAGTCCTAAAATCGCACAGTAGACAAGAACGAGGCGCCCACCTTCTCGTACAGGACTGCCTTCTCTCCTAATCCCGCGAATACAGCCATGCACCACGCATCTTCGCGTGTGGTCTGGGTGGAGTACAGAAGGGCCTGCGTTGATAGATCAAGTTCCTGGAAGCCTAGTACCAGCATGTCGGGGTCGTCAGGGTCTTCAGAGACGTCTGAAGGGGTATCCGCCACTGCGGTCTTCGCAGACTGCGTGCCCACAGGCACCACAGTCGATGCCGCCGATTCTGACGCGGTGGCGACGGAGGCTATGTCCGAGGTTAGGCTGTCTGAATCTTCCGAAGGGCCGTCCAAATCCAACGTCTCTGCCGAAAAGACCTAGCTCGTTAGCACACTGATGCACCGCAGGAGCAGCCGGAACAGTTAAACCCTTCACATACCCATGCCATCCTCGATCGGATTTCTGTTCGCGTCGCCGATAGACAAAGGCGAGATCTCCTTTAGGGGAGGGATGAAGTTCGCGGCCGGGCTTTGCTGAAGCTGCCCGCGCACCCATGCGGACAGATCCTGCGAAGGAAGTTTTCCGTTCACGTTGAACGTGCCGACACGGATCCTGCGGCGGATATGAACGGTCAGGGTGTCTCCGGCACTCTAGGGCAGGCAGATAGGTACTTGAGGCTCGCCTTCTCGCTTCGCGCGTACAGATCCTGCTCGACCTTCGTACGCATCCAACCTTCGCGAAGCACTTCAATGTCGGACACGTCGTTGCCCGATTGGCCGGCGCTTGCGGGGGACAACCGGGCATGCATGGGCTTCTTGATCTTCCGTAGATCAGGGGGTATCGGTGATACTACCGACGCACATCCGTTCAGTATCCGAGAGCAAAAAATGCTTGCTTAGACAACGCACGCAGCGGTGGGAGAGCATTTTCAGCAATGTACGGCCCCACCCATCCGAACGGCTCAAAATCGTAGTCATCATCAGTTTCAGCGGCTGCAAGCCGTCAGAACGTCGCGCTACGCACACAGAAATTGTGAATACGTACCGAAGCTCTCTTTGAGACGCTTACATTGGTCGAGAACCCTGCGTAGGCCAGGGATATCGTTTGTTTGCAAGGTTAGCGGCGCAAAAGGGCTATCTTGCCCGGGGTTGATTGTGACGCTGAGTTCTGTGCATCATGTCAGAGGTAGGATTCTGTCGTTGTGGCACCAACACAACCGGGGATCGAACCACCGAGAGTGTCTGCAGAAAGCACGTAACGGCGGTGGCGGGGTCAAAATTTTCAGTCATTCTACGGAAGTGGGCGTGCGCATTACAAGTCTCGAAGGTTCACCCAGTATCGCTGCGGCTGTCGGAGCACTAGATCACAAGCCACTGCGTGCAGCGCAATACCAGGTAGACTGCAATTTGAGAGCGGGGGTGAAAACCCACGAACCACATCGGGTGCGCTCATGACTCAGATGCGTACGCAACCTCCGATGTTCGGGGACACGCTGACTCGAGACTACGCGGTTTTCACACATACCTGTTTTGTTCTGGCTTGGCCCAAAGGTGCTTCCTGGCGGGGGAGAGGATAGGTCTACGGTCGGTCTGCGTGGTTGGGACAACGACATCGATATCGAGAAGCTCTCCACAATGGGAAATGCATGTTCCACAAGAAATTCCCCGGGTATGGTGTGTATCTTCGGCGGCTTCTCTCCGAGAACAAAAACGCTGTTCAGAAAACGAGTTAGCCAATGATTCCAAGGTCCGGGTGCGAAACACGTAGGAAAAACAACATGAAAAATAACCGCTTTTCAACAACGTGTATTAAGGGGCGGGCGACACACGCCTGTAACGAGCGCTTTAAGCAAGGAAAATTCCCGAGGCGTCGAGTACCCCCAAGGGCCCAAAATCCACTCCACCTTCGTGAGCCATCCTATCGCCGATGTCCGCCTGCCAAAGGCGCCTCCGAGTCGCACACTCGGATTCGTTCCCCCGACCGCCCCCCTGCTGCACCAGGACGCCCGCGGGCATACGGCCGTATGCTAAATTCCACGAAGCTCCCCCCATCCCCCGTGCGCTCCGACTCGGACGTGCGGGAGCCGGACGCCACAGAAGATGCTGCGACTAAGCATCGGGGTACGAGGTAGTGGGTCAAGCACGCCGCCCCTCCCACCCTGCGCTCGTGCACGGCAGAATCGCGCCCCGTGAGCCACGCCGAGGATGAACTGGGCGGCGCAAGGGCGTGCAAGCGGTAGAGGGGCTTGAGCGCAGGGCACCGATCGGCGAGAGAGCGGAGGCAGGAGGCTGGGCGGGCGCGAGATGCATTCGGTTCTCGTAAAACGGGCGCGTTGGGGGTAGAATCCCAAAATGACCGAGAGCAGGGCGCGGCAGCGCGGCACGATTTCGAGCGGCTTTCGCGGCCGGCATCTCAGGACCCTCAACTGGCAACAAGAATACAATGTGTGTTGGAACAGCGAGCGCGTTGGTCTGGTCTCCACTTGCGCCTCACGAGGGCTCTTAAGAGGGCGCTGCTGCTAGTACACCCGAGTTCCGGTGGTCGTGATGAGATACAGGCCCTGACGAGACCGCTATTTATCGAACGGCGGACGGCCCGGGCTATCGCCAGCGGGAGTAGAGTCCTCGCACGCGCGCGTCCACGCAGGCGCATCAAGGTCCCTTGGTTAAGCCTGGCCGTGACGTGCCCAGAACAGTCGGATCGGAAACATGATGATCCCCCCGGCGCAGTACAGGCCTTCAGGCATCGTCATGCGTCGCCGACCAGACGTAAACCGGATCCTGAGACCGCGACAAGCGTATATGAGAGCTTACACAGCGCCGGGCGTCTCTCGAGCTATTGAGGCGCGCGAGGAACGGTACGCCGATTGCCCTTCACAGAAGCTGCTCGACGCAGCGCAGGGTATACATGACAACCTCCCGGGGATGGCGCCATAAGTGTCTCAGCAGCATGGGACACTAAGCGATGGGCGATTGACGCCATAAGAAACGGCATGCACCACAGAGAAGACATCGAGTGCTCGAGCTCCGTGGTTCATACCGCCGCCCATCGGCTGACTGCTGGTACCAATCCGCACGGACGATATAGTCATAGTCCTGTTGTCATCGATGCACCTCTGGATGACTTACAACCAAGAAAAAGAGCAAGGACCCTGACGTTCCTGCGAAGCCGCGCGCGTCTGGGAGGCTGCGCCCAAGACCTCGTGTAGAAGACACGAGGGGCAGGTGATTTGTCCGACCAGCACCCTGCACCAGGCGACTTCAAACGAAGAGCCCCCTTGCATCAGACAAGGAGGTGATACTTCGCCCGCGCGCATTTCTTGTGCTTCCTGCTGCACCACACGAATGTTCTGGTTCGTCAACCATCACGATCGGGATAGTGCTGAACGTCCTCGTTCTGCAGCCCGTGTAGCGGTCTGCTTGCAACGATGAAACAGCGACAGGTAAGTTACCCCGGCTGGTCGGTATGGGAGAGGGCATTTCAAGAGGCTGGCACTGTTTCAATGGCACTTTAACATTCCCTTATAGTAGGACTGCTCTCCGAAAGCAGCAGGAAACGGGTGCAATGCCCCAGGCACAGATGCCCTTTCGGCCATGATATGACCGTTCAATCCCCACGACGACTCAACCTCTCTGCAAGACCTAGGGATGAAAGACACGGCGACAAAGTGTTACGGGATTCCTGCATCACTTTGCGCGAGCGTGAACTGCCGGCATAACGCTAACCAGGTCACTGACGATCATCGACGACACGACCTTCATCCGAATTACACGTCCTTGCCTGTGGTTCTGATCACCTTCGCAAGGACACATGCGGGGAGCACGAGGACCAAACTCGCAACCTCAACCACTCACACGACTCGTTCGCGGTCTTCTACCTTGGCCTCAAGCCGCACGGTATGCCCTCTTATCGTGAAGTAGCCCTCACATGACACACCCCTCGAGCCAGAAAGCGAAGCGAACGAAATAGGACGTAAGTGGAAGCGCACTCACCATCCGTGCTCATGCTTGCCGTCCGCGTGGAGGTGCGACACAACGGCGAGGATCTTTCTCCTCAGCACGGGCGGCGCGTCGCCCGCCCCAGACCAGGTCTCGGAGTCGGCGTCGCTGCTGGGCGAAGGCCGCGCCTCGATCGCGACCTTGGCCTCTTCGGTTGGACGGATCAGGTCCTGGACGACGTCCATCGGGCTCGGCGAAGGTTGCGACATGAATGCACTAGAGCGTCGCAAGAGAAGTACGTCGTTGTGGTCGTCGCTGTCGCCGCAAAAACTAGAGCAGTCGGAGGGAGTATGGTGGGTGCACTGTGCAGGGTGGGTATATGCGCCCGTATCTCATTCTCGCGTCCGGAGGCGGTGGGGAGAAGCAGTGTCCCGGGTCCTAGGCGCTGCGTCGGGAATTGCCAGAAGCGAGGTGGTTTCCCACGTTTCCCCGCATAGGTCATAGTCTCGGCGTCGGCCGTGGCACTCGCTCCGTCGCTGGTCAGTGCATGACCTCGCCCGCTCCATTCCCCTCCGCACACCGTCCCACGCACACGACCGTCCGTCGACCGCCGCGACGCGCACACAATCAGCGATGCAACCGCAAAGGGGTCGCAGACGACGGTGGGAGGCCAACGCAGGCGGTAGCGACGCGAACAAAGGGCTCGAGCGGGGAAAGGACTGGAAGGGGGACTAGAGCGGACGGGAACGGTTGGGCGGGTGCTTCGAAAGTCCCAGAACGTGACGCACCGTTTAGGCTCTGCGCCGTGAGCGGATCGTCACGCGAGCGGAAGGCTCACGAACCTTGTGGCGCAGCCCCAGGCTCTCTGTATATAAACCCCATCAGCCCCCCGACGCCCCCCACCCACTCTCCCACCACCATCCGTCGCGCTCTATTTCTACAGCAACAATCAACGCCTCTCGCGCATTCGTCACCTAGACCCACACCACTCGCCACCATGACGCGCACCGCTCGGTCTGCCTATCCTTCGGCCATTGCCAAGGACCGCTCGGAGGCCAAGAACGGCATGGACAAGCACATCCCCAAGGGAGGTGCGGGTCCACACAACTGGGGCCGTCTTGAGGACGAGTATGAACTCGAGAGTGCCGCGCTCGAGGACGAGCAGGACGATTTCGAGGAAACCACCGGTAAGTGTAGCCCCCTTTCCTCGTGACGCTTGGCCGCAGCACCGATTTGCGCACGCATCTCTGCGGCACCCGAGGATATGCCTTTGAGTTTTCTCAGAAAGGGTGTACTCGCAAATCAGACGCGGCGAGCCGCGCACATATTCCCGTCTAATCATCGGCGAACTTCGGAGAGCTAACGAGAGTTTGTTGCAGGCAAGGCTTCCGTGAACCATGATGCCGAGCGCCCAAAGACCGAGCGCAGGGGCAGCTCCCTCACCCCCGAGGAGGTACAGCAAGGCCTTGAGTTCCGCAAGAACGCGCTCAAGTCGCCCTTCACGGACCTCGGCTCCATCGCGCGCACCGCCCCGGCCATCTCTACCTCGCCCAGTCAGTCTTCCCCCATCGTCGCCGACGCTGATGTAGGTCTTGCGTTCTGTTATTCAATTTAACTCAAAGTTTCTGACCATGGGTACATAGACCGACAAGCTTAAGACCGCTTAATTACCAGGGTTAGACGGACGTACAAACGGACGTTCTCGTCGCATCGCAGTTCTCCTCTCAGCAAGCATCTCGTATCCCTCTGTGCCGCGTAACATGTACAAGTAGTTTCCCCGAAGTCGTAGCAATGTCGTCGCAATCGTTGTAATTGTATCCACTCTTGCTGTTGCCATCCCATTCAAACAGCTTATGTGACGTCATTCTGGGGGAATAAGGCGCACACGCGGAACTTCTCTTCAGCGTCGCATGTATAACCAGCTGGACAGTCCTAAGATTCGTTACGAGTTTGACGCATGGCAAGGGTCAATCTGCATTGGACCAATGGTACCAGTATAATAGTACTGTGGCATTGATATTCGAGTCCACTAAACGCCGCTTTACGAACGGCGTAATTCGGAAGTGCATATACAGCATGCGTAGTAAACGTCTAAGGCCCCGAAGGCAAAGTCTATATACAATCGCGTAAAGTCCATTCTCAAGTCCGGACAACGAGCCACGTCTAGTAATGGGTCCGACTCGGAATACAATCGAACACACGGAAACATCACGGCCAAGCATTTGTCCTTCAGGCCTTCGGTGACTTCAGCCTGCCCGACAGTTGGCGCATACGTGGACAACTAAACCGACCGATCACTCGCTGACGTCCAGATAAAGGTCCTAAGGCGCCGAGGAACCGTTAGGACATCATCGGAGTACGGCGTAGGGACTTTGAAAGGGAACTCACCACGAGCGTCAGCTCGGCCGATGCGCCCAGCTGTGTTTGCAGCGCCGCGACGTCGCCGGTGACGTACAGGTTCGACCCAGACTTGACGATGTACTGCGTCGGGATCACTGTCCCCGAGGATATAAAAATGTACGTCAGCGGCGTGTCCCCTGCGCACCCTATACGTCCGGCCGAGCCTGAGGCGCGAACGGCAAAGAGCGAATATCGAAGAGCGAAAAGCAAAGGAAAACATAGGGGGTTGTGACGTCTCGACTCTCGACTCGAGAAAGGGGGCGCGAAGTTAGAAGGCGCGGCGACTCACCGCCGTCGGGGTTGATCCAGTTGACGGTCACCTTGCCGTTGGAAGCCACGCGGAACTAGGAGGCGGCGTTAGTGCCCGGACCCCCTCTTTGCGGCATAGCAGTAGAAAAAAGGGGGGTGGGACGTACGATGGTCGTCTGCGCGTACCCGATGGCGTAGGTGTCGTACACGTAAGTCGACGCCGCGCTCCCGGTAGGGGCTGGAGAGGAAGGGTGAGTACTGGTACTGATTATGATACCACGCGAAAGGCAATAGACGCACTGTGAGCCCTAGAGTTCTGCAGCTCCAAGTAGATCGTGTTTCTAATGAAGGAGTAATGCGGTTCAGCTTCCCAAGATTCACAACGCTCGTGAACCACTAGACGCTACTCACCCATGGCCGAGGGTCACTTGGGGGCCGCTCCGGATGGCCACACCCGAGAGACGGTAGGGTGTGCCCTGCAGCGGTAAAAATGAGGCGTCTGCGTATATGCCGAAAAACGGGAAGGACGTACAGGGTGGTCGAGCTCGACAGCAGTGTCAGTCGAGGCGGGGATAGAGTACTGGTACTGCCACGAGCTACCGGTCGTCGTCACCACACCGTACGCCCCGAGCCACCCGAGGGGCTCGTCGCGCTTGCGGAGGGCGGAGGTGCCTGCCGGGTAGATGCCGATGTTCCCGGCTTGCCTGTACGCACGGTGAGAAGCAGTTGTCGGGGAGGTAAAGTGATGTGGGCTTACACTGTTCCAGCGACGCCAGAGGGCGCGGCACGAGCGACGTCTACGGGGAGTTGGTGAGACAGAAAAGGATGAACAGCAACGTAGACTTACTGGTGCGAGTGCCGCTGTAGAGCTTCCTCGGGCGTGCAGGCGCGAGGCCGCGCGCCAGACGTTCCGCATTCGTTGCGATACGGCGGGCGGCGGGGTTCGCGTGCGCGAATGTAAAGAGCGACAGCGCAAGGAGCGCGAAAGACACAACACGGGCGAGAGTGAGCATCTTGCAATTGCCGTCCAACTCGGGGAAAAGACAGGCGGGCGGATGTGCAGCGTGAGCGCGGGCAGGAACGAGCGGCGAGCCTCGGAGAGGGGGGCCCATCCCGCGTCCCCCTCAGGCGTTTTATTGTTCCTCGGGCGAGGGTGCGTGTTGAGCGCGTTTTAGGGACGCGTCTTTCTCGGCCTCGAGCACGGACAAGGAGGGGGTGCCGCAGGGACAGGGGGCGGCGCGGCGCATGAACGATCTAGCGTGCGTTAAGGCGGGCCAGAGCCTGCGAGGACGAACGATCGACGGCCGCTCGGACGTCCGGAGACGAGAAAGCGGTGTCGTGCCTAGGAGGCCGCAAACGTTCCTGGACGGATGCGGCAAGTGCGTTGTGTCGCCTCGACGCTCGAGCGACAGCGGGGATCTGAGTCCAGGGTGTGAACAAGGCACGTCGGGCTCGAAGGAGTTTGGTCTCGCCTTAAAATGCGATCAATGCTTGCTGGACAGATGCTCGGCTTTTGGAACATTCTGCACTGTGCGGTGTTGTCTAGTGGCCACCGTGCATTGCTATTTTTTCTCAATTATAGAATCGGATGCTATATTCTTACCCCGAGGCTCAAGCCATGCATTAGTACGCGACGACACAGACGAGTGTTCTCATTATGGCCAAGTCCATGAGCACGACAGACGATACCCTCTCGCGCCCATCCCCAATCGTACTTTGAGGCCAATCAATTCGAAGCACGGCGTATCGGAACACCGACGTGAGTGACCGGCACAAGTAATCGAGCTTGCGGCTGCGCCTGTGCTTCGGAGATGAAGGGGCCCGTGTCAGGAGATGGGATATTGCCACTGCCTCCCGCGTTGCAGCCGCGAGAATGAACACAGCATCGCCGGGAGCGCGAAGGGCGCGCGAGGCTCCGGAACACGCCTTCACGCCTTCTTGCGCCGATACAGACGCCCGTACGAAGTGTCATATTCTGGGGGGCGATGATGTTAGCCATGCCACCGTTCACAGCGCCAGACACAGGGCGGTTGAGAAATAACGTACAGATGATTCTTCTATGTTGCATCCTGCCTAAGTTGGAAGGTGTAGTGGGAAAGCGATATGAACGTGCCGACCACGCGCTACGCTGGCAGTGTCCCTTATATTTCGTGTGGCGCAGGCCTCCGCAATCCGAGCAGTATCTGTTTGTGCCCCGTTCGTACATCATCATCCTGTTACCACTATCTGCAAATATGGCACCACCTATCACGCCAAAATTCAGGCTCCCCACTCTGCAAAAGACGACAAGCTCCTACTCTAGCGCACAGAGGCGGGGCAGCAGGTCCAGCAAGCCCCACATCCATGTATCCCTACGGCGCAGCTTCGGGGATAAGGTGAGCGAGCTGGGCGATAACAGTAACCACCTCTGACCAGATACTGTTGTGCTAGGTGGGCGTATCTGCCACAGTGGAGGAGTCCGGCATGAAGTTCAACAACATGTTCACTGTGGACGATCAGCGCCACACGAAGTCTACTATCGCTGCTTGCGTAACTCCACACACCGAACTGACCTTCTTGGAACCCAAGGTGTTTCCACCCGACGAGGCCCCCGCCCTGACAGAAACCAATACGCACCTCGGGGCGGATGTTCACGTCAGCAATCCCAGTCACGGCACCCAATCTACTCCGCAGCGACCTGTGAATGCTGAGGACTATCGAGCACCTGGGTCAGGCAGTGCACCATTTGACGATCCTAGGGGGGCCTATCTTGTTACATCGCGTCCCAGCGGGCACACACCATGGCCACTGGCTTACCCACTGCCGCGCCACGATGTGGATGCAGAGAGCAGATCATCGCTAGGCGGCTGCGTGACACCACCTCCCGAGCATGTCGTGGAGACGGCCTACCTTGCGCCGAGAACGTTAGACTCCAGTGGTATGTCCCCTCCGACGATACCTTCCGCTCTTGGGTACGATCGCTACCGATACTCCGAAGAGAGCCCATCCATTGGAGGGTATGCTACAAACCACTGGGATTCAAGGTTCTCGCATATGCAACACACGCCGTCCCAACCGTCAGCCATCGCGGGCGGGTGGAGTTTTGCACCTCGACCACTCATGTACGATGCGGGCGGGCTTAGTCCTGGAGCACCCGACGAGTCTGGTGTACAATTTCGCGGCGGGGGATGCAACTACCTCTATGTACACAGTGCAGTTTGGCCGTCGGGAGACATTCCGGGGCACAAACAAATCAAAACCCTAGACAACGAAACGGCACAAGGAGCGCGGTTTGGCATTGTACAGGGTCAGACTTGTTCGTGCGGCAGAAATGCCCACGAGCACGTCGGCTATCTCTGCGAATCCGAAACCACAAATACTCCTTGGGGCCACGCCAGTGCATACACTTACTATCGGCCTCCATCCAACCACATCTGGCAGGAACAGCGTGTCCCGGTAGGTCCTGTACCCATGGGGAGCACGGCCAGTTGGGACGGATACTGGTACTATGCGCCCGCTCAGGACGTTGGGAACACACAAATGGCTCAGGGACTGGACCCGAGGCTGGCTGGCTACTACAACCACGACTTACCGAGAGCATACACTAATGGCGCAGCCAATCAGCCCGCCTTCGTCGAAGGCCTCAATACTATATCGCCGCACGCGAGCGGGAGCATACAGTTGTGTTGGGAGACCGCGGACACGAGCGCTGGACCATCGTACCAAGGGGTTTCCAGCACCTGGTACTAGGTCTGCTGCAATAGCCATTGCACCTTTCTCCTTCAGACTGAGATGGACTTGTGGATGCGGATGAATCTTACCCTCTCTGGCGTTTGGAATGGGCTGTTAGTTGTGTCACGTTAGCTGATAGCATAAATATTTATTCTGGACAAGGGCTCACATCGCACCCGTACATCACAAATATTTCTGAGTACCCCCGGCTCTCCAGCGTCGTCCAGGCGGGCTAGGGAAGACGGCCCCGCAGATGGCTGGCAGATCGCCTCGATGGGTGGATGGAAGAGGAGGACAAGATTTGGGCGCCTTATCGATCGCGCGTCGGCCGTAGCAGAACGAGGTAAGGGCTATCTTATCTGATAATTCAACGTCCCCTTCACAATATTGACAAGAGGTGGCCTGCTCGAGCCTCGATCATTCTGGCCCCCTCCAACCAAGCACGTCGATACATTAAGGGGTTGCGTACGATGGATCGTTGAGCAAGCACATTAAGTACGAGTAATTGAATAATACCAATCCCGCAGCCGATGTTCCTGCAGGGCATAGCCGTGCGACACCGCACAATTGCAGCGTAACTTGTCGTCAGTTTCGACGCCATGAAATTGCGACTTCCGCTTCGACAATGGAGGTTGCGTTCAACGACTTGCATATCTGGACCTGAGGCCTCAAGGCGGCCTTACGCTCATTGAGGCCCAATGGGTGGTGCTGGATTGCAATGCTGGTGAAAGTTCAATAGATGTCATAGACGACTCATTGGGCGCTTGTGTACAGCGGACGCTAATATGCTTCCGAAAACATCGGATCCGAATTCCGAACGGTGGACACAACCGTACGGAGCAGATGAAAAGTACTGAAAACATGTTCAGAGTGCGGATTGACATTGATGACATTGATGAGGCAAGCGTAATACTGGATACAGAGGGATACACGAACTACAACATCGACAACATTCACTTGAGAGAGCGTGTACAGCGCATTGCACGGAGTCCGGGCGGGGGCTGGACTGGAAGCAAACAGGGAATGGAACTTGGGAGGGTTATGGATTTGTCGGGGTTTTCTGGACGCACGATAAGCAAAGCATGGGATAGAATTACATGGAACAAGACAATGCCCCTCAAAACCCGAAGTCCTCAATAAGCAGTTCCTTGCGCGCGCGCGCGAGCTCGTCGCCAACGCTTGCCATGAATTCGTGGCGTAGGTCTTGGTACGAAAGGTAGCGACCGTTCTTGCGCGGGTCCTTGACGTACCATTCCCAACTCTCTCCGCGTCCGAAGTCAATGATGCGGAAGCTCGGGGTGTCGGAGCTGCGCTTCTCCGGGGGTACGGTCAGCGGCCCGGGTTGCATCATGATGTTGCGCACGTAGAACGATCCCTGTACTATCTCAAGGTAGTGCAAGCGCAAGATGAGCGAGAAGCACTCCGTGCTGTAAGGAATCAAGCATCAGCGAGGGGTTATGCGGATCATTAGAGAGGGTCGTACCGTTGCTCGAGCGTGAACTGCGATGGTTCGACAGGGCTCCCGCACTCCTCCATGAGTAAGATGGGAGACGGCCAGGTGACGGTACACGGGTTTCTCTCCGAACAGTTATCGTGGTGGTTGTCTAGCACCTCACCACGATCGTTAACTGGGAGATAATACCCAAAGAATTTAGGGACGATGGGCGCGGCGGGGACGGGGAACCGGCACTGCGGCACAATGTTGTAACCACAGTACTCCTCCTGGATGTTCTTGGGGAACGAGTTGTACACCCCTGCCTCGTTGCGGAGCAGGTTGTGTGCGGTGCACCGAGCGTACGAGAGCTTTGCAGCGACGGTGACTTGCCCGGTGGGGGAATGCGCCGAGAGTGGCTCCGGAAGCGTGAGGGGGGCGCGGTATACGTACGAGTGATTTCCCGCGCCGAAACGGTTTGCCTTGCTGAGATGGAGCTGAGCGACGCGAGCCTCCGTAGAAGCGTCCTCAGCACGAGTACTGTTCTTGCCGCCGCGCTTGGAGGTAGGGTAGTGACGAATATACTTGATAGGTTTTGCTTCTCCGCCCTTCGCATTCTTCGGCTGGTTGGTGGCGTTATCGGGGTCGTGCACCATGAGAACGTCGGGAAAGAACTGCTCAGGGATGAACTCTTCTAGCTTAGGTAAGCCCTTGACGGAAAACAGTTTGGTAGCGGAGGGTTCCTCCACATTAGCCTGATCTTTCTGGGGCTTATCCGAGTCGTCCTGTACTTCATCCTGGGATGCATCCGACTCGCTACCTTCGTCCAGGGATTCATCCAACTCGCTACCTTCGTCCTGGGATTCATCCAACTCACTCCCTTCGTCCTCTACAGAAGAGATTACACTGCCAGAAGCAGCAGGGTCAGATGTATCGGGAACAGTCTCAGCCGACGACTCGGCCATCTCCACATCCGCGTCCGCCTTCTCCTTTGTTTCTTCCTTCTTGGCCGCCGTAGACTCTTCAGAGCTAGGTGGGACGTCTCCCGGCACGTCCGCAGCGTCCTCAAGGGGGCGCTTGTACTCTTCATCGGGACGAATCTGGTAGGTCACCTGCTCAGCATGCTCACACTCGCACCCGCCATCGATGGCGCCGATGGGCGGGTTCGATGGCGACGGCAGCCCCTGCAGGAGCTTGAGCACAGGCCACGGGCGCAGTACGCGCGGCTCGACGAGCGGCTCGTCCCACTCGTGTTCCGCGTAGCCCTCTCCGAGCTCCTTGAGCATGCTGCGCGACCAGACGGTCATCGCGTTGACACCAGGGATGCGCTGGATCCAAAAGATGTGGTCGACCTTGTGTCCCCAGACGAAACCTTCGCACGTACGCAGGCCGGACGGCGGGTCCGTGCGGGTGATGACGGGCCCGTTCGGGTCGCGCTCCCACCAGAGGCGGATCTCGCGTACACGTTCTTCACGTTTCTTCGGGTTGTTTGAGGGCATATCGCAAGTGGTCTGGTCGACTAAGAAGGCTGGGGTGGTGGACAGAGTGGTGGATAGAGAAAAAGAAGTTCGAGGCGCAACGAGGATGGACGCGTGGCAGACACACGAAAGCACGGGTAGTTGGGAGCGCGATTACAGCAGAGTACCGTTGTTCGCCGTCATACCGAGTCTTTTATAACTGTACGTATCGACTCGCTTATACTATCATCGCGAGCCGCGGCTAAGAGGCAGACAATGGAGTCTAAGCAGGGCGGGTTTGACTCGAATGGACAAAGCTACAGTGAGGTTGATTCTTCGCCCAATTCGGCAGGCGTTGCATAGCCACCCCGCCCCATCGAGCCAACGCCAGCTCCAACGCCGCACCATGCGGCGACAACCGACTCTGATCAGCCACATCGAATAATGTAGCCCGGGAGTTCATTGTTTCGCTAAGAAGGGTGGCAGGCTTGCGAATGGTTTTGGCTGGAGGTGTTCGTCAAGCACGCGCCACTTTGGTTCACTCGGCAAAGAGTACGAGAAGCGTCATGTCACTAGCTAAGTTACTGTGTATCCGGATGTCTATATGTACAAGAGGGGTAGTAGCAATACAAACTATGAACAAAAATACAATGATGGGATATCGAGATGGGCTCTCCGAAGATCTACCGCCCTCGCTCCGTCTACTCGTCCTCCTCCCACAGGCACAACGCGGACAGCGCCGTCTGGACGTCCTGCTCCCGCACTTTCTGGAAGCTGTGTACGGCTAACCGGGTCGGAGGACCCGGGCGGGGCCAAAGCACCTCGGTCCGCCCGAAGCTAGCTATGCGGAAACTAGGCGTGGCCATCGAGCGCTCGGACCGGGGGAGTGAGAAGGGCCCAGGCTGCACCAGTATGTTTCGGGGATGGGCAGAGCCATGAGCGACGCCCGATTCATGGAGGCGATCGACGAGAGACCAGCACTGCTTCCTACAGCAAATTACGCGCCATTAGTGCGTGCGGTAATGCCGCAGAGGGATGCTGGCGCTTACCGCTCTGCCTTCTTCATCCGCCCCAGGTCTACTGGCGCGCCACAGTCTTCCATGAGAAGGATGGGGGTCGCCCAATCGACGGGGCAATCAGCATGAATATACCCGTCGCATTCCTGGTGACATCCACAGAGTTTTTTCCCTTGTGAGTCGACGGGGATGTACAGCCCATAAAACCTCGGGATGACGGCAGCATCCACATCCGTGGGCGGAGTCGAGGAGGAGGGAGCCGGGCCAAACCGTCCGGAGAGAGCCAACGGCATCGTTGAGTACGCCCTACCCTCGTTTCGCAGGAGGTAGTGCGAGCGACAGTTCGCCTTCGCTGTCTTCGCCACAACAGCGACCCTCTTCGGCGTGCCGCCTTTCGGGCCCAACGTCGCCATCAGCGGCGCGCGATGCACGGCCGACCGCCGCCCGTCCGCAACCTGGTTCTCGCGGTCGAGGAACAAGTATCCTCGTCGCATCGTAGCGCTCGGCGCGCCTTCCGCACGCATCCTCGCCGGACCATTGAACGCACGCGAGTACGCACGTACGTAGCGCAGCGCGCTCTCGGGACGCCGCGCCCGGCGTCCGGTCACGTCCCCGCGGTCAAAGACAAGCAGCTCCTCCGGGAGGTGCTCGACAGCGACGAATTCATCTAGCGTGGGGACGCCGTCGAGAGAGAACGGCCTCTCCAAATGCAGCTTTTCCCTCGGAGCGGCGGAGCGCTTGGACGGGGAGGCAGAGCGGCGCGGGCTGCCATTGGTGTGGGATGGGGAGTGTGCGTGCGCTTTGTGCCGAGCTTCGGTTTTCAGAGAGGCAAGGAAGGATTCATTGGCGTGCGCGACGTCTATACGCATCTGGGGGTCGATCGCGCGGAGGGCTGGCCGTGGCGCGCGGGGGGTGGAGTCATATTTCTCGGCGAAGGGTGACTGGCTGCTTCGCCCCTGAGGCGACGAAACAATATTGGTGGGCATGATGGGTGAATGGTGCCTACGGGCTATGGCAAGTATGTGTGAGTCCATCGGAGACAAGCGGCATCGCACATACGCCTTACGCGGTGGATTATTAACAACTAGTGGGCGCTGGCCTGACTAGTCCGCCAAGCGAGGTGAGTAATGATGTCGGCGGTCGCGGTGGGTGAGACGGCAAGTTCCCACTGGTCCTGCAGATGCCGACGAGCAAAGAGGATAGGAAACAGAGGCAAGAAGCAGTTTCTCAAAGCAGCCCCGTCGAAAGCGAAAGTAACGCTCGCGGAGTAGTGGCTGTGGCTGACGCTCTAACGGGCGACAAAGGGCTCCGCTGCGTCACGATGACGGTGGCGGCAGACAGTTGCGTAGGATCACAGCGGGTGTGGAGAGGCCAAGCAGGAGGTGGTGGTCGAGGAAGAAAGAGCGAGCAGCTCACAATGTGGCCATGTTCAAAGCGCTCCGACATGGGCGCCTACCCGCACCGGCAACGAGACGAAGGCGCACCCAAGCGGCGATCTCGATATCCCACTAATGCAGGAGCCTCGACCGCATGCTGGACGCCTTCTCAGGCCTCAGGGACGGGATTGGATGAGTCTGTGACCTCCCGCGAATGGACGTGTGGATCTCCTGCTCCGTGCGGCGTAAAGAGGGCTACGTCGGAAACACGTCGTATCTTCTCTCTTACCCAGGGTGATCTTCGAGATGCCCAACATAACGTATATTGCACCCTATCGTACATCGATACAGCTCGCATATCGTTGTCAAGCGTGTAGAGGCTCTTCCAAGAATTCCTACCAGGGATGGATGAGATGAGATGGACGTGATAAAGAGGCCGTACCTACGCAGGCGAGGTCCTTTCATGACGAATGTTGCCTGAGGGGTTCGATCTAGCCTCGGCTTCATCAACACACTCGGGGTCACACAACAGCTGACCAGGCCCCAGAAGATGGGGTTATAATGGGGCTCTGGCATCGACGCCCTGGAGGGGCGAGGACGGCAGCACAGACTCACCTCCGACACTACCCCGTCAGAAAGGAGACGGGTAAGTCGCAACGCGATACGAAGGAATCCAGATGAATTCTACTGTACGTACGGTAAAGGAGTAAAAGGAGTGAGAGCGGAAACGTAATAAATAGAGCGGAAACATGGATGCAGCACGAACGAAGTATGTAGACGGCAGAAGGAGCGAAAGCAAGACGGCTCTATAAAAGCAACTCGCCCAGAGTCCGAGGTTGACGAAAGCCGCGAAAGACGCGGAAGAAAGTCCGAAATGCCGGTGCGAATCCCGAGGGATCGCCCGTGCACGAAAAGTGCGGGTGAGGTGAGCGGACAGGGGTGAGGGTGGTAGGTTGTACTAAAAAGAGGAGGATATGCAGGTGATACAGTGCGCGTGAGATTGAAGATACATGAGGAGTACATCCCCGCACGCAGCGGGAGGAGACGTGGGAGTCGGTGCCAAATCAGACAAACGATTCGGCCAGTCGTGAGCGAGGCGTCGTTGGACGAGACGTGCCCGGAATACGTCGTGAGAGCCGTGTGGGGCGCCGTTGTGTCTGTGGGGCAGAGTGGGGTCAGTACCAAAGCCTCACTGCACGGCCGATAAGGAATGGCGCTCGGGTGAACCGCGGTGAGGACGAGGCTGGTACTGGCGACGATCCAACAAGTCAAAATATATGGCTCAATAGACTCGTAGCCCGTTTTCCGGGGCAAGAAGTCATGCCTGGTCTCCTGACGCAGCTTCTACACGCTTCGAGCAGTAGGAAGCCGTAAATCGACCGCAGCGCGGGGATTCAGTCACGAGGCAAGGAATAGAGTACTGACGTGGCGCGACATGATGAGCTTGGCCATAGACATGGGTACCCGTGAGTCGAAAGTCTGGGTTACTGTGGGAGTGGAAGGAGGCTAGGTCAGTCGGGAAGCTAAGGACAGAGCAATCAAGCTAGTAGACGCACCCGATGGCGAACGGCCGACCTGCCAGTCCATTCGCGCGAGTTCTGCGCCGCCGACGTAGCCAGTGGTCTCTACCTGCTCGTCCTCGCCGATGAGGGAGCCAACTGAGAACGAGGTGGGGAGGCCACTCCAGTTCCATAGATGGTGCTTGCCGGAGGTGATGCTCATGTCCGAAGCCGGAGGGGACTCGACGGTCGCTCCGACTCGATGTGAGAGCTTGTTGAGGGACCCAGAGCCAACGCAAACGACGGCGAGCACCGACGTAAGGAAAGAGAAGACTGAGAGGAGCTGCAGAACCGATAGTGATAGGAAGTCGCTCATGGTGAAACCAAGGCTCCGTTGACAGGGATGAACCGATGTTGCCTGCGTCGTTGTCGTTGTCGACCTCGGTGTCGAACGCGGCGAACGTCGAGCTCGATGCTCGTGCAGTGGAAATGGGCTGCGAGGATGGTCGAGGGAGGGAGACAAGAAGGAATCCGTTGCCAACTTGCCGAACTCTCCCACCCCCATTCTTCGGCAACGCCCGCCATCCCCCCTTTACATCTGTGCTCGTTGCGATCCGTGCATCGTCGTCGACGACCTCTTTCTGCTTGCCAACACCACTGCGGACGGCCGGGGGCCCGCACTGCTCCAGGGGACGAACGCTCAACTCAGGCACTTGCAACTTCTGGGCGCAGCTGAATGTTCTGTCTTACTACACTCCCGAAGTCCGCACAGTATTCGTGTTCATACGGGGACGTAGGCATTTCAAATCTCGATAGTACCGCTAGCGTATACGACGTACACAGAGGCATCCCTCCCTTTGTGCATTTTGTGTGGGACGAGGCAGACTCGGTCTTGCGGTAAGCTCGTTGCAGGGTCGTCTCTAGCCGTTCATGCATGGCTGACGCATTTGGAAGACTATCCCCGCAGAAGATAACAAGGGACACCCGCAGTGCTTTGTGATTTGAGCTCACCATCAGGCAATGAGTGGCTTGCGATTCAGCGAGGCCAGTGGACATCATCCTATCTACCCTCCTGCTAGGCCAACGCTTGCTTCACGGCTGTTCGAACACATTCGGACGCTTTCTTTCGGAAGCTACTTAGTGTTCAATTATACACATATTTACCCGACACCCCACAACGGCCGTTCTGCGGAAGCAAACGATTTACCGTCAAGTATCGCCGGATGGCACACAGAGTACCGCTTGTGTAACCCGCATCTCGGATTAGACTGAACGAGTCCAACCGAACGCAACGACCGTTCCTGGTACGGCTCACCGGTAGGTAGCTAGGTACTGCGGAGCTGCGCACCACATACTGAAGCGTCCAGTCGACCGGTGTCAGTGTCACTGCCAACCGACCCTCGGGGCGCAGAGGCGAACAACGACGACAACATAAACTACGGGGCTCGCAATAGGCCCCAGTTTTACGAGCAATACTTTCCCTCAATGGTTAAGGAGTAGGATTCGGCGTGCGTTGCGGGTCATCGATTGAACTACCATAATGACGCATATGCGAGCCTGAGGTGTAAGTGCTGTGCACCGGGGTCGCCAGACTTCCTGCGGGGCAGGAGAAGGGGAGGGACGCAAGCATTCAGATTGACCGCGTTAGCGTCGAGCCTGTTCTCTGTGGTACCTTTTCGGATTGTGGACGATGTGCGCGTTCCAAACCGCCCCCTCCATGCCCCCTCGTCTTTTGATTGAGTTTCATTCAGCACCAATGTAAGTACATCGATCGTCCTACTCCCTACACGCGCTGACCGCATTGTCCCCAAGTTCACGGCATACCTCTGTCCTCAGCAGGACACGCTTCCGCCCAGTGCAGAAGCTAAGCACTGTGTGTATCTTGCCGATCCGAAGGAATCGGGGTAACGCTCATTGGGTGTTCCTCAGAGTCATGAACAAACGTTCCCGCCCTTCTTCCAGGAACTTCACCCCTGCGTGGTGGAGCGTTTGGCCGCGTTCACAATCGATATCACCGCGCCCGAAGGCTGGCCGGTGCAGCGCTTCCCGGATTTGCCATTGTCGCCCAACAGGTGCCACCACTCTCGACTTGGCGGTCCCCCAATGTCCGTCTGCTCATTCTCCTCCGGATTCTGATCTCCTTCCTCCAGGTCATTGTAACGACAATGACCGCGGAAATAATCTCTCCCACTGGCGCTGGGTAAAACACCCGCAAAACACGTGGGGGTCAGATTCATGCCCGGAGTCATTGTGGCTGCCTCGCCTCGCCCAATCTGGCTATCCAGAGCCTATTGCGCCGACTTCGCACCTCGTCTCCGGGCACGCGTCGAAACGCTGGCATCTGGCCATGAACGCAGCCGATAGACGCCTCACACTGGTACGAGGCCGCACATATAAGAATATCGTGCGTGTACGCCCCAACATCATCGCTCCATCCCTGCTCGACACCTCCTTCCTTACGGACCGAACTGACCAACGACTCCAGTCCTCCCATCGTGCACGAATCCTCCAAAGCGCTTACATCCCAAAAGATGGACACCGTTCTCGTTCAGATCGAAGCCACACCTGCGAAGGGTGTAGTTGTCGAGGGCGAATGCGAACCGCTCACCTTCATTGTCGATCTTAGCCTTAACGATTCCGACGCAACCGCAAAGCACGATGTGAAACAAGCCGAAGGTCCACCCCTTGTCCTTACCGCGGCTGATCAAATCAGCGAGTGCAAGCCTTCAGAAGCAGCACCCGACGATACATCTCCCCTGACTGTCCAGATTGGACACTCGGAGACGGACGACCGGGAAAATTCCATCACCACACCCACCGATGTGGAATGCCCGCCCGGTCTGCTTGAACCTAAGCTGAGTGAGCCGTCTGATACTGTATTGCTCCCTGAGTGCAAGGGTATCCTACCTGCATCTCACCTGGAAGATGAGAGCCCTGCGATCCCTGCCGATATTTCTTCCCCCAATCCCACTGTCCCCGCCGAAGATCCGAGCCTCTATTCGCTCGATGGTGTCCCGCCACTCGAGTCGTTCATCCCCGACTCTCTCCTCCCCGACGACCTGTTGATCCACGACCCCGACAACATCACTGGAACCGGGGTTCATGGCTACGTTGCCTCCGGGTCCCCATCTTCACCTGTGCGCTACGTCCGCCTGTACCCCAAGTCTTCTCGCGATCTCCCAGACGCTGCTAACGCGTACGTCGACCGCAACCCCTCTGATTCTGCCTGTATCGCACATCTCTATCTGAAGGAACGGAATAGGTTGGGGCGGGGTCATCACTCCATCGTGTATCGAGCGCCCCTCGAGCTGCGCTTGGACCCGCACTCTCCACATAGCAGGAGAGTGAGCGTTGCGGTCAAGGCTGCGGGCCAGACTTGCGGCGCCCATCGTATGCTCAACCAAGAAGCGGACATCTACAACGCATTCCCGCGACATCTCATGGAGGATGTTCCTCTCCCTTCGCCGAGTCCTTGCCCGCCGAGGTGTTCGAACGCGAACAAGGAGTCGGTGACGTCTGTTATGGAAGTGGCGCAAGCTGGCCCCCAGGACACTTCTCTGCAGGACGGGGCGCATCCTGCCCATGTGTCTGCAGGGGGTATGTCGTGCTCCGAGCCGGGATCGGCTCACAAAGAACCAGCCGACTATAAGTTAGACATCGCGCCGGGCACGCAGGTCAATGGCGGTGAGGACGAGTGCACGCCGGATGTGCCCACTAGTAGCGAACGCGCCTCCGTAATCCCGGCAGTCGTACCCAAGTTCTTCGGGTACTACGTACCCGTAGAAGCCGATGGCACCTTGTGTCGTCGCGCTCACCGACACTGCGACGAAGATATGCGGTGCTACGTAACGTGGCCAACCGGAATTCTGCTTCTGGAGGAATGCGGCGAAGAACTTGCCAGCCCATACCATTGGTCTTGGAGTCAACGGTGAGTTGCACCTGCCACGGGGTTAACAGATTCTTTGAGCTGATCCCCTTTCCTGCGACGTATTGCATTGTCGTAGCATGGATTGTTTCCGTTTGTTTAGCCGTTTGGGTGATGCGGGCTTTGTGCAGGCTTCGCCGTATACGCGCAACATGCTCGTTCAACCGGGGCCGCTGTCTGTGCCACCTGCAAAACGGTCATTAAAGGAGCCCAGCTTTAGGATCATCGATTTTGGGCGAGGCGACTCGCTGTCACTACTATTGCAGAGTGGCAGCACACATGTCCGCCAATTTGACGAATGGGTCTCCGATGATCGGGAGCGAGCCGAACGAGCACTGCGGTTGTAGTGAACTTGGGCAAGCACGGGCGTGGAAGAGGTGTGATTCAGAGACGTACCGGTTTTACGTCCCCAAGCACCATTATCATCTCGACTTAACTGCACTATCCATCCATAATTGTATATGTCAATGCATTCACACTGTCCCGCTACTCGCAGCCCAGGACGGCGTCGAAAGTGTAGCTACACGACCCAGTGAATAGAGCGCGCGCAGAAGCACAAGACCTGCAGGGCATATATCAACAGTCCATAGGACTTGGAGACTCACTAGCTCCCTGGAACTGCAAACGTCGTCGGGCAAGAATTCTGTGGCCTCAGGAAGGCGTCGGAAGCGTCGGATACCACATATAACCAGCATATACCCAGCACAACAAGCAAGGCCGAAACACGTTTTCAGAATGACAGGCAGAGACAACGACGTCGACGAGTAAGTGCAACTGCGAGGTATATGGTATGCGACGTCGGCGTAGGCCAAAATGTAAAACAGATTTCATTCCTAGAATACTGAATGTTACTCATGGGTATCTCTGCTATGGTCGCAATAAACTGTTCGGCGACGGTGATGATGAGCTCGGATGCAACTGCCGGGGGGTCGTCGACCCGAACTTACGAACACATGTCCCTCAGCCAAACTCCGTACTAGCAGCTGCAATCTTCGTTCAAATATATGAATACATAGGTGTCATATTATACAACAATATGCTGTTACCAGCCACAGGAAACTCCCTATTCGCTGGCTGGAATCCCTGGGCAAGTGGTGTACGGCCGGAGGGACCGTGATTAAGAAGGGGTATCATATGGGGACCCGTGTAGGGGACAGCGCCTTCGAGAAGAGACCTAGTGGCGAAGAGCGTGGGCGAGGTGGCCTGCTGGCACATCGTGGTGCTTGAACCGTGCGCGTCCGATATAGCCTTTTGGGATCGCGGAGGGAAGAGGACCAGTAATCATGCTGCACATGAAATAGGGCTGAGTAAAACGGGCGGCGGCCGGCGACTTGGGGAAGCACGTACCTGGGCTTTTGCCATTGTCTGTAGACAAAGTAGGCGAGGCCGGCTTCGAGGGTTCCGAAGAGGAGAAGGGACTATGTGAATAGCGTAAGCCCTTGGTACCAGATATCAGGGGAAGTTCGCTCTACTTACTGGGGCCCTAGAGATGACGAGGTAGGGAAGTGCCATGGTGGAAATTTCGAGGTGTAAGAGCGCGGGTGATGCTCGACTCTTGAGAAGCGAGTATTTAGTAGATGAGAAGCTGATTTGGCGTGGCCTGGGTGGATGGAGAGCAGGCCAGATACCCACGCTTTTATATCTTCATGGGCACCTGTTGACCAGTCGGACTGTCTCGCGCCCGTCCCTACGCTCGACGTGAATCGGAGCAGGTCGACGAGCCTCGCGCAGGCTGGACCTCCATAGAATTCTGGATGCGACGGCGGCTTGACCGTATGAGGAAGATGCAAGGTGCTTGTAGGGTCCAGACGGAGACTGAGACGCGGATAGAATGGCCTGGTCCAATCACGTGCGGGTCGTAGGCGTTCTGGCCGAAAGAGGGTTGTCTGGAACCTGCTACCACCATCCGTACCAAGTCCGTACTCTGAGTCTTAAAGGCCTAATGCGATGGAGGGGAGCATTGAGGATTGCCGCAAATATAATGTGTGGTCACCAAAGGGCTGGTCAAGACGTGTACGCACCGTGATGAAATGGATACTGTGCAAGTCTTAAGGCGCCTCCTAGTAATCCTTGGATGATTATGGAGTCGGACGCTGTTATACAGTACTGTCGACTGAGCAGTCGAACACACGTCAATGTACTTTCTGCTCAATTGGGGTTCGTTGAGCTGGTCGCGGCTGCCGTAAAGTACGTCGAAGAGGTTTACGAATCGGCGGACGCCGTCGCTTGCCGAAGCCTGGGTGTTCTGAGCAATCTAATCTGATAAGATGATTACTCGGTTAGGTGATTAGTGGCGTGCTTTAAGCAGCCCTCCAAATCCAGTGATCTGCGGCCCCACACCCCTTCGTCTCGTACGTTAACCACCTCGTGCATCGCCGACTTCGTGCCAGACTGGGGGATTACTGCGTACGAAGGAATCAAACTGTGAATTGGGGACGGATCGCATCTACGGTGGGTGTTCACACTAAAGTGAAGTATTGTCTCGCGGACTCGGAGCCGGGGTAGAACCCAGGTGGCATTCATTGTGCATCGAGTAAAAGCACGTATGGATTCCCCCTCGGAATCAGTCCACGATACGTGCCAGCATCCAGACTACATGGCTCGCTTTAGATGTTGTGACTAGATGGACCCACCGCCCAACACGGGGATCGTTCAAAGTTGTTGCAACGAGCACTCACACGATACGCCTCCCACAGACACCATTCACCTCAACCATCCACCTCATCTGTGTAACTAGGAATATGGACGAACACGAACCCAGCACCAGCGCATCCACCATCCGTGGTCTCCGGCACCTCGATATCAGCCTGCTCTCCGAGCCCCCTAGCTTTAGCCCCGACGACCGACCGACCGCATCCCCATACCCACCTGCGTCACCTCGCAGCGGATTTCACTCTGAGCCTGGAAGTCCGTCTGGCGACTCCGTGTCTTCGTTCCCCTCAGTGTCCTCTTCATTCCTCTTCTCGTCCGGCCCCGCGACCCCACCACACTTCCACCCCTCCTCCGAGCCAGACAGTGAGGGCGAGCTCGCGGACTCAACAAGTGGCCTCGTGATCCCCTCTCTGCTGCTTCCGTCATCGTCAAAACGGCCGACGCCGTATGGTCAGACTCTCGGCGAGCTGCGTTTGCTCCTGCTCGGACCCAAAGGTGTGGACGTGAGCGCGCTTGCGGCGCAGCTCGTGGACGACAACGAGGATGTTGTAGAGGTCGGGATCTGGGAGGAGGGGCGGCGCGGAAAGCGGAAGGCGGTCCTGCGCGCATCCACGCACTGGGTGGAACACCGCGACGCGCATGGGCTTGAGCGCATCGAGCCGGCGCGAAACGTCGAGATCGTCGAGCTGCCCTCGTACGATCCTCGCGCCGAGGTACGTTGGCTGGGCGTCTGCGAGTGCGTGTGCTGATGGGCGATGCAGGTGGATGCCGTGGTAGAGAGCGTGCTTGCGGTGGTGCATTCGCCGTTCTACCAGGTCATGGACATTGTCAATCGCGAGCATCCACCCAGCGGCGCTGTTGCACACCTGCTTTCCGCCTCCTCGTCTCCGTTGCATACCGCCCTGGTCCTGTTTGCAAGCCACATTCCATCCCCGGCGGAGAAGGCCCTCATCGATACACTGTCACCGCACATACCCCTCGTTCTGCTCCCGCCCTACCCCCATTCCGATGTTGCGTACAAGATGATTTCCCCCCACATGTCCAGTTTCCGCCCGGCGTCCCTCGACGCACTCCGCACGGGTCTATTCCGCTCCCCAAGCACGGTTGCCGCCCTCCGTGCTGAAGCTGCAGCACGTTTTCTCCGCTGGCGTGAAGTCGAGCGTGCAGTTGAGCATGTTCAGTGGGGCGCTACCGCCCCCGCTGATACTACGAAGACGCCTATGGGGCACTTCGCCCGGTCTGGTAGGACGGCAACGGCGAACAGAGGCTGGTGGGATAAGGAGACCTGGGAGGCGCAATGGGAAGGCGAGCTCTCGCAAGAAGTCGCCTTGCACCTTCGCCGGCGGCGGGCAGGCACAGCAAGACGTATCACCCCGCTCTCGTCGCTCCCGACCACGACCCGCTTAGAGAAGCGGACGTCGTACTTCCACACGTCCCCGGGCGCAAGCACCGTACTCGACACCCTGATGCCGCGCGACGCGGACACGGACCGGGGTGGGCCCCTGTCACCCCCTTGCGCCTCCGCGGCATTCGACCCGTTGCACCTTCCTTCGCTGGTGATGTTTTCGTTTTCTTTGTTCGGCGCCCTCGGCGGCCAGGTAGCAAGATCACTCGGGCTGTCCGCGGAGCGCAGGGGTAGGCGACGTGAGGTTAGCCCTCGTTCCCCCAGCAGAGACGAAGAAAGTAAGGGGCGTGAGGTGCAGCGTGGGTTCGGATATACTTTTGGCATCGGGCTCGCGCTCATCGGGGCGTTCTGTGCCGGGGTGGGCATCGGGTTGTTCATCTCTCGCTTCTGATTATCATTTCTTCCAGGCTGGTGCATACCCTCTGCAAGGTATTGGAGGCCTCTAGGCTCCTTTCTCGTTTCTGTCAGGTTTCTCTTCTCGTCATGAATCACGACCCACTCACGGACCCTGTCATCCTGATCGCGAACTTGTAGTTGTTGCCACAGTACGCACGATACCTACTCTGATGTAAAGTACCTGTGCTTTGCTGCTCTGGAGCTGTTGTAGCAAGTAATTCTATTCTGCATCTCCTTCTCCACCCAACTGCATACCGGTCATTCGTTCGCCACAATGAACTGAGTTCATATACACGAAGTTCGTGGCGCTGCGAGGCTAACCTCCGTGTAGGCGGCACTTAGCGCCTACTTCCGACTCTGTTCTACCCCACGCCGTCAACCTACCCAGCTTGGCCTCAACTTCCTGCGACAATTGCTCTGCACTCTCGGAAGTCTGCGTCGTTTTTGCGGTCCACTTCAACCCTAAGACTCTTCGTAATCGAACACTGCCAACGCCATGACGAAGCATAGCAAGAACAACACCGCGTCTTCGATCTTCTCATATGCCGAGTATAAGAAACTCGACTATGGTACAAAACGAGTGCGCTACGTCCCTTAGTAACCCATCCATGCGTCTCGTTGACGATTTGCGACTGCATAGCAACGACTCGGGAACGAGTCTATGCGCCGCTTCGACGCATGCGCATTATGCCTCCAGCGCGCGCGAGACCCCGTCGCATGTCAGAAGGGCCACCTCTTCTGCAGGGAGTGTGCTCTTACAGATCTCGGTATGTCCCTCCACGTCTTACTACTTCTGCGGCCCTATTAGACGCGAAGCAATCGACATTGTGCGACGCTAAAGACATGCCTCCCAGTTTCACAAATCGGGGATATCAAACGACAGAAGGCGCGGCTCGAGGCATTGAAGAAGGAAGCGGAGGAGGAGCGCCAGCGGGCTCGGGAGGCGGCTCGGGAGCGTGTCCTGCGCGAGTTTGAGAGGGGTCAGCTTGGGCTCGCAGCGACGTCCGCCGTTTCGACGTCCTCGCGCGCGGACTCTTCAGAAGGTGTGTGTACCCTACATGCGGCGTAGGGGTCCCTCATTGACTGTCGGGCACGACGTATTGCAGCGCGGGGCACGAAACGCAAGTTCGACTTCGACGCGAGCGCGGTCGAAACGCTCACTCGCGAGGCGGAAGAGGCGGCGTTGCGACAAATTGAACGTGAACAAGCCGAGGCGCTGAAGAGCAAGCTGCCCGACTTTTGGCTGCCCTCGCTCACACCAACATATACGTCCCAGGGTCCGCCCACGTCCCTCGCCGACGTTAAGCTCCAAACAACGTGCCATGGAGGCAATCCCGCCCACCCGCTCGCGTAAGTGCATCATCCTAGTTCAGTTCAGTCCACAGGGAGAATATTGAAGTCACGGTGGATAGGCGCAAGAACCTGATTTCGGTGAAGTGGTCGTTTGATACAAGTTCGGCTTCAATCCCGCCCAAATCGGTGGAGTCGACACCGGCAACTGAGGGCGGGGACGCATCGGTAGACCCTAAACCGAAGGCGACCCGAGATGAAGAACGGCCGCCAATGTGTCCATCGTGCAAGAAACAGCTGTCCAACAATACGTTGATGCATTGTACGTCTGTTCCTCCTGTGTCTTGAGGCACTCACCCAACGATGGCGCGGTCACGACAGTGATAAAAACATGCGGGCACGTCACCTGCAAGACGTGCACCGATACCCTTGTGAAGCCGTCTATGCAGTGTATCGTGTGCGACGTAAAGCTCGGCGACAAAGACATCATCGAGCTCACACGAGAAGGTGCGAAGGCATACCTTGTGTTCGTCAACCCTTTGCTCACCCATGTTTAACAGGCACAGGGTACGCTGCCGGAGGCCTGGCAGAGACATCAAAACGTGGAATTGCGTTCCAGGGATAGACGCCCCATTTGTACAGAACGCATAGGGCTGTAAGACTCGCGGCCTCTCCGCGGTGAAGGGGTTGTAATGGTACCCCGCGACGTATATTTCCAGTCAGCCTTCACGTCGTGATCGCCTTAACAAGCTCCTCCACCTTCGCGCTCAATCTCTCCGCCGTCGCCCGCAGCTCCGCATTAACATCCTCTCCGGCCGCGATCCCTTGGGAGGGGACGGGTATGAGCGCCGCTGGGTCGTCGTAGACAACCTTCGTCCCGCGTTGGTCCGCGTTCTCTAGCACCAGCAATTTCGGAGGGACATGCAGTCCAACTGTGAGGTCGTGCCGCAGCATCGCTTGCGCGAGCAGTGGGTTGCCAAACGTGTATACCACGGCCTGCGGTACGCTCCCTGGGTTCCCCGTGTATGTGCCTAGCCAGTTGTGATGCGATATGGACGCGAAGTATCTGCACCCAAGTGGTTAGTGGGTGGTTTGGGTTCGGTGCATGATGTCATTCGACAAGGCTCGAGATCGTACATGAAGTTATGCCCGTCGAGTAGTTCGTTTATGCCTTTCTCGAGCTCGTCTTTGCTCTTGGACGTTCCAAGAACGCGGAAGACTGGCTGTCCGCCTACGGGCTTGTTCAATTCCCTCTCTAGGCGCGCGGTCACCTCTGCGAACGGGAGCGGCGTTTCATAGGTAATACGCCTGCCAGTGTATTCGACGGCGCTCTTGGACATGCTTTCGACGATGCTTATCAGATATGAGGGGGTAGTGCACCATAGTGAGAGTGCCGACGAACCTGAGGGGATAGAGTCGAAGTAAGGAGTGAAGAACAGAATTTCGACACTGGCGTATTCTGCAACCGCCTATTACCTAACAACTTATAGATTTGCTCCGCCTCGGCTATGACTGTGCACGCCGCACATGTGCATATGGTGTTCCATAACCGGCTTACCTCTGAGAAGGCAGACCTATGCCGACGTCAGGCTCGGCCGAGACTAAGGTCTTCCGAAGGAAATTCCACTCACTCGTGTTGCAGAAGCTCCGCGGTGACCCCACGTGCGGGGGCACAGGTGAGTAATAGGTCCTGCGCTAGATGGTTTTGGAAGCCCACAGTCATTCAAAGAGCTTTCAGAACAAGATAAGGATGTGGCCGGAATGCGGACTCGGCGGAGACATAAGTCTCTCGGCAGACGAGGGAAGTATAGAAGAACAGAACATATGGCGTGCCCAAAAAGGTTAGAGCCGCGAGGCCGAATGCCTGTCATTCATGTCCGTACGACCAGGAATTGTTCTGGGATCTCTGGATTCTCATACGGCGATAGCTTGACCTCTGTCCGCACCAAACCATCTTCTGCGACCAACACCGCTCTATCGACCTATTCGTCATATTGGCATGAGATTCGCTATTATATCTGGGTGAACAGACCCCTCACGCACCTGGAAGACGCGCGTGTTAAAACCAATTTGCTTGACGGCTGGGCCGCACTGGCGGGCAATGGAAAGGATCTTGTCGTATGACCGCTTTGAAACGTCCTCGGAGCCAAAGTCAAGGGGCCTATTGACATGCACTGCGCGTAGATTACGGGCTCGCGCGAAACAGGGCCCCAGAGCATCCTAAGCGGAAGCGCTGAGTATACTGCGGGTGTCAACGTACGGTAGGTATGAGCCTACCAGATCCTTGTTCTCAACCACAATAAACAACTGTTGCAGTACGACACATCGGGCGCATATGTCGGTAATGGCACCAAGACTCATGCGCATCCGGTGCACCGAAAACCGCGTTAGTCGACCCCCATGGGCAGTCACAATTGCCTCGCAGAAGTCGTCGCTTAGCCGGTGATTGACGTGCCCCCCTACGGTAGAGATGTGGAATTGCTGTAGGGGAGCGTTGGCAAGCAAACTTAGCACGTGTTGCTGCCATTGGGCGAGAGAAGTATGTTCGTCGACTGTGAGTGTGATTGAACGTAGGCGGGAGAGTAAGCCGGCGCGATTGCAGTGTTCGCTGAATGCGGCCATATCCTTTGAAACTAGTTAGTGTGATCTGGCACATAATCGTCATTCGGCCAACATACGAATGGTGATGTTAAACCTTCCATGCCTAGACCTATAACACCCTTATAAGCCGCAGAAAGGACGGCGCATAACCCTTCATGCGAGACTTTCGGACAGCCGACCAGGTAAAGATATTCTAGATTAGTTAGGTGTGGGGCGATATCTTGTAGAATCCTGTCGGTCACCCGGGGAGAGGACTGCCAGGGAGGGATATTCAACGCAATGCCGATTTCCAGAGACCGAGACTACTCGCCTTGCAGATCAGGCTGAGGTACTGCAATGTTTCCCGATTTTGGTGGGTCCAGCGAGGCAAGATGTCAGCAACTGGGCCGCTGGGCATGATGAGTGACAGTTTGCGGAGATGCACGAAGCGAGGGAGTATTCGAGGGTCGTAGAAGTCGTCGTGCTGACCATTGATCTCCAACTCGCTTAATCTCAAACAGTCGCCCAAAGCCACCAAGATGGGAGACGTAAGGGAACCATGGCGGGTCCAGGTACATGCTCGAAGGTTGGTGCAGTTACGTATCCCGCTCAAGCAGAGGTCGCGAATCATGTCATAATCTTTGGATTGGAGGGCTTTGGGGAAGTCGCGTATTACTATGGCGAAGCATGAGCACTTGGGTGTAAACCACAATGGCCAAAGGTAAAGATAGGTAAAGTGCGTAGATTCGCACAACAAAAGCTGTGCATTTTGCGCGTACGATAGAAAAGAGTGACCGACCAAGCTGCTGGACTAACTGAGCGCGATGTGGGTAGTCCGCCAACGTCTGGAACAACTTTACGACCTGCCACGCTCGCTAAGCTTTGGCTCTCCTGCGAGATTAAGAGTGAGTCAGAACATGCCTTCGACTTTCCTTCTTTGTGCCACGCGTAGATAAAAACACGCTCGTAGAGGAGAGGCACCGCAAAAGAAAAGAACGATGTGTTGACTAGACAGAGACTAGCGAGATGACTTGGACGCACGACATGCTGCAGGACTAGAGGGAGGAGTTCGATTGGTAAATCTTCAAAGGCGGCAAGCTGCGCCATTTTATACTCCAATTATACTCCAATGATAGTCTTCGAGGAACCCGAGGCTGGAGACGAGGTAAACAGGCTAAGAGAAATCCAGGAGGGAGGATACTGCTTGTCTGCACCAGTTCTTCAATCTCCGATCAGCGGAGAGGCAACGTATATTTTGGGAGAGATATTGAGTCTCCGATATGAAATGTGGCGCTCAATGAGATGCTTGTGCTGTAGTGCAGCTTACACTGCGACCGACCCAGTGTCAACGCTCTTGTCTTTTCACCACCACTTGCTTCGCCCCCTTTGTCTCCCCGGATATGTCTGACGTTGAAGATGAGACTCTCATGAACCATGACGAGGCTGGCGACGAGCACGAGGAGGAGGAGGAGGTCCCGAGGAAACATTCAAGACGTGAGGAAGAGGACGATGAAGAGGAGGAAGAGGAGGAGGAAGAGGAGGACGATGAAGACGAAGATGAGGGTCAGGAGCGTGGCAAGAAGCGAGCCAAGGTATGCTGGAAGCATAGGTGGCGAAGTCCAACCTAATCGTACCCCATGCAGCACCGGCACAAACGCCCCGCTGTCAATCGTTTCCTCGATGTCGAAGCCGAGGTGGACGAGGATGAAGATGAGGAGGAAGATGAGGACGAATACGCGCGAGGTATTGTGGCGACATCCTACGATGAGAGGACAGAACGCTAACCCTACCTATCGTAGACGAATTCATCGCGGACACGGGTGTGGAGGGCGAAGATGACTATGACATGGTCCGCAGGGCGGCAGACCATGCTCGCTATGACCGACGGGTACGCGAAATGGACGACCGGGATTTGGAACAGGTAGCGGAAGATATCAGCCAGCGGTATAGACGGACTGCCGTTCGGTATACCGGAGAGATGAGTGATGTGCCCCAACGGTTGCTCATGCCGTCTGTCCATGATGCAAATTTGTGGCAAGTACGGGTTCGGGTGCGTGCAAGCCATTTCATTTGTGCGTGCGGAATGGTCCCTGACGTGAAGGCCGCCTTCAGCCGGGCAAAGAAAGAGATATCGTATTTAGCCTAATGCGTAAAGCTATCGACCTCGAATATGGCACCCGCCCTCTCCAGATCCTGTCTGCTTTCCAGCGCGACTCCCTGCAGGGTATGATCTACGTCGAGGCGCGCAGTGCCAAGCAAGTCAGCGAAGCTATCAATGGTCTCGTTGGTGTCTTCCCTAGTCGCGGTATCAACCTCGTCCCTATCGAGGAAATGGCCAGCTTGTTGCAAATCAGGCAGCAAGAGCTTACTGTGACCCCTGGGACTTGGCTCCGCATCAAACGCGGAAAATACCAAGGCGACCTTGCGCAAGTCATGGATATTACGGAGAACGGCGAGGAAGTTGGATTGAAGTTCATTCCCCGCATAGACCTGAACCCCAAGGACGAGGCCGCGATCGACGGCCGAAAACGGAAGAAGGCAGGAGCTGGTCTATCGTCGTTCAATATGCGGCCACCACAGCGCTTCTTCAATTACGAGGAGGTTGTCAAGGTGTACGGTAGGAAGTCTGTGGCGAAGCGGAATCAGGTCTATGTGTTCCAAAACGACACGTACAAGGACGGTTTCATCGAGAAGGATTTCCGCCTCGCAGCCTTGCAATTGGACGATGTCAATCCGACCCTGGATGAGATCACGCGTTTTACAAGGGGTCAGGATGGCACGGAAAATGAAGCAAATGTCGATCTATCTATCATCGCCGAGGCGTCACGAAAAGCCGCCATCTCCGTTCTCCAACCTGGTGATCATGTCGAGGTGTTCGAGGGCGAGCAATCGGGAGTCCACGGTACTGTCCATAGCATCGAAGGCGACGTCGTCACGATCGAGCCTGTCGGCGTGGACTTCGACGGCCAGAGGATTCAAATACCAGCCCGCAGCGTGCGGAAGCGCTTCAAGCCCGGCGACCATGTCAAAGTCATGACGGGTAAGAACGCAGACGAAACGGGCTTGGTTGTGTCGGTTATCGATAACGTCGTCACGTTCTTGTCGGACATGACGATGCAGGAGGTGAGCAATCTGGGCTACAAGGGATGGTTCTTACTCAATCATTTTGTTCTAGGTTTCGGTGTTCTCGAAGGATCTACGCGAGGCCGCCGAAGTAGGCACTGGCACTAACATCGTTGGCAATTACGAGCTGCACGACTTGGTACAAATCGAGTAAGCAGTCCACACCATATAGTCATCTCGTAGCTCATCTTAGCTCAGCCAACAAACCGTCGGCGTCATCTTCAAGACCGAGCGCGACTCCCTCCGTGTTTTGGACCAGAATGGGCAAGTACGACTGGTGCAGCCACATCAAATCACGATGCGTCGTGACTCGAATCGTGCGATCGCGACCGACTCGGAAGGGCATGAACTACGCATCGGCGACAACGTCAAAGAGGTCGACGGTGAAGTACGTTGCTGAAACAGGAGACTCCGACCCAACGCTGACGCCTTCTAGGGTCGGAAAGGCCGGGTGCTACACACTCACCAATCATTTTTTGCTTTCTTGCACAACCGCGAGTATGCTGAGAACGGCGGGGTCTTCGTAACTCGCGCTCGCTCTCTCGCTTCACTAGCACCGAAGGGCAACATCTTGAAGCTAGGAAACACCGACCTCTCCAAGATGAATCCTGCATTAAGCGGCGGCGCGGGCGGCATGGTTGGCTCGGGCAACATCGGTAGGGGACCGCGCGACCGGCTTATTGGCGTTACGATCACTGTCATCAAGGGGCCTAATAAGGGTTATGTTGGCACCATTAAGGATACCAATGGGCCACATGCGCGCGTTGAGCTGCTTACTGGCAACAAGGTCATCACGATCGACAAGGAGAAGCTGCGTCGTCGAAAGTGCGTCAGCCGTTAATCCGAGTTTATTATATACTAAGCATCCATGCAGTCCCGACGGTAGCCTAGAGCCCTTGGAGAGGTCGTTCGCTGTGATGGGCCCTCCACGGAGCGGCGGATTTGGTGGTGGCCAGCCACCCAGCTCCTATAACCAGGGTGGGAAAACACCAGGCTGGGGACAGACAGGTCGGACGCCCAACCCATACGCTGAATCCCGTACACCCGCATGGATGGTGTCATCGCGAACACCGAATCCATACGTCGACAACGGGAAGACACCAGCATGGGATGCCACAGCACGTACCCCCAACCCCTACACTCAGGGCAACAAAACGCCGGCGTGGAACACATCCTCTCGGACGCCCAACCCGTACAACAGCGGTGGTGGGTCGTCCACGTGGGCGGCGGGAAGCGTAACACCGGGCCGGCCAACTTACGAAGCGCAGACACCATTCGCACCGTTCACTCCTGGGGCTGTCAGTGCGCCAACCCCTGCGCCATATTCGATGCAAACGCCGTTTGAATACCAGACCCCCGCGGGTGGTGCGTACCCTCAAACACCAGGTCTCATGGCCACCGGCTATGGCGCCAATCCAGAACCACAGTTTGGTGAGTACTCTCACTGGGCTCCCGAACCTCCGTGCTGACGGAGTTCCTTTGGCCGCATGTAGAGCTCGTGCCGAAGTGGCTACTCGAAGACGAGTTCGCGACGAAGCGTGGAATCGCAGTCGAGGTGCGGGGTACGTTCGGCGGCGGCTGGCACGGCGGCGACTTTGAGGGCAAGCAGGGTGTTGTGCTCTCCGTGTTCAACACGCACAACGACGCATTCGAGTCGACCGCGCGTGTGCGCTTCTTCAACCCCGTCGACCCCCTCGTGCCGATTCTACAGGTCCCTGTGCAGTACCTCTGGCCGGTGCACCCCGAGCAAGCGGGCGAAGCCGTCGTCATCCTCACAGGCTCGATGAAGGGCATGGAGGCGCACGTCGAGGCCGTGGAGAGCAGTACCTCTATGGTCATCACGACCACGGAGACATTCCATGTCGTGGATACATCGCCGGGGGAGCTTATGCGCAAGTTCGACGTCGACGAGGTCGGCAATCGGCGGTGAACCCGTTGGGTGTGTGATCTAGAGTTGCGGGGTAGGCTGCCGCGGGAGGATGTTGTTCAGGTGGTGTTGTATGAGATGTTCATTGTCACTGTATCATATGCCTATTATACGATAATGCGATCCTAAGCAGACTAGGGCAATCCAAAAGCAGTTGTTAGTAAGCTCAGGTTTGGACGACAACGTTGATGGTTAGCTTGCACATATTACCCCTACTATTAGTACCTATTGAGGGCTAGTCTATCGCTATTACCGTCACCCTAACTCACCTCTAGTACTTGGGTCCGAGCCAAAACCAAAGATTATCGATCTCACCAGAATGCAACTATCCCATTGGGCGAGGCATCGAGCAAACTCTGTCATTCGGGTTGTAAAGAGCCTAGTTTGTAGTACATACCAGAGTCAAAAAAGCGCCCGCCGTCGGAACGGAAACAGGCCTGGCCTGTAAGCGCCCGCACACACCTCTTTCCGCAATACGCCATGTCGTCAACACCAAAGCCCACTTCGAGCGAAAACATCGTCGCGCAAAAGGTGCGAGTTTAATATGACTCGGAGCGTGGTGCTGCTTATACTCAGTCGTGTCTATGTAGTTTGACCGTTGCTGTACGTGGAACTGCTCCGTGCATACGAACTGAACGCTGACCGAGTCTCGGTACTTCCCACCACTTGGCACGGCATTATATTGGTGTATGCGTAGTGGCGGACCTCATCGTCAAGTCGTGAGTGACATGCTCCAAGACTCTGATTATTGTCTTGCTGACCAGTGGCATGTCTGTTCGGCACGCGACAGCGGGGTGGGCTTCAGCGCGGGCGTGATTGCGTCTGTGATCCTCTTCCGCCGTACGTACCCTTCTCCTACCTACCAAGCTGCTTCAACCCGTGTCTCTTAACAATACCGGGAATGCTCATTACACGACACTCTGGATAGGACGCGCATGGCCTGTCGCGCTGGGTACGGGCTTCGGCGCGGGCATGGCGTACGCAGACTGCGACCGGTCGTTCAACCCTGCACGGATACCGGGCACGCGCATCATCCCATCCGGAGACGCGAAGAAGGAGGGCTCATCATGAGCGGGTGCGTCACGGACGCGAGGGCGCGAGGAGGGACGAGGATAATGCCCATAGAGCTGTCGGGAATGTTTGCACTCAATGTATGTCTCGACTCGTCTTCTCGCTCTCAGGCCTTGGACGTGCGTGCATGTCTAGGGCGCGGCAACGCGACGTAGGAAAATACACAGACAGGTATGATTTTGCGATTCGAGACGTTCGCAGGAACTCATGTTATGCTCCTCCCGGTTTGCCTCCCTGATCTCCCCTTCCATCCCCAGTCGTCAATATAGTCGCCACTTTCTCGTTTCCGTGTCGATCCAAGTCAGTCTGGAGTGTCCTGCGTGGCTCGCCGAGAACCAGCCGTTTGAACAGCACGACTGTCGCCACGTCTGTGAGTGTTCCCGTCGCCTCACGGGATGACTCGGAGACGTACAAGATGTCGCACCAATGATGGGCAGCGTGAAGATGATGGTGCGCCAGCGGCGCGCCTGTGGAGACAGATTCGAGCTCATTGTCGACTGGGTGCTTGTCGCCGCCCGTCGCAGCGTGCTCGGCGCGCACCGGGCGGAGAGAGGCGCCCGCAGACAGTCGCACGTGACAGCCTCGACGCGGTCGTTCCGATTTGAGTGCAGAGCGATCGCGCGCGGGCGGTGACGTCGGTGGGCGGGGAGCATCCGCGCCCACCGTCGTGATCGGCCCCGCGCTGGCGGTCTCGGCACAACAAGGCGGGGAAACGGCGGCGAGGCATGCTTACGCATGTACCACCACCTTCTCCTGGCTCGCCTTGCCCGCCGCCGTCTCCCTGTGTGTCTAGCGCATATATCCAGGATATCATCAGTCCCCGCGGCTACAGCGACCACAGCTACTTTGTTTGCAATGGCGCACAAACGGAAGAGGGTGGGGGCGCGGACGCCAGAGCCAGTTTCAACGGGAGCCGCGTTGGTGAGCAGCCCTGAAGAGGCGCGCGAACTCATGCGCCGTGTCTCGTCGCGGAAGAAGCGAAAAGTGGTATACACCGAGGGGGCCGCTGAGGACGAGGACGACCGAGCGAATTCGAAAGAGGACTTGGGATTCGAGAGCCCCTTGACAGAGCTTGACGACGAGGTGAAAGCCGATGGAAGCCCTCCAAAGAAGAAACGTGCACGCAGGAAGAAAAACGCGGAACCTGTCGTGTACGACATACCTCCTGTGGAGCCTAAGGAAACGACGTTCAAGGGTATGCGGTCTGTTGATGGGCGCTACATCGTGCGGAGCTTACGCTAGTTCCCGCAGGACGTCTGGGATATGCATGTTTGAACACGGTTCTTCGCGCCATGAAGCCCGAGCCGGTCTTCTGCTCCCGGACGTTGAGGATAGACACTATTCTTAAGCCGGATTTTGGCATGGATTACTGCAGAGAGCTCGGCAAGAAGAACGCCGATGATCTTGCCCGGCTAATACAAGTGCGTCTGTGCCCCTCAAGGCGTGTGCATACATATTAATTCTATCCATATCATCAGTGGAACGAGGACAACAACATCAGGTTCCTCCGAGTCTCGTCTGAACTGTTCCCCTTCGCTTCCCATGAGAAGTATGGGTACACACTTGAGTACGCGGAGAAAGAACTCAAGGTACGTACATATGGTATACTGCACGATGATAACCAATATGTTTATTTATTTATAGACGGCGGGCGAGCTGGCAAAACGGTACGGGCATCGGTTAACCACGCACCCAGGCCAGGTATATGCTACTCTGCTGCTCTTTACAGGACGGCAGGCCTCACATTCGTGTCACCCAGTTTACCCAGTTAGGCTCTCCTCGAGATGTTGTGGTAGACGCTGCTATCCGGGATCTAGAATGTGAGCACAAGATCGATCACGTTTGCATCCACGTGCATCCTATCTCAAGTTTTGGTAGACCATTGTCAAATGTTTCGGCTTATGGGGGCTGATCAGGACAGTGTCATGATCATCCATATGGGTGCAAGTGCTCGTACCTCCTGCGAGTCTGTTCGTACGCATCTGACACTCGTGAATGGTTCTAGGGTATGTTTGGCGACAAGCAATCAACAATTGAGCGCTTCAAAGACGTGTATCGCACACGACTGACGGATGAAATTCGCGCTCGACTGGTACTCGAAAATGACGAGGTGTGTGCCACTCACGAGACGTTAATCAGGGAGGCTCATTCACATAGATGTGCTATAATCCTGATGATCTCTTGCCCGTTTGCGAAGAACTCGGCATTCCGCTAGTAGTACGTACCGTTCCGTTCGTATCTGCACCTCCCGCAGGTTCATCTATTGCTGTAGTTCGACTATCACCATAATTGGATCTACGTACGCTCCCGCCGTTCCAATACTGTTGTCCTCCACAGTTGACGAGTCGCTCAATAGCCGTCCGTACTCCCTCTTGCAGAGCTGATCACGCGCGTCAACGCGATCTGGCACCGGAAAGGTATCAAGCCGAAGCAGCACCTCTCTTCCCCGTGCCCCGGTGCAGAAACCGTGATGGAGAAACGCAAGCACGCAGATCGTTGTTACGAACTGCCTCCAGAGCTACCAGACGACATGGACCTCATGATCGAGGTACGCACACCCTCACTCTTCATACTCTCCGCGTGAATGATAAAACTCGAAATCATGCAGGCGAAGGACAAGGAACAGGCCGTTTTACATTTATATCGGATCTATAACCTCCACCCCGTCACACACGAGAACCTCCGTCCGGAGAAGCCTGCAAAGCCGTTCCCGCGCGTCATGAAGGCCGAGGCTGCAGCCGCGGCTATCGAAGAGGACGGCGACGCGGACAACGCAGAGACTCCTCGGACGCGCAAGGCGCGCACCAGAGCTCAGGCTGAGCGTCCCGGTCAGTCCATGGCCTTTGCTCGTGCCCAGAATGGTATGAGATAGCTCACCAGCGGCGGGCTAGTAGACGCTCTGCTGGCGCTCGAGACGGGTGTCATTGACGAGCCGAAGGACCTTGACGAGAGCGCGGACGTGCTCGAGAACGTTGGTTCATCGGGCGGACCCTCCGAGGCGGTGAAGAGTAAACGGAAGTCGGCGACCAGAGGACGAAAAGGCAAGGTTGAAGACCAGGCTAGTGCGCCTGTACAATTCGAAGAAGGAACAACAATCGAAGAACCTCTTGGGGAAGGGCAAGACATTACGGCGCCGCCTAACGGGAAGGCGCGAAGAGGGCGGAAGGGCGAGTTGTCTGTAGTCTCTCCTGACAACGTAGATGCTGACGATTCATTTTTCGCCATCTAGGCAATCAGCGATGATGCTATGGACGAAGGTCCGCGAACAAAGCCTGTCTGGGTTGTTCGGCCTGTGATTATAGCTCCGTTAGCAAACAATGGTCCGTAGTGCATAGCGCAATTATAAAGGTGTCATTCAGCTATCCTTGAACGCGGACAAATATTGTTGGCACGCCTAGTTGAGTAAAACAGGTGAACGCGCAACGTGCTTCAAACTGTTCCCTGATCCATTCTTGCCCTTGCCCGCGCGATGCTGCTTCCCAAACCTCAAACACGGAGAATACTCCTCGCAGGGTGATTATGTGGGCGACCGCCGTGCATAGTGGCCGCTCATGTTGTACACGATGCACGTAGAGTATAGATAGATGCATATCGCGCATGTTTCGACACTCAGTTTAACATTCGAGTCCATAGACGCGACGGTTTAGAATAAATCCTCGAAGAGCTTGGAGCTACATACGCTTCGCTCCTACTCCCAACCCGTTGGTGGGGATCCAGCATACGAGGATTACACGAAAAGGAGGGGTGGGTATAGAAAAAGCTGTATTAACATCCAGGGAAAGGGTGCTCGCATCGAATCTGATGCCGTATAGATGTACATGGGCACCAACCTCGATTCTCCCGAAACGTGATGCACTACGGTACATCGAGAAAGTGAGGTTATCCGGAGAAGACGTCTAGATAGTGCTTTGCGTTGGGACCAGAATTCAGGGCGACCGAGTTCACGTACCTAAAGACGCTTTAGTTAAGATAACAGATGAACGTCGCGAAATGCAACATACCACAGTATCCAGAAGTGTTTCCTTTAGTTGAGCAGTTCACGACACAGCGTTCAGGCTTCATCATCGCTCAGAACTATCGCCTTGCGTTTGCCTTTCGCGCTGATACGAGGCCCAGCTCCAGTCGTAGTTTCAACGAGTGAGTTTGTTGAGGCTGAGGCTCCGGCTGCTGAGGGTTGCGCCAGAGACTGCGAGAAGGGTTCAACAAAGCCGGCGGTACTACCGGTGATGGCGGTTGGAGGAATCGGCGACATTCGGGATTGTACCGGCCCGCTTGAGCGGGCATAGGACCGTCCAACCAAGGGGCGCGGAGAGCCTGATCGGCCCCTCTGGCGTGACCCGGAACTGTGAGTGCGTAGACGATGGACAATAGCCCCGGAACCAGTATTCTCGGATGACCGGGGTGATTCGGCCATTCGAGCGCGTTCACTGCTTGCGCTATCTCTAGAGCCGCTGCTAACGCCGGTACTGGGTACGAAGAGCTCAAACCCCGGGACTTGGTTGGGGAGCTTCTCAATATCAGGCCACTCCTTTCGGTAAAATGCTTCAGAGAACAGTCGTAGGATATGTCCATGAATGGTAAACGGCGATTCTTTGGACGCGGGTGATGGTGGCAACGCAACCCTTGACTTCTTGGGCCCCGAAGTCTGAAGACGCGTATCCTGCCATTTGCCCAAGAATCGTCGGAGCAATATCTTTGCGTTCGGGCCCAATGCCTCTCCTGCCTCGCCTTCTGGGTCCGCTTGTTGCTCTGGCTCGTGCTCGTCCTTCTGCCATATCGACGCAATCGCGTCGCTCTCGTAGTGCTGCTTGCAAAGTATGGCTAAGCCTTGAAGAAGTTCGGCCAGCGGGTTGTCTTCGAGCGGAAGCACCGTGACGAACGGGAGTCCCAAGAGAATACCGGTGAACTTCGGGTGGTGCAGGTATCGTGCACTGTCGTGACCGTTGGGTGCATCCTGGTCATATAGTCTGTAGAACCGTTCGCAGCGTTGGCGGACTGCCATTTCCTCATCTCCAGAGCCTGTATGTCGCAAATACTTCAACGTACACCAGTTGAGAACATGAACAAACGACTCCAGGTCATCTGCGAGTCGGTGAGGCGTCTCCGGGTAGCATTGCCGCAAGGCAGAGATAAACTGCCAAGTACCCTATCGCGAATGAAGTTTACTTCAACAACTATGCTGTGCAATGCTGTCGGTTAATCACTCACAGAACGAGAGGGTTGAGTGGCTTCTTGGTCTGCTGGCTGCTCGGCACTCTTGGCCAGATCCCAATCCGCAAGGATGCCCCGTACTCCTCCTGAGGAATAACATATCAATATGTTACCCGAGCTAATATCTCGGTGGAGAAGTCTGGCTGATTCCCAGGCATGCGCATGTGCTAGAGACGGTATTACGAACTTCAGTATGATGATGATGGATTTAAAAATAACATATACCAAGCAAGGCATGCACCGTCACTTTCACAAGATCGCGGGCGCTCCCAAACTCTTCCAAAGATCTGCATACCTCCTTGAATACAAGTCGATGATGTCGACGCGCGAGGAGTATTTCTGCGTCATGTATGTTGACAAAGAAGTTCTGAGCACGAGTCTCTTGTATTCCGACCGTCGCAGGGTTAGCTCGCGAGTCATCGCCCTCGGCCCCAGGGGCCTGCATAACGTCGCCACCCGCGCGAAGAGTGAGTAAATACTCGCTTGCAGCTGCCGTCTCCAAGGGAGGGACCCCAAGGCTGCGGTAAAGTCGCTCGTAATTGTCGCGTTCGCTAGGGATGTGTGGCGATACCGCCCTCCAGGAGTCTTTGATGTATACGACCCGCTTCTCTTCAAGGTCGTACGCGACAAAGCCTCGCGTGCCCCGCCCAGTCATGGACCAAGCCATACGGTGTGGGCGCCCGACGAGACAACGATGATGAGAGGGTCGACTGTCGGCATGGAGGATGGAAGTAGGCATAGCATCGGGTCCTGAGCTGGGGGCCCACCGTTCGTAGATGTCAAGCACATAAATGGGCCAGCATTCGGTTGCGGCATGCTTCAAATCACGCGCGATCAAAGCCAGTGCTTCAGCAGAGTTCTCTGGGTCCGAGTATGTCTCCCAAAGCCGTCGGAACATACTGTCTTGTGCTTCGGTGGCTCGCGAAACGGTCGGATCGTGGCCTCGTTGCGCGGGAGTCATCCTACTGAAACGGTATAGGAAGGTCACGAGGATGGAGGGATCATTGACGTAGTTGAACGAGTGTGAAACGACTGCGGCGCATCTATCGAGGTAGATGATGCGGGCAGTATCGCGGACGATGCTCAGCATGAACAGATGTTGGCGATGTTGACGGTTGAAGATTTCCAGAATGTACTGAGAGGTCTGACCCCCGACTAGCGTACGAACTTTCCCCCAGGGCAGAAGACCCTCGGAGCCTTCCCAGCCAGTCGCGGGAAAGGGAGCACCAGAGTCCTTAGCTTTGACCTCTATCAGTACCTCGGCCGAGGCCCAAATCGTGTGCGCCAAAACATCAGCATCGCCAATAACAGACCCAGTCACGGTACCGCCTTCAGCGGCTGCAATGTGTGACGCTGCTACGTCAGCGGGAGCGTCTTCATCTACCTGCTTCTGCGGGAGAGGGGGGTCGCATATGAATGAGTTGGAGGTGGAAGGATCCGGGAGAGGAGCTGGCACAGGAGCAGCAGTCACCCTTTCCGGGCTGGGAGCAGAGTCTCGGGAGAGGTTAGACACTGCTCGTGTTTCGAAGGACGTGGAATATATGACAATGTTGGGCGTTAGAGCATTACGATCACCGGTCTGCCGCAAGCCTTTTGCTTTGTTTCCGTGACTGTTGCATTGATAAGCAAGGAGGTCTGTGCATCCCACGACCTTGAGCGTAACTCGAAGTCGTTCCACCTGCATTGCTTGACGGTTAGATGTCGTGTCCACATGAGGCTATTAATGACTATAGTACTCACAATGCCTGTATACATGTCGACCTCCCTTTTATCCCGAGAGAAGTCGAACTTCGGGATACTATTGACGTCATCAGAGTGATAATCGTCTCCAGGTACCAAGTTCCTCATGAATGTCTTGACGTCTACCTCGAGCCACAATCCGGACATTTCGTTATCAAGGGTAGATGTGGTGAGCAACGTCGGCGTCTGAGTCGTCTTAGTAGTCAAATATATTGGCGTGGCCGTCGTCTGGCAGAGCCTGAGCTGGAACTTGGGCCAGCGAAGTGCGGGTACTGCGAGTTCGCACTAGCATGCACAAGGGGTATTAACACAGTTGGCGGGGGCCAGGCTTTACGGTGGAAGTATTTGTGGCAGCATACCAGGTAATCAACCTCTTATATCTTCTCCGGAAATTCAATCGTTCTTGTTCGCTCGCAGAGGCTGGCCTGCGAAGCTGCGACCTGCCGTTTCGAATCCGGTTGAACCGTGTGAACGAGGATCGTAAGAGAAAACGGCCACCACTGATAACAAGGACACAACACGACACCTAGTCAAGGCTTCGCAGTCAATATGTGCCTTCGAACAAGAGTGGCAGTGGCGGTCAAGAACACAAATGAACACACTGTTCGCAAATCCGCCAGCGTACCATGGGCATAATTCCCATATATGGCAGGTGTGCTAGCTCGGATGGCGACTCAGATGAGCCTCTTTGGTGCCAGTGTGACTAAGATGCAAAGTTTCTAAGGAGTGATGAACTGCTGATTTTCAACTTCTTTGAACGTCCGCAGAGTCTGCTTGTATTACCAAGTACAACCAAAACCCTCCCGGGACAAGGTCATAGTAGTACAAGCAAGGAACGAGAACTATATTCGAGGCACGAGGCGATCGCGGCGGCCTGGGACGGGTTGAACCGTCTGTATCTGGTGATACATGCAGTAGGCAAGGGTGATAGAAACATGGAATATACGACAGGAAAATTGTTTGAGGGATGCGATGAGAACGGAGAAACTGGAGGATAGACAGCAGCATGTGCGTGCGATAGTGCACTTTGGGGCGTGGATTTAAGTGTGTTTTTGTACGTGAAAAGGCTCAAAGGAGAATGGGCACATACTGGGGAATCATGCGGGTTGAGTCGGCGACATAACAGTGTCTCGAAAGTATGGCTAAGGCCAACCGGAGGGGTCAACGTCAACGCCCAGCAGGCGTTAAGCTTCACTGTCATGCTTTGCCTTCCCTTTCCCCTTGCGCCGAGCATTGGTGCTACGCTGTTTACCCCGAGTCCTCCCTCGCGCTGGGGCGGGCGGCGGCCTACTACTTCTACTCACAGAGCGGCTTGCGCCCCGTGAGGAAGAACTTGTTGCGGGTAGAATCTCGAGTGGAGCACTGCCAGGATATATGGGAGAGCCATCACGCGATGAGAGTGGCAGGAATCCAGCGGCCGAAGTATCGAGGGTAACACCGAGACGTGAAGGGCCAGGTTGGGGCTTTGGGGGTATGGCCTGCTGAGCGAGCCTAGATCTAGTGATAGAACGTCCTCTTCCACTGGGAGACTCGGAGCGTCCCCCGGGACTCGAGTCGCGCGATGAAGAACGGAGATTGCGCTCGGCCACGCTCCTGCGTATGCCCGAATGCTGCGCTTCTGCGTGCAGTCCTTCAAGCCCGGTGCTATCCCGTGTGCGTTTGCCACTTTTATTGATGCTTGTCCGACTGTCCGCGGATGACCCGGCCGCGCTCCGCGTCCCCTTGTCCCCGGATGACCAGGAAGGTACTTGGTTTGGTGTTTTCTCCATCTCGGACCACCGTTGCCGGGAATTGAGCGCTGCGTGGAACAGGCGTATCATCGGAATGTGCTTGGTAAGCGGGGATGTAGCTTTTGGTCGCTTTTCCGTCTCACGCGGCAAAGGCTGAACGTTGGTACTAGCAGGAGGAATGGGAGGCGACCCGTAGTCCTCGTATGCCATATTCAGTACGTCGAGGATCATAGGGCCTACAGGTTCTGACGATGTTACCGGTGCTAGTGCCGGAGAAGGCTGTGGCGAAGGCGTAGTCCAAATCGCCCGAATCTCATCACTTTGGTAGTGTTCCTGGAAGAGTTGTGCAAGCGAATCCAGAAGAACATTCAGTGGGTTGTCGGAATGTAGTGGGCGGACCTTGAGAAAAGGCTTGCCAGCTACGATGTGACTAAGCTTGATATGTCGTTCATCCATTCTGGCGGTGGTCCCCTCAGGTGCCGGGGTGTCGTAAACATCGTGGAACCATTTGCTTTGTGTTTTGATTCCCTTTTCTTCCTCATACGTACTGTCATGCTTCAAGTACTTCAGTGCAATCCAGTTCAGAACATGCATGAATGACTCGAGGTCGTCCGAAAGCTGCCAGGGTGTCTCTGGGAAACACTGCCGAAGAGCAGAAAGAAATTGCCAAGTTCCCTGTGCATATTCGTGCATCAGCATGCTGGATCATGTTATGATATGAACAGAATGGTGAGGTGAGTCTCAATTCCTCACCGAACGAGATGGTTGAGTAGCCTTCTGGTTCGATAGAAGCCTCTTAGTCTTGGCGAGGTCCCAGTCAGCGAGGATTCCAAGTGACGGGCCATCAGGAGTATCGTGGATGAGGATATTGGAGGCACTGACATCTCGGTGCATGATGTCGGCACTAGTCCAAGCAAGCGAATGTGCTACAAAGGCCGTATGCGAAGCAAATCAATGGCTCAGCTCAGTGGTACAAATATAATAGAACTGAGGTAGTACACACCACACAGTGCCTGAAGGAGGACATCGCAAAGCTCACGGGCGTCCTTGAAGTCTTCCAAGGGTCTACATACTTCTTTGAACACAAGTCGTTGGTGCCGTCGCATAAGAATTTCTGTCGGGAGGTGTCCATTGTTGAGAAACTCCTGAGCACGAGTATTTTGAAACGTAGCGGCAGTGCATTGGCCCGCAACTGTCGACCCGAGAGCAGGTCGTACGTCACCCCCTGCGAGCACGGTGAGCAGACCTATTCTATCGAGTTTATGACCCTTGGCAGCCAATCTGCGGTAGATTTGCTGATAGTTGTTGTATTCAGAAGGAAGATCTTCCGATATAGCTCGCCATGAATCCTTGACGTAGACGATCCTCTTGTCTTCGAGGTCATAAGCAACGAACCCACGCGTGCCTCGCCCTACCAAAGATTCGGACACGCGATCCGGGCGCCCGACAAGACAGCGACGGGATGTGAATGGCAAGCTGGTCGGAAGGGACTTGGACTCGTCGGACCACTGCGCGTAGATGTTCAGTGCATAAACGGGCCAACCCGGTGTTCCCGCGTGTTTCACAGCTGAGATAGGGACAGAGTTGTATTGTGCCATGGTCGACTTAGGATAGGTCTCCCAGAGATTGCGAAACAAGTCATGTTCGTGCTTGGAGGCCAGTGAAACCGTGGGATCGTGACCCCGCTGCGACGGTGTCATCTTGCTGAAACGATAAAGAAATGTCGCAAACGTAACAGGATCCTTGTAATAATCAAATTCCTGAGAGTAGACGGCGCCGCTTCGGTCAAAATAGATGAAGCGTGCAACGTTGTAGACGATGCTTAGAATGAACATGTGTTGGCGGTGTTGGCGGTTGAAAATTCCCACTCCGTAGTGGGTCGCCTGACCCCGCGCAAGTTTATGTTCTCGCCCGTCAGGTAGTACCTCGTCCCCATTGACGTCCTTCTTGACGTCCTTCTTGGCATCCTTCGGAACTTCTTTCACTGTCGCAGAAAACGGCCCTTTCTGCTTGTTTCCTTTGACCTCGATAATGAGTTCGGCGTTGGCCCAGGACATACGAGCAAGTAGGGGCTCATGTTGAACGACACCGTCGCCTGTGCGGGACGCCACTGCATCCGTGCCCGACCCGACCGACTGCTGAAGTGGTTGAGTCGGAAGATTCGAAGTCTCGTGTCCATATGCTATAGAGGTGTTCTCCAATATGCCCGGGTCTACATTCAGGGGTCCAGGAAGACTCCCAGAACTTCTCCCCAAGCTGCCTCCGTCGACATCGTCTTGGTCAGGAGTAGCAGAGACAGCCTCTTTCGTTTGTAGCTTGTAGGCTTCCTTCGCCTCGGATGTGCAAGGATATATCGTGATGTCGGGTCTAAAGGGGATCTTGTCGCGTCTCTCTGTTGATCCTGGCGCCACTTTGTCGCTATGTGTGTCGGTCTGGCAAGCCATGAGCGTGTCGCAACCTATGACCTCCAACGTCTTTCGGATTCCCTCTACCTGTTCATGCAGTAGCGCATAAGCATCCACACTGATAGGGAAAGAGCAGCAAGATGTACGCACGAGTGGCGTATACAATGTTCTTTCGTCGACAGACTCAAAGATCCCGCCATCTGTTACAGTCCGTGCCAACCAGGCCCGGAGTTCCGGAACTCCGCCGGAACTCCGCCCGGACTTCCGTTCGTCCTGTAACACCTAGACCGCTCCAGCCCGTTCCACCAGTACGAGTCTCGGCCCTTCTAGTTCCCTCCAGTCCTTTCCGATCATACTTACTCATACTCCGGTCGGAGTTCCGCTCGGACCGCGATCCGCTCCGGAGCTCCACTAGCTTCCGCGCGGATGTGCAGATGCGCGTCACCACGCGTCATCATACGTCACTCCCGGTCGGATGCCCCACTCCGCGGAGTCCGACCGGAAGTCCGACCTCCGGACTCCGACCCCTAACTCCTATCTACGATTAGATTATAAGCCTCGAGTTTGCTAGCGTATTCCTCAGTTCGAATATCTCGTTTACTCGTTTACTCGTCTGCTCCTCTGCTTGTAACTCCTACTCCGAATCCAACTCCTTCTCCGTACCTCCGCCGGACTTCCGTCCGGACTCCGACCTCCGACCTCCGTCCGACCTTCGTCTGTCTTCGTCTCTCTTCCTTCGACTTCTTCCCTCCGACTCTTCTCCGTTCCGGAGTTCCGCCAACTCCGTCCCAAATCCGAAGACCCGGCAGATCGCTCAGGGCGTTGCTAATAGCTTCGCCAAGTCTTCGCCTTCTGGTGCGCCCGGACTCCGCTTCAGTTCCTTCCGGACTTCCCTCCGGAATTCCGCTTTTCCGGACTTCCGCGCACGATCCTAACAGTATATTCGAACTCACACTGAGGATCTGTCATGGCGGACATCCCTGAACTCTTCCAAGGGTTTACCGCTCGCCGCATCCAGGTGCCTATCCTGCGCCCGGATCCGACTACGCCGACCCGAGCTCCGGGACCTGTCCCCGCTCAGGTGTTGGGACAAGACAACTCCGGACGTTCCACGCCGGAGTCCGTTCCCCCTCACCATTCCGATCCCACTCCTAATCCTTTCGCCCCTACGTCGGAACCCCTCCGGAGTTCCGACACGGAGGCGCCAGACCCACCTCTTCCCGGAGCTCCAGCTCCGGAGTCGGGTCCGGACCCTGCCCCGCTAGACCCGAGCACTCAGCTCGCGGGCGCCATCGCGATGTTAGCACAAAGCCTCGTGCAAAACCCGCGTGCGCCAGCCTCCGCACATCCGGGCGGAGAAAGACATAACGTCCGAGAGCCGGACCAGTTCGATGGTTCGGACCCGGTCAAACTCCGGTCTTTCTTCACCCAGCTGGAGTTAGTCTTCAAAGCGCGGCCCCGGACCTTCGACACCCAGGAGAAACGGGTCACCTATGCCATTTCCTTCCTCAAGGGAACTGCGCTCCAGTGGTTCGAGCCCTACCTCCTCGAAGGCGAGTCCGAAAATCCGCCGGTGTTCATGTCGGACTACGAAGCCTTCCAGGAGGAACTCCGGACCAACTTCGGTCCGTACGACGCCACCGGAGCCGCGGAGCACGATCTCGAGAACCTCCGGATGTCCGACGGACATCGAATTGCGAAGTACATCACGCAGTTCAGCCGTCTCGGAACTCAAGTCCGCTGGGGTTCCTCCGCTCTCCGCTACCAGTTCTACCGCGGCCTCCCTTCTCGCCTGAAGGACCGCATCTCCGAAGTCGGCAAGCCGGACACGCTCACGGAGCTCCGCATCCTCGCTCAGAAGCTGGACAACCGCTACTGGGAACGCAAGGCGGAGCAAACGCGCGAGACCTCCGGCTCGAGCCACTCCAAATCCTCCACCTCCAAGTCCTCCGAGACTAAGTCGTCTCCCGCCAAGTCCGGCGGGAACTCCGGCTCCGGTTCCACCTCCACCTCCGGAACTCCGTCCAAGTCCTCGCAGCAGAAAACTCCTGCGAAGACCCCCGCGAAGCCCTACGCGGACAAGCTGGGCAAGGACGGGAAGCTCACCCAGGAGGAGCGTCAGCGCCGCTTCGCGAACAACCTCTGCTTGTTCTGCGGCGGAGCCGGACACAGCGCCGGAGATTGCCCGAAGAAGACTCCTTCCGGAGCCAAAGCCAGGGCGACGCAAGTCCAGCAGCCTAAGGCCTCCGGTTCGGGGGCCAAGGAGACTCCTACGGAGTCAAAAAACTAGTCCGCAGCCCTCCGAACTCCGCGCCAAGTGGGGACTGCGTTGACTCCTCCGGTGCGGATCTCTGTCTTAGGCTCAACGCGTCCGCTCTCTCCGACCCTCTGTCTCTTCATGTGTCCCTGTTCTCCGACTCCGTTCCGACTCCGTTCCGCGCCCTCGTGGACTCCGGCTCGTCTCACTGCTTTGTGGACTCGGAGTTCGTCGACTCGCACGGAATTCCTACGACCTCCGTAACTCCGCTCCGTCTCCATCTCTTCGATGGGACGTCTAACCAAACCATATCCCGGACCACCGTCCTCCCTCTGCACTTCCCCTCCGGGGAAGTCCTATCTGTCGACTTCTATGTCACTCCGCTCGACAAGTCCGTCTCCGCCGTCCTGGGATACAGCTGGCTCTCCGCCTACAATCCGTTGATTGACTGGAAGACGCATAGCATCAAATTCCGGACCGCGCCCTCGGACCGTCCCGTATCTGTCCCTTCGGTCGCAACTCCGGCTCCGCCGGAACCCGCTCCCGAAGTCCCATCTGTCCCTCTGTCGGCCCCCAAGGTGTCCTTGGTGTCCGCTGCCGCGTTCGCCAGGGCCTGCCGCCTCCCGGGCTCCGAAAGCTTCACTCTGAACCTAACGGAACCTGAATCGGCCTCCGCTCGAAGTAGCTCCGTCTCGGACTCTGCTCCCCCGGACCTCTCCGGAATTCCGGAGGAGTACCACGAATACGCGGACGTCTTCAGCAAGGCCAAGGCGGACACCTTACCGGAGCACCGCCCGCACGACCTCAAGATCACTCTCGAGGACGGGGCGACTCCACCCCTCGGACCCATCTACTCGCTGTCGCAAACGGAGCTTGAGACGCTCCGTGAGTACATCGAGGAGAACCTCAAATCCGGCTTCATCCGGCCCACGAACTCTCCGTGCGGAGCTCCGGTACTCTTCGTCAAGAAAAAGGACGGAAGTCTCCGTCTTTGCGTCGACTACCGCGGACTCAACAAAATCACACGGAAGGACCGCTACCCCCTACCGCTCATCTCGGACCTCCTGGACACGCCCCGGAAGGCTCGGATCTACACCAAGATCGACCTCCGGCACGCTTACAACCTTGTCCGGATTGCCCCCGGAGATGAGTGGAAGACCGCGTTCCGGACCCGCTACGGGTCCTTCGAGTGGCTGGTAATGCCGTTCGGACTTTCTAACGCTCCGGCAGCGTTTCAACGCTTCGTCAACGAAGTGTTCGCGGACCTCCTGGACGTTTGCGTCGTGGTCTATCTCGACGACATCCTAATCTACTCCAGTAACCGGGAGGAACACCGCAAGCACGTCAAAGAGGTACTCCGGAGACTCCGGAAGTTCAAGCTGTACGCTCGCGCGGACAAGTGCGAGTTCGACGCGGACTCCGTTGAGTATCTCGGATATATCCTCTCTCCTGACGGACTTACTATGGCGGACTCCAAGGTCAAGGCGATCCTGGACTGGCCGGAACCTCGAAAAGTCCGAGACATACAGTCTTTCCTCGGATTTGCGAACTTCTATCGACGGTTCATCCACAACTACTCCGAGATTGTCCTTCCCCTCACCCGCCTTACCCGGAAATCCGCTCCGTGGAACTTCTCCGCGGAGTGCCGGAAGTCCTTCGAAGCCCTTAAACAGGCCTTCACTTCCGCCCCCATCCTCCGCCACTGGGAACCCGACCGCCAGATCACGGTGGAGACCGATGCGTCGGACTACGCCATCGCCGGAATTCTGTCCATCACCACGGACTCCGGTGAACTCCATCCGGTCGCGTTCCACTCCCGTACTCTCACCGGTGCGGAGCTGAACTACGACACCCACGACAAGGAGCTCCTGGCCATCTTCGAGTCCTTCCGCTCCTGGCGTCACTATCTGGAGGGTTCCGGAACTCCGATCGACGTGGTCACGGACCACAAGAACCTGGAGTACTTCGCGACCACCAAACTCCTAACTAGGCGCCAAGCACGCTGGTCGGAATTCCTGTCGCAGTTCAACCTCATCATCCGCTTCCGCCCCGGAAAACTCGGAGCTAAGCCTGACGCACTCACTCGCCGTTGGGACGTCTACCCAAAAGAGGGGGATAGTGACTACTCCGTCGTCAACCCACACAACCTCCGACCCATCTTCACTCAGGAGCAGCTCACCTCCTCCCTCCGGGCGACCATTCTCCGAGAACCGGTACTCCGAGCGTCCCTCGTCCACGATGAGGAACTCCTACGCACGGACATTCGGACTTCCATCTCCGCTCCGTCCCCTGAGGACTCCGAGCTCGCCGCAGGCCTCCGCTTCGCAGCCCAAGGCAACCCGCGCTGGACACTTGACGACGAAGGCTATCTTCGCCTTGGTGGCCGGATCTACGTCCCGGACTCCGGTGACCTCCGCCTCCGGGTTCTCCGGTCGCGCCACGACCACCCTACGGCCGGACACTGGGGTCAGAACAAGACCCAAGCCCTCGTCCTCCGGGATTACGCCTGGCCCGGACTCCGTCTCTATGTCCGGGACTACTGCAAGTCCTGTACCACCTGCGCCCGCTCCAAAGTCCCTCGCCATCTCCCCTACGGCACGCTCAAGCAGCTCCCGATTCCGGAGAGACCCTGGAACTCCATCTCCATGGACCTCATTGAACAGCTCCCGGACTCCGACGGATTTACCGCCATCTTGGTCGTCGTCGACCGCTTCACCAAGCAGTCTATTTTCATTCCGACGCACGACACCTTGACGGCTCCGGAGCTCGCGGACTTGTTCGTCCTCCACGTCTTCTCCAAGCACGGAGTTCCGTCCCACGTCACCTCCGACCGGGGCTCCGAGTTTGTGTCCCACTTCTTCCGCTCCCTCGGAAAGGCCCTCGACATGCGCCTTCACTTCACCTCCGGATATCATCCGGAGGGCGACGGCCAGACCGAGCGAGTCAACCAGACCCTCGAACAGTACCTCCGGATGTACTGCACGTACCAGCAGGACAACTGGTCGCGTCTCCTTCCGCTCGCGGAGTTTGCCTACAACAATGCTCCGAACGCGACCACCGGAATCTCCCCGTTCTTCGCGAACAAGGGCTACAACCCTGCGATCTCCGTCCACCCGGAACGGGACCTCACCTCCGCGCGTGCTCGGGAGTTCGCCGTCGACCTCGACGAACTCCACGCGGAACTCCGGCAGCGCATCTCCGAAGCTCAGAAGCGCTACCAAGTCCAGGCGGACAAGCATCGCCTACCCGCCCCGGAGTTCCACATCGGAGGCACTGCGTATGTCCGGGCGGAACACATCCGCTCCACCCGGCCTTCCAAGAAATTGTCCGAGAAGTTCTTGGGTCCTTACACCATCATCGCGCAACCCGGTACGCACTCCTTCACCCTCCGTCTTCCGGACTCCATGCGCTCCGTCCACCCTGTCTTCCACGTCTCACAACTGGAAGTCGCAACTCCGAACTCCATCCCCGGAAGAGTCCAATCTCCGCCTCCGCCGGTCCTTGTCGACGGAGAACCGGAGTATGAGGTCTCGGAGATCCTTGACTCCAAGATCGACCGCCGCCGGAGATCCTGCCAGCTGCTCTACCTGGTGCGCTGGGCAGGCTACGAAGGCACGGACGAGGAGACCTCCTGGATCCTCGCCACGGAGCTCGGACATGCGCAGGACTTGGTTACGGACTTCCATTCCGCGTACCCATCCAAGCCCGGACCTCTTGCTGCACTCTGATGCGTCTAAGTCCAAGACACCGCTCCATTTGAGACGCAAGTTACAGGGGGCCGGGAGACGCGCTATCTACGAGTCCGTGTCCATGTCCGTGTCCGTACCCGGAGTTCTGCCCGGAACTCCGCCCTCCTACTCCTCCATCCTGTCCCCTTCCTCTCCCTCCTCTTCCTCCTCCGACACCTCCTCCGTCAAGCTACCCAAGTAGCTGTCATCGTCCGCCCCTTCGGCGTTCGCCCGCATATACGCCGCCATAGCGTTCTCCCTCCTCGTCGCTTCCTCGTCCATCCGCCCCCGGAGCTCCCGGAGCTCCTTACGGACGCTCCTCAGGAGACTCCGGGTCTCCTGGGACTCCGTCAGGACGGCCAGGAGTAGCTCCCGGTCCGTCCCCGGCACGTCCGGGTCCGCACCCCAAGTCCGGCGGTTGTCCAGGGCCAAGCCCGTGGACGAACTCGCCGCTCCGGCACCCCGCGCCTTCCCGGACTTCCGAGCCCGGACCACCTCGGGCTCCGGACTCGGGGTCCCCTCCGCCTCCTCCTCTTGGTCGTGCTCCGGCCCGATCTTGCGGGCCTTCTTCGGCTTCCGAGGCGTCTCCGGGAGTCCCGTCATCCCGGTGCAGGAGGCCTTTTTGTTCCTGCACCGGATGCAGGACTTGGTCCTCCGGTTGGGGACCTCCACTCGGCACTCCGCCTCATCCTTCTTGCACAGGTCGCAGGCGCTGGGGTTGGTCAGTCACGGAGTTCCGGGTAGGCGGAGATCCGACTTACCCGACGGGGACCGTGTCCACGGTCTTTTTTCCCTTCCCGACCCGGACCTCCCGCTTCTCTGTCGGCCCGTAGGCCGACAGGTCCACTACCTCCGGTTCCTCCTCCTCCGGCTCCGGCTCGGCCCTCCGCTTCCCGGCGCGTTTCTCCGCCGCAGCGGACTCCGCCGGTGCCTTCTCCTTAGCGGCCTCCGCCGCCTCCCCCAGCTCCACCGACTTCCGGACGTACGTGGTCACGTACGCCCGCTCGGCCGCCTTCTGGACGGCCGCCTCGGTCTCCGCCATCTCCTCGACCCGCGGCTCGGTGATCCGGGCAAGCGCCGCCTCCGCGCGCGCTGCCACGGCCGCCGACCCCTCCGGCCGCTGCGCGGCCTCCACCTCCGCGGCGTGCTTCGCCAACGCGGCGTCCACCGCCTTTTGCGCGGCCTCCGCCGAAGCCACCTCCGATGCCGCCTTCCTCGCGGCCTCCGCCGCTGCCGACTGCCGCGCGCTCTCCGCCTCCTCCGCCGCCTTCCTCACCGCCTCCGCCTCCGCCGTCTTCCGCGCCGCCTCCGCCGCCCTTGCCGCCTCCGCCTCTGCGGACTTGGCCGCCTCCGCCGCCTTGGCCGCCTCCACCTCCGCGGCGCGCTGCTGCTCCGCCCGGAGCCTCTCCAGCATCTTCATCGCCTCCTCGATTTGGGTGTTGAGGTCGACTGGGTTGGTGGACATGGGGATGTGGAGGATGATGGTGGTGTGAGAGGCAAGGAGCCGAGAACCGCTAAGTCCAGCTCCTTATATTCCGCCCGGACTCCGCGACCCTGCACGGACTCCGTTGCTTCCATTCATCGGGCTGACATGACGGGTGTTAAGTCAGAAGCCCTCAAGGGTTCGGGCCTAAAGGGGGGGCACTGTTACAGTCCGTGCCAACCAGGCCCGGAGTTCCGGAACTCCGCCGGAACTCCGCCCGGACTTCCGTTCGTCCTGTAACACCTAGACCGCTCCAGCCCGTTCCACCAGTACGAGTCTCGGCCCTTCTAGTTCCCTCCAGTCCTTTCCGATCATACTTACTCATACTCCGGTCGGAGTTCCGCTCGGACCGCGATCCGCTCCGGAGCTCCACTAGCTTCCGCGCGGATGTGCAGATGCGCGTCACCACGCGTCATCATACGTCACTCCCGGTCGGATGCCCCACTCCGCGGAGTCCGACCGGAAGTCCGACCTCCGGACTCCGACCCCTAACTCCTATCTACGATTAGATTATAAGCCTCGAGTTTGCTAGCGTATTCCTCAGTTCGAATATCTCGTTTACTCGTTTACTCGTCTGCTCCTCTGCTTGTAACTCCTACTCCGAATCCAACTCCTTCTCCGTACCTCCGCCGGACTTCCGTCCGGACTCCGACCTCCGACCTCCGTCCGACCTTCGTCTGTCTTCGTCTCTCTTCCTTCGACTTCTTCCCTCCGACTCTTCTCCGTTCCGGAGTTCCGCCAACTCCGTCCCAAATCCGAAGACCCGGCAGATCGCTCAGGGCGTTGCTAATAGCTTCGCCAAGTCTTCGCCTTCTGGTGCGCCCGGACTCCGCTTCAGTTCCTTCCGGACTTCCCTCCGGAATTCCGCTTTTCCGGACTTCCGCGCACGATCCTAACACCATCTGATCTTACGGGAAGCTTGAACACATCCGAAAGACGTGCGATACACTCCGGGGGGAGAGCCTCTCCAGGCGCGAAATTGTCCATGAATGTTTTGACACTGACTTCGGCCCATTTACCAACCATCTCGTTATTGTATTCCATGCGCGCGGCCTCCAAGCGATTAGAATCGGCAGCTGGTACGTTGTTCGAGTTCACCGACGACGGCTTATACGATACGGGAGTGCTCTTTCCTGTGTTCAAAAGAGGTCTATTCTCGTGATGTATCTGCGGGTCGACGCTGGACAAGGAAGGGTTTTGTCGCTCGAGGTCCTCGTCGCCACTCGCTGGCAGGGATTCGGGAAAACCGCCAGCCTCGCTTCCGCTAGGTGAGGGATGTTCAGCGTCTGAATGTCCGGGTAGGTCAACGTCGCTTCCGTTCTCGCCGAAGCGGCGTGCGTGACCGTAGATATAGTCGTGATATTCCTGGAGTTCCGAGTCCGGAAAATCAGGCCTACTAACACCCGGTAGCGATTCTGTGCTACTATTATTGTTATACATGGCGGCGAGGATATTCAGTGAGTGGAATCGTTCTGTAGAGATGAGAAGTTTGATAGATACGTACTCTCGTCTAGCCTCCTATTTATATGTTTGGGGGTCTGGTGGCGGGCTGTACACCGGGAGTAGGAAACCTGGCAGTGGCGAGCGCAATTGAGTCCCAGTCAGTCGGATGTCGGTACACTAGGCCAGATGACTGTGAAAGGAAAAGTTGAGAATCGACTGAATCAGATGAACACAACGGCGGTTGTACTACCTTCCTCGCGACAACCGTGGCAGTCGTTGAGAAGCCTGCGGTAGGGTGTGAAGAACGTCGAAAATGGCAAATAACGCACGTCCTTACAACTCCACCTCGGCTGAGTGATCCATATTTAGCAGGTGTGCAAGAACCCCTCTACCCACGCTGACTTGGTACTAGCACTAGAACATCGCATCAGCCCCCGTGCACATGTTTTTGAAACGTTAAAGAAACTACCGTATTGGCGCTGTGTCATATCCGAATCTTGGGACTTCTCGGTTCTATGCCATTTCGGTGTATTCGTGTAGACTCGAGGATATGCTCCACAATCACCATTTCCCAATCTCGTAACTTCTGGTGGCAAACTTCTCCGAGTGTCGTAATCTCGGGTCCTGTAAGGCCGTGTACCCCCACCTCGCTGCGAACACATTTTTCTTCTACATCAAGGCCGATAATCGAGGGCGGGGGCGCACAGTTTACTAGCTAAAATTCACGACCGACCATCAGCATACTGGCCACGTGTTGAGCTTCAATTTAGTGCTCAAGTTAGTATGCCATGTTTCATAGGGGAGGCGTGGTATGCGTTCGAATAACGATTCAGAAAGCCTTTAACTACCGCCCTCTTCCCACATATGTGAACAGACTCTTGAGGTATATGCTCTCATATGTTGCCCACAGGAGTAGCTACGTCCAGCAAAATATATCCGGAGGCACCACAACCACGAATATAGACCAGGCATACATTCACCATCCTCACAAGATACTATCCCTACATCCGCACAGTCACACACGGGTGGTCATCGTCCGTATCCCTGGGGGTATTGGTACTGCGACTGCGCCCCCTGTTGGGCGTACCCCTGGTAGTAGTACGGTTGCTGTTGTGGCGGTGGCGGGTGTTGTGAGGAAGGCTGTGATCCCACCGGGGGAGCCGGTGGCGGATTCCCATACTGAGACCCGTAGTTTACGGGAGGTGGTGGAGGGGGGAAGGGAGAAGATGTTGCGGTAGAAGAGCGGCTTTGGTATTCGCTATACTGCGGCTGCGACGGCGGTGGGGGAGGAAGATAAGAAGGCTGTTGCTGTTGATGCTGCTGCCCGTACGCTGGCTGCTGTGCCTGAGGGGCGGATGATGCGTAGGAATACTGCTGCGGAGGCGGGGGCGGGCGTGTGGGTGGGGGTGAGGAGGCGCTCTGGCTTCCGAACAGGCTGAGAGAAGCGTAGGGATCCGACGGTGGAGTAGATGAGGGATAAGATGGTTGGGAAGGAGGCTGGGATGGAGGGGACGGGAGGTAAGGCGCGGATGGCTGAGCGCTTGGAGGAAGTGGCGGAGGCGGAGGGAACGCCTGGGCACCTTGTGATGGGGGAGGGGAAGGATAATGTGATGACGGAGGGAGAGGGGAAGTCCATTGACGTTGTGGAGCCTGGGGAGCCGGTGGGGACGCTGGTCCATTCGCGCCACGTATGTTCATCGACGCGAACGACGACTCCAGGCTCGATGTCGACTTCGGGGGAGGTGGAGGAAGCGGAGGCTTATTTCCAAGCGTCGACGCAGGCGTAGATTTCGGTATTGCCAGTCTACGTTCCATCTCTGCCTGCGAAACAAGCGCATCCCGCTCGGTAGTACGCTCCGAGATGAAACTTCCAGCGTTGCGCTTGAGCTCGGCGGTCAGCTCAGTAAGTTCGTTGTAGAACTGGAGACCCTTGCTGTAACGTAATCAGCATACCGTTCACCCTATTGGATAGACACTTACGCGAGGCCGTCTCGGACTTCCATATAAGTGTCCCGCGCATGTGAAAAGCGACGGACGGTGTCCTTCTTGCGGCGTTCCCGTTCCTCCCACTTCTTCGCGCCGGCCCCACGACCTGCGATGTCGCGTAGACCACGCCAGAGCTGCGTCAGCTCCTGCAGCGCAATTTGCTCGTGATGAACAGTCGCGGTGAGACGTTGCTGGTATGGGCGGAACTTCTCCAGCTCTCCGGCGAAGAGCGTGCTCTCTACGCCCGTGTTGCGTCGGTTGAGCAGGAGTAGGTGGGAAACGTCGTCTTGTTGTACCTGAAAATTTTTTATGAGTACATCAAGATACTCGATACAAGGAAGTTGTCTGGTACCTTGTCCTTGAGGTCTTTGAGCACTTGACCACGCTCGTGCGAGATCTTGTTCAGGCGCCCCAGCCTCTCCTCAATCTCGTCCACGAACTGACTGATCTTGACACGCTCCTCCTCATCTTTCGCCTCGCTACCAACGTCCAAATCGAGCAAACTCTCGGAGCCAGCCCCACCCTGCTCAGTACTGGCTCTGAAGACATCCTCCACTTGGGGCGAGAGAAGCAATTGGACCTCACCCCGCACCGATTCCCACAGATGGACGACCTGTTGATCAGATTGGGCGGCCGCGTCCAGCGCTGACAGATGTGACTTCAGATCTTGACGAAGGGTCTTCGTGAGCGCAGCGGAGGGCGCCTGCGTCCAAAGGTGGTCGTACTTGACGCGCATGGCCTCGCACTCCCTGCTCTCTGCGTCGAGTTCGCGGCTGATGCCGTTGAGCTCACGCCTGACGGTGTCCTTCATGCGCACGAGCTCGGACATGATGCCTTCGACGCCCTCGCGCTCCTCCATCACCGCGATGTCTTCCTTCCAGCGTCTGACCTCGACTGGCAGCTCCTCTTCGCCGCTGACGCCACCCTCTGCGATAGCCTTGTACCGCGTAAGACCTTCCTTGATGCCGAGCGCGTCGAGCGCGCTCTTCACCTCCACCTCAGCATTATCGGCCTTCTCGACCTCTCCTCGCACCAACTTGGCCTTCTCCTCGGAGTAGACGCTCGCGCTCTCGTGGACGCTCAGCGGGATGAGGCGGATGAACATGTCTTGGCCGATGACCTTCTGCACGTCCGGCGTCGCGTACACCTCCTGGATAGTGATCGGTGTCGCGACGACGGCCTTCTCGATCTGAGCTAGGGTCTCGGCGGCGGGCAAGACGGCGTTGTAGATTAGGTCGTTCTCGCGCTGCGCCTCATTCCTCTTGTCCGTAATGAGCGCGAGGTGGGCCTTCGTGAGCTCTTGCAGCGCGGGGCCGGCATCAGGTGGAAGGTTTGGTGACATCTGCGTAACGAAGAGGGAAGCGAACGAGGACGCGGTGCGGTTGGCCTCCTTAGCAGCGGCCTCGGCCACGGTATACCGTACAAGGGCTTCACCGTGCTTCCCGGCGGTACTGTCAGCCAGGCCACGATAGTAATGGGAGACAGAGGTGAAGTATTTTGACTTGGCCTGTACAAGGGTTGAGAGGTTGAGGAAGGATGGAGAGAGCTGATGCGGAGACACTAACCTGGATTACGGTCACCCAGTTCCGGTCAAAGATACCCTTCCCCATGAACTCCTTGACCTCCTCACTCAAAGATGTGTACATAGATGCCGTCTGCGCAGCGATCTTGGCCACGAGCGCATTGCTCTTCTTCTCGTCTGTGCACTTCTCGAAAAAGACCTCGGTCGCTTGCGCTAGGATGATGCCTACGAGGAACTTGATAACTTCGCGGCTTAGATCCAGCGACGGTGCGTGCAGGAAGTTGTCGTTGATATAGGTGAGCATACCCGCTGTGGTGCGGAAGTAGTAGAACGCCCGCTTGAGCCCCTCTGGATCAGACCTGTTCTGCGAAGAAGCGATAGCAGAGTGCGTGGCTGCGATTTGGAAGATGACAGATGCTTTCTCGTACGCTATTGAAGTCTGCGTAATGAGCTTGTTTGTAAACGCGTCGCGCCAGGGGAAGTTGACTCTGATTTCCGAGAAGCGCAGCTCGAGGAGCTCAAGTTGGCCGAAGTACTTGTGCAATAGGTCCTTGGCTGGGAAAGCTTCAGTACGCCCCGCGGCACAGCCAGAGCAGATGGTCATGCACCTGTTATGTCGCTCCCTGCGCCCTTGACTGCATCCTGTCGACACCGTTGCAGGTTCGCGCATTCCTGGGCGTAGTTGTCTGGATCCTCGCCGTAAGAATGAGCGATCGCGTTCCGAATGGGCGTCGTCCAGTCCACCTCCTCCGTCGTCTTCTTCGGAATAGAGATCATCGGTGAGTTGTGCGCCGATATGAACGACATCGCGATCGTATAGCCTTGTTCAAACAGTAGTCCTTGGTTGGAGGGCGGTGAGGGCTACCGTAAGCCTTGCCGCCACAGGCTTGATTCGGCCCGACAGTGTCCTGTACAGAGAGGCAAGCCGCAGGGATGCAATAGTCTCGAGCAGATATAGACGGAATAGGCGGTTGAACCAAAAGAAAACAGCCGTACTGAACCAAGTTGGAGGTAACGGTCAGGACGCAGTGGCGGTTGGGCGCAGCCGCTCACGTCACCGTGTGATTGAATAACTCTCCTCGTCATAGCGCAGTCGGAAACTGAGTCAGGCACGCAATGCAGGTATATGCAGATATTCAGTTCCAGCAAGGTAGAGGTTAGGTGCTATTGTAAAGTCCGGTACGTAGGCGACAACACCAGGCCGGCAAGCATGTAATCTACATCTACCCCGCCATCGGTGTATACTATGCTCAGAGCGCACTCGCACCTGCGCACAAAGGTCAACAAGGGGTCCCAGTGGTACGCCCACTGAATGGCACGTACCGGTGATAATGTCGACCAGCTCATTCGTGATGGCAGCCTGGCGACCACGGTTGTACTGCAGCGTCAGACGGTTGATCATGTCCGAGGCGTTCTTCGAGGCATTGTCCATGGCGTTCCGACTATAGTGCTTTAAGTACGGCTTTTGCGGGACGAGTAATTCCGTAGACTTACCGAGCGCTCTGCTCGCAAGCGTGGCCCTCGACAAGGGCGGCATAGATGGCGTTGGCAAGCGAGAACTCAGCCAAGTCCTTGGTGACGTCGTCCTCCATCTCATACGTCTTGAAACCGGCTAGAGCATACACATGAGCCTCGCACAACGTTTATTACACGTGTGGACGTACGCGACTCTTTGAGGAGAGCCTCGGACTCGACCTCGATAACGGCCGACTCGTACGAGATCGCAGAGACAAACTTGTTGTACACAATTGCGATCTTGTCGTACTGGACGCCAGAGGTGAGGATGAGGTCCGCAACGCCAGCGGCGTCCGCGAACGTCGGGATGTCACGGCCAATCTGGTTGAACGACATGACGAGGTTCTTGGGGAGTAGACGCGAGAGCTGCGCCTTGGACTTGTCGCCAATGACCATGACGGGCGACTCCTCGTCGACCTTGTCCTTCTCTGCGAAGGCACGGCGGGTCGCCTTCGTCACCGAAGAATGAATACCACCGCAGAGACCCTTGTCGGAGGAGACGACGATGAACAGGGTGCGCTTGCCAGCGTCCTGGGCAGGTGCATGCTCGAAAATCTCTGCATACATATGAATACCTGTGACATGCCCAGAGTAGCTATGTCATGACATACCGGAGTTCGCCAGTCCGTACTCCTTGCCCGCCTGCATCGCACGCTGCGCCTTGTTCATTTTGGTAGACGCAATCATTTTCATGGACTACATTTTCCGGTATTCAGGACGCGAGGGGGAGAATTAAAACGCGGCGGAATATACCTTCGTGATCTTCTCAATGTTCCTCACGGACTTGAGACGCAGCTCAATCTCACGAAGGGTCGCCATGTTGCGAGCGTTGGTGGGTGCTGCCCCCAGCGCCTTGGGCTGGGACGCAATACGACCGAGCGTACGCCGAGCGAGCATGATGGAGAACGAAGGAGTGGAGAGGTAGGGTCGAGGTCGTCGTTGACGAGCTTGTCGACGTTGACCGGGAAATGGCGGGTCGGCTTTAGGGCGGAGCCCGAACCTGTCCGCCGGACGGCCCGGGCCTCGTGGCAACTCTTTCTCGCGGAGCTCGAATCGATCACTCGACTCATCGCAAGGCTCAAGCTGATCACAGCGTGCCATACGGCGGCGAGCTCCTGCTTTTACTCAACCTCGACCTCCACACGCTCTCGTATTCATCCATCATGGCGTCAGAGGAACCTTTGTTTGACCCTTCGCTTAAAAAGCGCAAGAAGAAGACCGTTGCGTTCTCGGAGGACCCGCTCGGTGCTGATGCCGATCCCACTACCCCCGCACCCGCCGAAATCGACAATGTTACCGCTAACGGAGATGCGGTTGATATGGGCCCTACTACGGCACATGAGAGGATGAAGCAGAACGAAGCTACAGGGGAGGAGGGAGAAAAGAAGGAGGACGATGATCTCAAGGCCATGTTCGGGGACCTCAAGAAGAAGAAAAAGAAGAAGGATATTCCCCTCGATCTCGTGAGTACCTCCACAGAGTGCGCTTAGGACGTTTCTTGACCATAGTTCCTGTTTGCTCGGCGTACTCAGGGTGAGGATAATTCGGGAACCTCCACTCCTGTGGCTGCTGCAGCGTCCGAGGATCTCGACTTCTCCGACTTGAAGAAGAAAAGGAAGTCCTCGAAGAAGGCCGCCCTTGACCTCGAGGCATTCGAGAAGGAGCTCAACCAATCGAAAGCTCAGGATACCGAAAAGGAGGAAGGGGGTGAGGACGGTGCTGTTCAAGAAGTGGATGAGGGCGAACTCGGCGACGATCCGTTCGCGCGCGGTGGAGACGGCAGTGTGAGCCTTGACTTAGGCAATGAGCCTTGGCTTAAGAGCGATCGTGACTACACGTACGAGGAGGTCAGTCAATGTCTGTCATCCTAAAATCCTTCGCTCTTACAAGTAAACGAATACAGCTCCTCCACCGATTCTACGCCCAACTCCATGCATCGAACCCTGCCCTCCTTACGTCCGCCGGCAAGCGGTACACCATTGCGCCTCCACAGATCATGCGTGAAGGCAACAAGAAGACAATCTTCGCGAACGTCTCCGATATCTGCAAGCGTATGCACAGGCAGCCGGAGCACGTCATCCAGTACATGTTCGCCGAAATGGGTACCACCGGCTCCGTGGACGGTTCAGGACGTCTCGTCATCAAGGGTCGTTTCCAGCAAAAACAGATCGAGCACGTCCTTCGTCGGTACATCGGTGTGTCCCTCGTTCATTTCTCTCCACCTTACGCGGCGGCGCTAATCTACACTTCGCTAATAGTCGAGTACGTCACTTGCAAGACGTGCAAATCGCCAGACACCATCCTTACGAAGGAGAACCGTATCTTCTTCATGTCGTGCGAGTCGTGCGGGTCGCGGCGCTCCGTCAACGCAATTAAGACCGGTTTCCAGGCGCAGGTCGGGAGGAGAAGCAAGAACAAGACGGGCTAAGCCCGGTCCCACAGCTGTCACGTTGTTGTCGTGGTCCGTACGAGCTCATGTCACATTGTATCATGTTGTGTACATCACAGGCACATGTATCGCATCGTTTCCTCTCGCTTATAGTCCCACTGACTGTTTAGTCTTCCTCTTAGCAAGTTAGGCAGAAGCCGGCAACATCGCCGCCCATCTTCCTTGAGAGAACAGCAGATTTGACCTTGAGTATTCTCATGCGTAGCTGTGTGGCTGCGCCCTGAGCCATTCAAGAAGCACAAAGTACTTTATAGATCGTACAACAAACACGATTAACATGAGCACATGAACAACTTACATCCACAGTTCCTAGATGGGCGCCGAAAAAAATAACCAGATCCGTCTATGCGCTTCACCTGCCCTCTAATTGTTTAATAATTCACCGTACTGTTGTCTGTGTTCTTCGTGACGTTGTACCACGTCGGGCCATCCGCAAAAGACAGGTCCACGACCGTGACGTTGACCCCGGCCGCGATGGCCTGGCCAAGGGTGGCGTTCGCATGGTAGAACAGCGACGCCATCCGCTGACGCACGCTATACGTGGGCGCAGCCCCGAGGTGACCGACGACATTGCCAATGAGATTCTGCTTGTCCTGCTCCGAAAGGCTGTTCCAGAAGCGGCGGGGCCAGTCAAAATCAATTTCGGTCACCGCGGAGAGTGAGGCAACCGCGCCGCCTTGCCATTGTTGATGCGCTTCGTCCGTGTATGTCCGGGGCGGGAGCTTGATTTTGCTCAGGGTGGAGAGGTAGTTCGGGCGGTCGCCCTGGTTGCCGTTTACGTTCATGCGGCCGTCGCGTTCGAAGTTCGCCACAGGGTTTATGGGTGCGTTTACCGGGATTTGCTGAAATGAGCCATCAGCCTCCGTATGGTCATGTTTCTAGGATCTCCGGGACACACCTTGTGGTTCACACCCAGCCGGTAGCGGTGCGTATCTATGCAAGGACATCAGGAACATAAAATCGGGAGGCGAGAAGTCAAAATCTCACCGGGGTAAGAGAATAGACGCGCTTGTAGTACGGGGTCTGCAGATGCCGCCCATCCGGGGACCATGTTGGAAGGTGAGAAGGCGGCCTGCTCAATCTCGGCGAAGTAGCTGTTTCGGGAAGCGATGAGTGGAGTCGGACATTAACCGGCTAATTGAGCGCACCTCCTAGGGTTCTGGGTGAGATAGAATTTGCCAATCTCCACTGGCGCAACATCGTCGAATCCCCAATCCCTGAAGCAGACATGAACGATCTCGCCCGCCTGAACTGCGGCATGGCACGTACTTGGTGAGGTCCAAAACGTTGTATTTAAAAGACCGAGCGGCTTCGGGGCTCAATACCTGAGCGTACACAGTCCATCCGGGGTAGCTTGCGTTTTGGATCGACTCGTACAAGTCCTGGGTGGCGAAATCAGGGTTGGACCCTGCGATGGGGACGGAGTCAGCTGAGCTTTCATGACATGCGTAATTGTGTGGATCTTTGCGACGCACCCGAAATCGCCGTCGCATCGGTGTTAGTGAAGTTCTTGACACCCTGCATCGTCTCCGCGTATATCTTGACGTAATTCCACGATCCGTCCTCCTTCACCCAGCTAAACATCGGGCAGAACCGCCACTACGTCAGCATCACATAGTAACACGAAGCTGAGCAAGAACTTACCGGTAGGTATGCCCTGTCCATCCATTCATGTGTCTAAAGCCATACGGTGTTCCGAGATCCGAGAACAGGCGCATAACCTGGTACAGTGATTCGGGGTTGGAGCCGAGGTAGTCCCAGAACATGCTGCGCCACAAATCTCAACTTGGCCCAGCGGAAATCAAGCAAAAGCGGCGGGCTCACTCTTTGTCCCGGAGGTGGCTGGCAGGATGGCGCTTCTGCGTCTGTAGACAGGCGGCACATCAGCTACTACTGACGGTGGCCACGACGTATGCCTGTGGCACTAACGTGGATGAAGTGGGGGAACTTCGAAGGATCCCGAATAAAGAATACGGGGGTGTCTGGGGCGACGGTCATCGGTCATGAGGGCAACTTTCGAGCGACACGCCGTGGCGGCTTACTGTTCATGACAAGATCGAGGATCCCCTTCCGGGTCCGGAACCTGTGTAGAGGAGCGCTGCTCAGGGCGAGCCGCCAACGTTGCACATGTAGGTCTTACTTGATAGCGAAGCCACGGGGATCGCGGGCTTCGTCCGCTGACCCGGACTCTCCCCCTACTGTGCTGAATCGAACTATATGAGACATCGTCAGACTACGATGTTTCGGGTGGATACCGTGAGTTTTACCAGTGATGGGCGTCTTTAACCCATTGTCGCTCAGCATATCCCTGTGAGCACGAGCTAGATTAGAACAAATGTCCTTCCAGAAGGTATGTGCGTACATCATGGTGTAGTTCTTGGCAAAGTCGGCATTGGTGACTTCGAAATACCCGTGCGCACCGGCTATCTTCCGAGTTAGTGGCTACTCGTAGTTTGTGCGGTCGAGAACGGAGTATCTTACCACCACGAGCATGTACAACGCGCTCCGGAATGCGCTCACGATCGAACGACCCGAATATGTCGATCAGATGAGTATCCTGAAGGAGCAAGGGTCCTAGTGGCGCATTCTCCGTCAGCGATGCCCAATCACCCCGAAGTAAGCTGCTCACCATCGGACCCAATGCGTTCGTAGTCATAGGGGTGCGAGTGGGGCGAACCGTTATCCAACGTGAACTCGAGAGTGGGGGCCTCCTCTAAGGAGGTTTTCTCCTGAATCTCGAACCCTTGGCTCACGTCGAACGCGAAGGCGGACGCCTGCCCAGGGGGTGCAGTGTCCCTCTTCAGGCCGGGTGCATCTTGACCAGGGTACCAACCGCGCACGACCGTGGCAGCGGAGACAGAGGCGAAGAGGAGGCGAAAGGGAGTGGAGAGCATGGTGCGCCTGAGTTGGCGGGTAATGACAGTGGAGAACGGTGAGGCTTCGAAGGTGGTGCATCCTGCGTTATATACCTATGGCTAAGATCCTACCGCTCTACCCTCCCAGCGGTAGAAGGGACCGTGACGTCTATTTCGATACCCCGGCAGCTCCGGTAGCCTGGTACTGTATCCTTCCCATCTGGGGCTGGGGTTGAAGAGATACGTGAAATGTGTCATGCCGCACGGGTTGAACGCCCGCTCTCTCGCTCCAGAGCAGCCGAGATACGCAACGTGCCAACGTGCGGCAGCAGCGTGAGCTGGCAGGAGCCTCTTTGACGGTCTGTCCGCCATTTGAAGTGCGCAGTGCCTTCGCCCGATCTTCTGCGATCGCGTCCTAACGGCATGGCTTCGACGCAGGCCCGCAGATTTAGTATCCAGGGACGCCGGGGGACGTCCGTCGTATCCTTGGAAGCTGAGAAGGGAGTACTGTTGAAAGCACGGCGGCCGCAGCGTGAGACTCGTAAGATATCAAAACTCGGAGTAGGGTTGGGTACGTGGTTATGTCGGAGTGCGCGGCAACGGCGCTCTCTCCGGGGCCATACACAGCGTCATGTCCGGCCTGACCACGCGATATCTACGAGCACGCTGGGAACCCAGCGTTAGAGTTCCCTGCGAGCGTCAGAAGAATCTAACAAAAGTACAAACGGTAGTTTGACTCTGATAGGGTATTGCGCCAACGGGTAGGGGCGCCGTAATTGTTGCAACGACCATCTATGGGTAGGATCGCCATGAATAAAAATTGCACATTGCATTGAGCCAAAGACTAATTGAACATACGGCCGGCGAAATGGTGGCCTGCTACGGATTGTCTTGTCAGTGGATCATTGAGCGGAGCCCGAGGCTCACAGATTCGGAGGTTCAACGGTCGAAGCTGACAACATCGTGTAATCAGCGGCCACGAGTTCTTCTCGTTCGTGTCCGAGGGGTTCTACTTGCAGGGAAAGACACGTGAGACGGACGAGGCGGGTAAGAGGGTGAATTAGCTCAAGCACAAGGAATGATGCGTAATATCTTCCGACCGGCGTATATTTTTATTTGAGGGTGGGGCATGGTTACCTAGAGATCGCGAGCTTAGACATGATCCGCGTCCCAGATGGTAGGTAGAAAGCTGACAGACCTCGGGCACGACTGGGAGCGGTGCTGTAGATAAACCTCTCGACGGGTGTCTAAGGCTTGGGCGTGGGCCTGCGCCACAAGGCCGTTACGGAATACCATGCAACGCGCGTGCAACGACGCTTCGCTGGCGTGACAGCGTGGAGTCAGGTCTTGTCCTGCCGTGCAGTATTCGGAAAGTCTCTGCGCTGCGTCGACCGGTGCGAAGAGTGATACGGCCATTGGGCGGAGATGTCAACCTTTCGGGAACGGGCTTGTGCACAATACGGCCATATTGGCGGAAAGTGCAGTCTCTAGAATGGTATCGAACATGCGAAGCGGGTTCACGGTAAAAAGGGAAGTGTGAGGGCCCCTGAGCGTGCACATAGACGTCATCCAAGCTTAGCTAGGACAGACGAGTATATAGCACGTACGATCTGACGGTACCACAGCCTAGCAAGTCGAACAACTTGGGACAGATCACCCAAAACGCTGCGACATTTCGGCTTCAGATAACCGAGTTGATTGACGTCGTGGGGACCAGAATAGTAAGCACGACGGCACAAGACGGGGGGTTGGAGGAATGATGTGCAAGGAGTGATTATGGCTGAACGTTACTCGGGTTTGTTACGACTAGCCTCTCCACCATACAATGTCTTCCTCGCCCAATCGACGACCTGCTTATCGAGGTCCCCTGTCCGGCGGAATAGCGCTTCGACTTGCTTGTTCCAGCTATTTTGCAGCATCGCAGCAAAAGGCCGTTGGGGTATCCGAGCTGCAGCAGACAAGGGTGCGGGTATGTCGGACGATGCGTTCACTAGACGGTCTGATAAATGATGCAAACTACACCAAGGTTCAGTGTGAACGCTTCGACCTCCTTGAGAGAAGAAACATACTCTGCACGGTGTTGTTGTGTCCTGAGCAGACATCAGTCTCAGTTTACACCACAGATACAACGAAGAGAAGCCTATGCTCACCTGGAGGACATCATGGAAGAGAATCCATAGTATACCTATTTATACGTAGTGAGTTTAGCCCATCATACGCGACGAGATGTTTTGACATACACCGCCCGCCGCCAGGGCTCCGGAGGCAGTTCCAACCAGAAATGACATAGCGGTCGGAGAAGGTCTTTATGGCCGTTGGTTTCGCCCTTGGTGGAATCAACAGCGCTCGAGGTCGAAAGCCACAAATCTAAATCCCATGAATAAGCCACGTTAACGTCGTTAGTAGATGATGTTTAACACGTTTTAACGCGAATACAAATGCACTAAGCAAAGTCTGGCAAACTGGTCAGGCCGATTAGGCGCCCGAAAGCCCTTGGTTTCCGCCCTCATCGTCGCTGTCGCCCTTTCTCCTCGCCGACCTCTCGTTCGCGGCGCGCTCCGACTAGCTTTCTGTGTCTGGGAGGCTGGGCTGGTATCTAATATGTTTAAAAGTCGGGGATGCGCCCAAGCATTGCGCAGCGCAGTTGCTTCGAGCAGACTAGTGCCAACACCTTCCGGTATGTGCACACGAGAACACTCCTTTTGACGCAACCCGCGGACTAATAGACCGCTTCGCGCAGTTGCGAAGCCTTCTTGTCGCTCGTACGCTCATGCAACGCAGCAGCATGTTGGGCCCAGGGAATCCCAGGTCATCACTCCGAGCAAGTCTCGTGAAGAATGGCAGCGACAAGATGCCGTGCTAGTCCGGCACTTAAACGACGTATTCTCCCCCCTCAGTTTCCCCCCGGAGCTCGCCTCTCGAATATTGACCCATGCGAGTCACCCCGACGCGATGCGGCGGCACAATGGAAGGCTAAGCTTCGTTGGTACGTCAACGTCTTATGTCTTCCCCCCAACAAATTCATGACCGACTTCACGGGTGCACAGGGAGGCGCGTACTCCACTCGTACTTGCTCATGTTCATTCACTCGTCACCGGCGCTGCGACCTGAACACGACTACGAGATGATTTTGGAACGCGCGCTCAACACGTATGTCCTCGGTGAACATGTCGCGCCAAAATGGGAGCTAGGCAAGGTCCTCAAATGGCGGCCCATGAATGTCGGCAACTTCTCAAAACCGCTCGGCCCCGGGGTGGATGTGCCGAGTCCATTCACGAACTTGGAGCGCGAGAACGCAAGGGGCGTCGGGATGTACAAGGTACATGGGACTACCGTGGAGGCCGTTGTGGGCGGTATCTTCCACCAATTTGTGAGTTGTCATATATTTTCTTCGTGAAGGCAATACCCATTCGTTGTTCAGGGCGGTTCCGTCGCGCACCGCCTGTTCCACACACGCATCCTCCCGAGCCTCCTTCTGCAAGGCAGCCATCAGGGCCTTCACACTGCGTTCCATAGCCATGCCCGGGAGGTCTGCGAGAAGATGGGCGGTGTTAACGGACCGTTGCTCCGGTAGAGGAACGTCGGATAGGCCTTAGGTTTGACTAGTTACCCTACCTCTTCGCGAAATAATACACCTACAACCCATGCTATGTTGCTCTGTGATCACCATGACTGCTGTGTCTCTTCGAAGGGCTGCCTCGGTGTTTAACGCTGCACCTTCCAAACTCATGCTCTCAATAGGCGCCTACGCTCCTTGATCTCCGACCTCGACATTCGGCTATGGCGAAGACCGCACCTTATGGCACATGGACGTCGCCGGTGACAACCGACGTTATTTTGAAGGGCGTGCGTCACCTACATGTTCTACAGCGTTCGGGGTAGTGACCTCCAGCACAGGGAGCGAAAGTCGACGAGCTCTTCGTAGATCCGATCACCTCGACGATCTACCACAATGAACAGCGTCCCGCCGAGGCCGGTCGCGTGGTGATCGTTAACACGGAGAAAGGCGAAGATGTCGTCGGCAAAGACTGGAATGTACGGAGTGGGGTCCACGAAGTGAGTAATTCCAGACGCGAGTGGAAGAATAAACAAATGATCTCCCTCCGATCTAAAGTATGGTGGAGCACCCGCGGTCGCGTATGACGGAACCATCTACTTCTCGAACCTCAAAGACGGCCGAATATATAAGATGAGGGAAGGCGAACAACCCGAAGCCGTTACACCTGGTATGGACGCCCTTTCCGACACAAATGATGCAGAACTGAGGGCCTGATTCTAGAAAACGCTAGCTACCGTTATGCCAAGTTTGCAGTTCACCCTAAACACCCTCATCTCATCATTGCTGTCCGGGAAGACCACACCGACCCCCAGCCGTCGGCGGTTGTGAATGACCTAATTATTGTTAACACTAAGGACAAAACAATCGCATCCATTGCTTCCGGTGCCGATTTCTACACCTCGCCGACGTTCACCCCGGACGGCACACACTTGGCGTGGCAGCAATGGTTCCATCCAGACATGCCATGGGAAGGTGCCGAGGTCTACGTCGCCGAGGTGCAAGCCGACCAGGAAACGCTCACTCTCAGCAACGCCAAGCACGTCGCAGGGAAGCGCATCGACGTCAGTGCCGCATACCCCGTCTGGGCGTCCAACGACCTGCTGCTCTTCGTCTCGGATGTGTCCGGCTACTACAACCCATGGACGTACTCCATCGCGTCCGACAAGGCTGCCGCTGTCCTCCCCGAGCCGATTGCGGAGGACTTCGCGGAGCCACAGTGGAATCTCGGACTGAACTTCGGCGTGCCGCTTGACCGTGACGGCAAGTACGCGCTCTTCTCCGCGCGCAAGGAGGGCCGGAACGTGCTGTACCTCGTGAGCCTTCGCGGCGGCACGCTCGAAGAGCTTGTCTCCCCGTACGTGAACATCGCATTCGTGCAGCGCGTGACCCACGACGCCGTCGTTCTCCGCGGGTCCACGCACGATGAGGCCTCGCAAACCGTTCTCTGCACCATCAAGGACTACGCAAAGCCTCACTTCGCCCCGGTGCAGGCGAAGACGACCGATAAGGGGCTTCCGTTTGCACGCACGTACATCTCGGTGCCGCGCTCGATCACACTGAAGGTTCCCGAAACGGGAGAATCTGTGCACGTACTTTTCTATCCGCCCACTAACCCGGATTTTGTTGCCCCCGAAGGCGAGAAACCCCCCGCGGTAGTGAGCGCGCACGGTGGCCCGACGAGTAGTGCTGTCGCTGGGCTGAGCCTCGCTATTCAGTACTACACTAGCCGCGGGTTCGCTTGGTGCGCGTATTTGGCTTCGTTATTTTCGACTTACTTGCTTACCCGTTTTCAGGGTCGAGGTCAACTATGGCGGTAGCAGCGGATACGGGCGGCACTACATGTGAGCGCTCAAAACGGTCTACGTGAGCCCACCTATCTAATAAAATCTACAGCAAACGCCTCGAAGGCAACTGGGGCCTCGTCGACGTGCAAGACTGTGTCGTTGCCGCGCAACAGCTCTCTGCCCCGCCATACTCTCTCATCGACCCCAAGCGCATCGCCATCACGGGCCGCTCGGCTGGTGGGTACACCGTGCTCAACGCGCTCTGCGACTATCCGGACGTGTTCGCCGCGGGCACGTCCTCGTTCGGAATCTCGGACCTTGTCACGCTTGAGGAGCTGACGCACAAGTTTGAGAGCCAGTATCTGTTCAAACTCGTCGGGGGCAACCATGCCTCGGTCCCTGACGTGTTCAGAGACCGGTCTCCCGTCCACAAGGCGGAGAAAATCAAGTCTCCTCTACTTGTAAGCGTCTCCCCTAACCGACGCACTAAGGAGGGTTACTGACGAATCACGATAGGTCCTTCAAGGCTCTGTGGACGCGGTCGTGCCGCCAAACCAAGCCGAACTCATTGTGGGCGACATACGGAAGCGCGGGGGACGTGTCGAGTACACAGTTTTCGAGGGAGAGGGTCACGGCTGGCGTAAGGCGGAAAACATCCGCACCGCGCTTGAGAAGGAAATTGGCTTCTACGAGGACGTTTTCGGGCTGAAGAAATGAGGGCACGAGCATGTAACAGACATCTTGGTGGCTCATATAAGGACAATGTACAGTGGGACCGACTCGGGATGCTATGTAGTAGTGATACATCATTGTACAAGAGAGACTAACCGGGAATAACGGTGCTGGTACCGAGTAGACGAGGGTTTTGATCATATGCAAGACGAACGGGAACGATAGCGACGTGTGGAGATGTACAAGTGGTGGGGTACGAGACGAGAGCAGGTCCTCAACGACAGCAACATACAAAGCATATCCGAGAGAGAAAAAAAACTAAAGCAAAAAAGCAGACTATCCATGCGTGAGCCTCACATTCGTACCACATAACTCACACAACCACCCACGCGCACCTAGATCGCACCACGACACTGCGGGCACACGAACGCCGGGCCCCCAAACAGCTCCCCCACCTGCGCATACTCCCTCACCCTCTCCTCCCAATACGCCACGCGCGGCTCCGCGAGCGTCGCATACTCGCCCACAGCCAGCTCGTCGCACACGCGCTGCAGCAGCTCCACATACGCGCCGTCCTTCACGCCGCTCCCCGCGCCGTCGCCGAACCCGGACCCGAATCCGAATCCCAAATCGAAGTCCAAATCGAAACTACATTGTGCGGCTTTCTCCTGCGCGGCGACGCACGCGTCGACGAGGCTGCGGACGCGCGGGTCCGCGCTCGGGGCGCCGTTGTGCTGCACCGCGGCGTACACAAGGCGCCGCGCGAGGACGACGTCCGCGACGTTGCCTATTGCGAAGCCGGCGGGCGCGCCGGGGCATCGGACGATGGGTAGCTGCGCGATGGTGAGCAGCGCTGCGGGGAGGTGTGTGAGGATCGAGGGCGAGCGGCCGAGCATTGTGAGCGCTTCGTGGAGGGTGACCTGCAGGGAGGGGGAAAGGTTAGTTGAGTAAGATAGGGGGATGATTGATGTTTATTGGTACCGCGCTGGAGTAGACTACGTCCTCCTGAGACTCTTTCTCGTAGAAATACGAAAATGTGGGGTATAGCACTTCTTCGTCTGGGTTGACCGCCAGTAGGCGCAGGTCACGAGTCGCGGCAGGAAGATTGTCGAGCAGGCCTTGGGTGTTCTTCAAGCAGGAAACGTGGTACCATTTTCGGCAGTGGAGGCTCGGGCAGAAGTGCATTGAGTCGTGTTCAACCGGGGAGCTGCTCGCAGATTTTGTAAGCACATGGTTTGGATAGTGGACTACTATAGTGGGAACATTGGGCAATACCTGATGGTTTGTGTGCCACCCGGAGACGTGGTCACGGATGTGGGGAATGGGTTGTAGGCAACTTGGCAAAGACATGTGTTTACGCCAAGCGGGGGCTGAAAAGGCGTCAGCATGAGTACATGGCAAGGGGTGCGTCCTTCACTACACGGGCGGACGCGAAGGAACTCTACTCGCCGTTATCAAGGCCGAAATGCGCGTGCACAAGGAATCTGGGCTCAGCACCTAGTATATACACCATCAGACCCAAGCAGCGCGCGCCGCTTCCAGTCTGTGGTGATACAACTTTTCCTCCACATCCTAGTTCCCAACAATCTACCAGCTACCTCATAGCGCCAATGACGGACACCCCACTTGTGTGCACACACGAGTACCCGATTGTACTGACCTTTAGAGTCTTACGGCGATGTAGTAATGCGGTTCTAACAAAAAGGTCTCGCGGGCCTAGAGCCGGTGGATCCAGAGAGCTTTCGTTATACTCGTGCACATAGACTACTTCTGGAAGGACAGATCAGTAAGCGTGCGACTCGAGCCAAGAGTTTGAATAGAAAACAAATTATGCAGTATCATAGCACTTCGAGTTTCAAAGACCGAGGTGCGAAGCCACTGATCAATTGATTCTGAACCCCACCCCGTACCGACGAGTGCTTTCTCACGACCAATCCGAAAATCGTAGCGAAAGCGCACGGATGAGCAGAATGCCATCGGCGCCCCACTTCTACCGCAACCTTGAGCCCTGGGGACCAGTTGCACGCCTTCGCACGAGCAGTGGGAGACCTGCCTTGGAAAGCGTACGGAGAAACGTAATCATAGTCGTCGGACAGTATCCGTTCATAAGGAGCACACTGAGATCGGTTGCTTCCCGAGGATGTAGCTCCCACGGTCAGCCGTATATCTTGTGAATAACGGGAATTGTGGGTACTCACAACGTTTTCACGTACGTCTCTATGTCGTTACGGGACCAGTACCAGCGGATCTTGACGAGGGTATTCCTCGGGTCCGCCGGCGATGTGCGAATCTGGCAAATTCGCCCGATCCAGACGTCATCTGTATCGTCGCAGCTTGAGTTTAGCTGTACGCTGTTCGAAGCAATGCGTGAGCACTGTGGCATGGGCGCTTGAGTGTGGTAGGATGAACGTACTCGTCGCCCTTCCTGAAGAGCATTTTGCGGAGCGTGTATCCACCTGAAGATGGAATCAGTTAGGGCAGTGATACTCGGTATGACAGACGACCCACCGTGATAGCGCGAGTCAATGACAAGGACGTCGACTGAAAAAGACATGAGGTTACTACTCGGCCTTGCTCGGTAGCCCTTGAAGGCACTGTAACTGACCATCAAACGCGCCCACCGGGGCCATGGAAGCGAACACGAGATCTTCCTCCTTCTTTTCCTCGAACTGCCTGCTCGCTGTGGTCTTTTTGCCTGGCATAGTTAGCCTGCCGCTACGTCTGCGACGCGCCTTGCTCATGGTGAGGTGGAGAAGAGGGAAAAGGAGAAGAATGAGTGCCGCTCTGTCCCTCAGCTCATGAGGCTCTCAATCTCACGGGTGCACGGTCGCGGGGACGTAATTGGGGGATGCTGTAGCGTGCGTCCGGTGCTGCGGTAGCGCGTGCCGTTAGATTCGAAGTCGCAAGAGAACACCCGCCAGTGCCAAATTGGGAACGGACTCCTTTGACTTTAAGTACCAATTAGGCGCCCGATTTGGGATCCTAACACGCGCAAACAACGTCCCGCGCGTCCCGGGCGCCTGCAGCGCTCGCGAGGCGCGTCGGTCGCAGCCACCCTTGTCTCTGCACCCTCCACGTCCCTTCTCGCTGCTCTCTTTTTTCCGAGTTCACCATGTCTGGATTTGGCGCGTTTGGTACTGCTCAACCTCAACAGCAGCAACAGCAACAGCAGCCGGGACAGTCGGGTGGCCTGTTTGGAGGTTTTGGAACCACCAATAACACAACAGCTCCCGCCACGGGAAGCTTACTCTTCGGCAATACCGCACCACCACCCGCGAATAATAGTGGTGGGCTTTTTGGATCCACGAACACGAATACGCAGGCTAGCGGGACGAGCGGCGGACTGTTTGGGTCGACGACACAACCCAGTGGCGGCTCGGGAGGGCTGTTTGGGAACACGAGTGCAAACCAGCAGCAGGCTGGTGGGCTTTTTGGAAACACACAGCAGTCGGCGACAGGTACTGCACCCTCTGGAGGCCTATTTGGTTCCGCACAACCTGGTCAAACAGGTAAGCTTTTCGAGTATTTCAATCTTAGACGAAGATGATGCCAATGGGAGGAGTCCTTGCAATCACACATCACTGGGCATGCCTCTGCTTCTAACTCGTCTGCGCTTGGTTTTGCTACCGCCTCCGAATCGAGTTACCAAAGTGTAAAACAAATGTTACCTACCTCTCTGCCAAGGCGAACGCTTCCACGCACGTCGCTGCTATCATAGCCGCCGATTCATAAATTCTCGAATGAGAAACGCTAATGGTGGCCCTTTATCTAACTTAATTCTAATGTTATTCTGTAGGTAACGCCGGTGGCGGACTGTTTGGAAACCCCAACACAGGCACGTCCACAAACACCACCGGGGGAGGACTCTTCGGAAACAACACCAGTAATACGACAGGCGGCAGTCTCTTCGGTAACACAGCCGGAAACACTGGCACTAATACCGGCAGTAGTCTCTTCGGTAACACGTCCAATACCACGCAGACAGCCCCGTCAGGCGGCCTTTTCGGCAGCACAACCGCCGCACCCAACACGACTGGCGGCGGCCTCTTTGGAACCGCAAATAATAACGCCTCGACCGCACCTTCCGGCGGGCTTTTTGGTTCCACTACGACTGCTCCATCCGGCGGAAGCCTCTTCGGTAACACCGCAGCAGGTTCCTCAAATACAGGTACTACTGGTGGTTTGTTTGGATCAAATACGACTGGTACGACGGGTGGCCTATTTGGTTCAACCCAACCCAGCACGTCCACTAGCCAGCCATCCCTGTTCGGAAGCACCACACAAGCCCCAGGATCCTCACTTTTTGGCAACACTCAACAACAACAGCAGCAAAATCAACCCGGTTCCCTCTTTGGTAACATCGGGCAGCAACAGCAGCAGAAGCCGGGCGGACTGTTCGGAAGTACCCTAGGGGGCAGCACTCTTGGGGCGAGTACATTGGGCGCTAGCACGATAGGCGGTAACACGCTGGGCTCGACGAACAACCTCTTTGCATCAAAGGCGCCTACAGCGCCGAACCCGCAGCAGGACGCACAGTCGCAATTTGCGCAGCTGACGCAGCGTATAGAGGGCATCGCGCAGGCATGGAACTCGAATTCCCCTCAATGCCGCTTCCAGGTACGTCTCTCGCTCAGTTTCGTGCGCGTCAAGACGAGTCGTTGATCGTCTGGGTCCCCGACAGCATTACTTCTACAACTTGGTAGACCCCAGCCAGGTCCACCTGTATGGGCGCCCACAAAACGCGTCGAACGACGCTCTATGGCAGAAAGCGATCCGAGAAAACCCAGATCCAAGCTGGTACGTCAAGCAGCGGCCTGTGGCGGCGTTCGCTAACTAATGTACGAACAGTTTCGTGCCCGTAATGGCGACCGGCTTCGACGATCTGCAGAAGCGCGTCGAAGCACAGACCCAACAAGCCGCTCAACACCAAGAGAAGCTCAAGGTACGTCTCCCCTCCGACCTTTCCCTTGCACACACTTCACTCACCCCGCCCCGCCCCGTACCACAGGAACTCCAGCAACGCATCGCCGCGCTCACGCAGCGCCACCAGCTCTCAAACGCCTCCCGCCTACACCGCGCCGCGGCGCTCCAAACGCAGATCGCGCACCGCGTGCTCCGGCTCGTGCAGCACCTGCACCTGCTCGTGCCCGCGCTGCGCTCGTCCGCGCTCCGGCCCGAGGAGGAGGCGCTCCGCGCCGCGCTCGAGGCGATCGACGACGAGGTGCGCCGTCCCGGGGGCGCGGGGCGTCTCCGCGGGAAGCTCAACGAGCTGTGGGCGCTCGTCGGCGCGGTGGGCGCCGCGCGCGAGCGGGATAGGTCCCGGCGGGGCGGGGCGGGCGGCGTCGAGTGGGCGGTCGTTGATGAGGACGGGCTCGCGCAGATCGCGCAGGTGCGTCTGGTTTTCCTGCGTTTTTTTTCTTTTGTTTTGTGTTGCTTGTGCGCGCGCTGACACGACACGGGGGGCCAGATTTTGGCGGAGGAGCAGGCGGGGCTGGCGCACCTGACAAAGCTGCTGCAGAAGGACATGAAGGACCTCGCGATCATCCAGGGCTCCAGTCCGCAGGACGACGAGGGGGGCGATTTGGGCGCGTCGACGGCGACGTTGCGCGCGAGCACGCTTTGATGTATCGATATTGTTGTGTACGTGTACAGTTTATACCATCGCGCTGCGTTCTTTTGCTCTCCTGGGTGACAGGTGGTGTGATCTGAGGGGTGTTTTGAAGGTTGGGTCTCTCGAGAGGCAGACTAATATTTTAGGTGCTTCACACCATACGGCGGAGTGGTAAAATGAAGATCAGTTGCATCAGAACAATTCAGCTTGACGAGTATCGGACGGCTTTGGCCTAGACCGTCTCTCGTAGCGAGGTATGCTTACAATGACATCTATGCGATGTAGGCTTGGCTGCGGTGTGTGACGAGAGCGTGGCTTGACACGTCCCCGAAGGTGTGTGTCCCCCTGACATCGTTGTGTCTGAGTAGAACCTGAATTTTTGTCGAATATCGCAGCACTGGGGATCGCCATGTCAGTAATTGTCGAGGGCTTTAGATGACATGAGACACCGAGATCCGCACCGGGATATCTGTGGCCGCCGATCCGTGTTCTCAAAATTACAGGTAAGCCTCGAACATTACCGCAAAAAACTCGTCGACACTCCCGACTCCCGAAGAGCGCGAACCCCGAAGAAAATGTCATGCCCGTGACACACGGGCCACACACTCCCGAAAGAGTGGCAGGTTTCCAAAAATTAGGCAAGCAGACCAGCCTGCGTCCGCCGCAGGTCCCGACGCTATCGATATCGACGACGGCTCGCGTCACTCCTGCGAAAGCGTCGGTCGGTACCGCCGGCCTGCGGCTCGCGGCTGGTCCACGCACGAGCCTCAGAACTTGCAGGAGACATCCCTCGTGCTCGGTGACTGTATGTTGCGACAGGAGACGACCGTGACGCCGTGCCAGCCCGCACGGGTCCGCGATTCGCGGAAGGGGCGTGTCGAGTACGCGACGCATGCGCGACGAAGCGCGTAGAATCCGGTGCGTCGACGCGCACCGCTGCCGCAGGGACATCGTTTCGTTTCGGTGTAGTTGGATATTGGACATATTTCGTGGGGCCCGGTTGGCCGCGGACGACTTCCGTTCGGCGTTGGGCTTCGGGATCTTGCAGGACATGCGAATTGCATGTGGGCATGGGCCCGACGCGTATAAGCGTCAAGTTGGGAGACACAACATGGCGCTCACGATCACTGAGTGAGCGCGGGGGGGCCTCAAAGGGCCCACAAGTGGCCGCCCCAGCGAGTACGTCCGCCGAGATGCAGCGTGCTCCATGGCGGAGACGAAAGGAGACGTCCAGCGCCACGCCACGCCGCACTGGTGCGACCCAAAGCAAGCCTCGACCAGCTTGCAAAGTCCCGAGCCGCCGCCACAGTGGGGAGGCAACCCCCGCAGCCCTCGGACACGCCGAGGGCCGAGCCGATAGGATGTTCGAGCGAGGTGGGGTTCGTGCTGTTCGACACATCCTGCGTGTCTGACGAGTATAAAGGGCGGCGGTTTGCCCACCCGGCCGTCCCATCGGTGTCCCCTCTGGTGCGATTCGCTGAGCGAGTAACTTCTTGAAAGAGAAGCTGATTTTGCGGGCGTTGAGCAAAGTCATGGTGGCGTGAGAACTGGCTGTTGCCGGATCGGGTAATTTTTCATGGTGGTCTACTGAACGCTTGACACCCGACGGCGTCTGGCGAACAGACTCATGCCTGACTTTCAGCAGGGATCGTTGACCTGGTGGAATCCTTCATAAGGTGGCCGTTATGCGCTGAGTGTGCGTGCGTCAATATTGCATTTCTCCTGAAAAAACGACATCTTCACGCCAATATTTGACTGGGTGAGGGCACTTCTTGAAGGGCATTCGTGATCCGTTTCCATTGACGGTGCATAAGAGTAGGGTTGGCTATCCCGTACGCCGTGTGGCAGGGCACGATATCCCGCTCTGGTGTCCGCGGGCATGGACGGGTGCTTGGGTGCTCACGCGGACGACGGAGCCCCGCATCCCGACGCCGCTCTCGACGTCTTCCATTCAGCGCGCGCGGCGGCTGGAGGCATCCGATCGGAAGCCGAGCCACGCGCCTGCGTCATTAAGCCTGCTGGTAGCATCCATGCCCCGACCGGGCAGGAGGCCTGCCGCTTTCAGAACGTGAAGCCGGCGCACCCAGTGCATTCGCCGCTGCCCTCTGTTCCGCGTCTTCACCCCTCGTTGCACGCACGTATAAATAGGGGCACCTGCCGTGGTTGAGTTCCCCGTTCGCCCACTTTGAACGCCGTCCTCACGCCGCGCCACCCTCCCCCAGGTCCCCGCCCGACGTCAAGCCCTCAAGATGTTCGCAAAGGCCACCCTCCTCGCTCTCGTCTACGCGTCCGCGGTCCTTGGTGCCCCTACTCCCTCTGGTCCCTCGGGTATGTCCGGCAAAATCCTCCCCGCACTCAATGTCGTCGTTGACGCCCTTCTTCAACATCCACTAGATGCGGAGATCTTGAATTATGCTCTGACCCTTGAGCATCTCGAGAACACGTTCTACACCCAGGGACTCGCCAAGTTCAGCGCGCAGGACTTTGAGAATGCCGGGTACCCTCCTTGGGTTCGCGGCCGTTTCACACAGATTGCGCGGCATGAAGCAGAGCACGTTAGGTTCCTTACGTCTGCTCTCGGAGACAACGCTGTGCAAGCATGCGAATATAGCTTGTGAGTCGTTATTAACCTAGCTACGCAGAACGACCCCTCACGCGAGGTTCGTAGCCCCGACGACACCCCCCAGTCTTTCGTCGCCACCTCTATGGTGCTTGAGACTGTTGGTGCATCTGCGTACCTCGGAGGAGCCAGGTACCTTACCGACAACACCGACTATTTGACGGCTGCCGGTGTAAGCAATATTTGCCAATGATACCTCGGATTATACTGATATACGCCCAATAGTCAATCTTGTCTGTCGAGGCACGGCAGGCATCCTGGGTATCTTCCGCGGTTATGAAGAATCAACCTTGGAACGGCCCCTACGATACTCCCCTGACTCCTAGTGGAGCATACTCACTTGCAGGTATATCTCGAACCCACTGTAGATAACCTTCGATTGTGCTCACAAGATGTATATTATAGCCCCGTTCATCAAGGAATGCCCGTCGTCGAATGCCGCACTGCCTGTGACGACATTCCCCGCCCTGACGATTTCAAAGACGTCCCCCGCGGAAGGTTCGCGTATCGCCATTCAATATGATGGCGTGGCGAGCGACGGCGAGAAGTACGTCGCGTGGCTCGACGGCCTGCAGGTCGTATACACCACCATCGGCAAGGATGGCAAGACCAAGGTTCCACAGGACCTCGACGGTACGGTGTATGCGGTAGTTGTGAAGAGCAAGGAGACCCCGAAGGATGAGACTATGCTCAGTGGTTTCGCAGTCGTCCAATTTCCCTTTGACTCTAGGGCGTAATTGTGGATAAAGGCTTGATGGATGAGGCAAAGGGTGACGAGTACAAGCTTGTGGGCGTTGGTGACGAACTTTTCTGTAGCACATAGTAATCATACCACCATTCTTTAGGATATTGATATCATCATGCCTGCGCGTGTACATGATGTCGGGACTTGTTCGAGGGAACAGATACACGCCGCCCAGCAAACGCTGGTAAACGACCGGCCGACATTGAACAAAACCAAAAGTTAGGCGCTACCAGGGCTCGAACCTGGGTTTTGGGAACACTCTTCAGAATCCCAAGTGATAACCACTACACTATAGCGCCGAAAACGTGCCCATTGGCTGGATTGAACAACCGACCTCACCATTACGAGTGGCGCGCTCTACCACTGAGCTAAACGGGCTGTGAGGTCCTTTGAGTAAATAAACAACATAGCGCGTGCAGCGCGTTCGTAGACTTCGTAGTGATTCCTCGCCTCCTCGCAGGGCCCCTTGCATCCTTCGTCTGCTCAGGGGACACAAGAGCGTAACCACAGTGCGTTTGCGGAAAAATAAAGAGACAGACTGTAATGGTATATGGCATATAGTGCCAGGGCACTAAGTACGATGGGGACGACGGTGTGATTTCCTTGCCAAGCTCGACAGTCGAGCATCAAGTGTGCACCCAGACCGGGGGGCTCCTCAATCGAAATAAACGGGCATCTTACGCGGAATCTTAGGGCGGTTCACATCCCACCCATTCCCGGACTCCCGTCTCTAAACGCCATGGGCCCGCGGTTCCGTGGGCGCGCGAGTGCCGAGGCCTAACTCGAAGCTCAAGCGTCGGCCAGAGCGCCGGTCATCGCCGCGAACGCGACGTGGAAGTCCTCCATCGCGTCCAGCGTCTCCTCGACGTGCGCGACGCGGAGCGGCTCCCCGCGGCTGTGCGCGAGCGACTGCGCGGTGCGGCACGCGTTCTTGATCTGCCGCCCGTTCACGTCGCGCGCGGCGAGTCGGTGGATCATCGCTGCGTCCGCGTCCGTCTCCGTCTCGTTCCCGCTCTCGTTCTCGGTCTCGGTCGCGTCTTCGCCGTCGCCGCGGTGGGTGGGGACGCGCGCCTTGCGGAGGAAGGCGCGCCAGACGTGGGCGCGGGCGGCGGCGGAGAGCTCGCCGAAGTGGAGCGCGACGTGGATGCGCGAGAGGAAGGCGGGGTCGAAGGCGGTGACGCGGTTCGTCGTGAGGAAGAGGATGCCGCGGTAGTACTCAACGTGGCGCAGGCTGCGAAGGGGGGGAGTGAGTGGAGAGGGAGGGAGAGCGGAGAATGGGGGAGGGGGAGGGGAGGCTGCTTACAATACTGCGACCATTGCGTTGCGCTCGAGGTCGTGCAGGGAGCGACGTTCCAGGAAGACGTCTGCCTGCGGGTGCCCGGGTCAGCACCGTATGATCAACACCAGAGAAGAGCTAGGAAGACGCACCTCGTCGATGAGGACGATCGCCTTCCAGCTCGTCGCAACGTCGAAGACCCGCGTGAGCTCCGCGTCGACGCCCGCGGCGTTCGTGCCGAGGTCGCCCCCGCCGACGACGTACAGCGGGCGGCGGACGCGCTCGCTCGTCGCCTCGGCGGAGAGCGTCTTGCCGACGCCGGGCGGGCCGAAGAGGTTGATGATGAGGCCCTGGCCCTTGCCCTGCACAAAGTCGTCGAAGCCGAGGTTGGCGCTGTGCGCGTCGACGAGCGAGCGCAGGAGGTCCTTGCGGTCGTTGGCGAGCACGAGGTTCGTGAACGCCTCGTCGTTCCACACGATCGGCTGGATCTGGTGAACGTTGAATTCGACTGCGGGTGCGGTGGGGGAAGAGGGTGTTAGTGATGCCGGGAGGGAGGAGGGAAGGGAACGAGAAGCGCACGCCAGATCTTGTCGGATAGACTGTACCCGTATAGGATGGGGGAGGCGAGCAGAAGGTCCTCGTCCTTGAGCGGAGCCTCTTCCTTTGGGATGCCGGTACGGACGTCGAGCCTGAACTCCTCGTCCTCCGGGTTCGCGCCTTGCTCCATGCGCACTACCGCGAACAGTCAGCTCGCACGCTAAGACAGTAGGTCACAAGCCACCGTACTGGCACGTAGGCGATCACGCGCAGACTGGCCCTTCGATTCCTCCTCGGTTGCCTTCGGGTGTGGGTAGCCGGGGTACACCCTGAGGAAGCCCACTAACCGTAGAGTCAGACGGATTTTTTCGAGAACAACACAAGAACGAATAGCTCACTCCTGTCAATCATCACGCGCGAATCGACCTGTCAAAGGGCGTAAGCCGCGTACCGTTGCAAGCGCCACGGCGAATACTCGCATTGTATTTCACAATCGTCTGCGCCGCGCCTGGCTTCACCCGGATCGCAGCGGTGCCCTTGTAGTGCACATGGTGGATCCCCTTGAGCGAGGCCCACTTGCGGCCGCGCTCCAGTAGCAGCTCTCTCAAGCCCTCTGGATCGCTGCTGTACCTCAGCGGATACGCCGCGAGGTTATCGATCTTCCTCGTTCCCGTGAAGGGCTCGATGTAGATCACGCTCTCCACACGGCCGAACGTCTTCCCGCCGATACCGGCACCGGGGTGTTTACCCCTGCGCGAGGCGGTCCCGTTAGAATAATCGGTGTGCTGCATGTCATCGTCAGCGTTGGCGTTGGCGTTAGCGTTAGCGTCAACGTTGCGCCCGTGAATGGCCTGCTCGAGCGAGTCGACGCTCTCGCAGAGGAGCCGGTACGGCCGACACTCGGGCGCGCCGCTGCCCAAGAGCTTCGCCTCCCGCAGCTGGAGGGCGCGCGTCTCGCCCGTGATCGGGCATTCTGTGACGACGACCGCACGCGGGAGGAGGATCGCGTAGAGGAGCTCGAATGTGATCTCGCCGTGGGAGGTGAGGTTGGCGATCTTGGCGAGCGTCGCGCGGTAGTCGTTGCGGAAGTAGTCGAGCAGGACGTCGAGGGTGACCAATACGTATTCCTCGAACGGCGAGCGTTGCTTGTTGCGCAGCTCTTTCTCGTAGGCCTCAAACTCGGGGAAGAATCCGAGTATGAGATGGGGATCGAGCTGTACACAGGCTGTGAGTGCTTCTTCATATGGAACGTGATGCTTTGGAGACGTACCTCGAGTGGATCGGCGGTCCACGAGATACCGCGAACCTCGCCGATAACATCCTGGCACGCCTTGAGCAAGTACGGACTCTTGATCACGATCTTGAACGTGATCTGCTTCGGGTCCAGCTCGTGCTTCGATACCTGCGGAAACTTGCGCACGACGACGAAGCAGAAGTTCTGCCAGGGGTCGTTGGCCCCGCCGCTACCGACCGGGCGCACCGCCTCGGCGATGACGCCTGAGCCCGTGTTCCTATACTTCCACGCATTCGACCAGGTGCTCCAGTAATTGTCGACGCGCTTGATCTTGAGGTTGGGCGGAGGGAGTGCGGGCTGCGGGGCGTCGCTGGTGACCGTGGACGTTCCTTTCTCGCTGTTCCCGTCGCCCCCGGTGAGAGGCTGGGTATCTTGAGACCGCTTTTCAGAGAAAAGGTTGAAAGAGAACCGGCGACGGGGGCGCGGTGGGGGCACCGGGTAGTGACGCACACGCATAGTTGGGAGTATATGGCAAGACGGGTAGGTGATATAATAGCACTGCAACCTTGTGCGGTGCTCTTTATACGGCGCCAGGAAGATGTTTCACACCACCGGATGTCGAGCATGGAAGCAATTACTGGGGGCGGTAAAGCATAGGGGAATTTCTGCCAGAAAGGGCAGCCAGACCACCGCCTGTTGACAGCGGTTCCTTGGGTAGGAACGTTCCGGACCGCTACGCAGTATCAAGGAAGGTCTTTCGAAAGCGCTTGCGGTGTTGTGCCTGTGAAGATGTGAACCCAGACAAGCGAACCGTCGCTGCGAACGATACACATATTGGCTGAATAGGGCACCTGCCGCCCGTCGAGGCTGTGTTAATGGGTCGGAAGCAATGCTGTGACTAACTTGCCGACATACGCTCAACATATCCGGTGTTAAATTACGGGCGCCGTTGGACGATGTGATCATGCAATATCTCGTACAACTTGTGAACGGCTATGTTGAAAGATCCGGAGAGAAAACGAATGGAACGACCGTGCGTGAGCACCAGTGCGGAGCTGCCGGCCTAAGGTTATGCAACTCACCCAGTGGCAATAGTAGTTGTGACTTTCCGCAAGAGTTTGGATATGCGGACATGGTCGTAAACATCATCGTCACAGACAATGAGGCAAATCATTGGGGCGCTAGTGCGGTGTGAACTCTGTGTGTGAGCTGGGGCCCGGTTCTGTCAGTGTCGGGTACCATGACTATATGCTGTGTAAATCATTACTTCATGTAACGAATGAGCATTATCCCGTCTGGGCATTCCAAAGGGGTCCGTTGCATTTGTAGTGGACACGGGTGGGTGAGCGCGCGGCTATGGTCTTGGATTCCATCCAGTGGGTTGTGGCGAACAAAAGTCAAGTTACGCCGGCGTCTATCCTCGAGAATTTGGATGGCTGCGCTGCTTGCAAGCGAGACATCCGACACAGCCTGGGCCGAACGTGCTTTAGGTTCTCCCTCTCTCTCTCATTAATACGCCGCCATGAATGACTAGGAGGCTCCCGGCGACTCGTTCTCCACTCGTACCTCGATCGTTGTCCTTATTTTCGGAAGTACCACCGCCGTTTAACCTGTGTGGCTGGCGACCTACCAACTTGAACTCGCATGTACACGGAGCTCGCTGCACTGTGCTTCCAGAAGCAATGGCATTTGTCGCAGCTCGATTGCCTAAAACATGCCCATGTCGACTAGGTAAGTCTTTACGTCCAATGGACCCTTACGGGAAACGCGTACAGCTCGGCGTCCTCGCTGTGCTCATCAAATGGCGTCCACCGTTGACACCTTGGGCGTTGCATGTGGTTGCGAGTGTATGTCCCGCTGGGCTGGCCTAGACAGCTGGACTGATCACGATGGTTGGCCCACGCCAATTGGTCCTGCAAGGACGTAACCCCCACCGGAACTTGATGTAGCAAAAGGAAGCTTCGTGCTGTGTATATTTGCGTGCGCTGGTGGGTAAATCGAGGACTGATTCAAAGTATCGGTTGACGTCGCGTGTTCCCATCGGACAACTACGTCGAGCCGCGGTGAATACGTTGTCGAAAGATCTGAAAATCCCGGAGATTGTTATACATGGACTGTGGGGTGCTCTTCGGATTCGTACTCGCGAGAATGGTGTTCGAGATATGCTTGGGGATATGGGCGCCTCCCGGAGGCTCTCAAGCTCGCATCACGAGTGCAGCTTGCGAAGGCCTCTATCCCACTTCCGCTGCCCCGGTCTAACCCACAGGTAATTTGCGCTCGTCATGCGGCGCCCCTCGACCATCGACGCCCGATGAGGCGAAATCGATCGACACGTGTTGTCCACGCACGGATAAGGGGGCGGAAAACACGCCTCTGCAACGCCTCGAAGAGCCAATGCACCACACCATAACGCGGTCTAGCTTCGCACAAAGAAGCGGCCGATCTCTGCATCTACCGCCATTTACAAGGTCGCGATGAGCACGCCGCACAACCTCCTCGCTGCCCATGCATCTGCCCGCCCTCTCCACTCCCGCCTCTAGCTTACCGACTGGCCCCTTCACCCGACTGTATGTCACACATCATAGACGAGGACGGACGGTGCGTATTGCTGCGCCCTTTCACATGGACATGGAACTGAAGGCCGCAGCCACGAATTTCCCTTTCCCCGGATGGACACGTTTAGGTCCTCCTCTCGCTCTAGCGGGAGTCTGCATTCGCGCTCTGACACCAACCCATCCAAGTCGCTCCCCTCATCAGGCTCGGGCTCAAGCTCTCCCATCCCCCGCATACGTGGCGAGCGCGACTATGATTCACTACGCTCCGGCGCGCCGTCAAAGCCGCTCTCCCGCCTCCTGTCTAGGGACCATCACGACACGCGAAGTTTACGTACCCTCCTGGCCACAGTCGAACGCCTCGAAAGCGAGACGCGCCGCGCCGACGAAGCGGAGCGCCGCATACTGGAGGTCTTCCGCAAGCTCCGGGCGGCCCACGAGGCGACGATGCTCGCGCAGGCGGATGCCGCGCGAGCGCGCGAAGAGCTGACGCTCTACAAGTATCGGCTGGAGGACGCGCAGAGGGAGATCACCCGTGCACAGGAGATAATCAACGAATTGGAGCAGGAAAGAAACGCCGCGCTGGATCAGGCCGCGCATGCGCGCAAAACAGCACGGCAGTATCGCGAGGAGCAGTTGATGGCTCGGGCGCGGGAAGAAGGTAGGCAGGAGGGCTTTCAAGAAGGTTATTATCGTGGAAAGGGCGTCGGGTATCAGGAGGCCGTTGTTGACACTGAGGATGCTGAGCTGGTCAGCGATAGAAGGTTACAAAAGCGCCCAGTGCTCGTAGAAGAAGTGGAGGACGAAGAGGGAGAGATCGCACCCTCCCGATACCGTGCTGGGACTCCAGCTCCTAACTTCCGCAGTCGTACACCCGCCCCAGATATTCGCGTAAATACACCCGGACCTGAAAAACGGACACGCACGCCGGGGCCCTCGAGCGTAACCTGGAGGCCTCCATCTAGGTAAGCTTGATTCCACTGCCTCATGGACCGACGTGTTCAACTCTTCTCAGGGCGACGCAGTCAAGAGCTGGTCAAAAAGAACAGCAGCATGTCTCAGATGCCGCCCATTTCGCCCCCACGTTGCCCGTCCCAACACTGACTACGCCAGTGAACGTCCCTTCTCCATCGCATTCGCGTGCTGAAAGTGTCGTCCCGATGCCCGTTGCCGACCCGCCGCCCCCACTGGGCGAAGGCGATGTACCACCACCAATCCCCATATCTGAGCCTCAGCCGTCTCCTGTTCATCCTCCTATAAGCATCCCCCCTGACAATTGGATCCCATATGAAGACGCTAATGGGCAAATTGCCCTCCCCCCTCCTCACGAACTCTCCCGACCAGTGTCACCCGCCTTCACTCCGCCACCGCCTCCTGCACCCGTACTTCAGACGAGCACCCCGCAGGAGTCTCACCTCCACCCCCGCAACTATATCTATGCCAATCCCAACGCATCACAGAGCGGCACTATGTCCCGTTCGAACTCGAACCGGCCGCTCTCGCCGTTGTCAAAAGCGTCGACTAGCATCTCTCAGTTCGAACTAGTCGCCCCTCGAGGCAAGGCCCGCGCCGCGAGGGGGAGAGAGGACGTACGTCGCGTTCTAAATTTGCATCGAATGCATTGACCTAATATGACGACGGGTATCGGGGATGAAGAGGGCCCCCATGTCGCCGCGCGGGCCGCGGCCGCGGGAAACCCTTCCCCCTGTCATACCGGAGATGCCTGAGCCTCAGAATGTGGCAGGGAGTAGTAACGTGGAGCCATCGCCCATTACGCCTTTAGAGAATGAATTCAGGAGGAGGAAGGAATACCGAAGGGGCAATCCGTCGAAGGACTCGGTCAAGGTCCCGGATATTGTGGTTGAATCTCCGGTAAGCAACGTACCTTTCTGACGACGTTAAACTGCCCTCATGCTATTTTCAGTCTACCCCTTCTACAAGCCGTGCATCGAGCAAGTCTCGCACCACGCATCCGTCCTTCCTCAGCCCCGAGAGCAACCCCCCACCGTTACCCCCTCAAGACGACATTGTTGTGATGCGGATGGAGATCCCCGGATACCGCCCTACCGTCCCTTCAGGGCTATATAGGCCTCCACAACTCAGCGACGACGAGGAGTCTCCTGTGATACCGCCTCTCCCAGAGGGACAGTTTCCCCCTGGTTTTGTACCCCTCACGCCGCCCATACGACCCATGTCTGCCTCAGATAGACCGCTGCCCATACCGTCTGACCAGCCTCTCCCTATTCCACAGAGAAGCCCGTTACCCATCCCTCAGAGCAACCCCTTGCCGATTCCTTCACCTGCGAACGGCCCCCTACCTATCCCGCATCACAACCCGCTCCCGGTCCCGCGGAAGGACCCCGTCCAAAGCCGCCGAAACACCCCGGTCCCGATCCCGCACAGCGACCCCGTGCCCATACCGCACGACGAGCCGCTGCCGGTGCCGCATCGTAGCGCGAGCGGCACGCCGGGTCGGCAGTGGTACGCGGAGGCCCCCGTACCAGCAGGGTTGGTGTATCCCTCACCGAGCTCGCGACGCGCCCGCACGCCCGGTCCCGGGCCGTCGGTCTCGTCCCCTCCAAGCTCTCTGCGGCGCGGGTTCCGGGATTTGCGCAGCCCGGGGGAGCGGCTGTCTCCGCTCCCGCTGCAGTTCTTTGCGCCCTTGCGCTCGGAGACGAACGCTAGCACTAGTGTCGAGTAGTAATTTATTGACGATGTCCGTGTAGCCATGTATAACAGTGTATAACATGTACTTGTACGAACATCCTTGGGGTGATGTTGTTGAGACACGGCCGCTCAGACGTTGCCAAATGCTGCCTGCCCTAAAGCTTCAGTAAGAAAAATAGTTACCACGTACATACTTACTCCCTTTGACCTGCCCTAAGCTTATTGACGTCATCGGATTCGTATATATTCCTCGTTTAACCGTTTAAACCAAAGCATCAAGTTCGGCTTGTCGGTCTCGACGCCTGCATTCAATCTTTTCCAATGTACGAGGGGGTGATCTACGACTGTGCATGCGCGGCTCTTGGCGAGAAGTATCGACTTGGGCATGTATTCGTACCACGCCGGCGCCGCTAACAACAGCATGAGCGGCATGAGAACCAGGCCAGTCCCGGAAGCGTATTCACGGTGCCTTGTGAAGTCCCTCGTTCTCAGCATCCTGCGACTGTCTTGCTAACTCCCTCACGTTCAATTATAGACCTCATTTCATGATTGGGTGTTCGACACTATCCACCGCCCCCCCGGAGACCTCCTCACGGCTACAAGAGTACCCACGTCCACGCCTAATCATCAGAGGAGCTGTTGTGTCCCATCGACGGGAGTGCAATCCGCACTCCATCATTGGCACGGGTTAATTCATCGGAGGAGGCGCACACTCTAAAGGACTCATAGCTTGCCAGAGCCGATTCAAGTGCGTGCTACCCTAGTCTATTTCCTGCCGGGCCTACAATTAGGCGGGCTCATCTGCCGTATATCGCCATGCCGTTACCCGAGGTCATTAGCTAAGAGACCGATGTTTAAGAAGTGCTGCGTTGCGTTGGTATAGGTATGGAAGATACCAATGGCTGGAGAAGAATGAGGTTGTTTACCGTGTTACGGTCCGAGTCTCAGCGCGACAATCGCGGCAGCCTGCGCGTAGCCACTTCACTCATGCAGCTCCATCCGAGCTGCGAACGCACCGCTGCTCTCTTGTCCCGCCGCTCACCCTGAAGTTCAGTTTGACATAGATCGAGGTACCATCCGTGGCAAAAGAGGCGCGGTGCCGACCACGGTGAGAGGTAAGCTCTGCTTCCTCCCCACGCACATGACAGTATTGACTCCGGTGCTCCCTACCCATTCAGAACTGTCGGCCATAACCGCCAGCGCCATCGGCACCGCAACACACGTGGATGTTTTCTGCGACAACCCGAGCTTGAAGTGTCTCTTGGCATACGAACATCGTTTCCCGGGCGCGATGTGTAGCTACACACCGAGTGTATGGATGCGGTCGCGCCCTCCTGGTTCGCACCACGGCCATGCACAACAATGTGAACTGCAAAAATCGTTGAACGGTGATTGGTCGATTCGCGTACGTGGATGCGTCGCCCGCCGCATCGATGGCAAGTAGAGGGGGTGGGCCTGGTTTTGGCCTCCAGATTTTTGCTTTCTGCGCGACATAGGGTATATAAGCCCTACGCCATTGACCGTAGACCTCAGAGCACTCGACTCCTCTCATCCACTACTCCAGACCTCTCAACCAGAAATCGACATGGCCTTCAAGTCTCTCCTCACTTTCGCATCTCTCGCTGCCGCCCTCACCGGCGCGAACGGTATGCACGTCAGCGCGAGAAGCTATCCTGTTTACTCACAAGTCAATGTCATTTGTAGCTGCGCTCACTCGGCGCGTCGCATGCCCCGACGGCAAGAATACCGCAACCAACGCCGCATGCTGCCAGCTCTTCGCCGTCCGTGACGACCTCCAGGAGAACTTGTTCCATGGCGGACAGTGCACCGCCGAGGCGCACGAGTCTCTCCGCCTGACCTTCCACGACGCCATCGCGATCTCCCCCGCAATGGAGGCCAAGGGCCAGTTCGGGTTCGTCTCTCAATTCCAGCCCCGTGTCGTACGAGACAGCTAACACACGCCATACTGCAGCGGCGGAGGAGCGGACGGCTCTATCGCCATCTTTTCCGACATCGAGACCGCATTCCACCCCAACATCGGCCTCGACGAGATCGTCGCCCTCCAGAAGCCGTTCGTCGCCCGCCACAACCTCTCCCACGCCGATTTGTACGTCCGGCGATCAGTGTAACGCGTAATCCTTACTGATTCGCCCATCCAGCATCCACTTCGCAGGTGCCATCGGTGCATCCAACTGCGCTGGCGCTCCTCAGCTCGCCGCCTTCGTCGGCCGCAAGGACGCCACCCAGCCCGCCCCAGACGGCCTCGTCCCCGAGCCTTTCCACACCCCCGACCAGATCTTCGACCGCCTCGCCGACGCATCCCAGGGCGAGTTCGACCCCATCCTCACCGTCTGGCTCCTCACCGCCCACACCGTCGCCGCCGCGAACGACGTCGACCCGACCAAGTCCGGGCTCCCGTTCGACTCGACCCCGAACCTGTGGGACACGCAGTTCTTCATCGAGACGCAGCTGCGGGGGACGCTGTTCCCGGGCTCGGGCGGGAACCAGGGCGAGGTGGAGTCGCCGCTGGCGGGGGAGATCCGGCTGCAGAGCGACCACACGATCGCGCGGGACTCGCGGACGGCGTGCGAGTGGCAGTCGTTTGTGAACAACCAGGAGAAGGCGCAGGCGATGTTCCAGTTCGTGTTCCACGACCTGTCGATCCTCGGGCAGGACATCAACTCGCTCGTGGACTGCACTGAGGTGGTTCCCGTTCCGGCGGCACCGCAGGGCGAGGCGCATCTCCCGGCTGGTCTGACGATGAACGACATTGAGCAGGCGGTGAGTGTGCCTCATCGTATTAATGGGTGCCCGGTACTGAACCAGTCAATTTCCCTCAGTGTGCTGAGACGCCGTTCCCGACCCTGCCAACTGACCCCGGTCCGCGCACCTCGGTTGCCCCCGTGTAAGCCTCCGTCTATCCATTCTTCTTACGTATTCTGACGAGGACCCGATTCAGTGTCAAGCCTGTCGTTGCGAAGGCGTGAAATTGGTTTTGTTTATATCTCTTCTCAAGCTTAGCTCTCGCTTCAGGACCTACAGCTCTTGAGCTGATGGTCCCGGTTGTTGATGGCAGTTTCGGTTTACGAAATCATAGTATATTGGTTTTTGTTTTGTGCAGAGCGAACTTTCAGTATTCATGATTTATATACAAAACGCGTTTTACGGGCTATTCTACCGAAATAGGTTCTCGCCGTACATCAAGCTTCCATTAGATCTAATTGCTTCCTCTTGCGCAACGTGTGAGTCGCGCTGCGTGATAGGTCGCACAGGCCAACTTGCACACCTGCCTAATTTGGCATCTCGATCAACCACTCAGAGTCACTTCGACCGTGTGCGTCTCGCTCCTCTGCCAGCCTGTGATCGCGTCCTTACCAGGAAGGTTTGCGTGCGAAGCGCAGGTATCCTATCTGTGCCAGGCATTTCCCGTTTAAGGGCTCTCTGCTTGAAGTGGCGTGCTCACTAGGTGCCCACCTCAAACGGCAATCCCGAAACGCCCAGCTCCGAGCAACATAAAAGGGTGCGCTTGTTTGCGGGTACGTCGTCATCCGCATTCCCTCAATACGATATCGAACACAACCTCATTGCAATTCCTATTACTATGAACAGCTCCGTAAGCCACGGACTTCGGGTCGACACCTCTGGTGGCACTCAGGCTGGGCGCCCCCCTCAGGCCATCGAGCACCCGAGCTGGACCACCTCCCCAGATTCTGGCTCGGCAGAAGACTGTAACTATCGTCGGTAAGCCCGTGTTTTTTTAACATACCCATTGTATAATGTGAGACTCAAGTCGTTCTTATGACCTTGACATAGCATTTCGAGCGATACCTTCAATTTTCCGCCATCCAGCCCTGATAACGCCGCGCTTGACCCCCCCCCGAACCCCACTCTGCAGGAGGGAGTCCGCTTTCTAACGCTTCGCCCGTTCCTAGTAGTCGCGCTTCGTCTCCGTCTGACGACGTAGACGGCGAGCCTATCGGTACCGCATATTCTGACAGGGACGAAGGCGGCCACTCTCAAGGCGACGCCTCTACCGACAGTCAAATTGACGTCGACGGAGATAGTACACCCATCATCGGCAAACCCTCCAGCAAGGCGAGGCACGAGCTGTCCGCGAGGGGTCGCGTTGTTCTTGAAAAGATTCGTCAGGACTTGGACAAAGAAATGCTCTGGATTCAAGTTCCGCTGAATACGTTTTTCGACCGTTGTGTACCCGGAGATGATCCTCCACATGGCCATCCGTACCCTACTGCTGATATAAAACTCAAGGCGGAGAAAGACATGTACGACCCTCTGGTGCGTGACTACAAAACCGTTTTCTTCCTTCCGCTCAATAACCACCTCACGTTGTCCATCTATCAGTGCACTTATATCAACGACACCCTGAAGGGATTTGACTGTCACGACCTCATCGCTCTATCCAGTGGAAGTCACCCCGACAATCTTGCGCAAGGTTCTTCTGAAGAGCATGATCTTAACTTGCTCCGGCCCGACATCGCGATATACCCAAACACGCCCGACGCTCAGAGGGCCTACCAGATCCGTTCCGACGCTAATAGTTCCGCGCGCGTGGCTGCAAGGGATATTAAGTCGTCCTCAACCTCTGAGAGCCAACAGAAGGGCCAGAGTGACCATCAAGACCGCTCTAGTACTCAGGATTCTAGTGGCGTGGATGGTACTGCGACAACTACCAAGCCCACCTCCCTTGATGTGCGTGTGGCGTGGGCTTGGGCAGAGCTCCTTATCAAAGTGAAGAAGGATTCCAATCGAGCACCGTTCCACGTTGCCCACAAGAGCAACAAACCGCCAAAACTTCCTTCCGGAGCGGCACACCGCGAGGCAAGAGGGCAGATGGCGCAGTATGGGCGGGATATTTTCAACCGCCAACATCGCCAACACCTCTTCATGCTCAGTGTTGTGGGACACATCGCGCATATCCTACGTCTCGACACCGTCGGCGCCATTGTATCTGAGCCTTTCAACTACCTGACCGAGGCGGCCGTCCTTGGCAAATTCCTTTACCGCTTCGTCCACATGACGCCCGAGCAGCGAGGCCACAATCCGACTGCTAGCAGAGCCACTCCGGAAGAAGACACGCTCTTCCGGTCTCTATGGACTCGTTTCCCCGATGTTCCCTCCAATTTGGCGATCAAGAGGGGCCTCAAGAAGGCCGCGACGAGTGGCTGGCCTGTCTATGCACTGGATATCTATGCTCTGTGGTCGGATCCGGACGGTCGTTTAGACACTCGGGTGATGAAGACGTATGAGAGCCATCGCTGCCTCGTCGGGCGGCCTCATTCCATGAATGGCTCTATGATAGGGAGGATGACGCGGGGGTTCATCGCATGGGATACTGTAGAACAGAAAGCGGTTTACGTGAAGGACAGCTGGCGCCCCGTTTCACCCAAGATTCCAAGCGAGGTGGAGAACTATCAGAGGCTTCTCGAGAGGGTGCTAGAACCCAAAAAGTCCACGGGCTTCCTAACCCTCCGCGCTGGCGGCGACGTTGTGTGGTTACCGGCACTCCAACATGATGACCACCGCAAAAGTAGCGACTCAGACAGGACCCTACAGGCAGTCGCAACATTGACACAAGAGTTGGCTCCCACCGAACGAGGTCACCCATTTGTCAGGCGTAATTGTCGACTCGTTTTCAAAGAGATTTGCCGCCCCTTGGAGGACTTCAGCACGGCGGTACAGCTCGTCGAATTAGTATACGGTGCACTCATAGGTGCGACAATTGGTGCTCGGTAAACCGCAACTGCGACGCTGACGCTATCCTTCTACTAATAGCCCATGGACATGCATGGGTTAGTGCTGATCTTCTGCACCGTGATGTCAGTGTAGGGGACATCCTCATCTACGATCAACCTGAAGGTGGCTTTCGCCCTCTGCTTGCGGACTGGGACCTCGCGAAAACCAAAGATAGATTGCTCGAGCAGAAGCCAACTCAGAACTCCCGTTCGGTGAGTCACTGTTCTGCATTTAGCAGTAGTCAGAGCCGTACGATGTCTCGCATAGTACCGGGCTAACACATTTTTTATAGGGTACGTGGCAGTTCATGTCAGCTATCTTGCAGTGCTATCCGCAGAAGCCGTACCAGCTTTCAGATGACCTTGAATCGTTTTTGCACGTTTTGAGCTGGTGCGCACTTAGGTATTTAAAGCATGGCCTCAGCGGGAGGGAAAACACGGGAGTACTGGCATCTCTATTCTATGATCTCTTCGACAAAGAAGTCCAGGAAGGCTCGGGCGCCGATATATGGCAAGCTCATACCAGGTTCAGCGTCATCATGTACGGCATGGCCCCGGTGCCTAGGCCTCTTGGAACCCAGACGAACGCGTTTGCTATGCTCTTGCAGGATTTGGTGGACCTATGCAGGCAGCATTACAAGTCCAAGGAGATCGAACAGTATCTAGCAGTATCCCCGCCGGTCAAATACGGCCATGCGCTCAGCGAAACATCCGTCGACGACCTGGCCGATGCCTTCGACCTCCCACCGTCTCTTTCGAGAAGTCGACAGTCAAGCAGCGTAGGAAATCCATCCACGGGAATTGAGTCACCGTTGAAGGACCACGTCGCGGTCATGATGGCATTCAGGGACGCGATGCGCTCCCTGGATTGGCCAGACTCCCACGAGGATCAAAAGCGAGTGGAAGACCAGGTGCCGCGGATATCAGCCTTTTACATGGTCCAAGCCATATCGAGTGGCAACGCTAGCTCGAAGCGCACGTCTGAGGTTGTTGAGGAGTTCGGGCAGGTCACGGTGGAGGTCGACGTGTCCGAGCCGCAGGCGAAGCGCTCCAGGACGAACTCCCTCGAAAGAACAGAGCCGCGCGATGATATCACAGGAGGCCTTGAGACACGGACCTCTTCTCGCGAACGCGACAGCAGCTCAGACTCACGTTTGGGGAGTCGCGCAGGAAGTAGGGCCATTACTCCGGGTACTGACAGCCCTCGCAGCACGCCAGGCTCCCGCCTCGGAACTCCCGGGCTTCCTCCGCCGCTGAAACCGCCGAAGCGCAAGACCAAAGGAAAGGGCAGGGCCTAAGTCGCGGGCGGGACGGCAACGCCAAATTCCACGAGTACTAGTACCAACACCTGACGATAAGCTCATCTTGCATGGAAGCGTTTTTCCAGATCTGATAGTTACATGCCGACGTGGTAGATGTGTCGCGTTCGTGCCTTTCTAGTCCCTGCATACGCCGTGTACACTACGCCACTATCTTCGTGCAGAAATGCACAACTCGAATATATCCTCTAGAATGTCCATCCCCGGACCCCGGAGCTTGAAATGTTGCGGCGGCGAGAGCCCGAGCTAGGTCTATGTTGTTTGGTTCCATATCGACTCGGACTGTTACCAGATTGCTTGGTTAGTACGGCGTGTCCAACGGATTGCACTAGCTCAACCAGCTTTCCTTTCTATGTCTGTCTTTTGCTCTAATTAAGCGTCTCATAGTAAGCTCCTTACTATTCTATGAAGTTTGAAGTTTGTCCCGGGTTCAACTTGGTACACTTCCATCCGATCGCTGCCACGTGAAACAAGTACTTGTGGCGTCTCCGCAGTTCGCGACTTGCTCTTAACCACGACCATGCACTCGGATAGCATGTCTTGGAATCAACTCACTCGTCTTCTGGCAGGCTGCGCGTGGTCACCGACTTCGACCACATCCATCACTCCCACGCAGAGGCGGACTCTGGCCGTTGCTTCATAGTCGCGTAGACTGAGGTCATCGGCACGCTTATCTACCAACTCCAGGCTGTCAATTGCACGTTCGTGGGGCTCGTCCTCTAATGACGCTCAGCTTTAGCACGCTCGTCTTCGGTCTATTCTCGACGCTGCCGGCTCAGATACTCACGAGGTCTGGCCTTGCCCGACACTGGAAGATAGAAGATACAGAAGGTACGTCCTACAGCATGCTCGGCGCGCCGCTGCTTCTCGCGGACCGTCATGTGAGAGGTAATCACGGCAGGACTGCCGCTGCCCTCATGCATCGCGGGCGAGGTGCCGTCCATGGGTCCGTTGTGGAAGCGGCAGCGAAGAGCAAAATGCCTATAAAATCCCGAGGCTCCGCTCAGACCGAAGGGCGTGCCGAACGACCCGCCTAGTAGCTCGCCATGCTTTCCCTTCTGCCGCTTCTGAGTGCCCTTATATTTGCACTTACGCCTGCCCCCGCCGCTGCAGCAATAGGCCAAAATATGCGCATCGCGACGTACAATTTGCGTTATGACTCTATGCCGGACAACATCACTGTGCAGCAGTCACTCGCATCGCTGCCCGACCCGCTGCAGCAGTACACTTTCTACGGCAAGAAGGGCGAGCAGCCATGGAGTACTCGCCGCATCAAGGTTTTCGAGCATCTAGAGAGCGAAGGCATAGTACTCGCCGGGTTCCAAGAAGCGTTGGTGCGGCAAGTCCACGACCTGGCTGAACTGCTTGGAGACGTCTGGGGCTGGGTGAGTCCATGAACCCAACATGTTGCCCGTCGATCACGAACATCCATGCTGGTCATGACGTAGGTTGGTGTGGGGCGCGATGACGGAGTCGCAGCAGGCGAATTCAGTCCCATATTCTACAAGAAGTACGCCTCACGTTTGGTGGCGCGAATCCTTGTGCAGCTCACTCGCATGCGCGCAGATCCGACGTCGATCTTGTCTCGAACGACTCGTTCTGGCTTTCGTGAGTAACGCACCGGCTCAGGGTCGCATTCAGACTAGTAAAACTGCTGGCGCAGCAATACCCCCGATGTCCCTTCTAAGTTCCCCGGGGCCGGATCTGTCAGAATTGCTACCGCGACACATCTCATCCTGAAGAGCGGCCTTGGTGGCCCCGTGCACTTCACCTACCTGAACACTCATCTAGATGACCAGTCGGATGACCAACGCCGCTTGGGCGCCTCAATGCTCCTCACCCGCGCACGCTACGAAGCATTCAAAACGAAGGGCCCGGTGGTCATTACTGGTGACTTCAACAGCCCCGCAATCGGCACAGATTCGGGCGCATACCAGATCATTACGGGTGCACTCCCGCCCGTCGCGATCAATGAGACCTTCGCGCAAAGGTACGCCGTGCCTAAGGGCGTGCTGCCAAACTTTACGGCAGTAGACCTCAAGGGACAGGCTCCTCGGTCTGCGGTCTCGGGTAATTTCGCAACCTACACGGGTTTCAACGCTCCTGGAGACGGATCGGTGTACTCGCGTATCGACTTCGTTTTTGGAGGTAGCAATGGAAAGTGGTGAGCGCTGACCGCATGGATCCTTAGGCGCATTGGCATTTACTCTGTTTAGGACCTCGGATGCGTACAAGGTCGGGTCTTCTCTCACAGACGATGGTGTCCTCGCGAGTGACCATCGCCCCGTCTTTGCCGACATCACGCTCCACGCGTAACGGACGAAGGGCGTTTGGGAATTTGAAGTATATAGTCGAAGCTTTTGAAGCGTGTGGCTCAGACATGTGTATGTATTCTAACTGCTCCTGCCAGGGTGGCGTGCCATACGACTGTCAATCTTGTATCGCTACCATCATCTGCCTGACCGGAATCGTGAGGCCGCGGCGCAGAGCCGGGCGACACTTCACTACTCTGCTACATTTTTATTTACTCTGGTTTACCTGGCTTGAATTCTGCGCTTACCTGTCATAGACCGAGTAAGCGAAGTGATACCTCGTGTATCTGATCCGACTTACCGAGCCTTTATATTGCCCGCGCGCCCCTCTCTTCCGTACCTCCATCCTCCTCCCCCCCTTACCGCTAGACAACTCGAACATGTTGATTTACTTGACCTTCCGATTGATCAGGTGTGCTCGAACCTATCATATAAGGGTGCTCAAGGGCTGAATGGAGCTAGCGCGACTACTGCATTCCTCTATCCTGGCTATGCTTCCTACAAGACATTATCCCAGCGTCCTGCATCGGAAGCTGAGCTGGAGAGATGGCTCATGTACTGGAGTGTGCTGGGCTGCATTGTGGCGGTTGAATACGTGGCAGAATGGCTGGTCTCATGGTATGTCTGTATGTCTGATACCATACTTTGTCTAACGCTGAATGCCCCAGGCTACCGTTCTATTACCTCCTGAAGACGCTCTTTTTGCTCTACCTTGCCCTACCACAGACGGCGGGCTCGGCATACCTCTATCAAACTCACCTCAGACCATTCTTCGCCGCACACGAGAACCAGATCGACAGTGCGCTCGCGCAGGCCAAGGCGCATCTCTATGCATCACTGCAACGCCTCCTTCGACGCGCATGGGAGCACGTCTCTGGCACGGTCGCCCAGATACAATCCCAGCCTGGCGGCCTCTCCGCGGGAGAATCCGCACTCGAGGAAGACGCAGCCGCGAACTCCGGCGCGCCCCCTACCCTGGCCGATCCCGTGTCGGGCCCGGCGCAGCTCGTGGCGGGACTCTGGGGCACCTACGGCCCAGGCTTGCTCGCCTCCGGCGCGGCCCTCCTCAACCAAGCGCAGACGTCTGCGGCGCAGGCCTCCGCTAACGCAGCGCGCAGGCAGCCCAGTGCGGCGGAGCGCCGGAGGCAGCTGGAGGCAGAGCTCGCGTCGCTCCCGGAGGACGCACGGCCTTATGACGTTTCCTCGGTCACGTCGAGCCCTGCGTTTGAGAGCGTGCCTATGCCGCCTGGCACCAATCCTTCGCGCAACTCTTCGTCGGGGTCCTTGAGAGAGCGGCCGAGCGGGAAGTCGGCGTTCGAGGAGGTCGAGGTCCCGAGCGACATGGAGGGAGAAGGTTCAGGGCAGCCTGCCTCGCCGCGTTCCGACGCGAACCGGAGGTCTAGTTGGTTTGGGTGGGGCGGAAGTGCTGCTGGGTACGAGCGCGTGAAGAACGACTAATTCACTCACCCTCGCTTTCGGTTTGTCGTCGCATTGGAGTCTGGACTTCTGCTTCTCGGATCGGCCTGCTTCTCACTCGTGTATCTAGTGCGTGTATTATTATCGGCGTAGAATCGTGGAGGAACACTACATCGCATGGTGACCTAGATTTCTAGGTGGCCCTGCGTTTCCTCAGCTCGGGATCCGCTAGGAGCCTTTCCATGGCGTCGGCTCTGAGATGCAGAGACAAGCACACCGACTCATCATACCAACGCCCTCCTTTGATGCCCTCCCCAGGGCCTGCCTCCATGACATGAATGCACCCATCCATGCTGGGCATGACCGCATCCACGAAGCGCGGTGGTGCCCCTCCTCCAAAGTCGAGTCCATACGCATCTAGGTTCTGCCATGATGTGACGATGGAGTGTCTTCGACCGAGGAACGCGCGCCAGAACCGCTGTGGGTTCACTTCGTGGGCAACGTCATGCAAGAACGCACCGACCGCTTCCGGCGTGAACTTCGCGACAGCCGAGCGGATGGCGGCCGCACCGGAGGACGTCGAGGCGGCGATACCCTCGCCCGTAAGGGTGACGCGCGCGAGTACGATGGGCGAGCCGAGGAACGCGTCGGGGAGCGGAGGAGCAACGCGCGAGCGTGCACCCACTGTAACGATCATGTGCACTGGTTCCGTGTCGTGCTCCATATCGCGCGCGCGGACGACAAGCCTCCAAATGAAAGCGAGGAGGGCGTCCAGGCGGCTGATTCGGGACCCTGGCACGGAGGCCTCCTCCCAAATGCGTTGCACTTCCGCCGGAGTGAAATACAGGAGGTAGTGAGCGACAGGCGCGAAGATGTCCCACTCTTTCCAAGGCATAGGATCTCCAGGAGGCCCAAGGTCTGTACCCTCCAGCTCGGGCGGGACCTTCGTTCCGCCGATCAGGGGCGGCGGACAATCCGGTGTGGACACCCACCAGTCGTACTTGGCCATAGGTAAAGAATGAGATATACGCAGGATCCCTGGGTCGGGCACGCTGGGATTGCTAGCGACGCATCCCGCAGCAGCTTTGTCCAGAAGGCGCGGGTCGAAGAGGGGACAGATCACGGGCAGTACTTGGCCGTCTAGCATAGCGCGGTGTATTGCGGCCCAGTCGTTGGCGAACCGAAACATAGCCGTTGCGTCTGCGATAGGATGGACAATCCGGAGGGCGATGCTCACGCCGCCACATGCGAACGTTGTGATCTGAATCGAGACAGAGGGACGACCGAGGTACTCTGAGGAGTTGTGCAGTGCCAGGGATGTAGGACAAAGCAACTCCGCGGAGGGAAAGTCGTCCGCACGCCACGCGCCGCTTCGAATACGGCCTTCGCTATCGGGCAGTATGGAGGGCAATATTCGAGGTGAGTGTGCAGTGATGAGTTCTATTCCCGGATCGGACGTAGAGCCATAGGAGACGCAGGTACGCCCGTGAATCGCTTGCCCCTGAGACGGTTCGTACGGAAGCCACTGGAGTTGCCCCGTCCATGCCGGATAGAAGTTTAGCGTCTTTTTTAGAGACCGCGAGAGGGTGTCGGGAGACAGGGCGCTGTCCGATCTTTCGAAAGGTTTGTCGAAAAACCATACCGCACTAGTGAGAGCGAATCTGACAACCGTGTTGTCCAGAATGGAAAGGGGGACGATACGGGGCTCTCCCTGCGCCTTCGCCTCTGTGAAAAGGCGATCTCGAGCGATGAGCTCTACCAGCGGCGTGCCTCATAAAAAAGTTCGTCGTATCAGCACAGGTTTTCCACCGGCGATGAGCTTCATGTGGTAAATTACCTTGCTGCCCCGAGGCCATTCCCGGCATGATAGAAGCGAATGCTGGAGTGATGAGAGTGAAGCCAACTTAGGGATGTCATCCTCGGGTTGTTAATGAAGGAGTCAGCTCCAAGATCGTGGCGATTTGTGTGTCAGTGACTCCTCGGGACCGACATCGTCTCCCGGGCCCGCTGATGCCGTTGCACTCTCACGCAAGGTAATTAAATGAGCGACTATAGGTATAACAGTTAGTCTCGTTCCCATCCCTTCTGGCGCTAACGTGCGTGCTCCAGAAGGTCTGGTGCATTTGGTGGGCGGTAAGGCCATCTGTGACTCGGGGTCACTGCACCTAGGCCTCCACGTGGAACTGTCAATTAGAATGAGTCAGCCTCCTCCCGGCACTCAGCCCTACTCTCTCTGCGCCCGCAATCCTTTCGTTACGTTCTATCTCTCTGCTCCGACTACCGATACTATCTGCTATGCTTTAATTTTGTATACACCCTGGGGTAATGCAAACATCCTCGCCCGCTGGACTTCGGGCAGCGCACCATGCCGAAGTTCACGCCCGTTCATACGCGCTCCTGGAAGCCGCGCGCGTGGTGGCCAAGAAGAAGAAAAAATACGACTCTACGGCGACCCGACAACAAATGTCCGAAGAGTGCCACAAGCGCGCCGGCCTCACGCCGTACCCAGAGCAACTGGACCTCGCAGAATGTATGTTGCTAGGTCTAGATGTTACGAGCATCGCGGGGACGGGTTGGGGGAAGACACTTCCTTTTGTACTCCCTCTATTTGTACCTCAGTCGCGAGGGAAGATAATTATTATTGTATCTCCTCTTAACGCTCTTGAAGTCGATCATGTAAGGCGTCCATAAACTCCGTGGGACAAGATGCACAGGCTGAGGTACCATAGGCCAAACGATTTGAGAAAATGAACATTTCCGCCACCGCCGTGAACGGCCACACGCACACCCCGCAGCTCAACCGCGTAAGTTATCGTCATCATGGCGGGTCACGCGGCATATCTACAAGTAATATAGGACATAGAGCAAGGCAAATATTCGGTTCTGATCATCGGGCCCAAGCTTCTTGTTGAACGAACGAGCTCCTTTCGCGCACTCCTCAGCAAGGCAAAATTCTCGAAAAGAATTCTCGCTCTCATCGTGGATGAAGCGCACTGCATCACTCAGTGGGGCAGTGGGTTCCGCCCAGAATACTCAGAGCTAGACAAAGTTCGCGCTCTCCTCCCTGTGACGACACCTGTTTATGCAACCTCGGCGACCCTGACCCCGATGGGCCTTGCGCAGGCGCGCAAGACGCTTCAAATCGACGCGCTATCTTCGTTTCATCTGAACCTGGGGAATGATAGGCCAAATATCGTCTGGGAAGTGCGACGAATGGCTGCGGGGAAGTCTGACCTTGAGGCGCTCGCTTTCCTCGTGTCCGACGTGGTCTCGGAAGATGGCACACAAGCGGCAGCATTGAAAAAAACTATGATTTTCTTTGACGAGATTCTCGTGTCCATGAAAGCTCAGCGATGGCTGCAAAACCGACTCCCCGAGGCGCTGCGTGATCGCGTGAAGGTGTATAACTCAAGACGTACCGAACTAGCCAAAAATATGGTGATGCGCGACTTTCAAGAGGGGCGCGTAGATTTTCTCTTGACAACAGAAGCGGCCGGAATGGTATGATACTACCTTCCATTGGCCTGATTATGATGCTGATTACATAACGGATAGGGATGCGACATACCGGATATCCTTGAAGTCGTTCAGTTTATGGCGCCGGAGTCATTGTCGGTGTGGATGCAACGCGCCGGTCGGGCAGGGCGACGGCCTGATTTGCAAGCACGCGCAATCCTACTGCTTCAGCCTACTGTTTTTCAGGAAAGAGGGAAGAAGATACGGCAGGACGGCGACCCCGTAAGTTACGTTAAAGAGGTGGAGGAAGGTTTGCGGCTCTATGTGGACATGCCTCCGGAGCGCTGTCGGCGTGATATTGTCGACGAGTATTTTAACAACCCATCTCGAAGGAAATGTACGTACTAAATTCATGTTCAAAGAGCTTGCATCTGATGAGTGAGCTTGGATGTTCATTAGGTCCCACGGCCGGCAGATGTTGTGACAATTGTTCTCACCGAGAGCACAAGGCCGCCCAGGCCGTGCAAGATTCTGCGGTGAACCGTCCAAGGGGTATCCCCGGAGATTCCACCGTAGATAGCGCGTGCGCGGCCTCCGAGTCCGAGAGCAATAGTACTGCGCGCACTGTGCTGTCCGAAGGCCTCGCAGCCCCACCGACTCAACCGCCACCATTCTCAATGGCTACTTCCCCATCCACTACCGATCTCGATCCCTTCTCGCACTTGAACTGGCGATCTTTCCTTCGAGCAACCAGGGCGCAACACGAGGCAGAGCGTGCGCGAAAGCTCCTCGAAGAGTGGCGACACAACACATGGCTTACCTCATATTCTCATCAACCCTTTGGCCCTGTCGCGATTCTACCTGACTCCACCCTTGCAACCCTTGCTACCCGTACCAACTTCGTCACAGTGGACGATCTGGCTTGCCTCCGGTGGCTTCTTGTCAGAAACCACGGCACTGAAGTTCTCGCGCTCTTGCACAGCCTCGATCGCGAGCTCACAATCCCCAAGATCGATGCCGCTAGAGCAAAGGCTGAGGCGGCGAGGAAGGAGAAAGCAGAGAAGGAGTACGAGCGTGCTCAGAAAGCCGCGGAGAGGGAGCACGAGCGCGCTCAGAAAGCGGCTGAGAAAGAGCAGCGTCGGGTTGAACGTGAGCTCGAGCAAGTTCGCAAGAAGGCTGAGATGGCTGAGAGGGCTGAGAAGGCCGCGAGGAAGAGATTGGTAGCCAAGGTCAAGCAGACTCGGAGGGAGAATGAGCGGTGGCGGGTGGATGTCCGAAGGCTGCTGACAAAGGCGTCGCAGGATGCGGCAGCCAAGGCGCAGCAGTGGATGCGCGGTGAAGCCAAAGCGCATGGCACCTATGGCAAGCGTAAACGTGCAGACTCGAACGTCAAAGTCATACCTAAGAGGGCCAAACACAATGGCAACAAGGAGAACGAGGCTCCCGCTGCGGCAGTGTCAAACGTTGTCGCGCCACCCAAACCCCGCCCACGTCCCCGTCCTGTCAAGCCCCGCCCGCTCTTACTACCTCACCCCCCTTGTGCTCCAATGGACCCCGAGGCGAAGCCTCCACTGCATACAGTCGATGTATTACGATAGCTCCTTTAGTTCGATCTCTCATAGACTATATATTTCTGTAGTAGCTCTAGGAAATGCTCGATCACTCCACCACCTCTCGACGACCTGTTCGGTTACCAAATGTACTGCGCCTGCCGTCACTACATCGGGTGCGTGGTTGGCTTTACCTCCTCGAATGACACGTTCCGCCTCCAATGTGAGTAGCTGCGAAGCTTTGAACATTTCAATCACACGTTCGACATCCTCGTCTTTTGCAGGAGTTCCATGCCGTGTCCCACGTGCGAGAAGGCTTGGGAACTGTGATGCAATGCTTGCCTTGATGGCGCGAAGAACCGGAATTGCAGGGGAAACCTTCTGGATGTAGTCGAAGGTCGCACCGGGCCCGAACGACCTCCAGGTGACCTATACAGGTGAGCACTTCTAGTACGAGCTCTTGTGTTTTGAGTAACAGGCACTAACCTTGATATCCTTGATGTTATGCTCCTGCGCGAGGTCCACAGGATGAAAGCCATCACGTTTGCCTGTCAAATTGACCAACCAACAGTGCCTGCGAACATATGAACTGCAAGCATAAGAGCCGATGAGTGAGTCTCCCGGTCGGCCTTGTGAGCTTTCAAAGACTTACCGTAGCTCCTCAGGCCATTCGTTACGCAGCTTGTATATCAGCTCCAGTATCTCAATTGCATACTTGTGATTCCCGCCGCCCGCAAATCTCCACAACATGGTCGGAAGGAGGTCCTCCATGCGGCCGACATCTCCTACTTTGATGGCCTCGCGCAGTTCCAAATATGTGTTACATTCCGTGCCAACCAGGCCCGGAGTTCCGGAACTCCGCCGGAACTCCGCCCGGACTTCCGTTCGTCCTGTAACACCTAGACCGCTCCAGCCCGTTCTACCCAGTACGAGTCTCGGCCCTTCTAGTTCCCTCCAGTCCTTTCCGATCATACTTACTCATACTCCGGTCGGAGTTCCGCTCGGACCGCGATCCGCTCCGGAGCTCCACTAGCTTCCGCGCGGATGTGCGGATGCGCGTCACCACGCGTCATCGTACGTCACTCCCGGTCGGATGCTCCACTCCGCGGAGTCCGACCGGAAGTCCGACCTCTGGACTCCGACCCCTAACTCCTATCTACGATTAGATTATAAGCCTCGAGTTTGCTAGCGTATCCCTCAGTTCGAATATCTCGTTTACTCGCCTGCTCTCCTGCTTGTAACTCCTACTCCAAATCCAACTCCTTCTCCGTACCTCCGCCGGACTTCCGTCTGGACTCCGACCTCCGACCTCTGTCTGACCTCCGTCTGTCTTCGTCTCTCCTCCTTCGACTTCTTCCCTTCGACTCTTCTCCGCTCCGGAGTTCCGCCAACTCTGTCCCAAATCCGAAGACCCGGCAGATCGCTCAGGGCGTTGCTAATAGCTTCGCCAAGTCTTCGCCTTCTGGTGCGCCCGGACTCCGCTTCAGTTCCTTCCGGACTTCCCTCCGGAATTCCGCTTTTCCGCATCTCCGCTTTTCCGGTCTTCCGCGCACGATCCTAACAATATGGCAAGATGTCGATACTAAACATGCACATTTGCTCTTTAACCTCATCACGTTCTTCTGCAGGGCAATGTTGCATCTTTGTGAGGGCTACACGTGAGGCATGTTTATCATACAGCTTGTCGAGGATGGTGACGAGCTCCTCGGGGGTTTTTGATAGGAGTTCAGAGTGGTGATTAACGCCCCCTGCCTCCGCCCACAATGCGAGAAAATTGGCCTCACCGACGTGCCACAGCGCCTCATCAAGGTGGTGCCAGAAAATTCCCTTCGTCTCCTGCTTCATCAGCCCTTTGCGACCCAGTGTTTCGAATGCTTTGCGAAGTCCAACGCCGGCCGACATCCCGAGATACTGTGCATGAAGCGAATTTGCGAACGCCATCTCTGCATGGAACCATCCGAAGACTGGTTGGACCCACTCCATTCGGGCGAATGAGTTCGGGTCGTCATGCCGAATTTGGCTCAGTCCACGGATACGGTCTACCGTCAGCTGATCCCCTGACCACGGAACAAATCTCTCCTCTCCAGTGCGCCGCTTCTCTTCTTCAGACCCCCATCCCATCTGTCCTGGCCAGATCTCATTCATGAGCTGATCTGTACCATCATAGCTGCTCTCATCGACCTCCACAGTCTCGAGGATGTGTTGCTTGACCACGTGTTGCGGACCGCACGGAAGCTGGTCAGTTGGAGGTGGCGGAGCAAGGAGCGGGTTGTCACAGTACTTATAGTCCACGAAATTAGGGCTCTCCAAGAGAAATCGAAGGATGCGGTGGCGGAACTGCGCCTGCAAGCGTGCGCTGGCATTCTGTTCACCCGTGTAGATATTGTTGAGTGTGAAGGGCTCGCCGCTTTCTGCCGCGCAGCGTGATTCTTTGACCTTTGCGGAGATGTTGGGTGGCAGGAAAGCTTCCTGGGGTAGAATCCAGATCGTCGCAGCGGAAGCATTGATGAAGTGGTTCATATTGTGGATGCGCTGTGAAAAAACCCGCTTTGGGAGGTTGAGATTGTCATGTGAACCAAGTAGCACGTGCTCGCGCTCTTTGATCTCCTCACGCATAGTCATTTTTGCGCTCTTCGCCATAGTCTTGAACGCATTTGCACCCCATTTGTGACTCATAGTGAGCCCAAGGGCATGAAGCGCGTCAAACGCGCGAGCTGGGAGGCCGCATGCCTTGAGATAAACAGACCAGAGCATTGCGAGACGGGAGGAGGTGTGAGAGCGTGAGTATGCAAGCATGCTGATGACTATAAGGATAACCTGAAGTGTGTGCATTTCAGTTACTGCACGCACTACGACGGGCGCGTCCCTTACATGAAATGGATTTTTTTGAGTATTTTTCTGCCGTTGTCGCGGACTCCATGCAAGCTCTTGAAGAAGGAGCCAAAGCGAAGGTGCATGCTCTCTCTGGATACGTGTTCCAACTTCTCGAAGGTCGACCCCAGTAAGGCTAGAAATAGAAAGAGGGTCTTCGTGGGGGCCATGACGAAATTCCTGCCGTGCGGTAGTCTCGAGTTCACCCACGACCGTCTCTCCAACCCGTTTGGTAAAATATTCTCTCAAGGGCTGACCACCACCCGCCGACCCCGTCAGTGGATGCCACCAGCGGTCAAGCACCTGGAGCAACACAGGGCTTTTCATGAAGACGGTGCGTTCGTGCGCGATCTTGCGGTTACTGACACAACCTGCATCACCCCAGAATAGCGCTTCGAGAAAAAGCTCCAAGTTGAGCCCTTGCACGTTCAAAAAGTCTAGTACAGCTTCAACACAGCTTGCGATATTTGGGCCGTTATGGGGGAGAGCGGCGCACAGCGCAGAAGTGTACCCGCTAAGAAAAGGTGAAGAAGATGAGGCGCCAAGTGGTGTGATAAACGGGAGCGGCTCAGGGTCGCGCGCGGGGTTGCCATATTCGAGGTCGTCATCCAAAGTGTCGTCCTGGTCGCCAAAGGCGTCCCAGTACTGACGGTCTTCTTCCGAATCCGAGGCGTCCATGCTGTGGTAAGTCTTCTGGCTAGACGAACGGAGCAAAATCCTTGCCAAATCCGGCAAGGAGACATGCCTGTATTTTTCTGACTACACAGATATGACACTGCACGTTACTCTGAGTAACTACCGACAAGGCCGGGTGACCCGACGTGACCCCGATGTAACAGATGCCCTACGCGCCCACCAAATGCACCAGACGTTCTACAGGTCTCTCTGTCCGGCGCCTACCATTCCCCGTGAGAATTTTCAAAATCTGTTAGCGCGCGTCCCTCCCCAAGCATGCAGTGGTAGGCGCGCGGACAGAGAGCTCCTGGAGAACGTCTGGAACCGAGACTAGTATAACAGTATAAATCAGCCCTAGCGTGCCTTCACACTAATGACTCGGGTGCAACTACATATTGGAATCAACACATTCCTGGAGATGGGTACATGCGTTCAGGGACCATGGAATCCGGCGACAGCAGATGTGCTAGATCATATGTTTGTCATGTTCATTTCATAGTCGGATAATGATTCCTGAGTATGGCTGATATTGGCCATCACATTTGTGGGGGAGACTAAGTATCTTGTGGCTCGGATAAGTGTGTGTGAGAGCCTGAGTACTTGCGGGGCAGAAAGGAACGACTGTCTTCCGCTGAACGAGAGCGCTGGCTTGCGAGCCTACTTGCGGGGTTGACTCTCACGGTGAAGCACTTACCACGACGACAACACATGGCGGGGAGTTTAAAAGGCTGCTATCTTCGCGAGAAATTCCCCCTTTCCTCTATGCCCTATCGACCCTATTCTCGCGTGATCCTTTGGATCATCTGGGGGCAGCAGGGGTGGCACCCTGCAACAACGCGACAACCTGAGACACTCGTTAGCCACGTTAAGCGTGACTCTCGAGTACATGCTACTTGCCCCGATGTCGAGTTCGCCTCGGCATAATCGGGGCTTAAGCACAGGTGCACGGATCTCGTATATGCGGGATTTTCGCATGCACCCATGTGGTGGTATGTTGGCGACGTCCTCCTCACGGAGTCCGTGTCAGCCGATGCACTAGCCGTGACCCTGGCCGGCGGCTGACTGTTGGCCTGCTGGGCGATCGACACTGTGGCGCGCCCCACAGTCCCGTCTCTTGTTGCATAGCGATTGGGCACGAGGGGCAACGAACCAACTGGGTTCACGGCACACGCCCTTTAATGTGGTTAGTGATTGCCTACAATTTTTGGAAATCCACTATTTCGACAGTTTTCGAGCAGTGTATATGATTGTCAGCAGTGGTAGTGTGCTTCTTTGTTGACGAGGTGTGCAATCACATAGTATCAGCCATGTCCAACCAGAGCCGGCACTGTACATAAGCTAACTCCATTGTATACCCGGTGACGTTGACACGCGTTAGGTACGTTACCATTGGACAAGCTCTCCATTCCACCGTATAAAGTGTCCGCTGTCTGCCGGAGTAAGGGAGGTAATCACTCTCAGTATCCCAGGAAGGGTGTCGGCAATCTCATACTCGGCAGCCTCGCTGCCCAAATCTAGTTTGGTCATGCGTCAGAATAAGGCGGGCCATCGCATTTCGATGTATCCGGCACACACCGGTTTTGACCCATCCAGGACATACGGATACCACAATGAGACTAGGACGCTCGATCTTCTGTTTGGCCGTCTGCACAATTATTGGTGAGGTCAACCATCGCTGGTAACAGGGGCCGCGGTAGGGGACACCAGGGCATGACTACTCACGAGCATGTTGAGCGCCGCCTTGCTGATTGCATACGTGCACATTGCCGGGCCGGCGTAACCAACATTCGCGAAGCTTCCTACCGTGCTACTGATGTTCACGATGGTTTTTTTCTTGCTCCTCTCGAGGAAGGGCAGATACGCTTGGGCGACGATCGCAGGCCCAGCCGCATTCGTCCGCAGAGTCTGCATGAGAACCTCGGGATCAAAGGTGAAAGGCGTATCGGCGGGAGCCGGCATCTGCGTATATGGGATATAATCAGACTTTGAGGTCCCTGCGGTACACTCGGATAACTCGCAATAGAATGTGGCACTACGTACGATTCCCGCGTTGTTGATGAGATAATCGAGCCCTGCCTCTCCGAGGATGGACGCGAGGTCTATCGCACTTGCGCGAACACCGTCGAAGTTCGACACGTCAAGCTGCAACACGCGCAGGGTACCCTTTGCGTTGGGTTTCAGGGCGTCTACCGTGCTTGCTTTGCTGGGGTCGCGAACAGCGGCGATAACAAAATTCGTTTCGACTTCTAGTAGCTGCCGGACGAGCGCGAGACCTATTCCGCGTGATGCACTAAGGGTGTATGCATGTATTAGGGAGTAGAAAGAAATGATGCGGCTCCGTGCTCACCCTGTAACAAGCCAGGTAGTGGTAGAGTTGGCGATAGACTCGGACATCTGAGGGAATCGTTCTACGTTGCGGACGATGGTAGGCTGGGGTCATGATGCTCCGCATCGAAACGCCTTTTCAATGCCTCGCATTTGGTATCGCATGCGCTGATCCCCCCGCTAGTTGGTAATGGAGGTCAAAATCAGTCAGCGATATGGTCGGTGCCGCTCGGAAACGACTGTAGATACAGCGTGGGCGTGAATATGATCATATGAGGTCAAGCTGTTAGTCGAATGAAATTTCTTGCTGGGCTGACCTGATAGCGCAGCCGTAGTCACGAACTTAAGCGGCGCAGAACATTGTAATCGATGTATGAGTCGCATCCGTATGATGGTAGTTGGTGATTGTTCAAGGGTTCGAGGACGGGATGCCAGACTTGAGGGCGGGCCCAAGCTTTCTCGAGTGGTCTGGCATGTTACGGCGGTGTCGATGCATAGCACAAGTTACCTATGTGTGCTGAAAATTGTTCGTCACTTGAAGGGCATTTCGAAATGTCTCTGCTCGAGCTCTGGATGGGCACCTGAAGCGACGCGGCCCCGGTTGGGTTCGAGTCTGCTAGAATCTGTTGGAGTCTGAGCTCCATGACCGTGGGAACACCGTCAATCATTGTTTGGCGGCAGCGCCGGTTCGCACGCGTTCGTCGACCTCGCCGCCACCAACACCCCCCTACCTCTCCCTACCTCCGAATCCGAAGCTTGAGCCCATTACCCAGTTGAGCCTGAACACCGACCAAGCGTGGTTGAATCGATCGAAGATATAAGTTATTGATGTGAATGGTGATGATGGCATACATGCTATTTCTTCGTTAGCCTGGCCATGGCCAGGAGACTCGAAGTTCCAACTAAGAACTTGAATGCGACTGAGGTGCGTTACTCTTGCTCTCTCTTCTGTAGATGTATCTCATTCCTTAATCAGCCTAATATCAAGAGATGCGCCATGCACATGCGTATGCTGCAAGTATCAAGCAAGGAGCCTCTCGAAGTGCTCCTTCCTTGGCACTGTACAATGCGGGCAAGCACGATTACCGCTGTGACTGGTTGTAACGTGTCGAGAATGCACGCGCGTCGAGTCGTTTTACGCATTGGAGGAGGTCCCGGAAATGTAAGAGTTATGTCATATATACTCGGTACTGTTCCAACCTCTTGGGTCAGTCGTGCAGCAATGCGCCTCATATGAAGGCAAAGGGGACGATCACACTAAATTCCGAATAATGTCAAACCCTGGTTTCCATCAAGACTATATACAGTTATGTGCGTGAGCATCTTTCCACTTTCCGCCGTCTCTGTTGCTTCCATCCGGAGGCCGAACTCATCAACCCACGCACATAGTGGAAATTGCTGCGGAGGCTTCAATCTCGAATCTACGAGACTCTTCTGTCATTTTCCTCGTGTCATAGTGGCAGAAACAACGCATCCTGCGATGAAAATGTCTTTCGGTAGTTTTGGAAGCCTATGCAAAGCCGTTTTTGGTCCGTGTTGTGCACGTTATGACGTCGTGCCTGACATTCAGTCGCCAAGGCGCTGTGAGCTTTCCTAAATTACAAGTCAGGAATAGTCGTACTCACACAACCTTTTTGAGTTTTCCACACGTTCAAGTTTAGACATATGTCTATAACCGAATGTGGGAGTAGGGATGGCGTGCGCCGCCCCGTAACTGGACTACTCACCGCCAGTCGATCCACATTTCGCCCACGGCTATCTTCAACGCGTTTGACGGCCTCCACGCCTCGAGGTTGGTGGGAGCGTGCAGTACCGGGTAAAGGCGGTAAGATATGCGCAACGGGCCCTGCGGCGAGCGCCTTGGATGCGTAATCGTCGGTCGCAGGAGCTCCACCTTTTCGAAGCACCCAGTAACGCGTCCGGCGTGCTATCTTCGAAACGCTGTCCTTCGAAGCGGGCTGCGCTCTGGCCGTTATCGTAACGGGCTGCGCGTAGCGCAATCGCGCCCTTCGGTTCCGCATGGGTCCACAACGCTAATCGAGCGCACTAGATTTCAATGTGCGAACAGGGGAGAAACAAGCGTTATATAGCCTTCGCACGGGAGGCGATGCCCCATATGAAATAGAGGAGGTACGGCTTAATTGCAGTATTAACCGTCCTCGATCGACCTCATGACGCCCCCCTCCGCCCCCTTCCGCTCGCGTACCCATGTTGCTGTGAAAATCCTCGCCCCCACCGCCAGGCTACAGCGTCCGCACGGCTGCGTCCTGCCATTCTGTCGGCCGCGGATCCAGGCTCACTTCACAGCGGACAGGAGGCGGTGTCGCGCAGGGTGGGAAGGACGCTCGGTGCTGCCCACGGAGATGAGTGCATACTGCCCCCGCTGATCATTTCAATTGAGCGAGGTTTACAGTGCCCACGATGGGCAGCCGCCGCGGGATGCATACGAGGGTGCTCTTGACGAAGAGGGTCGGGCAGAGGCCACGAACAGCCAGCGATTGGTTGCAGGAATGAGGGTGCACTACACGCCGACGCTTCGGACGCGTGCGCGCACCCGATGGGGAGTGCGGCGGCGCAGACGGCAGCAAGAATAGTGGAATGCCTCGACTGCGATTGGCCTGGTGAGTCGGTGTGTGCCTCGTACCGTGCTGCTGCTCGCCTTGACTTTCGCTCGCCTTCGAAGGTAGCACAACGGGTTTCGCAAACGGCAGTAATTTTTGCGCGACACCAAGGGGTATATAAGTTGGGCCACGGCTACCCGAGCCGTCAGAGCACTCGGTTCTCTCTTCTCTCTTCGGCTCAACTTCTCTTCTCTTCCTTCAGACCGGCTAGTCCGTTATGGCCTTCAAATCTCTCCTCACCATCGTCTCGCTGGCTGCGGCCCTCACGGGCACTAATGGTACGCCTTGCGCATGCGCATGCCTCGCTTTTTGCTGGCGTGAACTAATCCATTTTCGTCCGCTAATAGCCGCGCTGACGCGTCGCGTCGCCTGCCCCGACGGCAAGAACACCGCAACAAACGCGGCGTGCTGTCAGCTCTTCGCCGTCCGGGACGACCTCCAGGAGAACTTGTTCCATGGCGGACAGTGCACCGCCGAGGCACACGAGTCTCTCCGTCTCACCTTCCACGATGCTATCGCGTTCTCTCCCGCGCTGACGGCGCAGGGCAAGTTCGGGTAAGACGAATGGGTCGCTTAGTTTTTTTCCACCAGAGTCACTGAAAATATATTCTCTTTTAGCGGTGGTGGTGCTGACGGTTCGATCGCAATCTTCCCAGAGATTGAGACAAACTTCCACCCCAACATCGGTCTCGACGAGATCGTGCAGCTCCAGAAGCCGTTCATCGCGCGCCACAACCTTTCCGTGGCTGACTTGTAAGTGCTTATTGGATGGCGTTCGCTTAGAAGCGCCCCTCACGCTTTGCGCACTATAGCATCCAGTTTGCGGGCGCAATCGGCGTCTCGAACTGCCCTGGTGCTCCTCAGCTCGCGGCGTTCGTCGGCCGCAAGGACGGTACCCAGGCTGCCCCAGACGGTCTTGTCCCCGAGCCATTCCACACCCCGGACCAAATCTTCGACCGTCTTGCAGACGCGTCCTCCGGCGAGTTCGACCCCATCCTGACTGTCTGGCTCCTGACGGCGCACACCGTTGCCGCGGCCAACGACGTCGACCCCAACCTCTCCGGCCTGCCGTTCGACTCAACTCCCGGCCTCTGGGACACGCAGTTCTTCGTCGAGACTCAGCTTCGTGGCACGGCGTTCCCCGGCACGGGCGGAAACCAGGGTGAGGTCGAGTCCCCGCTCAAGGGCGAGCTCCGTCTCCAGTCAGACCACACGATCGCGCGTGACCCGCGCACGGCGTGCGAGTGGCAGTCGTTTGTCGACAACCAGCCAAAGGCGCAGGCGATGTTCCAGTTCGTGTTCCACGACCTCGGTCTCCTCGGCCAGGACATCAACCAGCTCGTCGACTGCACGGAGGTCGTCCCCAACCCGCCCGCGCCCCAGGGTGTGACCCACTTCCCCGCAGGGATCACCCTCGACGACGTCGAGCAGGCGGTGAGTTCATTGCGCGCTTTCTGGTGATGCCGTGAGCGCACGATACTGAACAATCCTTTCCTCAGTGCGCTGAGACTCCCTTCCCCACCCTCCCGACCGACCCCGGCCCGGCCACCGCAGTCGCCCCGGTGTAAGCACCTTTCCTTTCTTTGGGATATTTCACTGGCTCACGAAGCACGTTTCCAGCCCGAAGCCCCCTCTCCCGCAGTGAGACGTCGAGCCGCTGTGATTTAGAGTTTCGGTTATAGCTCGTCCTGGCAGACGGCACGATTGTATTATGTGCCTTAGTATTTCGAGTCGCGCATTGTGTTAAAGCGGAGGAGCAGCCCCGCTGGTGGTCTTTCCGTGTATTAAGAGGAGAGTTGATGTACCAATATATGTATTTTTGTCCCTACAGCTAACTTGTCAGAGCGTGTAGACCACATGCGCGTAAGTACGTCCGTCTGAGAGGAGTCTTTGGTTTAGCGCCAGTACTGCAGCTCCATCTCGGCATCTCTGCGAACGGACTGCTACTCCCTTATCCCTCCGATAGCCCTGAAGTTCAGTTCGGCATCGATCGAGGGGTTATCCGTTTCAAAGGAGGCGCGGCGCCGCTCATGGACAGACTCGGCACTAAGCTTCGCTTCCTACCCACCGGTACACCTGCCTAATTTGGCATCACCACGTCGCCTCAAGTCCGAGCGTGTGCGTCTCGCTGCGGCTCTGCCAGCTATTTGACACCTCCCTCACCGAAAAGGTTCCCACACGAAGGATAGGTTTGCTTTTTTCATGTGATTCTACCGGTTCAGGTATCTCTGACTGAACTAGGTGCCTATTCCAAACGGAAATCTCGAAACGCTCAGCTCTGAGCTGTATGAAAGGGAGTGCTTGTTTGAGGGTACGTCGTTATTTGCATTCCCTCAATACGATATCGAAACCAACACAATCCCAACTGCTATCAATATAACCAACTCTATAGGCCACCGACTTCAGGTTAACTACAGTGACGAAGGCGGAGACCTTCAAAGCGACACCTCTGACGACTGTCAAATTGATATCGACAGAGGGTGTACGCGATAAGCCTTCAAGCCAGGCGAGGCACGACTTGTACGCAAGCGGTCGCACTGTCACACTTGCAAAGATCCGTCAAGACTTTGACGAAGAAATGCACTGGTTTCAAGTTCCGCTGGACACGTTCTTTGACCGATGTGCACCCGGAGAAGATCCTCCGCACTATCATCCGTACCCTACCGCCCATATTTGGCCCAAGTCGAAGAAAGGCATGTTCAAGCCTCTGGTGCGTGGTCTCGAGATCGTTTTATTCCTATTGCTCAACAACGTCCTTACACTTTCCGACTTTCAGTGCACTTACATCAACGATATCCTAAAGGGATTTGACTGTCAGGACCTCGTCGCTCTATCCGGTGAAAGCCATGCGGACGATCTTGCGCAAGGATCATCTCAAGAGCGTGATTTTGACCTGCTCCGGCCGGACATCGCGTTATATCCAAACTGGACCGACGCCCAGAAGGCCTACCAGATTCGTTCTGGTACTGAGAATTCCCCGCGCGCCGCCGCTGAGGATGATAAGTCATTGATCCGAACTGCTGCATCCCCAGAAAATCGACAGCAGAGCCCGGATGGCCGTCCAGACAGCTCTACCGATTCCAGCCGTGTGGGGGGCGCTTCGACAACTACCAAACCTCGCTCCCTTGATGCTCAGGTGGCATGGGCTTCGGCGGAACTGCTCATCGAAGTGAAGAAGAATTCGGGCCGAGCACCGTTCGATGTCGTCCAGAAGAGCGCCAAACCGCAACAGCATCCTTTCAGCAATGCACGCCGCAGCTGCGAGCTAAGAGAGCAGATGGCGCAGCATGGACGGAACATTTTTCACCGCCAGCATCGTCAGCACCTCTTCATGCTCAGTGTGGTGGGACACATTGCGCATATCCTACGTCTAGATGCTGTTGGCGCCATTGTGTCCGAGCCCTTCGACTACCTGACCCAGCCGGCCGCCCTCGGCAAGTTCCTTTACCGCTTCATCAACATGACGCCCGAGCAGCGAGGCCACAATCCGACTGCTGGTAGAGCGACTCCGGAAGAAGACACGCTCTTCCGGTCTCTATGGACTCGTTTTCCCGATGTTCCCTCCAACTCAGCGATCGAGAAGGGCCTCAAGAAGGCTGCGACGAATGGCTGGCCTATCTATGCACTGGATATCTATGCGCCCTGGTCGGATCCGGACGGCCGTCTAGATACTCGGGTGATGAAGACGTATGAGAGTCATCGCTGCCTCGTCGGCCGGCCTCATTCGATGGATGGCTCAATGGGAGGGAAGATGACGCGGGGGTTCATCGCATGGGATACTGTAGAACAGAAAGCGGTTTACGTGAAGGACAGCTGGCGCCCCGTTTCGCCCCGGATCCCGAGTGAGCTGGAGAACTATCAGAGGCTTCTCGAGAGGGTACTAGTAGCACCGCACAAGTCTGCAAATTTCCTGACTCTACGCGCCGGTGGCGATGTGGTGTGGTCCACGGACCTACGAAATGGACGCCGCATTGAAAGGTCCGACTCAGGCAGTAGTCTACAGGCAGTCACGACGTTGACGCAAGAGCTGGCTCCCGCTGGACAAGGTCGCCCATTTGCCCGGCATAATTGTCGACTTGTTTTCAAAGAGATTTGTCGTCCCTTGGAGGAGTTCAGCACGGCGACGCAGCTCGTCGAATTACTGTACGGTGCGCTAGTGGGTGAGTTATTGATGTCTCGCGTGTGCGACTGCGATGCTGACATCATCCCTTTACTACTAGCCCATGGATATGCATGGATTAGCGCTGATCTTCTGCACTGCGATGTCAGCGCGGGGAACATCCTCATCTATGATCAGCCCGAAGGTGGCTCTCGTCCTCTGCTTGCGGACTGGGATCTTGCGAAGACCAAAGAGAGACTGCTCGAACAGAAGCGAACTCAGAACTCCCGTTCGGTGAGTTATTGGCCTTCGAGTAGTAGTAGTCAGAGCCGTACAATCTCAGGCATAGTATCCAGTGGCTAATGCCACGTCTCGTAGGGCACGTGGCCGTTCATGTCGGCTGTCTCGCAGTGTTACCCGCGGAAGCCATACCAGCTTTCAGATGACCTTGAATCGTTTTTGAACGTTTTGAGTTGGTGCACATTGAGGTATCTAAAGCATGGCTTCAGCGGGATGGAAAACGCGGAGGGCCTGGCGTCCATATTCTTCGATCTCTTTGACAAAGAATTCCAGCCAGGGCCGAGCCCCCATCTATGGCGTGCTCATACCAGGTTCAAAGGCATCATGCAGGGCTTGTCCCCCGTGCCTAGTCCTCTTGGAACCCAGGATAACGCGTTCGCTACACTCTTACAAACTTTGACGGACCTATGCAGGCAACACTACCAATCCAAGGAGATCCGACAGTATCTAGTAGGAGCAGCTCCACCGACTCCGCCGATCAGACTCGGCCGTATATTCAGCGAAACGTCGGTCGACGACCTAGCGGATGCCTTCGGCCTCCCACCGAGTCCTTCGGAACACACACGGTCAAGCCGCGTACCGTCTCCTCCCGTGGAGGTCGAGTCACCCTTGAAGGACCACACCACGGTCATGTGGGCCTTTAGGGTGGCGCTGCGCTCGAAGGATTGGCCGGGCTCACATGAGGACCTAAAGCGAGTGGCGGACCAGCTGTCTCGAGCCTCAACCTTTTTTGTGGTCCGAGCCATATCAAGTGACCACGACAGCTCAATACCGACATCAGAGTCCGTCGAAGAGCTCGGGCAAGTGGCGGAGGTCGACATCCCCAAGCCGCAAGCCTCGCAGCGCTCCAGGACTGACTCCGCTGGAAGACTGCAAAGACTGCACTGACGATGATGCCATTGGAGGCGTTGACGTGCGGACCTCTTCTCAGGAGCGTGTCCGTAACTCCAAATCGTGCTTGGAGGGTGATTTACTAGGGGGCTGGACAACTACAACGGCTACTGACCGCCCTTGTAGCACGCCAGACTCTCACCTGGGAACTTCTGGGCTTCCGCCTTTACTGAGACCGCCAGAACACCGTAAGGCCCAAGGAGAGCACAAGGCTTTGGTTGGAACCACGAAACTTCTCCGAAACCAACTTGAAGCATTCATCTTGCCCAGTACGACAGATTTGATGAGATACTAGTGTCCCCAGCCTTGTGGATCATGATGCTATTGTATAATGAGAAGAATCGGAGGACACCCCACCGTCTGTGGCAGCGGCTGTGATGGTTGGCACTAGATTCATATTAACGCGTTACTAATAACCGGTATCGGCCGGCTGGCCTAATGGTTAAGGCGTCAGTTTCCGGTACGGGATTAGCTGAAGATTCTGGGTTCGACTCCCAGGTTGGTCGCTTTTTGCGCCTACGATAGCGGAAATCGCTGCACACTTTAGGAGTCCATATGGGACCAGTCTTATGTGCCTCAACCCCACACGGGCAACCTACTTTTTGTGCTCTTGTCGACGTTAACTGTGAACAAAATTAGGCGTTTACTCAAGTCCCCGAGCCGCTGAAGGTCGCCGCGTCCCACGCGCGTTGCCTGGGGTACGAATAGAGACTCATCCCGCAATCGTGTGTCATTGTAAACATGAAGCAAGGGGCCCCGCAACGCGAGACACCCGTGCCCGAGTGTAACGGTGATTACAGCACCGGGGCGTCGAGTGTACGTGCCGCGGGGGGGATCGGCAGACCCGCCGAGGCGTCGCGCAGGTACGCGACTTCTTGGGCGGCGCCGGCGAGTATCTTGGCCCATTCGAAACGGCGGCACTGAGCGCGCATGCAGATGTCACTGCGGTGCTTCGAGTTGTGCCGTCCCGGGGTGGTCGTCGGCACGGCCAGGTCGGGCGCAGCCGCAGCCGGGGAATGGCGGCAGAACGCGACTAGCACGGGTGCTGGATTGGACGCTCGGTGATCGGGGGTTGCGGATTCATCTTCGTTTAGGAGACGTTCATGTAGAGACGTCGGGTGGACCATGGACCATCGTGTCACCAACGAGCATGGACGGGCGCGCCTCGAGGCTACGATAGCTCTATAGAGTGCATCGCCACGAGTACAGGGCCAGAGAGGAACTATGACATCCAGAGGCGCAGAGTGTCAAAGAAACCAGCGGGCGCGGGAAGAGCGTGATCAATAAGAGGCTGCGAATGTCAGAGAGAGCGCCGGATTCAGCGACGGAAACGGAAGCGGTGCACACAGCCCGAGCGGAGGCGCCTGGAAGGACACCGTCTTGGACGAGCGACTGGGAGCGACTGGCCAATGCCTGATCCGAGGCATGCAGTGTGGGCGTGGTGAAATGGAAGACGTTGTAATATATAAGGCCGACGACGGCTGTCGCGGCGAGCACACACGACTTGTGGTCTCCAGCGTTCCATTACATACACACCGCCGCGGCACCGCGTCTTGGTCCAGGGCTCGCTCTTCTTCCTCTTCCGCCACCACCACGCAGCATGGGCGCGCAGGTCAGCAAACACCGGCACTCCCGCAGCAGAGAAGGGCGGACGACACATCAGGGCAGCAACGACAGCGTGCTGCAGGCGCAGGCCGAGCGGGAGGGGCGGGCGAGAGCGGGGGGCAGCCTGAGGGAGTCGACGGCGGGGACATGGGCGTCCTCCGCACAGACAGCGGGCAGCCCGGCCGCGCCGCCGCCGTCTTCGCGGCCTCCACACGGCGGCGCCGGCGGGGACGGGGCAGAAGACAAGGGCAGGGACGCCGGGGATGGGCCGGACGGACGGCGAGCGGCCGATCATCAGGCGGACGAGAAGGTGCGTATTTGATCTGGCTGTATGTCTATATCCAGCCATAACACTCTCCTCGTCTTCTCCTTGCCGCCTCAAACTCTCCTTCCGACCACCACCACTCCCTCCTCCCCCGCCACGTCGTGCACGCCAGCATCTTCCAGCACCGTCCTCCATCATGCCCTCTCCCGCAACCGTTCCCTGTCAGGTCAGACCCTCCCCGCTCCTCGTGCATCCCGTGGCTGATAGAGTAGGCGGCTTCTCTAGTATCGGACGGGCAAGACGCTCGGCAGCGGCACATATGCCATCGTCAAGGAGGCCGTCCACATCAAGACCGGCGAGTACTTTGCGTGCAAGGTCATCAACAAGAAACTCATGGAGGGCCGGGAGTACATGGTCCGTCCTCCACCCCCGACCCCGCGCGCCCGGCCATGTCTCGCGCAGATCTCCTATCGCTGCCATCGCCCCCGCGCGCCCGGTAGAATCGTGCATTGACTCCTCTGATTCCGTCGTTAGGTGCGCAACGAGATCGCGGTCCTCAAGAAGATCTCCAAGGGCCACAGGAACGTCGTCACGCTACACGACTACTTTGAGGTGTGTTCAGGTGCACACGGCGTTCTTGAGCCGTCTGACCTCGTCTCATAGACCGCACACAACCTGTACCTTGTCTTCGACCTTTGCACAGGCGGCGAGCTCTTCGACCGGATATGTGCCAAGGGCAACTACTACGAAGGGTGTGTAACCCTCCCACCGTTCTCATTCTGGCTCCGGTGTTCGCGTGGAACTGATCCTATCTGCATGTCAGGGATGCTGCGGCACTGGTGCGAACCATCTTTGGCGCAGTCAAGTACATCCACGAGTGCGGCATCGTACACCGAGGTGCGCGCCCCTCTCCCCGGCCGTTCCACCGCCGGCTTTGGGGCATCATGAAGCTTATCTCCTTCTAGATCTCAAGCCGGAGAATCTCCTCTTCCGGACGAAGGCGGAGGATGCGGACATTATGATCGCGGACTTCGGTCTCAGTCGGGTCCTCGATGACGAGAAGTTCCAGATGTTGACGGAGATCTGTGGTACACCTGGTGTAAGCATTTGCTTGTGGCGTGAATAGCTCCGTCTTTGACACTTTTTATAGTATATGGCGCCGGAGATCTTTAAGAAAAGTAAGGCGACCTTAATTATCTAACATAAATAGGACCTAACGCGCTCCTAGCCGGACATGGGAAGCCCGTAGACGTGTGGGCTATGGGCGTTATTACCTACTTCTTGCTCTGTGGTAAGCACATCTTCCCTTCTCACGCATTAACTCCACTCAACCGCCTTCAGGGTACACGCCGTTTGACCGCGATACACAACAACAAGAAATGGAAGCCATCTGCGCGGGTGACTACCATTTCGAGCCTGGTACGCACCTCCCATCCCTGTTAGTTCACTCACCTCATCTCATCTTCGTCCACAGCAGAGTACTGGGCGAACGTGTCAGAAACAGCGCGCGATTTCGTGTCGACGTGTCTGACGATTGACCCAACATCGCGACCGACGGCCGCCGAGGCGCTCCAGCACAAATGGCTCTCCTCCGACCAGCCGCACTTTGTGCCCGATCCCGAGAGCCCGAGCGGCGGCCCGACGAACCTCCTGCCGCACATCCAGAAAGCGTTCGACGCGAAGAAGACTTGTACGTCTCTCTGCCCTCGGCTCACGTTGAGCAGCGCTCTAGAAGTACAGAGAAGGCTGATGCGTACGTGTGCATGTAGTCCGGAAGGCGGTGTTCTCGATGATTGCGACAAAGCGCATGTCGTCCCTTGCGGGCCTCTCGCCCACCGCGCAGTCGTTCGGGCAGAACATCGCGCAGCTCAAGGAGGAGTCCGAGAAGGAGCACGTCGACGAGGTACGCCCTCCCTCCCTTCTACCTGCCTTGGCCTGCGGCCGTCGAGCTCGCCAGTCGTTCTCAGAACGCACGCTAACGCGCGACGACAGGATCGCTCGGTGATGCACTACGACGCGCACGGCGAGAGCAGCGACTCGCGCGAGGACCTCAAGAAGCACGACGACGTCGCCAAGTCCGAGTCGGAGGGCCACACGCCGCTCGTCAAGCAGATGGCCAAGGTCTCCATATAGGCGCGCGCGTGCGCTTGCCCCGTGTCACGCCGTTCAATCGTCTCCCAGTCTACAGGCTGAGGGAGGCTGATTCGAGCGGTGCCGATACTGGCGGCGGCAGCTGAGGCGTGGCTTGATCGCGTGCCCGGGTATGGTATATAGTGCTCACCGGGCGTGCACGGCGGGGAATATCCAGAGACAGGGTTTACATGGGAGACGATGACTGGGACGGGTAACGGAAGAAGTTCGGGCGGCCACACGGCTGGCGCTAGCTCTCGATGCTGTATATTTTTTTTACATCCTATTGCCGCGCCGCGTCGCGGGTGTATATGTATCTGCTCTCTGCTGTAGAGCAAAACCACGCGCCACGCGACCTCCGATACATCATAAACGTTTTAATACATTCAGTGAGCTCCTGAAAACGTGGTAAACTAGCAGGTACCTGCGTCGCCAGGATCAACATTCCGGGGCCGCTGGGTTACGCACGGCCCAAGGGGTGCTGAGGCTGCTCGTCACGGATATGGATGGGCTCCGGAAGCAACGTCCCAGCGACCCCTTCGACGGCACGCTTTAAATCTTCTCTGCGGTTGAGGTGTAGGGCTCCCCTGCCGACCGTTTAATACCGATAGATGTCGATGAGGGCAGCCCGTGCGGAGCTTGGTCGGCCAACTTAGTGATGGGCGGCCACTGCTCTTGGGGGAGGTTGAGGACAGGCAGGAACTCATCCATGATGAGCGCATGCGAGTCAAGTGGGAGGTTTTCCGCCGTGCTTCCTGCCCAAGGAGCGATGAGATCGGCATATTTAGGCTCCGCCGTGACTGTGAATCTCTGGAGAGGCATATCGGCTTCTCTATAATGACGCTTGAACAACTCGGCAAGCGCGGATCGCAACATCTCGAACGGGTGGTCTTCGGGGAGGCCTCGAACGAACGCCGAGCCGTCTAGAATTTTGTAAAACTTCTCGGTTTCTATAGATCCGAGCGCTTCGCTCACGTCCAAGTAGGCCAGGTCGTAGTGCATGTCCATGAACGCCGCCAGCGATGCCGGCCGATGTGTGAGGTTGTGGGGCAGATACTTGAGCGCGCACCAGTTGAGGACGTGGTATACTGATTCGAGATCGTCGGAGAGAAGGTGAGGCTTGTTGGGGTAATTGAGAAGAGCGCCGGATATGAACTGCCACGTTCCCTATCCCGCCGGCGGTATAGCGTGATCAATGTTCGGAGAGTAGGATAGAAGGACGTATGTCACTCACTGAGCGTGTGAGTAGTGAGGCGACGGGATGTTCGACCTGTTCCTTCGTACTCGCAAGATCCCAGTCAGCGAGGAGGCCGATTGTTTTAGGGCCCGAGGATCCTTCTGCGTCGTAAATGAGGATGTTCCCGGCACTGATATCGCGATGTAGGATGTGGCAATCTTCCCAGGCGCGTTTGTGGGCTTTCCTAGAGTTAGCCAGTCGTACAATGGAGGAAGTAGACGAAGGCTTGCCTCGAAGAGCATCGTAGAGCACGGAGACCAGTTCCCGCGATTCCTTGAAGTCAGTAAGGGGACAGCAGACTTCCTTTAGTACGAGACGGGTATGGACGCGTCCCGGGAGAGCTGGCTCCGTGAAGAATGTGTCAGTCAGCGTCAACTGCCGTTTCCCATCCGGGTTCAAGACCACGTCGCCACCTCCAAGAAGCGTCGGGATAAACATGTCGGAATCCGGACTTCCCCACAACTTGAGGTATGTTTCATACTCGGTGAGGTAGAGTTCTGGGATGTCGGCCCTCCAGTAGTCTTTGATGAACACGACAGTTTGTTGTGTAACGTCCCAAGCAACAAAACCCCGAGTGCCCCTCTCTGACATCGAATGACTTCTGTAAGAGGGTCTACCGACAAGGAACTTGCGGGGTGAGCATGCAATGTCGCCACGGACTGCGGCTGCTCGGTTCTCTGCTGTGATCCAAGGCGCATTGATCGTAAGTTCGTGGATCGGCCAACCCGGAGTAGCTGCCTTCGCCAAGGCTGCATATTTGCCGGCCAGTGCCCTAAACATGGCAGCGTCTGCCTCCGAGGCACGAGTACTAGTCGGATCAAAACCGCGTTCTTCTGGGGTCATCCGCGTGTAGCGATAGAGGAAGAGGCCGAAGATATTCGGACAGGCGACGTAGTCAAATGGCTGGGAGATGGTGGCACCTATGCGATCCAAACGGATGAAGCGAGCGTAGTTGCAGTATACTGAGATGATGACCACAAACGTGCGGTGTTGGCGAGAAAATATCTCATTCCCGTATTCAATGATTCGGCCCCGACTGGATGCGTGCTTAGATCCCTGCGCTAGGGGATGACCATTCGGGTCCTCGGGATCGAACGAAAAAGGCGACATTGAGCTATCGTTCGTGACTTCAATGAAGAACTCGGCCAGTGCCCACTTCGTATGTCCCTTGAAGGGGTCTGCAGAAGTTGTTGATGGACCCGCAGCCGCGTCAGATGTCGTTGCATTGGGGACATTGGCATTGGTGGCTTCAGGCGGAACGACTTCTGGCGCAGGAGCCACTGCCGACTGCGCTTGTCCCTGAGTCTTACCCTTGTGGCGCCAGCGGGTGGGAGGGACTTCGGTCGCTAACTCGGCCACTAGGGTCCTTTCATACACGACTAGGTCAAGTTTGTGCGAGTTTACGTCGCCAGCATCAACTGATCCTTGAGTAATAGTGTCGGGGTGGCTGTCGGTGATTCTTACAATAAAGTCATCCTCACCGCCCACTGCTTTGAATAAGCCTTCGAAGCCCTGAAGCTAAACGGCGATCAGTAAGGCATCACTCTCATTTAAACAAATATTTTCACCAGGCCCATATACATATCTCCTTCTTGTTTCTTCCACTCGACGGAGAGTGGCTGGAATTGCATGTTCGAAGGGAGAGCCCCTCCTGGGACGCACTTCTCCAGCCACTCCTCGACGGGAAGCATGGCCCAGTACATTTCAGCTGATAGTTTTTCACGACGCTGTTCTGCGATAGCTTCGGCGCTCATCCCGGGGCCTTTGACTCTGAACTGCTCGACAGACGATTGTTTGGGTACGACCAGTGAGCGGCTTGCGGGGCGATTACCAGACGGGGCTGCAAAGCTTGGAAGATAGGTGGTGGTACCACTCGAAGATCTAGTCATTGATTTTTTCGAGTGTGAGAGGGTGATTTATCGGAGAGATATATAGTTCTAGGGATATCTCACCGTCTTCGAGCGACTCTTTATATCGTCTGGAGGGCGGTGGAGGTGAAGAAGGAAACCAATTTGGGATTTCTTGGGAGGGCTAGGGCGGTCGCGAAGGTGTATTCGGGTGCAACGTGTATACACTAGAAGAAAGATGCATCCATATGATAAGTGCTGCGTCCAGCACCTATTAACGTCCCACACATACAGACGTGATTCGAATGAGGAAGTTGTTGGTGATGGAGACGCGCGTTTGGCGTTGTTCCTAGGTGCCGAACTCCACGCACATTCACCTATATAGTACTCACAGTGTGTTTCGTTCACTGCCTGTGTGAGTTTTGTCGAAATCGGGTCACTTGCCGTGCCGTGACGTGAGTAAGGGCGAACCTCGAGGTTGCTGGCGCCAGTTCGCACAGTCGTCGTGTAGCCTCAGCGCTGACGAGACTGAGAAATCTCCAAAATAGGTAAGTGTGCAAGTTGACCCACGCGACCCATCTTACAGAGGAAGCAATAAGATCCAATGGAAGCTTGATGTACGGCGGGAACCTCTTTCGGTAGAATAGCCCGTATAACGCGTTTTAAGTTAACGTCATCAATATGAAGATCCGCTCTACACAAAAAACCAATATACAAGTATCTCGTAAACCGAAACTGTCATCCGGACTATCAGCTCAAGGGTTGTAGGTCCTGGAGCGAGAGCTAAACTTGATAAGAGAGATCAACAACACCAACTTCATGCCTTCGCAACGACCGGCTTAACGCTGAATCGGGTCCTCGTCAGAATACGTAAGAAGAATGGATAGACGGAGGCGTACACGGGGGCAACCGAGGTGCGCGGACCGGGGTCAGTCGGCAGAGTCGGGAACGGCGTCTCAGCACACTGAGGGAAATTGACTGGTTCAGTACCAGGCACCCATTAATACGATGAAGCACACTCACCGCCTGCTCAATGTCGTTCATAGTCAGACCAGCCGGGAGATGCGCCTCGCCCTGCGGTGCCGCCGGAACGGGAACAACCTCAGTGCAGTCCACGAGCGAGTTGATGTTCTGCCCGAGGATCGACAAGTCGTGGAACACGAACTGGAACATCGCCTGCGCCTTCTCCTGGTTGTTCACAAACGACTGCCACTCGCACGCCGTCCGCGAGTCCCGCGCGATCGTGTGGTCGCTCTGCAGCCGGATCTCCCCCGCGAGCGGAGACTCCACCTCGCCCTGGTTCCCGCCCGAGCCCGGGAACAGCGTCCCCCGCAGCTGCGTCTCGATGAAGAACTGCGTGTCCCACAGGTTCGGGGTCGAGTCGAACGGGAGCCCGGACTTGGTCGGGTCGACGTCGTTCGCGGCGGCGACGGTGTGGGCGGTGAGGAGCCAGACGGTGAGGATGGGGTCGAACTCGCCCTGGGATGCGTCGGCGAGGCGGTCGAAGATCTGGTCGGGGGTGTGGAAAGGCTCGGGGACGAGGCCGTCTGGGGCGGGCTGGGTGGCGTCCTTGCGGCCGACGAACGCGGCGAGCTGGGGAGCGCCAGCGCAGTTGGACGCGCCGATGGCACCTGCGAAGTGGATGCTGGATGGGCGAATCAGTAAGGATTACGCGTTACACTGGTCGCCGGACGTACAAATCGGCGTGGGAGAGGTTGTGGCGAGCGACGAACGGCTTCTGGAGGGCGACGATCTCGTCGAGGCCGATGTTGGGGTGGAATGCGGTCTCGATGTCGGAGAAGATGGCGATCGAGCCGTCCGCCCCTCCGCCGCTGCAGTATGGCGTGTGTTAGCTGTCTCGTACGACACGGGGCTGGAATTGAGAGACGAACCCGAACTGGCCGTTGGCCTCCATTGCGGGGGAGATCGCGATGGCATCGTGGAAGGTCAGGCGGAGAGACTCGTGCGCCTCGGCGGTGCACTGTCCGCCGTGGAACAAGTTCTCCTGGAGGTCGTCACGGACGGCGAAGAGCTGGCAGCACGCGGCGTTCGTCGCCGTGTTCTTTCCATCGGGACATGCGACGCGGCGGGTGAGCGCGGCTACAAGTCACATTGACTTCTGAGTAAATGGGATAGCTGTTCGCGTTGACGTGCATACCGTTCGCGCCGGTGAGGGCGGCAGCGAGAGATGCGAAAGTGAGGAGAGACTTGAAGGCCATATCGATTTCTAGTTGAGAGATCTGGAGTAGTGGATAAGAGGAGTCGAGTGCTCTGAGGTCGACGGTGGACGGCGTAGGACTTATATACCCCTCCCGTCCCCTATGTTGGTGTTGGGCAAAAACATAAGTTGGACGCCAAGAGCGGCACCACCCAGGCTTGCTCTACTCGCCATCGATGTGACGGTCGACGCATCCACGTACGCGGATCAACCAATCATCATTCAACGATTTTTGCGGTTCACATTGTTGTACATGGCCGTGGTGCGAGCCAGGAGGGCGCGACCACATCCATACACTCGGTGTGTAGTTGAGCATCGCGCCCTGGAAACGATGTTCGTATGCCAAGACGCACTTCAAGCTCGGGTTATCGCAGAAAACATCCACGTGTGTTGCGGTGCCGATGGCGCTGGGGGTTATGGCCGAGAGTTCTGAATGGGTAGGGAGCACCGGAGTCAATACTGTCATGTGCGTGGGGAGGAAGCAGAGCTTACCTCTCACCATGGGCGGCACCGCGCCTCTTTTGCCACGGATGGTACCTCGATCTATGTCAAACTGAACTTCAGGGTGAGCGGCGGGACAAAGAGCAGCGGTCTGTTCGCAGCGATGGAGCTACTTGAGCGAAGTGGCTACGCGCCGGCTGCCGCGACTGTCGCGCTTCGACTCGGACGGTAACATGGTAAACAATCTCATTCTTCTCCAGCCATTGGTATTTTCCATACCTATACAAACGCAATGCAGCACTTCTCAAACACTGGCCTCTTAGCTAATGACCTCGGGTAACGACACGGCGATATACGGCAGATGAACCCGCCCAATTTCACGCCCTGCAGGAAATAGACTAGGGTAGCACGCACTTGAATTGGTTCTGGCAAGCTATGAGTCCTTTAGAGTGTGAGCCTGCTCTGATGAACTCACAAGGTCCAATGATGCTGTGCGGATTGCGCTCCCGTCGATGGGACAGAACAGCTCCTCTGATGATTAGGCGTGGACATCGGTACAATTACCGGTCTTGCAACCGTGAGGAGTTCTCTAGAGGGGTGATGGATAGGTTCGAAGACCCAATCATGGAATGAGGTCTATAATTGAACGTGAGGGAGTTAGCAAGACAGTCGCAGGACGCTGAGAATGAGAGACTTCACAAGGCACCGTGAATACGCTTCCGGCGCGACTGGCCTGGTTCTCATGCCGCTCATGCTGTTGTTAGCGGCGCCGGCATTGCACAAAAAACATGCCTAAGCCGACACTTTACGCCAAAAGCCGCACGTGTACAATCGTAGGTCACCCCGTCGTACATGGGAAAATGTTGAATACAGGCGTCGAGCAAGCCGAACTCGGTTCAAACGAGCCTCGAATAAGTATATAGAGGCACACGATGACGTCACAGAGCTTAGGGCAGGTTAGGGGGAGTAAGTAGGTGGTAAGTGTTTTACTTACAGGTGCTTTAGGGCAGGCATCATTACGGCTTATCGTGGAGTGCTAACGGTTACCTACTTAAGTATGCCTGACAGAACGCGACGGGCATCCCGGTCGGTTGTGCCCCCCAGCGCCCTCCGACGTCTCTGCCATGGGGGCGGGGAGGATACCCCACTCGAATTGCATCCCATACGGATACACAGCGTAGGCCTCAGGTACAGTGCAAAGTTAGCCTTGCACACAGCCCTCCCCCGACAGCCCCCGACTAAGCGCAGCACCCATGCCGAAGGTAAGTGTGTTGCCCTGCATGGCCATGTATCGCATTTCTTACGCGACGTCAACCGCTTTAGTCCACTACGGAACGGCACCCACATATCGCCGACGGAAAGCATAAGTCGTCGTTCCCCATAGCCCATGATTGCCGTCCCACACGCATCGCTCTTTTCGAACAAGCACTTTCTTTGTCATATTTTCGTATGTGCGTTGGGGGAAAGGGGCATGCATTGCACTTGAACTGCCTGTACGAACCCCGTTCAGCGCTGATGCCTCTACCCTTCTTGTGGCGCCCACGCGGCCTTGATCGGAAAAGGTAGTTAATCAAATACCCTCGACCGACAGTGAAACCGCACGCCACGGTACGAATGCGCTATAAATGCCTTCCGTGAGGCCGAACCTCCCAGGCTATTCCTATTCTCACCCCGTTCGACTCCGGATACCTTCAACGGTCTCTACGATGCTTTTACCTATTTCTATCTCCCTCGCCGCTTTGGCGGGCATGGCACTCGGATCGGCTATTACACCCTCCTTCAAGGCTCGTTCCCCTTCGTCGCTACCCGTGACCGTCTCGCGCGGTAACGATTCGGAAGGGTTCGGATTCACGAACGTCGAACAATCCTTGTACACCGCGACCATCCACGTAAACGGTGTCCCCTACCAGGTCCAACTCGACACAGGTAGCTCGGATACATGGCTCGATCCTTGGTCTGCGGGCGTCTCCCTTCCCCCAGACTTGATATATACCGGCATAAATTCCACCACACGATACGTGTAAGTATCCGATTTTGATGTACACATCCAGGAGACTAACAGTTCAATCAGCGACGGGTCGGTGTCTACGGGGCCTATCGTCTTGGCTAATGTGACCTTCGGCCCCTACACGGTCTACAATCAAGCCATCAGTGAGTACTCTACGTGCACACCTCAGTAACTCGTCTGATCTGGCTCCGTCAGCCCTTTCCTACAATGCAACCGGGCAGACCGCCAACTACTATAACGGGCTCATCGGTTTGGCGGGGTACGTAGTATCCTGGCGAGACGTGCCCGTGTTCATTGGCTTATTCTCCGCCAAAGTTACTCGCAGGACTCCTCCTCGGTATACACTCTTCTGAAGAACACCTCGTATGTGGAGAACGGCATCCCCATCGTCTATAACGTCAGTGCCCATTATATGCTAGGTCTGTCCATGTGTTCTTGGGTCGATTCATAAACATTTCAGATATTCGAACACGAACCTAATCTGCCTGACTACACCGCATTCCTCTTTTCGCGTTCGACGGGTGGTATTTCTGACGGCGGAATCCTCACAGTCTGTGCGTCACACGCCCTATTTTGTCTTCACACTGCGGCTAACACCGATATGCATATCGTAGCGGAAGTTCTATCCAACATGACGGAGGTTCTCGACATGCCCCGCTTCGAGGCCGTTCTGCCCGACTTCTGGAACACCTTCATGGACGGTGTCTACGTGAACGGCAAGCTCATCAATGGTGGCTCGCAGTATGAGAACTCTTCATCCGTCTCTCTTCCCCCTGGGAGTACAATCGCAAACTTTGATAGCGGAACGTCCTTGAGTGCGTACCATACTTCGCATCGTCATAAACCCCCCTGATACTCAACTGGTTCTCTATCTAGTCCGCGGACCCGCCAAGTATGCGCACGCCATTTACAAGGACATCCCTGGCGCACAAATGCTACCCGACGACGGCTCGGGCGTCGTGATGTACAGCGTCCCCTGCAACACGAAGCTGAACCTCACCTGGTCCTTCGGGTACGCCTCCGACCAGATCCGTTTCTTCGGACGCCCAGCTAATTCTAGTATGCGTTGCGAATTCGCAGGGGCGGCCATTTGTACCCGATGCACCCCATAGACGCGATCTCGTTCCAGTTTGACAGCAGTACCGGTCAGTTCGCTTGTGTGGGCACCATCTCGGGTGGACCCATCGGGGATGAAGGTGCGACTCGTCTTCCCGTCCAATTGTATTTGCATCCCGCTGAGCGTATGATCGTGCGCTCTCTCATCCGCAGACTGGCTTCTCGGAGATTCGTTCCTGCGCAACACATATATCGTCTACGGTTACGGCTCCCCGACCGCAACAGGGTCCGCCGGCAACAACCTCCCCGCAAAGCAGCCCTACTCGCAGCTCCTCAGTGTACGCATCATATACATCATCCCCCAATCCTGGAACCCGCGCCGGACGTAACGGCACACTGACTTGATCCCTAAAACCTCACAGCTCACCGACCCGGACAAGGCGTGGGCGGAGTTCGACACTATGCTCCTGCAGGCCATCCTAAGCCACGAGGACGACTACGTGTCCACGCTGTCCGCCGCACCCAGCAGCGCGACGCTCCCAGTGTTCAGCGGCTCCCGCCCGACGGTCACCGTCACGGAGATCTGGACGACCAGCCAAAACGCCGCAGCGACCGGCACCAGTGCAGCCACGCCTTCCTCTGTAATCTCGGACGCATCCGTGGCCGTGAACCCCGGCTCGGAGCGCGTAGCAGGGGCACTGTCAGAAGACAGTGAGAGCAATGCGTCGTCGGGCAAGGTGGACTTGTCTCCCCTGACGCGCAACACGTACATCATCCTCGGGCTCCTCGCCGGAGTGGTGTTGCTGCTGCTCGTGGTTGTGGTGCTTATTGTGCGTGCAAGCCGGGAGAACAAAGGATACCGCAGCGTCCCGGCTACCAGCTTCGCCGCGCGGGATAAGGCACTCGGAGTCAGCGAAGGGGAGTCGCTCTACTCGACGCCGTACTCGGAGGGCGGACAGTGATGGCCAGGAGGGCAGGTTGAGATTCAACGGACGTTATTATCGACGTTGAACATGTGTACGTACGTTCTTTACTGCTACTTATTGTAACTTGCATCTTAGTGTATACTTAAATAACTTACAGTGTCCTAGCACATTTACTGACGTGTGGACAGCTTGGATTACGAACCACAGCGATACTTTTGGATGCAGGTACGGATACTAATACACTGGCACTGACGTCCACAGACTCCGACTACCACTTGATATCAGTCTCGGGCTGACGGTCCACGCAGATAGTGAACTCCCAATCGCCCGTCCGTTTCGCCCATCGGTACATCTTCACCCCGCCGTACCCACCCCTCGGACCCGCCATCTCCGCGACGAGGTCTGCGAACGTCGCCGGGCCGTCCATACGCACGGTCCACACCTGTCCGAACGAGCGCTGCCGGTCGTACAACATCATGGTATCGCGCCCCGGGCCGTGGAGCCCGACCTGGATCTTCATGAGGAACGGCTTGTCACCCTGCGTGTTCGGCGGGGGGACGAGCTCGCCTGAGCCGCGCTTTGGTAGCGTGTTCGCGGGGATATCCTCGGCGCGCGTCATGGTGGTGTACCGATTGATGACGGCCTGGTGCATGCCCTCCGTCCCGGGTATGGCCGCGCGAAACGGGACCTTGACCCACCGCCCGCCCTTGAGGGACCGGCATGTACGCTTGTGCGACGGCCAGTCTACCTTTTGGCATGCTGATCATCGTGCGAGAAGGCGTTAGCCCGCCAGCCCCTTGATTGCAAGCTCGGATGAGCGGTACGTACCTGGACCACAGTAGGACGCCGATTGGCACTGGCCGCAACGTAGCCCGGAGTGCTTTCCACAAACGTCGCAGCCGGTCTTGTTGTTGAGCTTTCCGATGGCCTCTGGTCCGAGCGGTCCGAGCGGCAAGACGACGGTCGCTCGATATTTCTCCTCGTACCGGCCCCTCTTGGGCGTATAACCCTGGGGAAGGAGTTTTGTGTTCATGCTCAGGAGCTTGAGGAGTAATTTCTGCTCTAAAAGGGTTGCTTTGATGTTCATCACAACGCCGCCTACGTTCTTCGGGTTCTTCTGCACCTGTTCTTGCACCCATCGCGCGCCGTCCAAAGCATTCTCTCGGGTGAAGTGGGAGTACAGAATCACCATCGCTGGAGTGCGCTCATCCAGTTCGTACACATCTAAGATCTGGAAGGAATATGGATGGATGCCATAAGTACACTAGACCTATACCGACAATACCAGGCTAGGGGTAATAGTAATGTTCAGTCGACCCACCCTGATGTTGATAGCGTGTTGCTCTTTCTCAGGGTCCTGAATAATGCACCACGACATTCCATTGTCCAGCACGTTAGCAAGACTCATGACCGTCTGCCTTAGGTCAATGAAGGGGTCCGTAAAGAGGTCCGGTTGGGTTGAGGGCCCCCCTAACAGGCTAGACAGGCTGTTGTTCCTTGCTTCGCTCCAATTACCGCGCTTGATGGCGTCTAGAACGGGGCGAGCCCTGCTATCAAGCTCATCTGACTTTATGAGTGGCCAACGAGGTAGGTCGGGGTGGTTTAAAATTTCGGCGAGTTTCTCCTTTTCTTGAGCGGCATCAAGAGCAGAGCGTAGGCGCTTGTCGAGAGTGTCGTCCGACAGCTTAGTGTCTTTGGGCAAGTCGATACCCATGGAGGCTAGAACATTGAGAACCTCCGCGCGCGCGAGTGGCTCCATTGTAAGTTGTGGTGAGCGATGCGATAGAAGTACGGATAGAAAAGGAAGACCCAACCACTCGTTCAAGTGGCTGGTCGGAAACGAACGTGGAGGCTTCCAAAAGCAATTGTCTCTCGGCATTTCCCGAGGGCTTTGTTCGCCCAATTATGGCAATCATAGTGTTCGGCTTATGATATCGCCCGTCCGAAACTCGCTGCACACCTGTGATGGTCAGTGATATGGCTGCTCTACCGTTTTTGGGTAGTGGAAGGAAGTGAAAGGTAAATGACTAGAAAGTTTATACCTCGAGTAGTGGGTGTGTGCAAACATCTGAGAGCCGAATCGTTTGCAAGGAAAGGTATTAGTATTTTACGTATTCAGTACGGACGTTGTTAGTACAGACAATGTCAATACAGTCATTCCCAGAACGTCTGCAATATGTTCATGAACTGAGAAACGAAACCCAGTTGTCTTCCAGCGCATCACTTCTCCATTTCGACGGGTTCACGCTTCATGTCAGCAAAGCGGTTCAGGAACTCTTCCATCGCGTCCAAAGTCCCGACCAAGTGCTGGTAGGTCAGTCTCTCGCCACGGCTGCGCGCGAGCGAGGCCGCAGTGCGGCACGCGTTCTTGATCTGCCGCCCGTTCACATTGCGGTCGGCCAGCGTCTGCACGAGGTTGGGAGGGATCTCCTCGTCCGTGACGCCTGCTTTCTTGAGGAACGAGCGCCAAATCTGCAGCTTCGCCGTGGTGGGGAGCTCGTCGAAGTGTAGCGCGACGTGAATGCGCGATAGGAATGCCTCGTCAAAGGTGGTGATGCGGTTCGTGGTGAGGAACAGGATGCCGCGGTAATACTCAATATGGCGGAGGCTGGTACCGGCCGCGGTCAGTACAAGATCCGGGTTTATCGATGAAAGACTTACAACACGGCGACCATCGCGTTGCGCAAAATGTCGTGCAGCGAACGCTCTTCTAGGAAAACGTCGGCCTGGGCATAAAGTTAGAGGTAATCCTCTACAGACAGCGAGCGTTCTCACTTCGTCGATGAGTACGATCGCGTTCCATCGTGCTGCGATCTCAAAAATCTTGTCTAGGCCATCGTCCAGAGACGAAGGCGAGGTCCCCAGCTCGCCGCTACTAACGACGTAGAGCGGACGGCGAAGATACTCGCTTGTCGCCTCCGCAGACAACGTCTTTCCTACACCGGGCGGGCCGAAGAGATTGATGACAAGGCCTTGGCCTTTACCGCGCACAAAGTCATCAAAGACGGACTCGGCGGCGTGTGCCTCTATCAAAGATCGCAACAGATCCTTCCGGTCAGGAGGGAGGACAAGGCTGGCGAAGGCCTCATCGTTCCAAACGATGGGCGAAAGGTTGTTGACGTTGAATTCCACTAGAGGGAACTAGCTGTGAGTAAGGACAGTTCGGGTGGACCGCTTCCGTTTGACTCACGCCAGATCTTGTCCGAAAGACTGAAACCGTACAGTATGGGCGATGCGAGGAGTAGTTCTTCATCCGTCAATGGGATCTCCGACTCGCCGCTCACATCGCTCGAGGACTTCAACATATCCGACTCGTCAGGCGTAGGAATGTCGTAGTTCGCATCTACTATTTTCCACGTCCCTGTAAAGCGGATGATTCTGTCAGCGTGAAGTTACCGAACTGATTCTATGAAACATCACCTCGGTCCAGCATGACACGAGAGTTGATCTAGAGTGCTCCGATTGAGTATCGCACCGTCCGTGATCCGCCCCCCCAAACAGGACACAATCACTCACGCTGTATTTGGCTAAATTGTCGCACCTGTCCCGTCGTCCGGCAATCCCTACGTACTGCAGGTGGCGCACACCACTGAGGGAAGCCCATTTCCGGCCCCGTTCCACTAAGTCCTTCTTGAGGCCGTGTTGGTCCGGATGGTATACGATCGGGTAGATGTCGAGCGAGCTGATCTTCCGGACGCCCTCGAACGCGTCGATCTTGAATCGGCTCTCCACCGTCCCAAAAGCCCGCCGGGAGATGGACGCCCGAGCCCTTGTACTTCGCTCCACGTTCGTATCGTCGTCTTGCGGGTCAGCAGTGCTGAGAGACACGCACGACAGGATATAGAAGACTTCGCCTTGCATGTTCGTGTGCCTCGACGCGGAGCGAAGACGGTACACGCGTTGTTCCCGGGTCCATGGGCAGCGCTTCACGACGAGGGTTTGTGGAATGAGGATAGAGTAGAGGAGATCAAAGGAAATTTCGCCGTAAGAGGTCAGGTGGACGATCTTCGAGAGGGTCTGGCCGTAGTTGGCTCGAAGGTACTCAAGGAGTAAACCGAGGACTTGCATGGCGTGTTCTTCCCCGTCCGTGCGGGAGCGGGAAGACAACGTCTCATGGAAGTCGACAAGTTTTGGGAAGAAGGTAAGCAAAAGTTCCGGCTTCACCTGTAGGCAGCACTCTGTGAGTAAGGCCACAAGTGTCCGCAAAAGAATGTGTATACCTTGACGGGGTCCTCATTCCACGATGTCCCTGAGATGTCACCCATGACATCGTCAAACACTTTGAGGAGCTCCTTGCATTTCATCAAAAAATGGAACGAAATGGTTCCCTCCGAGTCCCTGGGGTGAGGCAGTCGTCGTACGACACCAAAGCAGCAGTCCTCCAACCCAGGTGGTGTGTCGCTTCCCGAAGACGCAACATAGGCCTCGGCGGGAAGGGACGAGGCAGTATCCTTATACTCCCACGTTCCGTCCTTCAGGTTGAGATACCGGTCAACATGCTTGATTACTGGGGCCTCGCCGTGACTGGTGACTGAAGTGGCTTCCTTCGCGGAGTCGATCGCATCCGTACCACTAGTGTCCGAGTCTGAGCCAGTTGCGCTCGATTCGCCCGTTTCCTGGCCGCTTGGGTCTGTGCTACTCGCATCCGAGTCATCGGGGTCCGAGTTGGCGGGCGGGATGATGCTGAGCATGGTTGGCTGAGGGTATTCGGAGTCCGGGAGAGGCATCGAGATAAGCACTGGTGATGAGGTGGTGTCGCTCATGATAATGGGAATATATGAGGAATAGAGGGTATACGCGCAGACTCAGGAGAGGTGGATGCCCTGAGAGTTCCGATGCCTGGCCTGAGGCTTTTATACTTTCCGCAGAGCCGTGGCTCACATCTGGGGGCTTTTGCGTTGATAGTTGCGGCGAGTACGGCGCGGTTCACCACAGTTGGGGCGACGCCTAGTAGAATACTAGAATCTCGTATTCTTCTATGACACCACCGCCATCGTCCGCACAGGTGTGTAGATTGCAGGGTTGAACGGTCCACGCATCGTTAGCGAAGCATGGATTGCAGAGGTCGTACGTAAAGGAAATTTTCTTCGACTGCCAGTGGGTTGTTCTAGGGCTCGAATACAGGGCGGCGCGAGTCGTACTTCGATCATTTATGCAAGGTTCAACCGCCTCCTACCACAGTGACGCCGGCGTGTAGACCGTGACCATGCATCGTGCCTAGTAGCCTTCGCACGCACAAGTTTGAGTTGAACGAGTATGCCATGTCACTCACTTGTTCGGATGGTTACCATTAGGTGTGCATTCAAGAGAGTGGGCCTCGACAAACTTGGGTAACTAGAGCGAAAGAATCAGAGTACCGTGTTGAAATGACCACAGCCTAATCTAGATGTATCGAACTTTCTCACGAGATAAATCACAAGAAGCGCTTGCTGTAATCTCGTCGGAGTAGCAACTAATCATATCCTGAAGTCCGCTCACGCATATACTCAGCTCTGGATTCACGCCCTTTCACAGACATTCTAAATCAACCTACTAGCGCCTTTAACGCCTAGGTGGGTTCCACAGCTAGCGTTCCGTGGATTGGCACTGGTACGGAGCTGTGAGCCTGCCGCGAGGCGTACTCATGGTGGTCCACACAGCACGTAATGCATGATACTGGACCGTATCTCCGGCGCTGGTGCGGCATTAAGTGGTCGTGGGGGATGCATCAGGGTGTTCCCTTCATCGCCGCAAACCTTACGACGAACTCTTCCATCGCGTCCAGCGCCTCCGCCAAGTGCCCGTACTGGAGCTTTTCCTCCCGACTACGCGCGATCGATGTCGCCGTGCGACACGCATTCTTTATCTGGCGCCCGTTCACATCGCCTTCTGCGAGCTTCTGCAGGAGCACGGAGGGTATGTCACCCTCCGCAGCGCCGGCCTTCTTGAGGAACGCGCGCCAGATCTGCACCTTCGCCGCGGTAGAGAGCTCGTCGAAGTGCAGCGCGACGTGGATGCGCGACAGGAACGCCTCGTCAAAGGTGCCGATGCGGTTCGTGGTGAGAAAAAGAATGCCGCGGTAATATTCGATATGACGAAGGCTGACAGATTTGAATCATACTGAGTACGAGAGCCGCGATGAGAGAGAAAACACTTACAAAACCGCGACCATCGCGTTCCGCAGGATATCATGAAGCGAGCGCTCTTCCAGGAAGACGTCGGCCTGTAACTTGTTCAGATGTGCAGCAAAACACCACGAGCATACTTGCATACTTCGTCAATCAGCACGATGGCGTTCCACCTGGTCGCGATCTCAAAGATTCTCTCCAGCTTGCTGTCGAGCGCGGAGGGCGTCGTCCCCAAATCTCCGCTGCCCACCACGTAGAGGGGTCGGCGAAGGTGTTCGCTGGTCGCCTCCGCCGAGAGAGTCTTGCCCACGCCGGGGGGACCGAAGAGGTTGATAACGAGACCTTGACCCTTGCCGCGTACGAAGTCGTCGAACGTCGCGCCGGCATTGTGCGCTTCGACAAGCGATCGCAGGAGGTTCTTACGGTCAGAAGGAAGGACTAGTCCCTCGAAGGCTTCGGGATTCCACGAAATGGGAGTGATGCTCTCCACGTTGAACTCAACTGGCGACGGTGGCACATGTTAGCCCTTGAGAGCGTGGGGGGTGTCAAAGAAACTCACGCCATATCTTGTCCGAAAGACTAAATCCGTAGAGGATGGGCGATGCGATGAGCAGTTCTTCGTTGGTGAGAAGGCTGTGCTTGTCGTCCCGATCAGTGTTCTCGAGAACGTGGGCAGCGTCAGGAGTTAGAATGCTGTAGTTCGCGTCGAGGGTCTTCCAGGTTGCTATTGAGTACAGCCGTGAGTTCGGGACACGACTAGTTCAAATTGGCGGCTGGGGCTTACTTCTGTCAAGCATTATACGAGAATCGACCTAGGACAGTATCTAAGCCTTAGACTGGTTCCGATTCAAGGGCGCGGCCGCCGCACTACAACTTGGAGACCACTCACGTTATATGTGATGGACGACCATCCTTGCACGACCCCTCGGCCGTTGTATTGAACATGATGCATGCCTTGGAGGGACACCCATTTGCTTCCTCGCTCTACCAGCCTCGCTTTGAGGCCGGGCGGGTCGGCGTCGTACTGAAGCGGGTAAACAGATAAGGAATTGATTTTGTGAACTCCGTCGAACCGAGGGATCCCCATATGCGTTACGATTGTGCCAAAAGACTGCCTTGACAAGGCGTTGCGAGCGGATGCTTCGTTGATCGGCCGAGCGTCAGCATCAGACCCCTCTTTGACCTTCACGGCGGAGTCGCGTCCTGGGGGGGTCTGCGGCACATATAGACAGGCACGTAAGTCGGTAGTGTCCAAGGCCTTTGGTAGCGGAAAGGAGCCTGTATACGCGTTGTTCGCCCGTGACAGCACAACGAGCGACTACGAGACTACGCGGTACGAGGATGGCGTAAAGGAGGTCGTAGGAAATCTCTCCGTAGGATGTGAGGTGAGTGATTTTGGAAAGGGTCATGCCGTAGTTCTCGCGAAGATACTTGAGAAGAAGATCGAGGACGCCCATGATGTGTTCTTCATCATCAGAACGGGATCGTGTGGCAAGCGTGTCGCGATACTGCTCGAGCTCAGGCAAGAAGGTGATCAGGAGGGGGGGCTCGATCTATACGATATGTGAGTCCTTGGACAACGAGAGGTGCTGAAAGGCTTACCCTCACGGGGTTATCATTCCACGACACGCCAGCAATGTTGCCGGCAAGTTGAGACAGCACTTTGAGGAACTCCTCGCATTTGAGCAGAATATAGACCTCGATGGTCCCGTATGGATCTCTCGTAGGGTCTGGCAGCTTCCGCACTGCAGTAAAGCAGCAGTCTTGCGATCCCGGCGGGGTCTCGGTCGCAGCAGAGTGTAAATAGGCCTCAGCAGGAACAGTTGAGGTCGTTTTCGTGTACACCCACAAGTCGGTCTTCGGATTGATATATCGGTCGAGATACTTGGCTGAAGGAGGCGCGCGACCTTCAGGCTCACCGACAGCTGGTACCTATGGCACGTGGTAGCGTTGGTCACACTGGTTTGAGGGAAACAAGATAAGTGGAGCTGCCTACTTTCTTGCCATTCCTTAACTTCCAAGGCCTGCGCGTCCACATTTTTGCAGACAGGGAGAATCTCTGGGTGAGTTATGATACTAACGCCGGCTGATGAGCAGGATTTGGGTGCATTGGGCTGCACCGGTCCGAGTCGAGACACTGCCTTGGCTCGCCCAAGGTTCATTCACAGAATACGGCAGTGCACAGTCTGAGAAGTATTCCGGCGGCCATAAAAGTACTCGGATTCCCGCGGAAGTACGCGTTGTGACTCTATTGTCGGCAAAACGTGGGGCTGCCGGCGGTGTTGGATACGTCCATAGAACGTCCGAATGTCCTGCATTCTTGGTGAGACCGTGATTCGAAAGTCTACGCTGGCCATGGCACTGGTGCTCACCGGTATATCACTTCTCGCCTTCTTGCGGTTCGACGGCTGCAGTGCGCCCGGTCTTCTTTGGGGTATATTCGTATCATGTGGTATACCGTCCTCGCCTCGTGTGGCGCCCGACATGAGGCCAAATGACAAGAACTGGCGATGGATGGCGATGGTACTAGTCAAGGCGCATCCGCGCATAAACCGTGCGATATGAATGTCACCTTGAGCGCCCATAGACCACTAGTACTAGTGTTTGGTTAGGTCTGGTTGTACACCGTCTTTGCGATGCAATAGTTCATTACGTTAGTACGAGTCGCCACTTGTAGCAGAGCTCAGACTAGCTTTCATATGCCGCCCTGATGTACAAACTCTGTTAAATTTTGGGCCTAGACAGGTGCCCTTTGGTTTCTGGATTTCTATCAGTATACGTACTACTACGTGCACAACGTTGGCAAGCCGCCAAGTTCCAAGATACTACCCACGCAGCCCCGAGGAGATATAATACACGAAGAGAGGCATTAAGTATATCTGGGGCAGGAGAGGGAAAGGTGATGGTGGCCACGACGGCCAGCAGATACAGAGGATGGGGTGTGGCCATGCAAAATGGAAAATGAGGTGATTACGGACGCCCAATGGTGAGCGGAAGAAGAGATCAGGTAGGGGAGGGTGGTGCTAATGCGGTATGTGCAATGCAAATGAAAGGAAAGAGTCATTATATGCGACGATGCGAGTGCGAAAGCGGCAGTGAAGAAAGCACGGAAGGATGCGTGAGCAGACGAATGTATGATCTCTGAATGATTGATGATGGTATGAGGGGTCGATGCTAGAGAAAATGCCATAATACCGGTGAATATAATATAAGGAGATATTCGTGAGGATGCATGAGGGGAACGCGAGAAGATGGAAGCAGGTGAGATAAAGCGCCAGATGCGATGCAAGTGAAGAAGCACGAGGTGACGGGTTGCGACCCAACCGACCTTTTGTCGGATGACGCCTGAGACTGGACTACCCCAAGAGAGAAAGAGCATATCATCGCCGAGCACGCGACCCGCTCGTGTTCTCCCCAGCCCACCCACGAGGGGGCGGCGAGAACGGGGAAGGCAGGTCCATCGCGAGCGTGAACTCGGCGCCATGTTCGTGTCCGCTCGCAAGCTCGCAGCCGCCGTCTAGGATTACGGGCACAGGCACCTTGACGTTGAGCGGCTGGCACAACAGCGAGTTCGGCGATAGGCCTCCTCCGCCAGACGACAGCGAGTGCGACTCGCAAATAGGTATCAGCGGCGGTGGGTTCTCGATGCGCATGCTCTGCGTGCGGGGCCGGACCATCGGATGCGACTGCGAGTGAGGGAAGGAGTACGGGCTAGGCGCGGGCGCGCCGACGGGCTCGGGGCGTGGAAACGCGTGCAGGCCGCTCTCGAGGTCGTATTCGGGGTTGTCGCGCCATTGCTCCTCCTCGACGTACTCGTCGAAGCTATACCCAGACTGGTACCCCGTCGGTGACGTCTCCTCCTCTTCCTCGTCCTCTTCCGAGAGCGGGAAGAGCCGCGAGTCGAGCTCCTTGGTCATGACCCGCACACCGCTGCACGAGCCGGGGAGGCCGAACTCGGCGCCCTCGTCAGCGAGACAGAGTGATCGTGGCCGTTCTGGCTCCTGCGCGGCCTGGGCCTGGGCAAGCGCTAGTGCCTCAGCCGTGACCGACTCGCAACGCGCGAGAGGCGAGCTGCGTACGGGTGTGGAGAGGCCGACAAGAGCGAGGCGTGCCCCGCCGACGTAGTCGCGAGAGCTCCACGCACGCCGCCGGCTCTTAATCTCGAGAACGGTCAGATCGGACCCGTACCGCATATTCTGCTGGAGGTTGTAGATCTGTCGAGGTGTGGAGCCCAGGCGGGACAGGATCGAGAACAACCGCGAGCGGAGCGTAGTAAGGGTGTGGTACGTCGACATGTCGAAGTCGTACGGGGGCGGTGATGGAGTGCGAGGGACCGGGGCAGGCAACTTGGGCTCGATCAAAGGGAGCTGAGGGAAAGATGACGCAGCAGGAACAAACGGCGAGCATACCGGCGAGTCGATGGGGGTGTGTACCGATGAGCCATCTGTTTCCGTGGTGAGGCTGCTGGCGCTCGCGCTGGTGGTCGCAGACGTGTTGTCGTCACAGTCATCAGAGTCTCGTGAAGACTGTTGAGACGGTGGCGCGGGCGCTACGGCGCCGCAGGGGAGGGAGTCGCCAAAGCCCCTGGTGTTGGCGTCCGCGATCATCTCTCGTAGCCTGTCTTCCGTCTGACGAAGCATGCTACGTGCGGCCCATGCGGGATACAATCCGGGGGGGAAACCTGTAACTTGAGCAGCCCATTCGAGCGAACTCGCCCTGTCCGTAAAGGAGGGCGGGCCTGTGATCGAGAACATAGGATACACATGCTGCCGCACGGCGTCGAGCAAAATTGATCGCGCGTAGCGCCGGAGGACCTGATGAGGCTCTAACGGAATACCGTGCTCGGGGGACGGGAGAGGTTCTCGAGGACGGACAACCAACCTGAAAACCGGCGGTGCTTCGGCAACCACTGGGGAGCCGGGCGGTGAAACCTGAGTGCGGGAGAACGTCGATGACGTCCGTGCGTGTGACGACATCGGAGTCTTCAACGGCGGGAGGGACGAAGGGAGGATGGGTCCCGAGTTACGCCCCATGTTGTCCGGGAGGATGCCCTTAAACGCGGAGACGATGGAGCCTAGGAACGACCTTTGACGCCGATGTTTTGATCGATGAGAAGACGTCGAGACCGAAGCTGTTTCCGCCTGAGGTGTGTTGAGGGAATCCTCCTCTGGTGTCGGCGACAGGGGGGAGTCGGACACCCATTGCCTCCGACTTTGCTCCGTCGCTGGCGGTATCTGGCGCACAGTCGATATCACGACTTCGAGGGACGCCAAGCACCTGGTATCGTTGCCCGCCGAGGACATTGGCCAACTTATTGAGTACCCGTCGACGAAGATACAGCAGATTACCCGCCGCGCGACGTCGAAGATGACTTCATTGATCAATGCAGTCGGCCAAGCTGCCTTGTCCAAGGCGTGTATATCTCTTGGGTATTCGAGCGCAAAGCCCTCCTCTTGCAGCGCCTCCAGGGTGTCTAGCTGCATCCGCCATGAGCCCGGACAAGGTTTGTTGTCGTCATGCATAGGATCCGGCATGGCGCAATTGAAGAGGATGTCGGACCCCGGGTAGGAGGGGACCACCCTGACGAGCATGGCGGCGAATTAAGTGTAGGTATTAGTCTATAATATGAATGATTGTGTAGGTCGACCAGCGGGTATATTCTATGAAAGAATGGTTAGCGAGCATACCAGATGGTAGTCAAAAAGCAGGGGAGAAAAACACGATCGTGGACCGTGTTATGGAGCGTATGGCTTATGCATTTCCGTATGTCAGCCATGTTCCATCCTTAGAACCGGGAGAAATCGTGAAGATGGGGGTTACTGAGGTTTATTTGCGACACCGACGAGGGCTCGCAAGGCTTCACGGACGTTTGCCCAATAGGCACAATGGTTCGACCGTCGACCATTGGAGGTAGGGTTTCCCTGCCCAATTCCACCCCCGCATACACACCAATACATTTATGGATGAAGAAAGTTACTACGCACTTGGTATAAAGGGGTGGCAGCAGGTTGTGGGTGGTAGAGACGGCGACGACTGTCCAGGCACTCTGCAGTGGGTGATAGAGCAATGAGAGGGGCGGTCGAAGCGGAAGAAATGGGTGTTTTGAGACCGAGGTAAGTTTTAGGTGGTTTAGATGCAGGGGATGTGTTGAAGTGTTGTGAGCGGACGTGCAGGGAACGGGAAGGGCGTTGGGCGAGGCAAGGTCGACACAAAGGAAAGCGGGGCGGACGGCGCCACACCGGGAGTGCCGATGCGATGGCAGCAGCGTGACGCGGGCGACAAAGCGTGCGGGGCAGGCCACGGTCAGATCGTCGAGGACACCGTCGGGAACGGCGAGCACGCACCTAGATTCGTCGACTGGCAGAGGTCGTCGTCGCTGAGCTCGTCGGCGAGCGCGCGCCGGAGCCGTTCGCGCCCACTCTATATTGGATTACATAATACACTAAACGGGTAAACGACACACCCCCCCGCCCGGGTCAGCCACTCGCGCTCGGGATCAGTTCGACAATCTTCTCGACTAGACTCTTCATCACTTCCGCCTTTTGCTTGCCAATCAGGAGCACCTCCTCGTGCGACACCGTCTCCTCCTTTTGTCTCACAACAGGCTTCCCCGCAAGCTAGCGCGCCCGGATGAGCTTGGTAAATTGATTGCGTTCGCAGCAGAAGTGCTCACCTCCGCCTCCACCTCTTCCTTGATGCTTCTGTATTTATTCGGGATAACCACCATGTTGGTTACGAGGCTGAGGACGATCACTTGCAGACCCTCCTCCTTTCCAGCCAATACTTCGGGGACTGTGCTCATGCCTACCACATCGGCGCCCGCGTTTCTCAACATCCGGCCTTCAGCTGGCGTCTCGTACGTGGGTCCGGACACCCATGCGTACACGCCTTCGGCGAGCGCCTCAGCACCAAGCTTCAGCTTGTGCGCCGCAAGGAATGCTAGCCGACGCAGCGAAGCCGAATATGCGGTCGAAAGCGGCAAGAAGCGAGGGTACTCCGGCCCCAAGGTGGGACCGAGAAGAGGGTTCATTCCCGTCAGGTTCGGGAGCGCGAGATGGTCCTGGATCACGACGACTATGGCCGCACCGTCAGTTGGCGTATCGATCCCAGAGTGAACATACATACTAGTCCCAACGGCGATGTCGGGATTGAGCGCGCCGGCTGCATTCGTAACTATCGAGCGCAGCCATCAGCAAGGCGCTGTCGATGCGCGAGATGGGGACGTACTGATGAGGTGCTTTACGCCCAGACGTGCCATAACGCGAATAGGGTACACCACGGTCGCGAGCTTATGCCCTTCGTAGGGGTGAAGCTATCTGGGCGCCGATGTCAGTTGCCACCCCAGGTATGCGGCGGTAGTGCCACCTACGCGTCCAAGCATGGCGACGACGGGAACACCGTCCCCAGGGCCAGTCAGGCCAAAGGCCAGAGCACCTTTGTGCCCGGGAACTACCAGACGATCAGCTTATCGGGAAATTAGAAACTGATGAGAGGTAGCATACCGGTGCTGTGTCCAAAGCCGGGGAGAGATGCATAGGGCACTTCAACAACGTCGCGAAGGGCGGAGGCGAGGGTGCTCAGCCCCGAACCGCAAACGATGCCGACCAGGGGCCGGCGCAGTTTCTCGGGGAGCAGAGAGCTGAGCTTCGCGAGTGTCGCCTCAAAGGGGAGGGACAAGGGGTCGGTCTGGTCTGCGTCGAGCACCGCCATGTTGTTCCAACGAATGAGAACCGCCCGTTTAGTCCTCCAAGCCGTTTGTTGTGTTGCTGGGATTTGAGCAGACGGCGTGGAAGCTGGAGGAGGAGGAGATCCGGTCTGTACGGCTGAGATCGATATTTGACCATCCCGATTTGGAAGTCATCCAAGATCGTGGCGTTTCGGAGCGCCGAAGGCTCCCAGGAGCCGGCGTTTGTTATTCTTCTCTTCGTCGCTCCCACCGACTGTCTCGCTGAAACTTGTCCACGTACTTCACACTGACAAGTAGGATCTTATTTTTTCGGTTATCTACGGCCCGGCTCACGCACCCTGGGGGCCGACAGGTGTACTGATCATTCAACCAATCCCAGGGCGCGGTTTAGTCAATCCCCGTCGCCCATGTCATTGTGTGGTCGACATATAACGACACCATGAAGAAAATGGAGGAGGCGCACGAACGTATTTTTGTGCATTTTGTTCTCTACCATGTGGTGATGAGGGCGGCATTCTTCCCGGAAACCCCCGCGCGCCTGCCACTACCGGGTGCTGAGGGGGCGGCAAACGCTGGTGTGCACGCGATTCCGTCCTAGCGGAACCGTCCTGCGACAGCACCCGCCGACGACCTGTCAAACCCTGTGCTCTACACCGCGCCGTTGTTTGTGTAGACGTGTGCAGCTGCGGGATCACCAACTCTATAACTCTCCCTCGGCCCGGATATTAAGTAGTCTTACTCCCGAGCGCCGGAAACAAGGGTGAAATCGAAGGAACCCATAGTTGGCTCCGAAGGAAGCATGCCAGATATTACTAACGGTTACTTTTTTTTTCTCATAGAGTCCCGATCTAAGAAACCACTCATCCGCAACTTGAAGCGTTGCACATCAATCATCATTTGCACACGAGGCCCTTTTAATGACAACCGTGGACCATCACACCGCCTAGAACGTCGTCGGGGGCGACTGTTTCATAGTGGCACTTGGCTTACACTCTAGTACCAAGCCCCCTCGGACCCCGCTCCTTCCAGGCTCGCTCTCCAACACAATCGCTACGGTCTCGATGGCGCCTATCTCGTTGGAGCGCCGCGGCGCACTGGCAGATTCACACAGCGCGCTGTCAACCTGTGTCGGCGGGAGACAGCGTCCCATGCGCCGCAGACTTTCATATTCCCGGTTATGGGCCCGCTCAGGGGAAGTGACGTAGGGCTGTCTGACGGTTCGGCACCGGGATATAGAATGGTACCGTCATTCCCGCTCGGGCTTCTCAGGATGGACGGGAGGCGGACACGAATCGTGTCGGCCAACTGCCAGCGCCGGGTAACGGGGTACATTTTATTGGTTACGCGCGTATATGCTGCGTGGGCCACTGCTTCGTCTGCCCCGGCGATCTGCTGGCCTCCGGCACCCGACAAGTACTAACATCCAGGAATTGGTGTAACAGCCCCGGGATATCAAAAAGGGCGGTAGTGTCGGTTCGGAACAACTCACTTTTGAGTATATTTTTTACCCTTTAAAGGCCCCTACAGGCCTTTACCGCCCCACACCTACAAAGCTTCGCGTGTGAGCATGATTTAAATCATTTTGCTATTCGACGTCCCTCGGTGAATCACAACCACAACCGCCACCAAAGTAGGAAAGAGCACAGCTTTGTGACGTTCGGCCATTCGGACTTGCAAGCGCCCAAGGTAGTTTGGTTTCGAACTACGACGCCTAAGCTCACGACTTTGCCAGACTCAGCATTTTGCTTTCCCTGAAAACTCAGTTTCTCGCTCATATATTCTACCCATTTGCGCGAATTCCCCCCCAAAACGTGCCAAATAAAGATCCGATCGACTTGGCGCTTCAATCTGTCAGAAAGCAGGCCTTCAACAAAGGCTGACGGGTCCTGTTCACATTGGTCGCTTCGGAACAAAAATCCAGTTTGACCCGGGTGCCTCACACGTTTCCAAAAGTTCCGCGCACGACGTGCGGATGTGTAGCAGCAGCTTACTTCGAAAATGCAAGGCTCAAGTTCCGGCACGCGCGATCATCTTTTTCCCGCAGTCCGCGGTGTACGTCCCACGTTCGGGCAGGCTGTGGCAGCGCGTCGCTCCGTTCATCCTAAACAAGACTCCTTCCCGTAGGAGGGAGGGGCGGCTCACACCATTACTGTAAACAAGTACGTGTCGATACTGGTAGCTCTACAGTAATGCACAGGCAGAGCCAACCCCTGTGGTCGGTCCGGACTAACTTCTTCATGCAGGTGAGGCGTCCGAGACATCGACACGTCAAATACCGCTAACCAATTTCCCACAAGCTCGAGATGTTCAGGTCCTGCAACTGCACATCCAACATTCAAACATTTGTGAGAATCACCGCAAAGAATCGCTGTGCCCCGACCATCGACAGGCGCCACCGTCGACAGGCTGCATATGTGACTCGTAGGGCAGTGTTCGTGGACATGAGAAGCCTGTGAACCTCCAGCAGACCCGCATACAGCCACTCCATATTCGCTCTAGGGGGAGCTGCGTTCGCAGGGTTGTAGCTGTTCCGGTCTCTCTTTGCGGCTTCTTACTCTCCGGAACAGGTTTTGTGGTCATCCGGGGTGCATGGGGCGCTAGCCGGTGCCGCGGTCAGGTATAAAACCTCCTCGCTGCTATGGATGTACTGCAGCGCACCTTCACGCTCTCTTTTCTGTATTCCGAGTCTCTCCCTTCCTTTCACCAGACCCCAGCAGTCCATCACTCTCTTGAGACCAGTGGTAATATACAATGCTCTCTAAGTCTCTTGTTTCCCTCCTTGCTATCGTCGCTGTGGTCGGGGCCGTCCCCGCCAAGAAGGCTACGTGCAGCAAGGGCCGGACTGCCGGTGATGCGAAGGTATAGAATTTCCACGCCCTCTCGATGGCTTGGATGCTCACGAGAATCTCAACAGTGCTGCATCTGGTTCGATGTCCTCGACGACATCCAGGAGAATTTGTATGTCGTCTCTCACAAGGCGTAGTAAATCAATTCTGACTTCTCAACTATCAGGTTCGACGGTGGAGAATGCGGTAAGGATGTGTCCATATACAGTGATTATTGTGATGTTGAACCACCCTATGATTGATTGTAGGAGAGGAAGCTCACGAATCTCTGCGCGTACGTGCAGCACGCTCGGAGGTGGTCTGCCGCTGTCAGCTGATGAACGTCTTACAGCTGACCTTCCACGACGCAATCAGCTTCTCCCCCAAGTTGTTCCGCGAGGGCAAATTCGGGTATGCATTGTTGCACGTCTTATTACTTCCATGGCTTATTCAACCTACGTTACAGTGGCGGCGGCGCCGGTAGCTATCAATGTCACTCACCCACGTGAAACCATCGTTAATCGACATCTTAGACGGCTCTATCATGGCATTCGCTGAAATTGAGACCAACTTCAAGGCCAGCATCGGACTCGACGAGATCGTCGAGGAGCAGCGTCCGTTCGCTCTCAAGCACAAGGTCTCCTTCGGTGACTTGTGCGTTACTGGGCTCCCGCCGTTCCATCTGTGCCATTATTTCTGATTCGTGATTTTAGCATCCAGTTTGCCGGCGCCGTCGGCGTAAGCAACTGCGGCGGCGGCCCTCGCCTTCCGTTCTTTGCAGGCCGCTCCAACGTTTCGCGTGTATCCCCCGACGGCCTGATCCCGCTTCCCGAGGATCCAGTCGACAAGATCTTTTCTCGCATGAGTGACGCCGGATTCTCTCCCAACGAGCTGGTCGACTTGCTCGCGTCCCACTCCGTCGCTGCTCAAGACCACATAGATCCGGTCAGTCTCGTTGACACCTCATCGCATAGTCCTTCTTAATTTGAACTGGCGTTGTAGACTATTCACGGCAGTCCCTTCGACAGCACCCCTTCGGACTTCGATGCTCAGTTCTTCGTTGAGGTATGCAGGCGCTGTAATACCCAGTTTTGTTTCGTACCTAATCTGTTGCGTGCACTACCAGACCCTGCTCAAGGGCACGGCATTCCCCGGCAATGGCTCTAACGTCGGAGAAGCTAAGTCCCCCATCCCCGGAGAGTTCCGTCTGGCCTCGGACGACCTCATCGCTAGGTGAGTCTCCCCACCCCGCTCCATCCCCCCGCTTGCCACTAATTAACGCGTTCTCTCAGGGACCCTCGCTCTGCTTGCGAGTGGCAGTCCTTCGTCAGTAAGTACCTATTTCAGCCTCCCGCACTACCACAAACATTGATCAACCCCGCCCTCCATCATAGCCAACCAGCAGCGTATGGTGCAGAAGTTCACGCAGGCGATGGCCAAGATGACCGTGCTCGGCAACGACGTGCGCACGCTCACCGACTGCTCGGATGTCATCCCGGTCCCGAAGCGGGCCAAGACCAACGTCGCCCACTTCCCCGACGGCAAGACGATCAAAGATATCGAGCAGTCCTGCAAGATCGTGCCGTTCCCTACCCTCAAGACCGAGGCCGGTGCGTCTTCACTGCTTCCATTTCTATGTTCGTGTGTAGGGATGCTAAAGACCTCTTGTTTTTTCACGACAGGCCCGACCTCTATCCCCGTCGTGTAAGCCGCGCTTGGTATGTTTCTCGATGCAGGGCTTTGAACTAACCACTCCTTCCTAGTCCCGACAGTTAAATATCGAGCCTACCACACATAGTACTTGCATAATCCCCGTCCTTCACATTCCTTCGGCTGTATTTAAACTCTGGAGAGCATGTATCTTGGACTAATCTTAGGGCTGCCACTTGCGGTGCAGTTCTGCATAATCTGTGGTGTACGTCGGTATCGGTATCGAAACAATTATACAGTGACTTGTGTTGTATGACATTACTTCCGGCCTGTCCTAAACGTCTTTATGCTTCAAGAGCGTGCTTCAAAGCTAACCAAGGATGTTCCCAAGCGTCAATGTTCAACGCTCACCCATTGGGCCCGCGTCCAACGCCATCTCACATTCCGAGACCCACCTCTTCTAGAGCCATATACCCGTACACCACACGCCCAACACTCCGCTGAACAGAGCCCAAATACCAGACGTGCAGATAGCGATGCTTCATTGACGGATGCTGATGCAGACGAACATGCGGTAGGCGTACAATGTGCAAATGAGACTAACCAGGCTGTAACGATATAAAGAAAGAAAGAAAAACCGAAATATAGGTATGATGTCGGACATCCGTCGGGACCCGCACTCTGGAGCACCACTGGCAAGCCCCTCTCTCTAACCCTCCAACTAGCGGCGACACATAAGATGCCGCGCCCGACTGGACAGAAACCTCCCCCTCCTCCTAAAAGCCCCCCGACGCCTTCCGCACCCCAGCAGAAAGCGCAGCAAGGTTTGGCTGCGACGACGACGCCAGCGCGCCCAACGGACTCGGGCCCAACGCCCGGCGCGTAGGCACCGGCGGCGGCTTCCTCCTCCCCACCACGGGCGGGGGCGGAGGCGGGGGGCGCCGGCGCGACGACGGCGACGCGGCAGTGGACCCGCTGACCGTGCTGCCCGACGAGGACGTCGACACCGGCGAGGGCGGGGTGGTCTGCCCCGGGGACGTGGGGGAGAGCACGCGGATCTCGGGCGGGGACACGCCCGTCGGTTCGTCGACGAGTGGACTTGCGTCGTCGAGAATGTGAGGTAGCGCGCGAGGGGGCGCTGCGAGGCTCGTCGTTGTCGTCGTCATGGTTGTTGCCATTGCCTCGACGTCGAACGAGCCTGCGCGATGTCGGTGCTTGAGTGCGGCTGTGTTCGGGTGCGCGGCGGCGGTCGCTACGCGGGGCAGGCTGGACGAGCTGTCCCCGCTTCCGTGGCGCAGCCCAGGTGAGGGTGGCGGCACCGCGCGCGACGAGACTTTGTACGGTGGCTGTTCGTCCGTGCGCGTGTGGTGTGGGGCGTGGTTTGTGCGCGAAGCCGACGATGACGACGTTGTTGGGAGAGGGAGATGCTCAGCGCTGCGGCTCGCCTTCCCGTGTTTGCCCCGCAAGGAGCCCATCCGCTCCAGCTGCGCGCTCGCGCCCCCAGATCCGGTGGTTGGACCCGCGGAATGCGGGGCTGGTGCGGAGGAGACCGCGTCCAGCCCGGGGCTCTCGCCACGGCGGACGTCGTCCTCCCACATGCTGAACTTGCGCTGCTCCGCGTTGGCGGGGTTCTCATTGCGGAACTGGACGCACCACTCGCCACCCAGACAGCGCGCGACGAGGCGTTTCGTCGTCGGGTCGATGTCGCGGATCGACTCGTTCTCAACTAGAGATTCGAGCGTGCGCACGATCTGTGGTCGCTTGTACGGCCTATCCCGCAGTTGCGTCTTGGTGAGGAGCGGATGTAGGACGCGCAGGTACGTGTGCCGTAACTGCCGCCACTAAGTCAGAGGTAACGATGCGTCATGGCAACCCGACCGGACGTACCGACTCGTTTTCTTCGTCGATGTCCCCAATCTCACGCAAGAACACGTCGACAAGTACGCACAGGTCGTTCGTGTAGAAGTACTCCGACATGCCCTTGGTCGTGAAAAGCAGGTAGAGGAGCTTGAGCACAAGAAGCTGCATGCACAGGTCTTCTGCAGTGCGGTCTGCGCGGTTGAGCATGAAGATCAGGTTCTCGCCGAACGTCGGGCTGTACCTTAGGCGTGCCATCAGGACGCCCAAAACTCGATTAGTGCCCTCAGGTCGTGGCGTTTGCCGCGGCATAGGCTCTTTCGGAGACTCGGGAGGCACTATAGAGGCCACCATAAACTGTTCATTGAGTGCGACCTTCGGCTATGTCAGGAACATAACACGCGCGTGAAAAAAGAGATGCCGCTCACGATGAGTTTGATGACCGAGTAGTTAAAGGTCTCATCGTGTTGATCTCGCGTCTGCTCGACAAGATCGAACAAGTAGTCAATGAAAGAATCGTCAAATATTCCTATAATCCCTGCGCATCAGCACTCCCGCCGTACTGGCCGCCCCAGCCAACTCACGTAATTCCTTCAGCGACATCTTCTGCACTCGGCATACTTCATACAACATCCTCACGGATAACGTCCTGAGCTTCGCCTCTATGGGTACCGCAACCGATTTTCCTGTGACAGAGCTCGGCCCAGCCGTCGTGCCGTAAAAGCTGTCGTCGACGTCGGGATCGATTTCAAGGCGGACATGGTCTATGAGGAGGGGGAGGAGCGGCTGCCAATGCTTCTGAGAGCGCAGGAACGGCGGTTTCCGGCGCCCATAGGAGAGCATGACGTGGTACAAGATCATCTCGTAGTGGGGGTCGGTGCTCTATAGGCGTGCAGGGTGGCGGGACGCGGTGGCGCAGCAACGTGAGACACGCCCAACCGCAAGCTTCTCGCAGGACGGTACGTACCGTCTGGGCATCGAGCACCAGAAGCTCGCACATGCGCTCGTTGTGGAACGTGAAGAGCTCAGAATCGAGGAGCGTGTTGCATGCGTGTTCAAGCTGCAGCGGGCTTTGGAGGTACTGTTCTGCTCAGCGCCGTACGGGCGTCCGTGGATGGCAGAGAGGAATAAGTAAGTATGGCGCGAGCCTGAAACGCGCCTGCTGGGGAGTCTGGGGCTTACCATGGTAGGCCGCACAAAAAGAGATGTACCGGCGGAGCGTGGAGTCTAGTTTAGAAAGTGTGGAGTCGTCCGGTAGGTGCAGTATGTCCTCCAGCTCTGCACACCCCAAGGTACGTCAGCTCCAATTCGTCTCTCCTCTGGCGACCGCCCGATGTGCGCAACGTATACAGAAACGCCTCCGGCATTCCCATCGTCTCCAACGGGAGCAGGAGCGGGGGCAAAAACCGGCAAAGCTAGAGCAGGACGCAACGCACCGGACCAGAACTGCTGGGCAGTCTCGATGATGTACACAATCCCAAACTCGTCCATCGGCGGCGCATGGATCCCAGACAGCGTCCCCAGAGCGTGTGTGTGCTAGAGATGCGGCTCCGGGCCCCAGGGAGATGAGCGGGCGATAGCGTGCGTGAGATCGCCGTATTCGGAGGCGTAGTGGTATCTGGAACCCAACCAACCACCGCCCACTCCCGTCAGAGATCGGAGGTCGCAGAAAAGAGCAGGGGAGGCTCACGAGGCCAATTTTCGTGGTTCTCAGCTGCTCTATGCGCCACGCAGACCTGCTGGCTATGAAGCGAGGGTGTGTGCTCGGAGGCGTCTGTTCCGTCGCCTGACCTTCCGTTCTCGTGGTGCGCCGGCTGTCCAAATGCTCGCCGGCCGCTCTAAGGGACTCAAGATACGTCAGTGATCGTAGATGTCGACCGCCGCCGCCGTGGCAAGAAGCAGGTGAGGGGAGGAGGCAAAAGAGGAGAGCACGTCCGTTGGCCTGAGGCTGCCGCCATCAAGACGGAGCGCGTGCATGGCTTGGGCCGTTTTGGCCGTGGAGTACGGATCGGCACAACACGTGGCGGATCTCATTCCTCTGTATTAACTCGTCCCCCGTGCCTGGCGCCTTCTGTGGCTAATCCAGTGCTACCTTCAAGATAAGGCTAAGTGTTCAAACCCTTTCGTGGAGTTGTTCTTCATCAACTAGCATACATGCAGCCCGTAACCCACGTTCAGGCGTGATGCCGGGTCTGCCAATGAGGCTTTCCCTGGCGACCACGCCGAAGCAGCATAGCTAGCGGTTATCACATGAGAAGCGTATTGCCTTTACCCAGGCCCTCGGCGATGGAGGCACCTCGCATTGCACAGCTCACGCACCGCCCAGGGTTAGAATCGCTCGCCGGTTCCACCAACCCCACACCTCACTCCACTGCTGCTTTACTTCCTTATTCCATCAAACCCGACGAACACAGGACCATACACGACGTACGCAAGACAGACCACGGGAACGTCAGTTTACCTCCGCGTACGTAAACTTTGTCTCTGCCAGTGCGATGCGTGATTGACCAACATCGTACACCGCGTAGAATCGCTCGAGGAACGTCATGCCATTGATGAAGTCGAGGCCTTGGCCTGAGTTCGACCCCAGGTCGCCAACGATGAGATAGATGCCGTCGGCGATCCCGCCAATTGCCCCGTTGAGCTGTTCGATGTGGCCAAGGTATTTGTGAGTCCGAGGAGCACAAACGACAATGGCAAATCTACCACACGTACCGCTCGCGGCCAGATTTGGGCGTTAGGAGTGAGGGTATACTCCTCCTGGATATTGTTCACCGCATCATCAGCCTGCCACTATGATTCCATGCCGGCAATGAATCCGCAAACCCACCCGTCCAATCTTGAAATAGAGGTTCTCCAAGTTCCCGTACTGCTCCTTCGAGATGCGTAGGAGCCCGGTGGAGTTATCCGCGACGGCTCCAGTATACTCTTGGTATGTTTTGAAAGCATCTAGCAAGACGCTTATCGTTAATGGCCGCAGACGACGATAGTGATTCGCTTATGCATACCGCTTGCAATCAAGGTCAGGGTAGTGCCCGTATCGAGGATCCCGGCCGTCTCCTTGAGGACGGGCCCTTTGTCCCCATAGCGTATCGACTGAACGTATCCTACATAGTTACTGGCGGGCTCGATAGTCGTCATCGGCCTTCACAATCAGTCGCGGAATGCGTCACATCAGTGGATACGCATGCTGTCAATACCGGAAGTGCGCTTACACGTATTGCAGCTCCCCTATGTATTTCGTCGGGTCGGCTCCGCCAAAGGTCAGCTCTCCGATGTTACTTACCGCTAACTGTGTAGGCTCGAAGGATATGCCGATCTCGTATCTGTCTAGAGACCCAGCATCCCACGCATTGTCCGTCACTGTTGGGATCGTTGTCTCTGGACACAAGACCAGTGATCCTACAAGATGCAGCCTCAGAAAAATGGTATCGTTCGGAACGCGTCATGAAGTCCTACCTTTTGTCAGACCTTGTGGACCGACGCTATCCCGCTCCATATTTAGCCAGGCCAATGAAAAGAATTCAGAAGGCGACTTACCCCAGGATCCCATCTAGGCCTTCGAAACCGTTGCTTGTGACCGCAACCCCAAAAGACTGGTTGCTAATAGTAAGCCCCTCAGCAAGCGTGACAGTGTCGATCCATTCTTGGCCTTGGCAATGGCGCGAAACGTCTTAGCAACCTCTTCGGAGCCCAATTTACAGGAATTTACACACACCTCCGAAGTAGCCGCTGCCGTAGGCAACCGACTCCAGACGTCCCGATATGTAAGCTAAACGAATCGCGGAAGGCCCAAAAGCACGTACAACAGCATCCTCGGTCGCCTGGGCCGACTTCGAAGGCACGAACTTCTTGCCTGCCCCCACAAACGTGTTCGAGCTACCCGTGTCGATCAGAAGTTCATCTATGCCAGCCAAGCGCGAATGAGTTCAACGATACAAGTCCTAGATTTAGAGAACAGATCCGAACTCACACGACGTGGGAGGGTCGCCAATAAGAACCTGTCGGACGCGGATTTTCTTCAAAACAAGTCGTCGCGAGAACCATTCAGGAAAATGACTCACCGTGACGGTATAACTGACGGTCCGGGACGTCGCAGGGGCGTCGAACACCCCGCCAGAGGCCGCCGACGCACCACGCACCGCACCACCCCCTGGCGGCCGAGGGTAGGATTTCTTCGCCTGCGCGCGCTCCCGGTCGAACTTGACAAGGTTCGCCGAGCCGGTGCTGTTGACACGCCTGGCGAGCGGGAGCGTGACGCCCGGCGAAATTAGGTTCGACACGGGCAGGCGGGCCAGACGGTCGACATCGCTGCCGGCGACGGCCTTGTTGGCGTTGAGGGGGGAACGGAGGCTACAGAGGTCAGGGAGGGGAGAAGCTGCAGCTAAAAGAACGGAGGTGGACAAAAGAGTGACTAGGCTGTGGTAATGCATGGCGGCCGGAACGCTGAGGGGGGGAAGCGGGGAGGAGGGGAGAGGATGAGGCAGGCGGGTGGGAGGAGAAGGGGGCAAGGCTCAGTTCAGTCGGGGCGAGGTTCATATATGCTCGTGTGCATTGTGAAATGGCTTGTTCGGATCGATCTCTTACAGCCTGATGTGAAGTTGTGTTCGTCGATGGGAGGCCAAGAGTAGCTAGTAGTGTGGGCTGAAAAACTGAGATTTATACTTTCTGGGCATCGATATTCAGTGAATATTGCCACACGCGAACATGCAGTTCGAAATCCTACTAAAAGACTTGGGGCTCGTTATGAGTATAAGCCGTCCGTTTGGAGTCAATCACTCTTCTTTCCACTTAACGTCTAACATTTCCGCTTTGGGGCGTCCGGACAATGCCGACTGCTCTTTGGCACAAGAAGTATAGTACCTTGAAGTACAAAGTAGGACAACGAGTACATGCATAATCTTTACAGCGGGGATGGAACCGATGCGCATAATCAATACAAATATGCTACCAAACAACACGGTATTAGCAAGTAGTAGGATGAAGCATGAGATTAGAGCAACACATTGCGCGAGAAAAACCATAGTCACGTTAGCTGGAAGAACGCCGGAAGTTCCCCCCACAGATACTGCCTGAAGCCCTGTATCCTATTCACGATCGACTGCGCGCACAAGCCGCACACCGGGACCGCGTTCTGCTGCGATTCCTCGCCCACGAGCGGCACCGCGTCCCGCCACTGCTCGAGCGGCTCGCGCGTGCGCTGCACGCAACGCAGCCCGGGCATCATCCGTAGCATCACCGTCGACCACACCCGCGCCGCGCCGGGTGCGCAGAAGTGCGGCGGGTTCGTCGGCGGCGGCACGAACTCGGGCACGACCATCACGAACGAGATGTGCGCCTCGCGCAGCTGCTCGAGCCCGACCACGAACCGCTCCACGTCCGCGTGCGCGAGCGGCGCGAGGTGGTGGCCTGGCGCGCGCCCGCCGAACTGCCACGTCGTGCGGCTGAGCGCGTAGAAGAGCGGGAAGAGCAGCTCCCGGTCGTGGTACCCGCACTCGCGGAGGAGCGCGATGACCGCCGCGGGGTGGATGATGATGTCGTCCTCTGGGTCCGGATTCTCGTCCTGCGCCCGCCCCGCACTGGGGACCGACCCTGCGTCGCGGTATAGCTTGGCGAGATGTGCGCGGACCCGAGTTTCCTTCGCGTCGTGTTCTGCGAGGGTGGCCGGCCACTCCGCGCGTATACGGGCGATGATGTCCTCGCGGGGCCGCTCAATGTGATACTTCGTCGCCATCCGGAGCACGTTTGCGACGGTAGGAAAGGTCTCCACAGTGAGCTCCTGGATGTCGACGCGTCTGGAGCGCCGTGAGCCACTCCGTAGGGCACACCCCGCAGCACAACACCAAACTCACAGTCCGTCGTACACAACGTCCAATAGCGACTCTATTTCTTCCGCCGTCTCCTCCATGGTGACATGCATCAGCCCCCGGAACCGCTCGTGGGGCTTTTCGAAGAGGTCGCGGAAGACCGCCGAGTGCTTGGAGAGGACCGATCTATGCACGCGGAAGAGCGTCCGTCCCGCGCGGAGGACGACGTTGCCGTCATCGAAGTACAGCGTGAGATGGTTCACGAACGGCTTTACTTCCATCTCGCCGACCCCGTCGTCCTCGGTGGAGAGCCGCGGACGCTTCCGGTCAGGCTGCGACGGCTGTCTGTCCATGGTAGCAAGCGAGTACTAGAGTATCAGCGGCAGGGAATACAGTGGCGGTGGTGGTGGCTCTGGCTGCGTACGTGCGGAGACGAGGATGAGAGAGAGAAAAGAGAGAGGGGGGGGAAGAGGTGGTGTTAGTCGGATAGCAGCGTCCGAGTGCAGCCTATGAGGGACCGCGCATCCTGCACACCAAGCTGACGAAAAGAGCGATTTACCGTTTGTAGTATGAGTTCGCGGTGCGAAAGCGGCATGCACGCCGCCAGGCCCAACCCAGACCCAACCCTTACGCCGTCGACCTGTGATCTACCCGGCCGCAGATAATCGCCAATAGAATGAGGTCACCGGACGCCAGATCCCAGAGCGAAGCCTCAGACTGGTCGGACGCCAACAAGATGGCGGTATAAGTGGACGTACTCGGCGGCGAGTCAGGGATATTGGCGTAGACGCCAGCTACCTCGGGAGTCGGCTGCCCTTGGCGGCGCCGCTGGGTCACCAACGCCTTCGCGAATTCATGAATGCGAAAATGACCTCGCAGAAGCCCTTGGTCGGCGACTTCGACGGTGTCTTCGGGACGAATTGCTACGCAGTTGCCAGTCGGAGGTCCCAGCCCCCATGAGGCCATCGCAAAGCGGCAATCGGGCCCGATCGCGGTGCCCTGTACATGAAGCGGAGACAGACAACTACCATAAGCGAAAGCGCTGCTCTATGTCGGCGAGCGAAGACCCTACAGGACACCTGCGCGGGCGACCGCGTCAAACCATAAGTATCACAGACGCTATCGGCGACATTATGACATTAGTATGCGGCCCGACCTGAATCGCCGCACTGCGGGGAAGCGCGCCTGATTGGCATACCACACTCCGCATGCGCATACAGCGGGGACACAGCGGTAATGACTGCAATGCGGTGGATTTTACGGGGTCGGCGGCGTATGCGATCGCGAATACTACAGTAACAGTACAGCGCGCGCGGCACATGTCGCAGCGTTCGAGTTCATGCATAATGGGGGACATCTCGTCTCGTCATCAAAAAGCGGCGGAAAGAAGGAAGAGGCGTCACCCGGCCCAACGTCGACCGAAACGGACGGGATAAGAGGATAAGAGCTCGAGATGGTATGTATTAGGCAAAGATGGCAGGACGCGGGGCCAGCGGGGGTGGGGGGTAGGGCTAGGGGAGAGGAGGGGAGGGCTAACAAAGTGTGCGCTAATAAATTGTCCATCTCTGCGGGCGAGAAAGGCTATGTAGAGTCCGGCTAGTACACAAAATCGGGGCAGGTGGTAGTGGGGGCGACGGAAGAGTACGTCGAGAGCATACAATGCAGCGTGTCTACGATATGAATACGGGGAATGGGTCGTAACCTAGTCCATCAGATGTTCTGGCATATAGTGCAGTTGATGTGCAGCTCCTGGCGGAATATTAGGGCTAGGGGAATGACGTGTCAGTTGGTATTCCGTTCAGACAAGAACACCGGGATACTCACGAACTACGATCAAGGCGGCGAATACGGCGATCGCGAGGATGAAGACGATGCCGTACTTGATCACGATCCACCTACGCTGCCTCTTCTGCTTAATAGAGTACAACGGCGCGCGAATTTGTTTTGACGGCCGCAACCAGACTACAAGCGTTGTGTGAGCACGGAGAACAACAACCGCATACAAAAGACACTTACATAGCATCGTGGAGTGAAGACGGTCGATGTAGGGCATGATGATGGGCGGCGTGAGGATGAAGAGGAGGAGATGGCCGACAAGGAAGTCCGAGCTCCAGAGTGACAGCTCGATGATCTTGACGATGAACTCGCGCGCGGGCTGCGACATCGCCGACGACCCGAGGCCGCGACCGTACCACTTGCCAGTCCACCACGCCCGGTTCGTCTCGTCGTGCTTGAACTCGCGCGAGAGGAACACCGAAATGAGCACCTTGTGGAGCGCCCGCTGGATGGAGATGATCGCGATGAGGCCGAGGACGGCGTGCGAGACGTTCCAAAGCTCAAGGAACCACTGCGGTCCATTGTTAGCGAATGCGGAACAGGGACAGAGAAAATAACGCTTACGAAGAACTCAAAGAACGCGACCATGCCAATGAGACCCAGCGAATGGCCAAGGAACGCCATAACGGACCCGAACTTCGGGAACGGCGTGTCGAGCATAGGGCCCAAGAACAGCGAGAACATGAACAACACCAGCAGGATCGCAGCGTTCCACACGATCGGGCCAATGGAGACGACCGCGATACGGATGAGCGGGCTCGCAGGCTGCTTGCCGTCCTTGTCGGGGAAGGACTTGACGAACATGTACGCGATGACGAAGAGGACGGCCATGATGATCGGGAAGATGACCTCGGAGAAGATGACCGCCCGCCACTTGGCACGGGGGACGTCGCCGGAGAGCCTCTCTGAGGGGTGTCCGAGACGCTTCTTCTTGTAGCCAGTGATCATCGTGCGCGATAGACGGCAGTACCCAATCCACGAGTTGGCGTGAGCACGCGAGTTGCCACGGTTCATCCAGCGCAGGAACTCCCTGCATCGCGAGTTAGCAATACGTCATGGATGATATGACAAAGTAACGTACCGGTAGTCGATGACGAAGTCAGCCGCAGAGAACTGGTGAGGGTTGAACAGGAAAGGCGAGACGCAGAGTGCGAGAATCGACACCCAGAAGTACGTGACCCAGCCCGTCCAGATCGTGAGCGTCACGTAGAGCAACATCACCAGGGTACGCATGCCGAGGTAGATACTCGGGCCTGCGAAGCGCGAGTAGAGGATAGCGAACGAGATCCTCGTCGTTGCGAAACCACGACCGGTGGCGATGTACCGAGCACCACCGAAGGTCAAGTTGGTGATAATCGAGTGTGACGAGATCTGGGTGGAGAACACCTCGAACGCGGGCGACAGCGAGCCGAAGTGCTTCGCTAGACGAATGACGGCCTTCACCGTTCCACGCTCAACCAGCTCTGTTGTGCGATGTCAGTAAGGCTCGTACGTTCACGGGAGGTGAGGCGTACCTTGCAAGAACAGCGGCAAGAACGCAATCATGAACACCAGGAAGATACTGATGATGCAGTGGTCGATCCATTGGAAGGCGGGAGAGAGGTTGTAGCAGCCGGTCGTCCCGATGAACTGACCCGACGAGGAGTACTTGCAGATGTCGAGTTGGCCGTTGAGCGTACCAAGGAACACCACTGAAGGTCCATCATCAGCGATGATTCACGCAATGCACGCGTATAATGCACTTACTGGTGAGGATGAAGATCTGCACCGACAAGATAACAAGCATGTTGTTGATGTGGAACCCAGGATGACCATAGTAGAACGTGAGGAACCGGTCGATGGGCAGCTGCGTGCCGAGGTAGTAGTACTCGCGACTGAGCATCTGCTCGCCCATACCCGTGCCGATCTTCGTCTGGAAGTTCAAAATCGTGCCAAAGCCGAGATCACGACCCTTGCCGCACTGGTAGTACTCCGTGTGCTTGATGCGGCCGCCGCGTCCAAAGGCGTTCATACCGGCGTAGATATCCTCATTCAGATGCAGACCCTTCTGCGCCTTGGAGATACCGCCACGTGTCGTCATGTACAGCGCGTTGAGGAAATCGGGGTGTCCGTAGTGCAGCTTACCGCCAATCCAGGCGAGCGAACGCGCCGCGAGCGTACCGAACGTCTGCTCCTTACCGGCCGCAAGATCACCAAGAATACCAATGTTCTCCGAGAAGATGTACTCGCGGGCACCGACGATGGCGATGGGAGACTTCTTGAAGTCCTTGTGACCCCACTGCGCGTACGGGCTCTGGCTCGAGACGTTGTACTCCTCGAACTCGGCAAGAATGTTCCGGATCTTGAGACATTCCTCGAGGTAGTTGTCCTGGTTGGCGTCGATGAGTTGCAGATACTCGCCGCGGTAGAAGATGATCGCGTGGTTCTGGTTGTCCGACTTGCCGTCGCCGAGAATGGGGTTACCAGGGAGCTCGATGCGGAACTTGGGCTTGCGCCGACCAGTCTCGGGGATGAACTCAGAGTGCCCGTCGATGAGCGCCGAGAAGATGCGCGAGTCGCCGCCCTCCTTGCGTGCCGGCTCCTCTTCGAGGTACGCGATTTGAAGGTCAGGGTAGGCGCGGAGAAGGAACTCCGCGTTCTCCTGCTCCTCGCGGTTGAACTTGGAGTACCGTTGCATCGAAACGACGAACTTGAACTTGCGACGCGCCATACGCTCAAGTTCGCGTTCCAATTTGTCAGTGTTCCCGCCGAAGAGCTGGACGACCTCGGGGTTCTCGACACGGTAGAGCAGCTTGATCGCCTTCGCGTAGTTCATCATGCCGGAGACAGTGCGGTACAGAGTCTGCGCGCGGAGAGATGCCCAGATACGCGTCCGAAGGGTGAACTCGGGTGCCGCGCTCTTGAAACCAATGCAGTAGAACGGAAGGTCGTCTGCCTTGGACTGCGCCTTCTCGTCGCCGAAAGGGCTCTGGCCGTTGTACATCTGCGACTCCTCCGCGAGAATCTTGGTGTCCTTGACGAAGTTGTCCCATTCGACGGGGTGGAGCTGCTTCAGGTACTCAAGGAGCGTGACACGCGTGTTCTGATCCTCCTCACGGATAATCTCGCGAAGGGAGAGCAAGATCTACACAAGGGTCAGTTATGCGTCATAGGCTCAGCCGAACTGCATACCTTCTCGCTGTAGTGGGGCGTCAGAACGGTGAACGTGGGCATAGCATCGACGGGCAAAGGCTCGGGAACCGCGGTCGTAAGGGACTGCGCAAAGAACGAGATACGCCGCTCCGCTTCACTACCGGGGGTGAAGAACTCGCCGCGGAAGCCCTTGTCACTCTGCGAGATGAAGAACGCCGGGGCACGCAAGCTGCGACGTCCTTCCTGACCGACGTCGACCTGGTGGTAAAGCAGCTTCTGAACGTGCTCGATGGACAGCAGGTGCTCGCGGTACATAGAGATGATGATCGCGTTCCAAATCTGGGAGACAAGGACCTGCACAGCTTGTCAGCGGAAGCACAAGGGATGCGAGTAAGGCACGAACCTTGGGCTTGTACTTCGTCTCCATATCGGCCGTAGCGAGGATCTTCGAGTAGATACGCTTCGGTAGCCGGGTGTAGATATCCTTCCAGGGCGTCCAGATCGATAGACCGAGCGCGAACGACCGTGCAATACTAAAGACCGTGTTCCAGATGATCCACCAAAGGAACGTGTCCAGGAAGAAGAGTACCAGGTCCATGATATACATAATGGTAAGTGTGAACGCAGCCTGGTTCCGACAGAGCGCATTCCCAAAGTACTTGTCGTTGCATCCCTGGATCTGCATGCCAACCATGACGCGGATGGGGTTCTTAAAGGAGAGCGTAAGGAAAAAGTACGACTCCGTGAACTTGCAGCCGAAGACGAGGAACCATAGTGCACATGACGCGAGCCGGGCAGAGGGCTTGAGTGTCGGATAGCTGGCCGTGAAGGTCTGGCTAGCGAGATACTTCCGCGACTTCCCTGCAACGCGGTCGCCGAACATTCTCCCCGACGGCAGCACCGCGAACAAGATGGTTGCGACGACCGAGATGAAAAATTGTACGATACCGAGAATGAGTGCCAGCGAGCCGCCTGGTGACGAGCTCTCTGCAATAGCGATGTAGAACGTAGGACCGGCAGTGAGCGCGAGCGTGACCAGTAAGAAGACAAGCCGCCGGGTAAGATGGGAAGTGTTGTTCCAGGTAGTCGGGATGTACGAGAATTCAGCCAGGGTCGCGGCGATCATGATGATCGTTGCGACAGCGCCGCCCAGCGCTGTCGCAGACCATCGCATTGCGGCATGCTGCTCGCCGTGGTAGATCGTCGGGGAGTTATATGCCGTGTAGAACCAGTACATGGAGATGTGGATGACCCATATCCGGTTGAAGTTGACGAGGAGGTGACCGAAGGAACGCTTCTCGTAGTACGTCTTGAAGAAGACGCGGTTCCAGTCGATCCGGTCGAACTTCATGAACCGTTGTGCAGGTGGCAGGTCGACGAGGCGCGTCTATGCGGAAGATAGTGAGCTATAAGTTCTACCGACAGGGTATCAACGTACCTTGTCAGCTAAGACAATCCGCGCGATCCCCTCGGGATACCAGAACAGTTGGTTGACGTCGTCGTACCCGATGATTTGGTCGTGGTCCCTCTCCTTCCGCACAAACTTACCATCCACGACCTCGTAGCCCTGGTCCCGAATGAACCGGTAGAGAGGCTTGACGACAGCGTGAAGGTACAGTCCCTCCGGCACCGGGTCCATCCGGCCCTGACACTCCGGTGACCGGTAGTAGTCGTCTGCGCACTTGAAGATGAAGCACAGGCATTCCGGCACGAAGCGCACCTGCGCCGCTTCACCCCACAGCAACAGCCAGAGTGCGATCTGGCGCATCCGGTCGTACTGGCTCATGTTGTTCATCGCCTGCCGCCACCGATCCAGCGCGCTCTGCAGCTGTCGGTCTGCCGCTTTGTGGCCCTTCGCCTTGTGCTTCTGTGACCGCAGCCGTTGGAGACCCGGATTCTGTGTCTGTCCAATCACGTCGTCGAGGTCCAGCTGCGCAGCGAAGTACCACTTTCGATAATTCGCGTGCTGGCCGCCGATGTAGTCGGCATGCAGAGTAAGGAGCGCCTGATTTGGCGACATTCGTGATGCGCGACTGTCCAAAAGCTGCATCACAAAATCGAACTATCAAACGCAGAGTCAGTATGCTTGCATAGCAGATCGGTAACGCGGAGCTAAGGCACGCCTACGGCCCGCGGGCTAGACAGTTGCAATGTTGGCACAGAATGAACACAAATCCGCTTGACCGGGCTTATGCCGCCACCACTCGTAAGCGCGGGGTCAGCACGGATGATCCAAGGCGTCCCCCACCCGTGTGGCACCCCGGCCCAAGCCATACATCACGGACGGATGAAATGAAGCCGAGACCGAGGCGGCCTTGGCCATACATAGCCGCCGTGTGAAACAAGTGTACATACCATGTTTCGCATCGAGTCCCGCTGGAAGCCAAACTTCTGCGTCAGGTCGAGGAAGATGTCCTCGATCTCCTCCTTCGAGAGCGGTATTTGTCGCTCGGAACTCCATGCGGGGTAGGGCTCGCGCCCGCCGGACATGCCATCAGGCCCGAAAAGAGTGGGTGTTGAGGACTCGGAGATGCCGCCGACGCGCGGGGGACCGAGAGACTCTGAAGACGGGTCGTACTTGCCGTTCCGACCGTAGACGTCGACATCCGAGTCGGTGTCTTGTTGCGCTGAGGCGGGGATGAGGCGACCGCTCACAGATGCGGGGCGGGGAGGACTCACCGTAATCATAGGCGCCATGTTCGTAGTACCTGTCGTCGTCGACGTTGCTCCCGTCTGATGCATAGGTGTCCCGACGGCCGTACTCGTTGTCATCGTCGTAGTAGCGGTGGGGCTCAGGCATGTGGACGTTGTGGAAGGGATCGTGGGGGTCGGAGGACGGGGGAGAAGGAGAGGGATAGATGCCCTCCTGGCTGCGGGAGCCGGAGCGACCAGCCATGGCGGGGGTCGCCTGCAGTCTGGGGTGTGGATGGCGGCTGTCGGGGGGCGTCGAGGGCGTTGATGACGCGGGGGTCGTGGGCGTCGTGGAGGTCGATGAGGAAGGAGCCTCAGCGGTCGGGAAAGGACTGGCGGAGGCTGAGCCTGAGCCTCGCGTGCGAGGTGCGTCACGCCGCCAGACTCCGACTTAGCTTTATTGCCGTTTTTGGGCGTTTCGGTGGAGCTTCCCAGCCGCCAGCAGCCTGCTTCCAAATGATGACGTCGGGCGTCTGAATGCAGATGGTCGTGGACGCGTTTTACCTCGCAGCTTGTCATTCTTATATTCCTGCGGCGGTCGCTGTGCATGTGCGTCGTCGCGGACCTGCGCAGCGGCCCTCCTCGAGGCACGGACGGCGCACACAACCGCTATGTTGCCACTCTCCTGTGAAAAATTCGCCCGCGTGGGGCAAATAATCTGTGGAGGAAAACTTACGCGGGGCTGTGTCGTGCTCACCATGCCCTGTGACTCTCGTAAACGGAGGCCGGCGGCGGACATACCTCGTCCTCGCGGATGCCTCCCTCCTCACGGCTACTTCGGTCTCGCGGCGATAGGCACCTCACGGACGCACTTCTCGGTCGGAAAGCAACAGCTCTCGCTTCTCGGCGGGTGTGCACGATCCTGGGAGAGACGCGGCCGTGCAGTCACCACTTTCACGCCGACGCGCCACCAAGCAGCGGCCAGGGTTCCCAATCCTTCGGCAGTTATCGCGGACCTTGCTTCTTAACTGCATGCTAAAGCCCGCTTGCTTGGACTCCTGGGCCGCTACTCGCCCCAATACCTTGTGCTGTATCATACTTCCCCGACGGGTGGCGAACGAGAGGCTGGGCACCTCTAATTATGTGACCTACCGTCCCCAGTCGCGGTCAGAGCGGAAACAACGAACCGTCCTCGGTCCCTGTCCGAAGACGAGAAGTCCCGTATGACACCAGCTAGATAGCGATATTCCTGCGGTGTTCCACGAGGGCCGTACTATGTCACTTTAATCGTGGTATGTCCTCGAGGACTCTCACACTGTCCGTGTTTGTCATTACATTCGCTGAACTGAACTATATATGCGATACTTGTTTGAAGTGGTAAGCTTGTTTGCATCACCAACGGGGACGAATCGCCCTCATGTTTGTCCTTGACGGGTGGTTTAGCCTTCAGCTTGACTCGACAGAAAGCCAGTGCTGGTGGATTTCGTAATCTTTACATCGTGCTATTGGCTACGACTTGATTTCTCACTGATACTAGACTCTTCGTCGCAAAGGCGATTGTCGAAACCAGGATGTTTCCGTGTATGCCACCTTGCAGGGGTCTGGATGCTCAATGCCATATTTGTGTGAGTTGTCAATTTCGCGGCGTACTCGGTGTTTTGAGGCATTGCAGGCTCGCAGAACCTTGACCACGCAGCATCATGTACTAACGGATGTGAACATGCCCGATTCAGAGACGGGTCGTATCATACCAGATTTCACCAGTCATCTCATCTGGATATCGAAATTGGCGACGTCCGTTCCTCAAGCCTCAAGCTCATCCTTGCATCGATTGCTACGGTGTCTCGCTTATTGGTGTGATCATCGGTGGCGAGGGAGTCCCAAGCGGAGAATGAGGCAGGTGTTCTCCCACAGTCAATGGTTCTCTGAAAGGCAACTAACGTGGTGCCCTTTCCCTATGGCCCGAAGCAGCAGCTAACTGAGGCAGACATCGCCAGCGCAGCCTCCACGCCGGAGCACATACTACTGAAGTTTGAGATGCCCCTTCAGCAGTCGCCCCGCCTTCAAGCCGAACGAGTCGTGCCATGGCGCTGCGTATCCGGGACTACCGACAAACACTAAACGCGATAGACCTGTGCATCATTGTACCCTGACCTAAGTAGTTCGAACCCCGGGCACACGCCACCATAAAATAAGCGTTGGGACGATATGCATGCGACGCCGAGTCGTCCACTCCTCCCATAGCAGCATGGTGCAGTCCGCGGTGTTCAGCGTTCACCACCCACATGATGCGGGAGGAGCTTATCCCACCCTCGTGCACGACGCTGATTCGGACTTGCTCGAGAGCTCGACAATGTACAGGAATTCATGGCGCGCATTGTAGCAACTGCGTAATCGCGACCGGTCATTATGTCAGATTCTACGTCAGAATATACATACAAAATTTTCAGAGTGCGCGTTCAGAATCGCCAGAGTCGTCTGTGCCTGCAACTCCACGCTACCGCCGAGAGGCCGAAGCCGTACAAGGAGAGCACCAACATGGCGGACACATCCGACATGTACATCGTGGGCAAGGACAAGTTGATGAGACCGGTTGTGACGTTCGCCTAGTCATTCTCGTTAGCAGTCCGATAGCCAAATGCGAGCTGCGAGCTCACGCACCAGTAAGAACAGTACCAGACCATTCCTGTTTACCGCGTCCAGAAGAGCGGGGGCACTTCCCCCAACGCCAAGTTCGCACCCCCGCAGGTGCCGTGTCGCCTTCAAGGTATCCGGGTCAGGATGTACCTTCAACTTTGACGTAGGCGAGTATATCGACGTAGACAGCGGCGAGGGGAAGAACGCAAGGTCGAGCACCAGGTAGCCCAGCAAGAACGTCGTGTTGTACGCCGCAACCCACGCAATATATCGCAGGTTTACCAGCCGGCGTGATACGTCCCCACCTCCGATGCCGAACAGCTTCAGGCCACCGAGGAGGACCCACCAGAGCACGGCGTATGAGCAGAGCTCCGTCGCGGTCTTGTCGTTCTCGCGGCGCTGTTCGTGCGCGAGCGCGAGCGCTGGCGCTGGCGCGGAGGAAGGCGATGGGGCACCATCATCTGAGTCGGAGTCGCTGCTTGGAGTTCGTGGCCGGGAAGGAGTGGCACGAGGGTGCGCAAGCTGCTGGCGCCGCCGGCGGAAGTAGGATGGGGTGGGCGCGAGGACGAGTGTGCCTGTGGATAGGCCGAGGAGATGGATTGCGAGATAGCCTAGAGAGACCGTCAGAACCATGTCAAGTCGATCTGATGCTTTGTACATACCCGTAAGCGAAACAATGCCCTCCTTGTTTGCTGATATGACGCCCACTCGAGGCGCTTCAAGGACGAATGCCTGTAAACTACCCATGGAGAGGGCAAGTTGGTGGGCTAGCTTCGGGTGAGTAGGGAACGGGACGAAGGTTGGGAGTACGCATACATATAGCGATAACTACTCCCAGGAGCGAGATAGGTAGATGGATCATCACTGGATGTAGAAGCACTTGTAGGACGGGTATAAGTGCGAGGGTGATGAAGAAATTCCAGTAGACTCCGTATTCTGTGACGTGTTCCTGAGCCATATTGACAAGGAAACCGGCGTGTATAGTCAGCGCATACTCACTGGGTACTCCGTGCCCTTCACCGAGATTGTCCTGAGAAGGCCTAGTAGAAGAATTGGCGAACATTTTCGGAGAACTGAAGATAATTTGGGGAGCAGTGGTTCTGTCAAATGTGCCGGGTTCTTCACGAGCGGTATGGCGGACACAACGCCCTGAGAAAAGACGAAGGAGCCTACGCCTAGGTCCATCTACGCGCCTTCAGAACATGAATAGTTCCAAACCTCCGAGACTCACCATGGAGACTCCAAACGTCTCGCATTTAGCCAAAGAGCGGGGAAAGACAGGAAAGTCGACCGCAAGGATGCAGATGAACGTCAAGAGCAGCATATGCGAGCGATACGTCGTCAGCGCAGGAAGCGGGGAAATACTGATAACAGCAGGGGAGTTCGAGCTCGCTTGTGAGCTCGCATCGCGCGATGAGGCACGGCTATGCGTCAGGGTAGATGGAAGGGGAGTGCCGGACTCTCGTCGGGGTAAGAGCAGAAGCAAGGCAGTCGGTGCTAACAGAATAAAGGAAAGTAATGCAGGAGCGTTGGCGAACACGGTGACCGAAGCAATAAGTGGAGCGACGAGCAAGATGGCTTCGCCCGTAAATTGGAGTGGTCTGGTCGGTGGCAGGCGTGTCTGAACGGCAGAGTGTAAGGCTATGGACGCCTGCCCGCTGTGAGAATCGTGACAAGCAACGTCATATTTACTACTCACCAACGACGCCAACGAGACCAGGTTGATATGGCCAATGCTCGACCCCGTCATGCCCGACACGAACGCTTCCTTCGACGCCTTGTAGTCATCGCTCATCGCAACCGCAGGAGGATCGGGCTCCCAGTGTTTACCTGTTTCACACTCTACAACGTCGACTTGAATTTGAAAGCAGACGTTAGTCAAACAGGAGCTTTATGCGCGTACAGCGGGGGGAAGAACAATGCTAGGTGGAGGATGGAAGGAGAGGGTGTTTCAATTTGGTCGATACGCGTCGCGGCCAAGGCGCCAAACGGCGTCGAGTCGCGCTGGTCACGGTCGGCGGTCTCTGCTCTGCCTCTGCCAGTGCCTTGATGCCTGTTCCCTTTGCCTGTCTCGCAGTCTGGCTCCCGGCTTTATTTTCTGGTTTCGGGTGCGCTCTCTGAGCCCGCCATCATTTCCTGGTACTTTTAACTTTATATTTCCTCTCCATCTCGCCCCATGAAACACGTACATTCTCTTTGTTACTTTTTCACCATGACAAATCGAGAGGTTCGCAACCGGACAGCTCCGCGCTGCGCCTCTTCTGTTTGCTAACCTTCCGTTTTCTAGTGTCGTAGAACCCCCTTCGAAGTCAATGGAGTCTTCCTCGACTGCGCTCTATATGTCTCCAAGAGTAGGCAAGTTTGGCCTGTATGCAGCGGTTTTACTTCGCAGAGGATCCGACGTGAGGTGTTATGACCCGGTAACGAAATCAGACTGATATAACTTATTCTCGACCTTGTCATGCTCGATGCAAACGCCTCCCTTTCTGCACAGCTCCATCACGATGTAGCAGCATCAAAGCTAACGTTCATATGTCTGATCGTCATTGCTTTGACTTAGTTCATGGCGGTAGCCGTGACAGCGCTGACGGTGAGTTCAAGTTTACAGGTATTCTGCACGCTGACCATATAAAACGCGCTCTCCATGAACGGGAGATACATGGCGCTGAACAGACCAGGCGCCCTACTACTAGGGTATTTGGACCCCAGTATTAGTAGTGGCCGGATGCATCATTTCGTGTGCATATATCGGGTCCATTGTGGCAGTACGTAGTTGCTTTTCCCGTTGTACGCGCACCTTCTCACCAAAGCCCAATCGAGCCGTCCTTTCCTCGGACTCTGTCGCGGTTATGCTCAACTCCCTACGACTGATCCATCATTCGCGTGTGCTGGCCGAGTACTTCGTTATTCGTCATCCCGCATCCTTCGCATCCTTCCCGCTGACTTCTACATCGTCATCTCCAGGCTTCCTGACAGTGGTCCGTTCCCCCTCGGATGATGGTCCTGGTCCATAATCCTCACGGGCTTCTTGGCAGGTTCTGCTTCTCCCGCTTCCATCGGGGGCCCGACCTTCTCATTCCCCGTTATATTCACCGTGTTCATCTGCATCATGTTCATCTTGCCTGTCGCGTACCATAATGAACCGCTGAACAAAACCACGCCATCGTTGGGATGGCCTCGTTGGCGTGTACTAGGCGTTCTGGTGCTGGTTCCCTTTCACGGGCCCCGTGATGGCTGTGAGGAACGAGGCGCCAGAGTACCAGAAGGTTCTGATGTAAGTCTGGACATGTCCAAAGACGAAGTAGGGTCGCCTTCCCGTGGGTGGTATTTGGATCTTGGATTCTGCGATGATCCCGGCCCCGTCCCAATGGATGTGCACAGGTGCGTGCCCCAATGTGGTTTCTTTACGTGTACCCGCCCTCAAGGTCAATGGTGCCCTCCGCTCGGTCCCTCCGAATGGGAACCGGAGGCTCTTTGGCCTTGGGACCCTGGTACTATGTCATTGTAGGTCCAAGCGCTCGTCTGTCTCGTCTTCGCGAGAGCTTATCGGTTCATCACCGCGGTTCGATTGGTATGCGTATTCAATGCGCGCACGCTGTTTAAGGCCTGTTTCTAGAGCACGCGGAGGCTAAGAGCAATGCATTGTAGGAACAAGAACGAGAAATGTGTTGAAGCTGTCCGCGAAGCGGGGAGGGGACAGCGCGGACAGTCCTCGTCTTTCGAAGGGCTTTGAGTGGGAGGGCGCTGGATGCGGAGATCGTTCGGAGGTGCGTGACCTCTATGCCTCGGTACCCGTTGCTTCGTACGTACGATCGCAGATCCTCTTGAGTCCTGATCTTTCCCGATAGCCAGGGGTTGAACGCCCTCGGATCCGGACTAACATACGAGCTTGCAATGAAATTCCAGCTGTGTTCACCTGGACCTTACCCTACTGTGCTCATGCCTGTTTACGACACAGGGTCTATATATCATGCCTCGTCTACGGCGATGCCCCCCGTCTTCGAGCCCCCGCCCTACCCCGCCCCACATTGGCCAGATTGTTTCGACATGCGCCGCTTCCTCTCACGATCGCTCTCCGCACCCCTTCCCTCCAATTGGCGCCTCTCCCCTTCCCCTTCACTGTCTCCGACTCTGGCGTGCGCGGAAGAGTGTAGTCCCAAAGACCTGGCGATTGAAATTATGGACGACGAGCCGTCCATGCCGATGATCATTCCGCCGTCTGAGAGGCCAGGGCGGCTCCGCCACGCGTCCTCTCAGACATGCGATGCAGGCGATGCCGCTACAAGTGGGAACCACTCCGGCCGTGGGCAAAATGCGCGGTGTTTTTCCATCGTCAGCAAAAAACCACATACAGCCGATCACCACGTATCAGGAGTTCGGATCGTTGTGTACGACCCTTATCTCCTGCGGGCGTGCAAGGACGTTATCCAGGACATCCCTGGGCTCTCGTGGCAACACTCGCCGCAGGAGGTATGGTGTGCTGTCCCACCTTGTGAATTGAGCGTTGAAGCATTGCAATAGGTCGACCTCTATGTTCTGCTCGAGTTTCTTCCCCACCTCGAGCAATATGGAGACGACTTATCCACAAGGCTTCGAGGCGATGAAGACGCCAAAAGCGCTTACAAGGCAGTCGGCGCTCTGACGAGCTATCTGCGCAAAGAATACGGTGCGACGTTAACCGTGGTCGCAGAACTCACGTCTAGGGGCGAAATTACCTTCGACGCACTCTTCGCGATCTTCGTCCCGCGCACTGTTGTCCTCGCGAGTTGCGACCTCTCCAGCGAGTGGAGGGCGTTTCGGGTGAAGTCGTCGACGCAGATTCGTACGTCGGGGGTTGACGTGTACGACACAATCTGCGAGAGCATCGACGTAGTGGATGACTCAATCCACTGCGCATGCTGTAGTATCTCCGATGACGTTACGGCGCCCCCGGATCTGTCACACCAAGAGACGAAAGCGTTCGGGCGGGTGCAACACCGTTTCCTCATCCCTCGTTTCAAGGGCACGGTCAGAATCGACTCCTTGAACGTTTACCCCCTCAAGTACCATACCGATGCTCGGAGGCTCCGGGAGTGCCTTGTGGCACGCGGTAAGAAATGGCTTGCGCTGCAAGGTATCCACCATGTTCAGTATACCGGCCATGCCGCGTATACGCTCTCCGTGGGGGCAATTCGGACGACTGTGCATCCTGACGTACGCTTGTTCATCTTCGGCGCCGTCTCGTATCCTGATAGGTCCGTTCGTTCAGGTGAATTCGTTCGTGCTGCTTGATCGAGGTGAGCGGAAGCCTTTAAATGCCCCCCATACACGTGAAGAGTGCTCATGTTCGCACTAGGGAGCTTCCGACGCGTGAATCCTGCATACGAAATGCCGGATGTTAGGCCCGACCCCGACATCACGCTCGATGCTTGCACGGCCCCCCACACGGCAGAGGAACTGATGCTCTGCCCACCAGTGGTGTATGGGCTCAGCATCGCAGATCAGAGGTGGCGTAAGTTACATGTTCTACCCGCTTTTCTGTCAAATCTTACGCCGCGCCGTCAGTTGTGTTCAACATTGAACACGTCCAGCTGGTCACTCAAATTGGTCCTCCTTCGTCGCATGTAATGCTGATGTCTCCCTACGAATCCGACCCGTCTCCCCAGAAAGCCATGGGCATGGGGGTCTTGCGCAGTGGCGCGTCATCCGGTTCTGGTCCACAAGACGACGCGCGGGCGCAATCCTCCGCTGGCATTCCAGTGGACGTAGCGCTTCACAATGCTGTGGACTCTGCCAAAGCAGAGGCCGCAGGTGAAGCTCGACATGTCTGTAAGGAAGAAGTCTTGGCGCTCTCAGCAGTCCTCGAAGATCAATGCGCGGTAGGCGAATCGGCTTGTGTAAGCTACCAGCCACTTACCAAAGTGGCGTCTTCGTCCGACAGCGCGCATTCGCTGAGCTTCACGCCAAGTACTCCAAGGAGTTTGCTATGCACAGGCATGTCATGGTAGGGCTACCACTTTCCCCCGCATGAACTAGGTCACTTACAACGGTATGCATAGCGTGCGATACTGGTCGTCTGTGCGATTCTTTTCCTACTTGCTCTAATCCTCCTCTACCGTTTAATGGCACCTACGGCGCGTCCGTCCCGCTGGTCTTCGCCAACGCACTTCACCATCCCCATCCTTTCTCCGTTTGCCTCTGTTGTAAGTATTGCATACGTCATAATACGTAACTTCACAGGTTGACGGATTGCATCTAGGTGGAGCATGAGAGCTCGTTATTCAATATTTCACAGGTCACTGCTCTGGCGGTGGCAGGCGGCATTTTTGTAGCTATTCGATTACGTTGTGGCATGCGACGTAAATAAAAATAAACCTGGTTCACGAGGAGGAACCTATACACACATCCTTTCGTTAATCCTGGCAATTAGCTACGTAACTCACTCGGCACCGTCAGATGCTGGTCTCCCCCGGTAAGTTACCCTCAACTCTGAGTACCCACGTGGCTCTGCCGAGGCAACAAAGCTGTGCCAGCCTCGAGGCTTTCTCGAGGCGCCCTCATTTTTCCGACTCCAAATGTCCAAGAATACGACGTATGTACTCCAAGAAAAGCGTGGTTTCGTGGCGCCGAGCCGGCTGCGCAGGGGCTAAACTTCAACATTGCACAGGCGTCAACGTGGACGAATTCTTTGTCAGAGACGTATTCAAGACGAACGATCTCGAATCCCTCTGAGGCTCTGACCGCGCTTTTGAGTCGACTGTCACCACCACCTCGCCCAACGACTATCATCACCCTACATTACAGCAATACTCAGTACTTTGACTCATTTACGACTATGGCAAGACTCTATCCCATCCCAGGGCTACTCCACGCCTTGGTGATCGGGTATCTTCCCGCGCTTGTACACGGGCGTACGTTCACCGTTACGAACTCATGTCCTTTCACGATATGGTGCGTCCTTGAAGCTCTCTTATAACACACACGCAGTGATATGATTCCAATTACAGGCCTGCGGTATGTTGCGTAGCCTTGCGCAGTGTCATCATTCAAGCTGACACCGCTTATATCAGATGTTTACAGACCTCAGTGCGGGAACGGCCGTGCCGAACTTCCCGACTGGGTAGGTACAATTGCCATTGGCAGGTGGTATGTCCGTTTGGTTTACAGAAATGTCCCAACAGATGGGTGGCCCCACCTTCCAACTCGGTTTCGTTTTCCGTTCCGGATAACTGGAAGGCGGGAAGAATATGGGTCAGCCAATACTCTCTGTGCTGGGCGTCATAGCACTGAATAGATACAGGGTCGGCGGGACTGTGACTTTACGATCACGACCGGCGCGACTTGTCTAGATGGATGGTGTAATGGCGGGCTGCTATGCGACCCTACAACAGGCACAGTGGGTATCTCTTGCCGTAATGCATGCAAAGTAATTCATAGATCGTTTAGGGTGTCCCTCCAGCTACCGTTGCGGAATGGACTCTCCAGGGAGACGGAAACCGCGACTTCTACGACGGTAAGTGCCGACCATGTTGTCGCATCATATAGCATTTTATTGTATTGTAGTCTCTCTCGTCGATGGCTACAACCTCCCCATGGCGATAACGAACTCGGCGAATTGTCCCGTGGCCGATTGTCCGGTAGACCTAGGACCCAATTGTGAGTCTTCCTCTCAGTTTGCTGCGAGATGACGCTTGAGCAGCAGACCTGATCAATGTATACATAGGTCCTGCTCCAATCAAGGGCCCTTTCGACTCAACGGGGTTCCCCGTTGGATGCAAGAGTGCATGCGCGGCGAATCTTGACGGAAATCCAAGTACGCAGTAATCTGCAGATTGGGATTCCCATTACATTATGTCCAATTTCTGATGCTTTTGCTTACTACCTAGCCGATTCTGCCAACTGTTGCTCGGGCAGCCATAGCACCGCGGCAACCTGCCCGGCTTCAGGAGTCCAATACTATGACTACTTCAGTGCGTGGTTTCCCTACCCTGTTATTAATTTCAGGTTTACGCTTGCATTCCTCAGAGGGCAATTGCCCGAATTCGTATGCGTATGCATACGACGAGTCCAGCAACACCGCCCTCTGGACCTGCGATTCTGGAAAGAACGCGGATTACACTCTAACATTTTGCCCGTGCGTGATACATCAAAAAACGCCACTACGTCTATTAGCTGAATATACCGCATAGTACTGGCGGCTCGTCGGATGTTGCCTCGGGCTCGGCCACACCAGTAGCATCCAGCACGTCGTCCAGTGCCACTCCACCCTCTAGCGGCATGCTGTCGTCTGGCGCTCCTTTGTCAAGCCCCGCAACGGTGGTCGGAGGTCCTTCTTCTGGTACCTCTGGTAGTGCAGCGCCTGCGGAGGGAAGCTCGGCAAATATCACTGGCACAGCTCGCCCAAGTGGGGCCAAGGACGACAAACCCGAACCTCGAATCTGGTTCTTGTTAGCAACTGGCCTAAGTTCGATGATCTCAATGTGGACGTGAAGGAAAGGCATTTGCACGCAGAATATAATATATCACGCCCCTGGATCATGAACGTATAGGAGTATAGCAATAATTAATCCAAAGCCTGGTAAAATCAATATCGCGGCTCGCCGGTAGGGGCACTCGGAAACTACAGACGCTCAACTGAAGGACTTTCCCACGGATGCGCGGTATTTTCTCGTCATCCCGCCGAGAAGCACGCATGCTTCCTAAACCATCAGGTCGTTCGTCGACCGACAATCAGGTGCGACTAGGTTGACTGGGTTCAGTTGTCTTCAGAGTATGTTGTGGTGTTGTGGTTGCTGTGCGACTATATGGCGTGGCCGGTGTTCGGTGCGATGAAAGTCATCCCAAGCAGTGATACTAGCAGTGAGTCATGCAATCGATCTTGACATGAGGTTTGACAAAATAAGTCCGCATTTAGATGGGGCAGTGAATACATTCAGTTATCTCCCAGGTTGTCATTCATAGTTCAGAGCACGACAGCACCGTAGGCACACATGATACACCGGCGTCCTAGGATTTCAAAGGCGAGGCCCGCAAACGAATGCCTCGCTGCTTATCGCATGACCACGATTTGTTTCTTCGAGGGTTCCCTGCTGATATTGTGGTACCAGAGTCACAACTGTAGTGCCCAAATGTCCGATACCTGTCGGGTTCCGGGTGCCCGAACCCCCTTCGAGGAAAGGCCGGACCTGACATATCCCTGGAACGGTCACCCAAGACTCATTGGAGTCAATTCTTTCGGAAGCGAAGGCGCTGTGCGGCTGCGGTCGCCGCAATACACGAATATATCTGGTATATAAAGTGCTTTTCATGTAGCGTAACTGGTAGGACCCGCCTTACGCCCCCTCGCCGTCCTAACCAGCAACCAGCAATCACAGCAACATGCGCTTCTTCTCAAGTTCGAGCTCGGGCTCCCGGCGCAGCGGCACTATCGGAAACTATCTCTCCGAGAAACGGGCCCCTCTGCCCCCACCCTCTGTCCCGGGTCGACGCAGTAACCCTGTGTACAACCGCCAAGGAGAACTGGTTATTTACGACAACACAGAGGACGACGAACAGAATTCCACCTCTGCCCTTGTTGCGCCGTCATCCTCCAGTGGGAACTCCTCGCCTCCCGTCGCGAATCTCAAGGTGAAGCGTGTCGATAACTATTACAGCACCTGGTCGAAGGCGTGGAAGTACCGCAACTCAGGCTCGAACATCAATCCCGAGGCCATCCTCACCGTCGGTAATGGGAGCCGCGATGGCAACGATCCGTGGCAGTCTTACTGCTTTGTCGTCGTGAGGAAGATACCGAAGCCGGGAGACGAGCAGGGGGAGCCCACGTTCCAAGTTGTGGTGAAGAGCCCTTACCTGCTCCAGGCGTGCAAGGATGTCATCAAGAAGGTGCAGGGCGTGTCGTGGACCGCCGAGCCCTTGGAGGTTAGGACTTTCATCACGCACCGTTTAGCATTTTCTGATGCGCTAAACATCATCTCAGCTCGACCCCCATCTCCTACTAGCATTCCTGCCTCAATTCGAGCAGTACCGAGACGACCTACGCAGGAAGTCAAACCGGTCTGTCGAGCAGACGAACCTCCTGAAGACTGTCGACATCCTCATCGACTACCTGCGCAAGGACTACAAGGCAACCATTGCCAAGGTGGATAGCCTCACCGCACACGGCGAGATCACCTACGACACCCTCTTCGCCCTCTTCGTCCCGCGCACCGTCGTCGTCACCGAGTGTCCGATCACGGGCGAGCCCCGCGCGTTCCAGCTCGTATCCGCCACGCAGATCAAGACCACCTTTTCGAGCGTATACGACCTCATCTGCGAGAGCGTCGACGCGTTCGAGGACTCCGCCTCCACCGCAGGTGCTCGCGGCACGTACGGCATCAGTAGCTTCATCCCCGCGGGCACGACTCCCGGTTCGCCCTTCCCCTATATACCACCCTCGCCTCAAATGGGTGCCACGGGAACGGACACCGATATACGGAGGGCAAGCGGGAAGTTGTATGGCCGCGTCCAGAGCCGTATTTTCCTGCCACACTTCAAAGGGACGGTCCCGATCAATTCTCTGGACGTGTACCCGATCAAATACCATCCCGAAGCCGGGCGCATCGAGATGTCCCTCATTGAGCGCGGGAAGAAGTGGATGTCCCTCCGCGGCATACACCACATGCAGTACGACGGACCTGCGGCGTATACAGTTTCGTTCAGCGGGTGCAAGAACACTATCAAACACAACGTACGCGAGCGTTGTCTTACTGTAACGAATTCCTGGCTGATAGCCGCGTTATGCAGGTCAAGTCGCGCATCATGATCGACCGAGGTAGCGATATGTCTACCGTGCTTAGGTCTTTACTAACTGCAGCCCCAGCGAGCTTCCGGAGGCTGAACCCAAACTACGAGATGCCGGTCGTCAAGCTCGACTCCTCTCCCAACCCAAACGTACCAGACCAGTTCGGGAACTATCCTCCCACCCCTCCTCCGGTGGCTTACAACCCCAGTGCGTCCCACAGCGGCCGTAGAAGGGCACGACCTAACAGACGTCGCGGTGCGGCGTTCACAGACAGCGCCGTGCCGACTTTCCAAGTCCGGTCCCGTGTCCCCCGCGACGAAGTCGAGCTCACCGAGGACGAGCTTATGCTCGCTCCCGCGGTCCTGTACGGCTTTAGCTTGACCGACAAGACCTGGCGTAAGTCCAACCGCTAGCCATTCTCGACCTGTGTTCTTCTCACCTTTTGAGACAGTGGAGTTCAACATCATGCACGTCCAGCCGATCGTGTGGAACGATGAAGCGTTCGCGAACCTCGTGCTGCCCAACGACCGCAAGATGCTGCTCCAGTCGCTCGTCGAGGCGCACAACGGCGACATCAGCTTTGACGACTTTGTGCACAACAAGGGCCGCGGGCTCGTCGTCAACCTGTTTGGGCCCCCCGGCGTGGGCAAGACGCTCTCTGCGGAGGCGACGAGCGAGCACGTCCGGCAGCCGCTTTACGTCGTGGGCGCGGGTGATCTGGGTACGACAGCTGCAACGCTCGACCAGTCGCTCAACCGGGTGTTCGACATCGCGACGAGCTGGAAGGCGATCGTTCTCATTGATGAGGTGCGTGATAGTCACCTAAAGGCCCATTTAATAGATTGTAACACACTCATCCCCTTCACAGGCCGACGTCTTCCTGGAGCAGCGCTCGCTGCACGACATGGAGCGAAACGCTATGGTCGCCGTCTTGTACGCTCATCACGCCTCCCCAAGCCCTGATACACCCGTTCTCTAATCTGCTCTACCCCTGCGACCGCAGCCTGCGCCACGTCGAGTACTACGACGGCATCCTCTTCCTCACCACGAACCGCGTGAAGGCGTTCGACGAGGCGTTCCTCTCGCGCATCCACGTCGCGCTGCACTTCCACGACCTCACGCGCGACGCGCGGCGGCAGGTCTGGGCCGCGTTCCTCGCCAAAGTCGGCGTCGGCCGCGCCGAGTTCGGCGAGCACCTCCTCGACCGCCTCGCCGCGCGCGAGGTCAACGGGCGCCAGATCAAGAACGCGGTGCGCACCGCGAGCTCGCTGGCCGCCAAGAAGGGCACCAAGACGGGCTATGCGGATCTGCTGGACACGTTGGACGCCGTGGATGAGTTCACGGTGGAGTTTGCGGCGATCAGGGCTGCTGCTGCTGTCGCGCCTTCGGCTTGAGCGTGAGACGAGCGGGCGAGGATGTGGGGCTGCTGCTGCTGCTGAAGTTATGTCGATGTGTATTTGTACGGTACTTGATCCTACAGATTCTTTCCGCTGTATGCTATGGCGACTGGGTATCGATAGTGTCCGTTTACCTAGTAGTACTGAGACATGTGAAGACAACCTTGGAATGTTGGCTTTAAAATGGTCGGGCATAACATGCACAGACGGTATGCAGTGAGTAAGATAGGTTGAGCCAAAACAAATAGAGAACAAGGACGTAGAATCATATGCGCATAAAAAGAGAACAAAATACAGCGGTGAGGTATACATGCCGAGCACAACGTCCTATCGTACCAATTAATACAGTTGTCACCCAACGGACCCAAAGCGCAATATTGAAATCCACAGAAACCCAACCGTAGGAAATAAAGTAAGCCCAAATTATTCGCAGACCCCCCCTTATCCCTACGTCGTATCACCATACCCAAATGTCTTTGCACAGTCTGACTCCTACATACCACCCTACCGCTGAAAAGAGCTCTGAGTTGATCGGCTTGGCCGATCCTCCCTTTGCGGCATCTCAGGCGGTATCCGCTGGGGGTGTACTCCGTGAGCAGTGTTCGGGTGAGAGGGCACTCCGTAGTATCTCATGCGTTGTGTATTGACAGAGTTGCTGGCCCATCCGAATCCTCGCCCTTGTCCTCGTGCTCTCCCAGAAGACGTTTCTGACCATGACGGGCCTCACAAAACTGACGCATATGACATGTACATATTCTCTCTAACATCTCGTCCCACGAGCTTCACAGAGTATACCTGAACGTGGGCGCCCGGTCGCCCATCTTCCTCTCGACCTCTTCGGTAGTGAGTTCACGCACCATCCCCTTCTCCTCCATCTCGCGCTGTGCGACGTCACGCCGCGTATTTCTGCGGACGTAGACGAGCGCGGTGATCGCTACGAGGGCCAAACTCATCGCAACTTGCGCCATCTCGGCGATGTCTGGTAAGTAGGAGGAAAGCGCGAAGGTCAGCCGTTGGAGCTGCGGAAGCTGGGAACGAGTACGCACGGCCACGGACGTATCGGGGCGCGTCCTGTGCGTGGTAGACGTTGCTCGAGATGATCCCGCCGAGGTTTCCGAACATGACGATCATCCCGATGCCCAAGCCACGCTTGTAATGCCCGACGGCGTTGTTTCCCAACCTACTCGTGATGCGGTCAGCCATGTCCTGACGCTGCTGGCCGCGGTTGCAGGATGTGGGAGCAGGCGATTTTGTGTGCAATACGAACCAAGTGATGATCATCGGCGCAGTCTCGTACTCCCCTATCACCACCAGGTAGGTGCCAAAGTACTTGACGCCGTTGCTGGCGTTCGAGACGTTGATCGCGAATCCAACAAAGGCGAGTGCAAGGCCAGCGAGCACGAACGGCGAGCGCATCTTGATGCGGTCCGAGTACGTGGAAGTGATGACCACAATAATAGCTGCTCGCCTGTGAGCTCTTCTGCATGGCCTCAAAATCGAGAGATGATGAGCGAATCGTGGACGTACTGGCTATAATGTAAGGCGGCACCGTCAACAGTTGAGATATGGCCGGGGTGTAACCGAAGCTATCACAACGCTATTTAGCACTAGACCTCGGCGAGAAACGAGCACTTGGGGCGCTGAGCATACGTACCCATTGATAATCGAACTATCAGAAAAAGGCGAGGTCGAATCAGCCACGGCAAACGCAGAGCGGGGCCACTTACGGTAGGAAAAGGGAAATGCCGTACACTTATTATAGCCATAAAGCAGATAAGCAAAAGGTCGGTCTTATGGACAGGAAGGGGGTGAGATACGCACGGGGGCCAGCGACGCCGATGTTTGCGATGCAGACGACCACGATCTTCCAATCCAGTAGAGCCCCCGGAATGTGGCTCCACTTGAAGTCCTCTTCTTCTCCCGCAGACGACATGTTATTCTCTGGCACGCAGGCAGTGGCGATTAGTGCGTGCGCATTCGTGCGCCAATATGCCGCGCACTTAGCCGGTGGATCACGAAGGACCGTTCTTTGGGGGTTAGGAATGTGGCGGTCTCGGGGAGGTCGACGAACACTACAACATCGCGAAAAGAAGGGTAGGACATTAGCGTGAACAAGATATCGGTCGCAAAGTCCAGGAGAAATAGTACCAATGAACGCAACGAGCGCCACCGCCACCGTCACCAGCCCCTCGATAATCTAAAATGCTTTAAATTGTTGACACAATGCAAGGGTTGAAGGGGAAAGAGAGCGCACGAAGATCCACGACCACCCAAGCAGTCCGGCTTTTCCGGACATGAACGAGATCCCATATGCCAACAGACCGGTGAACGCGCCCGAGAACGTCGCGCCGCCCCAGAAGAGCCCGATGCGCCATTGCAGCATGTGTCGCGGATACCATAGTGACAGGCTGTAGAGTTTACGGGAACGACATATAGCGACGTAAGCAGACGGTGGTAGCGCGCGTGGAGGTCTAGTACACTGACAGGTAGTATATTCCGGGCGACATGCCGGATTCGGCTATGCCGAGCAGCACTCGGACGATGACGAGCTGTGGATAGCTACAGAAGCAGTCAGCAAAGATGCCGCTAGAGCAGGCGCGGGTACTCTCACGTCTTCACCAGCCCCATCAGGGCGCTTGAGGGGTGCAAAGTGGGCGTTGGAAGCATTGGCCATGTGTTAGCGCAAAGACCTCCGAGTGTGAGCGGGCGCGCCTCACGCGACGATGCCCCATGCCAGCTAGAGTACGCTGATTGAGCCCGGGCACTTCACTGAGTGGGACGGAAAAAGGTACCGTGAGACCCGGTAGCCATCTTGACGGCCGGAATTTCTTGAGAACCAAGCTGTAATCGAGCCTGTCAGCTCCCGAGCTGTCTTAGAAAGGGGGGTTCACACTTCGCCGGTACGTTGAAAATGGAGTAGGACTTTACGGCAGGTGTCGTAAGTGACAGCGGGACTAGTTTGAAAAGGCCGAACTCACCAGATAGTACATCGTCTGGTGCACAATCGTTAAGGCTGAGAGGAATAGGGCATTTGAAGCATCCACGTACAAGCGCGATGTTATACCTCTGACCGGACAAGTCGAGCTGCGTTATTAGTCCTTGTAGTTTCGCATTCCCTGGGTCGCAAGTCAGCTGGATGACGATAGTGCTTTAGTCTAACGCAAAGGCTCACCGATGTTGCCTCTATCCACGTAAGAGACGAGATATAAGATGGTCGCTATTGGGATCAGCCGGACGTCGATCTTCCGCCACAGTCGCCGTTCTTCCTCGGCGGTGAGAACAGGAGGGAGGGGTAGTTCGTCGGATACGCTCTCTGCAACCACCACCTCGTTCATGATCTCGATAGTGACCTTCTCCTCTGCAGGGCTCAATGGGACGGGGTCAGTCTCGGTCATCTTGGGCTAGTCAGGGGTCCTTTGGACGAGATGGGTCTCGGACCACGCATGAGTGGGGCAGTAGGGTATTTATACCATAGACCCGTCCCCGGACGAACGCTCGGGGCGTTGCACCTATACAGACGCTCTTGCGTAACCAATGACCGCTAGGTTCACCAACGAACCCGAGGAGAACGACAGAAGTGCTGTCTTAAACTCCTTCTCGTGAGAATGTCTATAGCGTTTCGAAGATATTCTTGACGGCACGTATTGCTCGCTACGCCACATAGCGTCTCACCCTTGACCTGCGTGCGAGGTGTCCAGTGGGAGGTGTCGTCCGCGGGGCCGCACCTTAACCACTCATTGCGACATGCTACCCTACCCTTTACGTAGACGCCGTCAACACGGGGCCACGGGGTAAATAATGACACTCACATACAGCGAACGCCTTTCCTTTGCCCCCGTTAAGGGGTACAAGTGCGCGATCTCGAGCTTTTCATGTTCCATACAGATAAGCTTACACAGGACGCACTGCGTCCTGACGGGCGATTAAACAAATACAGTAGAGTAACTTACATTCCTGCTTCTGGTATTCTAGGGTCTTCCACGGCGGCCACGCAATAGGAGAAATCATCTAGTCCGCCCAACGCGAGGTGCTCCTGGACCTCCCGCTGCCCACGCTCACCGTACTACTCACAGTCGTCATCATCATGGACATGGGCACTGGCAACCGTTGCATTGACTGCCCGTAAGTCAGCCCCGCGTGCGGTTCCTCCCTTTCTCCGTCCGCCTCTCCCGACCCGCGCGCGCTCACGCCCCTGGAGGCGCGTCCATAAAGGGAAGAATGCCGGAACGTCGTGTAGCCGCTTGGGACCACGGGCATGCCTGGGAGGGGAATGGGATGACGGGCCTGGGGTCGCGGCGCGGCGATATAGTCCTCAGCATCGCCAACTTGGGAGCACAGGGGAGATTGTGGACGCGAGCGCGAGCTTCCTGCGCTTCGCATGCTCGTGATCGAGGGGCGCGAGAGCGGCGGGGACTCGGACGCCCGCCGCGCGAGCGACTCGATTGCCGCGTGGATGTTTTCCGAACTGGAGGACGAAGCGCGCTTCGCTCTCGCAGAGGATCCGATCGCGGTGCGCATGGTGCGCTTTAACAGCGAGTCTGCGGACGAATAACTTGACAGGGTTCTGCCGCCGTGTTCTACGTTCGTAACTCGCTGAGGATGCCTTCCGCGAGAGGCTCCGGATGCGAGGGGTGGACGGTGGCCATAGTACGAGGTCGGTCGCGGACGGTGAAGATCGTTGCTGTGCATAGACAGTGTGTCCAACTCCGCCTCGCTGCCGCTCTGTTCCCGCGCGAGCGCAGATGTTATCGGGTCCGCCCATTCGCGTTCTGGACTGCTAGCTGCTGGAGACGAGGTGCCCGTTCCGCTAGGGCTACGCCGGCCATTCCATCCTATTCCCCAATACAAGTCGCCAGGGATGGCAGTCTCAAGTGTGTCCGTGCGTTCGACTGCGCGTCGCCTCTGAAGATGCTCACGACGTCGTTCAGCAATAGCGACATCGATCCAGCCCTCCCATTCCGCCTCGCTCTCGTCCGAGTCCTCCGGAGAGCGTGAAATGGGATGAGCCTGGGGGGCATCGAACTCGCCCGCTTGAACGGGCGAATTGATGTATGCCACAGCAGAGTCACTCACATGCCTCCCAGGCCGCGGGCGAGGAGATAACCGGATGGGCAATTCGATGGGTGAGGTATCGATAGCACTCAAGCGGCGCGCCCATTCGATTGCGAGTTCGTCTTCGTCATCGGTCTCTTCGTCGTCGTCCTCGTCGCCGAACATTACAAGCTCCATCGCCCGACCAACTGCGCCCAGTCCCGCCCTTCGTGCCTTTCGCACTAGCGAGAGCCTCCATTCAGGATAAGGTACACCGTGCTCCGTCGCGTGGGTGTCTATACGTAGTTGCGGTTGTGGCTGTCGTATAGGGGTCGTCGGTCTCGTACGAGGTGAGGGTGTTTGGGGAAACGGATACGAGTTTTGTGTCGCAGTGGAAGATGGCAAGGGGGTTGGAATAGGAGATGGAGATTCTGGCGATGGGATGGGAGGAAACGTGTAAGAGGTGGAAGGACCAGGCGTCGAGAGTGGTGACATCGGTGAGGAGGTGCGTGAACTGAAAACGATCGGGGATGGCGCGGACCTCGAAGGAGGGTGCGAAGGTAGAAAGGAGGATTCACACATTGGGGACGCATGCCTGTGAAGGACGCGTAGCATGTGAGAGCATGCTTATGATCAACGCATGTGTAGTCAGTGAGATAGTCAGTCGAAGAGAGGATAGCTTACCAGTGCTGGTAAGCATGTCTAGCACAACCCATACGGCGTCCTCCATCTCGCCCTCAGAATCGTCTAGCCCTGAGCGACTTCCTCGCCTCGTAAACGAATCCCACATGTCTGCAAGGCCCGTACCACCCGGGCTTCCTATCAACGCACTTGCACTCGACGCGAGGCTTGTACTTAACGAACCTGCAGTGTCGCGAGAACTGCGTCTCCACCACGCATTGTGTGTTGGAGAGGACGCTTCTGAATACTGATGATCAAATGGAACAGGAAGTGAGTCGTTACTCATTGCGCGCTCGCGCCGCACCGGGGCTGCGCCGACGAACTTCACACAAATCACATCGGATTCTGAGGAAAGAGCGACTTGCTGAACGGGTAGAGAGCGAGTGCGACGGGACGTCCGAAGAGGGAGATCGATGTGACTACTGTCCTTGATAGAGAGCACGGAGGACAGAGGGGCAACAAATCCGGGATGTGCGTCCTGAAATCAAAGCCATCAGTATCATACATAAGAGGGTCACCTCTGTATACGCAGAAGCACAGAAATCCCCAGCACATAAATAAAGTTTCGGGGCGCATATAGTCCACTGACGGAGGTTCAAAGCGAGACGGATGGACTCACGTGTCGTTCCTTGCATAAAGAAAAGATTCCGCGATGAATCACCACCCATCGCTCCTTCCACTCTAGCGAGACCTTCTTCTTACCCTTCTCACGCAAGAACGGCGATCTCGGGCTAGCGTCAGCTATTTCGTTGTCCGCCGGATCGTGCGGAACTGCTAAGTCTCTCAGCGTGGAGTCGAGCGTGTTTCCTGTTACTCGCAAAGCCCAGACTCTTGCAGAAAAGTAAGGCGCGATATATGCGTCGAGGGAGGACCGCTTGAGAGAGACAAAGGACTGGGAGAAGGGATGCAGCTCGAGAAGTTCGTCTGGATGAATGCCGTACCAGTCAAGCGAGAATCGGTCCTCCAGGATCTGTGTTGTCGAGAATGTGATGAGTGTACACGCGGGGGTATCCTGAGATCCCTCAGAAGAGCCGCTGGGTGTAAGTTGGGCGAGAGGTCCCGGAGTAGACGAGGTTGAAGGCTGGGTGTTATACTTGTAACGATGCACGTCCGTGAACGCTTGGTTGACATCCGCGTTTTCCGCATCACTGTCGCTCCCTGATGGGATTTCGTCGGGCACTTCACCCCCTTCGCTGGACGCTGCGGTAGTGTTCTCCACCGTCGTGACACGAGGCTTCCGCAAGGGTGCTGCGAACGTGATGGGGGACAGCGAGCGGCGACGGGCCTTACTTGGAGACACGGGAATGGAGCGTTGATTCTTCTCGGTATTCTGTCGAGTCTTGACAAATTTTTGGAGTAAGACACGCTTGAGTTGTGAGACAGGCCACGCCGGGTCGACATGCGTAACCAGCCACTGGTCTGTACAGACTTACGCGGGTGTCAGAATGTAACTGTTTGTGAAAGTCGCATATTGCTCACCCTTTCGACATGCTATCCGGAGACTCCTCGCCTCTGTAGTTTCCATCGACCGCTGAGAAAGAAGATGGCGGCAGGAAACAAGCCTGATGGCTGGGGAGACGGCCATGCGCGAGGCTCCGCCACATTAGTCACGATCACGTGAAACATGTCACATTGCGCGACGCGTGATTGATACGGGCGCTTCCGCCACTAGTGTTTCCTAAGTCTGTTTTCCCCCACTCACCGCCGCCACACTGGCGCTCAGTCAGTACGCTTTGCCCGGTGTAAGTAGTCCACACCCTCTCATCAATAGTACTACGTATGCTGTGAGGAGGAATACGCGGCTCTTTTCGAATCAGCACTAGGCAGCGATCCCCCTAGCATGCCCTTCCAAGAGACATAGTTAACGTTTCGGGTCGCCAGGGCGTCAGGGAGTCGGGACGGTCTCGCGGTGATACTGCGTTTGCATGGGTCTCGTGCTACCCATGATTCATCAACATCGCAGCTCGCTACCAGGACGGTAATTGTAACCAATTTCTTTGCTTGTTTTTTCAAATGTTGCTAACCAAGAAAGACACCTAATGGAAACAGCTTAGGCTACTACTATGTCGTCTCACAGAGTTGGCTCAACGGGTCCTACAATCCTCGGCACTTAGCTTTCTATTAACCCACCATACCCTTCTTCCTCCGGCTATAGTGTACATCCTGACCCTGTGTGTATCTCACGATTGGCAGGCCTATCGGAAGCTTCTTCGATACGGGCCGTAGCGCAAGACTCTTCGACGCGGTCACTCACAGAAAGGCAATGCGACGTTTTGCTTCTACTCTCACCGACGCTTCGCTTCTCCGGCTTTCCGGACGATAAGGTCGCACTATATATGCGATGGGGCCCCTATTGACCCTTGCAAAGCCGTTCGATTAGCGCCCCTGTCCATCGACAACGACATTCAGACATGCCTGAACCAACGATCCCGCGTCTTCCTCGTTGGACCCCTATATTGCCTACCAAGGAAGATCGTAAGTGCAGAATCCATCCTGAGTCGATCAAATAGTGTCTGACATCTCACTCCAGTGGAATGGGCGCCTCTCCCGGTCATCGACTTCTCCAAGGCCAGCACGCCGGAAGGCTTAACAGAGCTCAGTCGCGATGTATGCAATGCTATGCGAACGTACGGCTTCTTATATGTGATCAATCATGGCTATACTCAAGCTCAGGTCTGCCAAGCCCAATAAGAGGCGGTGTTCATTAGTGACTAATCCACATACGCTATAGAACGAACGCGTCTTCGACATCTCGGATGCCATTTTCACCCAGGTCCCAGGGTGTGAGAAGGAGCGCCTAACAGCGGACTTCAAGAAAACAGGGTCCTACCGGGGGTACAAAGCCCGTCAAACATGGATTAGAACTTCACTGCGTTCACCGACAACACATCTCATTCCCCCACAGGATATTGGAAATGGTGCTCGGGACCAGATTGAACAGTATAATTGTACGCACAGGGTTTGAACCCTTCCTCATATGCGTGCTTACTTCATATACGTCAAGATCACTGTACCGTCACCGACCGGGAACCCCAAGAGCACCCGGCAGAACTTGAACCATTTCTTCCAGAGCTTCGTGCTTTCACCGAGCACAACCACTTTCATGTTCTACACCCGCTACTCAGGTGCCACACTCTTACTATTATTCCAGTCAGTTACTGACATAGCGGGGTTTCAGGATGCTTGCGGAAGGAATGGAGTTACCCGAAGACACGTTCGTCTCCTTGCACAGCTTCAACAGGCTAACTGAGACCTCTGGTAATAAGCTCGCTGCAAATATTCGCCCTTTCCGATACTAACCAAGTGTATGCACCTGTAGGGCGTGCTATGAAGTAGTACGTGCACATGCAACTCCTTCGTGAGCATGTCGTTGACACCCTACCGGGCCCAGCTTCCCGCCTCCTCAGACAGAGGAATATCAGAACCAGAACATATGGCTGAAGGGACACACAGGTGAGTACGTCCCATTGCGCTGTGACCCAGCCCTTTAGATCATCAATTGCTTTCAGATATCGGTACTATCACGATTCTCTGGAGCCAACCTGTATCCGGTCTTCAGATCCTCTGCCCCGACGGGAATTGGCGTTGGGTTCGCCATATCGAGAACGCACTGGTACGTACTCTTGAGCTTTTTGTCGGACGCTGAGCCCGATCGTTCGATGTTCCAGACCGTCAATATCGGCGATAGTATGGAGTTCCTCTCTGGCGGCTTCTACAAAGCGACCATTCATCGTGTGCGCCAACCGCCCGCCGACCAGATAGGCTATCCTCGCCTCGGCGTCTTCTACTTCGGGATGGCGGACGACGAAGTCCAGCTCAAGCCCCGCCTCGAGAGCCCTGTACTTCAGAGGGTTGGCGTGGTGCGCAGGTTCGATGACAAGGACGCGCCGACCATGAGGCAGTACAGGGCGGGTCTGACGAGCGCGTACGGCGTTTCGAAGTTATCGAAACGAGACGACGGGAACGAGGAAGAGGTCATCCACGGCGTCATCATTAAACACTACAACTGAAAATAGCTGTAAATTTCGGTCTAGACGTCTCCTTGCAGTAAATAAGACCTACGTTGTACTAGCCAATGTTCGAATACAGTTTTTGTGATTGTCGACGATTCTCATGTGGCGAAACATATAGCTACAAATATATGCAAATGTACCGCTGGCAGCGACGTGAACTTGGGGCGTCTATCTTTGGCCAATTCTGCGCAGTCAAACAGATCTTCGAGAATGGGCTATTGAGGTGTGCTAAGGCGGGTCCCCTGAAGTAGACACAAAGTACGCTACTATTCAGTCCCATTTCGCCCATCTTTTGAAACCCGAAATAAATAGCATTAGGCGAACAAGGAACTTCACCTAAAATCTTTTTCCTGGTGGCACTGGACGTGACTTGTACTCGAGCGGATCGGGCTGATACCCATCGACGAACAACGCAGCCTCCCGGGTGATCTTGGATACAGTTTCCATGAGTTTGCTTCTGACAGACCTACCAGCTTGAAGAATCGGACAGCGATCCAACTTGAAGTGGTGGTATTGAGAGTTATTGGATGTTCTGACGGACAGCCACCAGTGTGCTTGGAACACCGGCGTTCGTATGCAGGTGCGCAGCACATTCGACCAGGATTGATACATACGTATTGACACAGCCGTCTCATAGCTTTAAATTTCAGTAACTGCGATGCTAGGTGGTGTTCAAGCTTTGTAACGTCTCTGCGCTCTTCCGTCACCCCGTCTACTATTTCCGCCGCGGCTGGCCGGTCATCAAAATAGACTCAATATTGCCGTCATTGGTGGAGGCGTCCTGAGAACTGTACAAGGGTCTCTCACGCGGTGCCATCTAATGACGGCGAAGTCCCCTGGTCTCGCAGAAAGCTCCCGCCGTCAACTCCGCTCTCATCCCTACATGACAATATGCATGGGTCATGTGTGCCCTGAAGCGAACTATACTGGTATGCGAGCCTTCATATGACTTAGCCTAGGACGAACGTACCCCGGACCCCTTTCTTCTGACCCTCAATCTCTATCGAACTCGAGCGCGCACACAGGCTTCTACTAAACTCTTCTGAGTGATGGCCACTCTCCTGAACTCAACTTCCGGCATGCCGACTGTCGAGAAAGGGTACGTTGAGTGTATGGTGAACGAAGTACATTCCCAACGTCGAGATGAAAATCATATCGGAGAGGGGATTGTGGGCCCGCCAACTCTCACCGCGGAAGAGGAGCGACGACTATGGCGAAAAATCGACCTTCGCCTTCTCCCGATCCTGGTCATCATGTACCTCGTTGCCTCTCTTGATCGAAGCAATATCGGTGGGCATGCTTTCGACAACTTGATACTGATGACATTAACTCGCCTGGCCCAGGTAACGGGAAGTTGCAGGGTTTAATCACCGAGCTCGGCCTGACTGGAAACAAGTACAATGTTGCGCTTGTGAGTGCATGCGTGCGATTGACGTTTCTATCCGAGGCCCACGTTCCGGCAACGTCAGACTATGTATTTTGTGGTATGTCCGCCTTCTTTAGATAGGCACCGACGTACCGCAGGTGCTCAAGAATGCCAAGTCCTACACATTTTGCACAGTGCCAGCGAAGTACGTGTGGCTGTGACTCTGACCGTCAGCTTACGCTTTGACATTTGTGTACTCATGACGCGCTCACTCGGAAATATAGTCTCGTTATCAAGAAACTACGACCGTCTAGATGGCTGCCTGGCATCACAGTCAGTTGAATTTCTTCGCCTTGAAATCTGTGTTAAGGGCAATCCCCTTAGCTCGCATGGGGCATCATCGTGCACGTATTGTATGAGTTTTACGAGCCGTTCTTCAGTTCATAGAGCCTCACCCACAGGACTCTCATGGGTTTAGTTAAAAGGTATGTCCCATTTTCAGTGTTTATGTAGACTGGATCTGTGTGTATGTTCACCCGCATTCGACTAGTTATCGTCAGTTGGTCGGCGTGCGCGTTCTTCTGGGTATAACCGAGGCTGGCCTTCCTCCAGGCGTATTTTATTAGTATGCCCATCCATCTTTACATAGTATCTAAGTGTCTGATTGTCGTCTCACTGCCATTTTAGCATCACGATGTGGTACCCCCGTCACATGGTGCAGTACCGTATTGGTCTTTTCTGGGGCGGCGCGACGTTTGCTGGTGCATTCTCAGGGCTACTAGCCTTCGGTATATCTTTCATGTCTGGGAAGGCGGGACTCTTGGGCTGGTCATGGATATTTGTGAGTGTTCTTCAACTTCGCCCCACTTGTCATTGTCGAGTGCTTGCATTCATCTGAAATACAGATTATCGAGGGTCTCATCACAATAGTGATTGCGGTGATCTCATTCTTCGGTATACGGTTCGGAGACTTGGTTAAATCCAGACCCACACTAATACTTCTTCAGTGCTTGTCGACTTCCCGGATACCGCCTCGTTCCTAACGCCTCAGGAGCGCGCATACGTTGTTCACCTCAAAAGTAGGTACCTTTCCCCCCAAAGGGTGGCATTGAGATTAATTATTCGGGCAGAGTACGATAATTCGACAGTTGGCGAAGAGGAGCACTTCGAAGTTAGACAAATCTGGGAAACACTTCTCGATTGGAAAGTCATTCTCGGATCCCTAATTAATATGTCGGTAATTACTACAGGTGGGCAGGCCTTCGGAACATAGTTCTTTTTCCCTTTAGGCTGCGTTAACTTACTAGTTTTGCAGTGTACGGCATCACTTTATTCCTGCCGTAAGTGTTGTTGCGAGCACTGTCCGAAGATGACTTACGTCTCAATTTCGTCGTAGCTCAATTATCAACGGGTGGGCCCTAGGGTGCCGTGTTATGCGTAAGAAGTACTCACCTACGTTATTAGGTTTGGCTTCAACACTGTTGTCTCTCAGTTGCTATCTGTCCCGCCCTACGTCGTTGCAAGTAAGCTCAGTAGCCCAAAGCAGTCGCGTACGACTAACACCTGCTGGTGCCGACGCTTCACCCATAGCCGTAGCAGTTGTTACCTGGGGAAAATGGTCCGACAACATCAAGATGAGGTCCCCGTCCATCCTCGCCGGACTCCTTTGTTGTCTCACTGGATTTGCTATCAACGCCGCGAATGTCTCTATAGGCGTCAGATACTTCGGCACGTTCCTCATAGTCACCGGAGGGTACGCAGGGTTCCCGGGCAACGTCTCTTGGTGAGTGGTACTAAGCCGTGTGATGACACGATTGCCTTACTGCGTACGACTATCCTTAGGATGGGAAACAACATCGTTGGGCACTATAGACGGGCGATCGCTATCGGAACACAGGTCATGTTCGCAAATGCAGGAGGGGCAATCGCCTGCAATATTTACCGCGTTGAGGATGCGCCACGATACCTTCTTGGACGTGCATACATACTTATGTTGGTATGTTGGAAGACCCGGGAAGAATCTAATGTCGATATGATCGTAGACGCCGTTGAGATGGGGTTTGTCTGCATGGGCTTGACGCTCCTCCCCATTGTGGTGGTCACTTTTATTCGGATCAACGCCAAGCGAGACGCACAGCAGCGCGATATGGAAGAAAGAGGCGTCAAGGTTACGTACACCGAGGAAGAGCTGAGGAGGATGGGAAACCAAGCCCCAGGGTTTAGGTACGCGATATGACAGAGGGTGAAATCACGGACAACGAGACAACGAGAACTGGGCGAGGCCGACGGCCTACTTGAACAGGGAAGGCCCGGAAGAGTGTTACATACTGGCGATGCATTGAAGCTCTAGTACGACTCTATTTGGTGGGAATGTATCACTTGGCTCTTCTGCCGCAATATTCAGTGGACCTCCGGCCAGACATGGGGCAAGTTCCCTGAGGGCGTTGCGAGATTGCATGCCGTGATACCCTTGTAGACCGACATCCGAACGAGGCTCATCAGACATGGTACATGTCGAGTCAATGTCAGCCGCCACGCTGGAGGGCGTTTGCTGAACGCGAGCCTCGCGTTTCTTTGCGAACACCCTGGGTAGCTCAGGAGCGAGGGAGAATTGACTGAGGTCGGCTGCGACAATTAGGGGGTTAAGAGACGATAGACCGCCTAAGTCGTGTTGTCAAAGAGTATACCTTCGTGGAACATGTCATGGCGGGAAAAGCTGGTCAAGCACTGATAGCAAGGGGCTGCAATGGACCACATGGGGACACGGGCCGTGAATAAATTTCAACCAGAGGTTGTGGGAACGGGGGTATAGATAGACTGAGTTGTAGAAACGTTAGCAATGATGACCGATCCCCACACAGAAGAAAAATCTATCATACCTAAACGTTATGTTCTGGACCAGCGCCCGGTAGCGTCTACATGGGGAGAGCCTCCTGGTTGCGCTCGCCTCCAGTTACACTCACGGTGCAACTAGCTGGTGTCATGGGAGATTCGTAAAACTACGCCACGAACTGGTTGAAGATATAGTGAAATTGTACAACGATGGCCGTGGTGGTGGTTGTAATGACATCCGCGAACGGAGGACCCTTAAACCAATCTCCCAGCTTTACATTGGTACAAGGGTTGAGCATCAAAATCATACCAGCACGTCGCGCTTGTGGATGTGCACTTACAACAGATACCTCCCAATACTGGTTTTGACGGTCAGGTTCTTGGTGGCCAACGCTGCGGTTGCTGCCTAGAGTGGGCTAGGGACGTAATGCAGTCCGCTTGTGATAACTGAGTCTTGGACCCCCATACCACGCTGCGTCGTCCACCTGAGGCTCATGTTGCAAAGATTATATTATATACCATGGTAGGCTCAGGCAGCCGCTGTGTTCCTCGAAGGGGTGCCCATGTCTATGTCACCGAAGACGCTACGACCACACTCACATATAACCGCGGAAGCTTAGATATTTTCGTTTTGACCAACTTTCTCTTGCAACGTGTGAGGAGCAGATGCAACGTCGCGTAGTTGGGAAGGTGCGCGTATTAAAGCCTCTGGCTTGGGAGCGGCTGAGTGGTAGTATACAAGATGACGGCCTTCGATAGCCAAGCGCGGGACGCACAGGCTCGCGCATAGACCTAGTCATGGGAGCGAATTTAAGCTTCCGCGTTACTGAGTTGTACGAGAAGAACGCACCTGACAGACCGGCGGAGTATATCATGATGCAGCCTCGATGACCTCTGCCGCCGCCGTCTGCTTTTCCCTGATCAACACCCTTAGACGCATGCCCTCCCAACCGAGAAGGTCCGGTTTCGTGTTCAGCAAGTACTTGTCGATGTTGCCGTGCTACATTCCCCAACGGACGTTAAAGCCCCATATCTGCTTCCTTGACACACAAGACGTACCTTCTTAATCGTCTTCAACGCTCGTGCGGTGACTTTCAGCCTCACGAACTGCCCGAGCGTATCGGAGAAGAGGCGTTGGTTGTGCACGTTGGGGAGCCATGACCTGCGGGTTTTGTGCTTCGAGTTCGGTACGCTGTTTCCGTACTGCTTCATCTTTCCCTGGAAGAGACCCAGCTGGGAGCGCTTGAACGGCGCGCTGACGACCGCGAAGAGGGGTATTGACGGGAACATGGCGGACGAGAGCAAGGACGAGCACGCCGCGCCTGGTGAGTTGTCGCTTGAATTTACCCCGATACCCATTTCCGGACTTATCAAACAAAACCTGGCGGTAAAATGGACATTTTATCAGATAAGATAAGATGACTCATGAAGAGTCCCATGACGGTGCCCACACTCTCGCTTGCTGGCAGACGTGACACTGCAAAGATGTCAGCCTTTCCGGGCTAGTGAAATGTTGAGAGAAGGGGCGAGAAGTGGAAAGCTGTTGGAAGCGTTTCCTCCACGAGAATAAAGGAACGAGAATCTAGCAGTTCGCACTGTTTGATCACAAGGGAAATTGAGGCTCCGCTATGTTCCGAAAAGGTTATGAAAGTTTATCCTTTTCCGTCAGCGATTAGGTTTCGCCGCAGTAAACCTGAAAATTTGGTCGGTTCGATGATCAATCTGTCTATTTTATATTTCAGCCTTTCGCAAGACTCAGAAGGCCAAGTCATCGCGTAGCCTTCCGTGCGAAGCGAGTTGAAGATGAAGAACGGCACCGAAAAGACCGAAATTTCCGTAGACATTTTGCAATGCATTGACGGCATGATTACTACGCCGTGGAATGGATGAGGAAAAGACTGATTGATAGTTAAGATTTGAAATTTGGGAAAGGATAACGTATTGACCGTCGAGAGAGTTCGCGAGCGTTCCAGCACTTGATTTTCTGGAAAGGCACCCGTCTTACAGCTAGAAGTTAGAGAAAGGTCATGCCATACTTCAGGGATCTTGGAAAGGATGACGGCATCTTCGTCACGAAAGGATTGGGAAAGGATGAAAGGACCTCGGCCACCGCTTCCGGCTTCTCTCTACAGCTTGAAGCTGACTGACAACTAGTTCTATTAATATATAACGTCTGACGCGATGAAGAAGGGAGATAGGATTGCGGAGGTTCAACTACCGCAGGTAATAGTAGCATTCAATGATGGCCAAGTTTAATATTGGCTTATTTCGGACTTCAAAAACTTGAGCTACCGCTCGCCAGCGCCAGACGAGCACTTTCAGTCAACTTGTGCGTTCGTGGTTTCCATGTAGTCGTATACATGCCAGCCCCGGTCTACATGAACGCACACGATAATTTCAAACTCTCGCAGACGAGTTCCTTCAGCACCTATTTGAGATTAACTAAAAGCCGCTAGGCCCACCCCCGTAAACGACATGTCGCCACGTACACGGCGCTGCTATTACGGGTGGACGAACGTAAGTAAGCAGATCGTGTACTCTCCTAAATTCAAACTCACGGATTCGAAGCTTCCCGGCGTTCAAAGGAGCGATGGATCTAACAGCTTAGACAGAGGCAAGGAGCTTCAAGCTTGAGCTTACCCGTCGAGGAGGCGTTAACGAGCGCGGTGTAGGGTGCTGAGCACGCCACTCATGCAAACCGCAATTCGCTCATGAGTATATCGACCTTAGTCGACTGGATTGCGCGCTTCCGGTACCCATTGACCTCACGATAACCGGTATGTTCTACCTGGAAGAGGCGGCGTCGTGCTTCTAGGTATGATAGTATGTGCACGGATGACCTCAATCGATAGCTCACTCTCTCATCGGGTTTATCGCTCGCAGTCAATCATCTGCAGTGGCCACGTCGCCTTATTCACCATGACTCCCTTGGCTCCCATGTACCGATGTTTCAGCACACCGCCGTGAATCATTAACATCTGTTAGGCAGAGACGCTGCAATGCGCTCTGTACTTGTAAAAGTGTCGATTACCCCTCGTTTTGGCATGTTGAATCTAAGCTAACGGCCGGTTGCTGTACCCTAGTCGGACCAGCCGCAAGCTTGGCCGGGAATACACCCTTGGAAACATCTCCAATCCATCTGCGCCCTCCTTGACCCGTCATTCTGCGTACAGAGACAAGTTCACATAAGGTCAGGATATGTGGACTCCGCTTCTGAATGGCGACGACCTAGTTCCTCCCTTCCTCGGCTTCTCTATTCACTCTTGAGTATACTTCGCTGCACCGAGAGTTGAATAAGCGCTAATCAAGCCCCCAAAGTCATTGCCACTGCGAGATCCTCTTTGATTTCTCCAAGGCGGCCCCTATAAGGAGAGACCACGAGATGGGTGATAATATCTCGCATGGGTACCACTTTGGCCTGCGCAGTGGCAAGCTCAGCGTATACGATTCTTGCGGAGATCTCCTTGTATTTCGAGTATGGATCTAGTTCTGTTAGATGAGAAGGAAGGCGGCGGTAGGTTTTGACGGATGCGAAGGCCTGGTAGACGAATTCTCCTTGGGCAGTACGTCTTTTATGTATGAATATCATTTGTATCTGTCCAAAAATATGGTTGGAATTGTGACTCCCGTCTTCCTCTACCGCCGACCGTATCGCAACGTTGCTGTCCCCGACGCTATGTTGTGCGGAGCTGTATTTCCGACCGCGATGGAATAGAGAAGAGACCACTTGTGCCGTGGGATTGAGTATCCGCGACGACCCGGCGTCCGCTACAGACAAGGTGGACCGATAAATCGTCGAGTTAGACAGGGTATTATTTCCGTTCAAGCAGTTGAGGAGGCCAACATAGATCTCACGAGGTAGCGGATGAACCTTCTGCTCATCTACCATCGATACTCCAGGCTCGGAGGTAAGATCTGTGTCAGGAACCCTCAAGGACATATCTCGGTCGTCTCCTGTGAAGGCCGTGTCCAAAAACGATGCATACTGTTCACAGTACCCGCCAAGGACACCATTCTTCACCAGAGCCTTGAGATTATTGGTCATGCAGAAGTAGCGGAAGAAGGTGTGTTCCATTTCGTCTGTATCGTGAGGTTTGTAAGTAACTTAAAACCGTTCGGGAGAAAACATGCAGGGCCGTCACCTTCTCTATGGTTGATCTTGGCGCCACGGAGTATACCAATGAATCGTTCGAAGGGAAAGGCCCAATATGAATGCGGCGGCCCAAAGTATCTGAGAACCTCCATACCGGACCCCAGTTATCTTGAACTGTTCTTCGCGCTCCTTGTTGGTCCGAGCGTCCCTCCAAGCCTCTGCAATCTTTCTGAAAGTGGCACAGTCACGATGTGGCCATGTATCACGGTCCAGGTTATTGATGTCGGCTTTCTGAAGCTGGCAAAAAGAGCAGAAGTTTGTAGCAGAGTGCGAGGCTTGTCCTGAAGCTTTACGGGCGGCACCTAAGTCGGAGATGAGCGGCACTGCTGCACATCTTACGAGACGTCCCTGGGGCCTTAGAGCTGTGCGACTCATTTGAACGCCGTGACGCCATAAGACGAGCATGTCCTCTATCAAAGGGTTCATGAAATGGTTTGTTTGATGCAGAGAAGGCGCCTTGGGTCCGGGCATCACGCCCGCTAGGTATACGTTCTCCCGTCTGTATCGTTTGTCGGGTGGTAGACTCAAACAAACCATGAAGATAACACCCGAAGAGTAGGCCGCCCCTCCTTGCTTGTTTCCCCGCGGATTGAACCAGTCTACGAACAGGCTAAAACGTATTCGGCTTTCATGAGGATGAGGCCTGAAGAACGGAAGGCCTTCGTGGTCTTTCAGCTCTCTGATGGCTTCAGATTGTAGGATGTCGTCCGTAGTATCTGCAGGCCGGTGAGATTGAGAATTTTGTTGTGACTGGTCGACTTGGCGCTCTACGTCAAAACGACATAGCATCCCGCCGAGCCAGGCGATGAAACTCTGGTACTCAAAGGTACGGATGGGGCGTGAAAAAGATCCCCGCTTGTGCCGCAGGAGATCTGCTCCGCAGATGGATCCTCCCGAAAATTCACGATATGAACAATGCATGGGGTACTGGGTATCGCGAGGCTGTTGGGCCGTGCGTTCTTCAACAGCATCGACGGGTAGAATATCGGGAAGCGGTTCTCGTGCTGAGGAATTAATGTGCTCGGTGTGTAGTGCCTTCGCTGCGATCGAAGCATCCGGCTGCGTGTTTGAAACGCTTCGTGGGAGGTGAAGGGCGCAGCATTCTGGACAGCAAACGTATGTGACAGATTCCGGCTGTAGATTAAATCGCTTGATTGCAGTAGATAAGTCTGCTGGAATGTCTTGCACGATAGTATGTCGGGAAGAGGGTTCTGCGCCGGGAAATCTTAAGGCCAAGCCTACAAGACCCCGAAGAACCTGCAGTGCAAAGCGGCATTCAGGTACTGGAAGATGATACACCAAGTTCAATGCGACTACTAAGAATGTGGCCAAGAGGGAGATAGGGTGGTAACGTTGGCCCTCGAGATGCAGATCGGGTTACTCTAGAAGCCACGGATGAGTTTAGAACGAGAAATACACAAACGGAAAGGAACTAACTTGTACAATACAACAAGGGACCTCCACTGATAGGAGGAACCGTTCCCCTACACTGCTTATCCCACTCTTTTCCGCGAAACTCCTCCACTTTGCTAAGTTCGACATTGAGAGACCATAGTATAGACGCTTGAAATGCGGAGGATATGGGGCCGCATGCCATACTCTCCACTCTCGAGATACTGTCTTGGAGATAAGCCACGTAGATCAGGGTCGGGGCATTCTCTCGTTCTGTAGGTTTAATGGCTGCAGGGCCCTCAATCCACAAACCGTCGTATCCCGAATACATTGACGATGGCAATCGTGGAGGATTCACGAAAATGAGGCTAGACGGTCTCTTATAGAGCGCGGCTCGACGATAAAAATCCGAACGTAGCTGGAGAAGGTTTTGACACGCGTCTCGGTCTTCTGGGAGCCCGCTCGGCGATGGGGGTTCGCCTGATGACCGAGCCGACTCTACGGAATTGGAATCCAAATAACGCTCCATTGGTGCTCTAGATTCGTCATGAGCTATATCTCTTCGCCAGACGGCAGAGCAGAATATATGTCTTTGGCGGCCTGCATCTTGGCGTGCCCGGCTGCAGTCGATGGCGATTGCCATGATCCTCGAGGAGATTTCCCCGCGTCGGTGCAAAGGTCACAGACACAAACAGGCATCTCGAGATACGTTGTGTAGAAGAGAGGCTGGGGTACAGTGGTATAGACAGGATAGGCGAAATGGCGATAAGATGCGACTGAGACAAAACACTGAACAGGAAGGTGGTGCCAGTGAACGGGGGGTGGTGCACGGGCGTACCTATCTAATTAACCGTCATCGCGTAATGGCCTGTGATTTACCTTGCTACGTATGCGCCGGTCCCTGTGTTTGCTGCAGCTAGCGCTTGAGGACGAGAGACGATTGATGAGATTATTCGCACCGATTATAGAGGTTTTATTGCTACTAGTGTCACGGCGCTTGTCGCACAGGTCAGAGGCTGCCAGATGCGCGCGCGCTGCAAAAAACGCGCGTTTCGCCCCTGCGACAAGCGCCGTGACACTAGCAATAGCGCGCGACGCGTGTTGCGTTTTCTCTTCAGGGAAGGTAGTAACGGTGATCACACCTCACTCATTCTCGGCTTCTGCGATTTAGAATCAAGTCTTAGGCTCATGGCGATACATGGCATGACGTTGTACGCCGTTTGGGAACTACCACAGTCTTCCGAATAGTGCGTTCACTATCAAACAGACTTTATATTACGATGATCGATGTGACTGAATGCTGCTTGCCCGCTGGCGGCTTTAAAATCGAACACAGGACTGCGTCTTCGTATTCACATTCAGGCACACACGGATCACATACCCCAGACTTGCTCTTATACCTGTGCTTGTGCCAGCATGGTCTCTATCACTCTATCACTATCACCATGCTTGGCGGCAAGAGGATGAGAGACATCGACCGGCCGGCTTCGCAGTCCGACGCTCCATCCGCGTATGAAGGTTCGTAGTAGTCCAAATACGTTTCGATGACCGCTATGTTCATGTAATTTGTTCAGGTCAACAGATTGACGCTGGGAAGCCTGAGCGTACTGGGAATACCTCACCCGACGCTCTACTCCTGCCGAAGAAGAGGTTCAAACCGGACATACTCGCGTGCCGAAGCCCATTCTCGTTCCAGAATCACACATCACTGAACCTCCTCTCAACCGTGGCCTCTCTTCAAGCGTCTGCGGCACTTGCTGTCGAACGGTCTGCATCATTTCATCAGACAGCCCTCGACCAGACTCCTCGCGACAGTACGTGTGCAATAGTTGGGGGTAGCTCGGCATGTTTGGAACCCGTTCCCCCGGAACCCCTATTACTGCCGGAGGCTTCTGCCGTGGAGCAACGCAAGTGTCAATCATTGTCCTATACTCCGCCCTCCCCTCCCCCGATAACACAGGCGTCCCAGCCCGGTAACCGATCGCCCCTGCGTTCTGACAACAATCGATTTCATGGAGTGATAGGAGTGATAGCACAAGCCGAAAACGTTACTCTGCGGAGAGTTGAGGCTCCCGCGGTCGGTAGAGATTCCTCCGTTTTCTCTGGCCATCCTTCTGGCCGAACAGATTCAACAGCAGGCCCGGGGGCGCTAGAACCGACGAGCCCTCTGCCCGTGGCAACGGCCACGGCCACGAACGTAGACCCACGCGATGCAGGGACACCACTCGACGGTCAGAGTACGATATCATTCCCTATCACGAACCCGCTATCTTTGCCGACTCCGGCTAGTCAAACATCGGGCGTTTCCAGAGAGTCGCATCATGCACCGGTTGCTCCCCTCCCTTACCCATGCTGCTGCCCTGAGCTACGAGCCCCTCGCGTCCCCGCAGTGCACCGCTCTGATCCGGAGGATCTTTACCATGGCATTGACAACTTCCAGCTTCAGGAATGGCGCAAGTGGCCGACGGAGGTGACCGCGCTGGTAGAGATATATGGCCAAAACTATCCGACGCCGGTAGAAGCACGGTTCCGTATCGCAATTCTTAAAGATGCACTTCGTGCAAGCGGTTGCCCCACCGCTGAGGTCGCCGCTCCCGTTGCTAAAATAGGGGGAGATGGAACTCCTACTCGGCAAAAACCAGCGTGCTACTTCGTTTACAACCCTCGATCTCACGACGCGGTCAGCCTTAAAAAGCAGAAGTTCTTGCGAGTCCATGGCCTCAGCCTTTTCGCCTACGACCTTTCCCCTTCCATTCCTCCTCTCCTATTCACCCTTGAAGGCTTCACCCATCCTAACCATTCCGCGGTCATTGAATCTGTCCAGAGAGCCATCCAATTATCTGAGCACAAAGAACGTACGGTCTCACTAGCGCTTTCTAACGAAGCGTTTCGAGGCCTCTCAACGGGAGCTATACTGGACGCCATCCTCCGATCCGTCCGCGTTTCATTCGTAGAGCTATATCCCAACGGTCCTCTCCTCGCCAATGTCTTCTGTCGATCTCCAACTACCTCGGCCCAGGAATGGCGCGATTGGAGGGACGCCTTGGGCAGGGTCCGTTATGTCACAGCACTTTGCCGTATGGGAGCACGAACCCTCGGACTAGGCTGCGTTGGGTGTCGTGGTGCAGACCATACACTACAGCAATGCCCCTTCGCTACTCTTATTACTTCTCGGGAGTGCCGAATGCACCCGGCCAGATTCGAATCGCAATCCCTTGAGGCGTGGCGTAGCCGTCATCCGAACGGTAGTCATCCCCAACACCAAGTGAACACGCCCTCGAACGCCCTCGCGATTCCTCACTGACGGAAATTCTGAGCGTATGTGCTAATTACGTAGTGTCGTCTCCCACTGTACGTTGACTTGAATGGGGTTGGACTGGCATTTGTCAATTAAAATATGACTATTTCACGCTCTCGCTTTCTCTTGATGAACTCGGACACCTAGTGAGGCGTCGAATCATAAGTAGCAAATATCTTTTTGACAAAGTGTACATCTTGACCCTGAATTCCGCATTGAACGTCGAGTCGTTTTGCCTCCAGAAGTGCGCAGTCCGACACCATAAATTTCAACATAGGGTTTAAGGACGACCTGTAGCCGTCCGCCGGTTTATATCGAGATATGAAAACAAAGCTCGAGGTACCCTTGGCTGCTAGTTTGACCGCCTCATACTACTTTGCTCACGGTGCCTCCGGGCGCTGCTCTACCGTATTCACAGCCCCCCCTTACGCTTGATCCCCAAACCCCAGCCACTCTCCCAGTAGTTACCCGTCCTGCATTGCCTACCGTAGGGCTCGACCCTCGAGGGAAATAAACGAGGAACCCAAACGTTGTTCGGCAAGTCTAGAACGGACACTTCTACGGCAGTGAACAATGTTTGTGATAGTGCCAGAAGATGTTCGCAGCATTTTGCGAGTATGATAGATGTGCTTTGACCAGCAGTCCACGGTGCCTATAACGCCGTTGACCACTGTGCCCAACTGTGTTCGTCTGTGTTCTCAACGCTGCCGATGACTGTTCATAGGCACCCTGGTCATGTCAGGCATTCGGATCATTGGTGTCCATAGGAATCGACTCGTCATAACACTACTATACTACAGTGTACATGGGCGAATACGCTACCCGTAGCCTGCCGTCTCCCGGAAATAATGGAAACAGCCCACCTTCGAGAATATGAGGCCTCACAATCTACCTGATAAAGTGGTTTTAGTACACGAGCACCTGCACCTGACAGGCTCAGTATAGCCAAGCACCACAGCAGAAGACCAGTGACGACCAAACCAGTGGACTGCCTCTGATGAGCGCAGACATGGAATCGCCGTCTATTTCGATTGCGCCCTGGGAAGCCGACCGGGGCGGAGAGCCAGCCTTCGAACAGTAGGTTCTCGCACAAGGACTATTAGAGCATGCACTCCAAGGTACGGACACGAGCAGCATGCAGTGATATAGGCCAGAAGAAGCGAGGATGTAACACGAATCCCGTAGTGAGTCGAAGGGGCTGGAGGACATCACTGAACGTGATCTCTGAGTCCAGGAGTCCGAGTGGAGGTAGGTGGCGGAATGCAGGGTGAGTGCACGGGACGCCGAACAGGGGATATTATTGCACGCGAGTGAGACCGAGGGATCGCTGAGGGTGGGCCGCCAGATGACAAAAAACGGTCAGAGATACATAAGGGTGTTCGAGTGAAGAGGGCCGACATGATCATAAGGATACATACCGAAACCTTACCATAACCCGCATCCTTCTGCCCCCTCACGGTATACACGCCTCCTGTATACCGAGGCGCCGCTTGATGGGTAGGTGGACGCATCGTGAGTTGATTGCAGGTATCGGGACCGTCAAAAAATCTTTGCGAGAGGTACAAGGGGAAACGAAGTGCGTGCAGGAATGATGGAATCTGAAGAAAAGACTCTGCGTAAGCCGCGGCCGACGGGACTCAAAGAACGGAATCTCACATTCTATATGGATATGGGGAATAACATTGGGGATACATCATATCAGTGTTCTATGCCCGTTGGGTCTAGAGAACGCTTTACTTAGCTTGACCAATCTCCGGCTGCCAATGCGTCTACGAGGGACGAATCGGAGAAAGAGCGGAACGTTTAGGAGCGCCATATGGGTGCCGCCGTTGCTATAGCTATGCCACACTCTACTCACCGACTTGGTAAACTTCGTCTACTACTGCGTATGTTCAAGACGGAGGGCGTGCTGGCCGGGATTAGTGTCGTGGACAACGCAGAGGCCCAGAGGCGAAGGAATAAGGTTTAGGCGGAGCCTGGAAACCCTTGCGCGGCGCTCGGAATCAGTGCACCTCGGACGCGAGACAGATTAGCCTACATGAGGCCCAAGTTCATGTCTTCCTCCTGTAGAATGTTCAGAACATATGCCAGCAAACATTTTGTTCGATCCGTTTGACCGTTTGACCGTTCAACAGTTGGGTCTTCGGCCAATCCGCTCTTCGGAGTCGATGTGGTCGTGCTGATTGATAGTATCATCACGGGAGTAGAGGAGGCGGTCCGGCTCATCGATCATGGAAGTACGTGTTTACCTACTTAAACAACACACGGACTCCCTCACCAGTCATACCCACCGACAACCTGTAGTCGGTATGTCATACTGCTGGATTGTCCCTTGTGATTAACTGTTGAGTGGCATCTCCAGATACATGAACACGCAGGTCTATGTTTTCCTGCTCTCGCCTACTACGGTTCTCACACCTTGCTCAGGGCTACGGTGACGGCGTCGCCTATCGCTGGGCCTTTGAAACAGTAGAAAATATGAACAGTGCACCCTGGTCCCCACCGCGGGAGCAAGCAAGTACAAACGCGGCACAGAATTACGAAGAAATGCCTCGTCACGATGTCAGAAGCCGCGTTAGAGGTGCCAGGCCCGTCGTATCTACTGCGAATGACGACAGACCTCGCGGCCGACGCTCTCGCTCTGCCTCTCCACAGAGAGGGCATGCGTCGAAGTACCAATACCCTCGTTTTGCTACGGCCACGCCCCACAGTGACGCCAGGCCAGGCGCCGCCTACCGCAGTGCTGCTGTGGGAAATCCTCGCAAGCTACCTGATCCGCCGAGCGGTTTTGCGCGAGAGACCTCGCATGCTCCTGCGCCTGAGCCACAGAACACGGACGTGGGGGAAAGCACGCCCGACATTAGATCCGATATCCAAGGCGGTCACGAGGAGCAGCCGGGTGGACGACCTCAACCTTTGCCAATTACTGTCGCACCCAACATATCAGTCAGCCATCTTGTTAACCGTGTTAACGTTCCAACTGATCTCTACTATTCTTAGGTTACGTCGCAATCCTCTGAAACCAAACTGGACGCTTCGACTGATTCGAACCTAGGCGAGGTGGGGTTCTACTAACGTTCATCGATTTGCTTATGACATTATATCGGTAGAACCGACACTACGGGGAGGCCCAGTATGGTCCGAGAACTGGACATGATCCATGGTCGCCGGGTGTACGGTGATCCCGTCGTATTCTGCGTCGAAGTTTTACTGATACCTCGGAGTTAGCTCGAAGACGCGAGAAGTACCCCGCGCGCGCCACCTATTCTTGTAATGTAACCTTCGTACGTCGTTCACTGGGCAGTTAGCCTAACGACCTCATGCAGTCCGCGTCTCGAGCGCCAGCCGGCACCATAGATGACGTGCCGTCCCGACATCCGTGGTCTAGCTCGAACCAACGAAGCGATCGAATGCACGACAAGGAAGTACGCATCCTATACTTCTTTCTTAATCTTCATGATGAATTCCTGAACGGTGCAGCGAGAAACTCGATGGAGTTCCGCAAGCGTTACTTCCGCGGATGCAAATATCGACGGGTTGGTCCAGAAGTACATCGGCTCCACTTACGGTCTCGTGCATCTAATTCAACGACTTATCATCCCACAAGACGTTCGGTGGAGAAATCTTGTTCGAATTAGCATAGCACTCACTGGTTCCGTGGAGGATTTGGTCAGCCCTCTCTCTACATTCGCCAATGAACACTCAGTTCACTGTTATAGCTTCAACGAACTATGGGAATGCCGCTGGCACTCGACTACAACGGACCATCTGTTCGATCTTCGCGGGCTCGTTGGATATCCGAGTGGGCCTCCTTACAATCCTACAGACGGCTCAGGGGGGCTCCCGCCCAGTCTGTTGATAGCCCCGACTGCATGACCTGTGCTACTACGTGCGACCCCAGCGACTGGGATAGGTTTTGGCGAGCAATTCGTCAAAATGTGTTCTCTGTCCTGCTAGGATTGAAAGACGTAGCACCTTCGGATCCCTGCCGAGTATTAGGCAGCATGGGCGAACACGAATGGGTAGCTTGGGTAGAAAACGTGTCTTCGTCATTCCACAGGATGTTCACACTGTAGGCGACCTTGGTTTTTAATATCTCTATCTGCTAACAATCTGTTCATATTAGGGTCCAACATCCTAGCTTCTATGCCTTCATTGTACACGCTTCGCCCCCCTCTGCTTCGCATATGGAAGTTGATATGTAACCATGAACGCACGTTCGCGCTCATTACCTGACTCCTGTCCGTTGTTTTTTGATGGCTTACTATTAGTGGAACGCCAGAATGACTACAAGCATACTAACACATTCGTCTGGTCGCTTTCTGAGCTGGTACCCTTGTTGAATCGAATGTGATTCGGGCAGCAGCCACTGATCCGAGTCGTAGCCTGTATTACCCTACTACCGAATGGTCTATTTGAGCGTTTGGAACCACTTTCCCGGCGTCTCAGATTCTCGGCGTTCGTCTTATTACAAGTAGGGCTCGTACCACCAATGAACCACGCTAGTGCTTGCTGCACTTCGCCCTTGTCAGCACATCACCGAGGCCGTTCATCTGGCGAGACGGGCGCTCATGTTGCACAGCCCTTCGCTGCTATAACTGGTACCTGAGCCTTACTGGACCCGCGGGTTTGCTGACGTAATCTTTTCCTCTACATGCCGACGCCTATACCATCATCCCCACCACACTTCCTGTCGTTCTCTTTGATCACTGACACGAGTATATACGCCTGCGATCCCACTTTGACCGCCAGGCTCGTTTCAAACCCTCTTGTTGGTAGCTGCGTTCTGCGTACGCGCGTCCTCGGAGTCGAGCATACCTCTGCATTTGTATGGCTGCTATCAGGTGCGTCGGCCATACGTATTCAGGTTTCTATGCTTGCGATTGCGACCTATCTCTCTTGGTTTCACACATGTAGCTGATTTTGGGGTGTCGGCTGTTCGGATTTCAGTCTTCTACTTTGCGCCACGATGACACGACATCTGTCCCTTCTCGTCGGCCGCGTTAGTATAAAGATGCCATGCCGCAGGGCGTAACTGTCTTCTTCGTGTCCTCTTTCTACCGTGCGTCGTCAAAGTCTCAAAATTCGCCCTGCCCTCGATAACGGGTCATTGTCCATGCGGCGGCGAAATTCAATGCCTATCGCGCAGAATAGCAGTTGAGTTTCTGGGTAGTTATCGACAGAGGAAACTTCTCGGGTTCGCGTAAGCCCGCGATTGGGCGCATTATTTGCATCAACTAGCAGATGAGTTGTACGATGTATGTCTCTTAGGATGTATATCAAACCTGTGTCTCATTGGTGATCACTTGAAGTTCACGCCTTGCCGTATGGTCAACACGGACCATACGTTCTGACGTCCTACTGTATGCGGTTCGGGACTGCGATATTGGTCATAATTGCTGCCCGACAACTAGAAGGGGATAGGGTCATTAGCATTAGTGCTGTTCTTCTGATCCCTCATGGCAGTCGTGTTTTTGGCTCGCGCAAGGTCCCGGTACGGTGAAATTGCACTTGTACTCCCCACGGGAAAGTTCCGATATCATTATGGCCCCTTACAACCTACGAATCTTCGCTCTATCGACCTCTGTCGTCGGCCCAGGGTGCATCACGTTTGGCTCCACAATCAAAAAGGTGACTACTGGTTTGCATATAGAGCGTTTGGAACCTTGTTCATACTTATCCGGCTCGTCCGTGTTATCAATTGTGGCAGAGGTGTACGGTTCGTGCCTGTATCGCGGTTTGTAGGGAAAATGTGAGTTCGAAGAACTTCGAAAGTTACGTAATCTGACTGTATGTAGACGTGTACATAGACAGCCAGGCGTGACCGCCGTGAAGCCGAATCTGTTTTTCTCTCTCTCTCGAACGTTCGGTATCGGGCCTTGCCGTTAACCGGCGCTACGACTTATATGGAGAGTGTAATGGCGAAATAATGACATTGACGAGTAAGGAATCCTGTCAGTGCATCATCTTCTTGCTTGTCAAGGTCCTACCACCCCATAATTCGAGCGCCCATGTAACCGGCCCGCTCGGTCCGCTGGCATAGACTCCCTCAAAGTCTATTAATTGAGTTGAAGGAAATCTTGTTACAGAAGATAGCTAGCCTGGAGATCGCGATAACCGACCATGGAGGCTTCGGGAAGGCCCTCGAGGCCGCCGAGCCGGTGTCCGGTGTCAGGCATGGCCGAGGCCCAGTCTGCCAATAGGTCAATTTGTTCGGGTGAGCCGCAGGGCCAAATTTGTCCGTACACTCCGTACACCTGGTGGTAACACGTCGAGACTGCACGACATCGGATTGCGCGTTTAGAAACTTGCTGCAAAGGGCACGTACAATCAAACTACACCACTTCCGTGCTTCTACAGTTTGATCTCGCCGAATGATCCGGGTCCAGCTTCCGCTTTTGACGATTGATGATAACGCTTCATTGAGATCAACCAAAAAACTCATCTTTTGGAAATCATGAAGAGCCGAGTGGCGAGCGAACCAGAGCTCTAAAGACGCTCCAAACAAGCAATGTTAGCCTTTTACGACATAAGTACAATGATTCGTAATCTTCAATATTGCGAGACGAACATACTTCCGATATCACTTTTGTTGTAGCTCCGTTGATATGGCAAACTGTGGCAAGCATAGTCAGTCGCCTCGGCGCATCAAACAACCAGCGAATGTAATTTTGTGATTGTACTAACATTGCATCGTTGCGGTATAAAAGTAGCACTCGGGACGACAACACCATTTCGGCACCGCGGAGAAGAATCCAAGTCGCAGTCGCATCATGGTACGTTTCGGTATTTACCCCTAGTAACATCTTTCAACGCGATGACCCCGCAGCTCAAAGGAATTCTCTTCCATGACGACCTCGAGTTCTTTGTATACGAATCACTCACGCCGCTCGAGTTATTGCGCCTCTCCCGCACGTGCCGCAGGTCTCACAGCGGCGTATGTTCATACATGCGGACGCAGTTCAATGTTAACATCCGCCTCAAAACGTTCTTCCACAGTCCTATCTCGTTTCGTACCCTTCAGGCTCGCACCGGAACGTTGATATCAGGCCCGCAAGCGTACCACTTCTTTACCAACACCATCTGTACGATGGCTTGCCTTGACATATACACATACCCTATTCATGCTCTCGAAGTCGGCCGATGGCTCACCGCCAACGGCTACGTCTTCGTCGCCGATGAAGGGCAGTCCCCAGACCTCGAGATCACTCTGTTGTACGACACGCTGCGCGCATCCACTTTCCAACTTTATTATAACGTAGCCGGGGAGTATCACTTTGAAAAAACGGCGGACGCCACAATCAAGGTGCGGATGGTGATGGCTGAGAGAACTCCTTTAGAAGTAATTCTCGACGCACCTACCAGTGAGTCAATACATCGGGGGCGCTCCATTTGTAGCTAACGGTGGTTTCTTGAACCTACAGCGGCTTTGCTCAACATCCTCACTTACGAGAAGGCCTATTGCATGTATCCACGCGCTACGCTGCACGAAGGGCGCGCCTTGGCTCTACGCTCCTCGGACGGACAGAACACAGTTGAAATCGGTCATCTCAACAACTGCGAGGCTACTCGCATGGATACCATCGCCTTGCTTCGCCCCGAGGAATTTATGACGTTGGACCAACGCGCGCCGTTCCCCCTCGGCTGGCGGTGGATTGATGACTCGAGTAGTTGGGTTATTTCACTGGACATCACCGACGTACTACATCCCACAGCAACCAACGTTCTCTCCCCGGCAGGCCCGCATGACCCAGCTGCAATTTGTGGTTATACCATGCGCTATGACATACGTCGCGGCGCTAGGATTGACTTCAAGATACTGCAGGGAACATCGCTGAAATACGCCTACGTCTTGTGGGACGGTCATTTTCTCCAGAATATCATGCACAGACTATCAAAGATGAATGAAGATCAACCTGCAGAGGATAGTGACCCAGAAACGAGAACATAGTGAGCAATTTTTCTTGTAACGTAACGTCCAACAGCTGACTTTTCGCAAAGCCTAGACGGTGAACTAAGGGGAGAATGTAAACGCATTCTCCGACATGTTGACACCTAGTGGAAAGTTGTGTGCGGACAGGTCCAATTAAAGGACGATATCACAAGAGGCATGACAATGAGTACGAAGGCGATAAATCAGACAGTGGTAACGGAAGTAGTAGCGATAGGCACACTTGGCATGTGGGGAGTACTTGTCAGGTCTGGTACGAAAAGGACGCTACTCGAGTCTGACTGCGGCGGTCTGTGAAAGCTTGAACTCCCCAAGAAAGTATCCAGCAAACACATTGTCGCAGGCTTTATTTCCAAACGCCGTCAGTTATCAGAGGACTCGAGCCGAGAAAATACGTGATGGTCCCGGATATCATGCCGAGGGACCAGTGGCAAGACGCGTATGTACTGCTCCCAGTCCATGTCGAAGATACTGTTCTAAGCGCATTAGAGTGTGTCCAGTTACCGCGACCAAGTGGATTACAGAAGCTCCCGACCCTACGACGTGTAGGGACACCCTGGACGGGGCGAGACCCCCTTCACGGACCGTCCGCCAAATGACCTTGCTACTCAGTTCGCGCGGCATAACACGTTACTCCCCGTTACTTCCCGATATTGTCGATACATCCAAGCGAATGGTAGACTTATACCTAGCGCTTCACTCGTAGCGCTTGCAAGCGGCGGTCGACGGGGGCCCAAGCTAAGGTACTGATCGTCGCGGACGGATGTCCAGGTACGCACCGTTGACACGCTGTCCAACCGACCAACTTGGACAAGTAACCGACGAAAAAACTGCGGGGTGAAACTTCGGGGGACGAGCTACCCGGCGAGCTAAGGTCATCCTTCAGTCCCCCACCAGCTTATAGCGTAGGATGAATGCCGGTTACTCACCAAATCCACCAATGAATTTTTACAGCCGCGTGTCATGTCTCTCAGCAGCGCGCAAGATCTTATGCCCATGTAGATCGAGGACACCCTTCGCGGCGAACAGGATTGTGTGAGTAGTCAGAGAACCTCGGCGTGCTCGACCACGTACCGCCTGAACATGACACCGGAAATAAACGCAGCGCCCGTTTGCATGGACAGCAACGTCTCTATGACCTCGTAGTAAAACTGGCTAGATAGAGGAGAATGTTATCGCTGAGACGCCCATCAAACTTGGTCACACTTTGTTAGAGACGCTGATGAACTTGCCGATATGAAGCATTGCACTACCTTGAACCCTTCTGAAGATCCAGATCACTACGACGGACTTCGGCTTTATGTTGATCAAGGGCGTCTTCTTCACCTGAACGATCTCCTCGATGTTCGTCAGAGCGTTCATGGGGCAAACAATGACACTGCCGTCAATGATGAGGTTCTCGCAGTGGGACGGGGTCACTTTGTGCCATCAAGTCGCCTAGACATGGACGTTGGACACGGAAGAGCATGGTGGTGTACAGATCGTCACTTGACAATCACTTTTAGCTCACTCTAGCTCACTCGCACGCATCGCCCCCCGAGAAGCGCGCCAAAGCGTCGACCAGCGCGCACGTGTGTCCATGCGAACGAGGCGAGAACAGCCGGACAGGAAAGTCGTTGGGTGGGTGCGCTATCTAGTCGACCTGTCGGTCAACAGCTCAGCGTGTCCTGGGTAAATATGTCTCATACGACGGTGAAACTGATAGCCATGGCACAGAAGACAAATGAGTATCATCAAGCGGAATACACGGCGTTAAGCACGTCGTAGAATATGCGCAACGGAAGATAAGTGCGGTGCGTCACATTTAGGCGTGTGCGAACAGCTCGGCCAAGTCCATGCCCTCCCATGAGTAACGGTCAGTCGCCACGACATTGATTAACAACCGTCCCTCCGCTGCCTCTCAAGGCTTGCGACCGATGCTACGGCAGTGGCCATGGCTCGGACGTCAAGGGAGCCCGTTTATGCGGCGATGGCCGCATAGGACTCTACCTCTGTAGAACAGCAACAGTCGAGACGACGATCTAGCTTTTGAACACGCGCGTGCACGCACGTATATATACGTGCAAGCGCAGACTTCTGCTGCGATCAATCCGCGAGCGCATTGCCCGTCAATCAAGAGGCAACGTTAGGTATAGGAATAACCTCATCAATCTACCAGACAATCGAGCTCGAGACTCACATTGAAAATGGGTCAGGAATGCAGGCGCACCGGAAGTCCGCCGCAGAAAGTACTGGAAGTCCAACAGCGCGGTCTGGTGGAGGCCTCTTCTTGTTGCCAACGGGAGCAGGCAGAGGGTGAGTCGTTCGGTCGGCAGCCAGTGGGGAAGGAAGATACCTCGAGATTGAGCGGAGCGGACAGCGAGAATGGCTGTAGCATGCCGTGGCGGCGCGCGTTGTCAACGACACTCGAGTCATGCCCGCCAACGTCCCGAAGGCGCTGTCGATCGAGCAGACCGTCATGGGGCCGTCCGACGAACGACGGCGTACCACGGCTAGAGAGAGAGGAGACAGAGACAGAGACAGAGACAGACAGGAAGGACAGCGCGGCGGGAATTAGATGGGGTTTCGCCGCGGGCGCGCCAGCGTTAGTGACGATCTAATTGTAAATTTACCCACGTGTCCATCGGCCCGGCCATCCGACCTCGGTGGTGACTCGGGCCCAGCCCTCGTCGACCACGTTCCCGGCCTCAGTGAATACGGTATATGCTGGTATATGCGGCTGCATTAAGCGAGTTGGACGTCAACGTAGTCCACACCAGCCAGCCATCCTGTCCCGTTCCACCGTCTGCTCAAAGGTCCTAGGCCCTCGAATAATCCCCGCAAGCAGCATGTGCACTCCAGATTCCACCTGGTGCACTCACGTTCCGTTCCGGGATCATCGGGCACGGCAGTCGTTCGTTATTAGCTTCAAGGAGCACCCATACTTCGCCTATACCAAGCCCCGGGACACACACTCGCTCAGATTCGCCCGTAGACTCTTCGGACGGCGTCTTACGCATCTGCAAGTGTAACACCGTTCAAGCTCCCTCATGGCCAGCCGCCCGGGTAATGCATGCACGGTGACGACGGTTTACTGTGCGTTCGTTCAAAGAAAGCTTGACCATAACCTTGCGTCTGCGGTTTTTGCATGATACCCGGAAACCGCATATAACTGTGACTGCTAGTACAAGCTCGATGTTCCGATATTATCTAACGATGTCATAGACATCGGTATAGGCCGTCGAATGGGCTGTTCGTCCTACTACCTTGCGTTACAGACAATAGATATAGAATGAATTTGCATCCTCACCTGAGGCCTGACCATGTTCTTCGTCCAAAAATCGGTTTGTGACGCATCTCCCTCTCCGGGCAGCCCCGTTGGAAAGAGAGAACCCTACGAAATTCTTCAATTGTGACGCTCTGCCGGGACCGCTGAATGACACAGGTTCATACCTTCTTGTATATCCCTAGATCCTGACCCGTACCGAAGGCTGCCAGGTCCTGGTTCCCACTCTCCTGGCGATCATCCCCAGGCCCACGTCCGTATCTCTCTGGGCCACTCTGCTGCTGCTGAACGGATGAATGAGGGTGAACACCAATCTATATACCTCCGTCTGATAGTATACCGAGGCTTACCCTTTCAGCCGACACCGACGACACACCCGACGAGTACTCGGGGGGATTAACGGCAGAGCTCTGGAACGAGAAGGTGGGGCCTTCGTGGCCAGTGTTGCTCCCCAAGTATGTCGGTGAGTTCTAAACAAAAGGCATGAGCTATACAACGTCGGAACATATCTAGGGATATGTGGGTTTCGACCATAGAAGTGTACGTGGATAGGTTGAATTGAAGCTCGCCGGAGTGTAATTGTGCCGTCTGCGTCGACTTAGATTAGCGTTCATCCACACGAAACGAATCACCGCGGTGTCATACTCGAGTACTGCCTTCAGGGTCAGACAGAAAACTGCCGGACTCGTTGTGGGCACGGAGAGGCTCCCGAGTGCAAGCGTCAAGTCCGCTGGTGCTATCGGCGCCGTCACCGTGCCTTACTCGCCCGGATTTGGGAGCGGCGGAGGCGGAGGCGATGGTGGGTGCAGGTGCAGGCGCAGGTGCAGGTGCAAGGGTATTGGGATGGAGAGGAGCAGAAGTGCGGGCTTGAGCCATATCGTGCCTTGCACCATGACCGCGGAGATGTATCGCAGCTGCTGAGCGGGGAAAGGGGAAGGAGAACGGGCGACACGCCATCTTGTCCACGACCCGTGGAGTGCGACGCAGCAACAGTACTTCCGAGCTCCCGTCCGCCTCGGAGCGCAACGGAAGGGAGGCATATTTATCGCATGTGCGCGGAGGGTTCCGAGCGTACATAGAGATCCTGTGCGATATTGGGTTACCCTTCCTTTTTACAAGCCACATCGAGGCGGAGACGACTTCCATACGACTTCCATACCATGCCCCATACCTACCACCTTCTCTGCCCTCTTCGCTCTGGACTTTTGCATTTTTGTCCTGAGCGATCGCACAGGACGTCCCTTTAACTTCGGGGCCTCACCGATCCGAGGCCAGAATCCACAGGGAACGGCGGGATGTCCGTAATCCTCACCCTGCGATGTAGAGAAGAATCAGCACTCACCGGCGGCCACTCGCCCACCCTCCTGCCGACGTTCTCACGACGCAAGAGCGGCGTTCTTTGCAGCCCGAATCTAGTAGTCCGAGTTCTGTTTCGGGCTTGGGAGAATAGTATCAGACGATCCGCGGGACGCTCTCACTCCAATCCTAGGACCATGGGGGCAGCCGACTCTATGGCAGCCGGCCACCCGCCGATCGAACCCGTCCTCTCCGTGGCCCGTTCGAGAGGAACACCTATAGTTTGATGGACTTCGGACGTGTCATACCCGTCGAAGTACGAGGTGCTCCAACCGCACTCGTTACCATCGCACAGCGCTGTACGTACAACGCACAGTACGTACGGCGCCGTAAGCACGCACGCGGTGTGACCTGTGTCCGAGCTGCTCTCCATTCCAGTAGTACAGCAGCCGTCTAGGTGACTAGAGTCTCTCGAGCAACTTGAGCGTCCACGGGGCGATCAAGATGAAAAAAAAAACGCAACCGGATATTAGCTTGTTCCCTACATGGTATAAATGTGATCTTGAACCTTACAGAGATGTCGCGAGGGTACCGTACGCGCAAGACGTGGTTGATTGATGACCCGACCCGCCTTCCTAGAAAGAATCGCTTGAGCCTAGGGGGCTCCGCATTCCATAATAAGACTCACCCAGCATCCAGCCATAAGTCCCCGTCGCGCTTCGCCTCTAACTCGGGATCTCGGGCATCGCCATTTAGCTTAACGCTGCTAGTGGGCACATTGACGTTCGGCGGCGTAACACGTAATTTCTCTCGGCGTGGACGGCGTTGCAAAGATGCCAGATCGCACACACCCTATGCAAGACTCGTCCCCTTCGAGCTGCCGCTAGCTTCCCAAACAAGCCTACCATACACTCCAATAGTCAATGTTCCGAAATACATTCGACGATGACCAGGCGACCGCCTCACGGGATATCAGCCCCGTTCCCCCGCCGTCGCCTTTGCGTTGAGCGTTGACGGCTGGAATGGGCATAGCGTAGCCCACATCTATCTCGGAGCGACCATCAAAACTATACCGTGATCATCTCCATGAACAACTTACGAGTTGCATAAATCCCGTTCCTCGCCACCTCCTTTCCGCCAAGCGGTACTGCGCTGGGTTCCGCACGTTCCACACCGTGCCACCCCCGTCGGAGGACTCAACAATCTCATCTTCGTTGTTTTGAAGTATTCCGCTGCGCGACTGGGACTTTCGAGCCCCCCTCCGCGCCTTGCTACGCGCAGCCCGCAACTAAAAGGCCGAACGTTAGCGCAATACCTGTGTAGATAAGCGAGAGATCAAACCCGTTGCATAGCTTGCCCTCTGCCGTAACTCCCCTCCGCCACGTAAGGCTAGTGCCAGTGCCACATATCTCACACTTTGGCGATTCGATTTGTTGACGAGCCCTCCCCCGGGGCTTGTTGTGAGAACGTCGCCTAGTGCGCTTTGAAGAAGGTATAGCATCGGTTGCAGGAGCTTCCGCCGTCGGCGAATCGTCACATGCAATGACGTTGCTAATATCTGGTTACGCCTCAGTCTGGACCCCACCAATCCTGTCTCAGGACTCACCGTTCCCGTAGGTGACGGAAGCCGAAATACATTCATCCCTCTTGTGGCAGACAAAGATGACGTCTCCTGGTCGGGAACGTTTGTCGTTGAAACGTTTGTCGTTGGAATTGTAAAGCCAATCGCTCTGACGTACCGTGCGGTATGATGATAGTCGTGATAGACACCGACGAATTGATTCCTCCCTCTGGCTGATGAATGAGCAACTTCCGCCTTGTGCACATCGTATTGGCCTCCGCTGGAAGACCGTCGAAGGGAACGGCTCTGACGACATGGGTTAGATACTCCAGTAACTCGTGCCACCTAGGGCCGGGGGGCCAGGACAGAACAAGCCGTCGCTCGTTGCGTTCGCGGTGATACATTTGGAACAGGTAAGGCGAACAGCTAGACGAGAGCGACAAGTCTAGGCAAGCAAGCAAAGAGGCTGCTTGTTCACTGCTGAATGAAGGCGTGCGGCACCAATTCGACCATGGCGAAGGGCAATCCTCACAGTCGTCGGAGGGAAAGATGTCGCGAAGAGCGTGTACAAAACAGAGCATCAGATCGTCGGCCACGCGACTGATGCTGAGGTCGACCAGGGGGTATGAAGCGAGAACTGGGTCACTTTGGCCGACGTCATCCCTTTGGAGCGTTGCCCGAATGTCTCTCGGATACAGATAATGAAGTCTCAAACCGACGCGAGAATGAATATATCGTCTGTGATAATGTCAGGGCGCACGTACTGTACGATGCTTCCGCAGGTTGTCGACCCTTGTACAAGCTCGTCGAATGCATCCGTCTCGTCGTCAGGGTGAGCGAAAGCGAGGAGAGACAGGTTCTGTAAGCGCTCTGCGACAACCCCAACGTAGCTCGCGAAAGAGGGGCAAACGTATTTGATTTTGAGAAAGTTGTCGGCTAGAACCCAATCTGCTCAGTGGAGGCGCGAGAGAAAGAGATCAGGGCTGACAGAAATCCTGTGGGCAAGTGCATGACCTACAGCATCGGGGTCCTAGAAGTGCTGGATCGTCCGTGGACGGTTCAGCCACGATCGGAGGGTGCGGGTCATCGAGCATGGACACGTTGAACGGTAGCGGTAGCGGTAGCGGAATCGAGGGCGCAATAGACATCGAGCCCCAGACGATGCCGGGTGGTTTGGTACGGCGGGCTCAAAATGTTTCTGTGCGGATATCAATCAGCGACGTGCGACGTGCGACATGCGACATGCGTCTCCGAAGGCGCTTACCCGCCTGCGGGACTCGGGCTTCGCACGCTCGTTGAGCGGACGCGAGTATGGAACGGTGGGGTAGATATTCTTCACAACGTTGCGCTTCCTGTCCGTTTGATTGATCCGCTTCAGTCCCTCTGGAAGGTTCTGGGGAGGATAATGAGCGTGCTGACCGGAAAGTTCGGGTTGATGAATTTAGGGGGGGGGGAGTCTGACCGATGAACCCGCCGACGAGAATCCCTATAGATCGATCTCCGCAAAACCGGTGAAGACAGTACCCATCCTCTAACTCGCCCATCCGTAGACCTCGTCCACAGACCCCGGTTTCCGCGCCATGCCTAACGATTCGACCTCATTCGACGCTCTGCCCCAAGGCGATATCGAATCCCACCTCGCTATTCCGCAAAGAGGCCAGCTACATGCCGGCTCACCTTCAGCGACGACCATATGGCTACAGCATCGCCGTGCTTTCCGAGCTGCCGCAAAGGAGCTGCCAACTTATGGCATCATTTGGGCAAGCGTTGAGTCTCGTAGATCCCGAACGTTTCACAACTTGACGCCTTCCTAGCCCGCCGGCGCCTCGCTCAACGTACCCGAATTCGTCTATCGTAGATATCAGCAGCATGCAGAAGCAGGGCAAGATCTACTCAAGGCGACGCTGCTGCTTCTGGAGGCGGCCGAGCTCGAACAAAAGGTAGATAGCTTATGCATCCATCATTCGAGCCCAATCGCAGAAAGCTGATGCGACAGCGGTCCAGAGCGGCAACATCCCCGTCCCAATAGATCCTACGCCGGACACGGTCTCGCAGCTCTTGCTAGCTGTCGACGCAGACATCGCGTACTATAACGTGCTGGGAGACGCCGTCTCATTCGTCAAGGCATACCTAGAGAACGAGATGACCGTCCTTCGCACCTGTATTCAGCATCAAGGGGGCCGGGTACAGCGCGACATGTAATGCGGGTCACATGCAATGATGTACAACGTATCATGTCTCCGGGATGAATCATTGGAACGTATCATTATGGGGAACGTGCCGTTCGTATCACTCGATAAGAGGTAGAGGACGTACACACCTGAGCGCCTACGGATCCGCGAGCGCGCGAATGGGGCAAAGGCGTTTCTGACGGGCCCGCTGCGACCCACTGGAACCTTCTTGTAGCATCCTAGAGTGTGAGCTGAGTGTGAGCCTCGGCGATTGTTGATTGTGCAGCGTATCTGAATGCTGAGTCGGTGGAAGAGTCCTGGGTCGTTGACGACAACGCAAGCTAAGCGTCAACCGACTCAACGCGTCGGCGCGTCAGCGCGCCAGCATTGCGGCGAGGCCGTGTGGCGAACCAAATAGCCGCACACACTGCACAGCGATCCGGTCAGGCACCGTGACCAGAGAATCACGTTTAACTCGGAACTTGAAGCTTGAAGCTTGAAGTTCCGAAGTTTGAACATTTCTGAGTTCGGCGCGCTAGCGGCAGGGTTAGAGTTTTTGTCGACTACATTCCGCCCAAATTTTCGCACACCTGTTCAAAAGGAAATTATACAATGGAGTCCGAGTTTTGGGGGTCCTATTGCTATCCGGTGACTTGGTCTTTTTTTTGTATCCGGGGTATGCGATGACTTGGATCAATGGGTGAGCGCATTACGCAGCTGCCGATGTTTTCAAGTAATATTTTGTTCCTCGTGTGCTAGTCGTCTCGTGAATAGAAACATTATCTTGGCTAAATGCCCTGGAGTGAAAGCGATATTAGGTCTGCAAGGTACTCTCCACAGGCATCAATCTAGACAATCTTAGGTCAATCACCCTGGACTAATCAAAATTCCCCTGTACCAGTCTCCAGAGTTACGGACGAATTATTGGACGTGTTTACACCGCCAGGCAAGATCAATCTAAAGGCTCCAATATTCGGGACATTCCGAGTGTTTTATTCACGTGACCCGTCGTTTCTCCTTTAACAACGCAGTCCATGGGACTACAATACAATCCCCTCTCACCGTCGTCACAGCCATGATAGTGAGTGGCTTGGAAATTTTCCTCGTTAACTCACCAATGAAACATTGGCAGCACCAAACCGTCATCACCAGTGACGCAGAAATCTCCTCTCGCATATTCTCCTGTCTGTCCCCCAGTGGGATTATACGCGTTTCGCGAACTTCCCGCACCTTCTTCCAATCTGTCACCAGCTATTTAAATTCTGCTTTTGACATAAATGCGCGACTTTCCCGCTTTTTTCCTTATCCTCGCGCATTTCGCAATATGCAAGCAAAAACCGGCACCCTCATCTCTGGATCCTTTGCCTTACAATTTTTCGATCGCACGACATATCCCTCCTCCGACCTCGACCTCTACGTCCACCCATCCCATCGTAGCGAAGTTGGGCAATGGCTCCTGGACGCTGGATACCACTTTGTTCCTAGCCGGGGTCAACCAAAGGACCTAATGGAAACTGCAGCCCGGGAGTTCATGAACCCTGGAATACAGTATTCAATACCAGGAGTAACGGGTATCCTCACGTTTTTGAAACCCTCTAGGGGCGCGCATAACCTAAAGGTACAAGTAATCGTCGCTCGCCGAACACCGATGGAAGTAATCTTAGGATTCCATTCCAGTCAGTAATTCCGGTTTCCGACTTGCAACAATCTAAATCCGCTCCCATGCAGCATGCGTCATGAACATAATAAGTTTCGAGGCAGCGTATTGCCTATTCCCGCGAGGAACCCTAGAGGAACATCGATCCTTACTAGGATATTCCTCCCAGGGTCGAGCAAAACGCAGAGCGGAAGGTCTGGCCAAATACTCAGCTAGAGGATTCGAGATGTTGCTCCACTTGCCGCTGGAAGACATTCAAGATGATTATGATTCATTCCCACTTGGTCATCGGTGGATCGGCGACTCAAGAAGCTGGGTGATCCCTCTGAATATGCTCGAAATCCACCGGCCTAAATCTTTCGACACTTGTTCGACAACGGTTCACGCAGATCCCGTCGCGATGTCCAGTTTTGCTATGACGTATTCCACTGAAGAGGGGGCTACTTTTGTTTTCCAAGTTCTCGAAAGCGAAGCACTTAAATACTCATATGTGATCTCCGATGTCGACCTTCGCGATCATCTAGTCCGTGCACTGACCGCTTCGTTCAACAAGGCCGGGATCGCCATCGACGAACGCTCCCAAAATTTGCGGCTGTGAGTGTATTCAACCATCTCGATGATTGCCATTAGGATACCCAACTACAGATATTGATATTTCGCAGGTGGGACCTAGAGCTGCCCCAGTTTTGCAAGGATTTTCTCGATGGCGTGATGAAGAGGAAAAGATCTTGCCTACGAGGTCCTTGAAGAACGCTGCCTTGGATTCGATCGCAATCACCTTAAGGAATGCGCCGATGGCGTCTTGAACAGAGTGGGGGCGAAAGTTGAAAGTATTGTGAAAGGCGACAGAGATGTATCCAAGTTGATTACGCCCCGGTCCTATAACCGTAGACGACGCATGCTTTATCTCTTGATCTACACATGTCTAAGGAGAACTTTCGGAGCCGGCATTCCTTTAACTTTGACCTAACGTAAGTGACGGCACGGCGAACTGCACAGATATCCTTAATGAGGGACGCTCATTATTATATACAGTACTACACTGAGTAGTATACTTGTAGGACGAAGCACCGGTCGGTGGAGTTATGACTGGCGATCAGCGCTGCTAAGCCGATAGAGACTATAAAGGATTAGTCTCGTGCCAAAATCGGTTCAAGGAGCGTGCGATCACCACACAAGATCCACGCTGTGAAAGCACTTCGGCTGGAGGAACGGACCGGGACATGGTGAGCAGACAAATCCGATGGTTCGTTGGCAGGCCCGTGACGGCGGGTGCCTGACCGGATCGCTGTGCAGTGTGTGCGGCTATTTGGTTCGCCACACGGCCTCGCCGCAATGCTGGCGCGCTGACGCGCCGACGCGTTGAGTCGGTTGACGCTTAGCTTGCGTTGTCGTCAACGACCCAGGACTCTTCCACCGACTCAGCATTCAGATACGCTGCACAATCAACAATCGCCGAGGCTCACACTCAGCTCACACTCTAGGATGCTACAAGAAGGTTCCAGTGGGTCGCAGCGGGCCCGTCAGAAACGCCTTTGCCCCATTCGCGCGCTCGCGGATCCGTAGGCGCTCAGGTGTGTACGTCCTCTACCTCTTATCGAGTGATACGAACGGCACGTTCCCCATAATGATACGTTCCAATGATTCATCCCGGAGACATGATACGTTGTACATCATTGCATGTGACCCGCATTACATGTCGCGCTGTACCCGGCCCCCTTGATGCTGAATACAGGTGCGAAGGACGGTCATCTCGTTCTCTAGGTATGCCTTGACGAATGAGACGGCGTCTCCCAGCACGTTATAGTACGCGATGTCTGCGTCGACAGCTAGCAAGAGCTGCGAGACCGTGTCCGGCGTAGGATCTATTGGGACGGGGATGTTGCCGCTCTGGACCGCTGTCGCATCAGCTTTCTGCGATTGGGCTCGAATGATGGATGCATAAGCTATCTACCTTTTGTTCGAGCTCGGCCGCCTCCAGAAGCAGCAGCGTCGCCTTGAGTAGATCTTGCCCTGCTTCTGCATGCTGCTGATATCTACGATAGACGAATTCGGGTACGTTGAGCGAGGCGCCGGCGGGCTAGGAAGGCGTCAAGTTGTGAAACGTTCGGGATCTACGAGACTCAACGCTTGCCCAAATGATGCCATAAGTTGGCAGCTCCTTTGCGGCAGCTCGGAAAGCACGGCGATGCTGTAGCCATATGGTCGTCGCTGAAGGTGAGCCGGCATGTAGCTGGCCTCTTTGCGGAATAGCGAGGTGGGATTCGATATCGCCTTGGGGCAGAGCGTCGAATGAGGTCGAATCGTTAGGCATGGCGCGGAAACCGGGGTCTGTGGACGAGGTCTACGGATGGGCGAGTTAGAGGATGGGTACTGTCTTCACCGGTTTTGCGGAGATCGATCTATAGGGATTCTCGTCGGCGGGTTCATCGGTCAGACTCCCCCCCCCCTAAATTCATCAACCCGAACTTTCCGGTCAGCACGCTCATTATCCTCCCCAGAACCTTCCAGAGGGACTGAAGCGGATCAATCAAACGGACAGGAAGCGCAACGTTGTGAAGAATATCTACCCCACCGTTCCATACTCGCGTCCGCTCAACGAGCGTGCGAAGCCCGAGTCCCGCAGGCGGGTAAGCGCCTTCGGAGACGCATGTCGCATGTCGCACGTCGCACGTCGCTGATTGATATCCGCACAGAAACATTTTGAGCCCGCCGTACCAAACCACCCGGCATCGTCTGGGGCTCGATGTCTATTGCGCCCTCGATTCCGCTACCGCTACCGCTACCGTTCAACGTGTCCATGCTCGATGACCCGCACCCTCCGATCGTGGCTGAACCGTCCACGGACGATCCAGCACTTCTAGGACCCCGATGCTGTAGGTCATGCACTTGCCCACAGGATTTCTGTCAGCCCTGATCTCTTTCTCTCGCGCCTCCACTGAGCAGATTGGGTTCTAGCCGACAACTTTCTCAAAATCAAATACGTTTGCCCCTCTTTCGCGAGCTACGTTGGGGTTGTCGCAGAGCGCTTACAGAACCTGTCTCTCCTCGCTTTCGCTCACCCTGACGACGAGACGGATGCATTCGACGAGCTTGTACAAGGGTCGACAACCTGCGGAAGCATCGTACAGTACGTGCGCCCTGACATTATCACAGACGATATATTCATTCTCGCGTCGGTTTGAGACTTCATTATCTGTATCCGAGAGACATTCGGGCAACGCTCCAAAGGGATGACGTCGGCCAAAGTGACCCAGTTCTCGCTTCATAGCGACTCGGAGTATGCCCGTACTTGAGGGTGTTAGGCGATGCTGCGTACGCCAGGCCGATTCCACCTAATACGTATCTAATACGCGAGATCACGACTCAATGCATATACATAAGGGGGGCAAATGTCGAAATGTTTAACGCTATCGATCGTGTACTGTTTAACTTAGTCTCCTGGTTCACCGCACATCCCGTCCCGCCTGCTACACGTATGAAGCTTTCCTTTGTCGGTGCCTGAGAAGATGCAGATCGTCTCCGACTAATGTACAGACATCTGCCCTGAGAATATCCTGGAGGCAGCTTGGGTGTATCCGGCCGGCCGGCAGACTGTCTGCAGGACATTTGAACGAGTGCACAACTCCAATGTTGAATGTCAACCTATATGCCCAAACACCTACCCGTGACGATATAACACGTGCTGAGAGGTTTTCTGAGTTCGATCCCATATGTTCTCTGCCAGGGCCCGTCTTATTCCGTGAGGGAGTGTACGCCGCGCCGCCCGCGCGGACGAAGCCGGGTTGCAGGATGCCATTACGTGAAGCCCACGAACAGTTGCTACCTGTTAAACCGATTCCCGGTGGAATCGGAACGTAAGTAAACACGAGCGAGAGTCCCGGGGGCGACGACAGAGAAGTTGCTCTGGTCCTGGGCCCTGCAACCGTGAAGGATCTCATCGCCGAGAGCACGCTAGCCCCGCTTCCACCATCGTTGCCATGTCGATTGGGTATCTGAACATACAGTACTTACCGGAGCCATGACGCTTTTCGACGCGCTCACTCAAGTCTACAGATCGTCCGGCCCCCTGCTCGTTTTGCACGTACACTGATGCTATACTAATCTTCACGCGAGTATGGTTGTTCCGGAAATTGCTTCGATCGACAAAGTCCTCGCCTCCTGGGCCGATAGGGCTTCCGTTCATATGGGTAGCCTTTCAGATACCGGCAGACAATGACGATTGAAGTCCCAGGAAAGGACTCCTCGCTACGGTGAGCCTCCAGGCGTCATGGTTGGGCTGCTAACCTCGGGCGCGGTTGCTGTCGTGTCTTGATAGGTAGTGCGCCTAGGCGACATCGTTAGTACGGCAGTACTGGAACAGCATATCCTCATGCTGGGTTCCGTCCGGGCGGGGAACGACCTCCTAGACACCAAAGGCATGTTGCCAGTTGAGCCCATCGAGGAGACCGTTCTGAAGGTGGATTCCAGGGCCTTCATCAGGTGAACCAGGGTAGACCTCGCTCGGCGCCCGTACAGGCGTACAATATGCTGAATCGTCCCATTTCGGGCCACTCGGTGCCGTTCAGATCCGACATTACTCGGAGGTCTGAGGGGGAGGCTGCGTTGATTCAGAGGGCGATGGACAGAAAATGTTGCGCTACCAGCCGCGGAGAAGATGGCGTAGGAGTACCAATGGATACACTTTCTTCCAGAACAGGTTGTAACGTTAACGATGTGCCGATGAACTCACATGGAACAAGTTGATGCACTGGGAGCATCTGGCAACTTTTACGTCAATCAGTGTAGCATTCTTGTGTCTGTTGAAAGGAAGAATGTACAAGGGAGCAACTTCGCGGTCGTGAGCGACAAGGTCATGTCGACGTACGTGGACGCGCATCGCGTCGCGCGCCCGACGCGATCGAGATAGAGATCTCACAGTCGACGAGGTGGCCAATTGCTCAGTGACACCTTCACACGCCCACTTTTCCTTCCGCTATCTCCTCTCGGGGGTGGACGCACACGCCCCCGGCAATAGGGTATGCAAGTCAGCGTATCTGCTGGTAACGGACCTGCTGGTAGCCTTCTGGTAACTGTGACCGGAGGGATCATGGCTTCGGCGGGTTTATATAATAAAAACGCAGCTTACATTATACATCCTTGTGCGTGTTATCCTTCGCGCATAACGCCACGGTCGAAACGGGAATCGGGTTCCCTAAAAGGCGATCCATCTATCTCGCTCTCCGCGATGGGGCCTGAGTGTCGACTCGTAGTCTCATACAAAACGAATGATGAGGCCTACAGGCGCTCAGTGGCAATTACCGTCCGACATAAAACCACAACGCACCTCTATGATAGAAGTCTAGAACAGAACGTACGCTACCCTAGCTAGTGGTGATGTGTTGGGCGAAGCTCACGTTGATTGACCCCCTCGCACGAGTGCAGCCTTATATCGAGTTTTCAATCCTACTGCTATTGGTGGACGCTAATGAACCGTTTGAGCAGGGCTTCTCGCCTTGACGCAACACATAATTTCGAAGAGTATCCTGTGATAAAACTAACGAAATGATGAGGATAGTCGATCCAGACAGCCGCCCACATTTTCAGGGGCTGCAGTGTAGAGGCAAGAACTTCTTTTCCTTCGGTTCTGTTAGCAGGTGTTTGATTAGCAGTACTAGTCCGCACCTTTCACGACGACCCGACCTCCGGATCCGTTCGATACAGCCTGTTAAATCGTGCTCGAACTAGCGTGTTGTACGTCCTCACAAGCTAGATCTTAGCAGCGTGCGCAAACTGCTTGATCTTGAAAGCGATCTAAGCGAGAATTTCCAGCCACTTATTTGTGGACTCGGAACGGATAGAAATAATCGCAGGCGTAGATTCGCAGCGCTTGTACAATGTACGCCGAGGCGCCAAACCTTATTCAGCTTGACTTTCAATTACAAATCGGCGCTTCAATATCCAAACTCGTTATCTGTGGTTGAACATCCTGGGGTTTCGTCACCCGTCTATCGTTATAACTAGCATTGATAGCTAATAATGGCGGGCGGGCAGCTCATCGTACTATTTGATCGTGATCCAATGATGGTTAGTGGGTACTTAAACATGCGTACGCCTGGCCGATGGTGTGACTGATCGATAAAACTCATTTTCCTCTTGATGTTTGATAATTGTGCTCGCTCCTCAGCCCTAATGGTTGATGGTTGCAAATAAATACCCTCGTTGCGTCTATGCTCCAGCAGTATCCTCTCCAATCATGAGTATCAACACCGCGGCGGCATCGTTCCGTATCATACAACCCAACGCAACTGACCAGTCCACGCGACATCGTCCCCCAACGGCCACACTCCGTCCAGCGCCGTCAACCTCTAATCATCGGACAGCGTTCAATACAGTGTCGAATAACGGCCCAGAAAGCCCATCTCCGCCGCAGTCGGATGAGACTAGCTCTCAACGGAGTAGGACTACTCCTGTCCGAAGAAGCGCCCGTCTCAAGGCATCCGAAATCGACACCTCCTTCAGTGGTCGTGGGGGGGCTATGCGCAAAACCTGTAAACGATACTATAACATATTAATTCAAATTTGAGCTGAACTCGTAGTAGACCACCCCTACAAGACCCCGGCAAGAAATAAAGCGAATGGAGGACCAAAAAGGCTGACGGTATGAGATGTGTTCCACTCCCTTCGTCTCCATCTAATATAATGAATTGCTATTGCACTACAGCAGTGCTTCTTTTGCAGGCAAGGAGGATATATACTTCCTTGCTCCCAGTGCGGTATCGTCGCTGGATGCATATCTAGGCATGGCCTTCAAGGGTGCTTTCCGGACTGTGATGAATGGAAATGTCCGGATTGTTACAAACACCGTAAAGAGGTTTTGCCGGTACGAGATTTCACTGGATTACTGAGGTTTAAACGCGAGAAAGGCTTATATGAACCCTAGTACCGCACACCGTCATGGTGTGCAGTAGGAAGTAATGGTGGAATGAGCTCCTCAGCTCTAGTTATTGTCGAACTATTCTACGACGAAGGCACTACTCTCAACGTCCACGCTTCTTCTTCAGACATCTTAGGAAACATGGCACGAACACGATTTATTGCAAGAGTGAGTTGCCCTGGATTCATTGCTTGCGCGAACCTCATACCGTCCTTTCTATTAGGAAAATGAACTACTCGTTCTGCGCTGCCCTTTTCGTGATTTAGCGGATAAAGAAACAGTGAAGACACTACAGGGGTTCAGGAAGAATATAGAGGCATTCTTCAGGTTCGTTTCAACGACACAGAATCTGCCCCATAAATCTCACCACAAAACATATCAGATATCAGCCCCTCGACTTCGTCCTAGTCGTCAACACCCACGCTAACCCAAATGATGGTAGCCTCACATATGGTCCAAGTAAAGGGACGTCGTTGCAGACGGTAGGAGAATTTTTCTATCACAAGGACAGGTAATGACCAACAGCTAAAGATCATTGATCACGTTTGTGGCGGTCTTCCGATCTCGGAATACCAAAAATCCCTTTTGTTCCTGGTATGTTGCGGGGGCTTTATACAACATTCCTTGCGAGAACTGAGGGAAGCTAGGTGCCCAATCACCTCTTTCCCTTCTTTGCGTATTTCTAACAACCAAAATGTAGCACCAACTTTTCTGCGGTGTTTACTTTTGGAGCGCAGATGGTGGACCCATATATCGTCTGCACCCACTTCGCGACAACAATACTCGACTTTCACATCTTCGGCAACGAACCGGTGTGGAAGGCCTTCGGGCGGACTGCAAAATTAGAAGTCTTGAATCACACGGATAGTTACATGTCAACTTCAGGGAATGTCTTCCGCCTATGTTCTGCTTCTTGGAGGATACGACCGAATGGCGAAGATATTCGATGTTGCGACCAACCTGCCACGTACGTCAGAACACGTAAAGACGGCCGTATACAATTCCGTTGCCGACAACCACAGCATATGGGACCGCGGAGGTTTGACGTTATTCCTTTAAACGAAGAGATAGATTTTCGCTGGTTTGGAGGGGGGGTCGGTGGACCACGATACATGATCCATCGGATATAGTGACTTACAATCTACGGCACTGACCGGGGACAATCCGACCGCAGTGGGGACACATCACGCTCCGCGCGCACGCCATGCAAGTTCCGATACGAATTCTCACTTCCGCAAAACACGGGCTCACATCGAATTTACATGTAATTTTATTCCGGCTACCTACACTATGTTTCCCGCAAGCGGTTCTGCTACCATCGCTGTTGTCTTGAGGCGTCATTTTCCTCTTATCTATAATTCAATTTCTTTCACTCGGAGTGGCTTTCGTTCGCGTCTGCTCTGACCTGAACTACTTCACCTACCTTGCACTTAAACCTACGGGAACCAGCCCTGACAGGGGACTCACTTGGGGTTAATATATCCATGACTTGGAAAGTCACGGTTCTTGGACTTCGCTGTCCTCACGGTGGCCAGTGCCCTACGAGGGCAGAAAGACATGCTAGGTAGCCTCCGAAGAGGCTGATCGACTCGATGGCGCCGCAGCGTTTGCACTGCCGGTTTGCTACATTATCAAGGGAGGCATATGAGAGCCCGGTACGTCACCATGGACGAAAGAAAGGTGCGGAATAAACGAGGTTTTGCAGGTGATACCCCCACTTCTGAGCTTGACATGCGTTCCTTTCGGGGCTGCAAACTTCAAATTGAAGTTTACAGGGCGAAATACTGGACGTCAATGCGGTGCATTCGGAAGTCTACTAGAGATATTATTTGACAAGTACTACGAGTGCTGCGCATAGCGCACGTGCGCAGTGCATCTCTAGGATGTAGAGAGGGTAGGAGCAACAAATATGAAACAACGGGGAATATGCATCGCGGTCAGCGTGAGTGTCACGGTCTATAGCGTGCCATAGATTCCTGGTATTTAAGGAACAATCGGGTCATAGATTTACCATGAGACGGACACAATAAGACAGGATAAGATGATAGCAAGAGAAGACACCGACAATGGAGGTTTTGAAGCACCGGGAACCCAGGGGGGACGAGGGAAAAGGGGTAGGTTGCTGCGGGTACTTAGCCAACGGGCTTAGAATGACAAGTACGTAAGACTGGGAGAACGCGACTTCACCGCAAGCTTCGAGCCTCAGTTACAGCACCAGCAACAGTGCGCGCCAAAGACCGAGCGCGACATATCCGCCAGCTTCCCGCCCGTTCCGTGGAACAAGACCGTCATCGCGGGGGCATTCCAGCACCCCTCAACGACGCTCCGCTTAATCGCGTCTGCGCGTAGTTCCACTCGGTGTGCCGCTGGAGTGCGATACCGTGCGCCTGCACGCCGAAGATCACACCGTACATGGCATACCCACCAATATAGCATGCAAAGAAGCTCCACCCTGCGCCCGCAACCGTCTCGAGCAAGTCGACCTCGCCGCAATCCTTCGGACAGACACCGCGACCGTCGCACCCGTACTGCGGGGCACACACGATCTGCGCGTTGAGTGCTCAGGTCGTAGACATCTGCGTCGCACCCGCGGAGGAGGGCATGCCGAACATGCATACAAAGAACGTGCTCCACGTCCAGCCGTGGTTCGCAGTGCTGGGGGAGACCGCGCACGCGCCGGAGGCGCACTCTTATCGATCATGATGTGCCCGGCGAAGAGCGAGCCGTACCAGGAGAGTTGCGCATTCGCTGAGCCGACGCGAGGCAGTCCAGTCGCTATGGGCATAGGAATTGCCTGAGTCCGGCCAGACGGATTAATAGTGCATACAAGACGAGAAAAAGAGAGAGGAAAGAGACGTACCTCGCTGCTGGCTTGGCCGCCCATGTTGTCCCAGAAGGACAGGTCGATAGACTCCTCGTTCGCAGTCCAGGAGCTGACCCACTCCCACGTCGCCACCCTCGCGTTCGCGGGCTGGTGCATCGCGAGCGAGAGAGAGAGAGAGAGAGAGAGAGAGAGAGAGAGAGAGAGAGAGAGAGGAGTTCTTGTACAGATTGAGCGGTCCACAGAATCTCATAGAATGCGACGGTGACTGAAGGTTAATGCCCCACCTGTTTTGCTCGGCTTTTCGGACTCCGCTGTGGCTGAGAGATGCCGGCCGCGTTATCTCTCTTAGGCGCTCATTGGAAGATCTCGCGCACACCGACGCCTCCACCAGCGACCTTGGGAATTTATCGTGCGCGGGCACTTGGCTCAATGTTACTGGTACTCGGCTCGTCAGTCACACACCCAAATTTACTACTTTTTAGGCATTGAACTCATGCTCAAACTTCAAACTTGTCCGCTTGGATCGATATGGCGTCTCTTGCCTATGGACCTAAGTTGTCACATCCATCCGTTCACACACCTTACCTAAGAATGAAGGCGGGTAGAGAGCTGCGAAATTCGTAAGAGGAGGCGGCGGCGAAGTACGAACGAGCGCAGAACGAGGCGAGATCAGGTGAGCATTGCGCGGTCAGGTTCAGTGAGTGCGCTCGAGACTGAACATGATGCGAAAAGCTAATTTGGAAGGCTAGAAATACAAGTCCATATAAATTACGGGAGTACAGCGTGCGATGAATTCGGGGACATCGAGAACGCGGGCGAATACAAAGGGGCGCCGGCGGGACGTCACAGGCCGACGCGCGGGATCGTAATTGTAAAGTATGTAATCCGACCTAAAGTGGGTAGTGTGAGTACGTGATCCTCAGCGAATGTGCGCGTGAGCTGCGCCATAGGTCGTGAAATCGGCGCGGGCCTGGGACGCCACGGTTACACGAGAACAACGGAGAGACAAGCAACCCTACTGTGACTACACCGACCGGGCCCGCGAGTGCTGATGACTGCATTCGAAAGTAACCTACCTCTGGGCACAAGCCGTTGCGGTGGCAGCGTGTTGGGCCTTGTGCTATCTCTCCGCCCACATCACCTGTGAGTCTCAGCGGGTATCCGCGGTATCCTTAAATCACACTGGTGCTCACGCTTGTTCATGACGCTGACTCGACGCGACTGCAGGGGGACTTGGCGGAGCGCGACCAGTTGTTCAGTAAAATATTATATTAGACGGGAGATGACATTGTTCCTGAGCGAGCCTGCGTTCGAAATCGCCCGTACATCTTGATGGACGCTCCGGAAGGATCCCCAATCCTTTCCACTAAGCTTCGTTGCAGCACTATGCTGTGAGTCGTGATGCAATGAAAGTAATACATATAATATCATAACAACGATGAAATAGATTGCGCAATGGCGTGCCGCTGTAACTACAAAGTTCTACAACAGCACCCCAGCCGCACTACATCACTTCGCGAGGCGCTACAGCCACCTAGGAACTTCCTAATTCGAGGGATTTTCAGATGATACTTTAGGGAAATCGAATCTTGTTCCTGTTAGGTTGGTGCATCAACAAGTCCGAACTCAATGGAGCGCATCTTCGTCGGATCCATATTAATAAGGCAGTGTGGATTCTGTGTGCTGTGGGCTACGACCGTGGACCCGCACTCGATAAATGCAAGTAAAATCGTCATGACCCCAGTTGTTGTGAATGGACAACATGACCGTGGTAAAAGGAATGTCGGCAATTCGTTGAATCACATCATAGGATACATGGGCCGTTTGGGATTGCTGGGCGGCGTATATGTCGAAGGTGAGTAGACCAAGGTGAATGAATGGCGAGTAGTGATGTGATGTCGCTTGTTTAGCGGGTTCCCATTCGATACGATGAAGAATATCCGGGATCATTTCAATGGTGACCAGCGGATCGTCTAATAGTCGGGCGAGTCTTGAGTGGTCTACGGCGTGCTCTAGGGAGCCCCATAATTCGACTTGCCGTGGAGCACTTTGGGGAAGGGGTGTTTGGAAGGGTAATATGTGATCGATGGTGAACGCCTGTATGAGTATCTTGTGAGAGAGAGAGAGTCCTAGAATTCCCCTGCTTCCGTTCATCGGCCAGCAATTTCCCATCTGCATGTCAGGGGTGATGGCATACTCTGGAGGGCGAGCGGGGAGGGTACGGTGGGATCGCTCGGAGCTCTTCCAGAAAGAAGTGAATTGGTCGGTGTGTTTGTATGTAGTATAGGTGGGTGAGGTGAGTTCTCCGATAACTCTCCCGCCAGTACTCCATGCTGCATAGTCCGGGAGATCAATTGCACTCCCCGTGCCTCGGGAGAATAGGTGTTCCAGAGTGTCGATTCGGGCCTCTAGTTTTGACCCCGTATCGTGCTCTGTGTTATCAAATGCCTTGAAATAGAAGAATTCCCGTTGTACTATCGATGAGTTCTATGTGTAAGGATCATCAGAAAAACAATGGGTGTTGTGGCACTCACTCGTTCCCTCAAAAACCGCGAGCCCTAGGTTTGCCATTGTTGCTTCGTTAATTACGAGGAATATCGTCACGACTGTGCTACACAAGAAAGCGTATTTCATGGCGGAGCAGCAGGAAGTCGATCGAGAGGCCTCGATCAGGGAGATCAGACACCTTAGAAGATATAGTGGTGCAGTTGCAGTCGCTCTCCAGTCGTTGACGATCTCGAGAAGAAGTTGAAAAGTTGAGGAGGTCAGAGAAGTCAGTATGAGCGCCATATTTGAGATATGCACAGTGGACGTGGGCGACGGATTTAGTGCGATAAAACGTGCACGTATAGGAGCTTTATATACTAGCCCCGTCGCCACCTGCAAGGATCACGACAATACCTTATGCTAGTAGCTTAAAAGCGCGTAGTGGACTAGATGAGACCAAATAATAACAAATGATGCTCATTATGCCTTACTAAGTTTTGTTATGCCACCTCTTAACTTGGATCGTACCATACCGTGATGTCAGTGACGAGGCGTTCTCTCCCGCACGAGTCATCCACACTCACACTTGGTCTTCGATCGTTGGAACATCTATGTCTTCCGGGCACCACGTACAGTTGATGCCGCGGGAGTGGCTTCCAGTAGCTAAAGCAGGTCTGGGAAGGCTTGATATTTTGCATGATCGACGACCCCCACGATCAATCACTAGCACGCCCGGAAGTTGAGAGTACTATATTCTTGTTCACCGATATCCCGCCTAGGTGTCACTCCCTTACATGGGCGTGAGTATTCTCGACGAAAATTGTTCGATCGACAATTTGTAAACTTCGGTGAGCCGCTATCGGGGTCGACGCTTCCACTGGTGTAACGCATAAAAGATGCGGGGATCCTGCTTCCGTCACCTGTACAACTTACATCATGCAGTCGAAATGTATCACCCTCACAACATCCTCATCGAGTTGTTCTCCTACACGAGTTCTGGCAACACCTGATAGGTCAATCATGGCTCTGTGCAGTACGTCCGCTCGACTACATCTATGTAACGAAGGGTCTCTCTAAGGTGCCCTATCCAACCCCAACAGACTCGGATGGTGTTGTGTCGTTTCGAAGTTTTGCTCTTGGGGCCGAACTTACTCGCATAAAACATGAATACGGAGTCTTGGATGCATGTTGGCTTGAGCATGATCATCCGCCTTTCATGGCTACTCTATGCGCGAACGGTCACATCTGCTTATGGCGTCTCAAGGCTAGTTGGCTCCCTGAGGAAAGCATGGAGGCGACTGTTGTTATTACGGGCGGATTCGCTTCGGAAAGCAAAGGTATGACTGGGTCAATATCGTTTGACTCAAGTAAAGGAATCCTGGCTGCAACACTGGCCGGTCAGCTTAGGGTATGGCGTATCCGTGATGTAGGTATGCCCGTTTCAAAATAGGTCACTTGATTCGAGATCCGTCCTCACTTTTTGGCGCAGTCTCTGACATGGGCGGGATGGAAGAGAAAGGTAGAAAGATAATGGTCGAGTACATGCACGTTGTGCATGGGCAAGGCAGGATCCTGATTTTCTACCGTGAACCCGGGATTGTGTAAGCGCGGCGTCCATCTCATCAGTGCGAGTTTCGATCCTGTGCTATCTGGCAGAGTAGATTATGACGTCCTTTCACGACGCATCCTTCGTCAAGTCAAGTTAGCGGAGAAAATGTGCGTCATCTACCCAATAGCATGCTTTGTTCACAGTCCTCATGCAATAATAGATACGCTGCGACGATATCGCGCGAGGGTCACTACGTCGTAGCGACGTCAGAAAACGCACTCACGGTTTATTCTTGGGCGGATGGAAGCCATATGGTACCGGAAGTGTGCCGGACCCTGCCTTTCATCAGGAGCCAAACACCCAACTTCTCTCCCAGGATCAGCTGTGACATCTCTTTATTAGCTGTTGATGACGTTTTGTTCAGTAATGACCGGTCTCCCGCCATCTATGTGTGGGATCTGCACGCAGGGATACTCTGTGGGACGTTCAGACCTTTGGGGGGTGCGTTTCCGGAACAGGGTTTCTCGGCACCGCTGATATTTGTTTATAGGTGCCGTCCACACTTTGAACCTGTTGTCCTCCGCATCGTCTTCTCTCATATGCGGTGGGAGACTGTACCAACTCTCCATTTGGACCGTTCGTGGACTGGAACTGTGGGAAGGTAGGTCCCGTTTGCTGTCTCAGTCCTGAATGGGTTCAATTGAGGGAAAGAAGTGCGTCTCGCCTCTTCAGACTTTGAAGCACGGGGTTTGCGTACGCTCTCCTCTGTCTTCACTATCGGTCCTAGTAGCGTCGACTCCTCCTATTCAAATGAGTCCGACGGAGGTATGTCTTCTGCAATTTTGTTCATGTGAGGAGTGTTCCGCTGTTGACAAATAGTCTAGGTAACTATCCGACGAGACACCACGAAAGGAGCGATCGCGGCCATGATTCACACACCAATATTGCGAGGGTTCTCGGTACGTGACTTGCTATTGGTGTCCTGTCGCAAGGGCCTTCATGAGTTGTTTTAAAAGACCGAACCCACCGAAGGCATATGCAGGGCAGACTGCTACCGGCGTTAGCACATCTGCTCAACCTCATCATACTTTCCATAATCTTGGCATTCCTTCCCCCCGGTGATGCCACGGGGCTCACAGATATCGTATGATTTACTAGTGATAGTAAACGGGGACAAGTGCGCGTTACGCCTACTATGCTATTGCCCCCCACGAACACCAAATGGCCACGGTCTCACAAGCCAGAGCTGCACACTCGACAACGTTGCGAAGAAAAATCGGCGAGAAAATAGAGACACATTTGGTTCCCTTTACACCTTGCGTCTGCCGTTCATGTACTAGTACTAGTTGGGCATGTTTATCGATTGTCGTTACGTGCTCCGAGTAACACTTCTATATTCGGGGAGGCCAAGGCAGAGATGGAACGCGATGCGGATGGCCATGAGGGAGCTTGAACGGTGTTACACTTGCAGATGCGTAAGACGCCGTCCGAAGAGTCTACGGGCGAATCTGAGCGAGTGTGTGTCCCGGGGCTTGGTATAGGCGAAGTATGGGTGCTCCTTGAAGCTAATAACGAACGACTGCCGTGCCCGATGATCCCGGAACGGAACGTGAGTGCACCAGGTGGAATCTGGAGTGCACATGCTGCTTGCGGGGATTATTCGAGGGCCTAGGACCTTTGAGCAGACGGTGGAACGGGACAGGATGGCTGGCTGGTGTGGACTACGTTGACGTCCAACTCGCTTAATGCAGCCGCATATACCAGCATATACCGTATTCACTGAGGCCGGGAACGTGGTCGACGAGGGCTGGGCCCGAGTCACCACCGAGGTCGGATGGCCGGGCCGATGGACACGTGGGTAAATTTACAATTAGATCGTCACTAACGCTGGCGCGCCCGCGGCGAAACCCCATCTAATTCCCGCCGCGCTGTCCTTCCTGTCTGTCTCTGTCTCTGTCTCTGTCTCCTCTCTCTCTAGCCGTGGTACGCCGTCGTTCGTCGGACGGCCCCATGACGGTCTGCTCGATCGACAGCGCCTTCGGGACGTTGGCGGGCATGACTCGAGTGTCGTTGACAACGCGCGCCGCCACGGCATGCTACAGCCATTCTCGCTGTCCGCTCCGCTCAATCTCGAGGTATCTTCCTTCCCCACTGGCTGCCGACCGAACGACTCACCCTCTGCCTGCTCCCGTTGGCAACAAGAAGAGGCCTCCACCAGACCGCGCTGTTGGACTTCCAGTACTTTCTGCGGCGGACTTCCGGTGCGCCTGCATTCCTGACCCATTTTCAATGTGAGTCTCGAGCTCGATTGTCTGGTAGATTGATGAGGTTATTCCTATACCTAACGTTGCCTCTTGATTGACGGGCAATGCGCTCGCGGATTGATCGCAGCAGAAGTCTGCGCTTGCACGTATATATACGTGCGTGCACGCGCGTGTTCAAAAGCTAGATCGTCGTCTCGACTGTTGCTGTTCTACAGAGGTAGAGTCCTATGCGGCCATCGCCGCATAAACGGGCTCCCTTGACGTCCGAGCCATGGCCACTGCCGTAGCATCGGTCGCAAGCCTTGAGAGGCAGCGGAGGGACGGTTGTTAATCAATGTCGTGGCGACTGACCGTTACTCATGGGAGGGCATGGACTTGGCCGAGCTGTTCGCACACGCCTAAATGTGACGCACCGCACTTATCTTCCGTTGCGCATATTCTACGACGTGCTTAACGCCGCGTATCGTCCTTCGCCGTCGAGTTGTTTCGCCCTGCAACGCCATTGGGTATGCCATAGCTGCACGGACGCCGCACTACGGCGACTATGATCGACACCCCATTGACCCATACTTTTCGGCAAGGAGTGCCAACCTCGAATTTCGCAGACTTTGTGCTATGCGTTGCACTCCCGGGTGCGCTACGGCTCGCCGCACGTAACCCGAGGCATCCGATGAGCCCCAGTGTTTGGGTGGAGGGGGAGAAGAGTAACAAGCCCTTAGCAGTATGGGAGGGCGTCGGCTGTATGTTCACTTGGCCCGCGCGCTCGTGTCGCCTTACTCGAAGGGGGCACGCGTGTGAGTGGCAATGGGAATGATGAACTCTGTTAATGAGAACGCTCTCGAACTAAGCCGTCGAATTAATGACATTCTTCCCTGGGACGTGTGCCAGCTGTTACCGACCTGTTGTTCGGTAATGTTAGCCAATGATCGTAGGAGTTGTGAGCGTTCGCCAATGCATGACGCCCTTCGCCGGCGTATGAAATCTATGATTGGGTTGTTGCAAAAGCAACAATGTCGGCCGTGCTGCACTACCTTTTTCCGAGGCAGCACTACATTCTATCTGTATCTGCTGTCTGTGTCTCCTGTCATGCTTTGCCTCGGAAGATAGGAATCAACTAGCGGAGTATGCGCGCGTACCGAGCTACTCTTATTTCATAACTGGTCGACTTCCGTTTCTTCCCACTACGCTAACGATCCGCACTGACCGAAGGGGATACAACAGCGTCAGAATACAATAATTGGTCATGCTATGTACAGTCGGTCGTCGTTTCTGCATCTTTTATTAATATGTCGCACTGCGGTTTCTCTCCTCCTAAAGGACTTGCGGCATGTCCTGCAGTACCAGCTTTCTGCTCGTATATGCCTTTCTGCGATATGACGAGCCATTACGAGGGCATCACGAAATTCTCGTCCGCAGGTTTCGTATGCCTCGGGCGGATCGGCCGTTTTCCAAGGACATTGTAGTTTGTCAACGTGGCTTTCGCGAAAGTGACGCCTCAAGTGGGCAGCGAGTTCAGGCTTTTTGCCCGACAGAACATGACTACAGCCGCTGAATTTGCACCGGATAGGTCTGTGGCCCCCGCTATAATGATATCCGGGCAGGACTGCCTCGAAGGGCTGCACATCATTTGGGTGCTGCGCCTCCCGTGAACCGGCATCCTCGTTCGTTCGGCTGACAGGAAGGCGAGCTGTGGTATATCTGTGACGGTTTGTGATTGATGACGATGAATCCGTCTTGGGGCGATGGCTGAACCTAGAGGAGATGAGGGGTTGGTTCTGACTGTGGACCGGTATGCTGCGAGGGTCGCGAGATCGAGCAATCAGGCGCGGCAATTCTGGGGCAATGAGGGGCATTGTCTCATGCCACCCACGGCGTGGGTTCGGATGAGGAACATTTGTAGAGAGCAAGGGCCGTACGGTTTGGCCGCCTTGGCTTGCCTGAGGTGAGGATATGAAAGACACGGGCGGTCCCCAATTTGTACCTTGAACACTCTTAACAAATTCACTGAAGGAGGGCAATTGCACAGAGCCACGTCTCCGAGGCACCACTCCTCCCGAGGCGTCCACAGGGGTGGGGAGGAAGATAGGAGGCAGCTGAAGAGCGGTATCGTCATGCATATGGGGGACGACACCTGTGTAGGACTTCGAAGGGTGGGGAGTGGCTGCACAAGTACCGCCCGCGATGCCATTCGGCGGAGCAAGGTCTGTCGTTGCGTATGGCGATGGGGTGGGATATTCTCTCTCGTGACCGCTCCTCGCCGCAAATGATGGGTAATGGCGGGGATGCATGGCCAAGGATGGTAACGCTGAAGGGGGTGGTGAAGGATTCCTCGGGGAAAGGGGTATTGAGGAATCTGCTCGATCACGTAGATCGACTGCCGCCATCGTAGCTCCTGGACCTAGGGCGGCTATCCTAGGCATTGCCAGAGGTAGTGAACGAGTATTTGGCGGTAAAGGCACAGATTGTGCGCACTTCTCCCCAATACTAAACGGACATAAGATCAGTAGCTAGCCGAACTCGCGACGGAATTGACTGCGTACTCTGAGAACGATGCTTTGCTACCCATGGAAATTGGAGGGTTTCAGACCGGAAGAGCAGGCCTTCTCGGAGCCACAACACATCTCTGCGCAGATTATATAAAGGAAACCTCAGATTCTCGAAAGGGAAGACAGAACATCAATCAATTGTGTGGTCTTGCACTGCGGAGATTAGGAAATGGAGTTTATAGTAGTAGAGGGCCGAAACTTCGAACATCGATGGCAACTCATGCCATCTGAGAATGATTGTAGAACCTCTGCTCCCATGTTTTCACGCCATGCGCAGGGTTGTAGCTAGAACACGAGCTTACATTTTCCTTTCGCTGCCGGTCACTGGGCGTCTGGTAGTGGGCTCTGCCGCTTGTCGGCGCGACAGCGTTATACCGTTTAGACGGTGGACGGCCAACTCGGCTTTCCGACTGTGCGTCTCGTCAGCTTACTTTACTTAATACTAGTAACACAATCACGCACGCGTCAACCTCTGACGTCCTGACGTCCCGCCGGTTTGTGCACATGAAGATAAGACGCGAGCCCCGGCCAAGGGAGTAAGACCCACTACAAGACCCACCACCGCAATCAGTAATCATGGGAATAACTCGAAGGCGCTCTACTGCAGGTTCAACGTCGATATTTGTGTCGGACTGACTTGTGCAAATATTCGTACATTTGAACCGGTGGTCCGACTCGTAGCACACGCCCTCGCCTCGTGTCCATTCCTCTTTGATCATGATGAACCGACGCCAGAATGGCGTCGGTGCTCGCATGCCCCTCCAGTTGCCGTGTATTACGCATAATTCCTTCGTTAGATCCGTTCTCGCGCAATCTCATCCAGGTGGGACACAGGCCTGTTACAGTTCTCAGTGATCGGTGCTTGTATACTGAAAGCTCTGCGCTTTTCATGGAATGTCCACTATGATATGATGGTCGGTTTGTACATTTATTATTTTGAGCGCGCGCATGGCTTTTACACAGCGCATCGCCACATTGACCATCCTTACGCACATTAACCTACTCTTGTCTTACTTCGCGCATTAACTTACTCTTTTCTTACTTCGCGCATTGACTCGCTCACCGCGCGCGCACATCCCTCATTTAACACACTCACATTTAGCGACTTCAATACACCGCACATCATATTCGGGTTGCGCACAGAGTTGAGCACACATTAAACATGGCGCGCGCATAGCGCAACCAAATCTCGCCCAAAAGCTACATTAATACACATCACAGCCGCCACCGACGACAGGACTCCGGATATTGATCACATGAATGAGCGAAAACTCTACAGTAACTAGTGCTGCAAAAATGTATGTGTCAGTCTACGGTGCCTACCGGCAGACCACATTGTGGGAACTGTGCGAGTCTCCGCGAGCCTCCCTATGGTCTCAGCAATCGAGAACGCCATCAGCTGGCACACACCGGTCTCTGAGTCCTCGGGGCTCATGTCCGTACTAGTACCTCTGCCGTCTCTGCTGCCGCTATTGTTGAACACGGCCCCACTGACCTGACCGTTTCCCAGCCCGGATCCTATCTATCCATATGCAGTGCCATCGGGGGCGCATCTCTCCATCTGCCATTGTTCCGACACTTCGAGGACTGCAGAAACCTGCGTGACAAGTTGGACTTGCCGTTCAACGGTTGGCAGCTGTGGCCGATGGGGGTGCTGACTTTGTTGAGGAGATATTTGCGTGGTGGGGAGTCACGATCAATCGCGAGGCGTGAATGAAGATGCAAAATGAACAGAGGATGTACGCATTACCATACCTGGGCCCCCTGCGCCACACAAGACGGTAAGTGTTGCGGCTACGGACAAAGGCACTGCCTGACCACACACTGAGCGTGTGGGGAGGACTGTGGGTAGTAATGAACTGACCAATAATTATTTTGCCATGCCGTGTCAAACAACGTCTCCACGGCTTGAGCCTTATGTCAGGCGAACTCTGCTGAACCTGCGGTGCTTGAAGTCCGAGCCCAGCGGCCACGTCGGGAAGTGTTCTATCCTTCACTATGGGCTGCACTTGATGTGAGAGATGGTAAGACGTCGCAGGTAGTACTGTGTGGAATCGTCCGAGAGGCAGACGTAGTGATGCAAAACCACCAGCGGGGTGAGCGGAAAGAACAAGGACTAGCCGACAACTAGCGCCCAAACAGTGCGCTCATAGTTGGCGCTTCGACTCGTCCTTCATCTGCTCTAAGTGTTCTGCTTCTGGCCAGTGCCTGGAGAAACTGTCCATCTATCATTACAACCACTGTTTTTCTGAAGATCTTCTGGGTACTTCAAACGGTAAAATGGACAGGACGTACGAGGACTCGGGTCGTCCTCAACATGGTCCGCCTGATGTACATCGCGCACCGGGAGTGCTGAGTCGACCTCTCACTCCGCAACCTCACTGAGACTGACTCTGGCGCATTGAAGAGCACTTAGCCGGTGTCAGCGGTGACCTGGAACCATACATCCTGCAGTCGTACACGTCCCTCAACAAGCCCCAGGCATTCGTCGAGCACTTCTTCAAGACGCACCCTGCCGCGACTGAGCAGCTCCTTGCGTCCGAGGACAAGGCATACTTCCTTGCCATCTCGCAGAGGCCTGGTCAGAAGCCCACGCTGTTCATCCCTGTTCTTGATGCGAGCTTCAAGGTCTGGTTCAAGAAGGTACGTGTTTGATTGTCGCAAGTGTTTGCAAATATGCTAATGTAAGCATGGCAGGACTCTCTTTGGGGCCACCGAGGACATCAACGCTGTCTTTGATCAGGACCCGCAGCGTGTTTGTATTCTCCAGGGCCCTGTCGAGGCTGTCAAGCACTCCAAGGTCAAGGATGAGCTGATCAAGGACCTGCTCGGGAACATTACCTCTGACCTCGTCAACAAGCTCGTCGACCGTCTGTACGGCGGTTCGGACAAGCCCAAGATCCCGACGGTCGAGTACCTTGCCCCCGGCTGCTCGTCCTACCCGTGCTGCTATCACCCCCACTGTCTAGAACAACACTGCAACCTTCAGCGTCGGCCAGACCCTCCCGAGACGTCCGCATGGCTCGATACCATTGCTGGCCCGGAGCTCGGTTGGGCTCGCACTCAGGCTCTGCTTACTTCTACGACCATCGTGCAGGGTACGGCGTAAGTCGACAACCACATGCGCCGCCTCTTCGCTCCTCGCCGTGGACAGAAGGTATATAAGTCTATAGCGCCGGCAAACGGCAAAGCCCGATACCGAACTGTGCGTATGTGCGTATATTCTACATGGTGATCTCAGGATGTAAGTCTACAGGCTTAGACGCGTGCGCCTGCTCGACCATATGGGCGCCTAATACGAGCGTTTTGCGGGACCACTTTCCAATGGCGTATATACTGAATCTCACTCGTGCGGAGCAATGATATTGGATTTTTACGTGCATAGGACTCATAAGAATTTCGTACTCACATTCAATGTGCTTAGACTATTACACCCCACGTATAGCAGGCATAATACCGGGTGGTATAGAAATTGATCACATGCCTGCACCAGGAATCGGATACCGTGGGGTGACGTCTTAGGTAGCGGGGATAAGATATCGTTTATAAATTGGATTTATCCATCCCATATGAACTCGACTTCTCTGTGTCGTATCTCGACCTTACAGTTTGCGCGCGCTGCCAAAATAATTTGTGCAACTAGTTGCCAATTGTGTGCCCTGTGCGGTGAGGGGAGTTCATAGTGTGGAATGTTTGCTCGCGCGGTGAACGATTCGATGCGCGGGGTGAGTTGAGCTGCGCGAGGATGGTGATAGTGTGCGCGTGGTGAGCGAGTCAATGCGCGGAGTAAGAAAACGGTTAAATTGAGTCGTTGAAGACTGTAAATGTGGCGGTGTGCTGTGTAAAGCCCCGCGCGCGCTAAAAACAATAAATGTACAAACGGACCGTCATAGCAAATTGACCGTCATAGGCAGCGTACCTATTATATACACAGCACCCGTAGTGCACGCCAGCAGGCCTGCGCGGCATTGGCATCTCCTTAAAACAGGTCACTGGCATGCTGCGCTTAGGCTACCGACCGACCGTCCACTCAAGGCCGGGTTTGAAGTTGGGAGGTCGACTAGTTAGTCGACTTATGTTTGCGATGGTGGGATAGTACCCAAGTATGGTCTTGGTTTCGCGAACCATTGTAAGAACCTAGTTCGGATGGGTACCCCAAACATTCATAGCATATGTGCTGCTCGAGGATGTAGAGAAACACAATCAACGACTATTGACAGGACGAACAATATCTACAAGCGCAGCGGAAAGGTTGTGACATATCCGAGCGTCAATCGATAAGGCCTACCGACATCCACCGACCATGACCTTCGTACAAGCCGATGGGCATAGAATATAGCGATCATCAAGGCCTCAAACAGTACGATTTTTAAAGCCAGAATCCCGCTATCGAGGTTCGGAGCGATGTGGCAGTATCGTGAAGGTTCGTTATTACATTGGTGGACACGTCCTATCTTTACCCTAGTGGCACGCAGAAGAATCTTAGAAGGATGTGAGCAAAACCTTGATTTGCGAGGGAACAAATGAGATACGAGAAACGCACCGGAGTGAGGGACGGAGAAACGAGGTAGAGGGGGTTGTTGCGCAAGTTAGCCACCTCACGGTTCTCCGTCAGTAGCACCGCCGACAGCCTCAATTCCACCTATGTCCGTAATACTCCGCCCGCTATTAATTTCGCGGACGTTTGGAGGCCTCGATCGCGGCGATGTGTCGTCGGTTCGGACAGACCATCCACGGAAATATTCGTGGAAGTGGGTAAGCACAACCATCCTATTCTCTTCCACAATTCGAGCCCGCTCCTCCCCCCGTGATTTGGTCTCCGACACAGCATTGGCAAAACCCCAGAACTCGTTAGGACGAGTAAAGTGGAGGTGAACCCATACGTCGCTATCCTCGGACTCGGCTAAGCTGACTATCCCGGATACCTGAGTAGCACTCGTTGACTGGGAGCATGTGATTGTGAAGGGTACAGAAGACTGCACCTCACTCAAAGAGATCAACATCTCTCTGCTAAGTATTAGCTTTAGCCGGCTTTGTTCCTCAGTCGTCTCGCCGACGGGCCGCAGGCGAGGTTCGGTAACCTGGAGCAGAGCTAGAATACATAGTGCGAAAGTCGTTGAGAAACCAAGTTGATCGAGGCCTAGGGTATCTCACCAGTGTATGGGTCGAGTTCAACCAGAAGGAGATATACACGCTCCCACAATCCTCCAAACTTCATGTAGTTCCCAGGCGCGCCATCATGGACCCCAAAGGCGAGCTCAACATAGCCGGCCGAGTAGAGAGCGACAATGTCCCTAAAAGTTCCACCAACAAAACGGTCCGAGTCAGTTTCAACGGTAAGTGTATTCGTGACGACTCACGGGATTGGCATGCCTTCAACGGCGGTCGGTATGGATGTAGTTTGCATCCCTGGCCGAGTTGAGGACATAGCGGTGAGAAGATGGTGGATAGAAAGACGAGCGGGTGTAAACACAAAGGGCCAGCGCCTGGAGGGAAGAGACAATGATCAGAACGTCACCCATGATATAGACGACGCCCGTTCCCTCACCTCGCCCTTCATCCCGTCTGCCAGAATACGTAGGTGCTGGCCGTAATACTAATTCCTGGAGAATTGGATAGTAAAATATATGATGCGACGTGCTTGATGAACGAGGGGCCGGGATTCCGAGTCGATGAAGTGTTCGATGGTAGACGATGTTTGATTGTGCATTTCTGCGGGCCTCAAGTCTTGAGGTCGCGTAACGCCACTCCTTTTGTTTTTGGAAATCCTGGCGTCGGTCGTTCTGTGCATCATTTTTTTCGGAGCCGGCGCAGGCATCGGAAGAGGGGCAAAGCACAAGGGCCGAAGAGCGAGAGGTTGGCTGATGCCAGTGGCGGAGAGCGACTTCAGCTGTCCTAGGGATGAGCGACACGGCCGGCTCTTCGTGAGTGAATACATATTCAGATCGCCTGTAGAGACGACGCAGACAGGCCACCGTTGGCTGGCACGACTACAGACTACAGTAGCAGCGGTGTTGGGGGCAGGCGATACGTACCGGCTGCGCGACACTGGCCCGGGGGAGCCTGAGAGTGTTGCGCCAGCAGTGGCTGTGCAGAGCGACCAAACAGGACCCCACACGACGGGCGTTTCGCCGTCTGAGTGTAAGTTGCGAAGTCAAACCTTAAGTAAACTACTACTACTATTCTATTCCCGCCCTCGCCTCAGTCTGTATGCTCATATACGGCACTCAACGACGTGAATCCTCAGTAGGCCTCCATCTCCTCGGGATTAGGTTTATCATGGCCTTTACGGGCCTTTTGCGGGCCTTTTGCGAGAGTGGGCCGGTTGAACCCGCGCAGTATGACTCGGAGATTGGGCGGGTCGGCACTATATCCGCCGTTCAAATCTTGATCAGCTGCGGTTATCGAGCCCATGAAACCACCGGATGGCATAGTGGCCAATAACAACTCGCAAGAAATTTCTACGGCTTGCTGGAGTGGTGGCGTCCGGGCTATCACGCAGTCGGTGTAAGTGGAGAGTGACATTCCAGCTGTACTGGCACCGCCGAACTTACGCCCCTGGTAGTCCGAACCCCAGTCCCGGGATGAGTGATCCCGAGAGCCTTCTTGCGCGACGGACGCGTGGGCTCGCTCGCGCGCGCGCCGAGTAGTGAAGGGTGCTATCGATACGCCGATGTATCAACTCGCCTGCGTTGTCGTTCGTCCGCGAAGAGCGTCTCTGACGTAGTGTCTTGAGGACGGCGCCTTCTTTACCGCAAAGTACTCGTGAGTGGGGGTTGCCATCCATGACGTGGTGCGTGACTTACGAGGCCGTGTCGCCCATACAATGAACTCTGATTCTTGGGCGAGCCATGCGGCGGGGTAGCTCTAAGGGAGTGAGCGCCGTCGTCCGCGCGCGCGCGATTTCACATTCCGGCGCTGACCACATTTACGAAGGACTCCATGTCTCCTGCATGGTGCTCCACCGACGTCCGCGGGTCCATCTGTGAGCGGAATCATCAATCTAAGTACAAGGAAAACTTACGAGGTCGTGTCGCTCGTAGCGCAAGCTACGGCTAGGGGCTAAACTACCCCGGTATCCTACAGGCAGTATTGGGAGCTGCTGCTCACATGCAGATTTTGCCGTATGCCGATGGTCGCAACCTGTGAAATACGTTTTCCATGTGATGTCCTGTTGATGTCCAAGATAATGCGGAGCCGTGTAAGTGGACAGAACCATCCCGAACCAACGCGGGACTTACTACGCCGTGTCGCTTCAAGCTGTATCCTAAGTCTTGGTCCTGGGACGGTGAATCGTCCTCGAACCATAGTCCCAATGCGGGCCGTAACATGCACGACCTTATAGACGTACCGTCCCAACTTGCAAAACGCGTCGTAGGCACGGCATCATGTTAACGTCCGAGCTACTGCGAAGCGTCCGTAAGCGGAGACTACCATCCCAACTTAACTAGGCGGGACTTACTATGTCCTGTCGCACGTAATACCCGAAGCTCTGATCCTGGGTGATCCGGGCAGACGTCTCTAGGGCGGCGTGCGCTGTTGTCCGCATCCAAGTGTTTCCACTCCCCATCGCTGGTTATTGTCCACGAAGGACATCTTACAGAGCGAGGTGTCCTACCGACGTTCGGGCTACCGCGGATTCTACGTGAGTGGGAAGCTTCATACCGACTCAGACATATGCCAAACTTACTACACTGTACTGTCCATGACCAGAACGCGTGCGCGGTTATCCAGACGCCAACGTTTCCATACTATCCCGGCGCTGGTTACCATACGCGAAGGACGTCTCGCTGAGCGGCGAGTCGTCCACCGTATATTCACGCTACTGGCAGCAGGTCCACTGTGACTGAGAAGCACCGTCCTAGTAATTCCAAGGGCGACTCACTACGTGGTGTCTCCCGGCGCGATTGAGCACTCGTTCTCCGATGAGCCATCCTGGAAACCCGGTAGCAGTGTGGGGTGCCGTTGGTGTGCGGATGCATTCGCGAGTTGATAAGCCCTAGAGTCCAGTATCGCGCTCAGGCTGGCTGGAGGGCGAGGGTGAGATGTTCGCCGTCACGTTCGCCCGTGCTGACTACTACTACTAGTAGGTTGAGTCGCTCACCAACCGCAGGGCTACCAAGGAGTTCCACCTCCCAAGGCCAGCTGCAATACCGAGGTCTGGCGCTTTGCACGCACGTCTTACACAGAACGCAAACCTCAACCGGCGAAACCCTCGGTGCGGGGATGAACTTGAAAACTACATGGCTGCAGAGCCGATGGTTTCGGTGACGGCGATTTGAGGCTGACGGGACCGGATCTCCTGTACGCGTTACATCAGCTTGGGCGTGATCATGGTTATCGATATAGACCAGCTCACTCACTTTGGTGTTTCAGGCACCTTCGCTGCCTCTGTGTTTCCCGGGAAGGGAGTCACCAAACGCAGCTCCAACGGAAGTTTGGTCCTGTACGTAGTGGCACAACTGCTGCTGCAAATCCGGCTCGTACTTCAGAACCCTATTCTCTCCGGCGTAGCCGTCGAAGTCTCTTCAGGAGATCGGGGTTGCCACAAAGGAGCATTCGCGGCTTTATCACGGTGAGCTCCAGCCGCGCGGGTCGTTGTTTGGGTGGTCTGTGTCCATGGCATTCGCAGGGTGTTCTGGCGTGAGTGGCACTTACGCTCTTCTCGTCGGCACCCCGCCTGGACCTGTGCTGCGCCCTGTCTTTGGAGGTCGTTGGCGGAACATGAGACTTCTCACCGATAGGGGATTTGATACCTGCCGCGGTTCCAGTCGGCCTCAGGCGACGCTCGGGCTCGGCGAGCACGTCCTCCACTTCGACGAGCGAGTGTTACTCGATCCTGAGGCAGAGGGTGTGGCATCCTGAGGCAGAGGTGTGGCATCCTGAGGCAGAGGGTGTGGCATCCTGAGGCAGAGGGTGTGGCATCCTGTAATGGGTGCAGAGTCGTCGAGTCCCAGCTAGGCTCGAGACGACGTGAGAGCAGGGCGCACCGAAAGATAGCGACAGAGGCGTGATTCAGACCTGTCTTCGTGTTTCCGACTCGGACTTCCTCCTCGCCCAATTCCAGTCGAGCGCTGCTGCGCGAGAGAAGGGTCCCTCGAGGCGCGAGCACAGGGATGATGATCTCTCCGGGAAGCGGTGAAAATTTCTCCGATTCGGCTAGGCGGTCCTGCCCTTGTCAGGACGTAGGATAGACGTAGGGAAGGGCGCACAGCGGAGTTGGATCCGAAGGAAACGATTGAGGGGTTGCCGGGCATGCCTTGGCGCGGGAGTCGGGTATCGAATGCCATATTAGACCAAACGGGGAAGACGCTCAGACTTCGTCGGACACGGCCCCTGCGTGATGATACCGCCATGACACATCGGCTTGAGACGTCCCATTGGCTCCCTTAGCACGAGGCTAGAAGCACGAGAGCGTGTAGGCAGCGAGTGCGCTCCAGAAACGTTTTCTGACGGCATGCTACGGACGTATGTACCCAAGAGTCGGTGGGAAGGGGAGGTACACCGGCGAAACCCACGTCACACATCGTTTCAAACCTCTCTGGGGGTTAGACGGGGTCGTGGGCACTTTCATATTTTGGCGTGCAGGTTTATTGGACACGCTACGGCCGATGATTCCGGCGGATGCATGACATGGCGAGTGCGGTGATATTGAGGGATCTAGCTACGATCTAAACTATGGGACGTCCAATGCCTAATCCCGACTTTTTGAGAAGGGTGTGGAAGAGTAACTCGAGCGATATGCGAGAATATCCATAAATGATTACGAGCTCAGTGAGACAGGTCGACACTCGGACACAAAAAGAATCCCTACTGTTATCAAAAGGCGACGGTCCGAACGGCTGGGAAAGATCGCAGCTCGGGGAATGTGTGCCGAGGAATGTCATCGAAGGGATGAGGGCGGCGCGTAACGACGAAGGGATAACACGATGCACGATGCACGACGTACGACGTACGATGGAAATCTAACATGACGAGAAGGAGCCGGTCCAGCCTGAGCAGCGTAGACGACAGGCTGGGTTCCGATACTCAACGCGTACATGTGGCGAGTTGCGCGTTTTGAAAGGCATTCTTGGAAGGTAGATCGAGGTGTCTTGTAGGGTATGGTATGGGGCGGTACAAGGGAACGAAAATGAGCCGATCACCTTGATGGAGTCGAACGTCCACCCCCTCACTGACCTCTTCTACCCAGTATTCGGAGGGTCAGAGGCAGCGACCTTCGCCTACGGCGTTGAGACGTCGAGGACGGTCCGGAGAGGCAACGATCCGAGTCGCCAGGGATGAGACTGAAGACCAGTTCCGACGGTGGGTAGAGTGGTACGCCTCCGGCGTAAAGCGAAATGGGGGAAAGAGATATAGGAGTTGTGATACAGACGATTGATGGTGCTTTCGTGGCAACGGGTGATTGATGGTGGGTGAGGAACAGATGAAGATTCAAAGGAGTAAACGCGAGACTTGCGAGAGGTGGGAGCGGCAGAACGAGGCATCATGATTGATACTGTACGCACTAAGTGCAGGTCTGCCAGTGGCCCTCTGGACGCCATTACTACCTCGTCCCGTAGTAGTTGGAACGCGTCTCCCGCACAACGTGCAATTCATGGATTTTGGACAAAATGCGTGCCTTGCATGCAGGGGGCACAGCCTAAAGATGCGGCGTCACCGATCTGTGGGGTTACGGATACCAGTAGTAGGCGGAATGAACACGCACGAAGAGCCGTTCACGGCCAGGGGCCTACCACGTCTCGCCGGTGGCGTCGACCCTCGATCATTTGGGACGTTCGTTCGATAGTCGGGAGGTTTGTTGAAAAACATATGCTCAAAGTACGGGGAATCGCTTCGTCGCCGAGGGGCTGCAGTTATCCACGGAAAGTCGTGTCTATGACGCGGTGCGTCGGAGTGGGCTTGTCGACTGTTTTCAATGGGACTGGGCAGCAATAGGGTTTCGACGGTGGCAGGCCTACGAGGTGTGCGAGAGGTCCGCGTGAGCGGGTTGACATTAAGTGACCACACCCAGAGAAGGGAGAGTATTCTACGTCCGGACGATCGATCGATTCGCCTCAACGCGGGGAGGAACATACCTATGCGATTAGAGAGGCCCCGCCTCCTCGCGCCGGTTTCCTTACTTCACGAGCGTCATCGTGATGCTTTGCATACGGGTTCTAGATCTCATCCACGCGTTCACTGGACATCGATTTGGGTAGGCGAGTTAGGGGTACGGTCTGCGGTTAATGATGCAGCGACAATTAGATCCAAGGCGTAGCACAAAACGATGCCGATACTCACCTTGCGAACACAGTCATCTCAGAGTGAAATGTCGCAAGAACCGGGGGCAGGAAACGTTCAGAACTAGAACCATCTATCGTGTACTGCCTATCCGACGGCAACGCAGTTATCGCTCTAGAGGAAAGGTGGTAGAAGGACAGAACCGCGGCGGAAGCACCTAAATAGTGCTAGGCTTGGGAGTATATGGGACTCTACGATGCTGTACCAGACGCCTCCACCGCCGCAGGTATGTGTCCGCGACCACAGCGACCAGCTGAACCGTGAGGCCCCGTCAATGACAATCTGAATGACGCATTGTGGTTCGACAGTAAGCAGGAAAACGAGGGAGTAGTATTTGCGGCTTGCAAGACTGTGACAATATAGGAGAGTCCCGCTGCCGCATACCGACGAAGGTACTGGCACCGCACACGGGGAGCTGGGTCAGAACTCACCCTTACAACATCATCGCATGTATACTAGTCTCCAAGCATCTTCGAGTCGTAGATACAGCCCTGCGAGGGGAGGGGCGAGACAGGAGTACTAGGAGACCGAAGTGGGGTCGTAGTAGGACGATGATTGAGGAGGCCTACTGAGACGCAGATGTGCAGCGGCAGCGAGGGTAGAGGCAGCAATAGAGAGCGGTTCTTGTGGATACATGTGGTTAGAGCGGCACGCTGCGCCTCAGGATCCATTCGAAAGCAAGATTTGGGGGTTGGGGGTTGTGTCGCCGTGTTACCCTAAGCGGGATGCAGCGTGAAGATTCCTGATATGTATGTCTTGCAAATATAAGTGATAAGTGCCTTTTTGGTATAACTCCCCGGAAGGGCCCCCATAGCTACACGTTCGGCCAAAGAGGCAATGAAACGCACAGATAGTAGAACTTACCCGTCAATGTCGGCCGAGGCTCTGAAGTGCGGCTTTTTACGTATACGGATTAGTAGCGGCGGCGTATCCCCTAAGATATCAACATTTATCGTGGACCAATGTGGGCAAGCGAGCAAGTGCAAGATCTAGGAGGACCACACCTTGCGAAAACCATCGTGAAATTGGAGGGTTGTAGCCGCCGGCTCCGATGGAGAGATCGAGGACGCCCGCGTCGGCTCAACTAGTCTACCGTCATATAGTACAAGCGGCAATGCACGCTCCTGCCCCACGAAGAGGTCTGGACTGGCTAAGACAGCGGTACAAAACGGCGGGCGGCTCTAGCAGAAGTCCCGAGGGGGGCGAACGACACTCGCCCGATGCGACGCAGTAAACGGAGATCGGCTCCAGGTCAGAATCAGGGTTAACGCCCCGAAAACGTTCCGTGACTGTGACTGTGACGTGTGACGCATATAGATATAATAAGCGCCACCCCCTTTTAGGAGATCTGCGCTCTTCCGAAGTCCTCCAAACCGCCGTTGCGTCAACCGTGTCAGCATCGTGGATTGTACTATGGGGGCCTTCCCTAAAGTTCTGCCGTCAGTCGTTCCCCTGAAAACCATACTTCTCATTACTTTCTAACCTACCACCCTCGTTCACTGAAAAAAGTGCACTCCTCGGAAACGGCTGTGCGCCAGGCGCCTGCTTTGCCCTACTTCGCTAGCAGGTAGTATCAGTCTTCCCCAGTAAACACCTTGGAGTGCTCATCTTTGCCGCCTTCCACTCTCCACGGCCTCGACTCTATTTGCCGCCAATGGATCCTCTGGTTTCATCAGTGATTATGAGCTGAGGCCAACACTGTTTTCCGCTCTCACCGTCGCCCTGATTCACAGGTTTACCCCTAGGCATCTGCATTATTTACTCGCCTTTGCACGTGTTTCATACGGGGGAGCTCATATGGAGCCCTACCTTTATGACGATGGCGGCCCCGTCACAGTGGAGCGCCGTATTCCCCCGTCCACGAGGTTTTGGTATGGGTCTCAGAGTCTACTCCCGCCTCTGCTCCTTGGCTCCGTCGGCGTCTCTTTTCTGTTGCTCAACGTCCAATTTTGTCCTCCCAGCTCCCAAAAGAAGGAATCGGAGAACGGAGCGCCGTGTGTTCTCGAAAGATGTCGAGATGCCGTGCATCCCTCCTTTTCAGCCCTTTGCATGCCAAGCGGCGGCAGCGATGATGGCGCGACGGTGATTCTGTCGTGGTGTTACCAATTTCATGCCATTGATGAGTCTGCCTCCGCGTGGAATCGTCATGAGACTAACCCCGTCGCAATGCTGCCCCATTTTCTAGAATGGGTGAACGCTCTACCGTCGCGCACATTTCCAGGACAGTCACCAGCCGTTCGCTGGGATCCCTCTTTATCTCGACATCCATCCTCGACTCGCCCCTGCTTTTCGTCCGCTCACTATCTTGTTACGACGAGGACCGAAACCTTCCAATATTACCGGGATGTCCGTTGCTCTCCATGGACCCGACCATAGCTCCAGGTTAGTGACTGTGTTTGGTAGTACGCGGATGCTGACGGCTCTCAGATCGGCGGTCATACTCATTGGCGCTACTTCCAAAAACATGTTAGTATTTTCAATTCTCTGGAGATGATTCTTACTAACTCACTGCTAAGCCTCTACGCGGGTTCGCCGTCTACCTTTGGGACCGCTCGGGCTGAGGACTACCGCTGATGTCGCATAGCCATCGTCTATTACAGCGGCGTATACTTTAATGGACATCGTAAAGATCGCGCTTCCCTGAAAGCACTCGTAAGCGTCCAAGGCGTTAGCGACGTCCGCCAGACGTTGTGCCCAATTTCGTCACCATAGGTTGTCGTGCTTCTTCTCTGCAATACCATCCAATACGCGTTCTTCTTATCTTTCGGTAAGTTTCATTATGGTTAAAAGAGACGTCTGTAACCTATCGGCGCAGCTTGGAAATTGTTGGTGAACCAGGAAAAAGCCTCAAGCGGGCCTGTGGTCTAGTACATAACTCACTGGTTTCGGTCGTGTGTAATATAATCTCCAGCTCTTTACAGCATGGAAACGGTACGTCGGACCGTAAGTGGTACACTATGTATTACTGACGTTGGATGTCTGCTCAGGTACAGCTTTTCGTCGATGTACGTCAATCGTGGCATCCGATACTCAATTCGCGAGATACTGACGCAACAGCTCGAGTATAGTCAACCATCATAGCAATCATACAAATGTTGGTGACCTCGTGCGGATTATGACAACCAAAATAATTTACATAGTATAGGTTCTCTGTCCTGAGAACTAACCGGTGTAAGTAATCCTATACTATTTGACAACTGGTGTGGATGCTGTGCGCTAATCCACCCCAAGTGAGTCATATGCTGGCCGGCAAGATTTTTTCAAGCATAATGATGTTTGGAGTGAGTGACGATCCATTCGGGGCGAATGCAACGCTAATGGTCCGAAAGTTTACTATGGCGCTCGTCGCTTACGGTGAGTCCACCAATATTAGGATATACCAAGCAACTTTGGTGCTAACACTGTGTTTTCACTGGGGAGCTCTCTCGCTCTGTACGCCGCTATTTCTTCGCTTCAGAACACTCAACAGTCTGGCTAACTCGAAGTTTGCAGTCACATGCTTGAGGAGGTACCACGCTTTTCGTCAAAATCTTTCTGCGCCCCACTGACCTCCCTAAGTTTGCTCCCACAGATTTCGCCTCTTGATGTCACGCTCATTGTAAGGCCTTTTTTCGCAGCTAGATAAACAATGTCCTGATTCCGTGATGTAGCTTGCGATTACCACAAATGCAACGACTGCCATCACGGATGTTGTCACAGCATCAGGGACTTCGTACATTCTGTGCAGATCATGGAACAAGGCAAAGAGGTAAGAACTATCCCGAGCTTGCGAAAAACTTGTTGAAATCATTTCACAGGATAAGAAAAATTTTAACGCGATTGGTATGTTGTTGTATGAGGGGTCGTCGCGGACGATTGTCGACTATTTTCCAGTTAATTTTTCAGATTACGACTGCTCTCTTGACCACGTAAATTACTTCGGTCTATATGATGCTGGACTCACTAAAACGCACCTTCCAGATCGTGGGCGATGCTGGTACTGTCTTTGGTGGGAAGTACCACCGCGAAACTACCGCTGCGAAGCTTACCAAACTCGACAGCATGTCTCTTCGCCCGGCATCGACCTTTGGTACGAAATACTTTACTTCGTAGGGCCAGAAAGTGCGTCTACACAGTTCATTACCATGGATAGTATACTAACGTGAACGAACAGTCCACTCTCTCGCTATACTCTACTCTTTGAACGCAAGGGGTTCTACAAATGCAACTGATGAAGACTCAGCCCCACCACAGGATGGTCGACCCGCAGACGCAGGCGGATCGCCGGAGCACTTGGACTGCGTGGATGGGAATAGGAGTAGCGTGGATAATATGCATGCCGTCGTATAGGCTGTCGAAGCTCAGGCGGACAATTCCACGAAACACGAAGTACGGATAGAGGCGGGCGACGAGGTTTGTTTCTTCTAAACCAGGCGTACTGGGGAAAATTGAGTACCGTATACATATCTGCGTCGGTTTTGCACTGTTTCGTACTTTCAAGCTAATCGTACATTGGAGAGGATATAACGAACTGGCCCGAGGGTGCAACCCCTCGCAGGCGAAAAGAAAGCGTCGCAGATGCCAACAGGACTAAATCAAAGACCATATAAGAACTCAGCTGTGCCAGAAAACGTCTGAGATTTAGAAGCGTTTGCCACTGCCACGTGGACGACAATCCGAGACTGCCCTGATACTCGACGCCAGCGCCAACACGAGAGGCTGTGCCGGAAGCCAAACTGTCGCATACACCACCACGTGTGTATGCGTGCTGAGTCTCTGACTCTCTGCAATGTTAGTGAACGTCTCCTTTGTCAATTTCTCCCTTGATTCGACCCATCTTCTTACCCACGAAATCAGGACAAGACCATCCTTGATGTGGAATATAGGCACGGACGGCTGACGGACTACACGAGCTGGCTGTGAGCTAGTCGGGGAGGGCTACTAGTATTGCTGTGGGGGCAGATACACGTGGTACGTCTGGGTTGTTTACCACGTCCGTGAAGATTCAACAGACATCCGCCTCATGTCTAGTACATTGGGTGGGGTGGGCGTCGTACGGCCGTTTCTCCGGCACGACTTGCATCCTTGGCCGGATCGCGACCCCACGAGGAGACGACCGCGGGCGCCGAGCGTGTTTGCCAAAGTAAGGTTTTGGACGTGCTTGTATCGGTGCTCGGACGATCTGCTCCTCGTTTTGTGTGGGCCACACGTACGTGTGACATGATGTCCGCCCCTTGCACCTGACGCAAACAGTGAATCCCTCCCTCCGGGCCCACTTGTAGACCACATCGAACTAAATCTCACGTCTAGTCTGAACTGCTACGTATATATCCCACCGTAGTTAGTGCTCCCCTCGCCACAGGCACCCTTGAGCAGCGCGCCCGCAGACGTTCATTCTCTTATGTTATATAGAAGCGAACGCGGCCCTCGACGGTGGGATGTAGGCGGCGATAGGTCCACGATCGGACGGCCTTTACGTTACGCCTGTAAGTAATGAAACGTATCCACACTTCTCCAACAAGATTCGCCATCGCGTGTGACGCGTGCTGCCTAGACCTTGTCCTTACGGCAGCTGTGTGAGCATTTGGATACATTATAGGGCGGACTGCTGTCCATCCAGGCCGGGCCGAAGAGGTGGCCGTTTGAATTGTGGGGCCCTTCCGCAAGCTCTTCACGTCGGCCCGTGCAATAGAAAATGCGCAGACTTCGAAGGCATGTGGGGCAGGAGTCATGAGGATGCGCTTGGCGGTGAGAAGGAAGGGGAAGCCAGACATGTTGCCCGCCGAGTTCCGAGTCCGAGGCAGGCCATGGAGGCCCGAATGGTTGAACAGCAGTTACAACCATCCCGTTGAGTAGCGCACACCGGATCGACGAGAACGTCTTTTCCTCTTTCTAAAAGGCAAGGACGACTAAGACTGGATAGGATTCCTTCACATAGCCGTGTCAGACTATCGTATCAACCGGAGACCATTGTCCCAACTACATTATAACGCAGAAAGATTGCCAGTTCGATAGTTGAGGAGAGTCAGGCCGCGGCACTGGACTCAGAGGAGCATTAACGTATCTGGCCTCGGATAAGGAGGACTGTGATGGGGAAAAAACCGTGACGCACCCTAAACGCAAGGCATCATGCACCAAGAGGTTTTAGTTCTTCCGCACGACTGCGCGCCTAGTATATTTTCCGGCCCTTCGTTTTACCGGGGAGTTCGGACGTGGCGTATTGTTCTCTTGGAGGACGTTTCGAGCATCATTGGCGCCATAGTCTCCGAGACTGCACGTGCGTTGCTTTCTCTTCCAAGATCGTAGTCAGTACGATGCAACGCAAAAGTGAGTTAGTCAGTCAGACAAGACTCACAACATCAGGATGGGCGGGTTGCGCCGCCATTGCTTCGACATGCTCGGACGGATGGTCCTCACTTGTCGCAATTACGGGAAGCACTATGAGTGGAGGTGGAACCCGTGCAGACAAGGGATCTCGAAGCGGAGATGGCAGTTGAGAAACTCCCTTGTATTCATTTTGGGCGTGTCCTTGTTTGTATGGCCGATAACGATACCGCTGGCGCTGTGAGATAGCTACTTCAGCCGTTCGTGAGGGTTTGGGGGTAGTTGGTTCCGTCGGAGCTTGGTGTTGGGGTTCGATGGGGGTGCCCGTCTCTCGTTCATGCCGAAGTTCAAGTTCTGCATGAAGTGCTGGGAGTGTATTAACAGCCAAGGACGGTTCTGAAGATCGCTCCCTAGGTCGTTGTGCAGCAGCAGAGGTAGTTTTCGCGCATACACGGACGATTTCCTTACCAGGTTTCGCAAAAAATAGGTGCTCTTCGCGACGGAAGTAATAGCTGGATCCTCCGTACGGAGGGAATGGGGGCGCAGTAGCAGGAAAAATCCTCAGGAGATCCTGACTCTCGAGCGGGGTAGGAAGAGCGTGGTCTGGAGCAAGACTGCGTCGGCCTATCTGAATGTCTAAGGAGCATCGATTCCCGTCAGACTCGTTCACCAACGAAGGATGTCTTGCTTACCAGGCAGTGAAGTTCCTAAGATATTGGTCCCTAGTGCAAGGGCATCAGATGCCGGCTGACATCTGAGGTAATTTTCAGAAACCAGTTTGAGCTCTATCGGGGATTTTGAGTGCCCCGTGCTTTCAACGCATGAGCGTTGAACCCCAATGTGAGCTTGGGCGTCTACAGGGGCGGCTGGCGATAAGGCGCCCGCGCGCGCAGGAGGACAGAACATGCTCACTGTGGGATCGACCCGTCGTTTCATTCCCAACTACAGCAGGAATCATTTCTGACGCATGCTTTGATGGGTAAGATACTGCGTTCGACAAGAAGTCTAGTGAATATCGCCTATCCGTCTGGCCCCCGGTAGACGGCGTGTATCGAGTTTCTGCATGAGGCTGGATGTCTGCGGGAGTATCACCTCTCAGACACCCCCCGTTGTAATGCACGGTAGACTCTGACCATACTTACCAGATGGCGGGGCTTCCGCCTCGCGTCCAGCACCAACTTGAGGTACGGCGCCGCCGGCGTTCGCCGCTTGCTGATCGCGTACAGCTTGAGGGCGCAGCGGACATGGGTGCTCTACGCCCCCAGCGTAAACATGTTGGGTACCGTAATGAATCTGAACGTCTGGGCGAGTGGTTAGGCCTATCAGATTCTCTCATTTCAAATCACAGAACAGATTGTCCTTACTGGATAGTGAGCCCGTTGCGTTGAGTCCAACAGGAGCCGTTTCGCCTGCATTCTCCGCGGTACTGTTGCGCAACAATTGTGGTTGCAGCCACATATGATGCTCTACGCCCACCGTGTAGGCATGTTGAATTCCTCCGTATCTTGAGACATCTTTGGTGACAGCAATGCTCGGATAGTCGCTCGGCTCGGGATAGATAACATGAAGTGCTTACCCGGGGCCCTAGCATAAAATACACAACCTGCCTGTGCTGGCGGATATGGCAATGGGGGGCCTTGCTGCGCCACTGGGCGCTCTTTGCCTTCAACGGACGTGTGTTGAACGCTGTCATGTGCTTGCCCGTCTAGGGGATTGACCACGCTTAGTAGACACTCACGTACTTCAGTATGTAGCAGTCGCTGCTTACCTTGTAGCAATGAGCCCGTACAGATATGGCCATATTGGGGTTGTACGCGCGGTTCCCGGGGCTCGGATGATTGCGAGACTTGCGAGGGGGGTACCACATATCCCACTGGCCGGGTCGGGGTCGACAAGAGGCTCTGCAAGTACCGAGGATCGGTTGATGTAGTGAAAGGGCTGACTCCGTTGGTGCCTGCGGATCAACAATGAGATGCGGATGCCGTTGTGGGATACTGCGGTAACGGGACCTAGGTGTCTCGCATTCTTCGTAGACATAGGTGGTTGATAGCCCAGACGAAGGAGTCCGAAGGTGTAGTTGAGATCACGCCGCAAAGGAGGACACAGTGTAGCGTACAATATGATGTCAAGTATGGGGTGGGGTAGGGGGGCCAAATTGCACGATGCTGTTGATAATCATCAATGTTCGAGCGTCTTCGGAGGCCGTGTAACCCTGAAACGGCTTCAGGGAATCTAAATTCGGTGAGCAAATAATTGTAAAAGATCCGCCTTGACGTTTCTGCGACGTCCATGCCGTCTTCTTGTCTTACGCTCCGACCGAGACGGTTACCACACCGAAAGCATCTCTTGACGCGCATATAAAACTTTATGTGGCAGTCGCCGATTCCTTTCTCCGTCGGGTCTTCTGGTTGAACGCAGCCGTCCTCAGACTCTCGGCCTTCTCCCTACCTGCGACTACACGCCAAAGCTAATCCACATCAATTCCTGGCATCGGGCAATACTTGCGGCAACCGTGCAGCTCGAGCACCGAATTCCATGGATCCCGCCCCAACGATCGTCGAAGACGTGGGTGAGCATATTTGTCACCCCAACAGTTTGCAAACTCTAGCAGACCAACGGAATCAAAGAGTGTCCGCGGATGATAATGTAGAAGTCGCCGCGACCAAGTCGTGGGTTATATCACGCACAAAGCATTTGTTTCCCTACACCAAATAATCACCTTAGGGAAACGTTCTTCGAATTATTGACTCAGGTTGAACCTTCGCACCTTGTATAGTAGTGAGTCCGATATCCCGTCCCTACGTGACCATATCCCAGTCCATCTTAAAGCAGACGCGGGGGCGCAACGCCGCATAGAATCCCCCACTTGTCGTCTGATACAGAGCGCGCCAACATACGCTGTCGACAAGCGGCGTTCAATTTATAAATTACGTGACCCTCGGTTGGCAAGGCTGTACCGTCCCCCGTCTATGCGGGTATAACGCCCAACCGACTGAAAAGCGGGGATTTCCGCAGAGGCAGCCTGTCATCTCACACGTACTTCCACCCGCTCTAATCGTCTTGAATTGTGACCATAGGAACACACCTGTGGGGTTACTCAGCGTCACTGATTGCAAGAACGCACTGAACACGGAAATGACGTTGCTCTATCCGAGGAAACGTCGGCCCTCGGCCGTAAATATTTACGTTTCTTTAAGTTTCCGCCGTCAGCAGGACAGTTCGGTGACCCCGGCTGCTTCTCGCACTCACATCATTCTCCCGTGCATGCTTCTAGACAAGATCCTCAGGCTAGGGCAGAATTGCACGGCAGTGCACGGTTCTAAAATAGGCCGGTGTGCTCACCAATCTTCCGCTCTTCGCAACGAACACGGCAGCCCTCGGCCCCGTACATGTGCTTACACGCGTACCCATACCTTGTTGTGTATAGAACGATACAGTAGAGAGTGTAGAGTAGTCGGCCTTCCAGGTACGGAGCGTGGGCAACGAGATTGTTCCCGTATTTTGTATGCACTCTATAAGGACGCGGCGCTTTGTTCGCAAGCGAGAGGCTCGACTTGGCCATGACAGTACGTTCAAAACCCTACTTTGGCAAACACGCTCGGCGCCCGCGGTCGTCTCCTCGTGGGGTCGCGATCCGGCCAAGGATGCAAGTCGTGCCGGAGAAACGGCCGTACGACGCCCACCCCACCCAATGTACTAGACATGAGGCGGATGTCTGTTGAATCTTCACGGACGTGGTAAACAACCCAGACGTACCACGTGTATCTGCCCCCACAGCAATACTAGTAGCCCTCCCCGACTAGCTCACAGCCAGCTCGTGTAGTCCGTCAGCCGTCCGTGCCTATATTCCACATCAAGGATGGTCTTGTCCTGATTTCGTGGGTAAGAAGATGGGTCGAATCAAGGGAGAAATTGACAAAGGAGACGTTCACTAACATTGCAGAGAGTCAGAGACTCAGCACGCATACACACGTGGTGGTGTATGCGACAGTTTGGCTTCCGGCACAGCCTCTCGTGTTGGCGCTGGCGTCGAGTATCAGGGCAGTCTCGGATTGTCGTCCACGTGGCAGTGGCAAACGCTTCTAAATCTCAGACGTTTTCTGGCACAGCTGAGTTCTTATATGGTCTTTGATTTAGTCCTGTTGGCATCTGCGATGCTTCCCCTTCGCCCGCATACCCCATAAATATGGGGCATACCCGAGCCCCCAGCAGGAAGTAGGTCCGCAGGATACGTTTTGTGGTCTTGTCGATCCGGCCGCGCGTTCTCAATTCTGCAATCTTACGTAAACAACCGTCTGTAGTCACGGTACTGTTGATGAAACGTTCTGCTTTCTCAGTATCACCGCCGATGACGACGTAGTCATATGTTCGCTCAGTGTACAACATCGCAGATACAAACGCACGGTTAACTATTCTTCGTGTGGTAGTTGTCTGTCAGAGGATGCCCATTTGAGGAATGCCTCCGTACGGGCTCTCTGGTGTTTTCGCATGCACGCGAGAAGAGCGGTGGAGATTACTTCCCAGTCTATCCCAAATTCGTCAGTAACTGACTTCATTCGTCAAGTCAGGTAAGTACCTTCGTCGCGCAAGATCGCCACAACGTCGATGATACCATTGGGCTCAGCCAACTGTCGTGGCAAGTCATCGGCGGTGTACCCGAACGGTAGTGCCCGCTCCAGTAGCCTAGTACTGTTGTTTTAGATTTCAAGTCCTTCTAGAATGTGTTTTACTTACTGTGCACGGATTGTTCTACGCCGCGTTAAGTTCTGAAGCCATTCTACCACTGCTTCTGTAAACTAAGCAAAGGTCAACGAAAGTTGACATCACGAATTGCCAGCAAAACAGAGTTCAACTTACAACTACCATTCTAATAACAAGACGTAGACGTGCTCGTATGGCCGCCTCTAGAACCTGCCAACCACGCAACCCACGTTTCAAAAGCCAAATGACGTAGGGTACATATTCAGACATGAATGCGTCTAAGTCTTTTTTGTGACAATACCAAGCAAGGTGCCCATCGGTCCCTTTAACAGTTGATCAGTGATCGTCCTTTGACATGAGAGAAGGTGATTACTTCGCCTACAACAATGCAGTATCTCATCGATTTTCACCCCAAAGAATAGTGAATAATCTTGAATGTGAATGCCTTTGGAATCAAATTCTTCCGTAACCAGTTTCACTAGTATTCCTTCGTGAACCAAGCTACACATACGATAGGGTTAGAGTATACAAAACCGTAGCAAAATTCACGCACTTCGATTGTTCACAGCACTCGCATAGGCGCCATCCAAGCACGACCCGTTCGGGTCCATCAGCGGTTCTCCCGCAGCTCTACCCACAGCTTCATCCGGTTCTTTCACCAACGTAAACAGTTGAGCTCACCATACAATCTTTGCCGAACATAAGCGCTACGTAATGCGGTTCACTCATGTCGGAAGGATATCGTGGAAGATGAGGTAATTTCCGCAGAGAAGCCAACCAGATGTGACGACTTGACCGAGACATCAACGTCTTCCGCAAGTTTTTGTTCAATCTGGACATCACGAGGAGGTCCCGTGGATATAGCAACTCCAGGGTCTGAAGAGGGTCGTCAGCATAATAGATACAACTACTACACGCAGCCCTGGAAAGAGCACAGACCATCAACAGAAATTCATGTGATATTTCTATTTGTGACCTTTGGGATGCGTTTGCCAACAGACTTCGCTTGGCTACACCATCTTCGTCGCCGCAGTGGCGTCCACTCGATCCCCCATAGCGTAATCGACGAGAAGTCCACATACCGTTCCAGGAGTCGAGATGCGCTATGGTATCGGGTTAGAAGTAGTAGGGTGTGCACGAATTGGATCAACTGACCTATGAGAGACGTCCATTGCCGTCGTTCATCGTGGGGTGGTTTACCCTTAGACAAAGGTGAGGTACCAACCATGTCGAGTACTTCAGCGGCGCGTCAGCTAATGGAAAGTCACAGACATACCGGCGTACCTGCTAAGGATTGTATATTTATACTCGTAGGAGATTTAGAGGTGGATCCCATCGAACATAAGTTACTCTGCGCATTCAAGAGGAAGCCTCGGCATTCTTGTTGCAAAAATATCATATGGGATGAACGAGTGAATTATTCCTACATTCTGAGGGTGTTTGATCTCATGGCCGATGATGTAAATGATAGTGAGGCTTTCAGGGTGCATGGCCGGGGCGGCAATATGCGCATTTCCTAACTTCGACAGTCAAAAAACTCGTGTTATTTGCATTTGTTTGGTCCTCCCTCCTGGCCACCTAGTCGCCCGTCGTCACGACTTTAACAGTGGCATTCGCAGCGTTTGACATTGTCCAGCTACCTTCGAGCATAATATCGCTGTGATTCCGCCAAAACTATATCTCAGTGCGATTTGCGATCAAACGCAAGACGGCGTGTTTCTTTGATTGATTCATGCCCCACGTTCGCTCGACCGGCTATCGATCAGGAACCATTGTTTTCGCACTGGGGGTATCCTGACAACATGGTCATAGACAGTGAATATATAATGGCGTACGCCTAGATTTGTTTCTTAACATCGCAACAGCGGGCTACACGTCCTCCACAAACAATATTCCTGAATTCCCTGCACGAACAGCCTACGACCGCGGCATGTCAACCCCGTGAGCATCATCAGGCTAACCGTGTTGTTGAGACTAATCATTTAGGTTTACCGGCCAGAAATATCATCACACTTTGTTCTTCCAGTTTCGTCCTGTTGGTCCGCGGACCTCTCGATCTCGAGCCCATGTTTCCCGGCCCAGGCATCATGTTGGGCAGCCAATGGGAAGAAGTTTGCGTACTTCTAGCTGAAGTGTTTCCGGACGTAGGTCAGATAACCTCCTCTGTGTGTGTTCAAGCCGGTGGTTGACGCTCTGCGTGACATCATGGTGTAGTGATACTCCAGGCGATCAAGGCCGGACGAGAGAACTTTCGCGACGTGACGCGCGAGCAGAGTCGCCTAAGCCTGATCATAACTGAAGAGACGAAGATTGTGAGCGACCAGGTAGGTACTCATCCAACTTGTGATGGATTTTGTGCTCACAATTCTGTTGCGAAGATCACCCACATGATCAGTCTCAAAGACCCAGCAGACAAGGACGGAATGTGGGCCCACCTCCAACTTGCCCGACCGGACGAGTTCTGGATGTTCATGCGCGTAGTGGCGTGTATACGGTTTTACCAAGCGCGGCGCACGCAACTCGTTAAATTTCAGATGAATACGGCGCTCTCCCAATTCTCCAAGTTTTTTAACCCATGGCTACTCCCGCCAGCCTACGAGGAAGCCTACTACGAAATCCGCACGGGCCTCGAAGTGATTCGCAGTGGTGGCACCTTGACCCAGGAGCAGGCGCAGCGTACCAACGATGCTGTTAAACTTTGTCTCGACCGGTTTGCGCAGCTCAATTACTCTACAAGCACTCCTTCGAGCTCCAGCTCGTCAGCGGTGTAGGTTACGATAGTAAAAAATCATTGACGATGAATATTCTCTGGACGTCAAGTCTCCTTAGAATTTGCGCTGCGTGTTATGTAGGAAAAGGATGAAGGCGTGGCTACCTCACTCGAGCGTGACGTTTTGGGGTCTTACAACAGTCAAGAGTGTCCAGTACAGAGGCAGTGAGGGAGCCTAGAGCTTTAGCGAAGGGGTGAATAGGACATGGGTAACAAATTCGCAGCTCGTCCTGTACCAATATTATCACCGTATTCGCAAAGTAGCCCGACTGTCCTGCTCCTCCGAGACTCAGATGCTGTTTTCGTTGGTTGGGGCGCTACGTTTCCAACATCTTTACCAGAGCCCGTACGGAGTACTCATTCGGCTTTGATCTACGCTTTTGACCTAGGCCTGTTGACGTTTGTTCCTCTTCAACTCAGAACTGACTTGGAGGTTTCGTTGAATGCGTAGTTTCAATTGTCGCGCCACGGACTAGTGGCATGAAAAGCCGTCATCGTTGAGTATCTACTTCGACAACGTCCCTACGTTCAATGCGTAGAGCCCCGAATGCCAACGCCCTTAGGTGATAGACCTTTCAACTCGGTGTGGGCCATGAATTACGCGAATTACTGGCATGATGTAAGATGTCCGCAACGTCGTAAATGGCACAACGGGGTTTGTAATGATGATGCACAAGGTAATCAAAGTGATAGGCTTATCTCATAGCCTATTTGACACTCGTATTTCAATGATTGGGCGAATTGTCAATGTTCGCCAATGTCGAACCTGGGGACCCCAATCACGACCCGGATAACGATCCGAACCGAAAGGGAAATCCGAATGCTCGAAACTCTACAAATTCGATGGGATGCAGTAATCTTCAATGGAACTCTCCTCTACACAATGCGCCAGGATGGCAGGCCTACGACATGCCACTCGATTCATTACGAATGCCACTGTCTCATCAATGATTTCATTCAGCCTTACAATCAAGAGCTCATGTCGACATAAATACTGCATTCCGGATAACATACGTTTGGTACACATCCTGAGAGACATACATCGTACAACTCATCTGCTAGTTGATGCAAATAATGCGCCTAATCGCGGGCTTACGCGAACCCGAGAAGTTTCCTCTGTCGATAACTACCCAGAAACTCAACTGCTATTCTGCGCGATAGGCATTGAATTTCGTCGCCGCATGAACAATGACCCGTTATCGAGGGCAGGGCGAATTTTGAGACTTTGACGACGCACGGTAGAAAGAGGACACGAAGAAGACAGTTACGCCCTGCGGCATGGCATCTTTATACTAACGCGGCCGACGAGAAGGGACTGATGTCGTGTCATCGTCGCGCAAAGTAGAAGACTGAAATCCGAACAGCCGACACCCCAAAATCAGCTACATGTGTGAAACCAAGAGAGATAGGTCGCAATCGCAAGCATAGAAACCTGAATACGTATGGCCGACGCACCTGATAGCAGCCATACAAATGCAGAGGTATGCTCGACTCCGAGGACGCGCGTACGCAGAACGCAGCTACCAACAAGAGGGTTTGAAACGAGCCTGGCGGTCAAAGTGGGATCGCAGGCGTATATACTCGTGTCAGTGATCAAAGAGAACGACAGGAAGTGTGGTGGGGATGATGGTATAGGCGTCGGCATGTAGAGGAAAAGATTACGTCAGCAAACCCGCGGGTCCAGTAAGGCTCAGGTACCAGTTATAGCAGCGAAGGGCTGTGCAACATGAGCGCCCGTCTCGCCAGATGAACGGCCTCGGTGATGTGCTGACAAGGGCGAAGTGCAGCAAGCACTAGCGTGGTTCATTGGTGGTACGAGCCCTACTTGTAATAAGACGAACGCCGAGAATCTGAGACGCCGGGAAAGTGGTTCCAAACGCTCAAATAGACCATTCGGTAGTAGGGTAATACAGGCTGGGCTCGAATCAGGGAAAAAGACCGAGCAGCCACGCAAAACAAGACTATATTGATGTCGACCGGGAAACATAAGCAAACAGGCTGGGAGGGGTTCGATGTAAAGTGAAGGCGGTGCAAGGAACTATATGAGCGAACACCGTGCGCCTTGGTGCGTACGCTGTTCTCGGTTTACAGGGAGTGGGTCATCCGCCGCACACGTGTCAGACCTGTTTTATAACGCATCAAACATTTTACAATCTGCCGCATAAGTATGCAAACCAACTTCGACGGTACGTCTTGGGCGCGCCTCACGCGTGATCAGTTCGTTCTTCCGCACCCTCCCACGTCTTCTGTGCAGTAAAGAATCGGACAGCATCTTTGAATTGAGCCTTCTTGCGCTCCGCCTGCTTCAAGAGTGTCTTTCGGATAGCCAGAGCCTCTTGCGCAAACAACCAAAATGCATTCACATCCTTGAAGCGCACCGTGTTCCTATCTTCATCGCTTTTTGCCTTGAATCTAAGTAAGAGATGCACCTACAAGAGGGTGAATGAGAGGTCGTTGCGGGAATCACGATGGACGTACCTCGGACATTTCCAACACGTTGTTGAATTCTAATTCTTGAGACAAGAGCATCGTGGTTCCATCAACACTGCTAACCATGAGCGCGTCTGAAGGACTCAATCAGCGATCTAACAATGTCTATAGCTGGATAGCTTTACGCACAATGCACATTAGCTAGTTGAAGTAGCATGGCCCTGGTCGGCAACCACCTATTGTCATTGGTCAAGAACTCGACGTCGGAGAGGCGTTGGAGGGCCGTGATTGCGCTTGCTCTAGACACAATGTCACTGGGAAGAAATGAGTATCATTGAAGTGTCTTGGGACTCACTGGGGGGTTTGTCATGGTGGACACAGCGAACTTCGAGGTAGGTGAAGACCAGTTCATACATTGACTATTTGATATCAGAACAGAAAGCTTGACCGATGACGCTGAGGGAATGCGACTGGAGCACGGATACCTACGGCGGAAGGCGACCGAGCTCGGCTCACCGGCGCAGATTGATCGTACACGGCCATAACGAGAAAATAAATAAAATGTGAAGGCTTTGGGAGCACGCTGCAGTGGCTTTTGATGGTATATGGCGGGCAAGGCCGATCTACAAGTATTTTCTAACTCAGAAGTCAAGATACAGATATGTTTACCCACCCGTAGTTCGTGCACCGTCTCAGCGTCTGGGGGTACGCTGAAAACTTGCAGATACCGAAGACACACGGCCTCGTCCCAAGTGGTCGGGAAATGGCCAACGGCGGGGTCTGTCCCTGATGGGTATAGCAACCGAAAGCCTGGGGGCAGGAGGCAAGGATAAGCAGGTTGTTCGTGAGGCAGTACCGTGAAAGCGCGAAACGACGTGCGTATACGTACCTGCGAAGCGACAAGTGTCGCCTTTGTCTTCGGAACGTCCTGCGCATACGAAGCACGGGGATAGTGATGCCCATAGTCCTCTCCTGCGGGTGGACTTCACCACACAACATCCACGCTGTGAAAGCACTTCGGTTGGAGGAACGGACATGGTGAACTGACAAATCCAATTGCAATGGATCTTTGGCAGGTCGCATTGCGTGACGGCGAGCGAGTTGCTGTATGCGGCTATTTGGTTCGCCGCGCGGCCTCGCTAATGCCGACGCGCTGACGCCTAGCTTGCGATCTCGTCAATGACCCAGGACTTCCTCCGACTCAGCATTCAGATACGCTGCATAATCAACAATCGCTGAGGCTCACACTCAGCTCACACTCTAGGATGCTACAAGAAGGTTCAAGTGGGTCGCAGCGGGCCCGACAGAAACGCCTTTGCTCCACTCGCGCGCTCGCGGATCCGTAGGCGCTCAGGTGTGTACGTCCCCTACCAGCCCCTACCTCTTATCGAGTGATACGAACGGCGCGTTCTCGATGATGATACATTCCAATGATACATTCCGGAGACAAGACACGTTTTTCATGATCATATGTGGCCCGCATTAGGTGCCGCGCTGTACCCGGCCCCCTTGCTGCTGAATACAGGTGCGGAGGATGGTCATTTCGTTCTCTAGGTATGCCTTGACGAATGAGACGGCGTCTCCCAGCACGTTATAGTACGCGATGTCTGCGTCGACAGCTAGCAAGAGCTGCGAGACCGTGTCCGGCGTAGGATCTATTGGGACGGGGATGTTGCCGCTCTGGACCGCTGTCGCATCAGCTTTCTGCGATTGGGCTCGAATGATGGATGCATAAGCTATCTACCTTTTGTTCGAGCTCGGCCGCCTCCAGAAGCAGCAGCGTCGCCTTGAGTAGATCTTGCCCTGCTTCTGCATGCTGCTGATATCTACGATAGACGAATTCGGGTACGTTGAGCGAGGCGCCGGCGGGCTAGGAAGGCGTCAAGTTGTGAAACGTTCGGGATCTACGAGACTCAACGCTTGCCCAAATGATGCCATAAGTTGGCAGCTCCTTTGCGGCAGCTCGGAAAGCACGGCGATGCTGTAGCCATATGGTCGTCGCTGAAGGTGAGCCGGCATGTAGCTGGCCTCTTTGCGGAATAGCGAGGTGGGATTCGATATCGCCTTGGGGCAGAGCGTCGAATGAGGTCGAATCGTTAGGCATGGCGCGGAAACCGGGGTCTGTGGACGAGGTCTACGGATGGGCGCGTTAGAGGATGGGTACTGTCTTCACCGGTTTTGCGGAGATCGATCTATAGGGATTCTCGTCGGCGGGTTCATCGGTCAGACTCCCCCCCCCCTAAATTCATCAACCCGAACTTTCCGGTCAGCACGCTCATTATCCTCCCCAGAACCTTCCAGAGGGACTGAAGCGGATCAATCAAACGGACAGGAAGCGCAACGTTGTGAAGAATATCTACCCCACCGTTCCATACTCGCGTCCGCTCAACGAGCGTGCGAAGCCCGAGTCCCGCAGGCGGGTAAGCGCCTTCGGAGACGCATGTCGCATGTCGCACGTCGCACGTCGCTGATTGATATCCGCACAGAAACATTTTGAGCCCGCCGTACCAAACCACCCGGCATCGTCTGGGGCTCGATGTCTATTGCGCCCTCGATTCCGCTACCGCTACCGCTACCGTTCAACGTGTCCATGCTCGATGACCCGCACCCTCCGATCGTGGCTGAACCGTCCACGGACGATCCAGCACTTCTAGGACCCCGATGCTGTAGGTCATGCACTTGCCCACAGGATTTTTGTCAGCCCTGATCTCTTTCTCTCGCGCCTCCACTGAGCAGATTGGGTTCTAGCCGACAACTTTCTCAAAATCAAATACGTTTGCCCCTCTTTCGCGAGCTACGTTGGGGTTGTCGCAGAGCGCTTACAGAACCTGTCTCTCCTCGCTTTCGCTCACCCTGACGACGAGACGGATGCATTCGACGAGCTTGTACAAGGGTCGACAACCTGCGGAAGCATCGTACAGTACGTGCGCCCTGACATTATCACAGACGATATATTCATTCTCGCGTCGGTTTGAGACTTCATTATCTGTATCCGAGAGACATTCGGGCAACGCTCCAAAGGGATGACGTCGGCCAAAGTGACCCAGTTCTCGCTTCATACCCCCTGGTCGACCTCAGCATCAGTCGCGTGGCCGACGATCTGATGCTCTGTTTTGTACACGCTCTTCGCGACATCTTTCCCTCCGACGACTGTGAGGATTGCCCTTCGCCATGGTCGAATTGGTGCCGCACGCCTTCATTCAGCAGTGAACAAGCAGCCTCTTTGCTTGCTTGCCTAGACTTGTCGCTCTCGTCTAGCTGTTCGCCTTACCTGTTCCAAATGTATCACCGCGAACGCAACGAGCGACGGCTTGTTCTGTCCTGGCCCCCCGGCCCTAGGTGGCACGAGTTACTGGAGTATCTAACCCATGTCGTCAGAGCCGTTCCCTTCGACGGTCTTCCAGCGGAGGCCAATACGATGTGCACAAGGCGGAAGTTGCTCATTCATCAGCCAGAGGGAGGAATCAATTCGTCGGTGTCTATCACGACTATCATCATACCGCACGGTACGTCAGAGCGATTGGCTTTACAATTCCAACGACAAACGTTTCAACGACAAACGTTCCCGACCAGGAGACGTCATCTTTGTCTGCCACAAGAGGGATGAATGTATTTCGGCTTCCGTCACCTACGGGAACGGTGAGTCCTGAGACAGGATTGGTGGGGTCCAGACTGAGGCGTAACCAGATATTAGCAACGTCATTGCATGTGACGATTCGCCGACGGCGGAAGCTCCTGCAACCGATGCTATACCTTCTTCAAAGCGCACTAGGCGACGTTCTCACAACAAGCCCCGGGGGAGGGCTCGTCAACAAATCGAATCGCCAAAGTGTGAGATATGTGGCACTGGCACTAGCCTTACGTGGCGGAGGGGAGTTACGGCAGAGGGCAAGCTATGCAACGGGTTTGATCTCTCGCTTATCTACACAGGTATTGCGCTAACGTTCGGCCTTTTAGTTGCGGGCTGCGCGTAGCAAGGCGCGGAGGGGGGCTCGAAAGTCCCAGTCGCGCAGCGGAATACTTCAAAACAACGAAGATGAGATTGTTGAGTCCTCCGACGGGGGTGGCACGGTGTGGAACGTGCGGAACCCAGCGCAGTACCGCTTGGCGGAAAGGAGGTGGCGAGGAACGGGATTTATGCAACTCGTAAGTTGTTCATGGAGATGATCACGGTATAGTTTTGATGGTCGCTCCGAGATAGATGTGGGCTACGCTATGCCCATTCCAGCCGTCAACGCTCAACGCAAAGGCGACGGCGGGGGAACGGGGCTGATATCCCGTGAGGCGGTCGCCTGGTCATCGTCGAATGTATTTCGGAACATTGACTATTGGAGTGTATGGTAGGCTTGTTTGGGAAGCTAGCGGCAGCTCGAAGGGGACGAGTCTTGCATAGGGTGTGTGCGATCTGGCATCTTTGCAACGCCGTCCACGCCGAGAGAAATTACGTGTTACGCCGCCGAACGTCAATGTGCCCACTAGCAGCGTTAAGCTAAATGGCGATGCCCGAGATCCCGAGTTAGAGGCGAAGCGCGACGGGGACTTATGGCTGGATGCTGGGTGAGTCTTATTATGGAATGCGGAGCCCCCTAGGCTCAAGCGATTCTTTCTAGGAAGGCGGGTCGGGTCATCAATCAACCACGTCTTGCGCGTACGGTACCCTCGCGACATCTCTGTAAGGTTCAAGATCACATTTATACCATGTAGGGAACAAGCTAATATCCGGTTGCGTTTTTTTTTTCATCTTGATCGCCCCGTGGACGCTCAAGTTGCTCGAGAGACTCTAGTCACCTAGACGGCTGCTGTACTACTGGAATGGAGAGCAGCTCGGACACAGGTCACACCGCGTGCGTGCTTACGGCGCCGTACGTACTGTGCGTTGTACGTACAGCGCTGTGCGATGGTAACGAGTGCGGTTGGAGCACCTCGTACTTCGACGGGTATGACACGTCCGAAGTCCATCAAACTATAGGTGTTCCTCTCGAACGGGCCACGGAGAGGACGGGTTCGATCGGCGGGTGGCCGGCTGCCATAGAGTCGGCTGCCCCCATGGTCCTAGGATTGGAGTGAGAGCGTCCCGCGGATCGTCTGATACTATTCTCCCAAGCCCGAAACAGAACTCGGACTACTAGATTCGGGCTGCAAAGAACGCCGCTCTTGCGTCGTGAGAACGTCGGCAGGAGGGTGGGCGAGTGGCCGCCGGTGAGTGCTGATTCTTCTCTACATCGCAGGGTGAGGATTACGGACATCCCGCCGTTCCCTGTGGATTCTGGCCTCGGATCGGTGAGGCCCCGAAGTTAAAGGGACGTCCTGTGCGATCGCTCAGGACAAAAATGCAAAAGTCCAGAGCGAAGAGGGCAGAGAAGGTGGTAGGTATGGGGCATGGTATGGAAGTCGTATGGAAGTCGTCTCCGCCTCGATGTGGCTTGTAAAAAGGAAGGGTAACCCAATATCGCACAGGATCTCTATGTACGCTCGGAACCCTCCGCGCACATGCGATAAATATGCCTCCCTTCCGTTGCGCTCCGAGGCGGACGGGAGCTCGGAAGTACTGTTGCTGCGTCGCACTCCACGGGTCGTGGACAAGATGGCGTGTCGCCCGTTCTCCTTCCCCTTTCCCCGCTCAGCAGCTGCGATACATCTCCGCGGTCATGGTGCAAGGCACGATATGGCTCAAGCCCGCACTTCTGCTCCTCTCCATCCCAATACCCTTGCACCTGCACCTGCGCCTGCACCTGCACCCACCATCGCCTCCGCCTCCGCCGCTCCCAAATCCGGGCGAGTAAGGCACGGTGACGGCGCCGATAGCACCAGCGGACTTGACGCTTGCACTCGGGAGCCTCTCCGTGCCCACAACGAGTCCGGCAGTTTTCTGTCTGACCCTGAAGGCAGTACTCGAGTATGACACCGCGGTGATTCGTTTCGTGTGGATGAACGCTAATCTAAGTCGACGCAGACGGCACAATTACACTCCGGCGAGCTTCAATTCAACCTATCCACGTACACTTCTATGGTCGAAACCCACATATCCCTAGATATGTTCCGACGTTGTATAGCTCATGCCTTTTGTTTAGAACTCACCGACATACTTGGGGAGCAACACTGGCCACGAAGGCCCCACCTTCTCGTTCCAGAGCTCTGCCGTTAATCCCCCCGAGTACTCGTCGGGTGTGTCGTCGGTGTCGGCTGAAAGGGTAAGCCTCGGTATACTATCAGACGGAGGTATATAGATTGGTGTTCACCCTCATTCATCCGTTCAGCAGCAGCAGAGTGGCCCAGAGAGATACGGACGTGGGCCTGGGGATGATCGCCAGGAGAGTGGGAACCAGGACCTGGCAGCCTTCGGTACGGGTCAGGATCTAGGGATATACAAGAAGGTATGAACCTGTGTCATTCAGCGGTCCCGGCAGAGCGTCACAATTGAAGAATTTCGTAGGGTTCTCTCTTTCCAACGGGGCTGCCCGGAGAGGGAGATGCGTCACAAACCGATTTTTGGACGAAGAACATGGTCAGGCCTCAGGTGAGGATGCAAATTCATTCTATATCTATTGTCTGTAACGCAAGGTAGTAGGACGAACAGCCCATTCGACGGCCTATACCGATGTCTATGACATCGTTAGATAATATCGGAACATCGAGCTTGTACTAGCAGTCACAGTTATATGCGGTTTCCGGGTATCATGCAAAAACCGCAGACGCAAGGTTATGGTCAAGCTTTCTTTGAACGAACGCACAGTAAACCGTCGTCACCGTGCATGCATTACCCGGGCGGCTGGCCATGAGGGAGCTTGAACGGTGTTACACTTGCAGATGCGTAAGACGCCGTCCGAAGAGTCTACGGGCGAATCTGAGCGAGTGTGTGTCCCGGGGCTTGGTATAGGCGAAGTATGGGTGCTCCTTGAAGCTAATAACGAACGACTGCCGTGCCCGATGATCCCGGAACGGAACGTGAGTGCACCAGGTGGAATCTGGAGTGCACATGCTGCTTGCGGGGATTATTCGAGGGCCTAGGACCTTTGAGCAGACGGTGGAACGGGACAGGATGGCTGGCTGGTGTGGACTACGTTGACGTCCAACTCGCTTAATGCAGCCGCATATACCAGCATATACCGTATTCACTGAGGCCGGGAACGTGGTCGACGAGGGCTGGGCCCGAGTCACCACCGAGGTCGGATGGCCGGGCCGATGGACACGTGGGTAAATTTACAATTAGATCGTCACTAACGCTGGCGCGCCCGCGGCGAAACCCCATCTAATTCCCGCCGCGCTGTCCTTCCTGTCTGTCTCTGTCTCTGTCTCTGTCTCCTCTCTCTCTAGCCGTGGTACGCCGTCGTTCGTCGGACGGCCCCATGACGGTCTGCTCGATCGACAGCGCCTTCGGGACGTTGGCGGGCATGACTCGAGTGTCGTTGACAACGCGCGCCGCCACGGCATGCTACAGCCATTCTCGCTGTCCGCTCCGCTCAATCTCGAGGTATCTTCCTTCCCCACTGGCTGCCGACCGAACGACTCACCCTCTGCCTGCTCCCGTTGGCAACAAGAAGAGGCCTCCACCAGACCGCGCTGTTGGACTTCCAGTACTTTCTGCGGCGGACTTCCGGTGCGCCTGCATTCCTGACCCATTTTCAATGTGAGTCTCGAGCTCGATTGTCTGGTAGATTGATGAGGTTATTCCTATACCTAACGTTGCCTCTTGATTGACGGGCAATGCGCTCGCGGATTGATCGCAGCAGAAGTCTGCGCTTGCACGTATATATACGTGCGTGCACGCGCGTGTTCAAAAGCTAGATCGTCGTCTCGACTGTTGCTGTTCTACAGAGGTAGAGTCCTATGCGGCCATCGCCGCATAAACGGGCTCCCTTGACGTCCGAGCCATGGCCACTGCCGTAGCATCGGTCGCAAGCCTTGAGAGGCAGCGGAGGGACGGTTGTTAATCAATGTCGTGGCGACTGACCGTTACTCATGGGAGGGCATGGACTTGGCCGAGCTGTTCGCACACGCCTAAATGTGACGCACCGCACTTATCTTCCGTTGCGCATATTCTACGACGTGCTTAACGCCGCGTATCGTCCTTCGCCGTCGAGTTGTTTCGCCCTGCAACGCCATTGGGTATGCCATAGCTGCACGGACGCCGCACTACGGCGACTATGATCGACACCCCATTGACCCATACTTTTCGGCAAGGAGTGCCAACCTCGAATTTCGCAGACTTTGTGCTATGCGTTGCACTCCCGGGTGCGCTACGGCTCGCCGCACGTAACCTGAGGCATCCGATGAGCCCCAGTGTTTGGGTGGAGGGGGAGAAGAGTAACAAGCCCTTAGCAGTATGGGAGGGCGTCGGCTGTATGTTCACTTGGCCCGCGCGCTCGTGTCGCCTTACTCGAAGGGGGCACGCGTGTGAGTGGCAATGGGAATGATGAACTCTGTTAATGAGAACGCTCTCGAACTAAGCCGTCGAATTAATGACATTCTTCCCTGGGACGTGTGCCAGCTGTTACCGACCTGTTGTTCGGTAATGTTAGCCAATGATCGTAGGAGTTGTGAGCGTTCGCCAATGCATGACGCCCTTCGCCGGCGTATGAAATCTATGATTGGGTTGTTGCAAAAGCAACAATGTCGGCCGTGCTGCACTACCTTTTTCCGAGGCAGCACTACATTCTATCTGTATCTGCTGTCTGTGTCTCCTGTCATGCTTTGCCTCGGAAGATAGGAATCAACTAGCGGAGTATGCGCGCGTACCGAGCTACTCTTATTTCATAACTGGTCGACTTCCGTTTCTTCCCACTACGCTAACGATCCGCACTGACCGAAGGGGATACAACAGCGTCAGAATACAATAATTGGTCATGCTATGTACAGTCGGTCGTCGTTTCTGCATCTTTTATTAATATGTCGCACTGCGGTTTCTCTCCTCCTAAAGGACTTGCGGCATGTCCTGCAGTACCAGCTTTCTGCTCGTATATGCCTTTCTGCGATATGACGAGCCATTACGAGGGCATCACGAAATTCTCGTCCGCAGGTTTCGTATGCCTCGGGCGGATCGGCCGTTTTCCAAGGACATTGTAGTTTGTCAACGTGGCTTTCGCGAAAGTGACGCCTCAAGTGGGCAGCGAGTTCAGGCTTTTTGCCCGACAGAACATGACTACAGCCGCTGAATTTGCACCGGATAGGTCTGTGGCCCCCGCTATAATGATATCCGGGCAGGACTGCCTCGAAGGGCTGCACATCATTTGGGTGCTGCGCCTCCCGTGAACCGGCATCCTCGTTCGTTCGGCTGACAGGAAGGCGAGCTGTGGTATATCTGTGACGGTTTGTGATTGATGACGATGAATCCGTCTTGGGGCGATGGCTGAACCTAGAGGAGATGAGGGGTTGGTTCTGACTGTGGACCGGTATGCTGCGAGGGTCGCGAGATCGAGCAATCAGGCGCGGCAATTCTGGGGCAATGAGGGGCATTGTCTCATGCCACCCACGGCGTGGGTTCGGATGAGGAACATTTGTAGAGAGCAAGGGCCGTACGGTTTGGCCGCCTTGGCTTGCCTGAGGTGAGGATATGAAAGACACGGGCGGTCCCCAATTTGTACCTTGAACACTCTTAACAAATTCACTGAAGGAGGGCAATTGCACAGAGCCACGTCTCCGAGGCACCACTCCTCCCGAGGCGTCCACAGGGGTGGGGAGGAAGATAGGAGGCAGCTGAAGAGCGGTATCGTCATGCATATGGGGGACGACACCTGTGTAGGACTTCGAAGGGTGGGGAGTGGCTGCACAAGTACCGCCCGCGATGCCATTCGGCGGAGCAAGGTCTGTCGTTGCGTATGGCGATGGGGTGGGATATTCTCTCTCGTGACCGCTCCTCGCCGCAAATGATGGGTAATGGCGGGGATGCATGGCCAAGGATGGTAACGCTGAAGGGGGTGGTGAAGGATTCCTCGGGGAAAGGGGTATTGAGGAATCTGCTCGATCACGTAGATCGACTGCCGCCATCGTAGCTCCTGGACCTAGGGCGGCTATCCTAGGCATTGCCAGAGGTAGTGAACGAGTATTTGGCGGTAAAGGCACAGATTGTGCGCACTTCTCCCCAATACTAAACGGACATAAGATCAGTAGCTAGCCGAACTCGCGACGGAATTGACTGCGTACTCTGAGAACGATGCTTTGCTACCCATGGAAATTGGAGGGTTTCAGACCGGAAGAGCAGGCCTTCTCGGAGCCACAACACATCTCTGCGCAGATTATATAAAGGAAACCTCAGATTCTCGAAAGGGAAGACAGAACATCAATCAATTGTGTGGTCTTGCACTGCGGAGATTAGGAAATGGAGTTTATAGTAGTAGAGGGCCGAAACTTCGAACATCGATGGCAACTCATGCCATCTGAGAATGATTGTAGAACCTCTGCTCCCATGTTTTCACGCCATGCGCAGGGTTGTAGCTAGAACACGAGCTTACATTTTCCTTTCGCTACCGGTCACTGGGCGTCTGGTAGTGGGCTCTGCCGCTTGTCGGCGCGACAGCGTTATACCGTTTAGACGGTGGACGGCCAACTCGGCTTTCCGACTGTGCGTCTCGTCAGCTTACTTTACTTAATACTAGTAACACAATCACGCACGCGTCAACCTCTGACGTCCTGACGTCCCGCCGGTTTGTGCACATGAAGATAAGACGCGAGCCCCGGCCAAGGGAGTAAGACCCACTACAAGACCCACCACCGCAATCAGTAATCATGGGAATAACTCGAAGGCACTCTACTGCAGGTTCAACGTCGATATTTGTGTCGGACTGACTTGTGCAAATATTCGTACATTTGAACCGGTGGTCCGACTCGTAGCACACGCCCTCGCCTCGTGTCCATTCCTCTTTGATCATGATGAACCGACGCCAGAATGGCGTCGGTGCTCGCATGCCCCTCCAGTTGCCGTGTATTACGCATAATTCCTTCGTTAGATCCGTTCTCGCGCAATCTCATCCAGGTGGGACACAGGCCTGTTACAGTTCTCAGTGATCGGTGCTTGTATACTGAAAGCTCTGCGCTTTTCATGGAATGTCCACACATGTAATGCGTTGCGCGCGTTGATGAGTATGCTAGACCACCGCCTGGTTCAGGCGGGGAGCGAGGGCGAGTGCGTCGGCAAGCCGTCAGCAGGAAGGGTCTATAACAGATAAGATAAGTAAATAATCCGGCGGGCTGGAGTTCTGTAACGACTCGCTCCCCCCCGATCGCTTCCCCTTTACAGCCCCCTTTACTCTTGCTTACTTACTTACTTTAATCTCACTTACTAGTCGCTCTTTACTCTATCGCTTTCTCCTTCCTTTGGCAAGTCTTTCCCACCACGCTCCTTACTCAGCTTTCCGACGGTCTCGTGACTACCGTACGAGTATATAAGGACTCTCGCATGTAGGGCGAAGACCCCAGTGTTCTTGCAATCGACAGAGTTTATCCCTGTCCCTCTCCGCTTGAACCTCTTGTCGCGTCACCGGCTTGCTTGCAAACCGCGAGCGCGACAAGTTCACACGCGGAAGTCAGGACGGGGAGAAATGTCTCTATTCAGATGTAGTCTACGAGCTTAAATACACATGTACGAAGTCCGAAAAATGCGGCAATGCCACATTGTGGTACGAACGGGAATGTAGGTAAGTACGCGGGTGGCTAGTAGTGAGAATTCATCCATCGCCGTGCGCGCGCGGCGACGGCGCGGTCACGACAAGGCTGCATCGCGCGCCTGCTTGTAAACATTGCGGGTGGCGCGCGGAAGAGGGGATTTTACATGAAAGATATCTGTAAAATATGGAATATGAGCTGGTACGGATGTAAGTATGGAGAAACGTTAACCTAACTGGGCCCGCAGCCGCCGCCGCGCGTCCGAACTCTACGCGTTCGCGGACCGCTCAGCATCGCGGGTCACCCATCAGCGCGTACAATATCATAATGCCCTCGGCAACGAAAGTGTAAGTCTTAAGAACGCTGGATCAAAGCTGCTCCTGGCCGATGATATCAGGCCAACATCATCCTCTCAGTCGACACCTGGGCCGTTTGGCTTAGCCCATGCCTCTTTCCAGCCCATCTGGATGCCCTTCAATACATTCAATTCATCGTGGCAGGACGAGCTTAAACAGAATGCGAACCGTGGCGCAGGCAAAGAGCTGGAGCTTCATGCACCGTTGGGCCCTGTGTGACACACCTGGACAGGCGGCGCCCGCAGGCGCCAACACGCAGGCAGATGGCGAAGGAGGAGCATTAAACTAGGCAACACCGTATATGGCGTATTGCACATGCGAAACTTAGCAGGCAGGAGCCTCTGTTCCTACTTATCTGGTCGTTATGGGAGTGCCGGCGGAGTATATGTATGCATGAAGGCTGAGACACGGTGCGCAATAACCCATACTATACAAGAGAGGCCGACTGCCAGGCTCCCCATTTTATCGGGTATTTTGAGTAAATCTGGGCTACAACTGTGAAGCGGCCACTGATGTGCAGTCCGGGGCTTTCCACCATCGGTATGTGTGCATCTCAGGCGGTTCCTTGTATATTTCATGGGATATCAGCGGCTCAAAAGTGGGATGTGGCCGAAACCAAGTAGATTGCTGCGTACTGCAAGGGCTTGGGCCTGCAGTAGAGTACACACTCCCGGTTGGCAACTTTTACGGTTTATTATACCGTGCGGTTGCAGCCAAATAAACCGTTGTGTTTGCAACCGTCTTAGCTTGCCCAAAGCGAAAAACATTTGTTTAACCTGGGAATCGAACACATGACTCCGAATCATCTGAAAGTGCGGGGCGCCAAAGGGCATATACCACCACTACGCCACCGTCCTCCTTACACAGTTAGATGCTTTGCGCATTATATAGGTCACCCAATATCATGTCTAGCGTACTGAAGGTTCAAGTTGCCGATGTGTAAGGGCGCTTAATTGTGCACCTCAATAGGGTGCCACCAAGCCTCCTCACGATGCAACCGCCATGCAACCGGCGCCTTAGGTAAGCGGGAGCAACTGAAATGTCTGTGCAACCGCCCGGGATGCCGGTTGCAGCCTTCTGCTAGCAGAGGATAGGGACATATAATTAGTATATATCCGTTAATTATTGCATCGTTGGTAAGGAAAATTGGTGTAGCGGTTCCGGTGATTGATCTGTCTTTCGTTTGGCCGCTCGTTCGAATATTGTGTGCACTCTCTTTTTAGAGCCCATTTGAGGAAGATATTCCCACGACCTTTCGAGGCGCGTCTCGTTTGGGCGTCTAACATCACAGCTACCTAAGCGCTTATTTCTCTCGGTCTAATATACCGTGAAAGTTGCCAACCGCACGGTATAATAAACCGTAGAAGTTGCCAACCGGGAGTGTAGACGACTCGCCTGCAACCTTCAGTCAGGGGGCCCATGTCCCGGTTCCTAGGGGTAGTGGGTTCCACCGTGCTTGAGTGGGGCGTTACGATCCATACACAGAGACCCTCTACCACTTCTTGTGCTATTGGCTAACATCGTTCTGGAGGGAGGTCATCGAATGCTTTAAGGTAGCTTTCAAATTGGTATGAATGGCAATGTGAAGATCAATGTCTCTCTGATGCCAATAGTACGCCAGAAGCATACACATATGTCGGCGATTTACGCGCGACGTGCTTCTAAACCTGAGTTCCGATTCCACCCTGGAATCGGTTAACAACCTAGGGAGACGAAAGCTGGGCTTACGTAACATTCCAGCTGGACATCGTGATGGCGGATCTTGCGTGAATGTACAAGGTGTCGGAGCATATATATTCCACGACGGGGATTACCTTGTTTTTCACGAGAGAAAAGTAGCCGAGAAATCGTGAGCGCTAGTAACCTTCATATTGCCTTTTATTCAGTGTGGTCACTTTCCCGCACAAAGGGACGCCTTTTCAACGGGTTTTGAGATGGATTTGGAGAAGGGTGACCTTGCGCTGCGCCTTTTCTTCTCTGAGAAATAGGGGAATCCCCGTCGTGTTCGGAACCAGTAGTCAGTGTAACTAATGCTCCGATGAAAGGTTCATGCCCCGTCGTACAGGCCGAAACTAACGAGTCTAATCGGGCGAGGGAATGCAAGCGCCGACTTAGCAGGCAAGTCGGCGACTGGAGGTTAATGCCCCACCTGTTTTGCTCGGCTTTTCGGACTGCGCTGTGGCTGAGAGATGGTTAGGCGCTTATTGAGAGATCTCGCGCACTCCGATGCCTCTACCAGCGACCTTAGTTCATCGCGCGCGGCCACTTTACTCAGAGAGACTCACGCGCGACCTGATAGAGCATATATTTATGCAATTTTGACTAATGCGCGACCTTTATTCAGTATAAATTGGTAGAAAACAGGTTGTTAAACTATCGGGGCGAAAGTAACTTCTTCCTCTGCTAAAACAGGACCTCTGGCACTAGGGGAGCACTATTCACATCGCATAAAGTGGATGGTCTATTTTATATATCATAGAAATCGATTTTAATTGGTCGCGGGGGAGAGCCTCTGAGTAAAGTGCCCGCGCGCGATGAACTAAGGTCGCTGGTAGAGGCGTCGGAGTGCGCGAGATCTCTCAATAAGCGCCTAACAGAGATAACGCGGCCGGCATCTCTCAGTCCGAAAAGCCGAGCAAAACAGGTGGGGCATTGACCTCCAGTAAGTCGGCGAGTGGCATGATACGGGCCAACTCCAGATCCCCTTGCTACTAGCAGCGTCTATTAACTGTATTTATATCATCGTTCTGACTGCAGCGAATATTGAGTCCATTTTGATTACTACTGTCCACCCTGGACGTCCAAGGTGGAATCGGCTCGCAGGCTCGCCTGCAACTTTCAAACAAGTGACTAGATGCACTAACGGCAAGCGCGTTGCTTAGTAAGGTTACAGCTGGTTTGGAAAATGATGAGACTGACAGCTGGGGCTTTTTCGGCCGGGGAGTGCGCGAACGCACGAACGCACGAACACGCGAACGCACGAAAGCACGAATGCGTCATCTCTCGATCTTCCGCCCACATTAGGCGCCCGTTCCGTTCGCGCCTCCCTTCTGTCGCGCTACATATGACTGCCACTTTCACCGTCCCCGTCTCCCTCTTGTTGTTGTATACAGAGTCTGATACTTTACGCTTTTCTCAATGGGCTCAGGCTATCGCAAAATCAGCATGGATATCAAAGAGTGCTTTGAGGCTCTGGGAACTTGGCTGGGAACTAGAAGACATTTGCGAAGTGCTCGCTATCTCTCGCGCAAGTTTATATCGCTGGAAAACTCTTTTCGATTCTCTCGGAGATGTCACCCGCCCACCAAGTCCCTTGAGGGATCGACCACGCATTATTACTCGTGCAGTCATGTCCGAAATCGAAGTCCTGCTCCAAGCCCACCCTGATATCTATCTCGACGAACTTGTCTGGTGGCTTAGCGCATAGCACCACTGGCCATTGGTCAGTAATCGCATAAATGCTCCCGGTTAGTGTCCGTGAATACTCACAGTCTTCAGGCAGGTCCTTCTTCCAATCCGCGAGCAACGTACTCAAGTCAGGCCCGTCGGCGTCGGTCAGCACTGGTTATCGGTCTCCCCTTCACAATCGGCGCTCTTTTCGGACACCTCTTGTTCCATACTAGTGCTTAAGTTCTCACCGGGTAGTTTGCCGGTATCTTCGTTGTCAGAGTGCATTCCGTAGTAGAGCGGCTACAGTAGAACAAGAGGAACAGGAGTAGGTAGTAATAGCACGACAGAAGGGGCGCGAACGGAACGGGCGCCTAATGTGGGCGGAAGATCGAGAGATGACGCATTCGTGCTTTCGTGCGTTCGCGTGTTCGTGCGTTCGTGCGTTCACGCACTCCCCGGCCGAAAAAAACCCTAGCTGTCGGTCTGATCATCACGTTCCGAACTAGCTGTAAGTATTTGCTCCATGCGAGCCGCATCAGTCATAATCCTCGCCGAAAGGCGTATGTTTGAGGCGGGGATGTCGAGAATTTCGTCGGTTCACGGAACCATCATTGTCGCTGGGTGCTCGATGCAAAGTAAGGCCCTGAAGGGCGATGTAATATCTAGAGAAATGTGTACCGTACGGTTGCCGGCCCGGGATGAGAACCCAATTTCCTCGGTCTCGCCGTCTAAAACAACAGGCCACAATTCAATCGAGGATGCAAGAAGCAGTGAAGCATAAAGGTTTTCCGAAATTACTGGAGCAGTCGTCCGAGAAACAAGCAGGAGAAGCTGGTCAATTCGTCGACATGCGGAAGGTACAAGCGGATTAATAAAGTAGGATGACACCAATGCCGGTTTTTTGTACGGCGGGCTAAGCTGCGGTATGGGTCGTTAGATCCACCACTTCTTTCAACGCCGGGGAACTTTGAATTCCATGAGTCTAAATTGAGGAGGGTATACAACCTACTTGCGTTCGACCGTAGCAGTACCATGGGCGCCAAGTGATGTCGTCTACGAGGACGAGCCACACGAACCACATGCGTACTTACGGCGCGTTATGCAATGGTAACGAGCGCGATTGGAGCGCCTCGTTCTTCGACGGGTATGACACGTCCGAAGCCCATCGAACTGGAGGTGTTCCTCCCGAACTGACTACGGAGAGGACGGGTTCGATCGGCAGGTGGCCGGCCGCCATAGAGTCGGTTGCCCCCATGGTCCCAGCATTGGAGTGAGAGCGTCCCGCGGCTCGTCTGATACTACTCTTCCAAGCTCGAAACAGGAATCGGAGTACTAGATTTGTGCTGCAAAAAACGCCGCTCTTGCGTCGTGGGAAAACCGGCAGGAGGGTGGACGAGTGGCCGCCGGTGAGTGCTGATTCTTCTCTACATCGCAGGGTGAGGATTACGGACATCCCGCCGTTCCCTGTGGATTCTGGCCTCGGATCGGTGAGGCCCCGAAGTTAAAGGGACGTCTTGTGCGATCGCTCAGGACAAAAAACGCAAAAGTCCAGAGCGGAGAGGGTAGAGAAGGTGGTAGGCATGGGACATGGTATGGAAGTCGTCTCTGTGTCGATGTGGCTTGTAAAAATGAAGGGTAACACAATATTGCACAGGATCTCTGTGTACGCTCGGAACCCTTCGCGCACATGCGATAAATATGCCTCCCTTCCGTTGCGCTCCGAGGCGGACGGGAGTCCGGAAGCACTGTTACTGCGTCGCACTCTACGGGTCGCGGGCGAGATGGCGTGTCGCCCACTCTCCTACCCCTTTCCCCGCTCAGCAGCTGCGATACATCTCCGCGGTCATGGTGCAAGGCACGATATGGCTCAAGCCCGCACTTCTGCTCCTCTTCATCCTAATACCCCTGCGCCTGCACCTGCACCCACCATCGCCTCCGCCTCCGCCGCTCCCAAATCCGGGCGAGTAAGGCACGGTGACGGCGCCGATAGCACCAGCGGACTTGACGCTTGCACTCGGGAGCCTCTCCGTGCCCACAACGAGTCCGGCGGTTTTTTGTCCGACCCTGAAGGCAGCACTCGAGTATGACACCGCTGTGATTCATTTCGTGCGGATGAACGCTTAATCCAAGTCGACGCAGACGGCACAATTACACTCCGGCGAGCTTCAATTCAACCTACCAACGTACACCTCTATGGTCGAAACCTACATCTCCCTGGATATGTTCCGACGACGTATGGCTCATGCCTTTTGTTTAGAATTCACCGGCGTACTTGACAAGCAACACCGGTCACGAAGGCCCTACCTTCTCGTTCCAGGACTCCATTGTTAATCCTCCCGAATACTCATCGGGTGTGTCGACGGGGTCGGCCGAGAGGGTAAGCCTCAATATACTACCAGACGGAGGCATATAGGTTAGTATTCACCCTCATTCGTGCCGTTCAACAGCAGCCGAGCGGCCCAGAGAGATACGAACACGGGCCCGGGGATGACCGCCGGGACAGTGGCAACCAGAACCTGGCAGCCTTCGGTACGGGCCAAGACCTAGGGATATTTAAGAAGGTATGAACATGTGTCATTCGGCGATTCCGGCAGAGCGTCACAGTTGAAGAGGTTCGTAGGGTTCTCTCTTTCCAACGGGGCTGCCCGGAGAGGGAGATGCGTCACCAAATGATTTTTGGACGAAGAACATGGTCAGGCCTCAGGTGAGGAGGCAAATTCGTTCCAACTCTATTGTCTGTAACGCAAGGTAGTAGGACGAACAGCCCGTTCGGCGACCTATACCGATGTCCATGACGTCGTTAGATGGCATCGGGACATCGAGCTTGTACTAGCAGCCACACCTGTACGCGGTTTCCAGGTATATGGCACAAAGCGCGGACGCAAGATTATGGACAAGCTTTCTTTGAACGAACGCACAGTAAACCGTCGTCACCGTGCATGCATTACCCGGGCGGCTGGCCATGAGGGAGCTTGAACGGTGTTACACTTGCAGATGCGTAAGACGCCGTCCGAAGAGTCTACGGGCGAGGCTGAGCGAGTGTGTGTCCCGGGGCTTGGTATGGGCGAAGTATGAGTGCGCCTTCAAGTGAATAATGAACGACTGCCGTGCCTGATCATGATGAGCCCGGAACGGAACGTGAGTCACTAGTGCACCAGGGTGGAATCTCCGGGAGTGCACATGCTGCTTGCGGGGATTATTCGAGGGCCTAGGACCTTTGAGCAGAGGGTGGAACGGGGCTGATGTGGACTACGTTGATGTCCAACTCGCCCAATGCAGCCGGGGACGTGGTCGACGAGGGCTGGGCCCAAGTCACCACCAAGGTCGGATGGCCGGCCCGATTGACACGTGGGCACATTTACAATTAGTTCGTCACTGACAGTGACACTAACGCTGGCGCGCCCGCAGCGAAACCGCATCCTCACCTAATCCCCCCGCCGCGCTGTCCTCGTTGTCCTCGCTGTTCGTCCTCGCTGTTCTTCCGTCCTCGCTGTTCTCCCTCTGTCTCTGTCTCTGTCTCTGTCTCTGTCTCTGTCTCTGTCTCTGTCTCTGTCTCTGTCTCTGTCTGTCTCCTCTCTCTGGCCGTGGTACGCCGTCGTTCGTCGGACGGCCCCATGACGGTCTGCTCGATCGACAGCGCCTTCGGGACGTTGGCGGGCATGACTCGAGTGTCGTTGACAACGCGCGCCTCCACGGCATGCTACAGCCATTCTCGCTGTCCGCTCCGCTCAATCTCGAGGTACCCTCCTTCCCCATTGGCTGCCGACCGAAGGACTCGCCCTCTGCCTGCTCCCGTTGGCAACAAGAAAAGGCCTCCACCGGACCGCGCTGTTGGACTTCCAGTACTTTCTGCGGCGGACTTCCGGTACGCCTGCATTGCCGACCCATAAAATAGTGTGAGTCTCGACCTCGATTGTCTGGTAGATTGATGAGGTTATTCCTATACCTAACGTTGCCTCTTGATTGACGGGCAATGCGCTCGCGGATTGATCGCAGCAGAAGTCTGCGCTTACACGTATATGTACGTGCGTGCACGCGCGTCTTCACAAGCAAGATCGTCGTCTCGACTGTTGTTGCTCTACAGAGGCAGAGTCCCATGCGGCCATCGCCGCATATACGGGCTCCCTTGACGTCCGAGCCATGGCCACTGCCGTAGCATCGGTCGCAAGCCTCGAGGGGCAGCGGAGGGACGGTTGTTAATTAAAATGTCATGGCGACTGACCGTTACTCATGGGAGGGCATGGACCTGACCGAGCTGTTCGCGTACGCCCAAATATGACGTGCCGCACTTATCTTCCGTTGCGCATGTTATACGACGTGCTCAACGCCACGTATGCCGCTCAATGATGCACCTTCGTGTTCAGTGCCATGTGTATCAGCTTCGCCGTTGTATGAGACGTCTCGTATTCACCCAGGACACGCTGAGCTGTTGACCGGCAGGTCGACTCGACAGCGGATTCGCCCACCGACTCTGCCGTCGGGCCGTTCTCGCCTCGTTCGCAAGGGCGATGCGTATGGGTCAGATAGAGTGAGCTCAAAATGATTGGTAAGTGACCGTCTGCACACGAGTATGCTCTTCCATGTCAAACGTCCATGTCTAGGCGACTTGATAACACAGTAACCCCGTCCCACCGCGAGCACCTCTCGATCGGTGGCAGTGCCATTGCTTGCTTCATGAACGTCGTGACGAACATCGGTGCTATCGTTCGGGTACACCGCCGATGACTTGCCACGACAGTTGGCTGAGCCCAATGGTATCATCGACGTTGTGGCGATCTTGCGCGACGAAGGTACTTATCTAACTTTACGAGTGAGGTTAGATATCGACGAATTTGCGACAGATTGGGAAGTAGTCTCCACCACTCTTTTCGCATGCATGCGAAAACACCAGAGGGCTCGTACGGAGGCATTCCTTCAATGGGCATCATCTGACAGACTTCTACCGCACGAACAATAGCTGATCGTGCGTTTGTATCTGCAATGCTGAGAGAACATATGACTATGTCGGCGTCGGCGGTGACGCTCGTACAAGTAGGATGTTTTATCAGCGGTACCACAAACAATTTTATGTAAGATTGCAAACTCAACTAGTGAGAACACCGACCAATTTGAATTCGACAAGACCACAGAACGTATCCCCGGACCGATCAACCAGCTACCTGCTGAAGGCTGGAGTATGCCCCGGGTCTATGGGGTAAACGGACGAAGAGAAAGTGTCGCATATGTCAAAAGTATAAAGAAAGAGACAATATACGAACTCAGGTGTACCAGAAGACGTCTGAGAAGCGTTCGCCACTGCCGTATGGACGACAATCCGACACTCAACTCTGAACTCAACGCCAGCGCCAACACGAGAGGCTGTACCGGAAGCCAAACTGTCGCATACACCGCCACGTGTGTATCGGGCCGAGTATCCTACCAAATTGCGTGCCGAGTCTCTTCATTGTTCGTGAACGTCTCGTTCGTCAATTTCTCTCTTGGTTTGACCCATCTTCTTGCTCACGAAATCACGACAAGACAATTTTTGATGTGGAATATAGGAACTGACGGACTACATGAGCTGGCTGTGAGCCAGTATGGGGAGGGCTAATACCATGGCTGTGGGGGAAGTTATAGAGGGTACGTCTGGTTTGTCTACCACGTCCGTCGTACAGATCCAATAGACATCCGCCGCATGTCTAGTACATGGGATGACGTTAGGCGGCCGTTGCTCCGGCACGACTTACATTCTTGGCCGGATCGCGGCCCTATGTGGAGATGGCCGTGGGCGCCGAGCGCGTTTGCCAAAGTAAGGTTTTGGACGTGCTTGTTTCGGTGCTCGGACGATCTGGCTACTTATTTTGTTTGGGCCGCACGTACGTGTGGAATGATGCCTGGGCCGCGTCGCCGTGCACCCGACGCAAACAGTGTGTCCCCGGGCTCCCGACGGGCCCAGCTATGGACCACATCAAACTAAAATCTTACCTCTGGTCTAAACTGCTACGTATATCTCCACCGTAGCTGGTGCCCCCCTTGCTACAGGTACTCTTGAGCCGCGCACGCGCAGACGTTCATTCTCTGATGTTCAGATAGAAGCAAACGCGGCCTTCCACTGTGGGTGTAGGCGGTGATAGGTCCACCATCAGATTACCTTTACGTTACACTTGTAAGTAATTAAACATATCCACACACTTCTCAAACGAGATTCGCCATCATGTGGAACGCGTGCCGCCCAGAACTTGTCCTTACGGCAGCTGTGTAAGCATTTGGATACATTAAGTATAGGTCCGCAGGCTGCGGTCCGTCCAGGCCGGGCCGAAGAGATGACCGTTTGAATTATGGAGCTAGCCCTTCCGTAAGCTCTTCGCCTCGCACGACGGGCAGCCCACGAACTCTAGGCGAGTCAAAAGTCGATACAAGAGGTAAGCTTGCCGCCGAAATTTCGCTCATTCATACCTTCGTGCCCCCTTTACAACGACTTTTATCCTCTCCCGGACAAAGGTATACCTATTGTTTCGGCTTTTCTCCTACTTTCAGTTGGTCAAAAACACCCGGATGCCCGTCGTGTCGGCCCATGCGACAGAAAATGCGGAGACGCCGGAGGCATATGGGGCAAAAGTCATGAGGATGCGCTCGGCGGTAAGAAGGAAGGAGAAGCTGGACATGTTGCCGGCTAAGTTGCAAGCCTGAGGCAGGCTATGGAGGCTCGAATGTCTGAACAATATTTGCAACTATCTTGTTGAGTAGCGCACGCCGGAGCGACGAGAACTTCTTTTCCTCTTTCTAGAACGCAAGTATGACTAAAACTGAATAGGATTCCTTCACAGAGCCACACCAGACTATCGTATCGACCGGGGACCATTGTCCAGCTACATTGTAACACAGAACGATTACCAGTCGGGTTGTCGCGGAGAGTCGGGCAGCGGCACTTGAACCAGAGGAGCATTAATGCGTCTGGCCCAGAATAAGCAGGGCTATGATGGGGTAAGTACTCTGACGCACCCTGACTGCGAGGCACCGTGCACCAAGAGGTTTTAGCTCTTCCGGACAACTACGCGCCTAGTATGTTTCCCGGCTCTTCGTTTCACCGGGGAGTTCGTACATGGCGGATTGTTCTCTCGAGCATCACTGGCGCCACAGTCTCCGAGGCTGTACGTGTTTTGCTTTCTCTTCCGAGATCGCAGTCAGTACGATGAAACGCAAAAATGAGCCAGTCAAGTCACACAAGACTTACAACATCAGGATGGGCGGGTTGCGCAGCCATTGCTTCGACATGCACAGGCGGATGGTCCGCACTTGTGGCAATTACGGAAAGTGCTATGAGAGGAGGTGGTACCCGCGCAGACAAGGGATCTAGAAGCGGAGATGGCAGCTGAGGAACTCCATTGTATTCGTTTTGAGCGTGTCCTTGTTCGTATGGCCGATAACGATTCCGCAGGCGCCGCGAGATAGCTACTTCGGCAGTTCGTGAAGGTCTGGGGGTAGTTGGCACCGTCGGAGCTTGTGGTTGGGGTTCGATGGGAGTGCCCGTCTCGCTTTCATGTCGAAGTTCAAGTTCCACATGAGGTGCTGTGATTGTATGAACAACCAAGGGCGGTTCTGATGGTTCCTCCCTAGGCTCCCTAGGTCGTTGTGCAGCAGCGGAGGTATCGTTCTCGCATACACGAATGATCTCCTTACCAGGTTTTGCAAAAAACAGGTGTTCTTCGCGACGGAAGTAATAGCTGGATCCTCCGTACGGAGGGAATGGCGGCGCAGTAGTTGGAAAAATCCTCAAGAGATCCCCACTCATGAGTGGGGTAGGAAGGGCGGGGTCCGGAGCAAGGTTGCATCGGTCTATCCGGATGTCTAAGGAGCATCGGTTCCCGTCAGACTCGTTCACCAATGAAGGATGACTTGCTTACCAGGCAATGAAGTACCCAAGATATTGATCCCTAGTGCAAGGAACTCAGGTGCCGGTTGACATCTGGGGTATGTTTCAAAAACCGGTTGGAGCTCTGTCAGAGGTTTTGGGTGCCCTGTGCTTTCAACGCACGAGCGTCGAAACCCAGTGTGTGCTTGGGCGTCTACGGAGGCAGCTGTTGATAATGTCAGACGCCCGCCCGCACAGGAAGACAGAATGTGCTTACTGAGTGACCGACTCGTCGCTTCACCCCCAACAATAGCAGGAATCATGTATAACGCATGCTTTGATGGGTAAGATACTGCGTTGGACAAGAAGTCTAGTGAATATCGCCTATCCGTTGGGCCCACAGTACTAGACGGCGTGTGTTGAGTTCCTGCATGAGCCTGAGGGTGGATGTCTGCAGGAGCGCCGCCTTTCAGACACTCTCCCGTTCGGATTCACGGTATACCATGCTTACTAGGTGACGGAGCTGCCGCTTCACGCCCAGCACTAGCTTGATGTACGGCGCCGCCGGCGTTCTCTGGGGGCTGATTGCGTGTGACTTGAACTTGTCGCAGCGAATGTGACTGTTCTGCGCTCCCAGCGTTAGCATGCTGGGTGCCGCAATGAGCTTGGACATCTAGGCGAGAGGTTAGGCCTATCAGGTTCTCCCATCTGAAATCACAAAATAGATCGTGTTTACTGGGTAGTGAGCCCGTTACATCGAGCCGGACAGGGGCCGTGTCGCCTTCATTCTCCCCAGTACTGTTGCGCAACGATTGTGATTGCAGCAACCTAGGATGCTCTACTCCCAACGTGTAGGAATGTTGAAACCCTTCGTATTCCGAGACGTCTTCGATGATAACGATGCTCGGACATTCGCTTGGCTCGGGAGAGATAACATAAAGTGCTTACCCTGGCCCCTAGCAGAAAATACACAACCTACCCGTGCAGACGTGCGTTTAATGCTGTTATGTGTTTGCCCGTCTAGGGGATCGACCACGCTTAGACACTCACGTACCTCAGTATGTAGCAATCCCTGCTTACCTTGTAGCGACGAGCCCGTGAGGGCTTGACCCGTTTGGGGTTGAACGCGCGGTTCCCGGAGCTCAGATGATTGCGAGGCTTGCAAGGGGGCGACCACATATCCAACTGGCCGGGTCGGGGTCGACAAAAGGCGCTGCAAGTACCGAGGATCCCTTGAGGTAGTGAACGGGCTCACACCTTTCGCGGCTGCGGATAAATAATGAGATGCGGACATCGTTGTGGAATACTGCAGCAACGCGACCTAGGCGTCTCGCATCCGATATAGACATGGGTGGTTGATAGCACAGAGGGAGTATTCTAATGTTGTAGTTGAGATCACGCTGCAAAGGAGAGCGCAGTGCAGTGTGCTATACGATGTCAAGTACGGGGTGGGGGTGGGGGGACAGATCGCACGCCGCCGTTGATAAACATAAATGTTCGAGCGTCTTCGGAGAGTGTGTAATCCTGAAACGGCTCCAGAAATCTTAATCCAGTGAGAAAATGATTGCAAAAGATCCGCCTTGACGTTTCTGCGACGTCCATGCGGTCTTCTCGTCGTACGCTCCGACCGACACAGCGACCACATCGAAAGCATCTCTTGACGCGCATATACAACTTTATATGGCAGTCGCCGATTACTTTCTCCGTCGCGTCTTCTGCTTGAACACAACCGTTCTCAAACTCTCGGCCTTCTCCCTGTCTTCGCCTACCACGCTGAATCTAATCCACATCGATTTTGGGAGTTGAGCAATACTTGCGGCAATCGTGCAGCTTAGGCACCAGAATCCCAAAGTTCCTAAGACGTAAGTGGGCACATGTGCCCCGACAGTCCGCGAACTCTAGCGGACCAACGGAATAAAAGAGTGCCTGCGGATGATAACATGGAAGTCGCCGCGACCAGGCCGCATGCCGTATCACGCAAAAGGCATTTCATTCCCTACAGCAAGTAATCACCTCAGGGAAATTTCTTTTAGAATAATTGAGTTAAGTTGGACCTTCGCACCTTGTATAGAGTGCCACATCCCGCCCCTACGTGACCATTGTCCAGTTCATCTCCAAGCAGATACAAACGACGCATAGAATCCCCCTCTTGTCGTCCGATACAGAGCGTGCCAACATACGCTGTCGAGAAGCGGCGTTCAATATATAAATTACGCGATCCTCGGTTGACAAGGCTGTACCATGCCCCGTGTATACCGTGGTATGACTACGCCAACCGACTATAGCAACCTAATATAACCAGCGATAATAACAGAAGGGTATGAACGGCATCAAGCGGAACACGTAGCTTTGCAAGGTTTCTGCGCATGTTGAGTCTGGAAAATGATCTCACCATTACCGTCGGCCCCACACCCTGTTTTGCTACAGGACCCTCATAATTGCCCGCGTAGTCTTACAGGGTTTACTCCGAAAAGCGGGGATTGTCGCAGAGGCAGCCTGTCATCTCACACGTACATCCGCCCGTTCTAGTCGTCTTGAATTGTGACCATAGGAACACACCTGCGGGGTTACTCAGCTCCACTAATTGTAAGAACGCCCTGAACACGGAGATGACGTTGCCCCATCCGAGGCAACATCGGCCCTCAGCCGTAAACATTTGCGCTTCTTTAGATTTCCGCCGTCAGCAGGACAGGTCGGTAACCACGGGTGCTTCTCGCACTCACATCTTTCTCCCGCGCATGCTTCTGGCCCAGATCCTCGGGCTAAGGCAGAATGCACGGCAGTGCACGGTTCTAGAATAGGCGGGTATGTTCACATGTATCCCGCTCTTCGCAACGCACACGGCCCCGTACATGTGCTCACACGCGTGCCCACACCTTGCTGTGTATAGAACGATAGACGATAGAGAGTGTAGAGTTATCGGCCTTCCAGGGGCGGAGCATAGGCAACGACAATGTCTTCGTTCGCAGGCGAAAGGCTCGACCTGGCCATGGCAGCACGCCCAAAACCCTACTTTGGCAAACGCGCTCGGCGCCCACGGCCATCTCCACATAGGGCCGCGATCCGGCCAAGAATGTAAGTCGTGCCGGAGCAACGGCCGCCTAACGTCATCCCATGTACTAGACATGCGGCGGATGTCTATTGGATCTGTACGACGGACGTGGTAGACAAACCAGACGTACCCTCTATAACTTCCCCCACAGCCATGGTATTAGCCCTCCCCATACTGGCTCACAGCCAGCTCATGTAGTCCGTCAGTTCCTATATTCCACATCAAAAATTGTCTTGTCGTGATTTCGTGAGCAAGAAGATGGGTCAAACCAAGAGAGAAATTGACGAACGAGACGTTCACGAACAATGAAGAGACTCGGCACGCAATTTGGTAGGATACTCGGCCCGATACACACGTGGCGGTGTATGCGACAGTTTGGCTTCCGGTACAGCCTCTCGTGTTGGCGCTGGCGTTGAGTTCAGAGTTGAGTGTCGGATTGTCGTCCATACGGCAGTGGCGAACGCTTCTCAGACGTCTTCTGGTACACCTGAGTTCGTATATTGTCTCTTTCTTTATACTTTTGACATATGCGACACTTTCTCTTCGTCCGTTTACCCCATAGACCCGGGGCATACTCCAGCCTTCAGCAGGTAGCTGGTTGATCGGTCCGGGGATACGTTCTGTGGTCTTGTCGAATTCAAATTGGTCGGTGTTCTCACTAGTTGAGTTTGCAATCTTACATAAAATTGTTTGTGGTACCGCTGATAAAACATCCTACTTGTACGAGCGTCACCGCCGACGCCGACATAGTCATATGTTCTCTCAGCATTGCAGATACAAACGCACGATCAGCTATTGTTCGTGCGGTAGAAGTCTGTCAGATGATGCCCATTGAAGGAATGCCTCCGTACGAGCCCTCTGGTGTTTTCGCATGCATGCGAAAAGAGTGGTGGAGACTACTTCCCAATCTGTCGCAAATTCGTCGATATCTAACCTCACTCGTAAAGTTAGATAAGTACCTTCGTCGCGCAAGATCGCCACAACGTCGATGATACCATTGGGCTCAGCCAACTGTCGTGGCAAGTCATCGGCGGTGTACCCGAACGGTAGTGCCCGCTCTAGTAGCCTAGTACATGTTCATTTAGAATTCAAAGTCCTTTTAGAATGTGTTTCACTTACTGTGCACGGATTGTTCTACGCCGAGTTAAGTTCTGGAGCCATTCGACAACTGTTTCCGTAAACTACGCAAAGGTCAATGAGGGTTGACAAAACACATTATCAGGACAAAGTCCAACTTACAACTATCATTCTGATAACGAGACGTAAGCGTGCTCGTATGGCCGCCTCTAGAACCCGCCAACCGCGCAACCCGCGTTTCAAAAGCCAAATGACGTAGGGTACATATTCAGATATAAATGCGTCGAAATCCTTTTCGTGACAATACCAAGCGAGATGCCCATCGGTCCCTTGATTATTTTATCAGTGTTCGTCCTTCGACATGAGAGAAGGTGATTACTTCGCCTACAACAATGCAAGATCTCATCGATCTTCACCCCGAAGAATAGTGAATAATCTTGAATGTGAATGCCTTTGGAAACAAATACTTCAGTAACTAGCTTTACTAGTACTTCTTCGTGAACCAAGCTACGCATATGATGAGGTTACAATCTACAGGACCGTAGCAACATCCACGCACTTCGATCGTTCACAGCACTCGCATAGGCGCCATCCAAGCACGACCCGTTCGGGTCCATCAGCGGTTCTCCCGCAGCTCTACCCACAGCTTCATCCGGTTCTTTCACCAACGTAAACAGTTGAGCTCACCATACAATCTTTGCCGAACATAAGCGCTACGTAATGCGGTTCACTCATGTCGGAAGGATATCGTGGAAGATGAGGTAATTTCCGCAGAGAAGCCAACCAGATGTGACGACTTGACCGAGACATCAACGTCTTCCGCAAGTTTTTGTTCAATCTGGACATCACGAGGAGGTCCCGTGGATATAGCAACTCCAGGGTCTGAAGAGGGTCGTCAGCATAATAGATACAACTACTACACGCAGCCCTGGAAAGAGCACAGACCATCAACAGAAATTCATGTGATATTTCTATTTGTGACCTTTGGGATGCGTTTGCCAACAGACTTCGCTTGGCTACACCATCTTCGTCGCCGCAGTGGCGTCCACTCGATCCCCCATAGCGTAATCGACGAGAAGTCCACATACCGTTCCAGGAGTCGAGATGCGCTATGGTATCGGGTTAGAAGTAGTAGGGTGTGCACGAATTGGATCAACTGACCTATGAGAGACGTCCATTGCCGTCGTTCATCGTGGGGTGGTTTACCCTTAGACAAAGGTGAGGTACCAACCATGTCGAGTACTTCAGCGGCGCGTCAGCTAATGGAAAGTCACAGACATACCGGCGTACCTGCTAAGGATTGTATATTTATACTCGTAGGAGATTTAGAGGTGGATCCCATCGAACATAAGTTACTCTGCGCATTCAAGAGGAAGCCTCGGCATTCTTGTTGCAAAAATATCATATGGGATGAACGAGTGAATTATTCCTACATTCTGAGGGTGTTTGATCTCATGGCCGATGATGTAAATGATAGTGAGGCTTTCAGGGTGCATGGCCGGGGCGGCAATATGCGCATTTCCTAACTTCGACAGTCAAAAAACTCGTGTTATTTGCATTTGTTTGGTCCTCCCTCCTGGCCACCTAGTCGCCCGTCGTCACGACTTTAACAGTGGCATTCGCAGCGTTTGACATTGTCCAGCTACCTTCGAGCATAATATCGCTGTGATTCCGCCAAAACTATATCTCAGTGCGATTTGCGATCAAACGCAAGACGGCGTGTTTCTTTGATTGATTCATGCCCCACGTTCGCTCGACCGGCTATCGATCAGGAACCATTGTTTTCGCACTGGGGGTATCCTGACAACATGGTCATAGACAGTGAATATATAATGGCGTACGCCTAGATTTGTTTCTTAACATCGCAACAGCGGGCTACACGTCCTCCACAAACAATATTCCTGAATTCCCTGCACGAACAGCCTACGACCGCGGCATGTCAACCCCGTGAGCATCATCAGGCTAACCGTGTTGTTGAGACTAATCATTTAGGTTTACCGGCCAGAAATATCATCACACTTTGTTCTTCCAGTTTCGTCCTGTTGGTCCGCGGACCTCTCGATCTCGAGCCCATGTTTCCCGGCCCAGGCATCATGTTGGGCAGCCAATGGGAAGAAGTTTGCGTACTTCTAGCTGAAGTGTTTCCGGACGTAGGTCAGATAACCTCCTCTGTGTGTGTTCAAGCCGGTGGTTGACGCTCTGCGTGACATCATGGTGTAGTGATACTCCAGGCGATCAAGGCCGGACGAGAGAACTTTCGCGACGTGACGCGCGAGCAGAGTCGCCTAAGCCTGATCATAACTGAAGAGACGAAGATTGTGAGCGACCAGGTAGGTACTCATCCAACTTGTGATGGATTTTGTGCTCACAATTCTGTTGCGAAGATCACCCACATGATCAGTCTCAAAGACCCAGCAGACAAGGACGGAATGTGGGCCCACCTCCAACTTGCCCGACCGGACGAGTTCTGGATGTTCATGCGCGTAGTGGCGTGTATACGGTTTTACCAAGCGCGGCGCACGCAACTCGTTAAATTTCAGATGAATACGGCGCTCTCCCAATTCTCCAAGTTTTTTAACCCATGGCTACTCCCGCCAGCCTACGAGGAAGCCTACTACGAAATCCGCACGGGCCTCGAAGTGATTCGCAGTGGTGGCACCTTGACCCAGGAGCAGGCGCAGCGTACCAACGATGCTGTTAAACTTTGTCTCGACCGGTTTGCGCAGCTCAACCACTTCACAAACACTCCTTCGAACTCCGGCTCGTCAACGGTGTAGGGTACGATAGTAGGAAATCATTTGCGATGAATATTTTCGGGAAGTCAAGCCTTCTTAGAATCTGCGAAGGTGTGGCTACCTCACTCGAGCGTGACGTTTTGGGGATGTGCAACAGTTAAGAGTGTCCAGGACAGGGGACCTGGCGGTGAGGGATGCTAGAACTTTAGCGAAAGGGTGAATAGGACAGGGTAGCAAGCTCACAGCTCGGCTTATATCAACTTTATGACCGTATTCGCAATGTAGCCAACCGACCGAGTCATCTACTCTCGTGAGTTCGGGCGCTACTATTTCCAACGTTTTTACCCGACCCAACACGGAGTACTAATTCGGCTTTGATCTACGCTTTTGCCACCTGTTGGCGTTTGTTCGCCTTGAACTCAGAACTGACGGCGGACCATGTGCATCCGGACCTCAAGTTAGTCTCCCTCTTCTTGAGGCTTCGTTCAATGCGTAGTTCAACCTTCTCGCCGCTGAGTAGTGGCATGGGGAGCTGCCTTCGTCTCGTATCGACTTCGACAGCGTCTCTACGTTCAATGCGTAGATCCCTCGATACCAACTCTCTCCAGTGATAGGCCTTTTACGGGCTGCGAATCGCGCAAGTATTGCCATGATGTAAAATGTCCGCAGCCTCCTAGATGGCCCGACAGAGTTCGTCATGATGAGGCACAAGGTAATCAAAGTGATACCTAGGCTCGGCTCATCAGCTACTTGACACTCGTATTTCGATGATTGGCCGGATTCTCGATATTTGTCGATGTCGAACCTGGGGACCCGATCACGAGGTGGATAAAGAGCCAGAGCGAAAGGGAGATCCAAATGTTTGAAACACTAGATAACGGAGTCGAAGTAATCGTTAATGGAACTCTCTTCTACACAAAGTTGCAGGCCTACAACACGCCACTCGATTTATGATAAATCCTATCTCATGAGTGTTTAAATGTCAAGGTCAGCCAGCCTTACAATCATCATCTGATGTCGACGATAGACATAAGCACTACATTCCAAATTACAGAGGTTTGGTATACATCCTAAGAGACATACACTCACAAGTCATCCGATGCTAGTTCATGCAAACAGTGCGCCTAATCGCAGGCTTTGGCGAACCCGGGAAATTCTCACTGTCGATAACTACCCAGAAAATCGACTGCAATTCTTAAAAACAGGCATCGAGTCCCGCCGCCACATGGGCAATGGCCGGCCGTCGAGGACAATACTTGGAGACTACGTACTGGTGACAGCTTACATTGCACATGACGATGCTCGAGTCACGCCCGCTGACGTCCTGTAGGCGCGGTTAATCGAGTGGGACAGTGTCACGACACCGTCAGCCAACGATAGTGGCGGCTCGTCGCCGTCGACATGCAGAGGAAGACATTGCATCAGCTAACCTGCGGGTCTGAGGTATCATGTGGTAGCATGCCGCAAGGGATCCGGAGGCTGTGTAACACGGGCACCCCAGATGGCCGGCCCCGGCGATGCGCTGACATTCTGAGAGAGAGAGAGAGAGGACAGGTTCGGGTGAAGTGTAACAAGCATGTCGGACCTCTCAATGATAAATCCGGAGTAAACGAACACTAGCGTGGTTCATTGATAGTATGAGCTCTACTTGTAACGACACGAAAACCGAGGCCTTGAGACACCGGGAAAGTGGTTACAAACGATCAAACAGATCTACGGCTGCTAATCCATACAGGAAATTTCACCAAGGAAGCAATAGCACAACACCGCAATTTCCTAATCACACTGCCTAGCCCTAGTCGACCAACAACGTAGCGAGCTTATTGCTTCTCAACCTCCTGTGTCCGCAAATTGAACGAAGCTCAGCGGATAGTACTAGTAATTGCATCGCGTCGCTGATTGGCAGAAGAACTCGAACACGAAGGCCCTATGCGACTATCGGACGGACACCCAACATGTACTCTCAATTTTGTGTTTTTCGCCCGAAAGTCTGGTCTCACAATACGGGCGGCCGACACGCGCGGAATTTGAAGAGACCGAGCGGCCACGCAAAGCAGGACTGTATTGATGTTGACCACTAAGCATGAGCAAACAGGCTGAGGCGAGTTTCGATGTAAAGTGAAGACGGTAAAAGAAACTAAATGAGCAAACACCCGTGCGCCTTAGTGCCTACGCTGTTCGTGGTTTACAAGGAGTGGCCTGTGCGCTTGTGCAATCATCCGCGTGCGTCATCCACCGCACACGTGTCAGACCTGTTTTTAGAACGCATCAAATATGTTTTAAGTTATCGCATAAGAATGCAAACCAACGGTACATCTTGAGAGCTCCTCATGCATGATTAGTTCGTTCTTCTGCACCCTCCCACGTCTTCTGTGCAGTGAAGAATCGGACAGCATCTTTGAATTGAGTCTGCTTGCGCTCTGCCTGCTTCAAGAGAGTCTGGCGGATAGCCAGAGCTTCTTGCGCAAACGACCAAAAGGCATTCACATCCTTGAAGCGCACCGTGTTCCAATCTTCATCGCTTTCTGCCTTGAATCTAAGTACGAGATGCACCTATGAGAGGGTGGAGAGTGAGCGAGAGGTCGTTGCGGGAATCCTGATGGACCTACCTCGGACATCTCTAACACGTTGTTGGATTCTAATTCCTGAGACAAGAGCATCGTGGTTCCATCAACACTGCTAACCATGAGCGCGTCTGAAGGGCTAGATCAACGGTCGATCAGCGCCGACAGCTAGATAGGCTTACGCACAATGCACGTTAGCTAGTTGAAGTAGCATGACCCTAGCTGGCAACCACCTGTTATCACTAGTCAAGAATTCGACGTCGGAACGCCTTTGCAGAGCCGTGATTGGGTTTCCTCTAGAACACAAGAACACAATATGTCATTGGGAGGAACTTAATGGCATGTAAGTGTCTGAGACTCACTGGGGGTTTGCCATGGCTTACACGGCGAACTTCGAGGTATGTGGGGACTAGTTGAAATGTTGACTAGTTATATAGGGACACAAAACTTGATCGATGGCGCTGAGAGAATGCGACTCCAGCGCGGATACCTACGACCGGAGGCGACCGAGCTGGGCTGAACGGCTCAGATTGATCGTCCACGGCCATAACCGGAAGACGAACAAAATGTGAAGTGCGTTGGAAAGCACGTTCCAGCGACTGTCGACGGTATACAACGGGGCAAGCCGGTCTACGAACTGGGAGAATCCAAGATGCGAATATGTTTACCCACCCGTAGTTCGTGCACCGTCTCAGCGTCTGGGGGTACGCTGAAGACTTGCAGATGCTGAAGACACACGGCCCCGTCCCAAGTGGTCGGGAAATGACCAACGGCGGGGTCTGCCCCAGACGGGTATAGCAACCGAAAGCCTGAGGGGACAGGAGGCAGAGATATGCAGGTTTTTCGTGAGGTACTGTGAAGGCGCGAGACGACGCACGCACACGTACCTGCGAAGCGACAACTGTCGCCTTTGTCTTCGGAACGTCCTGCGCATACGAAGCACGGGGATAGTGATGCCCATAGTCCTCTCCTGCGGGTGGACTTCACCACACAACATCCACGCTGTGAAAGCACTTCGGTTGGAGGAACGGACATGGTGAACTGACAAATCCAATTGCAATGGATCTTTGGCAGGTCGCATTGCGTGACGGCGAGCGAGTTGCTGTATGCGGCTATTTGGTTCGCCGCGCGGCCTCGCTAATGCCGACGCGCTGACGCCTAGCTTGCGATCTCGTCAATGACCCAGGACTTCCTCCGACTCAGCATTCAGATACGCTGCATAATCAACAATCGCTGAGGCTCACACTCAGCTCACACTCTAGGATGCTACAAGAAGGTTCAAGTGGGTCGCAGCGGGCCCGACAGAAACGCCTTTGCTCCACTCGCGCGCTCGCGGATCCGTAGGCGCTCAGGTGTGTACGTCCCCTACCAGCCCCTACCTCTTATCGAGTGATACGAACGGCGCGTTCTCGATGATGATACATTCCAATGATACATTCCGGAGACAAGACACGTTTTTCATGATCATATGTGGCCCGCATTAGGTGCCGCGCTGTACCCGGCCCCCTTGCTGCTGAATACAGGTGCGGAGGATGGTCATTTCGTTCTCTAGGTATGCCTTGACGAATGAGACGGCGTCTCCCAGCACGTTATAGTACGCGATGTCTGCGTCGACAGCTAGCAAGAGCTGCGAGACCGTGTCCGGCGTAGGATCTATTGGGACGGGGATGTTGCCGCTCTGGACCGCTGTCGCATCAGCTTTCTGCGATTGGGCTCGAATGATGGATGCATAAGCTATCTACCTTTTGTTCGAGCTCGGCCGCCTCCAGAAGCAGCAGCGTCGCCTTGAGTAGATCTTGCCCTGCTTCTGCATGCTGCTGATATCTACGATAGACGAATTCGGGTACGTTGAGCGAGGCGCCGGCGGGCTAGGAAGGCGTCAAGTTGTGAAACGTTCGGGATCTACGAGACTCAACGCTTGCCCAAATGATGCCATAAGTTGGCAGCTCCTTTGCGGCAGCTCGGAAAGCACGGCGATGCTGTAGCCATATGGTCGTCGCTGAAGGTGAGCCGGCATGTAGCTGGCCTCTTTGCGGAATAGCGAGGTGGGATTCGATATCGCCTTGGGGCAGAGCGTCGAATGAGGTCGAATCGTTAGGCATGGCGCGGAAACCGGGGTCTGTGGACGAGGTCTACGGATGGGCGCGTTAGAGGATGGGTACTGTCTTCACCGGTTTTGCGGAGATCGATCTATAGGGATTCTCGTCGGCGGGTTCATCGGTCAGACTCCCCCCCCCCTAAATTCATCAACCCGAACTTTCCGGTCAGCACGCTCATTATCCTCCCCAGAACCTTCCAGAGGGACTGAAGCGGATCAATCAAACGGACAGGAAGCGCAACGTTGTGAAGAATATCTACCCCACCGTTCCATACTCGCGTCCGCTCAACGAGCGTGCGAAGCCCGAGTCCCGCAGGCGGGTAAGCGCCTTCGGAGACGCATGTCGCATGTCGCACGTCGCACGTCGCTGATTGATATCCGCACAGAAACGTTTTGAGCCCGCCGTACCAAACCACCCGGCATCGTCTGGGGCTCGATGTCTATTGCGCCCTCGATTCCGCTACCGCTACCGCTACCGTTCAACGTGTCCATGCTCGATGACCCGCACCCTCCGATCGTGGCTAAACCATCCACGGACGATCCAGCACTTCTAGGACCCCGATGCTGTAGGTCATGCACTTGCCCACAGGATTTCTGTCAGCCCTGATCTCTTTCTCTCGCGCCTCCACTGAGCAGATTGGGTTCTAGCCGACAACTTTCTCAAAATCAAATACGTTTGCCCCTCTTTCGCGAGCTACGTTGGGGTCGTCGCAGAGCGCTTACAAAACATGTCTCTCCTCGCTTTCGCTCACCCTGACGACGAGACGGATGCATTCGACGAGCCTGTACGGGCGCGCCAGCGCTAAACAAATTTATTTGGCTTGGCTCTCATCAGAACCGCACATGGCACGCCAGGCACTGCGCACCACTGAATGGCAGTGAACACCAGTGAACACCGAACGATATCGCGCGCTCCCGCAAAGTTCACATGGACCAACAATGGCTTGGTGGCGCATTCAATCATAAATGTATTACTGCTGGTCGCGACACACATAGCCTATGAGTATAGTGGGATCAGACTCATGCGCCTGCCGAACATCAGTCCTCCGAATTGTGTGGCGTACCCACCGAACAAGCCCGTGCACTCGGGCTTGTGCATCACGCACACATCGCGGCCCCCCATGCCCACGCACGAGTTCACGACGATCTTAAAAAAGTTCAAGTGCGCGCTTGAGCGACTCGGCAGAATAACTGCAAGTCACCCATCGCGCGATATCGCTCGGTGTTCGGTGGTTCGCAGTGCCTGGCGTGCCATGTGCGGTTCTGATGAGAGCCAAGCCAAATATATTTGTTTACCGCTGGCCTGCGCTGGCGCGCTCGGATGAGCGAGGATGAGCAAGGGGGGACCTGGGGTACGGGAAATACGTGCCGGTTGGGAGGGGGCGGGGGATGTCTAAACAAGCGCCCTGGAAGACGCCCCGGCCGGCATGTTCTCAGCCACAGCTGAGTCTGAAAGGCCGGGCCTAAAGTTTTTGTGGGACATTAAACCCCCTCTGGACCACTGGTGACCCGCACACGCCGCTTTTCCTTCCGCTACCTCCTCTCGGGGGTGGACGACAGCACGGGATGTGTGCGTCAGGAGAACGTTAAGGCTCGAGGAAGCTGCATCGTTGGTAACGTAGAGTCCGGCAACAGGCTATGCAAGTCAGCGTATCTGCTGGTAACGGACGTGCTGGTAGCTTCCTGGTAACTGTGGCCGGGGGGATCATGGCTTCGGCGGGTTTATGCAAAAAGAAGGCAGCTTACTTTCTACATCCTTGTGCGTGTCCTCCTTCGCGCATAACCTCACGGTCGAAACGGGACTACGGTTCCCTAAAAGGCGACCCATCTATGACTCTCCGCGATGGGGCCTGAGTGTTGATTCGGGATTCGGAGTCTCTATCAAAACGGATGATGAGACCTACAGACGCTCAGTGGCAATTACTTTCCGACATCAACCCACAACGCACCTCCATGATAGAGGTCTAGAACAGAAATGTGCGCTACTAGATACTGGTGATGTGTTGGGCGAAGCTCACGTTGATTGGCCCCCTCGCACGAGTGCAGCCTTATATCGAGTTTTCAATCCTACTGCTATTGGTGGACGCTAATTAACCGTTTGAGCAGGGCTTCTCGCCTTGACGCAACACATAATTTCGAAGAGTATCCTGTGATAAAACTAACGAAATGATGAGGATAGTCGATCCAGACAGCCGCCCACATTTTCAGGGGCTGCAGTGTAGAGGCAAGAACTTCTTTTCCTTCGGTTCTGTTAGCGGGTGTTTGATAAGCAGTACTAGGTCGTACCTTGCATGACGACCCGACCTCCGGATCCGTTCGATACAGCCTGTTAAATCGTGCTCGAACTAGCGTGCCGTACGTCCTCACAAGCTAGATATTAAGAGTGTGCACAAACTGCTTGATCTTGAAAGCGATTTTAAGCGAGAAATCTCAGCCACTTATTTGTGAACTCGGAATGAATAAACACAATCGCAGGTGTCGATTCCCAGCGCTTATTCGCCGAGGCGCCAAACTTTATTCAGTTTGACTCTCGATTACAAGTCGGCGCTTCAATACCCTCCTCCGGTTTCGTCGCTCGTCCATCGTCATAACTAGCGTTGATCGCCAATAATATTCAAATAACGGCGGGCGGACAGCTCATCGTACTATTTGATCGCCGTGCAATTATGGTTAGTGAGTGCTTCGGCATGCGTACGCCAAGCCGATGGTGTGACTGATCGATAAATACTCATTTTCCGCTTGGTGCTTGATAACTGTACTCGCTCCGCCGCGGCAGCCCTTATAGCAGGTGGTTGCAAATAAATACCCTTGTTGCGTCTCTGCTCCATCAGTATCCTCTCCAATCATGAGTATCAACACCGCGGCGGCGTCGTTCCGTATCATACAACCCGACGCAACTGATCAGTCCACGCGACATCGTCCCCCAACGGCCACACTCCGTCCAGCCCTGTCAACCTCTAATCATCGGACCGAATTCCATATACTGTCGAATACCGGCCCCCAAAGCTCATCTCCGCCGCAGTCGGATGAGGCTGGCTCTCAACGGAGTGAGACTACTCCTCTCCGAAGAAGCGCCCGTCTCAAGGCATCCGAAATCGACACCTCCTTCAGTGGTCGTGGGGGGGCTATGCGCAAAACCTGTAAACGATACCATAACATATTAATTCAAATTTGAGCTGAACTCGTAGTAGACCACCCCTACAAGACCCCGGCAAGAAATAAAGCGAATGGAGGACCAAAAAGGCTGACGGTATGAGATGTGTTCCACTCCCTTCGTCTCCATCTGATAGAATGAATTGATATTGCACAACAGCAGTGCTTCTTTTGCAGGCAAGGAGGATATATACTTCCTTGCTCCCAGTGCGGTATCGTCGCTGGATGCATATCTAGGCATGGCCTTCAAGGGTGCTTTCCGGACTGTGATGAATGGAAATGTCCGGATTGTTACAAACACCGTAAAGAGGTTTTGCCGGTACGAGATTTCACTGGATTACTGAGGTTTAAACGCGAGAAAGGCTTATATGAACCCTAGTACCGCACACCGTCATGGTGTGCAGTAGGAAGTAATGGTGGAATGAGCTCCTCAGCTCTAGTTATTGTCGAACTATTCTACGACGAAGGCACTACTTTCAACGTCCACGCTTCTTCTTCAGACATCTTAGGAAACATGGCACGAACACGATTTATTGCAAGAGTGAGTTGCCCTGGATTCATTGCTTGCGCGAACCTCATACCGTCCTTTCTATTAGGAAAATGAACTACTCGTTCTGCGCTGCCCTTTTCGTGATTTAGCGGATAAAGAAACAGTGAAGACACTACAGGGGTTCAGGAAGAATATAGAGGCATTCTTCAGGTTCGTTTCAACGACACAGAATCTGCCCCATAAATCTCACCACAAAACATATCAGATATCAGCCCCTCGACTTCGTCCTAGTCGTCAACACCCACGCTAACCCAAATGATGGTAGCCTCACATATGGTCCAAGTAAAGGGACGTCGTTGCAGACGGTAGGAGAATTTTTCTATCACAAGGACAGGTAATGACCAACAGCTAAAGATCATTGATCACGTTTGTGGCGGTCTTCCGATCTCGGAATACCAAAAATCCCTTTTGTTCCTGGTGTGTTGCGGAGGCTTTATACAACATTCCTTACGAGAGCTGAGGGAAGCTAGGTGCCCAATCACCCCTTTCTATTCCTTGCGTATTTCTAACAACCAAAATGTAGCACCAACTTTTCTGCGGTGTTTACTTTTGGAGCGCAGATGGTAGACCCATATATTGTCTGCATCCACTTCGCAACAACTATACTCGACTTTCACATCTTCGGCAACGAACCGGTGTGGAAGGCCTTTGGGCGGACTGCAAAATCGGAAGTCTTGAATCACACGGATAGTTACATGGCAACTTCAGGGAATGTCTTCCGGCTATGTTCTGCTTCTTGGAGGATACGACCGAATGGCGAAGATATTCGATGCTGCGGCCAACCTGCCACATACGCCAGAACACGTAAAGACGGCCGTATACAATTCCGTTGCCGACAACCACAGCATATGGGATCGCGGAGGTTTGACGTTATCCCTTTAAACGAAGAGATAGATTTCCGCTGGTTTGGAGGGGGGGTCGGTGGACCACGATACATGATCCATCGAATATAGCGACTTACAACTTATGATATCGACCCAGGACAATCCAGCCGCAGCGGCGCCACATCGCGCTCCGCGCGCGCGATCCAAGTTCCGACACGAATTCTCGCTTCCGCGAAACACGGCTCACATCGATTTTACATGTAATTTAGTCCGGCTACCTATATGTTCTCCGCAAGCGGTTCTGCTACTATTGCCGTTGTCTTGAAGCGTCATTGTCCTCCGCTACATCGTCGTCCCACTTCTGAGCTTGACATGCAGCTTGACATGCGCTCCTTTCGGAGCGGCAAACTTCAAATTGAATTGTACAGGGCGAAACTTGAATGTTGGATGTCAATGTGATGCATTCGGAAGTCTACTAGACATTGTCTTGACAAGTACGAGTGCTGCGCATAGAGCACGTGCGCAGCACATCTCTAGGATGTAGCGGGAATAGGAGCAACAGATATGAGACAACGGAGAATATACGTCGCGGTCAGCGTGAATGTCATGGTCTACAACGTGCCATAGATTCCTGGTACTTAGGGAACACTCGGGACATAGAATTACCATGAGACAGACACAATAAGGCAGGATAAGACGATAGCAAGAGAAGACGCCGACAATGGAAATTTTGAAGCACCGGGAACCAAGGCGGGACGAGGGAAAAGGGGTAGGTGGCTGCGGGTACTTAGCCAACGGGCTTAGAATGACAAGTACGTAAGACTGGGAGAACACGACCTCACCCCAAGCTTCAAGCCTCAGTTACAGCGTGACCAGCAACAGCGCGCGCCAATGATCGAGCGCGACATATCCGCCAGCTTCCCGCTCGTACCGTGGAACAAGACCGTCATCGCGGTGGCGTCCAAGCACCCCTCAACTGCACGCTGAAGATCACACCGTACATGGCATACCCGCCAGTCGAGCAGGCAAAGAATCTCCACCCTGCGCCCACAATCGTCTCTAGCAGGTCGCCCTCGCCGCAATCCTTCGGACAGACACCGCGACCGTTGCACCCGTACTGCGGGGCACGCACGATCTGCGCGTTGAGTGCTTAGATCGTAGGCATTTGCGTCGCATCCGCGGAGGAGGACATGCCGAACGTGAATACAAAGAACTTTCTCCCCGTCCAGCCGTAGTTCGCGGTGCTACGCAAGAAGACTACGCACGCGCCGGAGGCGCACGTCTTATCGATCATGATGTGCGCCTCATGCTCGGCGAGGGGCGAGCCGTACCGGGAGAGTTGCGCATTCGCTGAGCTAACGGAGGCCGTCCAGTCGCCATTGGCATAGGAGTTACCCAAGTCCGACCATACTGATTAATAGTGCGCACGAGACGAGAAAAAGAGAGAGGAAACGAGATGTACTGCACTACTCGCTGCTGGCTGGGCCGCCCATGTTGTCCCCGACGGCCAGGTCGATAGACTCCTCGTTCGCAGTCCAGGAGCTGACCCGCTTCCACATCTCCGCCCTCGTGTTCGCGGGCTGGTGCACCGCGAAGTTGTGCAGGTTGGGCGGTCCACAGAATGCGACGGTGAGCTCGTCATCAAACAGCACGAGGATTCCTACGACCCCGGCCTGCTATGCTGCTCAAGATACTTACCGCCGATACGTTAGGCTGCGGGATGCAGAACGTGTTCGTGTCGCAGGTCGGGAATGTGACCGATATGACTCGGATGGCTGTGAACCGGTCGTACTCGCCGCAGCCGCCAGCGTTAAATCGCTTCCTTGACTGCGCTAACGTAAGGAGCGGAGTATACAGAAAGGCTGGGTTCGAGCTTAGATGCTGCCTAGGAATGAGACAACTCTGCGGCCGTTTGGCCTGAGTAATGCCAGTACTCCGGGCCTTGTATGGTATTATACCATAGAGTCGTATGTGGAGGTTAATGCCCCACCTGTTTTGCGCGGCTTTTCGGACTCCGCTGTGGCTGAGAGATGCCGGCCGCGTCTATTAGGCGCTTATTGAGAGATCTCGCGCACACGGACACCTCCACCGGGCATTTCATCGGGCGCGGGCACTTCGCTGAGTGGTACTGGTACTCGGCTCGTCAGTCACGCCCAAAATTACTGCTCTTTAGGCATTGAACTCATGTTTAAACGTCAAACTCGTCCGCTTGGATCGATATGACGTCTCTTGTATATGGACCTAAGTTGTTACATTCATTCACTCACACACCTTCGGCTTGTGGCTTGTGGCTGCAACACTGGCCGGTAAACTTAGGGTATGGCGTATCCGTGATGTAGGTATGCCCGTTTCAAAATAGGTCACTTGATTCGAGATCCGTCCTCACTTTTTGACGCAGTCTCTGACATGGGCGGGATGGAAGAGAAAGGTAGAAAGGTTATGGTCGAGTACATGCACGTCGTGCATGGGCAAGGCAGGATCCTGATTTTCTACCGTGAACCCGGGATTGTGTAAGCACGGCGTCCATCTCATGAGTGCGAGTTTCCATCCAGTGCTGTCTGGCAGAGTAGACTATGACGTCTTCTCACGACGCATCGTTCGTCAAGTCAAGTTAGCGGAGAAAATGTGCGTCATCCACCCAATAGAATGCCTTGTTCACAGCCCTCATACAATTATAGATACGCTGCAACGATATCAAGCGAGAGTCACTACGTCGTAGCGACGTCAGAAACCTCACTCACGGTTTATTCTTGGGCGGATGAAGGCCATATGGTACCGGAAGTGTGCCGGACCCTGCCTTTCATCAGGAGCCAAACACCCAACTTCTCTCCCAGGATCAGCCGTGACATCTCTTTATTAGCTGTTGATGACGTTTTGTTCAGTAATGACTGGTCTCCCGCCATCTATGTGTGGGATCTGCACGCAGGGATATTCTGTGGGACGTTCAGACCTTTGGGGTGTTGGAGCGCAATCCTGAGCGCGACCGCCGCCCTCAATCACGAGGAGCAGCAGGTCGGCATTGAGGTGCGCGCCCAGCCCGCGCATGGACTGTGTTCCCGTACGATACGGTAGCTCTAGTTTTCCCGCCTGTATGTCCCATACGATACCTTCCTTTTGGTGCTACGCTTTCCTTTTTCCGCCCGTTATCGCACGCCGCGTGCCGCCTTGGCGCGCGCGCGCTCGTACCTTACCTCTCTTCCGCTCACTCACTTATACCCGCCGCTGCGCGATGCGAGCCCTCAGTCTTTGCTCCCGCCCGAGCACACGTACTGAGGGTGAGCTCGCCGTCTCATTCCTTACTGCGTTATGGTTGCTTACTGCATGTACCTAGCTTGTTTGCTTCGCCCACAGGTACATACTAATATAGTCTTTGCTCCCGCCCGAGCACACGTACTGAGGCTTGTTTGCTTCGCCCACAGCCCGATACCGTGCTCTCATATGGGGGGTGCGTTTCCGGGCCAGGGTTCCTCGGCACCGCTGATATTTGTTTATAGGTGCAGTCCACACTTTGAACCTGTTGTCCTCCGCATCGTCTTCTCTCATATGCGGCGGGAGACTGTACCAACTCGCCATTTGGACCGTTCGTGGACTAGAACTGTGGGAAGGTAGGTGCCGTTTGCTGTCTAACTCGGAATGGATTAAATTGAGGGAAAGAGGTGCGTCTCGCCTCTTCAGAAATTGAAGCACGGGGTTTGCGTATGCTCTCCTCTGTTTTCACTACCGGTCCTAGTAGCGTCGACCCCTCCTATTCGAATGAGTCCGACGGAGGTATGTCTTCTGCAACTTTATTCATGTGGCGAGTGTTCCGCTATTGACAAACAGTCTGGGTAATCATTATCCGACGAGACACCACGAAAGGAGTCATCGCAGCCATGACGCAGACACTAAAATTGCGGGGGCTCTCGGTACGTGACGTGCTATTGATGTCTTTTTGAAAAGGCCTTCATGGTTGGTTTCAAAAGACCGAACCCACCGAAGACACATGCAGGGCAGACTGCTACCGGCGTTAGCACATCTGCTCAACCTGATCATACTTTCCATAATCTTGGCATTCCTTCCTCCCGGTGATGCCACGGGGCTCACAGATGTCGTATGATTAGCCGTTGCCCCCCACGAACACCAAATGGTCTCACAAACCAGAGCTGCAACTTATGTAGCGTTGCAAAGAAAGATCAGCGAAAAATATTGAGACGCGTTTTGTTCACCTTACACCTTGCGTCTGCCGTTTATGTACTGGTACTAGTTGGGAATTTTTATTGAGTGTCGTTATGTGCCCTGAGTCACACTTCTATATCCGGGGAGGCCAAGGCAGAGAGGGAACACGATGCCGGTGGCCGGCCCATGAGGGAGCTTGAACGGTGTTACACTTGCAGATGCGTAAGACGCCGTCCGAAGAGTCTACGGGCGAGGCTGAGCGAGTGTGTGTCCCGGGGCTTGGTATGGGCGAAGTATGAGTGCGCCTTCAAGTGAATAATGAACGACTGCCGTGCCTGATCATGATGAGCCCGGAACGGAACGTGAGTCACTAGTGCACCAGGGTGGAATCTCCGGGAGTGCACATGCTGCTTGCGGGGATTATTCGAGGGCCTAGGACCTTTGAGCAGAGGGTGGAACGGGGCTGATGTGGACTACGTTGATGTCCAACTCGCCCAATGCAGCCGGGGACGTGGTCGACGAGGGCTGGGCCCAAGTCACCACCAAGGTCGGATGGCCGGCCCGATTGACACGTGGGCACATTTACAATTAGTTCGTCACTGACAGTGACACTAACGCTGGCGCGCCCGCAGCGAAACCGCATCCTCACCTAATCCCCCCGCCGCGCTGTCCTCGTTGTCCTCGCTGTTCGTCCTCGCTGTTCTTCCGTCCTCGCTGTTCTCCCTCTGTCTCTGTCTCTGTCTCTGTCTCTGTCTCTGTCTCTGTCTCTGTCTCTGTCTCTGTCTCTGTCTGTCTCCTCTCTCTGGCCGTGGTACGCCGTCGTTCGTCGGACGGCCCCATGACGGTCTGCTCGATCGACAGCGCCTTCGGGACGTTGGCGGGCATGACTCGAGTGTCGTTGACAACGCGCGCCTCCACGGCATGCTACAGCCATTCTCGCTGTCCGCTCCGCTCAATCTCGAGGTACCCTCCTTCCCCATTGGCTGCCGACCGAAGGACTCGCCCTCTGCCTGCTCCCGTTGGCAACAAGAAAAGGCCTCCACCGGACCGCGCTGTTGGACTTCCAGTACTTTCTGCGGCGGACTTCCGGTACGCCTGCATTGCCGACCCATAAAATAGTGTGAGTCTCGACCTCGATTGTCTGGTAGATTGATGAGGTTATTCCTATACCTAACGTTGCCTCTTGATTGACGGGCAATGCGCTCGCGGATTGATCGCAGCAGAAGTCTGCGCTTACACGTATATGTACGTGCGTGCACGCGCGTCTTCACAAGCAAGATCGTCGTCTCGACTGTTGTTGCTCTACAGAGGCAGAGTCCCATGCGGCCATCGCCGCATATACGGGCTCCCTTGACGTCCGAGCCATGGCCACTGCCGTAGCATCGGTCGCAAGCCTCGAGGGGCAGCGGAGGGACGGTTGTTAATTAAAATGTCATGGCGACTGACCGTTACTCATGGGAGGGCATGGACCTGACCGAGCTGTTCGCGTACGCCCAAATATGACGTGCCGCACTTATCTTCCGTTGCGCATGTTATACGACGTGCTCAACGCCACGTATGCCGCTCAATGATGCACCTTCGTGTTCAGTGCCATGTGTATCAGCTTCGCCGTTGTATGAGACGTCTCGTATTCACCCAGGACACGCTGAGCTGTTGACCGGCAGGTCGACTCGGCAGCGGATTCGCCCACCGACTCTGCCGTCGGGCCGTTCTCGCCTCGTTCGCAAGGGCGATGCGTATGGGTCAGATAGAGTGAGCTCAAAATGATTGGTAAGTGACCGTCTGCACACGAGTATGCTCTTCCATGTCAAACGTCCATGTCTAGGCGACTTGATAACACAGTAACCCCGTCCCACCGCGAGCACCTCTCGATCGGTGGTAGTGCCATTGCTTGCTTCATGAACGTCGTGACGAACATCGGTGCTATCGTTCGAATGATGAAGACGCCCTTGGTCAATGTAAAGATGAAGTCCATCGCGGTGATCCTGACTGGGAGAAGGGTCTAAGGTCGCGCGATGCGTCGTATGGGCAAGTTCATTAGCGTCTATAACAAAGTGCCTGACCAAGTTTGATGGGCGTCTCGGCGATAACAATCTCCTCTATCCAGCCAGTTTTACTACCACGTTACAGAAACGTTGGTGTCCATGCCAACGGGCGCCGCGCTTCTTTCCAGTCTCGTGTGCAGGCAGCATGTGGTCGAGCACGCCGAGGTTCTCTGACTACTCGCACAATTCTGTTCGCCGCGAAGGGTGTGCTGGATCTGCATGGGCCTCAGATGTTGCGCGCCGCTGAGAGACATAACACGCGGCCGGAACCAATTCATTGGTGAATTTGGTGAGTAGCCGGCATTCATCCCAAGCTATAAGGTGGCGGGGACTGCAGGACGAACCTAGCGCGCTAGATACATCGTCCCCTGAAGTTCCACCTCGCGGTTTTTTCGTCGGTTACCTGTGCAGGTTGGTCAGTTAGACAGCGTATTTTCTCGCCAACGGTGCGTATCTGGGTGTCCATCAACGACGATTGGCACCCCAGCTTGGGTTCTCGTCGACCGTCGCTTGCCAGCGCTACGAGTGAAGCGCTAGGTACAAGAGTACCATTTTCCTCCATGGGTCGATGATATCGGAAAGTATTGTGTTGTGCCGCGTGAACTGAGTAGCAGGGTCATTTGGCGGACGAGCCGTTGTGAGTTTGTCGGACACTAACCTGGTTGTTTACAGTCGACGTCTTTCCCATCTCGATCATCGGTCCGCGAAGGAGCTCTCGCCCCGTCCAGGGTGTCCCTACACGTCGTAGGGTTGGGAGCTTCTGCAATCCACTTGGTCGCGGCAACAGGAGACATCTTAATACGCTTGGAACGATATCGTCGACATCAACCGGAAACAGTACATACGTGTCTTGCCACTGGTCCTTCGGCATGATATCCGGACCATAACGTATTTTTTCCGGCTCGAGCCGTCTGGCAGCCGATAGCCCTTGGGAGTAGGGCCCTCGACAATTCGTTTGCTGGGCGTGACCCATAACCTCATATTACGTGCGCACAAACCCCCTTTTGGAATACGTAAGTGACCTACGGACGGCATCGTGACTGAGGCTAAACGATTTGGTGTAGAACTGGAGCTGGTAGATGTATCTACAACTCTACGCCGCTGACTCACTTTAGGCAGGTTGTTAGTACGAGCACAGGTGTCGGAACGACAAACTCACGGAGAGGTGAAAACGAAGTTTCCGAGGTACGCTTGACCTTCTTTGTACTTCAGACATGAACCTATGGTCCCAGTTCAGTTCATGTCCGCAAACAGGTCAACGTTTGGCGTACAATGGTAAGAGACGATGTATCATGGTAACATCTCCTCGTTTCAAATTGACATGACGACTCCTCTCTTCATCAGATACTCTTGTAACGAGGATTTGCCCGCGCCAGGGAAAAATAGTTGAGGAGGAAGGAAGGGATGTATTGCATGGTTGCTGTGCGTGTCGGGTGAAGTAGACCCTAAAGTAATTGACCCGTTGACCGCGCACAGATTCCACTTCGCAATCATGAACGAACGGGCCTACGCCTAAAATCTCCTCAACAAGGGCGTAGAGACATGCAGGGACCTGTCGTGCAATAGGTCGATAGGCAAATTGCGTGACATCCACAGAGCGAGGCTTGCGTGCCTGGTACCCGTATAATCGCCCCTTCACTGTGATCCTTATAGTCTGGTAGACCTGACAAGGCACGCATAGCGCGGAAGACAAGTCTATTACGTACGGGAGCGTAACCCCTTCGTCGACTGTGGGGCGGCATAGTTCTGGACGATGGCATGGCTTGCTCCGATCGGATGGGTGTGGAGGTACTAATGCCACTGCGGAATTCTACACTTCTACACAGATGTAATGCTGCGATTGATGTTCATTCTGCATGGTCATCAATCGTTCTCGGCCACATAAATATTTGATATCACCTGATTGACCACGATTTAATGCGGATCGAACGAACCAAACAAATATACACAGCTGTAGCACTTCCATTTTCAAATAGATTGTCGTAGTGACCGTATCGCCGTAATGCGCAGTGTTACTACTAGTAGTACTACTAACTGAAAGCACACAACTGAAAGCACACACACGTCCCAGTGTCGGCTATTCCCACGGGACTCCCACCTGCGCGCTGAGACGATGATGCGAAGGCATGGTACGAGGCCAACATATCACCATACCCGGCGCCGCTTTTTATGTCAAGGGTCGCGTTTGGAAAGGTGACGCGGCGATTATCACTCTGCCAGACCAATGGAACTTCGGCCTTTGGCGATATCCTGTGCGTTTCGCCTTTCTGCTAGTGAGCTAAAGTTGTAGTGTAAGAAACAGGCCTCATACCTTGATAAATCCTCGACTTCAGGCTCATCCATGTGCGACGAGTGTTCTTGTACACTGGCGTCATGCGTTTGATATGTGCCGGTGTCCATGAATGAAATGATCGACAACTCCAGCTCTTCCTGATTGTGATAGAACATTGGGAGAGTGCCGGTTTGAGTTTCTTGGGACGACGACCTCTCGACCTCGGTTAGGGCCGAAGAGCGGCTTGAGTTGAGCTGCAGGATGAGGATTGCGGTATGAGCTGTTGAATCATCATCAGCACAGTATACGACAGACTTCAGGTGTGAGCAATACCCCCTGGGAGAATCGTATATAACGTTTTGGTCAAAGGTTGGGGGGACAAGGTGAAGTGCTGTATGTGTTTGTTGAGGTTAGATGTCGGAGGCCTCCGCCGCTACGGGAAGTATACCATAGTTATCAGCAGCAACGAAAACATTCTGGTTATGCAAGACAGAGCGACGGTTCTTCATTAGTAGTGCTTTACAGGTTCCGTACAAGAGACTTACGAAAACGCGACTCCGCTACTAGCTCGCACGAGCAACTAAGAAAAGCGTCAGCTTGTGGTTAGCCTGAGTTATGAACGTATACCGACCATTGACCTATTTCGAGTCACTTCCCTAGGGTGATGTTAGTTGCGATGACCGAGCTTAGACACTGCTGTTGAAAACGAACCACTTGGAACGTATTTTAGGGGATGAAAGGAGGTGCCATGCGTTCACGGCGCTGATCAAGTTGGTAGCAACAATGAAGGAATTCTTGATAACGAAGACCTGCTCAAACGAGACTTAAAATCTAATAATGTAGCACCGTTCCCAGGAAACTTACCGAATCTATCCCGTGCGGTGTGGGTAAGAGAGCCCTAGAGGGTCTTCAGGCTCCGATAAACTTTAGGATCATAGTCTAAGGGAAAAGTACGTTTGCACGAACTCCCCTGGCGTTAGTTTGTATGAGTGATTTAGCTAAATTTCGAGTGAACGGTGTCCATACATAAGGAGAAGCCTGGTATACCGTCGTTGTTGGATAAATATTCCGATGAAGTGTGTAACGTCAGCGATGTCTTTGACATAACCTGAAACTGGCCTACCATACGCGGCTAAAGTCATAACAGCCTGGTGAGAATAGATAAATACGGGCAGGATGCATAGAGGTATGCGGACGATAGACTTTCCGGTAAAGAAAACAGTACGATAGACCGCCTTCCGAGAACCTTTCGATATACTAAGAAGAGATCAACCATAGTATAATGGTGTCGTCCATATCTATACTCACGTATCCACCCCAGCCAGATCTCACCTCTGTAAAGATGGATCCTTCATCCTTTCTCGATCATGTATCTTTCAAGAGATACTTACAGTTGTGCAAAAACAATGATTGTAGGCTGTGGTAGTGAACGGACAATTAATTAGCCTTGCGTGAAAAATTACACCGATACCATTATGTCCTCACGACGAGAAAGGACTGAGCCTAGTACAGCTCCTTGAGTCTCAACCTTGGCATGTAGTATGACGAACACTCACCTTAGTTGCTCTGCTGCGGTTAAGGCCGACTGAGTCTAGCTGAGCTTAGGGTGAAGAGGATGATGTTACACTTACAAGATGCCGTTGGACAGTACTACATCCGAGTTGGCCCCTATGACTAGATCCAACCATGCTATGTGTGTCCCGAGCGTTACGTTTGTGATATAGCCGCTATAAGATGTATGCCATACCAAATACGAAAAACGTTCCTTCCTCGCCGATGTTTAGAACCAAGAGAAAGGCGGTCTGGTATCGAATACGTGAGATAGGTAGAGAGTATGACAATAATATGCCTACCATGATAACGGAATTTAAAGACCGTCCACGCCTCTGCTTCCAGTGAGCGATTGCAAGGAATATGTCCGCTAGGGATGATAATGTGTCAATAGATTGAAACGACCGATGTCGGAGGCAACGTACCCGATAATAGACTAGTAATGAACGTGTGTTGATTGTAGAAATATTGGTTAGACCAATTACGAGGAAACGCACAGAATTTTGACTATGAGAGTAGAGAAAACAACGTTGCGAGCCCTGGAGATGGGTGTCAACGGGCCACGACTATGATAAAGTTAACGTGCGATAACTCACGTAGTATAAAGGGCAGAAAAGGTAACTTCGTCGGATATAGTTGCAGCTTCCATGGATGAACTTTGCGTGGCTTGAGGAGCAATCTTGTTGAAGGCGGGATTAGGAATGCCACCAGCCAGCGGGAGAAATTGTGGAGTGAGGCTACTTATAAGGAGAACGGCTCCGGGAGGGACATTACAAGATAGTCCCCAGTGGGGAAAAAGAAACGTCCGATAAAATCAGTGGTTCTACTTTACCACGATTTTGGGGTCACGCGAGCCTGAAGCCGTCTGCCGGGCCACCTGCCACGGGCGCGCTCACTACTCGCCTTCTTTCGCATTTCATCGCACCTGGGACAGCCCCGTGCAGTTGTCGTCACGCTTCTCAGGAAAGATCAGTGGACGTCAAGAAATCAAAACGGCGGGGACAAAACCTACGTTGTCAGGAGTTCAACTTTCTAGCAATTGAGTACGGAATGATGGTGGTCGGCGGCTCACTCGCAGCGGTAAAGAACATACCTAGCACATTGAATATATTTTGATCAACCCTCTTAAGTTGTACAGTGCCTCCGGGGCCCGGAGCAGTCGAAGAAGGAGGGTAAGGTTCGACAGACAGGATTAGGACGGGAACGTGTATGACCAAGGCATAGGAGGATCATGCCGTCACTACGACCGCGATCCAACTGCGGGCGGTGTGGAACTCGTTTTACTGACATGGAAGTCGAGGAAAAGCCGTAAAACCTCTGTACTGGACTCCACGTTGTGTCAGGAGGAGACCCGAACGAATAGCGGGCCGGAACAACCCACGGCCGTACGGGCGTTGCGGGGAAGAATTCATCCAGTCTACACACCTGCATCAGACGGTTGTCACTTTCTCTATCCGCCGAATCAATTCCCTCCCGTGGACTCGGCAAAATGGCGACGCCGCCGACTGATTCGTAGGCGCTACGTTCTCATAGCCACGACTCCGTCCACATCTCTCCCATAACGTATCCCTTGCAGTCTGGGTGCTCGGCAAGGCGGAAAAGCAGAGCATTCATCCAAGAGTGCCATCGAACTCAGCATCGAATCAAAGAAAGTGGTCGCCTGCGCATCGCTACTGGCATCACTCTGTCGCTAGCATACTAGTCCGACGATATGGCAAAGCTGACAACTCAGCAACTCCTGCACTGTATGCATACACAGAGAAGACACGCTATATGTGAGGAACCCACCGCTTCGCTACCGGGCTCGACTACGTGAGGAGTTTCAGCGGGATGACAAGGACACCGGTAGATAGGCGTCCAAGATATCTTTTCACAACAACGCTTTCAATCATCTCGCACGTACGCAGTCTCCATTCTTTGGAGCATATGTTTGTCAGCAGACCTCCAGACGGTCGAACGAACGCCCCAAATGGTCGAGGGTCGACGCCACCGGCGAGACGTGGTAGGCCCCTGGCCGTGAACGGCTCTTCGTGCGTGTTCATTCCGCCTACTACTGGTACCCGTAACCCCACAGACTAGTGACGCCGCATCTTTAGGCTGCGCCTCTGCATGCAAGGCACGCATCTTGGCCAAAATCCATGAATTGCACGTTGTGCGGGAGACGCGTTCCAACTACTACGGGACGAGGTAGTAATGGCGTCCAGAGGGCCACTGGCAGGTCTGCACTTGGTACGTGCAGTATCATTCATGACACCTCGTTCTGCCGCTCCCACCTCTCGCAAATCTCGCGTTTACTCCTTCTTTGAATTTTCATCCGCTTCTCACCTATCATCAATCACCCGTTGCCACGAAAGCACCATCAATCGCCTGTATCACAACTCCCGTATCACTCTCCCCCATCGCTTTACGCCGGAGGCGTACCACTCTACCCACCGTCGGAACTTGTCTTCAGTCTCATCCCTGGCGACGTTGCCTCTCCGGACCGTCCACGGACGGCGTCTCATTACCGTAGGCGAAGGTCGCTGCCTCTGACCCCCCGGATACTAGGTAGAAGAGGTCAGTGCGGGGGTGGACGTTCGACTCCTCTTTCAATAACAGTAAGTATTCTTCTTGTGCCCGCGTATCGACCTGTCTCAAGCTCTTAATTGTTTGTGAATACTCTCGCATATCGCTCGAGTTACTCCTCCCCGTCCTTCTCAAAAAGTCGGGATTAGGCCCTGGGCGTCCCATAGTTTAAATCGTAGCTAAATCCCTCAATTTCAATATCGCCGCACTCGTCATACTATGCATCCGCCGGGACCATCGGCCGTAGCGTGCCCATCGCACATGAACCTGCACGCCAGAATCTGAAAGTGCCCACGACCCCGCCTAACCCCCAGAGAAGTCTAAAACGAGGTGTAACGTAGGTTTCGCCGGTGCACCTCCCCTTCTTTGGTACATACGTCCGTAGCATGCCGTCAGAAAATGTTTATGGAGCGCACTCGCTGCCTACACGCTCTCGTGCTTCTAGCCTCGGGTAAGAGAGCCAATGGGAAGTCACAGGCCGATGTGTCATGGCGGTATCATCACACAGGGCCCGTGTGCGACAAAGTCTGAGCGCCTTCCCTGTTTAGTCTGATATGGCATTCAATACCCGACTCCCGCGCCAAAAAATGCCCGGAAACCCCTCAATCGTTTCCTTCGGATCCAATTCCGCCGTTCACCCTTCCATGCGTCTATCCTACGTCCAGACAAGGGCAGCACCGCCTAGCCGAATCCGAGAAAATTTCACCGCTTCCCGAAGGGATCATCATCTCTGCAGTGTGCTCGCGCCTCAAGGGACCCTTCTCTTGCGCGGCGGCGCTGGACTGGAATTGGGCGAGGAGAAAGCCCTCGGAAACACGACAACAAGTCTGAATCACGCCTCTGCCGCTATTTTTTGGTGCGCCCTGCTATCACGTCGTCTCGACTCGCGGAGTCCAATACTGCCTGCAGGATACCGGGATAGTTTACCCCATGATCGTAGCTTGCGCTACGAGCGACACGACCTCGTAAGTTTTCCTTGAACTCAGATCGATGATTCCGGTCACAGATGGATCCGCGGACGTCGGTGCCAGTGGAGCACCGTGCAGGAGGCATCCTTCGTAAATGTTGTCAGCGTCGGAATGTGGTATCGCGCCCGCGCAGACGACGGCACTCACTCCCTTAGAGCCATTCGCATGGCTCGCCCAAGAATCAGAGCTCATTGTATGGGCGACACGACGTTGTAAGTCACGCGCCACGTCGTGAATGGCAACCCCCACTTACGAGTGCTTTGCGGTAAGGAAGGCGCCGTCCTCAAGACACTACGTCAGAGACGCTCTTTGCGGACGAACGACGACGCAGGCGAGTTGATACATCAGCGCATCGATAGCAGCCTTCACTACTGGGCGCCCGCGCATCCGCCGCGCAAGAAGGCTCTCGGGATCACTCATTCCGGGGCTGGGGTTCGGGCTACCAGGGGCGTAAGTTCTGTGGTAGTACAACTGGAATGTCACTCTCCACTTACACCGACTCCACGATAGCCCGGACGCCACCACTCCAGCAAGCCGTGGAAATTTCTTGCGAGCTGTTATTGGCCACTATGCCATCCGGTGGTTTCATGGGCTCGATAACCGCACCTGGTCATGATTTGAACGGATACAGTACCGACCCGCGAAATCTCCGAGTCATGAGGATTCATGCCGTTGAGTGCCGTCTATGAGCATACAGAACTTGGCCAGGGCGGTCATAGTATCATAGTAGTAGTCTACTTCTTCGACTTCGCAACTTACACTCAGAAACGCCCGTCGTGTGGGGTTCTGTTTGGTCGCTCTGCACAGCCACTGCCGGCGCAACACACTCCCCAGTGTCGCGCAGCCGGTACGTACCGCCTGCCGCCAACACCGCCGCCACTATAGTCTGTAGCCATGCTAGACAACGGTTGCCTGTCTGCGTCGTCCCCACAGGCGATCGGAATATGCATTCATTCACGAGCAGCCGGCCGTGTCGCTTGTCCCTAGGACAGCTGAAGTCGCTGTCCGCAACTGGCATCAGCCAACCTCTCGCTCTTCGGCCCTCGTACTTCCCTCTCTGCCGCTGCCGCTGCCGGCGCAGGAACTACGCTGCGCAGAACGACCGACGCGAGGATGCCCAAAAACAAAAGAAGTGGCGTTACGCGACCTTAAGACTCGAGGCCCGCAGGAATGCACAATCAAACATCGCCTCCCATCGAACACTTCATCAAATCCCGGTTGCTCATTCATCGAGCACGTCGCTTCATACGATTAACGATCCAAACCTCGGGGGAATTCCATTACGGCAAGCACCTACGCATTCTGGCAGACGGGGTGAAGGGCCAGGTGAGGGAATGGGCGTCGTCTATATCATGGATGACGGTCTGATCATTCTTTCTTCCCTCCAAGCATTAGCCCTTCGAGTTCACACCCGCTCGTCTTTCTATCTAACATCTGCTCACTGCTATTTCCTCAGCCCGGTCATGGATGCGAACTACACCTATCCCGACCGCCATTGAAGGCGTGCCAATTCCGTGAGTCGTCACGGATACATTTACCATTGAAACCGACTCGGACCGTTGTGTCGGTGGAACTTTCAGAGACATTGTCGCTCTCTACTCTGCCGGCTATGTTGAACTCGCTCTCGGGGCCCATGATGGTGCGCCGGTGAACTATACGAAGTTCGCAGGATTGTGGGAGCGTGTATATCTCCTTCTGGTTGAACTCGACACATATACTGGTGAGATGCCCTGGGCCTCCATCAGCTTGGTTTCTCAACAACGTTTTCACTACGTACTCCAGCTCTGCTTAAGTTACTGAATCCCCTCTCGGTCATGCGTGTATTGGTGGTCGTCCCATACCCATTACGTGCTGTGAATGAACCATTTATAACATGCGCTTCTATGTAATCTCAACTGGACCCTCTCTCCGTTCTCTTGCGGGTGCGGGGACACTCAGTCCAGGCCACCTCTGGTCCGCCAGCGGGTTTGGCCGCCTGAGACGCTGCACGATGCATCAACAGTGCTGGGTCTTTGTCGCTCCTTCGGTTCGCCATAGCCACTTCCAGTCTTTCTGTGGTCGGTGCCCAACTTCCTGCGAACTTGAATTGTCGTCTGCCTGTGGATATGCCGTCATGGCTCAGCGATCCAGCTGAACACGATGCACAATCATCCGTGACGTGCGGAGTTGGTGGCAAGTTGGTTAAGAATTAGGGGTCGCTGGGACGACATTAACAATCGTAGAATTCACCGAGCAGAGACATCAATGACAGCTCTGGCGAATCCTATACCTAGACCTTTAATCCAAATAATACTACGTTAGCGTTTAGTATATAGAGGAAGTATGTATTAGCAAGTTCCCGATCTTCTCAGAGCGCAACTTAAGCATCCTTCTGAAACCCTGACGCAGTATCTCCCATATCCAGACATCGTGACCTCAGAACCTCCCACAAGTACACCATCCTCCATCTTTTACCCCGGCGCCGCTCGCGCCTGCCCTACGAACTGCGGGAATATACGCGACACGCGCCCCCCGCGTGCTTCATTACCTCAAGCTGCGTGCCCAAACCGCCTACGGAGCGTTCAGGGCTGCCATGAAGCCGTGCGTGCTCGTGTGTGGGCACCCACGCCTTCATATGGCTGATCCGGCCGTGGCCGTTTTTGAGCGCCACCACGAGAGGCAGGCAGTTGGCGCAGGCGTTGGTTAGATATCGTTGCGGGGGCATCCTGCAACTCCTGGGAGTTTCTCGATCGTCTAGTATCGACGCTCTCAACGTTTTGAAGTTCTAGAGCTGTCTTCTCCATAGCGGAAGTCGTCAATGGGGGGGGGGAGGTGGGCAGCCCGTTCACAAACGAGTATTTATCGCTGGAATTCTCCTGTGATATTTCTCCAACCAGTTGCGCGAGTAGCCACATGTTACGCGGCGCGCAGTTTAGACCATCTTTTGCCGTATCAGAACTCCTCCGTGGACTGGCGTGGAAGAGACGCGATTGAAGCCATACTAAGAGCCTGTATGATTCAGCGTTGAACGAGGAAGTATTACTGCGCAGAAAGCTTGCTACGGCAGGTAGGCGTTACATATCTTTAGCCATGACAAGGCGCTGGAGCGAGAGGGCGCGAAGACGGTCGTGGTTCAAGAACAAGCTGCAGAAACTCATCCGCGCGCTTTGTGGCGCAGGTGCGAAGACCAGTAATTCACACGTTTACCTTGTCATACAAATCCAACTCGACACTATCTATGCAAGCGTATGCGATTGCAGTCATTAGCTCCGTGTCCCGTAGAAATCCTCGCGTGTTTTTGCGGGTGCGAGGGTGGCTTGAACGCTCCCAACGACAGCGTCAGGCCGAGTCTCTTCCAGAATGGTGAATTGTGATAGTTATATGCATTGACACTACATCATGATACAGTAGACGGGAGTGCGCGATGCGAGTACAACAATAGATTTGCGTTCAGGCGGCACGAATACGAGTTATAGCGATCATACATGGTTACATAGCGTATGAGCAGAGGTGTAGCGAAGCGAGTACCCCAAAGTCGGATGGGGGAAAGGTGCGGGAGAAGAGCAAACAGAAAGCAACGGTTATGGGGGCGATCGCGAAAGCGGCAAGAAGGCATGGAAGGCAGGAAACAGTACACGAGCAGCACAGGATCGACGAGAACAGTAACAAAGAGCAGAACGTCCCCTTCACATCCACATCCCCATTCCCATCCCCATTGTTGCATGCATCCCCTCCATCGCAAGCTCCGAGCCGTGCACTGCCGCCGTCATCCACGACGAAGACGGCCCCGCTTCCGCCCCCGGCTCCGCTCCCGCCCCCGGCTCCGCTCCCGCCCCCGGCTCCGCTCCCGCTCCCACCCCGGGCCCCGGGTCGCCCCCCTGCACCTGCACCCGCCTGACCGCCCGTCGTTTATGCTGCTGCTGCCGCTGCACCGCCCGCTGTGCCGTCACATACAGCGCGTCCCACCCGTCCCTCGCGGGCCCACTTGACCATGACCGCTCCTTCCAGTGGTGCTCCTGCGCGTACACCACCTTCTCCGGACAGCTCGGGCGCTCCGCCGCCATCGTCGTCGTCATCGTCGTTGGGGGTGGCGATAGCGGGATGAGCGCCGAAGGGGGCACGCGTGACAACGGCCCTGCGGCACTCGGGGCGGGCAGGTTCTCGGTCCAGATCGCGGACGGTGCTGGTGCCGCGCCCGTACCTGCGCCGAACGCGAAGGCCTCGACGAGCTGCGCGCGCGTCCTGCGCTTCTGGCCCCGGCGCGACTCCTTCGGGTACTCGCACACGAGGTCGCGACGGGTGCACTGGCTGCAAAAACGAACGCGGGTATCAGTACCCCCTTTCCCCCCTTGCGCCCGGGGGGTTCATGGGCGAAATGTAGACTAGGACCAGGGACGGACATGGACGTACTTGCACCGACGGGACCCGCCTGGGCCCGGGGGCCCACACGCGATCTTGCGCTGCCTGCAGAACAGGCACGCCATTATCAGCTTCTTCTTCTCGGGTTGCGGAGCGGGCGCGGGCGCGGGCTCGGGCTCGCGGTACGTGTTGAGCCTGAACATGGCCTGCCCGGGCATCGTGCTCGCCGCCGCCGTGGCCGGGCTGCCTGCGGTGAGCGTGGGGACGTGCGCGTCCACGGCGCGAAGGCCAGAGGAGGAGGACGAGGAGTACGATGCCTCGGGGAATTGGGGGAACGGGTAGTCGACGGCCGGTGGGGGAGAAGAGGGGCGTGCGTTGGGCAGGTTCTTCCGCGGGCGGCCGCGCGGACGCTTTTGGCCGACCGCTGGAGGAGGCGTGGGTGCCCGGGGGGGAGGCGGGAAAGGCTCGGCCTTGAGCTTGATGGACTGAGGAGAAAATTCCGGCGCGGGCTGAGAGGAGGGCGGGAGGAGGGACCCCATGCGGGGCGAGGGGCTACGGTGAGGGCCATTTGTGTTTGTGTTTGGGAGGGCGCTGGCAGGGTCGGCGGCGCGCGGGTGGGAGGTGATGGGGGTGATGGCGCCCTCGAGCGTATAGCTGCGCGAGCTCGTCGGGAGCGGCGGGGGGACGGGGTGCATGAAGGCGGCGGGGTGCAAGTCGGGGAAGGGGGACGACTGGGGGCTGTCGATGTTTATGCCGTCCCCGAAGTCTTGATCATGAAACATTCCGCTGTGGTACGCCGTCCCAGACGTGTCTACGAAGAGCCCAGTGTTCTCGTACTGTCCCTGCGGATGTGTCAGTCGTGCATGGCTGTGATCGATGGTAATTAACGCACAGCAGAGATCTCGTCCCAGTTCTGGGCGTACGTTTCCTGTTTGCACTCCGCCATGTCGATCGGTTCTTCGAGCATGTACTCGACCTCGGCCGTTGGTGGGTACTCGGCTTGGGAGTGATCGTGCAGCCAGAGCATCGGTTCGTCGGTGTTCAGGTCCTCGTGCTTGACGTCTCCGGCGGGCGTCAAGGGATTATAGTTATACGGGTCGAGCGCAGGTTGTTGAACGGATGTAGAAGCCCAGTCTTGTGCTTGGAAAAGAGTGGGCGAGGACACGCGCTATCCGACAATATCGGGTCAGATGGACAGCAAATCCCATGAAGGGGAACCGGATGACGAGGGATCGATCACTTACGTGGACTTGATCTTGTACGTACACCTGCGGGTAATGCGCTTGCGGGAGCTCGTGTGGGGTGCAGGGTTCATTCGCAGTAGCAAGCGAGTGCGGGTGCGGAGCCGACGCGAACGGGGGTGGCACACCTGAGCTCGCAGGCGAGGCGTAGCGGAAGAGGGAGAGGGCCGGCGGCGGATTGGGACTCGCATGCAGGCGCATGAGCGGGCTTGAGTGTGGGTGGAGGTGCATCGCGCTCGGGATAACGAACATCTCGGATGCGACCTGGGAGAGACAACGTGCAGGAAGGGGATGCTGGCGAGCCGAGCTGAGCGTGCGCGCGAATGCGCGCCGGTAGGGCACGAGCACTGGGCCCGATGGCATGTAGTGCTCTCGGGACTGGTACTGTGGGCGCGAGTGCAGGTGCGGACGGGAAAAGTACCGGGGCTCGAACTCGAGCGAGGGCGGAAACTCGATATCGAGCGGGATATTGATGTTTGTCGACATCGTCCGTGATCGGGATAGAAAGCCACGCGAGGCTGCCGCGGAAGCAAAATTCGTCCGGGCACAGACGGGGACGCGGAGGCGGCGGCGGCGGGCGAAGATGATGCGGGTGAGCGTGGATACTTATGGGCGACGTCTAGGACCGAATCTACTCATATTTTGCTGACGCGAGAGCGGCAACAAGAACCAGAATCGAACACAAGAATGCCTCCCCTGCAGCCCCGTCGGGTGCGCACGGTCGCATTATCCCTTTTCCGGGCCTCCCATTCCAATCCTATCGCCCCGCGGCGCCCTCACGGTGCGTACACTCGCCCTCGCCAGCACCGAGTATGGCAACTCTACCGACATCCTCGCGAATCCCTCCCAGAACCAGCCCCACATCGCTCGCCCGCGACTCCGCCCCGCCCTCCAATATCAATGCTCACCCTTCCCCGCTTCCAGGCTAGCGGCTCGACCATCTCGGCGGTGCCATCCGCACTAACATGAACTTCGCCACACGTAAACACGCCTAAAACATCCGTCCTCACCCGTGTCCCGGGGGCCCTCAGGCCTCGGGCTCGATGTCATTGCCACTGCTAGTATTACTCCCGACTCGTCTGTGCTTCCAAAGGAGGAGTATCTCGACGCCCCTCAACTTATATCTGCTTTCGATACATTGAACAAGGTTGTTTACGGGAGGCTACGCTCTGCGGTGCCTTTCGAGAGACCTTACTTCTCGAAGTACGAGGGCAGACGCGTGCTTGATCGGCTCCAATGACACGGCTCGGAATATGCTCGCCTTCAACGGCAAACTGCCGAATAGGAAATGTCCCCAGACACTATTTTGGTTCCTTTCAATGTATCCACGCTTGTGCTCATTTGCCCTAGATCGAGGTAGCGTCTGTCTCGAACATCCAGGCTGCACTGCATTTTTCAAAGGGAACTGGGAACTGGGGTCCACCTCTCCGTGAAAAAATAAAGGCCATGACTACAAGGGTTGGTCTGGTGGTAAGGACACCCCCGCTCTCTGGGTAAGCTGTCCCGCGTACTACGGCATGGAACATGTGGTGTTGACGTACCCAGGTGACAGGTCCGAAGCCTGTGAGTATGTTCGATGACGGGACGCCTATTTCTACGAAGGTAGGCTCACACATCTTCTCGCCGCCACATCCCCATGAAGAATTTTAGCTCAATTCTTTTTGACAGCTATTCCACGATGCGCGTTTTCGACCTCACAGCTGCTCGAGAACGTATGTCGCGATCACGTAGGACTAAGCGTTTGATCCAGCCTGAATGCAGCCGTTACCTACTACTATTCCGATGTGAGAATGCGAAGACTGGCTCATGTTTACGAGTTCGCCGACAAGGTGAAGCGGGCGGCTATCGGTGGATACTACCGCGGCCATCGGTGGATACTACCAGACGATAGGGTTTTTGGGCGGGTATATCCTTGTCAATACCCACGTTAAACTAACCCTCCCCTGCAAATTAACTCTAACTTCTATAGGGCGGTGACCATAGAATTCTCAGTCCCGTGTATGGTCTCACAGTTGACCACGTTGTAAGTTATCACAGCCCAGCTTCCATCTTCCATTTCCAATGATCAATGCACTCATCGTTCCCTTCACTCTATAGAACCAGATCAAAGTCGTCACGCCCTGTGGCATGTGCTGCACCGGCGCGAGTGCGTGCCAGAACCGCGACCTCTTCTTCTCCTTGCGTGGCGGGACGGGAGCACGTTCGGCATAGCGATCAAGCCCTCGCACCCCACTGCACCGAGTAGCAGCTAACCAGCCAGACGTTAGTACTTTTTTTTTTTTTCTTTTTTTTCGTTTTTTGAATGCGATACGAAGAACTTATCCTCTGGCTGCAGCGCAGTGATGAGGTTTACGCCCAAGGCGAGCAACGACTCGGACGTCGCGCAATGCTACTCCCTCGTCAAAAATTCTGACCAATGAGCCAAAGACGGCTGTGGAGACCACATCGTCGTACGTCCTTCCCCTCGGAGCTGCACATTTATCACAGCACACATCTTTGCGGCCGAACTCTATGTATGTCTTGATCATCGCATCCTCCATAGGGCCCCACCACTATCCACGCCAACACGCTCCTGAACAACAAGGAGGCCTAGCGTTCGATGCAGTCTATTGCCTATGCCACGCGCACGCGCTGCGGCTTGGTCGTCATTCAAGTTGAGAAACTCCCGTTCTAGCTCGTGTTCTTCAGCAAGTACGTCACCTCAGCGTATGCGGTACGTTCCCTCCTCCTTCTGCCCCTCTCCAGATCTCCCCCCACCCCCGTGTAATTCTATACCGCCCGCTCACAGGCCGTCCACCAGGAGCATGCGCTTGCGACACGGCTCATCCCGACCAAGTTCTTCTCCACCGCCGCGGGGTGGGGCGATTTGAACCATCCGAAGGTCTTCCAAGTTGGTGGTGAAGCGCAAGTTGTGAGTCGCTCTCACCTTCGTTCCCCGGAGACTGGCCGACGCGTGGTTGTGTGCTATAGCGACACCGAAGGGCTGCTGGACTGCTGGCAATGCGGTAGGTATTCCGATGTGCGAATAAGTTGAGACATTCTGACTTCTCGGACCTACCCCTCACTGGGTCATGATGGGCACCCGGTACGGGCCTCAAACATCGGATATGCATCACGCCTCCAGTGTCCTGTCATTTCAACGGTAACGTCCACTCTACGAATATCGCGTTCGGCCGGTACCACAGGGTGTGTCTATCGCACTCCCGATCCATACACCTCAGCAAGCCCCACGGATGTAGGCTTAGCCCCACCCCTGGTAGCTATATCTCCCTATATGTCATGCGACTGCGTCGCACCATACCAGCATCCTCTATCTCCTTAAATACTACATAAACAAATGGTACCTGGGGCCCCGTCGTTTCAGCGATAGGAAATGCTACCCTCCCTCTGCGCCATGAGCTGCGTGAACGCAGCCTGGCTCTGGAAATTCCCATGCACGCGCGCCGGAAGGATGATTCTGGAATGAGGTTTAAGCTTTAAGGGACGGACTCAACTCGGTGGGTCCGGAAGGCGAGGTGTGTGCAGATTGAAAGCATGGCCTATGCTGTAGTCCCCATCCTCACGATCGAACGATCCCACATAATTATCACACCACGGCGGCTGGTGGCGCCTCTCGATCTGCACGTAGACCACCGGTAAAAATGCACGGCTTCAATTATCCCTGTCTGTCTCACCTTCACGAGGACCCGACGTCTGCCAGTGCCATCGGGGATACTCATCTGAGTGAACTTGCGATGCTTGTGTTTCCCAATGCCAAAGTCTGATGCGTATACTCTTGCTACGTACAGCGGGAGTTGCGGGGATTGCACATAACGCACCAATACCAACGGTCTCGCATCTCCCGACCGGGGAATATTCGATGTTATGGGCACGCGCTTCCTGGTGGCCACCTCCGTGGAGAAGCGGCGTTGATGAGTTTTGAAGCGTTCACTACGCGCGACTTCGACGATTACACACTGGCACACGGTATGATGCAAGCCGTGGTGTTCGCCGCATGTGTTTGCTTACTAGACACCTCAGAACGCCTCTATGCAACTGTTGTGAACTGAAATGACGGTTTCTCGAAGAAACGAAGAGTCGGAAGGGGCACTTGCACTCGTAAGTGGCGCATTGCAGACACTCGCATAGTGTCTACAAAGTGCCCAACTTCGTCGATGCGGTAACTGACTGGAGAGGGCGGACAGTGTTTATTCACCTTCAGAATGATTGCCGTGGAAGGCGATACAAGGCCTACGCTGGCGTCCGAGGTTCCTCGAGAATTTAGGGAATCATACCGAGTTCCATTTTTACCTGCATTATACTCCTCTTGAAGTCGTGCGTCTTCCTCCCAGCCTGGATTCAATCAGTGAGTATCTCCACATCACACCGAAGTTTCCCGCTGATAGTATCTACGTGATCGATAGTCGGTATGTCCTGTTGTTGTGCGATTGTGAGAGGGCTGACCGGTTTATTTTTGCGCATTCAAGGCTCGACAGTGTAAGTGGGGTGTTTCGGAACTTGAATGTCACGAAGAATTGAGTGCCTCATTGCTTCGTAGACTCTTGACAAAATCACCTACTGGGCGGTCAATAATGGTCTTTGGACCAGGTGAGTCTCTTTAGAGCATTCCTAGTTCAATTGCAGGATGTTCACTTCCGTCATAGCATTGTCGGAATTGTTGTGATCATCACGGTGAGCTCAAATTCGAACTCATCTAGCAATTCCTTGCCATCCTGAATACGATATATCCACTACTACAGTTCAGTGTTATGCCTGATAAAATACGTACAGAATTGGACTTCTCGCCACCGCCCCCGACCGCCCGCAAAAAGTCGTCCACGCCGACGCCAACGCCAAAGTACATCAACTTCGCCGCCACGAGACACGAATATGGTTGCCCGGCTGAACGGGGCAGGTCGATTTGGTCGGAAAGGGACAGCTATGAGGTAGAATCCAAGAGGACTGTAGTAGTGTCTCGAGCGATCGTGGTAGGAACCGCTGATGCACGTTGCAACACATTGACGAGCGAAGACCGGCTGTCTGTACGGTAGATCGTCTCCAAGGTGAGGACTATGTGGTAGGGTCACTCTCTTGCTCGACGTCGAAAGTCGACCAAGAGCCGACGAACAATTTCAAGGAGATACCATGATTGCCCTGCGGTTGCGGTGATGCGGCGTTAAGAGAAGATGTGACGGGTTGAATGTCCCCATGTTCGGGCGCATCTGCCTGGGGAAACGGTTCTGCTGCAGCTTCGCGAGTGTCGGCGTCGTAGCTCTAGGCCGTAGAAACGACAAAGATGAAGGGTGAGGATGCAGGCGACATGTCTGCCCCCAGGGAGTCAGAATATTATTAGAGGAACTACTGTACCATGCGGGAACATAGCATCTCACGTACACCACGCAAGTATATCGCTGGGAAGAGGTAAAAAGCGGTGGAAGAGCTCGTTGTATTCGTGCAGGTGTGTGTGGATATTGCTGCTCACTGAAAGCTTGGAAGAGGAAATCGGATGCAGCAGGTAAAGACATGCCACGGTGGTCTCGCACCCGAGTGGTTCAATATTCGCATATTGATCCCAACTTTGAACATTGTCCTTGCGATCGAAGAACGAGAACATACCGCCAGTACGCGCTTGCCCTTGATCTATTGTTCGATATCCGTCGCGTAGTTGGAGTCCAGACATCGTAGTACAAGATCAAGGCTACACTCCCAGGTCTTCATGCCCGTGACGATGGCGTTCCGAAATTGTACGCAACTCAGGAGTAACACCGGGGTCATTCGCTTGTTTTGACGGCGTGGACGACGATGCGTTGAGCGCTACATTGAGGGAGACTAACGGCGGCATAACCTTAGGGAGCCCATGGTACGATCCGCGATGCTGGCACGGACCACACAAGATCGGTTTGGAGGAAGAGCGCGGGTCTCCTAAAATGGAATGGCGCTTATATATATATCTACGTCACGACGTCACAGTCACTACTAGTCCGACGATATGGCAAAGCTGACAACTCAGCAACTCCTGCACTGTATGCATACACAGAGAAGACACGCTATATGTGAGGAACCCACCGCTTCGCTACCGGGCTCGACTACGTGAGGAGTTTCAGCGGGATGACAAGGACACCGGTAGATAGGCGTCCAAGATATCTTTTCACAACAACGCTTTCAATCATCTCGCACGTACGCAGTCTCCATTCTTTGGAGCATATGTTTGTCAGCAGACCTCCAGACGGTCGAACGAACGCCCCAAATGGTCGAGGGTCGACGCCACCGGCGAGACGTGGTAGGCCCCTGGCCGTGAACGGCTCTTCGTGCGTGTTCATTCCGCCTACTACTGGTACCCGTAACCCCACAGACTAGTGACGCCGCATCTTTAGGCTGCGCCTCTGCATGCAAGGCACGCATCTTGGCCAAAATCCATGAATTGCACGTTGTGCGGGAGACGCGTTCCAACTACTACGGGACGAGGTAGTAATGGCGTCCAGAGGGCCACTGGCAGGTCTGCACTTGGTACGTGCAGTATCATTCATGACACCTCGTTCTGCCGCTCCCACCTCTCGCAAATCTCGCGTTTACTCCTTCTTTGAATTTTCATCCGCTTCTCACCTATCATCAATCACCCGTTGCCACGAAAGCACCATCAATCGCCTGTATCACAACTCCCGTATCACTCTCCCCCATCGCTTTACGCCGGAGGCGTACCACTCTACCCACCGTCGGAACTTGTCTTCAGTCTCATCCCTGGCGACGTTGCCTCTCCGGACCGTCCACGGACGGCGTCTCATTACCGTAGGCGAAGGTCGCTGCCTCTGACCCCCCGGATACTAGGTAGAAGAGGTCAGTGCGGGGGTGGACGTTCGACTCCTCTTTCAATAACAGTAAGTATTCTTCTTGTGCCCGCGTATCGACCTGTCTCAAGCTCTTAATTGTTTGTGAATACTCTCGCATATCGCTCGAGTTACTCCTCCCCGTCCTTCTCAAAAAGTCGGGATTAGGCCCTGGGCGTCCCATAGTTTAAATCGTAGCTAAATCCCTCAATTTCAATATCGCCGCACTCGTCATACTATGCATCCGCCGGGACCATCGGCCGTAGCGTGCCCATCGCACATGAACCTGCACGCCAGAATCTGAAAGTGCCCACGACCCCGCCTAACCCCCAGAGAAGTCTAAAACGAGGTGTAACGTAGGTTTCGCCGGTGCACCTCCCCTTCTTTGGTACATACGTCCGTAGCATGCCGTCAGAAAATGTTTATGGAGCGCACTCGCTGCCTACACGCTCTCGTGCTTCTAGCCTCGGGTAAGAGAGCCAATGGGAAGTCACAGGCCGATGTGTCATGGCGGTATCATCACACAGGGCCCGTGTGCGACAAAGTCTGAGCGCCTTCCCTGTTTAGTCTGATATGGCATTCAATACCCGACTCCCGCGCCAAAAAATGCCCGGAAACCCCTCAATCGTTTCCTTCGGATCCAATTCCGCCGTTCACCCTTCCATGCGTCTATCCTACGTCCAGACAAGGGCAGCACCGCCTAGCCGAATCCGAGAAAATTTCACCGCTTCCCGAAGGGATCATCATCTCTGCAGTGTGCTCGCGCCTCAAGGGACCCTTCTCTTGCGCGGCGGCGCTGGACTGGAATTGGGCGAGGAGAAAGCCCTCGGAAACACGACAACAAGTCTGAATCACGCCTCTGCCGCTATTTTTTGGTGCGCCCTGCTATCACGTCGTCTCGACTCGCGGAGTCCAATACTGCCTGCAGGATACCGGGATAGTTTACCCCATGATCGTAGCTTGCGCTACGAGCGACACGACCTCGTAAGTTTTCCTTGAACTCAGATCGATGATTCCGGTCACAGATGGATCCGCGGACGTCGGTGCCAGTGGAGCACCGTGCAGGAGGCATCCTTCGTAAATGTTGTCAGCGTCGGAATGTGGTATCGCGCCCGCGCAGACGACGGCACTCACTCCCTTAGAGCCATTCGCATGGCTCGCCCAAGAATCAGAGCTCATTGTATGGGCGACACGACGTTGTAAGTCACGCGCCACGTCGTGAATGGCAACCCCCACTTACGAGTGCTTTGCGGTAAGGAAGGCGCCGTCCTCAAGACACTACGTCAGAGACGCTCTTTGCGGACGAACGACGACGCAGGCGAGTTGATACATCAGCGCATCGATAGCAGCCTTCACTACTGGGCGCCCGCGCATCCGCCGCGCAAGAAGGCTCTCGGGATCACTCATTCCGGGGCTGGGGTTCGGGCTACCAGGGGCGTAAGTTCTGTGGTAGTACAACTGGAATGTCACTCTCCACTTACACCGACTCCACGATAGCCCGGACGCCACCACTCCAGCAAGCCGTGGAAATTTCTTGCGAGCTGTTATTGGCCACTATGCCATCCGGTGGTTTCATGGGCTCGATAACCGCACCTGGTCATGATTTGAACGGATACAGTACCGACCCGCGAAATCTCCGAGTCATGAGGATTCATGCCGTTGAGTGCCGTCTATGAGCATACAGAACTTGGCCAGGGCGGTCATAGTATCATAGTAGTAGTCTACTTCTTCGACTTCGCAACTTACACTCAGAAACGCCCGTCGTGTGGGGTTCTGTTTGGTCGCTCTGCACAGCCACTGCCGGCGCAACACACTCCCCAGTGTCGCGCAGCCGGTACGTACCGCCTGCCGCCAACACCGCCGCCACTATAGTCTGTAGCCATGCTAGACAACGGTTGCCTGTCTGCGTCGTCCCCACAGGCGATCGGAATATGCATTCATTCACGAGCAGCCGGCCGTGTCGCTTGTCCCTAGGACAGCTGAAGTCGCTGTCCGCAACTGGCATCAGCCAACCTCTCGCTCTTCGGCCCTCGTACTTCCCTCTCTGCCGCTGCCGCTGCCGGCGCAGGAACTACGCTGCGCAGAACGACCGACGCGAGGATGCCCAAAAACAAAAGAAGTGGCGTTACGCGACCTTAAGACTCGAGGCCCGCAGGAATGCACAATCAAACATCGCCTCCCATCGAACACTTCATCAAATCCCGGTTGCTCATTCATCGAGCACGTCGCTTCATACGATTAACGATCCAAACCTCGGGGGAATTCCATTACGGCAAGCACCTACGCATTCTGGCAGACGGGGTGAAGGGCCAGGTGAGGGAATGGGCGTCGTCTATATCATGGATGACGGTCTGATCATTCTTTCTTCCCTCCAAGCATTAGCCCTTCGAGTTCACACCCGCTCGTCTTTCTATCTAACATCTGCTCACTGCTATTTCCTCAGCCCGGTCATGGATGCGAACTACACCTATCCCGACCGCCATTGAAGGCGTGCCAATTCCGTGAGTCGTCACGGATACATTTACCATTGAAACCGACTCGGACCGTTGTGTCGGTGGAACTTTCAGAGACATTGTCGCTCTCTACTCTGCCGGCTATGTTGAACTCGCTCTCGGGGCCCATGATGGTGCGCCGGTGAACTATACGAAGTTCGCAGGATTGTGGGAGCGTGTATATCTCCTTCTGGTTGAACTCGACACATATACTGGTGAGATGCCCTGGGCCTCCATCAGCTTGGTTTCTCAACAACGTTTTCACTACGTACTCCAGCTCTGCTTCAGGTCATGGAACCGTATCTGCGGCCTGTTGGCGAGACAACCGATGAACAAAGCCGCCTGAAACTAATACTTAGTAGGGAGATGTTGATCTCTTTGAGTGAGGTACGATATTATACACCCTTCACGATCACCCGCACTCATCCAATTAACACTGCTCAGGTATCTGGGATAGTCAGCTTAGCCCAGTCCGAGGATAGCGTCGAGTGGGTCCACCTCCACTTCACTCGCCCCAACGAGTTCTGGGGTTTTGCCCAAGCTGTGTCCGAGACCAAATCACAGGCGGAGGAGCGGGCTCGGATTGTTGAATAGCACAGGATGACTGTGCTTACCAACTTCAGCGAATATTTCCATTGATGGTCTTTACGAACCGACGACACATTGCCGCGATCGAGGCCTCAAGACGTACGCGGAATTACTTGCGAGCGTAGCATTCCCGACATGGGTGGAATTGAGGCTGTCGGCAGTGCTGTTAATGCAGTGCTGCGAGGTAGCTAACTCGCGCAACGAACCCCCTCCACCTCGCTTCGCCGTCCCTCACCCAGTACGTTACTCACATCTTATTCGTTCTCTCGCGCATCAGGATGTCGCTCACATCCCTCTAGGATGCTTCTGCGTGCCAGTAGGGTAGGGGTAGGACGTGTCCACTAATATAATGACAGTCTCTCGTGATCCTGCACCGCCGCTCCGAATTTCGTCGCATGATAGCGGGATTCAGGCTTCGGATATTGTACCGTTTGAGGTCTTGACGATCGCTCTATTCCACGACCACGTATATACGACTTGTACGAGGATCGTGGCCGGTGGGCGCCGGCAGGCCTCGTCCATTGACACTCGACCCTTGATGATAGTCCTGACCTCGTGGAAGATCCGAGACAGGTGGGCGAGTGCGTCGGAGAGCACGAGGGAGGAGAAATCAGGCGCGTCACCCAGTGTAGACCAGTAAGAATCACCTAGAATAGACAAGAACTGCCCCTCCTCGAGTGCGAGAGCTTTGAAAGAGCAGAGACGGCCCTGCGCTAGCGGTCGAAATTGAAGTCGAACGGCGGCGACGAGATTGAAACGAGGCGGACGAACTGGAAACTTCACGCTAGAGTCGGAATGGGGGGAGTGCGAGAAGCTGGCGTTCGGAGATGTGTGAATACAAGCTTGTGTACAGTACTGGTGAGCGAGCGAGCTGGCCAGGACAAGGGGAGGACGCGTCGGGGGAGTCGGGGATGAGGGTGGAAGCAAACGCGCGGGACGGGCATGCGCGTCCTGCTGGATACTGCCATAAGTCGACGCGAGCATGAGCTGGCGGTGTTGGCCTCGCGATCTACAGCGCACGAAAACGTGTGATGCGTCAGCGAGCTGGACATCGAGGTGGGGCGCCATAGCTACTACGCGGGTATAGATGACTAAGTAAGTGTTCTGTCCGGGCTTCCTAGCCTCGGACTAGCGGGAGGGCGCGGACTGCTCGGCGCAGCGGGCCACACATCACCGTGTCACGACCGCGCTTGTGACTATATTATTCGCCCAATCGATGGACTCTGATCATTGTGTTTACTGTTCACGACTTTCACTTCTTACCTTCCACTGGCATATTCGCGGCTCGCACCATATCGTGTCATCCTTACATCAAACACCGGATAGTGCTACTCAAGTTGCCTCGTCATATGTCGTAAATCTCAGTGATTCCATCCGGAACTAGTACCGCGAGCTGTGGATGCAACATACACTAGTGCCACTCCCCATCACGACCAATCCATACCATCTCCTTCGTCTTGTTGCTGAAGGCTTTGAACCCTGTACCATAGATCGTCCACGCCGCACGGGGCTCTCGGATTTAGAATGAATTTGTCCACAGCGTCTTGCGCGTGCAAGTAGAAAGGGTTGTAACAATCCACGGGGAGACCTTTCGGTAGTTTCGGCCTTCGACGACGGGTACGATGGCCATGGATCCTAGTTCGTATGGGGTTGCCGTTAGGATTCCGAGTCGCCGCATGAAGGATATCAAGGTGGCGGTATAAGCGAACCAAGGATTCTGCTCTCCAGGGCTTCTCGTACACGGTATATCTTCTCCCATCGCCGTGATGTTGGGGTTCTTCTTCATCAGAGCTAATCCCTCTGGTCCCAATTTCCACTACTAGCTTATACACACGTGAAGCGAGCTCGGGAGGACCTATGTGAACGGCGGCGTCTCTACGATTGTGAAAGGTCTGATAGCACGTGCTAGGTAAGATATAATTCTAGTTGCACGGGCATAATGTGACGGTGCTCACGGTGCTGATACGACTGTTACGAGAGTAGCGCTTGGATCTGGCGACTTTGACTTCCGGCATGAGTGGACTTTTCTGCTCTTTCCATCTTCTCCTGAGGTGGTCGAGATGTCGGCGTAAAACCTTGAAGAAGTTTTCTCTACTCTGGTATCGAGCTGGGATTCTCTCAACTGTGTATAGGCCGTCTTCTACGCACATCCAAAAATCCGTGGCGAATGCTTGCTGGATACAGAGGTTATATGGCTCAAGAGGGGGTTCATCCCAACCGTACAGGTACGGCTTTTGAATCGGCAAGCGTCTTGATACATGAGACAGTACTTGGGCCTTTTGTAGTGGGTCCGGTGGCCGCGGAAGCCCACCGCCATTCGTCAATCCAAACGTTAACGAGACATGGTTCCGAATGCTGCGCTAAAAATGAATGAATATATATGCACTAGAACGTATTGGGAGGTGACGGTAAACGAAACCTACCGCAGATGCATACTTACTCTAAGGTAGTTTCCTGTGGAGTCCTTCCGATTACCCCCCTCCGAGGAGGAACAGCGTTCTTCAAGCGGATGCCCACGATCCATGCGTCTCGGCCCTCCCGCTTCTTCTTCGCCCCTAATTTTTTTTAGGTCTCCTTGAAGCCGTTGCAGTTGAAGATCCGTTTCTTGTTGGTATCGGTGTACATCTCTCTTGAAGTTGAGCATTTCGGCTAGCAAAGCATCCAGCTTGTGGTGAAGCGAATCATTTGCGGCGTTTTCCTCGCGCGCCTGGAAGATATATTGAGCCCGTAGTTGTGGCTTCGTCAACAAGTATACACACAGCAGAAGGATCTTGGTCGCCCCACACTCCGTGTCGGAACGTGGGTTCGTTCTCAATCTCAGCCTAACACATGATAGATGAACAGACAATCCGTTTAGTTCGAACGCGGCAAACGCACCCGAGGATCATCTAGGAACACCCGGTGGGCATCCAGTACCGGTGACGACAATGTTCCATTCTGTCGCGCTATTAGTTGGATTCTATGTTGAGTTGTGCATTAACATCGCGTACTAATACCCAGGTGACGCCCCCTGGGACGATAGCGGTATTGCGGGGTAATATTGCTTCTTCTCTCTGCCAACGTCGGCTCGCTTAAAATGAGGGCGGAGTCACCGCGTACGAAGCACTCACCAAGCTGGGAAATAACCAGCGCGCGACCGTGGAGCTCGCATTGAAGCTATCTACATTGTTCCACGATTTAACTTGCACACTCGCTGTGTGGTCCTCCTGGTAAGATGACAGTAACCAACGGTAGCACATTTGTGTTGAATCAACTTCCGGTGTCTGAAGATCGATAACGTTTCTAGTTCAGTCGCTCCATAGTTGCTAGTGCTATGCTATCAGTTTCGACTTGCCTCGCCTCTTCTTTGAAGGAGCCATATGTAAGGATCTAGACCAACGTTGAACATCGAGGGTTCAAGTGACAACGGTGTAATCGACTCGCAGTCTAGAGGTTACCACTTACTTGGAGATTTTATCTAGCGTGGCGTTCAAAGGACATCAATCACCGGGGATATTATTGTAGAGTGCATAAATGGATTATGTGGATTATGACTGTTTTATCAAATAGCTGAGAAAGTCGCTGATCGTTCATCATAAGAAAGAACTACAGCCATAATCAAACATGGCCGGGACTCCGAGCGATCATGTGACATTTAGCAATCGGAAGAGACGGCCCGGCAATACAATCGAGGACGCTTCCCCGCCGCCGGGTCCTTATCGGTCTATATCGGGATCCAATCCACAAAAAAGAAATTCAGAACCTCCGAAAAAGCTATCGCCTCCAGAACAAAGGGCGGGCTAAACCGGTGTGACGTTAATACATAAGTCGTAGCGCCGGTGAACGGCAAGGCCCGATACCGAACGCACAAATTCACGTTTTGCCTACGAAACGCGACACTGGCACGCTCTCAGCAGATCTATGCATACCTCTCGCGACGAGCGACACAGCCTCGATACGCATTCCAAAGTCCCGAGAGGACCAACCGTTACTCGGACTCCTCTTGGCTTCTTACCACCATCTCGGCAAATTTCCCACGGTCGACACGCCTCCAGGAGTGGGCGAGCGCCGTGCGGTTCTGGGTCATAGACTGGGTCCTAAATACTCTATCATATATTACCTTTCGGGCGGTCGAGAATGCCTCCATCTGGGGCTGCAGTCGCCCCTAATTCGACGCGCTCCCGGCGTAGTATGGGCGCCTCTAACACGCCTACCGTGACAGACTTGTTGTCCCTCCCGCCGGACAAGAGTGCGACAGTACACTCCCTCGAGACAGCTATAGTGTTCCTGAAGAAACACGGAAGAATGGATAACAGCGCCAACGACTTAGAGATGGAGGAGGCGTGCAACGCGCTGCTGTGGAGTACCACAGCCAAGCAAGGGGGAGCGGTACAGAACGACACCATAAGGTCCGTGGTATTCATTCTCATGCAGGGTATACGGGAGCCGCACTTCGCGGAGGAAGCTGTCATGTCGATTGAGCGACGCGTGGAGGGTGCGATATCCGTAGCTTTGGAAAAGCTGGATTTTGTGGCAGATCGGGCCATCGAGCGGATCAGGGACTCGTTGGGTGCAGCCAACAGAGATGATTGCCATTCGATGGCAGAACACACTCCAACCGCTCTATCGTACGCTGCCATAGCTTCCCAGAAACTTCCGCCACAACATGCCAGCGTGGTCGAGAAGGGCGTCATGCAGCGCCGGCAGGTTGTACTCGAATGTGCGGCCTTGAACGAGCGAGAGCCCGCGTCAGGCCCTCCATTGAGCGAGAAAGAATTGGTTGCGAAGGCCACGGTAGCCTTTGAACACATGGGGGATATTGCTACTGCAGACGCACCCGCAGGGCTGTCGTTCCGCGGGGCGCGTAAACTCCGTAGCGGGATGGTGGCTTATGACATGGACTCCTCGCAATCAGCCGACTGGCTGAAGCAACCAGACGTCATGCAAGCCTTCCTGAGATGTTTCGACGGTGGACAAAGCAAGCTCAAACCGAGTGCATACTATGTTATTGCTGAGTTCACACCTGTAGCTTTCCAGCCTACTGACTCGGTAGCGTTGCGCAAAGTCGAGCACAACTCCGGGCTCACCGACTACGACATCCTCTCTGGGCGCTGGATCAAACCGGAGAACCGCCGGTCAAGTACGCAACGGGTGGCACACGTCATTCTGCATATGCGCAACCCCGAAGTGGCGAATCACGCCATCCGCAACAGTCTGAACATCGAAGGCAAGACGGTATCCGTCCGCAAGCTTCTACAAGAGCCTCGACGGTGCCTACGTTGCCAGAAGTACACACCAGCGCACCTCGCAGCGAATTGTTCCGCCGAAGAGGTGTGTGGGACATGCGCCGGATCTCACCGAACAACGGACTGCACAGTGGCCGAACACATGCGGCGCTTCTGTGTCAACTGCAATGAGAAGGGACACGCCTCATGGGATCGAGACTGCCCCGCCTTCGTAGATGCGTTCGACAGGCTTAGTGCGCGGTCACCGGGAAACTGGTATCGCTTCTTCCCCACGGCCGACCCACGTACATGGGAGATGCTCGACACATCCGAGTACCCCGACCCGCAGGCACACGTTCGCGCGACGAGCCGTAGTCCGCCACCACCCCCCTCTCTTCCTCCTCCGCCGGCCTCTCAGGCCTCACGCTCATCCCGGGATATACTGGGAAGCGCACCGGCACGGGTGATGACGCGTAAACCAGGAAGGGTGGGGAACAGCTTCGTGCCTCCGCGCTCGGATACTGGGTGGTCAGGCAAGCAGCAGCGGGGACGCGCCAAACACAGCCAGCAGTCCAGCCTAGACCGCTGGATTGATCGCGAGCGGAGTACGCTCTCCTCGGTTGTAGAAGAAGGTGAGGTCCCTCCAGAGCGTTGCACTGATAGTCCTTCTTCCCCCTCCCTCTTCCCATGAGTTACGACCCCTCCGATTTCCCTAGAACGACCTTTGCGGATGCCAGCCGGCTACGCATTTGGCAGCAGAACGTGAACCGCTCGCTCGTCACGCAACTTGACCTCATCAACAATATCCACCCGAGCATGTTTGATATCATTGCACTCCAGGAACCATACTTTGACCACCTACGCAACAGCCGTGGCTCCTCGCGATGGGTAGCGGTATATCCCCCTAATCATCAAGACCCCAAGTCCCCGACTCCACGTTCATTTCTTCTCATTAACGCCCGCATCTCCTCTAATTCATGGGAACCGATAGCCGTCCCCTCCACGGACATCACAGCCATCCGGATGTCCACCGGCACCCATACTATACTAATATTCAACATTTATAATGCACAGGAGAACGATGACACCCTCAGCGTACTCAGTAACGAAACTCGACGCCTGCTGGCCAGCACTTCGCACCACCGCAACACGATTGTCCTGTGGTTGGGGGACTTCAACCGCCACTCACCTCTGTGGGACGAGGCGCGTAATCGACATTTGTTCACTGCCCGAAACCTGGCTGCGGCGGACCATCTCCTCACGCTCATCGAGCGTCACAACCTCGCCATGGTGCTCCCACCCGACATACCAACTCTGGAAGCATCCAACTCGAAGAATGAGACCCGTCCCGACAATGTCTTCGTCTCGCACGACTTCATAGATGGGGTGGTGCACTGCCAAGTATACCCCGAGTTACGCCCTCCCTGCACTGATCACTATCCCATCCTGACAGCTCTAGACCTTACCCCTCCTCCCTCGGAGCTTGATCCTGGCTTTAACTACGCGAAAGCGGACTGGGACAAGCTCAGCGAAGCGATTACCAATGCCCTTGACGCACTCCCCCCTCCCACCAAGATCACATCACGAGAGGAGTTTGATCGTAAGCTCTCCATCATCACCAAAATCTTCGCCGACTTTGTTTCCACGCACGTCCCACGGAGGAAGCCGTCCCCACACCAGAGACGGTGGTATGGGGATGAACTGAAAGAACTTCACCGACAGATGAATCGGGCCAACCGGGCGGCAAAGCGGAACCGTGGGCGCCCGGAACACCCTTCTCACGATCACGCTAGGAAAGCACGCACAGCGTACTACAGTGCTACGGAGCACCTCAAGGAACTCCACTGGGTAACGTGGCTTGAACAGGTGTCTCGTACTGACGTTTGGATAGCCAACCGGTACATCACGGGCGGAGGAACAGATGCCTGCAGGGCTCGGGTGCCCACGCTAACTGTCGACACTCCCAACGGCCGTGAGCTCATCGCCGACAATGAGCAGAAGAGCGCAGTGTTCTTCAAGCAGTTCTACCTGCCAAGGATCCCATCCGACGACATTCATAAAGCTGCTCCACCCGGGATGGTATACCCGCCACCCGCATACCACTTTCGTCCCCCCACCAACCACCAGATCGAGCGCATCATCGCAGAGCTACCGCCGGACAAAGCGCCTGGCCCCAACGGGGTGATAAACCGGGTATACAAGGTGGTGGCGCCAGCCCTCGTCCCGCACATCGGACCACTCTTCCGTGCGACTTTCTCTCTCAACTATTACCCAGACCAGTGGAAGATATTCAAGACGGTTGTCCTACGCAAGCCCGGCAAGCCCGATTATTGCTTACCCAAAGCACATCGCCCAATTGCACTCCTAGACACCCTTAGTAAGATCCTCTCATCGTGTGTCGCTGAAGAACTGTCTTTTCAGGCAGAACGTCTCCACATGCTCCCGCCTACACAGTTTGGGGGGCGCCCGGGGCGCTGCACTACCGACAACCTCCACCTCCTAGTAGATAGCACCAAGCGTGCATGGCGAAGAGGTAACGTGGTAGCAGCTTGCTTCCTCGACATCAAGTCGGCCTTCCCCAGCGTCTCCCCCGAGATCTTGGCCCATGACATGCGGAGCCGGGGCGTACCCAAGGAGCTCACTGACTGGATGCTAAACAAGTGCACAGATCGCAGGACAGTCCTCAACTTTGACGACTACACCTCCCCGGAGCACCGCATCGAGAGGGGGCTCGACCAGGGGTGCCCCTTCTCGGTGATTTGCCATCATTTCCACAACGCGCCTTCACTCGAAATCGGGAATGCCGCTGCAGGCGAGAGCGTCCTCGGCTTTGTTGATGACACCACTCTGGTGGTTGAGGCAAAGTCCTTCCCTCTCTGTTATGACAAGCTCAACGACATGTTACAGCGTCCAGGAGGAATCCGCGACTGGGCAGAACCTCGACACGTTGAATTTGAGCTCTCCAAGACGGCAGTACTCGCATTAACTCGGCGGCGCGAACCTGCCCCAGCGGGTGAGCGCCAAGTCACCCGTCCCCTCACAAGGCCAGCTGCCACCATATCTGGACGTGCAGTCCTCCCCTCCAAATCGGTCAAGCATGTCGGAGTGCTTCTGGACCAGGAACTACGATTCAAGGAGCACGCCCAGTACGCTTTGGGCAAAGGCACCTTCTGGGCCAACCAGTTCCGTCGCCTAGCCAGCCCATCCAAAGGTATGCCCGCCCGTTTCGCACGACAGCTCTACCTCTCCGTTGCCATTCCACGCATGTTGTACGCAGTAGACGTCTGGGGCGCCCCCATGCCTAACACTGACCCTTCCCCGGACCGGCCCTCTCCACACAAACACCCAGGTACAGTCCTCAAGCTAGCACGAGTGCAGCGTCAGGTCGCCATCCAAACGCTTGGCGCAATGCGCACTACCGCCGCAGACACACTCGATGCCCATGCAGACCTCCTCCCCTTCCCATCGCTCCTCGACCGCATGCACTCCCGTGCAGCTCTGCGACTGGCCACACTACCACCCTCCCACCCCCTCTATGCCCCTGTGCGACGCTCTGCACGCCGCCTCATCAAGCGGCACCCCACCGCCTTACACAAGATCTTCAATGTGTACCACATCGACCCCTCCTCTACCGAAACTGTTACTCCCGCCCGCCGCAGTCCACGCCTCGCCTCCGGTTTTGACATCTTCATCGCCCCATCCCCCGAGGAGGCCATCCGCTCACTTGAGCGCAGTACAGCCGACACCATAGTCTTCAGCGATGGATCAGTCATCCCGGGCACTGGTGTGGGGGGAGCAGCAGTCCTCGAGCGCGAGGGCAACATCTCGAAGCATCTCAGTGCGCACCTCGGCCCGTCAGAGTCATACACAATCTTCGACGGAGAGAACGTGGGCCTTGCGCTGGCGCTGGAGCTCGCACATCGTGCACGTCGTGTCCGTCACATCTTGGTTTGCGTCGACAGCCAGTCCATCCTGCTGGCTCTCGACTCACCGTACGCGCGCCCGGGACACCACCTCACGGACGTCGTCCTCAAGCAGCTTGAACGGCTGCGACGACGCCACCCGAGCGCACGTATTGTCCTGCACTGGGTGCCCAGCCATACTGGCATCCCGGGGAACGAAGCGGTCGATCGGCAGGCCAAACGCGCCGCCCGCGGCAAGCCTAGCCCACTTGCCGCACTGCCTGCTCCGCTTCGCAAACCTATCCCCCACAGCGTTTCCGCAATGCGGCAGCACATTGCGACGTCGCTACGCAAGGACGCCAAGACCATATGGACTACGTCGCCACGATTTGCTCGCTCCGCCCAGCTCGGGCCCCCCCTCCCCTCTCGAAAATACCTGGTTATGACTCGGGACCTCCCACGCAAAGCCGTCAGCATGCTCACGCAGCTCCGCACAGGGCACGTTCCCCTCAACAAACACCTCTACACCATCGGGAAGGCCGATAGCCCGCTTTGCCCACTCTGCCGCTCCGCCCCCGAGACAGTGCTACACTTCATCATCCAGTGCCCCGCCCTCCGACATCTTCGTGCCGCCCTTGCGCGCTCGCTCCCCCCCGCATCCTTTACACTGAACAACCTTCTCGGGAGCGCCCGCCATCTCGACGCTCTCATGCGCTTTATCGACGCGTCCGGTCGCTTCGCGCGACACCCCTCATGAAGCCAGAGCCCCGCCAGCCCACTCTCCCACTCCCCTACCCCTCTACTCTCCTCCCTCCCCCGAGCGCTGTCGGTTAGGCAGCATACTCCTTCCCGGCCCTTACTATACCACTAATCTCTTTTACTTACAAGTTACCCTACTCCCCTCCCGTTACTCATCCCCCTTACTACACCTTCACCCTCACTCAGGTAGCGTCGCCCACCCACCTCCGGCCCTTCACCCGGCCCCCAAATGTCCCGTCCTCCCCCGCGCGCACCCTCCCCGTCCGTAATCAGCGCCCGCTTGGCCTTCTCGCGCCTCTGTCCCATTCCTATGTACTTGTCGTTACGTACACCCACAGCGTTGGCGAGCACTCACGTAGGTAGTATCTGGCATAGGGCTACGCCCTGCAGCGGATAATAAACTAGGAGATAAAAAAAAAAAAAAAAAAAACCGTTACTCACGCGCATGCGGGGTTTTCGCCACCGCACACCAGCGCAATCCGCCAGTACGATATCCGCCCCGACGTCGGACAACTTCAGTCGTTGCATGTGTGATCGTAGCTTTGGAAGGCCGTCGTTGCGTCGAAACACGCATCAGAAAAAGTGAGCAAGTAAGCAACGGAGGTGGTCAGGTTCGATGGTATCGTGCAATGCTTACCCCAGCATCATCGACAGTCCGGGCTACAGCAAATGACATCAACTCCGGTGGAGCACTGACATCTGCAGACTGAGTTAGTCATTCACATGGTGCACACAAATACTACACGGCCACCTCGACTATTAGGCTTGGACCAACTGAGCACCCCGCGATGAAGCAACCAAGACGAGATACATGGTGTGAGGTCTGTCGTTGTCGCTGTCAGAGGTGAAGGCTCCTGCAGGCCAAGGCCGCGAAGGCGCGGGCAGTCCCGGGCCGTATGCCCGAGAATATACACGTGACGATGTTTTTTGGCGGGGAACACGGTTACGTTTCATGACTTGAAGACCCTCTACCTTAGTCGGTATCGGGAATTGTGACCTTCGGTCCTCACTCCATCTGCTACGCAACACGCAAGGCCAAGTGTGCTATTCGCTCTCACACTCTCCGAATCGTCCTTTTGGCCAGACTAATTTGGTAGGCGTCGTTTGATGGTCTGGTCCCAAGTCCGGCGCGTTATATAGCTAAACGCCTACGGATAGTAGAACTACTCAACATCATCGGAGGAGTGGATCCTTGTAATGGCACCCTCTCACTCTCTGGCCGACACTGTCCTCCGGGTTGGTCTCATCTTGCTGGTTGCTTATGTCACAATGATATGCCCGTCGGACGCCCACTCCTCTCACAGTGTCTGCCAGATTCTGGTCGCGTACCGGACCCATCTGTTACTGCCAACCTATCGTATCGTCCGCCACCATTGCTTATCCCTCATTCATGAATTCAAGAGTGGTTTTTTGGAATCGCTGCAATGGTATTTACCCATTTTCCAGCGCTAGCATATGCACGGATGTAGTAAGTTCAATTGGCGGCCTGTAAGGCGCAATATTGATAGTTCTTCCAGACATACGGGGCAGTATCACGAAGGATGAGACGAATTATGGTTGATAGGAAGACGCTCGAGACAGCCATGGTAAATAAGCAATTTTCTCCCTCGAAAACTGTCTGACTTGAAACACCACTCAGTAATAATCACCGTGCTTTCGCTCCTGCCGTTCATTATCAGTGCTGGCTGGCACTCGCAAGTAGTGAAGCCTCAAGCTCTGGAAAGCCCACGGTAACACCCTCTGCGCAGAGTCCCTCATTCGGAGAGCAGATTGTAGTGATACATTTTCGGCCTAGCGTATCCCACTATAGATCGGGTTACTTCACAAGACGGTGGGATTGACCGTCCTACGCAAAACTACTAGCCTCTTCTTGAGGCTTGCGGCTTCTTCAAGCGCATATCAGTCGGACGCATGCGTTAATGTATCATATGGTCCTGTACCCACAATGAATGCATTGGGAGTGGATAGGTACAACGGTTACATCTGGTAGATGAGGCCACTGCAGAACTCGATGCAACATATGACCACTAGGCTTGCGGCCCACCCTATAGCAAGTACTCCATGCAATGGCAGCAACGAGCCTTGCCTCGCCCCTGCGACATTGCACCTGATATCCTGTTGGGCATGAATGAGTTCCAGTTAGCGCATTCTACTGCCCCAAGCATACCTGCATGCTTAGCTATTCCGAACCATTTCTAAATAAAGCGCCTTGAATTCTTGCCCCAGATGACGGAATCTATGCCATTCAGATGCGGGAATAGCCTGGCGATGCTTAGATGCCCTGGAGCAGCGAATAAGCTTGATAAAAGGGCGCAGGATCAGGTACTTACAGATGATTGAACACTCCATCGAGCACGGGAAAAACCCGCTGGGACATATCGCAGTCAGTATGGGGGCACAGAAACCCGCGGGACTGGGGATTGCCCGAGGACGGTTTGTGCTTGCGCCGTGCCCGGTCGTCCTGTCCGCGAATGCTCTGTCTCTGTCTTTGCCGTTTACGTCGTGGACCCGTACATGGTTGCGAGTTGGGATTCGAGGAACCCTCTAACGCACTAAGCGAATTCCATGCGTACCACAGCATGGCTTCCAGACCCAAAACATCATCCCTGCGCTCATGGCACAGGGCCTCGGCGACCTTAGCGCTAAACGCGACTCCTTCAAGGGTAAGGAAATCGCATGCGATCTTGATACACGACGCCAGGTTGCTGACCTGTAAGCTAGATGCTCAGTAGCTCGTAGCCGTATCAAGGGTCGAGAATCTCAACTTGATGTGCACATCCGGCAGGTATGAAGATAGCGTCGCCACATTGCTGCTGCACCTCATACGGAGTGATCCCGATAGAAATGAGGTCTCTTAAGACCGAAGGCGATAGATAGACAGACTGTGCAAGTAGCGGGTCTGTCTCGTTCGTGCCAAACCGGGCACGTAAAAAATCCCGGGGCCTATCCAGGTCCTCGGCACGGAAAATATGCCAGAGCGCGCCGTTCCCTGAGGTGTAAGTCATAATATTGACAGCGCTCGTGATGTCCACGTGCAACCGCGTGGTACCTACGCAGTCGATGTCTCTCGTGGCGATGTACATCTTGGGGCCTATGTGAAAGTCAGTTAGAACCCTACAAACTGCATCCATTACTTCGTCGATTACCTAGGTCTGGCTTCGTTGACCGATAGGGCATTGGCGGACTTGGAAAATGTGAAGCGAGATTGCGTATGCCATTGTCTCGGGTATAGGAAGGCATTGGGACCGCGGACATGAACGCGTTATAGTGCTGATTGAATTTGTCGACGAAGAATGCGGAGGGGGGGCAATCCTAAGCTCCAATCAATCACCATCCGGTCGATCTGAGGAATGACTTACCTTGAGCTTTATGACACCTCCCCTATCGTCGTCGGTGGCCAAAAATTGCGAAAAGAAGTAGGCAGCAGTCACTTTCTTTGGTTCCTGAGATCTGCTATCGATCATCTCGACCAACTCGTCTCCGTGAGAGAGGGCGAAAGCTTGGGGGGTCCAGTTGGCTTGAAGTGTTGCGTTCACCCCACGCACAACCAACGGATAGCGACGGAACCACAGGAAACGGAATATGAGTTCTTGGCCACGTAGTAGTCGCGGGGTGATGCGATAAGCATCAGCCAAGCAACGGAGACGTTCGGCTTCTTGTGACCCTGGCGGTAATTCTGGCTCGGGAAAGTTGGAAAGTATGGCATTGACTTCCGCGAGGACGGCATCAACATCGGACCGAGAGACGCGGGATAGCGGCTCGTACCGGTGACCCTGAGCATCATGAGCAAAACAGTTTAATATGAAATTACTTAGCGTACCTGCCCGTCTGCGCAGGCACGAGAGCCCTGAAGTGGCGCGAGCTTGGTGCCGGAAAAGCATCGATGGCACAGCTCGTATCCACAAATGATACAAAAAAGGAGTCGTGGAAGATAGAGGCATGACATACATCTGTAATGTAAGAATGGATAGCGAAAAGATATTAGGCCTTCACATACCGCACGTAATTCGATGAGCCAACTCTCCCGCTTTGAAGATTAAACGTGTTGAACGCTGATGGGACCGGATCTAAGTAATCAGCGGCAATATTTGGCGGGCAAGGCCGGTCTAAGAAGATGTTCTGAATCGGAGAATCCAAGATGCGAATTTCAATATGTTTACTCACCCGTAGTTCGTGCACCGTCTCAGCGTCTGGGGGTACGCTGAAGACTTGCAGATGCTGAAGACACACGGCCCCGTCCCAAGTGGTCGGGAAATGACCAACGGCGGGGTCTGCCCCAGACGGGTATAGCAACCGAAAGCCTGAGGGGACAGGAGGCAGAGATATGCAGGTTTTTCGTGAGGTACTGTGAAGGCGCGAGACGACGCACGCACACGTACCTGCGAAGCGACAACTGTCGCCTTTGTCTTCGGAACGTCCTGCGCATACGAAGCACGGGGATAGTGATGCCCATAGTCCTCTCCTGCGGGTGGACTTCACCACACAACATCCACGCTGTGAAAGCACTTCGGTTGGAGGAACGGACATGGTGAACTGACAAATCCAATTGCAATGGATCTTTGGCAGGTCGCATTGCGTGACGGCGAGCGAGTTGCTGTATGCGGCTATTTGGTTCGCCGCGCGGCCTCGCTAATGCCGACGCGCTGACGCCTAGCTTGCGATCTCGTCAATGACCCAGGACTTCCTCCGACTCAGCATTCAGATACGCTGCATAATCAACAATCGCTGAGGCTCACACTCAGCTCACACTCTAGGATGCTACAAGAAGGTTCAAGTGGGTCGCAGCGGGCCCGACAGAAACGCCTTTGCTCCACTCGCGCGCTCGCGGATCCGTAGGCGCTCAGGTGTGTACGTCCCCTACCAGCCCCTACCTCTTATCGAGTGATACGAACGGCGCGTTCTCGATGATGATACATTCCAATGATACATTCCGGAGACAAGACACGTTTTTCATGATCATATGTGGCCCGCATTAGGTGCCGCGCTGTACCCGGCCCCCTTGCTGCTGAATACAGGTGCGGAGGATGGTCATTTCGTTCTCTAGGTATGCCTTGACGAATGAGACGGCGTCTCCCAGCACGTTATAGTACGCGATGTCTGCGTCGACAGCTAGCAAGAGCTGCGAGACCGTGTCCGGCGTAGGATCTATTGGGACGGGGATGTTGCCGCTCTGGACCGCTGTCGCATCAGCTTTCTGCGATTGGGCTCGAATGATGGATGCATAAGCTATCTACCTTTTGTTCGAGCTCGGCCGCCTCCAGAAGCAGCAGCGTCGCCTTGAGTAGATCTTGCCCTGCTTCTGCATGCTGCTGATATCTACGATAGACGAATTCGGGTACGTTGAGCGAGGCGCCGGCGGGCTAGGAAGGCGTCAAGTTGTGAAACGTTCGGGATCTACGAGACTCAACGCTTGCCCAAATGATGCCATAAGTTGGCAGCTCCTTTGCGGCAGCTCGGAAAGCACGGCGATGCTGTAGCCATATGGTCGTCGCTGAAGGTGAGCCGGCATGTAGCTGGCCTCTTTGCGGAATAGCGAGGTGGGATTCGATATCGCCTTGGGGCAGAGCGTCGAATGAGGTCGAATCGTTAGGCATGGCGCGGAAACCGGGGTCTGTGGACGAGGTCTACGGATGGGCGCGTTAGAGGATGGGTACTGTCTTCACCGGTTTTGCGGAGATCGATCTATAGGGATTCTCGTCGGCGGGTTCATCGGTCAGACTCCCCCCCCCCTAAATTCATCAACCCGAACTTTCCGGTCAGCACGCTCATTATCCTCCCCAGAACCTTCCAGAGGGACTGAAGCGGATCAATCAAACGGACAGGAAGCGCAACGTTGTGAAGAATATCTACCCCACCGTTCCATACTCGCGTCCGCTCAACGAGCGTGCGAAGCCCGAGTCCCGCAGGCGGGTAAGCGCCTTCGGAGACGCATGTCGCATGTCGCACGTCGCACGTCGCTGATTGATATCCGCACAGAAACGTTTTGAGCCCGCCGTACCAAACCACCCGGCATCGTCTGGGGCTCGATGTCTATTGCGCCCTCGATTCCGCTACCGCTACCGCTACCGTTCAACGTGTCCATGCTCGATGACCCGCACCCTCCGATCGTGGCTAAACCATCCACGGACGATCCAGCACTTCTAGGACCCCGATGCTGTAGGTCATGCACTTGCCCACAGGATTTCTGTCAGCCCTGATCTCTTTCTCTCGCGCCTCCACTGAGCAGATTGGGTTCTAGCCGACAACTTTCTCAAAATCAAATACGTTTGCCCCTCTTTCGCGAGCTACGTTGGGGTCGTCGCAGAGCGCTTACAAAACATGTCTCTCCTCGCTTTCGCTCACCCTGACGACGAGACGGATGCATTCGACGAGCTTGTACAAGGGTCGACAACCTGCGGAAGCATCGTACAGTACGTGCACCCTGACATTATCACAGACGACATGTTCATTCTTACGTCGGTTTGAGACTTCACTATCTATATCCGAGAGACGTTCGGGCAACGCTCCAAAGGGACGACGTCGGCCAAAGTGACCCAGTTCTCGCTTCATACCCCCTGGTCGACCTCAGAATCAGTCGCGTGGCCGACGATCTGATGCTCTGTTTTGTACACGCTCTTCGCGACATCTTTCCCTCCGACGACTGTGAGGATTGCCCTTCGCCATGGTCGAATTGGTGCCGCACGCCTTCATTCAGCGGTGAACAAGCAGCGTCTTTGCTTGCCTGCCTGGACTTGTCGCTCTCATCCAGTTGGTCGCCTTACCTGTTCCAAATGTATCATCATGAACGCAACGAGCGGCGGCTTGTTCTATCCTGGCCCCTCGGCCCTAGGTGGGACGAATTATTGGAGTATCTAACCCATATCGTCAGAGCCGTTCCCTTCGACGGTTTTCCGGTGGAGGCCAATACGACGTGCACAAGGCGGAAGTTGCTCATTCATCAGCCAGAGGGAGGAATCAATTCATCGGTGTCCACCACGACTATCATCATACCACACGGTACGCCAGAGCGACTGGCTTTACATTTTCAACGACTGACCTTCCCGACCAGGAGACGTCATCTTTGTCTGCCACAAGAGGGATGAATGTATTTCGGCTTCCGTCACCTACGGGAACGGTGAGTCCTGAGACAGGATTGGTAGGGTCCAGACTGAGGCGAAACCAGATATTAGCAATGCCATTGCGTGTGACGATTCGCCGACGGCGGAAGCTCCTGCAACCGATGCTATCCCTTCTTCAAAGCGCGCTAGGCGTCGTTCTCAAAACAAGCCCCGGAGGACGGTTCGCCAACAAATGGAATCGCCAAAGTGTGAGATATGTGGCACTGGCACTAGTCTTACGTGGCGGAGGGGGCTCACGGCAGAAGGCAAGCTATGCAATGGGTTGGATCTCTCGCTCATCTACACAGGTATTGCGCTAACGTTCGGCCCTTTAGTTGCGGCCTGCGCGTAGCAAGGCGCGGAGGGGGACTCGAAAGTCCCAGTCGCGCAGCGGAATACTTCAAATCAACGAAGATGAGATTATTGAGTCCTCCGGCGGGTGTCACACAATGTAGAACGTGCGGAACCCAACGCAGTACCGCTTGGCGGAAAGGAGGCGGCGAGAAACGGGATTTATGCAACTCGTAAGTTGTTCATGGAATCGATCACGGTATAGCTCTGATGGTCTCTCCGGGATAGATGTGGGCTACGCTATGCCCATTCCGGCCGCCAACGTTCAACGCAAAGGCGACGGCAGGGGAACGGGGCTGATATTCCGTGATGTGGTCGCGTGGTCGTCGTCGAATGTATCTCGGAACGTTGATTATTGAAGTGTATGGTAGGCTCGTTTGGAAAGCTAGCGGCGGATTGAAGGGGATGAGTCTTCAACGCTGCCTAGGGAGTATGCGGTCCGGCACCTTTGCAACACCGTTCACGCCGAGCGAAATTACGTGTTACGCCGCCGAACGTCAATCTGTCCACGAGCAGCTGGGCTCAATGCCGATGCTCGAGACCCCGAGTTAGAGGTGAAGCGCGACGGGGACTTAGGGCCGGATGCTGGTGAGTCTGATTATGGAATGACGAGCCCACCAGGCTCAAGCGATTCTTTCTAGGAAGGCGGGTCGGGTCATCAATCAACCACGTCCTGCGCGTACGGTACCCTCGCGACACCTCTGTAAGGTTCAGGATCACATTTATACCATGTAGGGAACAAGCTAATACCTACCTGTGTTTTTTCTCCATCTTGGCCGCAGCGGACGCTCAAGTTGCTTGAGAAGCTCCAGTCACCTAGACGGCTGCTGTACGACTGGAATGGAGAGCAGCTCGGGCACGGGCCACACGAACCACGTGCGTGCTTACGGCGCGTTATGCAATGGTAACGAGCGCGATTGGAGCGCCTCGTTCTTCGACGGGTATGACACGTCCGAAGCCCATCGAACTGGAGGTGTTCCTCCCGAACTGACTACGGAGAGGACGGGTTCGATCGGCAGGTGGCCGGCCGCCATAGAGTCGGTTGCCCCCATGGTCCCAGCATTGGAGTGAGAGCGTCCCGCGGCTCGTCTGATACTACTCTTCCAAGCTCGAAACAGGAATCGGAGTACTAGATTTGTGCTGCAAAAAACGCCGCTCTTGCGTCGTGGGAAAACCGGCAGGAGGGTGGACGAGTGGCCGCCGGTGAGTGCTGATTCTTCTCTACATCGCAGGGTGAGGATTACGGACATCCCGCCGTTCCCTGTGGATTCTGGCCTCGGATCGGTGAGGCCCCGAAGTTAAAGGGACGTCTTGTGCGATCGCTCAGGACAAAAAACGCAAAAGTCCAGAGCGGAGAGGGTAGAGAAGGTGGTAGGCATGGGACATGGTATGGAAGTCGTCTCTGTGTCGATGTGGCTTGTAAAAATGAAGGGTAACACAATATTGCACAGGATCTCTGTGTACGCTCGGAACCCTTCGCGCACATGCGATAAATATGCCTCCCTTCCGTTGCGCTCCGAGGCGGACGGGAGTCCGGAAGCACTGTTACTGCGTCGCACTCTACGGGTCGCGGGCGAGATGGCGTGTCGCCCACTCTCCTACCCCTTTCCCCGCTCAGCAGCTGCGATACATCTCCGCGGTCATGGTGCAAGGCACGATATGGCTCAAGCCCGCACTTCTGCTCCTCTTCATCCTAATACCCCTGCGCCTGCACCTGCACCCACCATCGCCTCCGCCTCCGCCGCTCCCAAATCCGGGCGAGTAAGGCACGGTGACGGCGCCGATAGCACCAGCGGACTTGACGCTTGCACTCGGGAGCCTCTCCGTGCCCACAACGAGTCCGGCGGTTTTTTGTCCGACCCTGAAGGCAGCACTCGAGTATGACACCGCTGTGATTCATTTCGTGCGGATGAACGCTTAATCCAAGTCGACGCAGACGGCACAATTACACTCCGGCGAGCTTCAATTCAACCTACCAACGTACACCTCTATGGTCGAAACCTACATCTCCCTGGATATGTTCCGACGACGTATGGCTCATGCCTTTTGTTTAGAATTCACCGGCGTACTTGACAAGCAACACCGGTCACGAAGGCCCTACCTTCTCGTTCCAGGACTCCATTGTTAATCCTCCCGAATACTCATCGGGTGTGTCGACGGGGTCGGCCGAGAGGGTAAGCCTCAATATACTACCAGACGGAGGCATATAGGTTAGTATTCACCCTCATTCGTGCCGTTCAACAGCAGCCGAGCGGCCCAGAGAGATACGAACACGGGCCCGGGGATGACCGCCGGGACAGTGGCAACCAGAACCTGGCAGCCTTCGGTACGGGCCAAGACCTAGGGATATTTAAGAAGGTATGAACATGTGTCATTCGGCGATTCCGGCAGAGCGTCACAGTTGAAGAGGTTCGTAGGGTTCTCTCTTTCCAACGGGGCTGCCCGGAGAGGGAGATGCGTCACCAAATGATTTTTGGACGAAGAACATGGTCAGGCCTCAGGTGAGGAGGCAAATTCGTTCCAACTCTATTGTCTGTAACGCAAGGTAGTAGGACGAACAGCCCGTTCGGCGACCTATACCGATGTCCATGACGTCGTTAGATGGCATCGGGACATCGAGCTTGTACTAGCAGCCACACCTGTACGCGGTTTCCAGGTATATGGCACAAAGCGCGGACGCAAGATTATGGACAAGCTTTCTTTGAACGAACGCACAGTAAACCGTCGTCACCGTGCATGCATTACCCGGGCGGCTGGCCATGAGGGAGCTTGAACGGTGTTACACTTGCAGATGCGTAAGACGCCGTCCGAAGAGTCTACGGGCGAGGCTGAGCGAGTGTGTGTCCCGGGGCTTGGTATGGGCGAAGTATGAGTGCGCCTTCAAGTGAATAATGAACGACTGCCGTGCCTGATCATGATGAGCCCGGAACGGAACGTGAGTCACTAGTGCACCAGGGTGGAATCTCCGGGAGTGCACATGCTGCTTGCGGGGATTATTCGAGGGCCTAGGACCTTTGAGCAGAGGGTGGAACGGGGCTGATGTGGACTACGTTGATGTCCAACTCGCCCAATGCAGCCGGGGACGTGGTCGACGAGGGCTGGGCCCAAGTCACCACCAAGGTCGGATGGCCGGCCCGATTGACACGTGGGCACATTTACAATTAGTTCGTCACTGACAGTGACACTAACGCTGGCGCGCCCGCAGCGAAACCGCATCCTCACCTAATCCCCCCGCCGCGCTGTCCTCGTTGTCCTCGCTGTTCGTCCTCGCTGTTCTTCCGTCCTCGCTGTTCTCCCTCTGTCTCTGTCTCTGTCTCTGTCTCTGTCTCTGTCTCTGTCTCTGTCTCTGTCTCTGTCTCTGTCTGTCTCCTCTCTCTGGCCGTGGTACGCCGTCGTTCGTCGGACGGCCCCATGACGGTCTGCTCGATCGACAGCGCCTTCGGGACGTTGGCGGGCATGACTCGAGTGTCGTTGACAACGCGCGCCTCCACGGCATGCTACAGCCATTCTCGCTGTCCGCTCCGCTCAATCTCGAGGTACCCTCCTTCCCCATTGGCTGCCGACCGAAGGACTCGCCCTCTGCCTGCTCCCGTTGGCAACAAGAAAAGGCCTCCACCGGACCGCGCTGTTGGACTTCCAGTACTTTCTGCGGCGGACTTCCGGTACGCCTGCATTGCCGACCCATAAAATAGTGTGAGTCTCGACCTCGATTGTCTGGTAGATTGATGAGGTTATTCCTATACCTAACGTTGCCTCTTGATTGACGGGCAATGCGCTCGCGGATTGATCGCAGCAGAAGTCTGCGCTTACACGTATATGTACGTGCGTGCACGCGCGTCTTCACAAGCAAGATCGTCGTCTCGACTGTTGTTGCTCTACAGAGGCAGAGTCCCATGCGGCCATCGCCGCATATACGGGCTCCCTTGACGTCCGAGCCATGGCCACTGCCGTAGCATCGGTCGCAAGCCTCGAGGGGCAGCGGAGGGACGGTTGTTAATTAAAATGTCATGGCGACTGACCGTTACTCATGGGAGGGCATGGACCTGACCGAGCTGTTCGCGTACGCCCAAATATGACGTGCCGCACTTATCTTCCGTTGCGCATGTTATACGACGTGCTCAACGCCACGTATGCCGCTCAATGATGCACCTTCGTGTTCAGTGCCATGTGTATCAGCTTCGCCGTTGTATGAGACGTCTCGTATTCACCCAGGACACGCTGAGCTGTTGACCGGCAGGTCGACTCGGCAGCGGATTCGCCCACCGACTCTGCCGTCGGGCCGTTCTCGCCTCGTTCGCAAGGGCGATGCGTATGGGTCAGATAGAGTGAGCTCAAAATGATTGGTAAGTGACCGTCTGCACACGAGTATGCTCTTCCATGTCAAACGTCCATGTCTAGGCGACTTGATAACACAGTAACCCCGTCCCACCGCGAGCACCTCTCGATCGGTGGTAGTGCCATTGCTTGCTTCATGAACGTCGTGACGAACATCGGTGCTATCGTTCGAATGATGAAGACGCCCTTGGTCAATGTAAAGATGAAGTCCATCGCGGTGATCCTGACTGGGAGAAGGGTCTAAGGTCGCGCGATGCGTCGTATGGGCAAGTTCATTAGCGTCTATAACAAAGTGCCTGACCAAGTTTGATGGGCGTCTCGGCGATAACAATCTCCTCTATCCAGCCAGTTTTACTACCACGTTACAGAAACGTTGGTGTCCATGCCAACGGGCGCCGCGCTTCTTTCCAGTCTCGTGTGCAGGCAGCATGTGGTCGAGCACGCCGAGGTTCTCTGACTACTCGCACAATTCTGTTCGCCGCGAAGGGTGTGCTGGATCTGCATGGGCCTCAGATGTTGCGCGCCGCTGAGAGACATAACACGCGGCCGGAACCAATTCATTGGTGAATTTGGTGAGTAGCCGGCATTCATCCCAAGCTATAAGGTGGCGGGGACTGCAGGACGAACCTAGCGCGCTAGATACATCGTCCCCTGAAGTTCCACCTCGCGGTTTTTTCGTCGGTTACCTGTGCAGGTTGGTCAGTTAGACAGCGTATTTTCTCGCCAACGGTGCGTATCTGGGTGTCCATCAACGACGATTGGCACCCCAGCTTGGGTTCTCGTCGACCGTCGCTTGCCAGCGCTACGAGTGAAGCGCTAGGTACAAGAGTACCATTTTCCTCCATGGGTCGATGATATCGGAAAGTATTGTGTTGTGCCGCGTGAACTGAGTAGCAGGGTCATTTGGCGGACGAGCCGTTGTGAGTTTGTCGGACACTAACCTGGTTGTTTACAGTCGACGTCTTTCCCATCTCGATCATCGGTCCGCGAAGGAGCTCTCGCCCCGTCCAGGGTGTCCCTACACGTCGTAGGGTTGGGAGCTTCTGCAATCCACTTGGTCGCGGCAACAGGAGACATCTTAATACGCTTGGAACGATATCGTCGACATCAACCGGAAACAGTACATACGTGTCTTGCCACTGGTCCTTCGGCATGATATCCGGACCATAACGTATTTTTTCCGGCTCGAGCCGTCTGGCAGCCGATAGCGTTTGGAAATAAAGCCTGCCACTGTGTTTGCCGGATACATTCTAGCGAAGTTCGGGCTTTCGCTGATCGCCCTAGCCAAACTGTACTAGCATCCTTCTCGTACTGGACGTAACAAGTACTCCTCACATGCCAAGTGCGCCCATCGCTACTACTTCCGTTACCACTGTCTGAATTGTCACCATCGTACTCATTGTCATGCCTCTTGTGATACCGTCCTTCAATCGGACCTATCCGCACACAATTTCCCGCTAGGTGTCACCATGTCGGAGAATGCGTTTACATTCTCCTCTTAGTTCATCGTCCAGGCTTTGCGAAAAGTCAGCTGTTGGACGTTACGTTATAAGAGAAATTGCTCACTATGTCCTTGTCTCTGTGTCACCATCCTCTTTAGGTCGATCTTCGCTCATCTTTGATAGCCTGCGCATGATATTCTGGAGAAAATGACCGTCCCACAAGACGTAGGCATATTTCAGCGATGTTCCCTGCAGTATCTTGAAGTCAATCCGAGCGCCGCGACGTATGTCATAGCGCATGGTATAACCACAAATTGCAGCTGTGTCATGCGGGCCTGGCGGGGAGGTTGCCGTGGGAGGTAGTACGTCGGTGATGTCCAGTGAAATAACCCAACTACTCGAGTCATCAATCCACCGCCAGCCAAGGGGGAACGAAGCGCGTTGGTTGAATGTCATAAAATCCTCGGGGCGAAGTAAAGCGATAGTATCCATCCGAGTAGCCTCGCAGCTGTTGAGATGACTAAGTTCAACGGTGTTTTGTTCTTCCGAGTAGCGTAGAGCCAAGGCGCGCCCTTCGTGTAGCGTAGCGCGTGGATACAAGCAATAAGCCTTCTCGTAAGTCAGGATGTTGAGCAAAGCCGCTGTACATTCAAGAAACCACCGTCAGCTACAAATGGAGCGCCTCGAAGTATTAACCCACTTGTAGGTGCATCGAGGATTACTTCTAAAGGAGTTCTCTCAGCCATAACCATCCGCACCTTGATTGTGGCGTCCGCCGTTCTTTCAAAGTGATACTCCCCGGCCACGTTATAATAAAGCTGGAAAGCGGATGCGCGCAGTGTGTCGTACAGCAGAGTGATCTCGAGGTCTGGGGACTGTCCTTCCTCTGCGACGAAGACGTAGCCGTTGGCGGTAAGCCATCGGCCAACTTCGAGAGCATGAATAGGGTATGTGTGTATGTCAAGGCAAGCCATCGTACAGATAGTGTTGGTAAAGAAGTGGTACGCTTGCGGGCCTGATATCAACGTTCCTGTGCGAGCCTGAAGGGTACGAAACGAGATAGGACTGTGGAAGAACGTTTTGAGGCGAATGTTAACATTGAACTGCGTCCGCATGTATGAACATACGCCGCTGTGAGACCTGCGGCACGTGCGGGAGAGGCGCAGTAACTCGAGGGGCGTGAGTGATTCGTATACAGAGAACTCGAGGTCGTCATGGAAGAGAATTCCTTTGAGCTGCGGGGTCAACGCGTTGAAAGATGTTACTAGGGGTAAATACCGAGAAACGTACCATGATATGACTGCGACTTGGATTCTTCTCCGCGGTGCCGAAATGGTGTTGCCGTCCCGGAGTGCTACTTTTATACCGTAAGGATGCAATGTGAGTATGATCACAGAATTACATCCGCAAGTATGACGGTCAATTATGACGGTTAATCTGCACATTTATTAATTTTGCAGCGCCACCATCTATCTACTTAGCGCGCACCGCAATATAGACTTATTTTCTTACTTTTCCCCTTGTCCGACTACGGTGCTTGACTATCGGAGTGAAAATGGGTGGCGCGCGGTTTGCTAAGTAAATGTAAATCAGCGCGCCACCCTTTTGAGTGAGCGCGCCACCTTTTCAGGTAACAACGCACTACTTACTGACACTTACCGTATACCGCGCCACCAGTCCGCCGCGCGCGCACCACTACAATTGCGCGCGCCACCCTTTCAATACCACTTTCAGTCAGAGCGCGCGCACCACTTCTGCAGGTGTGCGCGCGCACCCCTTTCGCGACGGCGCACGCCACCTTTTTTCGATAGCGCGCGCCCCGTTTTGGAACTGTGCACGCCGTGACCTTTTTAATGTGTGCGCGCGCCCCACTGTTTGCCCCCAATTTTTTGTCTTTCGAATACATTACAAACGGCCATTGAAGGCTACGTAACATACATCTTTGTTGTAGAAGTTTACATACAAGTATTCCACCATTACAAAACTGATACAACATGCAGGGGAGAGAGTATAACTTATGCTATGTGCAGTACCGACCGGCCAAACAGCCGGACAAGGGGGGAACCGGGCAAGCATTCAAGTGGCCAAGTACTAAAAGGTCAGTTGATTGGATGGAAACACGGATTCAGGCGGACGAGAAAGAACCTGTTCACCGGTCGAGTAAAGAGTCGAGCCGCAAGCAGCAGGGTGAATGGTGGAGCTTCAAGACGAGGGGTCGCCCAATGAGTAGTTGTCGACCTGCGAGGCTGGGGTGCAGTAAACAAACCGTGGAGGGGGTGGCAGATGACAACGGGTACAGGAAACAGCAACAGCACATGGTGGGTAGCGGTGAATAGAGGAAATACAGCGCAAAGAGGGATACATACCTTGAGAACCGACCAGAGGTGATCCCTAACACCAGCTCAGAGACGTGACCCGTCCTGCTTGATAGAAGGAAATCTACACAACTAAGAGAGTACGCCAGAAGCTCTAGAACAGAACAGAGATGCGCTAGAAACAGTGAACAGACAGAGATAATGTTGCAGTCCGTGGTAACCCAGCGAGGAATACTATAGCGATGCCAGCGCATCGATTATTCCGAGAGGTGTGAGATAGAGATAGAAATAGAGGCACCAAGAGCTCCAGAGTAGTGTGGCTGTAGATTACAAGTCTGTAACGCAGCTGCCAGGCAGATAGTGGTGGTGAGTACGTCGACTGGGACTTCATCCGTTCTCGTGACGCCGCAGTAAGCGCCGACGGAGCGCCCGACTACGCCGAGAGCGTTTTTCCGCCACTGCACTGGGTGTCCCTAGGACGGCAAGTTGTGATCTATGCACATTTTTCTAGCTGCTAGTACAGTTTTATAAATGTTATGCTTGTATATTACAGCTAAATGTAGGAGTAGGATTGCGAGACGGCTCACAGCAAGGTGGGTGCCGGCGCCTGTGCATTTGTTTGACCGAGAACTTTAAGTTTATGGCCCTAGCTATAGGCAATGGCCCGACGCAAGTTCTGACGATCGACCGCTAAACAGGGAACCACAAAACTGTTTAATGAGCTTTTGATGACACTGGTTGACTTACTAGCGCTCTCAATGTAATGTCATCTTGAGAATATGGGTGTATCGATGGTACGTGAGCCAGTAGCATGAAGACACCAGCCTCAAAGTCGAAAGTACTAGTGCGGAACCTAAGTAGATGGCTTCGTAAAAGATCGAAAATAATTTTATTAAATAACGTGTACTTTAAAGCCCTCTATAAGCATGTCTGAGGCTCATTGAGAGAGCGGGGAGAGCGAGAACACCAGGGTATTGGTGTGGGTCTTGAGGCAAGGGATATTAAAATGGGAGCGTCCTAAGTAAGGGCTGTTGATAGCCAGTTTCCTCGGACAAGTAGATGCGCTATTTTCAACATTCATAAAACATTTCTAAGTATGCTGACAGTCAAGCAAGTACATATATGCACACCAGTAACTTGAATGCGGCCGGTGGGAGGGACAAATCCGGTCTCAAGGATACCCCAATTCGATCGGGCGTTTCGGCGCTTATACCATGATTGTGCGAACGAGCGGTTCACGCTGGCATCGTCTACTACTGCTACCCCGCTGCTCCGACTCGCCAAGTCACTCGATTGTTGCTCTACAGGTCTGCCTGACTTCTGCCTGTGAGTCTAAGCTGTGCTACCAGGGCGCTCTCTGTGCCTGTACCCCGCCATACCTCCTCGATTTCTCAGAACACTCGATGTGCTGGCACGTTCCGAGTCCTCCGGGTTCGCAAGCTGCTGCCTCCCCCCACATGTTTGTGCTAGGCCCTATAACAAGGTAAGTATTCCTCATCGGGACCCCTGTGCCACTTTCGCGCTCGACCCTTCATTTTGTGGCTCGAACCGTCTCCTTGGTCGACTTCTCACCTCAACTATCTGCACCACTTCTCTCCTGGCCTCCCGACTTCTTGTCTAGCTGCTCAACTTTTCACCTGTTTGCTCGACCTCCTGCGTGGCCATTCGGACTTTAGCTCAGCTGTCTAGTAACCCCAGTCTAGCTGTGTGACTCCTTGTCTGACCTCCTACTTGGTTGCTCAGCCTGGCTGCATCCTTGCACAGCTACTCGACCTCTTGTCCGGCCGCCCTAGCTCCTATTTGAGGTTTTATTTGTATATAATATCCCGTTCATAGCGGGCTGTATAATGATACCTTGACCTCTACAAGGCCATTCGCGGCGTCTCCGAAAAACGAAAAAGGTGGGCGTGCTTCAAAGAAATTGCAGTGCGCACACGTTTCGAAAAACGGGGCGCGCGCTATCGAAAAAAGGTGGCGTGCGCCGTCGCGAAAGGGGTGCGCGCGCATACCTGCAGAAGTGGTGCGCGCGCTCTGACTGAAAGTGGTATTGAAAGGGTGGCGCGCGCAATTGTAGTGGTGCGCGCGCGGCGGACTGGTGGCGCGGTATACGGTAAGTGTCAGTAAGTAGTGCGTTGTTACCTGAAAAGGTGGCGCGCTCACTCAAAAGGGTGGCGCGCTGATTTACATTTACTTAGCAAACCGCGCGCCACCCATTTTCACTCCGATAGTCAAGCACCGTAGTCGGACAAGGGGAAAAGTAAGAAAATAAGTCTATATTGCGGTGCGCGCTAAGTAGATGGTGGCGCTGCAAAATTAATAAATGTGCAGATTGACCGTCATAGATCGGTGACTGTTGCCCGAACCATATTCGACTCAACAAGGGTACCAGCTCAGAAAACGACCAAACGAATGTGTTGGTATGCTCGTAGTCATTCTGGCGTCCACCAATGGTAAACCATCAAAAAACAACGGACAGGAGTCAGGGAATAAGCGCGGACGTGCCTTCATGGTTACATATCAACTTCCATATGCGAAGCAGAGGGGGGGGAAGCGTGTAGAATGAAGGCATGGAAACTAGGATATTGGACCCTAGTATAAACGAATTGTTAGCAGATGGAGATGTTAAAATCCAAGGTCGCCTACAGTGTGAACATCCTGTGGAATGACGAAGACACGTTTTCTACCCAAGCTACCCATTCGTGTTCGCCCATGCTGCCTAATACTCGGCAGGGATCCGAAGGCGCTACGTCTTTCAATCCTAGCAGGATAGAGAACACATTTTGACGGATTGCTCGCCAAAACCTATTCCAGTCGCTGGGGTCGCACGTCACAGCAGAGGTCATGCAGTCTGGGCTATCAACAGATTGGGCGGGAGCTCCTCTGAGCCGTCTGTACGACTGTAAGGAGGCCCACTCGGATATCCAACGAGTCCGCGAAGACCGAACAGATGGCCCGTTGTAGTCGAGTGCCAGCGGTATTCCCATAGTTCGTTGAAGCTATAACAGTGAACTTAGTGTTCATTCGCGAATGCAGAGAGAGGGCTGACTAAATCCTCCACGGAACCAGTGAGTGCTATGCTAATTCGAACAAGATTTCTCCACCGAACGTCTTGTGGGAGGATAAGCCGTTGGATTAGATGCACGAGACCGTAGGTGGAGCCCATGTACTTCTGGACCAACCCGTCGATATTTGCATCCGCGGAAGTAGCGCTTGCGGAACTCGGTTGAGTTTCTCGCTGCACCGTTCAGGAATTAATCATGAAGTTTAAGAAAGAAGTATAGAATGCGTACTTCCTTGTCGTGTATTCGATCGTTTCTCTGGTTCGAGCTAGACCACGGATGTCGGGACGGCACGTCATCTATGGTGCCGGCTGGCGCTTGAGACGCGGACTGCATGGAGTCGTTAGGATAACTGCCCCGTGAACGACGTACGAAGGTTACATTACAAGAATAGGTGGCGCGCGCGGGGTACTTCTCATGTCTTCGAGCTAACTCCGAGGTATCAGTAGAACTTCGATGCCGAATACGACGGGATCACCGTACACCCGGCGACCATGGATCATGTCCAGTTCTTGGACCATACTGGGCCTCCCCGTAGTGTCGGTTCTACCGATATAATGTCATAAGCAAATCGATGAACGTTAGTGGAACCCCACCTCGCCTGGGTTCGAATTGGTCGAAGCGTCCAATTTGGTTTCAGCGGATTGCGACGTAACCTAACAATAGTAGAGATCAGTTGAAACGTTAACGCGCTTAACAAGATGGCTGACTGATATGTTGGATGCGACAGTAATTGGCAAAGGTTGAGGTCGTCCGACCGGCTGCTCCTCATGACCGCCTTGGAGATCGGGACGAATGCTGGGTGAGCTTTCCCCCATGTCCGTGTTCTGTGGCGCAGGCGCAGGCGCATGCAAGGTCTCTTGCGCAAAACCGCTCGGCGGATCAGGTAGCTTGCGAGGATTCCCCACAGCAGCACTGCGGTAGGCGGGGCCTGGCCTGGCCTCACTGGAGGGCGTGGCCGTAGGGAAACGAGGGTATTGGTACTTTGATGGCTGAACATGCCCTCTCTGTGGAGAGGCAGAGCGAGAGCGTCGGCCGCGAAGTCTGTCGTCATTCGTGGTAGATACGACGGGCCTGGCACCTCTAACGCGGCTTCTGACATCGTGGCGAGGCATTTCTTCGTAACTCTGTGCCACGTTTGTACCTGCTCGCTCCCGCGGTGGGGACCAGGGTGCACTGTTCATATTTTCTACTGTTTCAAAGGCCCAGCGATAGGCGACGCCGTCACCGTAGCCCTGAGCAAGGTGTGAGAACCGTAGTAGGCGAGAGCAGGAAAACATAGACCTGGGTGTTCATTGATCTGGAGATGCCACTCAACAGTTAATCACAACGGACTATCCAGCAGGATGACATACCGACTACGGGTTGTCTGTGGGTGAGATAACTGGTGAGGGAGCCCGTGGGTTATTTAAATAGGTAAACACGTACTTTCATGATCGATGAGCCGGACCGTCTCCTCAACTCCCGCCATGATACTATCAATCAACACGACGACGTCGACTCCGAAGAGCGGATTGGCCGAAGACCCAACTATTGACCGGTCGTACGGATCGAACAGGATGTTTGCTAACATATGTTCTGAATACGTCTACAGTATTCTGAGGGAAAGCAAGTCATTGCGTCGTAGCTTGGCAACCTCAGGGTCTTGGCGAGCCATGCTGCTTGAAGAGTCGCGGTCGATTTATCAGCATGGTGGCGGAATTGGGGGGGTAGCAAGGCAGTCATCGAGTGGGGTTGGTTCAATATGGAAAGTCGACATTTGATGAAAAAAGGCGTACGCTGTAAACGCCGTCAGCGAACGTATTCGCCAGCAATGTCCAGAACATTTTTCTCCCGAGGTGAGCTTAGGCGTTGTTTCCGGGATTTTATTTGACACGTCTTAGGCTGCTTTGTATTTGATAATGTTGGTTTACGCATGGCGGGTGCTGTAGTGTAATGGTCGACGGGGTTGACTGCAGGTATGGAGAACCGGCGTTCGAATCCTGGAGTTTTTTGGTTTTTTTTTTGGCCGCGAGCGTGGTTGTAACTTCCATCATATCAAACCGCGCGCTCAGCACAAGACCTCCGCGAGAGTACCACCTAAAAGGAAGACATAAAGGGGCCTCATGTAGGCTACAAAGCTCTACCGGACCTGTCTCGCGTCCAGGGTGCACTCAGCAGACTGATTCCATGCGCCGCGCAAGAGTTTCAAGCGCCGCCGGAACCTTAATCTTTCACCCCTGGGCCTCTGCGTTCGCGACACTAGTCTTGGCCAGCACGTCCTCCGTATTGAATGTATGCAGCAGTAGACGAAGTTTACCGAGTCAGTGAGTAGAATGGGGCATAGCTATGGCAACGGCGGCACGCATATGGCGCTCTTGGCAGCCGGAGATTGGTCAAGCTAAGTAAATCGTTCTCCAGACCCAATCGGCATAGAACACTGATATGATACATTCCCAATGGTATTCTCCATATCCATATCGAATGTGAGATTCCGTTCTTTGAGTCCCGTCGGCCCACGCAGAGCCTTATCTGCAGATTTCATCATTCCTACACGCACTTCGTTCCCCCTCACGCCTCCCTTCTCTTTGTTCTGCTCTCGACTACTTGTATTGTGCGTCCATCACCGCAAAGATCTTTTGACGGTTCAGACACCTGCAATCAACTCACGATGCGTCCACCTACCCATTAATCGGTGCCTCGGTATACAGGAGGCGCGTATGCCGTGAGGGGGCAGAAGGATACGGGTCATGGAAAGCACGGCTAGAGTTCTGGTATGTATCCTTATGATCTTGTCGGGATTTGTCGGCCCTCTTCACTCGAACGCCCTTATGTATCTCTGACTGTTTTTCTGTCATGTGACGGCCCACCCACGGCGACCTTTCGGTCTCACTCTCGCGTGCAATATCCCCTGTTCGGCGCTCCGTGCACTCCTGCAATCCGCCACCTACCTCCACTCGGACTCCCGGACTCGGAGATCACGTTCAGTGATGTCCTCCAGCCCCTTTGATTCGTTGTTCACTACGTGGTTCGTGTTACATCCTCGCCTCATCTGGTCTATGTGACTCCGTGCTGATCGTGTCCGTACCTTGGAGTATATTCTCTAATAGTCCTTGTGTGAGAACCCAATGTTCCAAGGCTGGCTCTCCGCCCTGGTCGGCTTCCCAGGGCGCAATCGAAATAGACGACGATTCCATTTCTGCGCTCATCGGAGGCGGTCCTCTGGTTTGGTCGTCACTGGTCCTCCGCTGTGGTGCTTGGCTATACTAAGTCTGTCTGGTGCGGGTGCTCGCGCACTCAAACTACTTTATTAGGTAGATTGTGAGGCCTCATATTCTCGAAGGTGGGCTGTTTCCATTATTTCCGGGAGACGGTAGGCTACGGGTAGCGTATTCGCCCATGTGCACTGTAGTGTAGTGTTATGACTCAATTCCTATGGACACCCACGACCCGAATGCCTGAAATGATCAGGGTGCCTATGAATAGTCATCGGCAGCGTTGAGAACACAGACGAACACGGTTGGGTTGGGCACAGTGGTCAACGGCGTTATAGGCACTGTTGACCGCCGGTCCGAAAAGCACATCGATCATACTCGCAAAATGCCGCGAACATCCTCTAACATTATCACAAACATTATTCACTGCCGTAGAAGTGTCCGTTCTAGACTTTCTGAACAATGATTGGGTTACTCGTTGATTTCCCTGGAGGGTCGAGCCCTGCGGTGGGCAATGCAGGGCGGGTACCTACTGGGAGAGTGGATCAGGCTTGGGGGGGTTGTAAATGTAGGACAGCGCCCGGAGGCACCATAAGCAAAGTAGTATGAGGCGGTCGAAGGATAGCTAAGGGTACCTCGAGCTTTGTTTTCATATCTCGCTATAAACCGGCGGACGGCTACAGATCGTCCTTAAACCCTATGTTTAAATTTATGGTGTCGGATGCGCACCTCTGGAGGCAAAACAACTCAACGTTCAATGCGGAATTCAGGGTCAAGATGTACACTTTGTCACAAAGATATGTGCAACTTATGATTCGACGCCTCACCAGGTGTCCGAGTTCATCAAGAGATCGCGAGAGCGTGACATCGTCATATTTTAATCTACAAATGTCATCACAACCCCATTTAAGCCAACGTACAGTGGGAGACGACACTATGTAATTAGCGCATACGCTCAGGATCTCCGCTAGTGAGGAAGCGCGAGGGCGTTCGAGGGCGTCTTCACTTGGTGTTGGGGATGACTACCGTTCAGATGACCGCCACGCCACGCCTCCAGGGATTGCGATTCGAACCTGACCGGGTGCATTCGGCACTCTCGAGACGTAACAAGAGTAGCGAAGGGGCATTGCTGTAGTGTATGGTCCGCACCACGACACCCAACGCAACCTAGTCCGAAGGTTCGTGCTCCCATACGGCAAAGTGCTGTGACATAACGGACCCTGCCCAAGGCGTCCCTCCAATCGCGCCATTCCTGGGCCGAGGTAGTTGGAGATCGACAGAAGACATTGGCTAGGAGAGGACCGTTGGGATATAGCTCTACGAATGAAACGCGGACGGATCGGAGGATGGCGTCCAGTATAGCTACCGTTGAGAGACCTCGAAGCGCTTCGTTCGAAAGCGCTAGTGAGACCGTACGTTCTTTGTGCTCAGGCAATAGGATAGCTCTCTGGACAGACTCAATGACCGCGGAGTGGTTAGGATGGGTGAAGCCTTCAAGGGTGAATAGGAGAGGAGGAATGGAAGGGGAGAGGTCGTAGGCGAAAAGGCTGAGGCCATGGACTCGCAAGAACTTCTGCTTTTTAAGGCTGACCGCGTCTTGAGATCGAAGGTTGTAGACGAAGTAGCACGCTGGTTTGTGCCGAGTAGGAGTTCCATCTTCCCCTGTCCTAGCAACGGGAGCGGCGACCTCGGCTGTGGAGCAACCGCTTGCACGAAGCGCATTTTTAAGGATTGCGATACGCAACCGCGCTTCTACTGTTGTCGGATAGTTTTGGCCATAAATCTCTACCAGCGCGGTTACCTTCGTCGGCCACTTGCGCCATTCCTGAAGTTGGAAGCTGTCAACGCCATAGTAAAGATCCTCCGGATCAGAACGGTGCACTTCAGGGACGCGAGGTGCTCGTAGCTCAGGGCAGCAGCATGGGTAAGGGAGGGGAGCAACCGGTGAATGATGCGACTCTCTGGAATTTGAAACGCCAGATGTTTGACTAGCCGGAGTCGGCAAAGACAGCGGGTTCGTGATAGGGAATGATATCGTACTCCGATCATTGAGTGGTGTCCCTGCATCGCGTGGGTTTACGTTCGCGGTCACGGTCGTTGCCACGGGCAGAGGGCTCGTCGGTACTAGCCCCCCTGGGCCTGCTGTTGAATCCGTTCGGCTAGATGGACGGCCAGAAACAACGGAGGAATCTCTACCGACCGCGGGAGCCTCAACTCTCCGCAGAGTAACGTTTTCGGCTTGCGCCACTACTCCAGGAAATCGGTTGTTGTCAGAACGCAGGGGCAATCGGTTAGCGGGCTGGGACGCCTGTGTAATCGGGGGAGGGGAAGGCGGAGTATAAGACAGTGATTGGCACCTGCGTTGATCCACGGCACAGCCCTCCGGCAGCAATAGCGGTTCCGGGGGAACAGATTCCAAACATGTCGAGCTACCCCCGACTATCGCACACGTACTGTCACGGGGAGTCTGGTCGAGGGCCCTCTGATGAGATGACGCAGACCGTTCGACAGTAAGTGCCGCAGACGCTTGAAGAGAGGCCACGGTGGAGAGCAGGTTCAGTGATGTGTGATTCTGGAACTCGAATGGGTTTTGGCACGCGAGTGTGTCCGGTTTGAACCTTTTCTTCGGCAAGAGTAGAACCCCGGGTGAGGTATTCCCGGTACGCTCAGGCTTTCCAACGTCCATCTGCTGACCTGAGCAAATTACGTGAGTATACCAGCCATCGAAACTTATTTGGACTATTACGAACCTTCATACGCGGATGGGGCGTCGGACTGCGAAGCCGGCCGGTCGATGTCTCTCATCCTCTTGCCGCCAAGCATGGTGATAGTGATAGAGTGATAGAGACCATGCTGGCACAAGCACAGGTATAAGAGCAAGTCTGTGGTATATGATACATACATGCCTGTATGTAGATACGGAGATACCGCAGTTCTGTGTTCGATTTGAAAGCCGCCAGCAGGCAAACAGCATTCAGTTTCATCGATCATCGTAATATAAAGTCTGTTTGATGGAGAACGTACTACTTGGAAGACTATGTTAGTTCCCGAACGGCGTAGAACGTCATGTCATGTATCGCCATGGGCCTAAGGCTTGATTCTAAATCGCAGAAGCCGAGGAATGAGTGAGGTACGATGTCCGTTACTACCTTGCCTGAACAGACAACGAAACGCGCGCTAAACCCCCCCAAATCGGCAAATCTTATCAATCGTCTCTTCATATTCTCCTCAAACGCTAGTAGACGCAGGGACCCACGCATACGTAGCAATGTGGATCACAGCCCGTTACGAGACGACGGTTAAATAGAGAGGTAAGCCCGTACACAATCCCTCCATTCACCGGCACCTCCGCACAGTGTTTTATGTCAGCCGTTTCTTATCGCCATATTTGCCTATTCTGCCTATACCACTGTATCCCAGCCTCTATTCTACACCGTATCTCGAGATGCCCATTTGCGTCTGCGATCTATGCACCGATGGAGGGAGATCTCCTCAAGGATCATGGCAATCGTCATCGACTGCAGCTGGACACGCCAAGATGCAGGCCGCTAAAGACATATGCTCTCCTCTATTGTCCGAACATCCGAGGCGTATGGATCATGACGAATCTCGAGCACAAATGGAGCGTTATTTGGATTCCAATTCCATAAAGTCGCCTCGGTCATCGGGCGAACCCCCGTCACCGAGCGGGCTCCCAGAAGACCGTGATGCGTGTCAAAATCTTCTTCAGCTGCGTTCGGATTTTTATCGTCGAGCCGCGCTCTATAAGAGTCCATCTAGCATCATTTTCGTGCATCCTCCACGATCGCCATCGGCAATGTACCCGGGATACGGCGGGTCGTGGATTGAGGGCCCTGCAGCGATTAAACCTACCGAACGAGAGAATGCCTCTACCCTTGTCTACGTGGCTTATCTCCAAGACAGTATCTCGAGAGTGGAGAGCATGGCATGCGGACCCATATCCTCCGCATTTCAAGCGTCTATACTATGGTCTCTCAATTTCGAACTTAGCAAAGTGGAGGAGTTTCGCGAGCAAGAGTGGGATAAGCAGTGTAGGGGAACGGTTCCTCCTATCAGTGGAGGTCCCTTGTTGTATTGTACAAGTTAGTTCCTTTCCGTTTGTGTATTTCTCGTTCTAAACTCATCCGTGGCTTCTAGAGCAACCCGATCTACATCTCGAGGGCCGACGTTACCACCCTATCTCCCTCTTGGCCACATTCTTAGTAGTCGCATTGAACTTGGTGTATCATCTTCCAGTACCTGGATGCCGCTTTGCACTGCAGGTTCTTCGGGGTCTTGTAGGCTTGGCCTTAAGATTTCCCGGCGCAGAACCCTCTTCCCGACATACTATCGTGCAAGACATTCCAGCAGACTTATCTACTGCAATCAAGCGATTTAATCTACAGCCGGAATCTGTCACATACGTTTGCTGTCCAGAATGCTGCGCCCTTCACCTCCCACGAAGCGTTTCAAACACGCAGCCGGATGCTTCGATCGCAGCGAAGGCACTACACACCGAGCACATTAATTCCTCAGCACGAGAACCGCTTCCCGATATTCTACCCGTCGATGCTGTTGAAGAACGCACGGCCCAACAGCCTCGCGATACCCAGTACCCCATACATTGTTCATATCGTGAATTTTCGGGAGGATCCATCTGCGGAGCAGATCTCCTGCGGCACAAGCGGGGATCGTTTTCACGCCCCATCCGTACCTTTGAGTACCAGAGTTTCATCGCCTGGCTCGGCGGGATGCTATGTCGTTTTGACGTAGAGCGCCAAGTCGACCAGTCACAACAAAATTCTCAATCTCACCGGCCTGCAGATACTACGGACGACATCCTACAATCTGAAGCCATCAGAGAGCTGAAAGACCACGAAGGCCTTCCGTTCTTCAGGCCTCATCCTCATGAAAGCCGAATACTTTTTAGCCTGTTCATAGACTGGTTCAATCCGCGGGGAAACAAGCAAGGAGGGGCGGCCTACTCTTCGGGTGTTATCTTCATGGTTTGTTTGAGTCTACCACCCGACAAACGATACAGACGGGAGAACGTATACCTAGCGGGCGTGATGCCCGGACCCAAGGCGCCTTCTCTGCATCAAACAAACCATTTCATGAACCCTTTGATAGAGGACATGCTCGTCTTATGGCGTCACGGCGTTCAAATGAGTCGCACAGCTCTAAGGCCCCAGGGACGTCTCGTAAGATGTGCAGCAGTGCCGCTCATCTCCGACTTAGGTGCCGCCCGTAAAGCTTCAGGACAAGCCTCGCACTCTGCTACAAATTTCTGCTCTTTTTGCCAGCTTCAGAAAGCCGACATCAATAACCTGGACCGTGATACATGGCCACATCGTGACTGTGCCACTTTCAGAAAGATTGCAGAGGCTTGGAGGGACGCTCGGACCAACAAGGAGCGCGAAGAACAGTTCAAGATAACTGGGGTCCGGTATTCTGTGCTGCTTAAACTACCTTACTGGAGGCCAACTCGATATGTGGTAGTAGAAGCCATGCATAACCTCTTCCTCGGCATTTTTCAACGCCATTGCCGTCGGATATTCGGTATGAACATCAACCTACAAGACGCCCATTCGCCCGAGGCCTCCTCTAACCACTCCAGCCCGATTACCGAAAGCGAACTGACAGACGCCCTTGTCGTTGCGAATCGCTGTTCTAGCGTGCAGTCGCTGAAGAGGAAATTCAATATTAGGACTTTACGCGCTCTATATGTGCATTATGGGTTAGGTGAAGGTACAGCGCTCTCGAAAGCTCAACTCGCAGAATCCATCGTTAATGTAGGGATGGTCTGCAATGCATTTTCGTGTGAGTCAATCGCTAACGTTCCCGTACCATCGTAGAGATTTGGTTCAACCGATTCAAATCAAACTCCCCAAACTGTGGGGCAGCCAGTATCCCCGCCTTCTCTAGTAGAAACGCGAAAGAAGAAACGAGTTGTCATTCTAGGTCGAGAAACTTTGGACGAGATCCGGAAGGATATGGAGTCTACAACATACCCGAGCTTTATTGGCCGTGCACCTCTGGATGTTGGCAGCGCAGGTGCAGGAACTCTCAGCGCAGACCAATGGAGAACGTTTTGCACCATTAATCTACCTATTTCACTGGTCCGTCTATGGTCAGGCCCGAATTCAACTCCTAGGCAACAAGCTTTACTGGAGAACTTTCTTGACATGGTCATCGCCGTAAAACACGCCACCTCCTCAAGGGTTTCCTCCTCATCTATCGACGCATTCGAAAATGCTTTAGTTAGGTATTTAAGAGGACTGAGAACCATCTTTCCCGAACAGGATCTCGTTCCGAACCACCACATCGCACTTCATCTTGTGGAGGTTCTCAGATACTTTGGGCCGCCGCATTCATATTGGGCCTTTCCCTTCGAACGATTCATTCGTATACTCCGTGGCGCCAAGATCAACCATAGAGAAGGTGACGGCCCTGCATGTTTTCTCCCGAACGGTTTTAAGTTACTTACAAACCTCACGATACAGACGAAATGGAACACACCTTCTTCCGCTACTTCTGCATGACCAATAATCTCAAGGCTCTGGTGAAGAATGGTGTCCTTGGCGGGTACTGTGAACAGTATGCATCGTTTTTGGACACGGCCTTCACAGGAGACGACCGAGATATGTCCTTGAGGGTTCCTGACACAGATCTTACCTCCGAGCCTGGAGTATCGATGGTAGATGAGCAGAAGGTTCATCCGCTACCTCGTGAGATCTATGTTGGCCTCCTCAACTGCTTGAACGGAAATAATACCCTGTCTAACTCGACGATTTATCGGTCCACCTTGTCTGTAGCGGACGCCGGGTCGTCGCGGATACTCAATCCCACGGCACAAGTGGTCTCTTCTCTATTCCATCGCGGTCGGAAATACAGCTCCGCACAACATAGCGTCGGGGACAGCAACGTTGCGATACGGTCGGCGGTAGAGGAAGACGGGAGTCACAATTCCAACCATATTTTTGGACAGATACAAATGATATTCATACATAAAAGACGTACTGCCCAAGGAGAATTCGTCTACCAGGCCTTCGCATCCGTCAAAACCTACCGCCGCCTTCCTTCTCATCTAACAGAACTAGATCCATACTCGAAATACAAGGAGATCTCCGCAAGAATCGTATACGCTGAGCTTGCCACTGCGCAGGCCAAAGTGGTACCCATGCGAGATATTATCACCCATCTCGTGGTCTCTCCTTATAGGGGCCGCCTTGGAGAAATCAAAGAGGATCTCGCAGTGGCAATGACTTTGGGGGCTTGATTAGCGCTTATTCAACTCTCGGTGCAGCGAAGTATACTCAAGAGTGAATAGAGAAGCCGAGGAAGGGAGGAACTAGGTCGTCGCCATTCAGAAGCGGAGTCCACATATCCTGACCTTATGTGAACTTGTCTCTGTACGCAGAATGACGGGTCAAGGAGGGCGCAGATGGATTGGAGATGTTTCCAAGGGTGTATTCCCGGCCAAGCTTGCGGCTGGTCCGACTAGGGTACAGCAACCGGCCGTTAGCTTAGATTCAACATGCCAAAACGAGGGGTAATCGACACTTTTACAAGTACAGAGCGCATTGCAGCGTCTCTGCCTAACAGATGTTAATGATTCACGGCGGTGTGCTGAAACATCGGTACATGGGAGCCAAGGGAGTCATGGTGAATAAGGCGACGTGGCCACTGCAGATGATTGACTGCGAGCGATAAACCCGATGAGAGAGTGAGCTATCGATTGAGGTCATCCGTGCACATACTATCATACCTAGAAGCACGACGCCGCCTCTTCCAGGTAGAACATACCGGTTATCGTGAGGTCAATGGGTACCGGAAGCGCGCAATCCAGTCGACTAAGGTCGATATACTCATGAGCGAATTGCGGTTTGCATGAGTGGCGTGCTCAGCACCCTACACCGCGCTCGTTAACGCCTCCTCGACGGGTAAGCTCAAGCTTGAAGCTCCTTGCCTCTGTCTAAGCTGTTAGATCCATCGCTCCTTTGAACGCCGGGAAGCTTCGAATCCGTGAGTTTGAATTTAGGAGAGTACACGATCTGCTTACTTACGTTCGTCCACCCGTAATAGCAGCGCCGTGTACGTGGCGACATGTCGTTTACGGGGGTGGGCCTAGCGGCTTTTAGTTAATCTCAAATAGGTGCTGAAGGAACTCGTCTGCGAGAGTTTGAAATTATCGTGTGCGTTCATGTAGACCGGGGCTGGCATGTATACGACTACATGGAAACCACGAACGCACAAGTTGACTGAAAGTGCTCGTCTGGCGCTGGCGAGCGGTAGCTCAAGTTTTTGAAGTCCGAAATAAGCCAATATTAAACTTGGCCATCATTGAATGCTACTATTACCTGCGGTAGTTGAACCTCCGCAATCCTATCTCCCTTCTTCATCGCGTCAGACGTTATATATTAATAGAACTAGTTGTCAGTCAGCTTCAAGCTGTAGAGAGAAGCCGGAAGCGGTGGCCGAGGTCCTTTCATCCTTTCCCAATCCTTTCGTGACGAAGATGCCGTCATCCTTTCCAAGATCCCTGAAGTATGGCATGACCTTTCTCTAACTTCTAGCTGTAAGACGGGTGCCTTTCCAGAAAATCAAGTGCTGGAACGCTCGCGAACTCTCTCGACGGTCAATACGTTATCCTTTCCCAAATTTCAAATCTTAACTATCAATCAGTCTTTTCCTCATCCATTCCACGGCGTAGTAATCATGCCGTCAATGCATTGCAAAATGTCTACGGAAATTTCGGTCTTTTCGGTGCCGTTCTTCATCTTCAACTCGCTTCGCACGGAAGGCTACGCGATGACTTGGCCTTCTGAGTCTTGCGAAAGGCTGAAATATAAAATAGACAGATTGATCATCGAACCGACCAAATTTTCAGGTTTACTGCGGCGAAACCTAATCGCTGACGGAAAAGGATAAACTTTCATAACCTTTTCGGAACATAGCGGAGCCTCAATTTCCCTTGTGATCAAACAGTGCGAACTGCTAGATTCTCGTTCCTTTATTCTCGTGGAGGAAACGCTTCCAACAGCTTTCCACTTCTCGCCCCTTCTCTCAACATTTCACTAGCCCGGAAAGGCTGACATCTTTGCAGTGTGATTCGGCCGAGGTTCTCGCAGTCGTCACAAGCCATCCCAGGTCGCTGGTTGTCATCCTTTTTCTCCCAGTGCAGGGTATTTAAACCGCCAGGCCTCGTCAAGCGGGTTCCCCCACCGTCTTCACCCTCCAACCACCATGTTGTCGCGCTACGTCTCGCGCTCCCTCGGCGGCAGGCAGTATGCGCCCGTGTTCACGATTGTGCAGCGCGGGTTCGCTAGCAGCACGGCCAGGATGCGTGAGTGTCTCATTTATTGCGTGTGCAAGGGGCGTATCTAACGGTCACGATTGGTGGTGCTTGGTTGGTGGGCGTGGTGCGGGGGGTTGCTTGAACGTCGTGCGCGTGGGGGTGGACTGGTCTGGGCTCCGCGTGGGTTGGATTGATGGGCCCGGCAGAGAACAAGATCGTCGTCCAGAACCCCGTGGTCGAGCTGGACGGCGATGAGATGACGAGGATCATCTGGAAAAAGATCAGGGAGGAGGTCCGTCCCGTCCCCGATCGCGCTGCGCCACAACGCTGCATGCTGACCTATTCGGGCACAGTTGATTCTGCCTTACCTGAAACTGGACATCAAGTACTACGACCTGGGTCTCGAGCACCGCGATGCTGTACGTCTAGCGCGGCCCCTGTGTGCGCGCGTTGAACTTACCCCGCGTCGTGTTCCCAGACCGACGACAAGGTCACGGTCGATGCGGCGGAGGCCATCCTTCAACACAAGGTTGGCATTAAGTGCGCAACGATCACCCCCGACGAGGCGCGCGTGAAGGAGTTCAAGCTGAAGCAGATGTGGCGGAGCCCGAACGGGACTATCCGCAACATCCTGGGTGGTACCGTCTTCCGTGAGCCTATCATCCTTGACCGCATCCCCCGCCCCGTCCCCGGGTGGAAGAACCCCATCGTCATCGGACGTCACGCGTTCGGCGACCAGGTTCGTCAGGCGCATTGCTTCCCGAAGAACACTTTGAGCTAAAGCAATTCATCAGTACCGGGCCTCCGACTTCCTCGCACCGGGACCTGGCAAGCTCGAGCTTGTGTACAGCCCCGCCGATGGTACCGCACCCACGAAGATTAATGTGTACGACTTCAAGGGTGCTGGTGTTGCCCTGGCTATGTACAACACAGATGAGGTAGGGTTGGACTTACTTTCAAGAACAAGAACTCCGACTTATGACTGAGCTTGCTAGTCCATCCGTGGTTTCGCCCACTCTTCGTTTAAGATGGCGCTCGCCAAGAAGCTGCCTCTGGTTTGTCAGATTACTCTGCAGTTCAATATCCGCGTGCTTACACTTCGGACAGTTCATGTCCACCAAAAACACCATCCTCAAGAAGTACGATGGCCGCTTCAAGGATATCTTCCAAGAGATCTATGAGAGGTGAGTTTCTTTGTGTAATGACCTCTCAGAGTGATGTTAACCCATCTTATAGCGAGTACAAGTCGGCTTTTGACGCTGCGGGGATCTACTACGAGCATCGTCTCATTGATGATATGGTTGCGCAAGCAATCAAGTCCTCGGGTGGCTTCGTGTGGGCGTGCAAGAACTACGACGGCGACGTGCAGTCCGACATTCTCGCACAGGGCTTTGGCAGTCTAGGAATGATGACTAGCGAGCTCATCACGCCTGACGGTCAGGTCATCGAGAGCGAGGCTGCGCACGGAACTGTCACGAGGCACTACCGGGAGTACCAGAAGGGTCGTGAGACATCCACGAACCCCGTTGCCTCTATCTTCGCATGGACGCGGGGTCTCCTCCACCGCGCGAAGCTCGACGGAAACGACGCGCTCAAGTCGTTCTGCCAGGACCTTGAGGCGTCGTGCTTGGAAGTCATTGACCATGACGGCGTTATGACCAAGGACTTGGCGCTCGCGATTCACGGCAAAGACATGAAACGTGAGCACTGGGTCATCACCGACGTCTACATGGACAAGGTCCACGTAAGTTAATCGCCTTCGCATGTGGGGGTGTCTTTTATTGACGTGTAACAGGACAAGCTGAAGCAGAAGCTGAGCTCGCGCAAGGCTTAATTCGAAGGGTCTCCAATCTTGGATAGTATGTGTCTGAGTTATGCAGTTGTATCATATGTATACATTCCTTCTGCTCCCCTCGGGCGCTCCCTATAACGGCTCTGTATTGTCTGCAATGCCATTGCTCATAACGGCCGGCTGGCCTAATGGTTAAGGCGTTAGTTTCCGGTCTCCGGAACCAGCTGAAGATTCTGGGTTCGACTCCCAGGTTGGTCGTTCGCATGCCCGTTTAGCTCAGTGGTAGAGCGCGCCACTAGTAATGGTGAGGTCGGTTGTTCAATCCAGCCAATGGGCACGTCCGGCGCTATAGTGTAGTGGTTATCACTTGGGATTCTGAAGAGTGTTCCCAAAACCCAGGTTCGAGCCCTGGTAGCGCCTCGTCTTTTGCTCACTGTGCCTTGCTTTTGCTCCCCGAGCCCCTGCCCGGTGTCCAAGCCGGCGCGAGGACGAGTGCGTGCGGCCGCGGATGCGAGTAGGAGCGGCCTCGGGCGGTGTGGCTGTGGCGTGAGTGCGCCGGGTGCAGTTGCGGGATTGCCATATCCGTGCAGGCGCTCTCTTGGAAAGGCATGAGAGCGGCGGGGATTCGCCTTTCTAAGCCAATATTTGATGCTTGTCGAGGGAAACCGACTTTCTTTCACAACGGCCATGCCCCAGCTGCCCCGCTGCACAGCACACGCAGGCCCTCCACACCGTTGACCACGACGTCGAGCAACATACCACCCCCCTTTTCCCTTGCCGTTCCAGACAACGAGCGCCCGCCACCACCGCAATGCCCCTCTCCGGCCGCAATCGCCCCGACGGCGACAAGGAGCGGTCGGCCAAAACCCAGGAGCAGGAGCTCAAGCGCGCAAGGGGTGCGATATCTTGCGCAGAATGCCGCCGCCTCAAGCTCAAGTGCGACAAGACGGTGCCTTGCTCGTCGTGCAAGCGCAGAGGATGCGCCTCCATCTGCCCGAACGGCAGTCTGACGACCGGCCAGGGGACGAGGTACGCGGCCCCCTCTTTGCGGCTGTTGTGTGCTGTGTGTGTTCGTGAGTGGGGTGCGATCCGGCCCTGACGTCGGCGGCGGCAGGTTCATCCTCGCGGACACGGACCGCCTCCATCGAAAGATTGCAGAGATGAGCGACCGGATCCGGCAGCTCGAGGACGGGCTCGCGATCCTGCAGTCAAGCGTGACCCGCGACCCGCACCCGCTCCTCAGCCAGGACTTGCTGAAGATCAAGTCTGGCCTTGAGCTGCATTCTGCGACGAGGTTGGCGAGCGGGAGCGGAGGCGGCGGCATAGAAGCGCAAGAACCAGAGGAAGAGGAAGAAGAGGAAGCACAGTATATAGATGCGTTCGGGACCCTCGCCGTCCGTGATGACGGCGCCGCGACTTTCTATGGTCGCTCAGCGGGATCGGAGGTGCGTCCCCGCCCCGATCAGTTCGTGGCGTCCACTAACACAACGACACCGCCCAGAGCCTTTTGATTGTAAGTGTGCCCCCTACCTTGGCGCGTAATGACCATCTTTATGGACTGCACGTCAGGACGAAAAACCTCATCCGACCCTATCCACGCTGGCCAAGTCGTCCAGCGCACATCCAGACCTCCCCACAGAACTCAATCGCCTCGCAGCAACATTCCCCTCCGGACCGTCCGAAATACCGGTAAATGACTTGCAGGAGCTCATGCAGAGCTACCTGCCCCCGTGGCAGCGTGCCGCCCAGCTTTGTGATCTCTATCTCGAGCAAGCGCCGTGGTTTTTCGGGGCCGTAACGTCGCGGCAGCTCCACGAAGAGGTTCTCCCCCTTTTCTACGAGGAGGCGGCGGACGCAGCCCGCGCACGCGTCAACATGGGCGCCAGTGCACCTCCTTCCGGCGTCGAGGCGTTCAATCTGCCCGCCTCAGGCGTCCAGCCTTCTTCACACGACCTCGCCCTCCTCTTTGTCGTCTTCTGTTTCGGAGCCCTTACTGACCCCTCGGAACCGCCGGCACCGCACAATGAGGAGGCGGCGCGATATTACCAGCTGACGCGTGCGGCGTTGAGCCTTGAGCCGGTGCTCGACAGACCACCTAGTGTGACAACGGTACAAACCATCAGTCTAATGGGTATCTACCAAGTATGTGGCGAAGGCTGAGGAAAGGAGTGCCTACTCATATTATGACTTCAGGGGATGGTGGCGGACGAACACAGCATTGAAACTACGTGGGCGTTGATGGGGCTGAGCTCGAAGCTCGCACAAAGTGTAGGTTCTTCACGTCAATTTCTGTAAATGGTATGCTGACCTTCAAGGTAGATTGGTCTACGTATGTATGAGTATCTCATCCATTGCTCCCACTTAACCGTGCCATAGATCGGGATAGCGCGAGATGGAAGTTATCTGCATCTGAAGTACAAAAACGACGAGCTCTCTTCTGGGAGTTGTTCATCACCGACTGCTGGCAGGTGCGTGTGCTCTATTATCACCATGTATTGTACGCTACATGTCTGTACCGCCTGACAGGCCCTCGCGACCGGACGCCTACCTACTTTCGCGATGCAATTCGTCGATGCCGAGCTCCCCGCCGATCCTGACCAGTCAATAGCAGACGACGGATCGATGCAATTGAGTTGTAAGCCGTCATCTTTAAATGTTGTTCCATACGTCGCCAAACGGTCATATTAGTCCCCGCGTGGAAGGCACAATGGGGGAAGGAATGTGTGTCCAACGTCGTGATGGGCACATTGACTGCGCAAGCACCAAAGTATTCTGTAATCCTCGACCTCGACCGCCGCATACGCGACATGGCACTCCCGAAGTACGCCTTGGGACCCGCACCTCAAAACGCCGGGCTCGCGCAAACGATGTCCCACTACATGCCAACAAATTACCTCCATCTGAGTGAGAACTTCCACATTCCACACACGAAAAACTGCGCTGAACGGACTGGATTGCGCAGCTCTTCTCTACGTACATCGTTGTTTCTTCGCACAAGCTATCGTCGACAGCCCCAGCGACCCTATGCGGAGCCAGTACGCGCCCTCCTTCCTTGCGGGATACCGGAGCGCGTCGGCGCTTCTCAGCACTATCCGCGAACAGTTCGCACTATTCCCGGTGCAGATCGCGCGCTTCTGGGTGCTGTGGACGCACGCCTTCTCAGCTTGTGTAAGTGGCATCTTTACGCTTCGCGTCGATCCCAGCGCTGACTCCAATCATGGATCTGCAGGTGATGATGGGGTCTGTCGTCACTCGCGGCGGGACGTCCAAAACGGCGCAGGCGGCGCTCGGCGAACTACGAACCGCGTGCGAGCTCTTCGAGCACGCCGCGCCGCACGGCGGACGGGCGGGCAAGTTCCTGGTATACCCTTCATGCTCATTCGTTTCGTGTGCTGCACTAACCGTTTTTGTCGGCACGTCGACAGCCCGTGGTGCGCAAACTGCACGAGAAGGCGCAGGCGGCATACTACAAGGGCTTCCAGCCGCTCCGCCGCGACATCTTTGCCTCCCAGACGGACGAGGGCGAGCACTTCGACGAGCTTTCGATCTTCACAGGCCGCACGGCTCGTACGGTCGCCACCAAGTCTAATCGGCCACAGCGCATATCTCCTAGCGTGTCGTCGGCGGGCACGCCCCCCGGAGCATCTGGTCACGGCTCCCAGACGGGGTCGTCTGATTCGGACACACGAAACTCGCAATCCCCCGCGGCTGAGGCGTTCCCCGCGCTCGATTCGTCGTACCGGGCGGTGATTCATCCTGGCCTTGTTGACGAACTGAAGACGTTCGAGGGTCAAATTAACGCCCAGACCAACCCGTACTATAATCAGCAGCCCGCTGGTCACTTCGAGCCGCATGTGCAACAACCGCAGGGGTATGGCGGGCAGCCGCTCCAAGAGATGCAGCATGCTCCCCAACAGCAGCAGTATGATTCGCGATATCAGGGTCACCAGCAGCATAATAACGTCTCGCCCCCGACGGCGCACGTGCAGCACGACTATCCAACACAGTACGTCCAGCAGCAACACCAACAGCAGCTGCCTCAGCAGCACCAACAACAGCAGTACACTAGCCACGTTCCTGACTCCCAATCGAGGAGGATGTCTTACCACGCCCCCGCCCCCGCCGTTCATGACATGTCACAGTCGCTTGGCCATCCGCAGGTTGTCGTTCATACGGGCGACTCACATGTACCCCCTATGTCGAGCGGGCTTCAAAGACACCCCTCGCAGCACCAGTACGAGGGTTATATGCGGTCCGGGCTGCCCTCTCATCCGCAGACGCACTCGGGGTACTCCACTCCCTCTATCCCTGTTCAGCGCTCAGAGCTCTGGAGTGTTCCGTCACAGTCCGTGGATTCCTCCGGGTCGTTTGAGGGCCTCCAATATCACAACGCATCCTACTCGCCACTTGACGACCACGGGTCTCACGCCCACTCGCTCCCTCCACCACAATATTCTCATTCTCAACATCCTTCGCAGCCCGTGCCTGCGCCCGTGCATATACAAGCACAAGCGCAGACACACGTCCACCCGCAGCAGACGCCCGGCCAGTACTCGCAGGGCCAGCAGTACACATACACGCAGCAGATGCAGCAGATGGTGCCGCCTCCGCCTCCGCCGCTCATCCACGTGCACACGGGCGGATACAGTCTACAGGAGACGTGGACGTCATTCATCCAGCACGAGCTCCCTACGCCGCCGCAGGGCGCGATGGCTCAGCAGAGCATGCCATCCGCGAAGTAAGCGCGCGTTGACGTCTCCTCCTATCTTCATAATGTTTCCGATATGCACCGTCCGATGACCCGGCGTGTTGTACTATTAACTACTGACCTGGCCTGACCCGACTCCCTGGCACGGGTTCCTGCTGTCGCTACCGTCGAAGTTGCCGTGCGTACTGTGTTGCTTTCGTGTTCCCTTCGGATCCCTTTCATGCATTGGAGTATCTCTCTCTCCTCTCACTACTGATCGTGTCTCGGTCTCTGCCTCTCATCTTGTGTATAGTGCATGTAACCCTTGTAGATCTTTTTGTACCCTGGAATACTCATCCAATTTATATTGCTCAAGTTGTCATAGGACGGGGGTGTCGTGAGCTATATCATTGAGTGCTGAATGTGTGTCGTCAACAGATATGTATACATAAGTAGATAGTGCAAGCGATGCATGACAAAACCTCGTTCGAGGGCGGCATATAAGTTAAATGGTGTCACGAGCGGTATCTTACTGGTACGGAAACGTGGGCGAGATAACGATATGACTACCTGCGTTGCGGCGCGCAACGGAACCACAGGAACGCGAAGCCGCCTACGCCGAGCAGCAGGAGAGCGACGAGTTGTACGTTCACTACAGAGGTTTCATGCTCGATCTGGAGGTTTTCGGCATCAGCGTGGTGGGCGCAGCAGCCGTCGAAGGTTCGTACCACCGATGCAAAGGGAGATAGGATGGGAACGGTAAAGTGGAGCGGGCCCGGCCGGCGAGAGGCCGCCGGTACGCATTGTCGATACACAAAGGAGAGCAGAGCGAACAAGAGAGCCAAAACCGATCCCATTGCAATCCACTGTTGAATGTTGGCGTCAGGAATGCAAGTTGAGTCGACGCAAACGTACCACCATCCGCGCATGTTTCGCGTACTCCTGCAAGTACTTCGCGTTGAGCTCTGCAAGGTCGCGCTGTATGTCAATTAGTTCAGCACTCACGGGGCGCCCACGGCATAGGACTATGGCTTATTACCGTGCGCCGATCTTCTAAGGCTGATATTTCTCGCCTGTGAGTCGTGTGGGCCGCGAGGAGTGCCTCTGCACGCGCGGCCCGTAAAGCCCAATGATGTTCTATTGCTGTTACCGACTCGGAAATAGCGTGTGCCGGGTATCCAAGGTACCGTCCTAAGACAGAGCGGTACTTGGGTGGCTTCTGGAGAGCTATTGTAGCCTTTCGTGGCGTGCTGGGTAAATCTGGATCCCGGCCTACGAGACGAGTATCTTCTACGGCGCTGTCTTGTGCCTTTCGCTGCCACTTTGAAATTTCCCGGGCGGATGGTGGTTGTGTGAGGCCTTGGAGGCCTTGTTGGTTGGAGCTGCCTTTCACAACCGTGTCTCCAGCTATCTGCTTCCGAGCCAAAGCCATTGTTCTGCTTTCCGCAACTTGGTGCTCGTGAGGCGCATGTCCTGGTTTGATAAGCCGTGCGCCCGAAGGTCCAGCAGCATCGGGAGGGTGAGACAAAGTCGCTGGTGGGCCTAAACTCTTCTTGAGCTTGTTCTTCTGCGGTTGAGAGTACATTCTTGCCAGGGTGTCATGTGCAGGTCCCATGAAAGCACGAATAGATACGTGCTCGTGACTTGCTGGTCCTGCCTGGTCACCAGGGGCGAACAGTTTTCTGACTCCGAGTCTGGCCTCGTCCGTGATAAGTTATGAGCAGCAGTGCTGCCGCTGCACGGTGTCACCTGGTGAATCTGGCAACTTCAAGCTATCGGAATCTGACGTAAGTTCGAAAGACCACGGCATTAGTACTAGCTTATGGTGTTCTGAAAATACGAACCGGATATGCACGTTTCCGCCTTCAGAGTTGACGCATGTGTTGATACAATGTTGAGGAGCGCTAGGGTACAAGGGTTGTCCGGACCCCGGATCACTGGTGCGCGACTCGACAGCCTGATTCAACTGAGCGATGTACACGTAGGGCGCTGCTGCCAGTGGATCTCATTGACAGATCTCATGACGAGAGCGCCAAAGGAGCGCTCAGTCCAATTGAGAGCCATCTTACTTGAGCGGGTCCCTTTAACGGAGGCACAGTGGCAAGTCAGGCGAATACTACACAAATGACTGCATTATATACCTGCAAACATCGCGCTAGTTCTCATGTTGGTGAGTCGGAGTGGACCATTTGGGTGCAATTTCCGATATTATCCTTTCGATTGAGCGCCAATGGAGTGGCACCGGCCTCGCTCTCGCACTTCGTCATCATCTCCTACCAGTATGTTCTAAAAGCACTCGCTTGTGCGTCTGATATACAGTACCATAACACCACAAGAACACCTCAATGTGCTCTATGTAACCCCGATGGCGCAATCGCCCTTCCTACGCCCCATCCGCATGAAAAGCGCTATATCGAATATTATGGTCAGAACTTCCGCAGGAAAGCAACGATAAGCCTCACACTTTTCTTGGCTGAGCACGATGCGCTGGTCTCGGAAAACGTATGAATGCGTGGTATACGCTCCTATTGTGCATCCTGTACTCCTCACTCGCTTGGTTTGCATAGTATGGTTCGTCTTCATAGGGAAAACGTTTATACTCGTCAGTTTTGCGATCGTCACTGTCTAGGCGAAGTACTTTGGCACGTAATTCGCTCTTGTCGGGGGGTATGCAGCCGTTCGTGTGATTGTATCATGGTAAGGGCCTTCTGTTTCGTCATGATATAGATTAATAAATTGTATTCCCGGGTAGGTTCGGGAACAGCGTGGGTGTACACTACAAACGAGGTATCGCGCTCGGGGTGCAACTCTTAGTATTTGGAAATTGGTAGTCTGCGACGTAATCGCGAGCAACATTTACCATGTCCTGGACGCACTCTTGTATATTCATTGACGTACGTTAACGACATACCATTTTTCGTATTGACCTTCAGCGATGGCTCAACTTCTGACGCAGACACGATCGAGCTTGGAATAGCGTCCTGTTCTAGTCTCCGTCACAATACTCGCCCATTCATACGTCAACGCGTTCCGGGAATCAATGCAGCGTGGTACAGGAAGCGAGATTATAGCACTTCCTGACGCAGAAATCCGCAGGCTAGGCGATCATGCTCCCGACTTCAGGTATACCCTATAACTTTCGTACGGCCTGGCTATCACACGCTGTGGTTCTACGGCTGGATTTTCGAGCCCGGCCCATGGTGACCACGAGGCTGACATGCGCGATTGGGTTTGGTTCTAACGCCACTGGCAGGGTCCGGCGGGAGTCCGTGGTACAAGACGGCCCGCGTTCATAACAGCCTATAGATGGCGAGGCTAACTAATGAATGTCATATATAGGTAGATATTCATTACTTTCGCAGCCGCGCCACGGGACACGTATTCGAAGTCTACACAATGATCAGGTGAGAAAGTTAGGCGTATCATAGGACCGTAATCCCGTGAAGCCGTCAAAAGGCTCAGACGGGAGGGACGGCATGCCGTACTATGACCCCGCTCGCAGTGACACTACGCCTGAACGCGACTATTCAAAGTCACGTCGCAGCCCGGAGGGAAGTACCACCGCGGCCATGTCGATAGCACCCACAAGCGGCGAAAAGTCGACCAACACCCACGGGTGTGCGGAAACAAAGTCGACGGTTCGGCAAGATGACAACGTCGATCAGCACGCAAAGCTCTCTGCGATTGAGGAAAAGCTCATGTGGCGCAAGGTCGACACACGGCTAATTCCACTCATAACCATCATGTATCTTGTCTCCTTCGTAGACAAGACGAATATTGGTGCGTGTCATGCGCCCACAATCAAACCGGGACCCATTGAAGCGAAAGCATGGTCTTAGGAAACGCGAAGCTACAAGGTCTATACTCTCAGTTGAACTTAACGGGCCATCGGTTCAATGTAGTCTTGGTTAGTCTGAAAACGTGTATCATCTAATCGTCATTTTGACATCCCTCGCCAGACGTTGAATTTCGTTGTACGTTGCGCCCCGCTCTGGTAATCGTTCCTCCCTTCCTGAACACTTGTAGGCGAACTGCACGTTCGCTGTACCATCCAAGTGGGTATCTAAATTCTTTCGTAACCCTTTGTTGAAGCCCGTTTTGCGTTGCTAGTCTTGTGCTCAAGAAGCTCAGACCTTCGGTGTGGCTGCCTGGAATTACGGTTCGTTCCCTTTGCTACAATCAACTCAAGAGAAAATCGCTAAGCTACCGCGATACGCAGATTATCTGGGGAATTATTACGTAGGCTATAATCATATATGGAATGTACAATTGAGTGTTAACCAGGGGACATGCCGCAGTATACTTACGGCTATCGTCAAAACGTATGTGGTGCGATTCAATTGCTCAGCGTTACTCACCACCTGCGAATATGGCCTAGATATCCGCAACTGCTGGCTATCCGAATTTGTCTTGGAATTGCCGAGGCAGGTCTCTCGCCGGGAATGCTCTATTAGTCTGTGATCCTTGTTCAATTCGAAAGCTTGTGCCTCAATCTTACCCTTCGCCGTCCTACTTCCTTAGCATGACGTTGTGGTATCCCCGCTACATGCTCCAATATCGCATCGGTTTATTCTGGGGCGGAGCTACTTTTGCGGGAGCGTTCTCCGGGCTCCTAGCTTACGGTATCTCATTTATGTCCGGCACAACAGGGCTCCTAGGCTGGTCTTGGATTTTTGTTCGCATTTCCGCTTCACGCATCTTATACTGTCCACTGAACCGAAGTCCATTCATAGATTATCGAAGGGCTCGTCACGGTGGTAGTAGGCATTGTCGCTTGCACAGGTGAGTCCAAAATCTCTTCGACAAGCATGTTATATGCCGAAGCTAGCGGTCGTTTTGGTAACAGCCTTTGTCGATTACCCGCATACCGCCAACTTCCTCACGCCGAAGGAGCGAGAGTACCTGGTCGAGCTGAAAAGTGAGCTCATTGATGAGCAACATTTCGTCGATATACCCTATGATATCCACTCATCACTGTCGCTGTCTAGAGTATGACAACTCGTCTGTAGGCGAAGATGGTCACTTCGCAACACGATACATTTGGGACGCATTCCTTGATTGGCAAGTCTGGGTAGCATGCTTAATCGAAATGTCAATCATAACCCCCGGTATGATTGACCCTCTCGTTTGTTTTTGTCGCCGTCCGAACACTAAATCACGTCAGTCTACGGTATATCGTTGTTCCTGCCGTAAGTCCTGACATAATTTATCGTCCTGAAGCTCCCCGAACGTTAACTGAGCTTCCTACTACTAATCCAAGCTCGATTATCAACGGGTAGGTATATCTCGCCGAGTCGCAGTGCCCGGGAGTGTGGTCACCTTCTAACCAAACATTAACTTCGTGTTGAAAGGTTCGGCTTTAATCCTGCGATCTCCCAACTTCTGAGTATTCCGCCTTATGTTATTGCCAGTGCGTTCCCATTATTATTCCTTGCCATTTCTTCAAAGCCGTTTGCTAAGGACGAGCCGTATCAGCCTTCATGGTGGTTGTATGTGGGGCATGGTCGGACATGCTCAAGCGACGATCTCCTTTCATTCTACTCGGGCTTGTGCTATGTCTGATTGGTTTCGTCGTCAACCTCTCTGCCTCCACATTAGGCCCCAAATACTTTGGCACTTTCCTGATAGTAATTGGCGGTTATGCCGGGTTTCCCGCTGTCCCATCTTGGTACGTACCTAAAGGTTCCCCTCGAGAGGCCCCTATGATTAAGACTAACAAAACGGTGCATAGGCTTGGGAACAACCTCGTGGGACACTACAAGCGAGGAACTGGGATGGCTATTCAAGCCGTGTCAGGGTAGGTAGGCGGTATCATCGCCAGCAACATCTACCTTGTGCAAGATGGGCCTCGATACGTACTCGGACGTCAGTGCGATGTGTTTGGCTAGCCATTTATCTTTGCGTACTGACGGGTGATCATTATCCCCAGACGTCGTCGAGTTGGCCTTCGTGTGTTTTGGGTTGGCGCTCGTACCATTGACGGCGTTGGTTTACGCTCGCCTAAATTCAAGACGAGACGCGGCGACCCATAGGGAACGTGCAGAACAAGAAACTGGGCCCACTCGCGTAGCGTGTCAGGGATTGGGAGACCGTGCTCCGGATTTCAGGTATACGCTTTAGGGCCACACGAAATATATGTACAAACGGTTCAAGGATCGCTACGAGAACCTATGGACACGCGGTCGGTGCCAGTGTCCTTCTGGGTTTCTAGTAAAGATATAACCATCGCACACTTTATGGAGTAATGCGCCATGAGAGTCATCATCCTCTCTCAATTATATCCTCCCGTCGAGAGCGAAGGAGGAAGCGCATCTTCCCGAGCGCCGCAGGAAACGTTGATGTTGTCGGTAAGTTGGAGCTCAATCAAAGAACCCTTCGTAAATGCATCCCAGTCGATGAAGCATGCCGAGTGCCATGGCTTCCCGTCGATCTTGACGCTCTACATGAGAGTATTGGGTCATTGGGCATCATTTAACGGATTTTGGAGGGATGCTAACTGACCTCGACGAAGACGCGGCCACCTGTACCACTCTTCGGGTTTCCTTGGAACCCATTGGAGCGAATGGTCGTCGTAGTACCTAGAACGGGATTCCTGAAGGATATTTCACGGAAGAAGGGCGATGAGAGCAAAAACTGTCGCGTTGCAGGAAGGGGGTATAAACCGGCCAGGTAGAAAGCGACATAACTTCCCATAGCTCCGGAATCTACACGAGTGTTAGCCAGACCTCGGGGAGGCATGTCGCAGTTTTTTCTGACCATCGTTCCCCGGAAGGCCATTCACGGAAGTGTTGTAGAATTGGGAAATGACTTGTCGTGAGCGCTGAGTGCTGAGGCCTGGACGGTTGGCGTAGTGGTACATGAATGGGATTTGCTGCGATGGCTCGTCTGTGGAGTCAAAGTAGTCCTGAAAATATAATTTAGCATAACCGTACGAAAATGCCGATATAGCTGTAGTACATACCTCGTCGAAAATGAAGTTGAGACGGGAGACGAACTTGTCTTTCCCGCCCTGAAGCTCAATAAGCTTGGCAGTATCGTGAGGCGCATATTGTGAGTACTAGCACCGGGCCCGACCCAAAATTAGCATCGGGTCGAAACTAAACCGCGGTATGACTTACCACTATAGGAGCCCCCTCGTAGAACCCGTCTTTGTTCTGCGCATTGAGAAAACAGGTTGATTGCAATGGGTCATGGACACTGCAGTGCCTCGGATCGGTGAAGTTGAATGTGCCGTTGGCAAAGCGAGGCTAATTCCCAATCAGTCAAAGCGCAACTTGAAGAACAAAATTAGTATGATACTCACTTGCGCAAAACCAGTAATATCCTTCCGACCTGGGAAGACAGTTTTTGCGTTCCAGACGTTCACGAAGTTCTCAGAACGTTTGGCGTACTACCTCGATGTATTAACGAAATGCAATTCGCAAACATAGACACAGGCTGGGCATACCTTGGTCGCGTCATCTTTCCTCCCTAGGATCCTAGCCACCTGACTGATTGTGAAGTCGTCGAAAGCATACTGCAGATAGCATTAGGAAACGTCAAGAATTCGCGATGCACGGGCCTTACTTCTAGAGTTCGGGAAACCTGTTTGGAATTTGTGCCACTCCTTTCCCAAACGTCGGAAGGGACATATCCTAAAGACTTCCAAATGTTCGCTTGCCTTCCTTGAAGGTCCCAGTTGGGTGGCTGCAGCTCGGCGTCGGCCAAGAGGGCATTGTAGAGCGCTTCCGCGGGAACGTTGAGTTGGCTCGCATGTTCATGGAACCTGCAACGTCCTTTGAGAAACGTGACAAAGGAAAGAACGCCAAGGCATACTTCACAAAGAATTCTGCGACGATTGGATCGCCGTCTACGCGGGCGCACCGCCTAAGTTAACTCGCAATCTGGTAGTAGTAAATGCGGGTGCAACGTACGGCTTCCGCCCTGAATATAGTGCTTAGCAGTTGCTCCTCGGCATTCCGGGAGCCACCCTAACAAAATAAGTCTGCTGACCATCAGACTCAGACAAGTTACTACTTTGTTTACCTTCGTGCTGTTGGATGTTTATCATTCCTCTAACAATTCTTGCGAAGGTGGAGGGATCATGCAGGGCCATAAAGGAGTAAAGGGTGCGATACGTGTCCCACTGAGCCATGTTATCAAGACAACTCTGCCTGCAAACTGTGAAACACTTACGTTGCAGTAGAAAGAATCGTAGTATGGTTCTGTTGAGTTCCACAAGGGATTCTCCCCGGTATCTGCATCGCGTTCACATATAATAGCTGTCTCGAAATGATGGCGACGATACGCACAGTCGGCGGGAGACAAGTGAGTTCGATAGAACGAGCTGTAAAACAAGTCGACTACCTCAGGGTCGACATCCGAGGTATCGACTTTGATGCGACCCAGTAACTCATTCCACTGAGCACGAGACGCTGATCTTACGCCTTCAAAATCGAAGTCCGGAATTTCTTGCTCGGCGTTCGAGCACGCTTGTTCTGGGGAGATAAACGAGACGCCGACTCGCGCTAGGATGGAAGTCGTCCCTGTACGGAATGAGTACCACTACAATGGATGTAGTCAACGAACTAGAGATATTACCATTCGCATTGGGCGCAAACGTGAAGAGCGCGCCCAACTCGTCCGTGAAGCCTATACCATCGTAAATCAAATTCAGTGATGGTCCATTAAAACCACGACCTACTAGTATAAAGCTGCGTCACAGTTTCACTTTGTTTCACTGGAAAGTTTCCCAGCCATACCCCGTATTCGGTGGGCGACCCCTTTGTGTGCACAGTGTTAACGTCATCGATTTCCGCTAGCATATAACCTGTAGTTAGGCGGAACACTCACCAGATCGTACCCATTCCCCTTGAAATCTACACACGTGAAGGCGTGATATCTTCCGGGCCCGAAAGAAGCCTCGAAGTGCGCCCCACCTATCAAAATAAAGCTTACAACCCTACGGGAAGCGAGTTTGATGTTTACCAGTTACACGTCCTGTCTTCGGATCAAGGTCTACCAACGGGTCGGTACTGCTTTGTTGTCCATCGTTCGTAATGTCTACGACTATTCTAGGAGCGATCGTGCCCTTGGGAAAGGTATACCTGGTACGAGGTCAGCGCACAGTAGTTTCGAGGTAGCAGGGCTTACCGGTGAATTGCCGCCCGACGTGTAGATGTAAGCTCAACGCGGACGTTCGTAGACTGATACCTAGGAATTAGCGCGTGACCGCGCCTATTCAAAAAGTCGAACATGCCAGGTTGGACGAAAAGTAGCCCGGTTCAGCGGCGTCGTCCGGAGATCCTGAGCGAAGCACGTCAATCCGATGGTATGCACTGGCATTCCGCCACCACCCAGAGTTTAAATCGCACTCACCATCTGGAAGTACCTTTCGTAGCGTCTTTCGCCCCGAAATGGATGTTTGACACTCTTCGAACGTATTTCCCTTCCCACACGACACAAACGGCCACAATTTGAAGAGAGACAGAGGGACAGCCTACATGCACTGGTAGTCAGTCTCGACCCCGCGAAGCGCTCAGGCCTAGGAAGCGTGGCACCCACCCCTCCTGTACCGTCGTCGTGCAACTGAGAGAATCCAGTCGCATTGAATCTGGGGTCGGCATCGTAACCTGCGTGCTGAATGGTTCGTACCGTTAGTAAGTCTAATGACACCCTCAATCGTGAAAATGGCCCCTACTCACGTTCCCTGGCGAATCGGTGTCCATCCCAACCTTTACCATTCCATGTGGGACAGTCGCCCCTGTCAGATATGTCAGGCAATGTTACATTTCGCAGACACAGCCAGAGGTAAATACCCGGAAAGGTGTGCCCGCCATTCGTGGTTCCAATGAACAAGTTGACGTGGCTTGCGGCGTCGCGTATGAAAGCAGGCGAGGCTGAGGGTTGTCCGACGATGGAAGAAGCTGCACTAGGCGCATCTGCATCTGCCGACGCAGCATGTAACCCTAGAATAGTTCCTATTGCGATCACAACTCGCAGTAGCGACATGGTGGCGAGCAGTCAACGATTTAGTCAACGCGTCATTCTTCACTTTTATACGTACGAGCTCGAGAATAGTATCCCGGCAGAGGATGCGGTCAGACGACGCGCGTGTCAAGATGTGCGGTGTGGCCCAGCATTCCAGCCCTCCAGCGAGACCCCAACGGTGACCAGCTGACCACAGACCGTGCTCATCGACTATAAATCTGATCAAAGAAGCAACAAAGACGTACGGAACGGCGAACATGTGAGGTGGCCGAAAAACGTACGTACGAGGCTGCGATAGGACGGCCGGGCGGGACGGCTGTAAGACGGGCTTCCCTCGACGCGTCGTGCCGGAAGCGGGTCAGTCGGAGCGCATTGAAAGCTTCCCTCTAGTAAGCCGTCGCACACGTGTCCCTGGACTGAAGGCCATCAGACGAGTTACGATTGACAATAAGGATAGGCGCTGCATGCAGAAAGACACCAGCCTGTCATACATACAGGCGGGTGACCTTATGGGAGACAGCGGCACATGTAAAGGTACGTACTTCGAGAGAAATGCGTAGTTGCAATTGCCTGGCGAATAAAGCATCCAGTCTGCAGGAGCCGTCAGCCTCCGTTACCTCCGGCCACGCACCTCTATACAAGCCTGCTGCGTGGGAACCTCGGAAGCAACGGTGCGGAAAAGAATTCATGGATACTAGCAGTCAGGGATTTACTCTACAAGATATTGGACCTGTAACAAGGATTGCGAGACTCTATTGATACATGATGTGTCTGTCCGGGACCGAGAGTTAGAATGCAGATCCATTAGCTTCGGTCGAGAGGTGCTTACGCTGTGTCAAACTGTTCCATCAGGTCCAAGACCTGTTCCAGGTGCGCGAACGAGAGCGGCTCCTGCTTTCCCGCAGCAAGCGCACCCGCTGTCTTGACGATGTTCTTGATCTGTCGCCCGTTCACCTTCTTCTCTCCGAGTGAGCGCAGTTGCTCTTTCGACAGCCCGCCATACGGGAGGTCTCCGTTGACCTTCTTGAGGAACGCAAGCCAGATGTGGCGCTTCGCGTCGGGCGACAAGTCTTGGTAACGCAGCGAGACGTGGATGCGGGATTGGAACGCCTCGTCGAAGACGCGGACGCGGTTCGTCGTCAAGAACAGGATGCCGCGGAAGTACCTGATACAAATGGTCAGCTTCTCTCGCGACGAGGAAGACGCGAGCTTACTCGAGCTGCCGGAGGAACACTGCGACCATGGCATTGCGCTCAATGTGCGCGAGCGTACGCTCCTCTAAGAACACGTCCGCCTCATCGATGAGGACGACCGCACCCCAGATAGCCGCCACCTTGAGGATCGCGGTGAGGTTCTGGTCCAGCGACTCCGCGTGCGTACCAAGATCCGCAGCCCCCACAACATACAACGGCTCTGCCAGGGTGGGAGGCGGACATAGCAGAAGGGTTCAATGATGCATAGAATATAAAGATAACGTATGTGACTCACTTCGCACGTCTAGGGAGAAAGTGACAGCTCCGCTCAGCTAGGACGAAAGTAATGGGATGGGAATAGAGACGCACATTCGCTCATTGCTTCTGCTGTCAGACTCTTTCCTGGGTAATAATAGTTGTGAGAATTGGACGGGAAGCTGTGTGTCAACTTTATTGAAAACGCACCCGTTCCTGGGTTTCCGAACAGGTTGATAACGAGCCCATGGCCCTTGCCTGCGACGAAGTCGTCGAATTTGGCCGACTTGCCAGCGTTGTGAGACTCGACCAACGTCTTCAGTACTGTCTTATGCGCAGGAGGGATGACGAGCTGCTCGAACGCCTCATCGTTCCATTCGAATTGTTCTACCCTCTCGACGATAAACTCCACTGCAGCGGATGTTAGCCCACAGCTCAAATGCATACGCAGGGCGCCATAGACTACACGTAGTAATGACTCACACCACTGTTTGTCTGAGAAGCTGAATCCGTACACAATTGGACTGGTGAGAAGCAGCTCATCTTCAGTTAGTTCTCGTGCGTCCGGGTCCACGGCCCCGGTAACCCCGGCCGCGCGGCGCGCGTGCCTATCGATGTCCTGTCCAGAGAGTGACTTCTTCACGCGCGGCAGCATCGGGTAATTGGGGACCGTATCCGCGAAGGTCTCTAAGAGATACATGACACACCGGTCAGCACCCATGGGATCAGGCGAGCAAGAATACGTACTTCGGTCTATCATGATACGCGAGTTGACCTATATAAATGTAATCAGCGCTGCTGTCGTCCCCCACGCTTTGTATCGAAGGACAGCAGGGCCTCTACTCACGCTAAACTTGATGTGCGACCCCGACTGCTCGTGGAACTTGAACGCGAGACCACGGTACGCAACGTGGTGCATGCCGGCTGCAACCTCCACCCACTTACGCCCGCGCTTCACGAGTCGCTCCTTGAGACCATCCACACCCCCGGGACCGGCGTAGTATTGGATCGGGAATGCAACGAGAGATGATATCTTCTTCGCACCCCGGAAACGCGGCACGTCGATGACCCTACCTAGGCCCGCCAACCCAAACGCAGGATGCGCATCATGCGATGCCCCAGGGCGCGCCCCATCATCGTTCTCATCGTTGGAGCTATCCGCAGGGCTGCCGATGTCGACTTCGACGTACTCAACGACGAGACGCCAGAAGAACTGCATTTGTTGCTCGCCACCGCCCTTGGATGCAAGCAGTCCCGTGGGGTCGTACGCGGCAGACACAGCTGCGTTCGCATCCGCCTTCTGGCAAAGTTCGGCGTGCACGAGGCGCAGGGCGCGGGGCTCGGAAGTGATTGGACACAACGTGTATAGTGTCGTCTTGCCAGGCACGAAGAGGGCCCAGAGTAGATCGAAGGTGACCTCACCATGCTGGAGTAGGGATGCGAGAGAGTCGAGTGTAGACCCATACGTCTCCCGCAAGTACGACAGCAGGTGGCTAAGATGGGCGTGCGTGTGGCGGAGCGGGGAGTTTTCGGGTGCGTCTTCAAGCTGCTTGCTCAGTTTGTCAGCGTGGGCCTGGAGCTCTGGGAACCATGCAAGGAGTGTCTGCGGATCAATCTGTCGTAGAAGATTGAGTTTTAGCCTTCCGTTAGGCGACTGTCGCTAGGGGACAAAGAACGGAACAGGACGCACGCGGAGAGGCTTCGCGGTCCAGGACAGGCCCTGCACGGGCCCGATGACCTTCTGTCCGACATCGATCAGCTCAGGGCTGTTGATCTGGAGCGAGGTAGTGACGTTGAACGTGTTCGCCTTCCCATCCTGGCTGTAGTTGAACTTTCGGATGATTGTGAACGCGTACACCGCGTACTTGGCGCCGTCGTGCTTCGCCGTCTTATCCTCCTCGCTCCGGGGCGGTGCAGGTTTGATGATCCATTGGTTCTTGAAAGAATCGTGGACTTCGTGCAGATACTTAACCTCGAGAATACTGCCCGGGGGACCCTCCGGGACCTCGTCTCCGCCCACTGGTGGCGGTTCTTGCGTTGGATCGAACTCGACTACGTCCCCGGACAACGCGGGCATGGCGAATCCCGGCGCGCCGTCTCCGAAGGTCACAGTGTGGTTGCCACCCAACATGTGAGTGACAAAACCATGCGGAAGCTGCATTCCATTGAGTGCTGTGGGGTGTCAACGACGGGACATACGATGCGAGATTGAGACCTACCATGGGTTGCGCGCACGGTACGAGCCTTTCCTCTCTGCATTTCGCTGAAGGAGGTGGGTGAGGGAAGGTGGTAGGGTGGAGGGGGCGGCGCGTCGTTAAGAGGAAACCGAGGAGACTGGCGATGATGAGCCTCGTGCGCGGCGTGCTGCAGATGACGCGGGAAGATCGGATCTCACGTACAAAGAACCTTGATTGCTCGAGGAGACTAGCGGCTTGCTGGCGGCAGGCGAACGCAGCACTCGAGGAAGCAGAAAGGAAGGCTGCTCCCTCAATTACCGCAGTTGACTCGAAGTCTGTAGTTCGGCTGCGTCACCAGTAGAACCGGAAAACGGGGGCTGTTAACTTCCGTATAGGCCTGCAAGGAAGCACCCTTGAATGTTAGGTAGATGAGACCCTTCTTCAGGTGGCAAGGGGGTTTAGAGCGAGATGAGGAGGCTTCCGAGATGCTGTAAGTTGCTGATGACTTGATGAATCAGCCTCGTGGATGGTACAGCAGTTCCGGCTGTGTACGGACGTGTCAACACTTTCGGTACCGAGGGGACAGTCAGACAGAAAGAGGGAAACAGAGACAGGTTATGCGATACGTCATGTCTCAGTTTAAGATACACGCGCGTGCATTCTTGCGCCATCGAACATTAGGTGCTACTAATACCCTTCAGTCCGAACGCCTATACATTTAACCCAACGCACACTCACATTTTCTAGGCTTAGCAAGTTGTAGAAAAATGAGTCAAGCGACAGGCACTTCTGAGACCTTATAATATTCCGGCAGAAAGCACGCGGGAATAACGAAAAGGAATCGGTGTTCTTGGGCAGTTAATTCCCCTCCGTACGCCGCAACATACGCAGGAATGCATGTTGTGTGATCGTTCGAGCGTTTGAAAACGGGCTACGCGCACCTCTCCCGTACTCCAAGCCTTATCATACACTCCAGGCCCAGAGACTATATCGTAGAAAGAAGTAAGCACGTACGTTTGGATGTCCTGAAACCCCTGTGACCCCTATTCCAACGTCCGTTTCGTAAATGGGCAAGAGGCAATTTCCACGAGAAAGAATATTGACGACTTTCTGTAATTATCGAGTGCCCCAAGCACAAGCCCGCTCATAGAACGGACCGAGATGCGAAGGGTGTACTAACGAGAGAGGTCAAGGTCGAGGAGGGTCGAGGATTAAGCCAGCGTCCAGCGCCTAACGCCATCGGAAGGGGTGGTAAATGCCGATGCTTACTTTTGCTAACCACTGTCCGGGGCGACTAATCGCCTCAGAAAGTATTACTGTTTGTGAACATTGTTGCGGTAAGCCACATCAGATCAAAATCGGGCCACGCTACTAGATCTTTGAACTCGTCCTGCGTTCTAACTGCTGGACAGGTTTACGTGCACGCCCCCAATGCTTCCGGAAAATGGCATACGGACTGGGTGATGTATTTTCGAAGGTGTGTAATTTGAGTCGTATCGCGCAGCTGAGGAGGCTGACGATATACCCAGTGCACCACGAACCAGGCTACGGCGATGCTGCAGCGCTGCTTATTGTAGGCTTCGACGCAGTGCGACGTCGAAGAGTATGGCCGATTTCGCACTTAGCGCACGGAACCCTATCCGCGACAGCTGCCACTCTTGGTCCATCAAAATCCATGATGGCATGTACAAGAAAACAAATTCTCGGATGCCCTTATCTCCCACCTGCGACCTTGCTCACCTGCTCTTAACACGGAACGCCCTGAAACGCCCATTTCACCCGACCTCCACCGGTGACCAAACCGTGTTGCACTAACACACCGTCCGGAAGTGCTATCGCGCTACCCCGCGCTCCAGGCACGCCATCTGTCCCCACACTTTGTGATTGCCCCGCACTACCCCACACTCACAACCGGAGTCTCAGAGGTGCATACCCGACGTCAGTTCCATGGGAAGACGCACAGAGATGCTCACATGAGAAGTCGCGCTGCGCCCTGTCGTTCTACTTTTACGCGCTCAGGCGCAGCCTCGCGGGCTCCGAACGCGCAGGGGTATACGCTACGACGTGACCTTACGTCGTCCCGTTCGCCTGGGACCATGGGCCCTTGATTAGCTTGTGTATGGTACATAGGCGCGAGCGCCAGACACCGTCCAGGCGAGTATAAGTTTCTTTCGAATTGTGCCCGTTCTCGGGGCCGCTCTTACGCCCCACCTGCAGCGAACGAGCACGTCGGTTCCCCGGCACGCTTGCTCACGTCCACCACTATCCTTACTACGCGAATTCACGATTAACGACCACAACATGCCCGCGAGCGATAGCCATGGGCGCAGTGCAAGCCTTGAGAAGAACGGGTCCGAGTCGGTCGTGGAGGAGGTCCGCGTGAAGCCGGACATCACGTACGGCGGCGAAGACCAGCTCCCGCCGCCCCCGGATCTTACCCCGGAGCAAGAGAAGGCGCTATACCGCAAGATTGACATGAGGCTGATGCCCATCCTCACGCTCATGTACCTGTGCTCGTTCTTGGATCGGGGAAACATTGGTGAGCACCCTCAGGATCTTCAAACGCCGGCGCCAGAAGTTGCGGATATTTATTTGCCCGGGATTCGACAGGAAACGCAAAGCTACAAGGGCTGACAACTCAGCTCGACCTCACGGGGAATAAGTACAATATTGCTCTCGTGAGTCTTCAGTTTGCCTTGTGGTTGATTGGCCTAACATATTCAAATTTCTCGTAGACGATGTATTTCATTGTGCGTCTACCATCATACTCAGGTTTAACCTGTGTTCTCATTATGGCCGACCACAGCCGTACTGTCTGTTCGAATGCCCTGCGAAGTTCGTCCTGTTTCGTCTGATTCTAAAATACAGACCTGATATCTCTGCTACCCAGCCTTGTCCTGAAGAAGTTCCGCCCCTCACGATGGCTTCCCGGAATCACGGTATGCAACCGTCGCTCCGCTTGGCTTTGTGTAACACATACATTCACGTATAGCTTGTGTGGGGCACCATAATGACCCTCATGGGACTGGTGAAGAAGTATGGCCTCGACTCCTTCGATTTGAATTGTGCATAAGTTTGATGGGTGTGGTGTACAGCTACCCGCAGTTGGTTGGCACGCGAATTTGCCTTGGGGTTGCGGAAGCTGGCCTCTTCCCTGGGGTCGTGTACTAGTATGTCTGCTAGCTTCACCTGATTAGGACTGCTAACTCAGCATGTGCTGTTCGGATCACAGCTTAACGCTCTGGTACCCGCGCCACATGATTCAAACCCGCGTCGGAGTCTTCTTCGGCGGGGCTACGCTCGCGGGTGCTTTCTCGGGTCTACTCGCCTTCGGTATATCATTCATGTCCGGGACCGCGGGTATGCTTGGGTGGTCATGGATCTTCGTAAGTTTCGTTTATTCGTCGTGGCGGGAGTCGAAGATTTCTAGCTACTAAGCTTGTTCCTTGTGAAAGATTATTGAAGGCCTCGCAACTGTTGTGGTCGGGGCGATCTCGTTCTTTAGTGAGCCCCTTATCGTTTGTCCTTTTGTGCACGAACCTATTGACTCCCTTCACAGTTCTCGTGGACTTTCCGCATACGGCCTCATTCCTCACACCGGAAGAGCGAGCGTACGTAGTACACCGTAAAAGTGGGCGCTCTCATCCTTCTGCCACGCACCTACGCCCACTCACATTACATTGTAGAGTATGATAACTCGTCCGTTGGCGAAGAAGAACATTTCGAAATCCGTCATATCTGGGAGACTCTTCTCGACTGGCAGGTGTGGATACACATCTTGATCTATATGTCGGTGATCGCCCCGCGTACGCCTTCGTAATCATTGGAGGCATAAAAATGCACTGAACTGTTTTGACTGTTCAGTGTACGGCATCTCGTTGTTTTTACCGTGAGTCTCGCATGTATAGCTTTCTTCGTGTGCTCATCGTTTTTCATAGCTCCATCATCAATGGGTAGGCCTGTGCGCTTGTAAAGACAATCGGGTCGCAACTAAATCTTCCCTAGATTCGGTTTCACTACGGCCATCTCGCAACTCCTCACCGTTCCGCCCTACGTTTTCGCTAGTAAGTCTCTTTGCGAGGCTGGCTCGCTAATATTGCTTACACGTATTCCTCTGCTCTCCACTGCCGCTAGCTCTGACCCTGCTAGTATGGGCTATATGGTCGGACAGAATCAAGAAACGGTATCCATTCGTGCTCGCGGGCCTCACGTTCTGCCTTGTTGGATTTGCGATCAACATCTCGGACGTGGCCATTGGCGTAAAGTATTTCGGCACCTTCCTCATCGTCGCGGGATCGTACGCCGCTTTCCCCGGTGTCGTCGCATGGTAAATCTACTTGTCCTTGGTATTCCTTCTTGCCGTGCGCTGAACACAATATCGCGCGCAGGCTGGGAAACAACCTCGCGGGGCATTATAAACGTGGTGTAGGCATGGCTCTGCACATTGGCATCGGCAACTTTGCGGGCGCAATTGCGAGCAACATCTACCGCACGCAGGACTCACCGCGCTATGTGATCGGACGTGAGTCGCGTTGTGTTTTCACCGCCGCCGGCCGAGCCCGATCTTACTGAACGGACGACACACAGACGGTGTCGAGCTGATGTTTGTCGGCATCGGGTTCATTACAGTGCCCGTTACCGTGTTCGCATACAAGCGGATCAACGTGCGACGTGATCAGCTAGTGCGCGAGGCAAATGAGAAAGGGTTGAAGCTCTCGCCCGCGGAGATTCGCCGGATGGGCGACCGCGCGCCAGACTTCAGGTACACGCTGTAAGTTTTGCTTATGTTAGACATGTCAGCGGCGGAGGTGTATGATATGGATTTACTGTTATGTACATATATCATGATACCTGTACTCTATTTCTCTAGGTTATACATAAGAGAATACTCGATGATCGCGCAATGCACTTGTTTGAAACGACTGTGAACTTGGCAAGTTGCAACTAATAGGCGCTCAGCGTCAACGTCGTCTGAGCGCTTGCTAAGGCTTGCGCTGTCATTCCTACCATCATACTCGCCCAGTCCCTATCGGTATGCTATGGCTAGAATCTCCGAGAACCAACTTGGATATACGCTCTGGATTACTGTGACTTCCAGTTGCTATCAAGGGTAGCCTTTTAAACCCCTGTAACCCCATGTTCGAGACTTCAGTTGCCAAAGTACTGTAACTCGTTCTTCTGTCCAAACGACGCTTTTGACGCGCGCAAGATCTACGAACGTCGTCGGATCTTTAGGTAACTTCGGTAGACAGCCTAGGCCGAGAGATTCTGCTTTCATTGGCCTTCGCCGCTTGTGTGAAGAAGTGACCCCATTTAGCCCGGGGGTCAGAGAATGGAAGGCTGACCTCAGACCGGTGCGTCCTCACTTACACCTGGAAGCTTCCAACGTCTTGAGTTTATACGCCTTCGCGCAGTCATAGATGTACCATTCATGGGCTCCTGTAGCCCGAGACGAGTAACCTGACGTCAATACCCTACTTCTACTGCCTCCGTCTCAGGCCTTCCGGCGGCGGCGGCGTTAGCACACCATCCTCGGATGTGCCCAGGCTTACGGAGCTTGCAGCACGCGTTCACTGTACGACGTGTATATCCTATTGCCTTAATCCACTTCCCATTCAATAGGCACGAGGTATCTCGTACTCCCTACTTTGCATCCAACCGCAACAAGCTTTCGAGTTGACAGTCACGAGCGGACATCAGGCGGGCACTCCACTTGGGCAGCAACATAGAGTAACACATGGGGCGTTTGACTTCTTTGCTTCTGATCCTCCTCGAAAATCGCCGTGGCCCCCTCATCCGCCACCCGTGTTGCGCCGAGATCAACCTAGCGGCCCTCACAACATATCGTAGCACTGTACCGCTGGTGATTCCGCGCGAACCTCGTCAAGGCGTCTCGTGAACATCGCGGCAGCCCTCGTGGGTCTTGCACACACTTGTTATGCGGCGGCCGTACAAGTAGTTCTTGCGCCGACAGCCGACGCGGGAAGATGACGTCGCGTCAGACAGCGAAGCGGCGATCATGGGTCCCTCGACCATGCGCCTACATCGGCGCCCCAACCAGAGAGAACATAGTCTGGACGGGGGGCTCTAGTCTCACTTCCTCGAAGCCTGATCACCGTCGGGGGTCGGGGCACAACGTCGGCCCGCGTACGCACAGGGCGCGGTATATAGAGGTAGGTTGTATGGTTTCATGATCCCCGACAACGCGGGGTCCAAGATCATGCGTCGTTTCTTTGCAATCGTTGCAGCCCTTGCAGGGGTTCTGATAGCCCCTTCCCCATCCCTTGGTGTCGTGCTCAACGGCGTTGACTCACGGACGGGCAAGAGAGCCGATGTTCCCATCACATATCCCGCAAGCCGCGTCAATCTCTTCATAGGCACCACGAGCTCGGGGCATGCATTTCCAGGTGCGCTGTGTACCCGGTAGCAGGATACATGAAACGATGGCTGATGTACAAACTTTCGCTAGGGGTAACGTTACCGCATGGCATGGTAAAGGTCGGCATGGACACTGACTCCCCGGATAATGTATGTGTTCATGAAAACTTGAGAACGTACCCACATCGACATCACAATTAACATACTACCTAGCATGCAGGCTACGACTCCAATCCATCTTTTTTTGTGACAGGATTCTCCCAATTGCACGACGACGGCACCGGAGGCGTATGTTTAACTTTGCTCTTTGTTATACACGAAAATAACACAGCTTCTGCAGTCCGTACCCCTATCACTCTTCAAGATTTGGCCGTTCGCATCTTGCGGTAGCGATAATAGGTTTGAAACCTGCCCTACAGACATCAACTCGCGCAAAGTACTTCGCAAGACTCTTAGGGATGGTATGTGATAGGACAACTTCACTGTATATTGTTCTAATAGGGCCTCTAGGATCTCCTGATGATGCTGCTGAACCCGGATACTTCGCTTCCAACCTTGTACCTATCACTGGTTTATCACCGATAACTCTGTCTGACGCATTGTCCAGTCGACGAACATTCGTGTCGAGCTAACAGCAACCCGGCGAGCAGCATTACATCGGTATGTGCCTCACGTTATGATCCGATCATAAAGACATAAAGATGAAGTTCGTATTGACCACTTTCACTAGTTACACGTTCCCAGCAAACGCCACCATCCCGCGGCTTGTGGTGGACATCACGAACGACGGACAGCAAAGCAACTCCAACCCTGTTGTACATATTGACTCCAACACAGGGCGTGTCACTGGTAAGTAACTCGTACCCCCAGCAGGGGTCGATTGCCGTATACCAAGGTCGACCGTTGTAGGTGGCGCGACGTTTGCTGCGAGTTTTGGACCTGGCACGTACCGTGCATATACATGCGTCGATTTCAAGGGTGACGGCTTCGAGCTGGTGCGTTCGTTTGCAATAATATCACCTACCCTGCGATTGCGGCTTATTGGTCTGTATCACGATAGACAAAACCGACCGAGTTTGGAACATATCTCGGTAGTACGCCTATTCGCGGTCTGGTAGACGGTATACAAGAGTATACGGGTAAGTGCATAAACACTCCTGTGCATCGTATTCGCGTTTATTTCAATTCCAGGCTATCGCAGTGAGCTGGGCGCGCTTCTCGGCTTCGCGCCTAACGGCAATGGTACTTTTCCCTCTCGCCTATTTGTAGCACCAACTTACTATCCCTGTTCTAGGTCCAACCTCGATTATCGCGCGTGTTGGAGTGTCGTTCATTTCTACCGCTCAAGCCTGTAACAATGCCATATCCGAAATCCCTTCATTCGACTTCGACGGGACACGTTCCGCCGCCCACGCAACGTGGAACGAGCTCCTCGGTCGCATCCAGGTTGAGACGAATGGTGTGGACGACGATACCATCGAACTCTTCTACTCCTCCCTTTATCGCACGCACATATCGCCCGCGGACTGTAAGTACCGTCACTCCCTGCGAAGCGCGAGTCTGGAGTATGCTTACTGGATCACGTAGATACCGGCGAGAACCCACTCTGGGACTCTGATGAACCATACTACGATTCATTCTACTGTAACGTTAGCCCTCTTGTTGCACCCTGCATCGATTCACATAACTGATCGAGACGCGCAGTGGGACACGTTCCGCACGCTATACCCGCTTATGTCGCTGCACGACCCCGAGAACTTTGCACGCATTGTGCGAGGGATGATCAACATCCAGCAGCACGAAGGTGAGCCCTGGATTCCCCTCTCCACAACACCTACGTAGCAAGGCTAGAGAGACATTGTACTAGGATGGCTCCCAGAATGTCGCGGGGCGACGGCACAGCAATGGATGCAAGGCGGAAGTGGTAAGCATGTTCAGGACGATACCCTGTGAATCAGAGTAAATCACACACAACAATGGCAGACGGAGATCCCATTCTCGGAGAGTTTTTCGTCAAGTACGTCCTCCTCTCAATCTTTGTCTACAAGACGAATCATCGGTTTCTCCCAGATTTGCCAGTCGTGCCGCTGCGCTCAACGTATCTGCCGAGGCGTTATATGTGGCGCTGGTCAAGGACGCGGAGGAGCAGTCGCCGAACTGGAACCTCATGGGCCGGCAAGTCAACGCGTGGAAAAAGTTCGGGTACATTCCACAAGATCTAATTGAGTCAGGTGGGACGAATACGAAACAAGTGTCAAGAGCGCTGGAGGTGTGTAGCCGCATCATGCTTGGTTTACTGGTGTAGGCACTTACGGCGGTACTGTAGTACGCGTTTGGGGACTTTGCAGTTTCACAGGTCGCAAAGGTATTAAACAAGGCTGCGGACGGCAAGAAGGTACTTCTGTTCCCTAACTATCGGGTGTGCTACATACCATTGAACCCGGGAACTCTTCAGTACGGCAAACGCGCCGGCAATTTCGTCAATGTTTGGAATCCAAATGTCACCATCCCGGGGAACGATGCCGTTGTTGGTATGGTGCAGGTGCGTATACGTGGTCTTCCCGCCATGCCGTTTGCACCCAATGGCTGACTTGTGGTTCGCTTTCAGCCGCGGTTTACCAACGGGAGCTTTGGGTTTACGGACCCGTCACACTGCAGCCCTAACGACCATTCTGGAGACAACTGCTTCCTCTTCAACACGAACTTTGATGGCTTCTATGAGTCCTCACCTATCGTCGTACGTTGCAGCTCGCCGTTCACGCAGTGTTCAATGTTTTGACCCTGCTAGCACAGTATTCGCAGTTTGTGCCACAAGACACTGCCAAATTGATCGAGCTACAGGGAGGCGCGGACAAGTTTGTATCTAGGTTGGACTTCATCTTCGATCAGGTAAATAGCTCTACGTATTGGTACTGATGATAAATCCGCTAACCCGGGAAACAGAACTACTTCGACTCTACGGACGAGCCCTCACAACAGATCCCGTTTATGTATCACTATGCGAACAAGCCGGGTCATAGTACGCAGCGCTCACGGCAAGTACTCGCGCAACACTTCAGCACCGCGACGAATGGGCTTCCAGGGAACGATGGTATGCCACTGCACTTCCCTATCGTTTCCGATACTAACACTGCAGAAATCGCATGTTCCCCGACAATGAAGACTCCGGCGCGATGGGGAGTTATGTCGCATTCTACCTCGCAGGACTGTATCCCGTCCCCGCAACGCGGCAATACCTACTCTCCTCTCCGTTCTTCCCGCGCATCTCGTTCTTCAATCCTGCGTTTAACAGCACCACTACAATCGTCGTGCGCAACTTCGTGGGCAACCCTGCCGACGGAACTGGAGGCACCGTCTTCGTGCAGGTGTGTTACTGGGACTTCGTGTTCAAAGTGGTGCGACGGCTTACTGGGAATGGCAGAACGTCACGATCGATGGGAAACCGGCAAAGTCTAACTGCTTCCTGGAATGGGACGTGTTCGAAAAGGGCGCCACGGTTGAGCTGACACTCTCAGATGACGTTGAAGTGTCGTGCGGGGAGGAGGTAAACGCTCTACCGCCATCACTCTCTACAGGAGGATTCGATGTCTGAAAGTATAATGTAATAAGAACGAAACCCTTCTAAATGTTATGATTCTTGTCGTCAGCAATGTCCACTTGTGAACAAAATACAAAAATCAGACGGCGAGACAAAACGTGGTGTTGCTTTCCCGACCAAAAGTAAGACAGTCATATCAGAGATATTTGGCCACGTTTGAGGACATAGGTTACAAATGTGTCCAACGGCGTAGGGGCAACACCCCGAAGGCGCCGGGCCACAGCACATTCTTCTGCTCCATCAATGGGAACCTGTTGATTCGAGACGCAGTGAACCCTATGGACCCTACAACTTGAAGTCAGAAATAGAAGTTATGCTGCTAGCTACGAGGAATTGCGTACTACGACAGCCCCGGAGAGTGTGCTGTCTCACGACGAACACTCATTAGTGTTCTATAATGCGCTTGCCAGGGCTGATGTGACATACCAATTTGTCAACCCAATGAACTAGAGTCCAAAGGCACCTCGGCAACCTGCTCTGAGGGTTCCCGTCGATTACGTTGGATTGATCTGGGTACGTCCTTCAATGGGCCGTATTTTTCAGCATCTTCGAACTTGAGATACCAATCCACCGGGCCGAAAAACTTGTCAACTTTCTCGAGATCGGTTTTATCCGGAAGTTGTCCCGAGTATTGTGGGTGTGTGATGTTGAGGGGAGTGTCGATTGGCACTTTTGCTACTGCCAATATGTACGCCGAAATCCGCGCCTTGTGACCTTTCTCAGGTGCGAAGTGGTCATAAACATCGGCCCAGTTGCCACGGTCCCACGGAACGGTGGTCAACCGCTGCATGTTCCGCTTGGCCCACCAGCGTACGGCGGTTTCGCGCTCCTCAAATTCAACATCATCCAATGTCTCCGGGCCGCATGAGAGATCCACAGGGGGCATTTCATCGTCAATACCCAGCTCTTTGGCTCTTCTCACGAAAGCCAAGAGATCGTCATCGAAGCCGTAGTAGTACGTGCAAATTCTTTCCTTATGGGCATGTTGCCCCTGGATAGACGTCGACGATTTCATCGAGTGCAGAGCTGTTGGGTACTCGATCGAAATCGCAGCGGTGCAGTTGATGCTGGGGCTTTTGCTGTGTACTATTACGCGTCATGGTTCACCCGAGAGTCACCGTTGAGTAAGATGCCAGTGAACGGATGGAGAACTAGTACTTGTCCCCTCCTATGCCACAATTGACATATATGACCTGGCTTGAGACACTTGCGTGAGGTTTCAAAGGATGCTGGAGGAGTGGGAAAGAAGGGAAAGATTCAAGCCTAGTACTACTAGTCACGTACTTCAAGGACTCGGCGGGGACTCGGAGCCTACTAAACAAAACGATTACATAATACTTACTAACACGAGTGCTCAGCACTCAGCGCTTGGACTTAATATCCAGTTTGCGTCTTTTCGCCACTCTCCTCCGAGTCCTCGCCCTAGGCAGTGAGCTAGTTCTTTTTTAATTATAAACCGTTTCGAAATTTTGAACTCTCTCAATTAACATGTCTGCTCGTAAGTGCTGTGCGCCGGCCGCTTTGCATCAGTTAGGCTGGCGTCGAGCTATCATCATGAGCCCCTGATAGCAAGCGTTTGCCATCATAAGTTTGAATCGGGCGTGGTTGCCCCTACTATAGCACCAGTTAGGTGCGGCCGGCGATACACGACGATTGTAAGTGCCAATTGACTAATGCTAGGCCGTTGAGTTGAATATCATCATAGCTTTCAGCGCGGAACTCCAGGCCACTGAGGAGGGGCAGTGCCACCACAGTTTAACGGGCACACGCGGATGCTACACACACTGCGAACTCCATTGGGCATGGAGACGCAGGCCGCCGACTCATTGCGTACGCGCGTCCGCTTAGGTCGGGATGCGGGTACGGCGTCGGCCATGTCTGAGAATGGCCGGTTGAGCGCCGTGGCCGCGCTACAGCATAAATGCAGACCGGCTCCAGGACTTACAGTATCCTGCCTGCACTTCCATTTCCCTCTTACTACCAGCTGGATCCATATTCTAGGGCTTTAAGATGCGATTCTTGACCTCCGTTGCCATTGCGTCTTTGATCGGCCTCGCCCTCGCCGCAGAGTCTTTCGTCTTCAACACCCCGTAAGTGGCGTATTCCTAACGGGTTCCCGGTTCATGTTCGTGCTAATGAGACGCGTACCGAACACAGCACTCCGCCCATTCAGTGCTCTCAAAACACGGTCACTTGGGAGGGTGGCGTAGGTAAGTCACCGTTTTCTTGCAGCCCCAGCGGGATGATGTATGTACTAATGCGAGTGTTCCTCTAGCTCCGTTCACCTTTGTACGAGCACCTTGCACGCGTTCAATTTGGAGTAGCACTGACCACAATTTGAACATTGACTTCCGCATACATGCGTAGACGTGGGTGTTCTCATCCGCCTTAAAACTTCGTTCCAATGCTAAACCATGCATCTATCCGCAGGAGGAACTTCGACCGTACGTTCGTGATAGACAGCGGCATTGTCGAGCGTAGCCGGACGTGGTTCGTCAACCTGCCCTCCGGCGAGTTTATTCTCCTGTCTCTGCACTAGCATTCTCTCAATCAGTTTATTGACTATTGGTTTTCGATGTAGATACGGAGATAGAGTACGTCTTAGAAGACTCGACGGGCGCAAAGGCGCCGTCCGTAACCGTTGTCGTTCAACCAAGCAGTATGTTGTTCCGCCTTCGATATCACGCAGATTTAAGCACTGACTGACCATTCGGTGGCGTTATCACAGCGGAAACTGGGTGCTTGTGATTAGTTCCCTTAATCGTTACGCGATTCGAGTCTTCGTACCGTATGCGAAGCTAATTAGGGAGACGGGACGAACGATCATTTGTACCTACAATGATGTAGCGCGGGGAGCCCGAAGGCTGGATGGCTTTGATTTTCTATTTGAAGACTCGAGTGCAGAGTGTTGGCATTCAGAACTCGAGGGAACATCTCAGTATCTGCGGAAACGGGACCGGGATGGTCGTCAAACCCAAGGTCTTTAAATCAACCAAACACTATAATTCACATCGAAACCTTCTCGTCCCCGGGCGCGTCTCCCCCTACAGTGGCCACGGGGCCCGTAAACCGAGTCCGACCCCAGGACGCCCAACACGCGCCGACGAGGAGCATAACAGCTCCAATCGCGACAACGGCGTAGTTCATGTTCAGTGTGTTAGTTGGATGGGCGGTGGGCAAGATGAACAAGACGCAGATGAAGACGGTGAACTTGACCAAGAATGAGAACGCTATACGTCCGACAGAAACGATGGAACTTACCAAGAAGCTCGCAAAGTTGATAGGCCAGGACCACCGTCCGAGGGTAAACGGGCCATGGTCAGGGAGGCTGATGGTTATGATACCGGTGTGGAACTCAGTGAGAAGGACGTGCAGGATTCAAGCTCAGATGACGACTGACGAAGTACTGGGCCAGAACACGCGGATGATGATGGGTTGCAGGTAGCTCAGCATGACCGCGATAGCGGCCGAGGAAAGGATTGCGTTGAACTAACCAGTAATTGTGAATTAGTGAGAAGGTGTGCACACGGCGGGGTAAGCAGGCACGCACTGCTACAGTGGACCCGATATATGCGCACGAAATGATGCACCCGATCACCACCGATGTCCAAACGCCCCAGTAGGGCGCCTGATACCTGTTCAGCGCCATATACCTCCTCTTCATGGGGAACGCGTTGTCTCTAGCCAGCGCATAGAACAGCCGCGAACTCGCAGTGAACGCCGTCACGGCCGCCATGAACTGGGCCAAGGCGACGACGGTCAGGCACATGAGCGTCAGCCTCTTCCCTACTGCGTCGTAGTAGAGCTGCGCGATTGGAATTGCATAGGACGTGCCCTGGACGCTCGCGATGCTTTGGACGGAGAAGAGGAGCGCTAGCATGTACGCAAGGCCGATGAGCCACGAGCCGGCGATGCTTCCTACGACTGCGAGGGGAGCGAGGAGCTCGGCGCGTTTGGCTTCCTCGGCGACTTGGGCTGCGGTCTCGCATCCTTCGAGCGTGTACACAGCCTGTGAGGCGTTCGCTCAATAGATGATTGCATGAGAAGAAACCTCAAACGAACCTGTAGGAATCCGAGGAGTACCACGAATCCCCTACTCTGCCAACCTGTGAAGCTAAGGGGATATCGGTAAAGATGACGTCGGGTTCAACCTATAGTGCTCACTTTTCATAATCCGTGAACACAAACGCGGCAGTGTTCTTGACGGGTGCTTTCACAAGGAGCGTGATAACGAGTACCAACGTGCCGCCAAGCGTCCACCACAAGTTGAAGGTGCTCATACCGCCGATAGCCTTCGTCCCGACGGTATTGATGATGCCGGAAGCAATGTTCACACCCCAGGCTATTGCCGCGACCTCGAGTCTGCTGAGTGTTCGCCCTTGTCCGACTTCCGCCAAAGAGGCCAAGTAGAGCGCAACACTTGCAATGAAGTATTCAACTGCTGTGAAATCGGCTCTCTCTGATAGCTGCATACCTGAGGTTTCCGGAAGTGCCGGTGAAGGTCATGGCAATGCTGTATATCCAGCCTGTCTACGCGACTGAATTAAAGGCGGTGAAGTCGTGGCGCATATATCAGGTAGACCTACGCAGACTAGTGCTCCGCTGAGCGTCGAGAACGGATAACAGACGTTATCCAGGAAGACTCACAACCGAGCATGGGCACCTCCGGTTTCATCTTGCACACCCAGAAATATAATCCACCCATGGTAGGGCTACAGAGGGATTAGAACGTTTCGTGCGTGCAAAGCACGCAAGGACTTACTATGCACTGCAGATTTCCGCCAAAGACAACGCGATCAACAGCATAAAGAGGCTGCATATCTGTAAGCCGCCGCGGAGTGAGAATTCGGCCATATCACAGCTTTGCGATCTGAGGGAGAATGCATACGTTCCAGCCCCAGAACAGCCCTAGAGGTCCTCCTGAGAAGAGACCGGTTTGGAAGGCGCTGCTCATGCCCGTAAGGATGCCTATAGCGCAGAACGAGATTCCCAGGACGCCGAATAGGCTCATGTCCCTGCGAAATTCGCTCTTGTACCCCAGTTCGCGCAGGCGTTTGTCGGAGATTGTCGCGGCGGCATCCTGCGACTCCTGGGGGTTGCTAGATCGTCTATCGACGCTCTCCACGTCTTGAAGTCCTAGAGCTGTCTTCTCCATAGCGGAAGCCGTCAGTAAGAAGGGAGGAGGGCAGCCCGTTCACTGCTAGCCGTCAAAAGGGCCGGTATTTATCGTTGGGATTTCCCTGTGAGATATCTCCAGACTCCAACCAGCTGCGCGAGTAACCACATGATACGCGGCGCGCGGTTTAGACTATCTCTTGCCGTATCAGAACTCTATGGACCGTGGACGAGGCGCGATTGAAGCTACAAGGGCCCGCAGCGTCTGGTGTTGGAGGGGGGACCATTATTGCGCCGAAAGCTTGCTACGACACGCATACGAGATACGTTTTCGGCCGGGTACAAGACGCTGGCGCGAGAGCGCACGATCGAGGATCGGATGGTCGTAGTTCAGGAACAAGATGTAGGAACTTATCCGCGCGCTTTGTGGCGCCTAGTAGTACTTTGCAAGGACCGGTAACTCACTGGCGTACAACTCGATATCGTCCGTACAGGCGTGTGCGATCGTCGTCATTAACTCCGCGTCCGGTAGAACTTGAAGTCTTCGCTTGTTTTGCGGGTGTGAAGGTTGCAATGCTTCCTACGACGGCGTCAGGCCGAATCTCTTCAGAACGGCGAATTGTGATAGCTATGTGCGCACACATTGACGCTACATCGTGATACAGCACTAGACAGCAGGCGGGTATTGGTGTGAGTGCAGCGGTAAATTCGCGTTCAGGCGGCACGAATCCAAGTTATAGCGATCATATATGGTTACATAGCAGATGAGCATAGACGTAGCGAAGCGTCGAGTCCCCCAAACTCGGATGGGGGAACGGTGCAGACGAAGAGCACACAGAAAGCAACGGTTGGGGGGGCGATCGCGAAAGCGGCAAGAAGACATGGAAGACGGAAAACAGTACACGAGCAGCAGGGGATCGACGAGAACGTATACAGCACAGAACGCAAAACACAAAACACAGAGCACAAAACACAGAGACGAACATAACTATCACGCTAGCAGCAACAAAGCACAGAACGTCCCCTTCACACCCCCATCCCCATCCCCATTCCCATTCCCATCCCCATCGTAATATGCACCCCCGCCATCGCAAGCTCCGAGCCGTGCACTATCCGCGCCGCCGCCCCCGGCCCCGATCCCGATCCCGACCCCAAGTCGCCCCCCTGCCCGACCGCCCGCCGTCTATGCTGCTGCTGCACCGCGCGCCGCGCCGCCGCATGCGGCGCGTCCCACCCGTCCCTCGCGGGCGCCCGCGACCGCGAGCGCTCCTTCCCGTCGTGCTCCTGCGCGCGCACGACCTTCTCCGGGCGGCTCGGGCGCTCCGTCGCCGCCGTTGGGGGTGGCGAGAGCGGGGTGAGCGGCGAGGGGGGCACGCATGACGACGGTCCCGGAGTGGCAAGGTTGTCGGTGTCGACGTGCACGTCCGCGCGGGCTTTGCCTTTGGGCTTGATCGCGGACGGCGGCGCTGCGGCCGTACTCGCCCCCGCCCCCGCCCCCGCCCCCGCCCCTGCGCCTGCGCCTGCGCCCGACGCGAGGGCCTCGACGCGCTGCGCGCGCGTCCCGCGCTTGTGCTGGCCCCGGCGCGACTCCTTCGGGTACTCGCACACAAGGTCGCGGCGGGTGCACTGACTGCAAAAAAAAACAAGACGCGGGTGTCAGTAACGCCCCTCCCCCCCCCTTCCCCTTCGCACACGAAGGAGAGGGGGGGTTCACAGGCGAAATATAGACTGGAACTAGGCACGGGCGTGGACGTACTTGCACCGACGGGGCCCGCCGGGGGCCGGCGGCCCACACGCGATCTTGCGCTCCCTGCAGAACAGGCACGCCATTATCGGCTGCTTCTTCTTCTCGGGCTGCGGCGCGTCCGCGCCCTCGCCGGAGCCCTCACGGTGCATGTTGAGGCGGAACATGGCCTGCCCGGGCATCGTGCTCGCGGCGGCGGCGGCGCCGCCCTTTCCCCCTTGCGTCGTTGCCGCCGTCCCCGCCAGGGTCGGGCCGGTGGCGCCCGGGGTGCCTGCGGTGAGCGTGGGGACGGGGTGTGCCATGGGAGGGAGCGCGGCGTCTTCGGCGCGGAGGCCCGAGGAGGATGACGAGGAGGACGAGGACGAGGACGAGGCCTCGGGGAATTGGGGGAAGGGGTAGTCGACGGCCGGCGGGGGAGAAGAGGGGCGTGCGTTGGGCGGGTTCTTCCGCGGGCGGCCGCGCGGACGCTTTTGGACGACTGGGGGAGGAGGCGTGGGTGCCGAGGGGGCAGGCGGCGGGGAAGGCTCGGCCTTGATGGGCTGGGGAGACGATTCCGGCGCGGGCTGCGCGGGCTGCGAGGGGGGCGGGAGGAGGGAGCCCATGGGGGGCGAGGAGCTGCGGTGAGGGCCGTTGGTGTTTGTGAGGGTGTTGGGAGGGTCGGCGGCGCGGGGGTGGGGGGTGATGGGGGTGATGGCGCCCTCGAGGGTGTAGCTGCGCGAGCTCGTCGGGAGAGGCGGCGGGACGGGGTGCATGGAGGCGGCGGGGTGCAGGTCGGGGAAGGGAGACGACTGGGGGCTGTCGACGTACATGCCGTCGTCGAAGTCCTGGTCATGGAGCATTCCGCTGTGGTACGCCGCGCCCGACGTGTCTACGAAGAGCGCTGTGTTCTCGTACTGACCCTGCAGACAAGTCAGTCGTGCACGGCTGTGATCGATGGTGGTGAACGCACCGCAGGGATCTCGTCCCAGTTCTGGGTGTACTCTTCCTGTTTGCACTCCGCCATGTCGATCGGGTCTTCGAACATGTACTCGACCTCGGCTGCTGGTGGGTACTCGGCTTGGGAGTGATCGTGCAGCCAGAACATCGGTTCGTCGGTGTTCATGTCCTCGTGCTTGACGTCCCCGGCGGGCGTCGAAGGGCCATAGTTGTACGGGTCGAGCGCAGGTTGTGGAAGAGATGGGAAAGCCCAGTCTTGTGCTTGGCGGAGAGTGGGCGAGGACGCGCGCTGTCCGAGAAGATCGGGTCAGATGGACAGCAAATCGCATGAAGGAGTGGAAGCGGATGACGAGTGGGATCGATCACTTACGTGGACGTGATCCTGTACGTACACCTGCGGGTAATGCGCTTGCGCGAGTTCGTGCGGGGTGCGGGGTTCGTTCGCAGGAGCGAGCGAGTGCGAGTGCGGGTGCGGAGCCGACGCGAACGGGGGCGGCCCACCCGAGCTCGCAGGCGAGGCGTGGCGGAAGAGGGCGAGGGCGGGCGGCGGATGGGGACGCGCGTGCAGGCGCGTGAGCGGGCTCGAGTGTGGGTGGGGGGGCATCGCGCTCGGGAGGGCGAACATCTCGGATGCGATCTGGGAGAGGCGGCGGGGGTGCGGGCGAGCCGAGCTGACCGCGCCGGCGGATGCGCGCCGGGAGGGCACGAGCACTGCGCCCGAGGGCAGGTAGTGCTCCTGGGACTGGTGCTGCGGGTGCGAGTGCGGGTGCGGGTGCGGCCGGGGAAAGTGCTGGGGCTCGGACTCGAGCGAGGGCGGAAACTCGAAGAGCGGGATGTTTGTCGACATCGTCCGTGTTCGGGGTCGGGCGGCGCGCGAGGCCGTCGCGGAGGTAACAGCGTCTGGGGGGCGGCGGGGAAAGGCGGGGACGCGGAGGCGGCGGCGGAGGGCGAAGAGGACGCGGGGGAGCGTGGGGGCGATACTTATGGGCGACGGCCAGGACCGAACGTACTCTGATTCTGCCAGCGCAAGCCATATCTCGGTCTGCATCTGCACGTGTGGACCCCCCGCACGTAGGGTCGCGCTAGCAGGCGGTTCGCGATTCGAGCGGCAACAAGAACCAGAACCGAACACAAGAATGCCTAGGAATGCCTCCCCTGCAGCCCGTTCGGGTGCGCACGGCCGCACTAGCCCTTTTCCGGGCCCCCATCCCAGTCCTATCGCCCCGCGACGCCCCACGCGGGCCCACGGTGCGTACGCTCGCCCTCGCCAGCTCCGCGTATGGCAACCCTACCGACATCCTCGCGAATCCCTCCCAGAACCAGCCCCACGTTCACCACCATCTCTCCCCTGCCCCGCCCTCGAATATCAACATTATGCCCTCGCACATCGTCCACCCTCTCCCGTGCGCCCCCAGAGCGGCTCGACCACGCCAAGCCGCCTAGGCCCCCATCAGCACGACTCTGCCCAAAGCCGTGCCTGCTCACCCACCACTCGCCATCTCGGCGGTGCCATCCGCACTATCATGAACTTCTCCACACGTAACACGCCTAAAACGTCCGTCCTCACCCGTGTCCTGCGGGCCCTCAGCTGCCTCAGGCTCGATGCCATTGCCACCTCGAACCTTAACGTTCGCCGGACGCACGCGTCCCGTGCTGTCGTCCACCCTGCCCGCCTTCGTCATCCGTTTTCCACGTTGCCCGGATCGCTATTGCTGGACCCACATTGTCGCCTAATCATCGCCAGCTCCGCGCATGCACGCACTCGCCCCTCCACATCTTGGCCAGGCGCCCAATCTCTCTCCACGCGCCGCTTACGGCCGCGGCCCAGCGTTGGGTACTGAGCACTGAGCACTGAGTGTCCGGTCCGTGCTCCGCCTCGCGCACCCCTCTCTCGCTCAACTTTGTCCACAACAGAAACAGAAACAGAAACAGAAACGCGATCGCTCCCGGACGCCCGCCCTGCGTTTCGCGCCGGTCTTCAATCCATCCATCCGCAGACGTTAATGACGCCACAGCCCGCGCCGGCCCACCGTCCACGTTCACAATCAGCCGTGGGTCCATTAAACGATGCTCGGACGCGCGCCAGGCCGAGGTACGTCCGCCATCGCCTGTGCGGTTCTCGCCGTATGAAACGCTGCTGCGCATTCGAAACAGCACCGTCGCGCGATGCTCATGCTCGAACCCGCAGACTGGACAGGATTTACAGTACTAGAGCTAGCGCTGCAGGTACTCCGGCCCACCACCGCTGCCGCTGCCGCAATAATCCCTCTGCCTCTGGCATGGACTTACGACATGCGGTCCCGGAAAGACTGGGCACTCGACACTCGATATACACACTCGCCGTCCCGTCCCAAGCTTCAGAACCAACGCAAATTCTTCCGCGCCTCTTCCTCCTCTTTGTCTCTTTCGGCGATAGCCCCCCGGTGTCCATCTTCATCCCCACAGTGACAGTCATCTGACCGCCAGCCCTCCCCCCTCCCCCGCCTCCCTGCCCCGACACGCCGTTCGCTCGCGCGAGCTGCGCCCCCCGCGCGTTCTGCTGTTCTGTTCTGCGCCTTACCTCACGTTCCTCGCGTCTCCACGCGGCACCGCCTGCCGTACCGGCCGCGCAAACGTTCAATACGTTCCCTCTTCGTATGTGGGTGGGTAGGTGCGTGTATGAGGGGGGAGGGGGGTTGGCGCGCGCGAACACAGGAAGAACATCGCTAGCCCGCTGCTCGCTCCATCCCGCCCGCCCGCTGGGCCCGCTGATCCTGCTCGCAGACGTGTCACACTAGCTGCAAATGAGCAAATGACGCGCCGCACGCAACGCAACGCTTCTCGCCTCCGGATCTACCGCACTTTCGCGGAGATAGTGGGTAATGTATCGACGTGCGCAGGCGAGGTGGTCATCCGCCCACACATCGTGGGTCGTACGGACATCCCACCTTCCTCCCCCCACACCCCACGCAGGCGGTCATGATCAGTGGTCAGTGGTCAGTGGACCCCAGCGCACGCGCTAAGAGTCTGAACCCACGCGTCGCGTGCCCGCGGCCGTTCGTTTACCGTTCACGCTAGAGGGCACACGTCTATCAGGCTTCGCCTCAGCTGTGCACGTCACCCGCCCCCACCCCCCGCGTAGCACGTACGGCATCGCGGTGTGCACCGTGCAGCGGACTGAATGGCGGCGTCGTGCACGGCAGGCGAGCTACCGCATTCGCGTGATTTGCATGGGAGAGGGAGAGAGAGAGAGAGAGAGCATCAGATTCGGCTTCACAGCAGCCATGCCTAGCCAACTACATGTATACATCCAGTCAGCTTACATAACTATTGCGACTCCACGGGTCCAACGTAGACCCCCCTCGTGTACCAGTCCCACTTCTCCTCCTCTACCTCATGCGGCACCATGCTAAAACCCCTCAAAGCACGGGAAAACAGCCACGATAAAAAAACCGGCTTGTACCGGAAAAAAAGGACGCAGGCTGCAAAACCCGGCGGGGAGGCCGCTACCGTTGCCGGTTCGCGGTCATAACTCACATGTTGCCGCTGGTAGTTCCAGTCACAGGCGGAGCAACGCACGCTCCAGCCGGCCGGAGGAGGGACCCTCGGGGCGTGGCGTCGGTATGTCCCAAACGGGGTACACACCTATTCGCCTGGGATCGGTCCTTGGGAGGACCGCAACCAGGACTCACGCACCCGAGAGTCGGTGTCGCCGGGACATTCAGGGCATCCTGTATGGCTCACCCGTCATCACCTCCGTCGGACGGGGTGGTAGTGTGCACTCGCCCGAGGCGGGCAAGTTCTTCTTCAGACGTGATGCACAGGATCGGCTAATTCTCATCCCGGCAGAGCGCGAACACGCCGCCCGCTAGTTCCGCCATGGCCGGCGGTGCCTCCTCCGAGCGGAGGGCCATGTCCAGGAGCGCTATGCTGCTCAGGCGGTGCATCCCCTTACGGAAGCCAGGGATCGTCGCAGCTGCGTTGGCCAGGAACCCGTTGCGCAGCCGCACCAGTAGTGGGTGCTCGCATTCGAGCAAACGGTGTGGGCTTCATCCTCCACCGCCCCTCGTTGGCAGCAGAAGCGGCAGATGTGCCATTCGCGACGCACCTGCGCGTCCTCCGGTCCTCTGCACAGCTGCTCCACTGCGAGTGGATGCTCCGAGAAAACGAGCTCAGCTTCCCACGAGACTTGAGTGCGAGAGAGAGCAATGAGAGTATGCGCCGTGGGGGCTACCCAGCTCGACGGCGCCTATAAGCCTTCCCGCCCGTCATCCGTAGAGATGGATAGCCATCCAGCCTCGTACAACGCCCGTGATGGCCCAAGAACTGGACTAGAGCAGCGTAGGGCATGGATGTCATGTCTCACCGCCTTCGTGAGACGTTTCTGGAGCTCCAGAAGAGCGCCAGATGGTCAGGGACCAAGTTTCCGTCCCATAGAGGGGCATCTACCCAGTCGACAGACATCGACTTTCCAGTAGGCATCCGCTTTACCGCAGGCATCCACTTTCCAGCAGGCATCTGCTTTGGTAGGCATCTACACTCCGGTAGGCATCTACACTCCGGTAGGCATCTACACTCCGGTAGGCATCTACACTCCGGTAGGCATCTACACTCCGGTAGGCATCTACACTCCGGTAGGCATCTACACTCCGGTAGGCATCTACACTCCGGTAGGCATCTACACTTCGGTAGGGACGAGGAGAGTGTTGGGCGCGGGTGGTGAGGGACGCGCCCAGGAACGGGCGCGAGAATGCGAGAACGAAGTTAATGATGCCTCATCGGGACGATCAGTGAGCAGCCTTGAGCGACCACTGGCAGATCAGACCTGTACATGGCCGGCCGGCCCACAAGCGAGGAGACGATGGCCATGGCGAGAACAACGACAACGACAACAACTTGGGGCTCGCGCGCGCGAGCTTGAGCTTGAAGGTTCGTGACCGCCCGCGGTGGCCCCGAGCGCCCGCCGAGGGGGGCTTCGCGCCGCTCTGACTGGCCGGCGAGGGGGGCGCGAGGAATTCCACCGCCGCCGTAATGCGGTAGGTAATCCGCCAAGGCGGCTCTATTGTCCCTTCGAGATCTCCTCCCCAGAACATGGCGCGGTGTGTACCCCCGCGCCGTGTAGACGTGGTAATAAGGCTACGTTGGGCTGCACTCCCGCTCCGCCGCGCCCCCGCCCCCCTTCGGAATGCTTCTTCTCTCTTCCCGCTCGCCGCTGATTCGTGCGGCTCTGCGGGCCAATCGCTCGTCGCCCGACGGCTGCCCTCGAAATTTTGCCCAGCGCGCCTCCGATTCGATTCACAAAAGAAGGGAGATCTTATCCCATCCTATCCCATCCTTGGCCTGTCCCATATCCTTGCGCCGAGCGCTCGCCGTTGCGCGTCTCGAGCTCGTGATGTGTGCTTACGACCGTCACTGCAGTCTCACTGCGCGAGAACGAGAACGGATTCCCGGCATACCCGAAGGGGAGGGTTTCGGCGGTCGGGGATCAGAACGACGGCTGAGTGCGCTGCTCGGATTTGGGGGTCCGCGAGCCTCCGTTAATGTGTGGTGCTTACTGAGGACGGCACGTTGCTGTACATGTCGTTGTTGTTGTTGTTGTTGTTGTTGGCCTTCCTGAAGCTCCTCTGGCTCCACCGCGTACGCTTCGTCTGCTGTGTGACTCGGAGACGCTGCGGGCTCGAGCTTGTTGCGATGAACCCGGGTTCGCATTAATACGATGAGTCCCCCACGGTGTTGGTGGGCTCAGAATGGCCCGCCCGCTTGGTAGCCCCAGGCTGATACTTCGCGTACTACTCGCGCTGCCGCACCGAGCTTCCAGTGCTAGTGCTACCGCAGCTCAGTACCTAGTACGTGTAAGCCTCTCCCAGCGCACATCGTCGGAATCGTACTTGCCGCTGACACATACGCTGCTTCCTTTTTTTCTCCCTTCTACCTGCCATCTGCACCTCCTGCATCAGTCTCGCTAGAACCGAGCGACGAGCCCGGCACGGCACATATCCGAATTAGGGTACTAATTGCTACCGCCAGCACCAGCACCAGCACCGCCGCCGCCGCCGCCGCCGGGCCTCTCCGACCTGTGCATCCCCTCCTTGGGCGGCACGCCTTCGCGAACAGCATCGGCACACGGTGCGTGTTCTCGACGTCCGCCCAACTTCCTAGTCGACTGGTAGACATAACACGCACTCGGCATCTGCGCGTGCCGGATATAGCAACGCTAGCCTTCACACCGCGGGACGAGGATACACCTGCCGCCCATACCCGCGCCCATACCCGCGCCCGCGCTCGTGCGCATGCCACACACACACGCACGCGCGGGGACTTGGCGGGACCCTCGCAGTCGAAGTTAACCCCCACCCTCCTCAATTCATGCGTGTGGATGGCTAGGGCCTGGCGCGATCGATGGGTTGATGAGTTGCGGATGGGCGATGCAATTGAGTTGGAGAAGGACGCGCTGGGTTGGGGTAGCCTGGGGAAGGAGGGGGATGTGAGGGCCCGCGTGCCCGTGTGCCCGTACATACGCCCGCGGCGGTGCGTTCATGAAACTTTCGAAACGCGGCGGAGAGATGTGCTCAGGCCGCGTGGGGTTTGAGATGAGACGGATGGGTGAATGGGTAGGCGGGTGGACGGGATGGATGAGATTGATCGGCGGGTGGGAGGGTCGGCCGGTCGGCGCGATCGTTTTGTGCAGAGTTGGGAACGCGAGGGTCTGTGTCTGTGGGGCCAGGCCTTCTCGCGCCTTGTAGCTCTCTCGGACTTACTGGAAGGACTTCCAGAGCGCCGGCCGTTTTCGGACGGGGCGTACGCAGAAGTTTCCGCTCTCTGTGTCTATTCGTGGGGTGTGCGCGAAGAGCTGGGTAGCGTTCTTTTCTCTACACGGTAGGGTGCTGGCTCCGACGCAGGTTCGGTGGGTGTGCACGAAGGGTCCACTGTGGGATTGGGCCTCGATTAATTACACGGCGCGTGTTGCATGGAATCTCAAGTAGCGGTAGACCGTGGGAAGTGTGTAAAGGATGGAGTGGTTGCTCGGTGCTCGGTGGTTTCTAGGGGTTTATTTCGTCACGGGATATATATACGCGCAAAGCTAGAAAGTTTTGGTAAGCGAGCTATCCTATGTCCCTTGTCAGGGTATTGAGAAACCCAGAGACTGTAGCCGTCCATCGGAGTCCGATTGAAGTTTATCGTTATCGCATTCGTCTTGACTTTGAGGTCTTTGGTAACCGTTCTCCGCTTGACTAGCTTGACTTATCAGTTACGGAGAGAAATGTAGGTCTCACGATTCCTGACTCTGGGAAACGTGGTTTTTCCAGCGACGAATAGCGTTAGCGGGGTCTCTCTTGACCTTTGGCGCTAGCCCTTGGACCCACGCGTGCACGTGATCGCGTTTTGCGGTCGGGGATTCTGAGCGAGCTTTGTGCGCGCGAGGAGCGTTGGAACTTTGACCCACGTTCTGCATGAGTTTTTGATGCATTTTAGTGCTCACCAATGGTTACCAATATCTAACGTACTTTGACGGCATTATAGGAGTCCTCGGGGAGTTAGTACTCGGGTCGATTCCAGAACAATACTATACATCCAAACTCTTGCAGGATTATTGAGAGCCTCAAAATCCGACTTGTTCCTCGCACATGAATTGCTCTTTAAACTGTCAGATGTCAACTTGCCGGCGAGTGTTTAGGGTCTCTGAAGGAAAAGACGAACTACCTCCCACGTGGAAAGAAATGACATCAGCACGCGTCGAAATGGGCGCTTATACTTGCGGTCGTGAGTCGCGACCCTTCGCGATCGCGACGCATCTTTTTTCTGACAGTGACTACCATGTTCTCGCCTTACTCTGCCTACCCGTGTTGGCACGGAGAGCTGGCCTCCCACCGTAAGACGATGTTCGGGCAGGAGGTCGTTGTCTGGCAACGTATCTAGTCGCAAGCGGAAGTACGTCCCACTACGCTGAAACAGGTTGATAACGATGGGCCCTTCGAAGGGCCAGTTGAGTCGATTTGGATAGCTCGAACTCCAGTACACCCTACCCGCTGTGTGGCGTGTGTGCTTGATTCTCACTGATAGAGCGGTGCATGAGGAGATTCGGTGCCCGCGAGCCTCCGACAGTAGGCAGGTACGCACTCGGACTCTGTTCCGCTCACCACGAGGTTCTCTACGTGCTGCGGCTTACGACAGACCTTTCAGCGTCTCCCGTAACGTGTCTGTTAGGCAGTGTTAGCAGACGGTACTTGGGAGGCTTTTCATATCCTGCGGCAAGCGCACTGATTCCGTGAATGCCGCTGGTTGTTCTCGCGTGGTCTAGATCACCGTGTCCAATCGGCGCTCCAGCCTCGAACGACGAAGCCCGCAGGAGTGAGGACGATTGATATTAAGCAAGCCCTCCGGCATCCGGACATTGCTGGAGTGCGTCCCTTTCATCTATGTTTGCACATATCTATGTTGACCCGAAGCTCGGACGGTTGGCATCAATGAGGGTGAAAAGGCATGGTGCGCGAGCGTGTTCGCTATCTTTAGTAAGATTCTTTTCAACACACCTGGTACCTGTTCAAGCCGACCCCCATGCCCCGCCCTGCATTCAGTTGGCTCTCGTAATGAGCAAGGAGGCGCAGCCTATAGGCATCATGGTACGTCCCAATCGCCGTCTTTGCATGCCCCGCCTCATGTGCCGTGCTCGTAACGTAAAATACGTGAGCACCGTCGCGGTGAGTGGCTGACACGAGTGCTCCGCCTAGTCCGCGGAAGGATCTTCTGCTCCCCGCGGCCTCGTCGTGATCCTATTTAAACACCGGCCCAGAACACGCCGGCGTGCGAGCAGTCGGAAATGCAGGAACGGGAACACCACGAAGCTGCTGTCGTATCTTGGACGACCCTGCGGCTGCAACGTACTGCCTCTAGACTCTGGGGCGCATTCTTGAATAGGGGCGAATCAATGGTGTGAGCCGGCCCCCATTGCGATTCGTGTTGGCGCAGTTTCCATATGTGTTGATGCAGAGTCAGTAGTTCCAACCTGCGTGTAAGGGTTTGAGGTTCGGATCCATTATCTAGGTCAGTAACTACCTACCGCTTGGATTATGGAGGAGCTCACAAGTTTCTCAGCAATCATATTACGCAGGACATGGTGATGCTGGATCCCATGCGTCGTCACTTGCGGCACGTCGTCGTCTGGGTCTCAGTTTCCTTTCCTGCATCTGATCACAGCTTATTCTCGACAACGTTAGTAGGCCGTCTAAGCCTACGCTAACATGCGGGATAAGGACGGCGATCGTTTCTCCCGAAAAATGCTCCGTCGACTTTGCAAGACGGAACAGAGGTTCGGACCCTCGGCTAACCGGTGCTCATGCACTACACCCCTTCCAAGGGAATTCAGCTTTGGAGACGCAGTCACGACGCTGTATAGCTGAATCCGGTAGTGTGTTGCCTCTCACGACGCGTTCCGCTGAAGGCTCCTTTTCTCAAGTATTCCTTCCGACGAGATTTCCCGGCATAACTCCTCGCGAACCGTTCCGAAGGCGGACATTTGAATCCAGGCTCAAGCACAATCGAGAAGTGCGTTCCTCACGTCACAATCCGATCCGACATTTTACTCACGTGGCTACTCCTGGTTGGACAGTAGCCTCTCCCCGAGCGGAACAGTAGATGTCGGGATGAACGTCGAAACGATGACATCCGTGCGTCTGTTCCCTATTCTTCCGGCTGCGGAGAATACAAGACGTCTTCGTCTGCTGTCATGCAAATCGTTCTGCCCAGGCCTTTCATGCCGTTCCGATGCGCTAACCCCGCGGACGTGTTCATCGGGCGATCAATGAGGTTGACGTCCATTCATTCTGCCCATGGGCTTGCGTTATCACTAAGGCACCGGATCCATGATTCCGTATTCAGTAATGCGTTGTGCGCAAGCGGGCTTGGGGCTTTTTATGCGCTGAATGTCCATTGAAAACGCTGTCCAGTATACATGCGTTTATTTGAGTCGAGTTATCTATTGGAGAAGCAGACAAAAACTTAAGGCGCATGTTGGTTTCCCTCTCGTCGTGGTCGCTAGTTGACCGGGGCGAGAGGTACTTATCCCGAGGACCACGAAAAGGTCTGCGCTAGGATAGGCTCCGCATATGACGAGAGCCCACCCTCCCTCGGGACGCACCTTATATATTTGAGAAGTCATCGTATCTGAGTGGTGTCGGAGGGGAGCCGGGGGAAATCAATAATCTTGAAGGTCGTAGTCTGTCAGGTGTCGGGAGTCTTGATCGCTTATTCGTATGCGTCTTGCTCTTGAGGGGATATTAACATGATTCAGCAAACTACATTTGTTTCAGGGTGGGGTGGGGGGCGGGTGAGACGGAACTAAGGGAGGTGGTAGAGGTATGAGGAAAAGAGAGGTTGGGTGCGAGCGGGGTGGCTATATGGCCCTAGTGAGGGAATGGTCAGCCTTGTTGATCCAACAAAGCCAAACATCCCACCGTTCGCGATCGGTGATCGACGTTGTTCACCTTGGAGGCTGGGCAGCAGCCGTGTGCAGGGGGTTGGTGCAGTCGAAGTCCCAGCCACTTATCCTAACGGCCTCACTATGACTGGTAGGATGATGGTGCATCATTCTGTCCGGACTCGTGAAATTTGAAGTCATGGGAGGTTGACATTGGACAACCCGACGCGGCGTGAGCTCGAGCTGGAGTGACCGACTCCCGTGGTGTTGCAGCCTACATGCTACTATGTTTATAATATGGCGCGCCCGCCCAGTCGGTTGGTCTACGACGTCATGAGGCTGAGGATGTAAACGATACGAACGTCAGGAGCGTTAGTTGTATGGCGTTTTTTTGCTTACAAAATGCTAACGCACTTTTTCGTATTCCGTTGTCTTGGTTGTAAACGCCGCTTTACGCATTTTCGCGATGAACGCGTTTCGGAAGTCGTCTATCTGTTTAACTCACGAAGTAGGGCTGCCGTCATCTGAGCCGGGGGGTGAACTACATCGCTGAGGCCGTTGGTGTGCTCCTGGGTATTGGCGGTCGTTTAGAAACCACACCCGGGCTCGTCATCGTCCATTAGCTGGTCCCCCGTTCGACCCGCCTCAAAATCAGATGGCTTGGCTAGTCTGACGTTGGTATACCTCGCGTTGCATGAATCCCCTGTCCCCTGGGCTTCATTTGTACATATGATGAATGCGTGTACGTATCTTAAGGTAATTTTGGAGCATTCTCCTCGTTTCAATTATGACGCATCGAGGAGCTCATGACTGCGCTCTTATTTCTTCTTGATATGATTGTTAGACGGTTGGGAGTATGCGCAAATTTAGGCCCTCACGTTCAAGGTTGAGCGAGAGTGGAGCGTTAGCACATACGCAACCCACTGCCAAGTGGTAGTATCGCGTGGCAATACATACGGCGAAACAAAACTCCATTGAGAACGAGAGCTATACATGCGACCGAGTATGGATATCCAACGAACAAGAAAAGAAAGAGGAACTTGAGGCGCATGTTGGTTTCCCTCTCGTCGCGATCGGGCGCGACGACAGGTACTTATCCCGAGGACCACGAAAAGGTCTGCGCCAGGACGGGCCCCGCATCTGCGGGAGCCCGCCCTCCCTCGGGACGCACCTTTTTTTCCGAATTCCGAGAAGTTGTGTCTTAGGAGTGCTAAAGGGGGAGAAAATCGGTCATCTTGAAGGTCGTATTATGTCGGGAGTCTGTGGGGAGTCTTGATCGCTCATGCGTATGCGTCTTGCTCTTGAGGGGGTATAAACATGATTCAGCAAACTACATTTGGTTAGGAGCGGGGCGGGTGAGACGAGAGCGAGGGGAAGTGGAAGTATGAAGGAAGGAGAGGTTGGGTGCGAGCGATGTGATTATATGGCCCCAGCGGGAGGAGGGTCAGCCTCGTCGATCCAATAACGCCAAACAACCCGCCGCTTGTGATCGGTGATCGACAATGTTGAACTGTGAGGCAGGGAAACGCGCGCCGCATACCTCCGGCGGCGACGCCAGCAAGGCGCCTCGCTGCTTTTGAACTTGAAGACCTCACGAGTAGTTACTCAGGTTTGAGTATACTGCATGGCAAATTGGTTCTCTTTTCCGTAAGATGTATGGTGTATTACTAAGTAAACTCGGGTCTTTTGAAGTGATTCATGTGGTCGCGATGCCGGGTAGGCGAGCGAGTCCCAGTTCACCGAAAGGCTGCCGGTGAGCATAGTCTAGTAAGAGGTCCTGAAAGTTGAACCTGCTATAATCAAAGACATATAAATTGAGCATTGTGGCTTTTCTGAGTAGTTAATGGGTGCTGCTGTGCTGCCAGTGTGCCAGTGGGTATCCCATGTTGGTTTTTCGTACTTGGTGACCGGTCAGCCTATAACGTTATCCTGGTATGACGTTGGCGCCCGTAATGTTCTCGCGCGACGCGTGTGTCAAGTTCCAAAACGCGTCCATTTGCTACGCCTTCCTTGATACTCTTCTGCTGGGTTGATTAGCTATGACTTAATGCTGGATCCACATTCTATGGCTTCTAATCTTGCGCATATCTCTGCTCTGCTCCCGGTAGTGTCAAGTTAGGGAGCGATGTCCCTGGAAAGCTTATCGTTACTCGTCTGCGATCTCGTCGCTCGGAGCTATTGGTAATGTTACTAGAAAGGGACTGGAGCTTGTATACTCTATAACGAAGTGAGTTTTATGTCTGTCAACCCAGGCTGCTATTCACTGCTCTCACCGAGGTATTCATCATGTCACCATAGTGTCGCTGCAGTCCCAACATCCGATGTGACGGCCGTACCCCTTTGGCGGGTTTCTACCATCGTGTTGATGCGGTAACCTGGGTAACTTGCACGATATGTAATAAAATTTAAAAGCATTGAAAAAACGCCAAAGGGGGGATCCTATATGTAGCAACCAGGTGAGCTTCCGGGTCCAAGCCCCCTGATTTACGACGGTTAGGTTGAAATGCAGCACTATTGGAGATGAATGCTCGGGCGCGGTCCTGTCTTGCAAGCTAAGGCCTAAAGCTGGCGCTAACTTGACACCATCACTTGTCCGAAACGATTGAAGTTGACGCCGATTTTGATTCGCTTAGGCGCTATCCGGTTCGTTCAACCCTCCATACAACCCCGCTTCAAATGCGTGCTCATTCCGTCCTCTTTGCCCGCCCGTGCGCAATTATTCTGTAAGTGTCACAAAAGTATCATTTAAGGAGCCTCACTTGTCCACGTCAGCCGCCATCGTGTCTATCTACTACCGATGTCAACGCCACCGACGGCGTCGTTCCGCCGTATAGCCCTCTCAGGAGGGTGATATGAACCCGAGATGCGCTCACGATGGGTTCGGGCACGGGGATGGGCGCGGATGTTGAGTTGGGCGTGGGTCATAGCCCTCCGTGGGGGCGCTGCTATGATCTGCGGCGCTCGTACTGCGTTCGTGCTGATATCATCTCGGCCACTCGAGAATGCGGCCCACCGTGCGCTACCACTGCGGAAACCTTGCCGCGGTGCCACGACTACACTACCACACGTTTGCAGAGCCCATCGGCTCCTTCTCAGTCTCAGACTTTCAATGGCTTATACTCGAGCGGGTATTCCGATGCGACAGGCGAACTGGACCGTAGATGATATGCCTGACCAATCTGGGAAGGTATTCTTCATTACTGGAGGTAACACAGGACTAGGTGAGTCGCCTAGGTTGCTTTGGGAATTTCATTATAAATTTTCTCATGTTGCTTTAGGATTTGCGACAGCCAAAGTAAGTATATGCTTACCGCATTGTTTCGTCTTGCGATTAACTATCAACATTATTCTAGGCCCTTCTATCGCGCAACGCGAAGGTATATATCACCAGCCGGGACCGTGAACGCGGCCAAAGAGCTCTGGACGAACTGAGAAGGGTGTCGGAAGCGATACACCTCCTGAACCTCGACCTTGCTGACCTACATTCCATCCGGCATGCAGCGCTTGAGTTCATGAGGTGGGCTTTGTGCTCCATCTACCATTTCATGGTTGCTAACATAATCGACAGTCGAGAACGACACCTCCATACTCTCATCAACAACGCGTACGTCCACTCCACCGGCTTCTTAACGCAGCGCGCCTACCTCATCCGTCTCCCCGATACAGCGGCGTGATGTCTCCGCCTATGGCGCTTCTTACCCGGCAGCGCTACGACTATCAATTCGGCGTGAACGTCCTTGGGCACTTCTACCTCACGCAGATCCTCCTCCCCATTCTGCTCTCGACTGCTAAGGCAAGCGGGCAGGCGGTGCGTGTGGTTAATTACACGTGCGCTGTTCCGCGGGGTTGTCGAATCGAGTACATGACGTTGATGGATGGGCCGGTAAGGCGGAAGAAAGCTGTAGTAGAACTGTATCGGCAGTCGAAGTTGGTGAGTTGCGCACATGCTTCCGTTGAGATAACTTGACACTGAGAAGAGGGCGCTCATGTTGCTAATTCTCGATTTAGGGAACACTATTGTTTTCGCTTGAGCTTGCGGACCAGTACGCCGAGAAAGGGATCGTTTCAATAGCCGTTGACCCGGGTAGGACTTCGCATACTCTACGTATCATTTTCCTGTTTTAAGACTTATGGTTCGCACCCCAGGCAATGTTCATACCGGCCTGACACGGCACAGTAAGGGGGTCGGGGCAATACTTTCTGTACGCTATCGTTTCACTACCTACCACGCCTGAGCCTGAGAATGCTGACGACCTTCATGGGTTGTAGAGCATGCTTTCCTGCGACGTTTACAAAGGCGTCCTCACACCGCTGTTTGCGGCGACCGCGTCACAGGCCGAGCGGCTGAACGGCAAGGTGCGCATCGAGCGTATAGGTTCTAAGCTCTGATCGAGTGGCTGACAGCGTGCTTTCACGGTCGGTGGTGACTGTCAGCTTGTTGGTCCGTCAGCACGGGTGAGTGACGTCCCCGCGCAACTACTGGAGCGCTGCGCGGGGGTGACGCTATGGGATTGGCTCGCTGCGCAGACGGAGTGCTTCGATATGGCGAACGACTCGTTATGATAGGATACGCAGGGTACCCGGATACATAGAGGTTCGTGCACACATTAGACGATATGATAGCTCGGGAACATGGCTATTTAATCATATAGGAAACAGGAAATAGAGTGGGTTATATCGAGAGAATGTAGGAGAAATTAAGGCGCATGTTGGTTTCCCTCTCGTCGTGCTCACTAGTTGACCGCAACGAGAGGTACTTATCCCGAGGACCACGAAAAGGTCTGCGCCAGGACAGGCCCCGCATACATCGGGAGCCCACCCTCCCTCGGGACGCACCTTATATTCCGAGAAGTTGTGTCATATGAGTGCTGAAGAGGGAGAAAATCGGTCATCTTGAAGGTCGTAGTATGTCGGGAGCCTGTGGGGAGTCTTGATTGCTTATGTGTATGCGTCTTGCTCTTGAGGGGATATAAACATGATTCAGCAAACTACATTTGGTTAGGAGCGGGGCGGGTGAGACGAGAGCGAGGGGAAGTGGAAGTATGAAGGAAGGAGAGGTTGGGTGCGAGCGATGTGATTATATGGCCCCAGCGGGAGGAGGGTCAGCCTCGTCGATCCAATAACGCCAAACAACCCGCCGCTTGTGATCGGTGATCGACAATGTTGAACTGTGACCATGTAAAGGCCAGACGTTCCGCCACCTTGGATATACGACGGCGACACCGTAACAACGTCCCATGGGGCAGCTCGAACCATTGAAAGAGTTTTAGGCATGCTAACTGGAGAACCATACGAGTAGTTATGGGGTTCGGTACCTTCATGTAGATCGGAGGTGTGACGATATCCAGAGCTGCCGGTGGTTGGAGGGATCATCTCTCGCCTAAGCTTGATGGGGAGAATCACATTCTGTTCCATAGCTCAACGTTCAAATGGGATATACGGTTAATAGTAACAGGTTCATACAGTCGGATATTAGACAGTTATTCGACCTTATTTGTACAACTTCTCAGATTTGTGCGTCCCAAGCAATTCTTTCTTCTTTCCGCCCGAAAGACGTAGCGTCGGTGAAGAGAGTTTCTGGTGCGTTTTCGAGGGGTTTCATTGAAGATATACTATATTAAACAAAAATTCGGCTTCAGCTACCACGATGATATACCGGGTGAACGTACGGAGACTAACTCAATCTCAGCGACCTCCATGTTAGTGCCATGACGTCGGACAGATGGGCGTTGCCGGATTAGGATAGACGCTCAAATCGGCCAAATGCGGCGCGCGAGTGACTTGCGAATTTCTCCATCTTTCCTACCGACCATCACCATCTTCCTTCCCTCGCCAGGCTGTCCGTCTGCTCTCTTCGCACGGTGGTCGTGCTCTCAGAATCGACGCCTGAGGGGATAACTGGTATAAATGAGAACGCATATATCGGGCTTGATCCTGTCTTGTGAGTAGGGGCACTGCTGTTCGTCCGCCGTTCGTCCACCCTTACTTAGACCTCATTGTCTCTGAGGCCTCGCCGAGCGATGACGAGAGGCTGACTCTATTTTCGATGAACAGCATGCTCTTTGTGCGTGCTCATTCACTCGGGCGCGGTCTTGTGCTCGTGCTTCCTGGTCACGCGGGGATCGCTGGCGGTCATGCAGCTTCTCCGGGTCCGTTCGGCATCCCAAACAGACTCGCTTCCTCCCTGTTCCATGCCTGTTCTCGTCTTCCCCTGCACCTCGCCGCTCGGTGTACCCGGCGCGGTACCCTTCGCTCTACTAGCTCGCTGACGTCGCTCTGCATCTCTTGCCAGAACACCGCGCTGCACACGTTCTATCAGACTATACCACACACTCCGGGCTTTATCCTGCGTTCCTCGTGCTCTGTGCTATCTTTGAAATGACGGTCTTGTATAATATGGGCTCGCGCAGGGCGCGTCGGGGGGCTTCAAGGACCTGGCTCATCGCGCTCCCCTTGGCCTTGTTCGTGCTCGTCTACGTAGCATATATGAAGACATTCGCCAACTCTGGAACTTTGGTCCTTTGCATCCTCTCGTCTCTCCCATTGTTCGACAATGTGCTAGCTCTCGGTTCTTCTTTCTCTGTTGGCAGATTCTTGCCCAGTGGCCCGCTTATGCGACAGGAGCGTAACAACGGTATCCACCTCGCCGTATCACCTGTGTGCGGACCCCTTTCCGGTAACGTGTCGGACGTCAACGCGGGTGTAGACTTGAAGTCAATCAAGACCATCGTAGCGTTTGGGGTACGTCCCGAGATTATTCTCTGCGCCTGTCAGAGTTGTGGCACGGATAACTACCGTGTGCTGACGATACCAACGGTGGTTGTTATGCCGTTGCCGCGCACGGTAGAAGCGTATTATAGATACGTCTGTAGCTGGGGTGTGCTAAGCATGCGGTCCTCGCCGTTCCGAAGACCCTGCCAACGGAATTCAGCTTATCGAATGGTGCCTTTCTAGAGGTATTTACTCACACACACATCTCATTTAGGATTCGTATACCGACGGGGGTCGCGATGATGGTGGCCCTCTTGCGCCACCCGTAGTGATCCCTCCCGACGCTCTGGCGGGCGGACGTTCTACAGACGGCAAGGTCTGGGTGGAGAATATCGCCGATGATATTGGCGCGACCCTGAAGGACTATGCTGTAAGTCTTGGGATACGGCGATAGTCATTATATCTCAAAGCGCGCGTTCCGTAGCAATCTGGTGCCTGCACTGACCTCAGCCTATGGCCGAGTGCAATTAAGCAGGCCGACTTCATCGGTCAGAGTACGTTGTGACCCCCCTTTTTTACTTTGAACGTTGAAGCGGAGTTAACCCCATTGGCCTGGTTAGTGAAGACGTTCCTCAACCAGTCCAACAATCTTGACCCCGAAACGACGTTGTATGCCATCTTTTTCGGCATCAAGTACGCCCAAACTCTTTCTTTGTTCATTTAGTCCTCTGAACAGACACCGAATCCAGCGACTACGAGGATTCTAAGAGTAAGTCGCTCCATTCAGATTGCGAACTCTTGCGCTTATGTCGACCGCAGCCGACGGCACAGCGAACCTTCAGGCCGCTGCGAAGGTCATCCTCAATCAAATTCGCATCCTTTCCAGCCCGCCGACAAATGCGCGCTCGTTCCTCGTCACGGACGTCTACGGGCGCGGCACGCACACTCCCGCGGGCGATGCGTTCGTCCAGTCGCTCTTCTCCGGTCTACACGATCTGCGCGCGAATACCTCGAGCTCTGCGCGCCTTAACTTCGCGTTTGCGGAGTTCAGTCGCATCTGGGATGGGGTGCTCGGCACGGACCCTGGCTTTAAGGCGTTCGGGTACGTCAGCACGGACGCGTGCGTCGTGAACTGTTCGACTCAGGAGTGCACTACCGATGGGATGTGCAACGACCCGGAGCATTATTTCTATTATATTGGAGGGTGAGTTATCGAAAACGTTTACCGCCCATGCTTCTCGGGTCGGGCGAAGTAGACGACGATGCTAACCCCTTTTTCTGTGCCCCAGGCATCCCTCCAAGGAGGGTCATAGGATTATGGCGGATTACGTCGAAGAAGTCTTGACTCGCTGTGTAGAGACGGGCGTATAATTCCATGGCATCGCCGGCGCATCTCCGGCGCATCGCGAGTGGATAGAATGTGTGTATTTTTTGGCTAACACGAATATCTTTGTTCTCTGTAGTTTGTACCACAACACTATCGTCATTCGCTGAGGCCCAGCGTTGCCTACGCGCGCCGCTTAGGAAGCCCCCATCACGTCCAAGTTTGCTCAGGTGAAGCTTTGCCTGTACCGCCTTCCAATCGAAATCCGCGGCACCGCAGTGAACGCCGTCATTCAATGATATTCCTAGGATGCATGATACATGTATAGGTGCGCTCAAACCTTCTTGAGAAACATGCGAGAATTGCGGTCTGCGGACTATATGCGTCGTCACGTCGTACCACACAGGCATAAATCAACGATGATTTATGTATGATTGAATGTTCGCAGTCGTCTCGGGGCGAGGTAGGGGATAACGCGCGCTCAGCGGCACAGCGAGGTGCATTGGCGCAGTCTCGTGTTCGACAAGTATAAGACACCCAAACCGTGACGCATATTCCACTGACACCACAACTCCGCGTTTGCACTTTTCTACGTAGTTCACCATTTGATTATTTGGCCTCAACGACATGTGGTCGAAGAGCCTCACTATCGCCTTCACGACTGCGGCGCTTACTGCGTGCGCTCTCGGTAGCGGCCCGCTGATCATCGATACTCCGTAAGTGCCCGGTATGTGCTGTCCGTTTTTCGAGTTGCTTATCGGGAGCGCACCCTCGTGCAGGACTCTGGTTCGGCAGTGCGAGAACACGAAAATCCTTTGGCAGGGTGGCGCCGGTGGGTAGCACTTCTCTCAGGTCTAACATGTGTCCAACTTGGCTCGTTGCTGATGTCCGAGTTTTATAGGGCCTTTCGAGCTGGTACGTGCCATGGGATGATGATTGCGGGGAGTAACATGCCATTGCTCGCACTTACATCTACGGCATTTTTGGTGCACCGTTTATGATCACAGGCGTACGTATTACCCTAGAGTTACTTGCCTACATAGCGACACACTAACCACTGACTCGCGTCGCCTCTCCGATCGGCAGCATATCCAAGACAGGCAGTGCGATTCCCACCGACGTGTTTGTTGACATCCCTGCGGGTTCGTCCTCGCTTGTGTGGAAGGTGAACATCGCCGCTGGTGCGTCCGCATCCACTTTGCACGCGCTATAGCGCTGGACGGCGGTTCGCTCGTCTGACCGTAGTTCCGTCGGATCGCAGGAACCTCCGTCAGCCTAAAGATCGAAGATTCGGCGGGCTCACTCGGACTGTCGGCGCCGTTCGTCATTCAGCCTGGCGGTAAGTGCGAAAACACCAGCGCCAAAAAAACTGTTGCTGATTAAAATGCAGAGGACGACTGTTCGCTCTTCTGAATGGGATGCTGAATGGGATGCTGGGATCAAGTCAAAGGGCGGTTCGCGTAGTCGGGCTATCCCTTGTACACCCCCAAATGGTACTCGAAAATTTGGATGCATGACAGCCGTACGATACGAGTACAACAGAGCGGGTTCCAGCGATAGAATTTAGAAGCTGATACAAAATCTTTCGGAAGCCCGCGTGAGGCCCGAGAATTACTGGGTATGATGGAAGATGTGGTTGACTGTTCGCAGCCGACTTTACGACGGCGTTTGTCGGGATTTTTACCAGAGGTCATTCCTGACTCATCAATAGAGGGCTCCGTACTGTGTAAATAGCATGAATATAATGGGACCATGCGTTCCCTAGGCTGTCTTTGTGCTTTTACCCGCGGTGGGCTGGGTCGAGTGCAGCACTCCATCATGCGCTTCAATTCCGTTACTCTTGTAGCCTCGACCGTCATAGGCGTCCATGCCCGACCCCAGGACCCGATCCTTCCTCTTACACCGTACGTGTGTTGGTTTAGAGGGAGAATTTCAGATGACAACTAACGAGCTTTTGTAGTTTTTTTACGAAACAGTGCGAGATTACGCCCATCGAATGGACCGGCGGGTCCGGTAAGAAAACTATTTGCTTATCGTTGTGATACTCCGGTTTGGCTATTCATCGCGTGCATCACGAGCAGCACCGTATGGTCTGGTAAGGAATGCCGCAATCAGAGTAGAGTGCTTATACGGGGAGCTTATTGAATTGGAATCCATGTCACCCTTAGGAGTGAGACATGATCATTTTCAGCAGTTACATCTATCAATACTCATTCTTCTCGCTAGAGTTGTTAGGAATGGCGAGGTAATCGAACAGTTCTCAGACATCCCGGCCGCTCCTGTGAATTTCGTCGAGGGTATATTCCTCTGGGACACGAATGTCGCGGCAGGTATGCTTCTGTTCCTTTCCCCAAAAAGTTCAACTAGAATGTTTTATGCTAGGAACGGAAGTCCGAATGATAGTTTCGGACTCTACTGGAGCTGTTGCACCAACAGGACTCTTCACTATTATGCTGGGCGGTACGTATGGAGTTCGAACAACACACAACACACCCACATTCAACTAATAACATCGCGACATAGTAAATAATTGTACACTCATATAAACTGGAACTCCAATCAATTCTACATGGATATCCAGCCTGTATACTGTGCATGATTCTCGTCAAAAATACACACCACATCCTAGAGTAAATGTAACACTTCCTGTGCACTCCGAATGTTATCTAAAGTACACGTAGTTGAACCCCAATATGACAAGTCCAGGTCATTATGAATAAAATTTCTGGAGCTCTGGCGATTCACACTTCTAACATTGCCAAAGGGTCCAAACCACATAATCATTTCCATAAGAGGGTGATGTAACAAACTTCTACGCGAGAAAGCAATGGGAGACTTCAAAGCGATTACAAGCATCCCGTCTGGGCTTTATATTCACACATAGAATCAGCATAAAGAGGCCACTTTCAGGGAATGAAAAGACGTACTGCTCGGTTGCACAATGAGCGAGGCAGATGGCGCCTTCGCACCAGTAGAGTCCTCGACCTCAAACGATATTTCTGTGCCTGCATTTCAAAAGCGGAGTTAATTCCCATAATAGAAGAAAAAAAAAACAGCGACGCGCCTGACGGAAGGTGCATAAACCAGTTCTCGCTGCATTGAGGGAGATTATGGTGGGCCTCGAAAGTACCGTCAAACTTGCCGCTGTAACAACATCCGTCATTCGCTCAACAGTGGCACATATATGACAAATTAACGGATATACTCACGTCTATGACGAGGGAATCGATAAAATTAGGGTCAGCGTCGTTGTTGATGAACTCTGAACCTGAAGGCAGGGAGCACAACTGTAAGCCGCACAAAGGATTCCTCAGTCAGTGTGAGCAAAAGACTGGATTGCATATGCAAGTACCTGTAAGCCGCACAAAGGATCTACAAGTACTTGGTAAGTAACCATAAGTAAGCATAGGTAAGAGAGACGACTTACTCCTCAGTCAGTGTGAGCAAAAGACTGAGGAGTAGGGGCAGAGACTGTCCTCCTTATATACAAGTCCAGAGGACGCATGAGTAAGCGAAGAAAGGAGGGCAGGTGACCCAGCATACAATGAGTAAGGAGATGGTGCAAGAGTGGTGTAAGGATTGCACCATCGTCCAGAACTATCCAGAACTATCTAGAGGTGTCTGGAGATGTCCATAGGAATCCGGAACAGCGTAGAATGCAACGGAAGAATCCAGAAGTGTCCGGATGGGAAACTACAGTAGAGATGCAGAGAAAACTAACTAAGGAAGGTAAGTAGGAAAGTCCATGCTGTGCAACACAGCCACTGTTGACCACCGGACCGTGTATGGCCAGTACACAACCCGGAAGTTCAACACTCCCACTCGTTCAAGCTGTGGGATCCACCAAGCCAACACCGTCCCGGAAACGCTCCACTATAGAGAGAGGAACGTTCTTGGTCAGGGCATCAGCCAGTTGATCTGCCGTAGCTACATAGTACAGATCAACGCTCCCTCGCTCAACTTGTTCGCGAATATAATGGTAGCGGATCTCTATGTGCTTTGTTCGGCGATCGACCACGGGGTTGACAGACAAGAAGATAGACCCTTGGTTGTCCAAGCACATAGGCGTAGGACGGGTCATGTCGTCCCCGAGTTCTTCACCGAAGGTGCGAAGCCAAGCCAACTGACGAGAGGCATCCGAGGCAGCCTTGTACTCCGCTTCAGTCGAGGAAAGCGAAATGGTTGGCTGACGCCTCGACGCCCACGATATAGCGCCGCCTGCCATCAAGAAGGTATAGCCCGCAGTTGAGTGCCGGTCGTCGCGGTCCTCAGCCCAGTCAGAGTCCAAGTAGGACAGCAGACCGTCAGAGGATGCCCCACGGTAGCGCAAGCGAAGGTGCTTAGTCCCTTGTAGGTAGCAAAGGACATACTTGGCATAGTGCCAGTGCGCATCCGATGGATTGGCATTGTACTTGGACAACCGCGTAACAGCGAAGTCAATGTCAGGGCGCGTCCCAAGAGTTGCGTAGAGAAGACTGCCGATCAAACTCTGGTAGCGCTGACGGAAGGAGTCGGAAGCAGGCTGCTCAGAGGCTTCTAAGACAGCACCAGCAGGGAGGGGAGTGCGAGCCGGCTTGCAGTCAGCCATATCGAAGCGCTCGAGGACAGACTGGATGTATTCTTCCTGGTCGATGTCGATCGTTCTGGTGGTACGATCACGAGTGACTCGAAGACCAAGGAAGCGCTTTACAGCGCCCAAGTCCGTCATCTTGTACTGCTTCTTCAAGGCATCTTTGACTTCCTTGATGTGCTTCCGGTTATCGCCAAGGAGTAGTAGATCGTCGACATAGAGAACTATAGTCGTGACCGAACCCCCCCCTTGTCGCCGATATACGTAGACCCCGGCGTCGGAGTACGTCCGTTTGAATCCCAGGTCAAGGAGAGACTGGTGGATCTTAGCGTTCCATTGACGAGACGCCTGCTTCAGACCGTAGATGGCCTTCTTCAGAAGACAGACGTAGTCCTCCTTGCCCTTTACAACCCATCCCTCAGGTTGTTCCATGTAGATCTCCTCCTCCAAGTCGCCGTTCAGGAACGCAGTCTTAACATCCATCGACTCGATGTCCCAGTCCTCAAGCGCAGCATGCGCGAGGAGGTAACGAATCGACTCAAACCGCGCCACAGGCGAGAAGGTTTCATGGTAGTCCTCTCCCCAGACCTGGGTAAAGCCCTTGGCCACTAGACGAGCCTTGTAACGACCGTCGTGTTTGATGTCATAGACCCAACGATTGGCTACAACTTGACGGTTTTTAGGCCGCGGCACAAGGACCCAAGTCTTGTTCTCCATAAGGGAGTCATACTCCGCTTTCTCCGCTGCTCGCCACTTGCCTGCATCAGGAGACTTCATGGCATCCCTGTGACTATTAGGGAGCCCAGTCTTGTACTGAGATGCAGCAAGGAACGACAGAATTGCCTGAGCTTCACGAATAGCATGATGCTCTTCAGCGTCTACCTGAGCTGGAGGTTGTTCACCATAGACATTCCTATCTCGATAACGTGCAGGACGAGGCACATTCTCTCGACGAGGACGATCCCGAGCAATGCTAGGACCTCCCACTGGCTCATGGCGGTTACGCTGGTGGACGGGCCTAGGTGGTGGTACGGGAGGAATAGGTGGGTGTTCAGGAGGTAGCTCAGCTTCAGCTTGAGGCGGTTCTGGAGGAGCAGGGGCAGGAGCAGGAACAGGAGCAGGAGGTGGAGGTGGAGGCTCATCCCGAAGAAGATCAGGGATAGGCTCTGGAAGAGGGAATGGAATGGGGAGGTTATCACCCGAGTCCGAATTGGAGACGTCGTCAGAGTGATCCTCAGATTCAGGGAACGGATTATCGTCAGGGGTAACAGGACGATTGCCGGGAAGAGAGCATGCAGGGAAAGACTCCTCATCGAATATCACATCGCGAGATATGACGATGGACAGGGTGGCCGGGTTCCAAAATCTGTACCCCTTAGTACCTGGCTCATACCCCACAAAGGTCATCTCGACAGCCTTCTTGTCGAGTTTCCCCTCGCGCTTGGATTTCTGCACGTGAACATAGGCTTTACAGCCAAAGACACGGAAATAGGACACGTCCGGTACGGTCCCATCCCAAGCTGTGATAGGACAACGCCATTTAAGACGTCGCATAGGCTGACGGTTGTAGATATGAACGGCTGTTTCAACAGCGAGTTGCCAGAAACCGTGGCTAAGCCCAGCGTGGTGAAGCATGGACATGGCCTTGTCAACAACAGTACGGTTCCAGCGCTCAGCACGTCCATTCTGTTGGGGCGACTCTGGTGTAGTCTTGTGGTGTTCGATCCCATGGTGCTTCAGATGATCTGTGAACTCGGTGGAGAGATATTCCCCCCCTCGATCAGAGCGTACTCGCTTGATCTTCTTCCCGGTCTGCGTCTCAGCCCAAGCCTTGAAGTTGTCAAAGGCCTTAAAGGCATCAGACTTGTGCTTGAGATAGTAGGCAACGCCCAGACCAGAGAAGTCATCAATGAAGCTTGCGAAGTACAGGTAGCCACTCCCAACCGACGCTGTGCGCATCGGTCCATCGAGGTCAGTGTGAACGAGCTCAAGAAGCTCAGTTGCACGCTTCTGGGATGGTGGGAAGGGGAGACGATGGGATTTGCCAAAAGCGCATCCCTCACAAGGTTCATCGTCTGCAGGATCAACATGGTCAACACCCTTGACTTTCTTGGGAAGTTGGCGAAGTGCCTCCTTGCCTGCATGACCAAAGCGGTGGTGCCAAGTTTTGTAGTTCGACTTGGACGTCGCAGCTGCTACCGAGTCAGGGTGGACCTTTCTGCCAGACACAATCTCCAAGGTGAGGTGGTAGAGATTGTTGATGGCAAGGTATTGCCCCTCAAGGATCTTACAACCCTTGATAACGACCGTCGAGCCGTGTTCAATAGCGCCCTTGGGCGACTGATTGAAGATGCTCATTTTCCCTCCTCCCTGGAAGAGAGAGTAACCATTCTTCTCAATGGTGCCAGTGGAGAATAATCGAGACGACGCCGCTGGGACATAGCAGACGTTGTTCAGATCGACCGTCACTTCAACACCATCAATGAAAGTTCTGCCGCGAACTGTGCCCTCACCCAGACCCTGGACAATACTGCCTTGGCCAGACGAGGTTGTCTTAAAGACTGTAGGCGAGTTGTAGGGTGTGTAGTCCACAAAGTCCTGGAGGTCGTAGGTGATGTGCTGGGAGGCACCAGAATCCATGAGCCAGTGAGTGTGATGCACACCAGCGGCATTAGCCGCACCATAGAAAGAAGCGTGCATTTTAGCCGGATCCTGGGCTACAAGTACATTTACAGCGGGGGCAGCGACGTGAGCATGGTTATTAGAATTGTCCTTTTCCTTTCCCTTGTTCTTCTCCTTGTTCTTGCCTTTGCCACCCAAGTTCTTAGGGCGCTTCTCCGGGTGCTTCTTCCAGCAGGTCGACTCGTGATGAGTCTCACTACCGCAGTGAGTGCACGGACCGGAGAGCTTAGGCTTGGTCTTGGAGATCCTGGACGCAGACGCAGATGCCGACTTGCGCATGGATTCCTCTGCAAGGGCCTTCGACTGAATGATGTCGATGGTCAGCTTGTCAAGGTCCGTAGTAGCCATGAGCGCAGAGATCATCGACTGGTAGTTGTCCGGGATCTTGGAGAGGAGGATGAGGGCCTGGATGGTCTCCGAGAGTTCAATGCCGTTGGTGGAGATTTCCCTCAGACGAGTGATGAAGCCACTCATCTGGTCCTGGAGGGGACGAGACTCTGACATGCGACTGTCACTAATGAGGGACTCAAAGAGCCCCCACATGTGAGCGCTATTCGGTTTCCCAAACTTGTTCTTGAGCGCGTCCCACATCTCTTTGGCCGAAAGAGAGGCCACAGAGGTAGTGGTCCCAGTTGCCGTGGTGGTGGTCTTTGTCTCCAGGAGGTAGTGGAAGGTAGGGGCAGTCCGCATGTAGATCAGACCACGGGCCTGAGTGTTCTGCTTGTCCCAGTCCTTCTGATCATCGGCATCTGCAGGGCGAGTGAGTGTGCCATCGACTACACCCCAGCAGTTCATGAACATCATGTAGCCCTTCATCTTGGCGGCCCAGCCGTTGTACTGGCTAGCCGAAGAGAGGGAAGGAACAGAATCCGGTTTGACGTCTCCCATGGCAAGTAGATAGAATTGGGGAGAGTCGTCGGAGTCGTTGTGGAAATCTAGGGAGAAAGGGAGAGTTGGAGGAGATGGTGGGAGCGGAACCGAAGTCCAAGCCTCTGGTGAAAGAGGTAGAGGGACTGCTGCTTCAACAGGGAGTGCCCAGGATTTGAGAGGAAGAGGATCAGGGACTGTGGTGTAGCGATTAGGACAGAAGTCTTCCTCGCAAGGGACCCAACTATCTCTCTCTTCAGAGAAGTGACGATCAAAGCCGTCTTCTGGGTCGAAGCAGTGTTGAAGACCAGTACAGTCTTCGTAAGAGGATGAGCCCGAGGTGGATGTTTCTGGGACTGAGCCGAGGGTAGCGTCGACTTTGTCCTCAGAGTCCGAAAGGGCAAGTGGTTCCGCAGTAGTTGGCTCCAAAGTGGTTCAGGGAAGCGCGATGGTTAACGATGGTTGTGCACCAAAAGGATAGCGAGTAGGAGCACCTGTTCAGGTGAACCAGAAACCCAGGCAGTCGAAGTAACCCGAGAGTCTGGGTAGAAGTCGCCAACTGTGCCAAAGAAATGCTAGGTACGAGGTATACGACACAAAACTATCGTAAGGAGGGTCCGAACGGTTGTCCTCCGGTCCAAAGCTCTGAAAGAGCCCGGCTACGACGACTGGCAGCTGCAAGTGCAGGGCCTGGCCGAAGTATAGAAGAAGATAGTAAGGCCTGAGTACAAAAGGCCTGTGTACGTATGGAGCTAGTACGAGTGCTATATAAAAGCGCTCAGGGCTGCGACACGAGCGCAGAAAAGTCCCCCTGGCAGCAGTGTCGGCGGCACAGTCAAGAGGTTAGGAATAGGAAGGTGGGGAGGTGCACGAACCGAGGTCGACGAGGGAAGGGTGCATGCAAGGTGTCAACGAAGAGGAGCAACCGGTTAGAGCGCAGGGCTCATAACCTGATGAACTCTGAACCTGAAGGCAGGGAGCACAACTGTAAGCCGCACAAAGGATTCCTCAGTCAGTGTGAGCAAAAGACTGGATTGCATATGCAAGTACCTGTAAGCCGCACAAAGGATCTACAAGTACTTGGTAAGTAACCATAAGTAAGCATAGGTAAGAGAGACGACTTACTCCTCAGTCAGTGTGAGCAAAAGACTGAGGAGTAGGGGCAGAGACTGTCCTCCTTATATACAAGTCCAGAGGACGCATGAGTAAGCGAAGAAAGGAGGGCAGGTGACCCAGCATACAATGAGTAAGGAGATGGTGCAAGAGTGGTGTAAGGATTGCACCATCGTCCAGAACTATCCAGAACTATCTAGAGGTGTCTGGAGATGTCCATAGGAATCCGGAACAGCGTAGAATGCAACGGAAGAATCCAGAAGTGTCCGGATGGGAAACTACAGTAGAGATGCAGAGAAAACTAAATAAGGAAGGTAAGTAGGAAAGTCCATGCTGTGCAACACAGCCACTGTTGACCACCGGACCGTGTATGGCCAGTACACAACCCGGAAGTTCAACAGTTGTTTACATACAACCATAGCAACGGTTCATACCAAGGTGAAGGGAGCTACGGCACACAATCAGTCCCCATACTAAAACCGAGTTACACGGACGGCATTACGTACCAACGCCACCTTGCCAGGTAATCAAAGTCTCCTCGCACTGGGTAACAGAAGCCCTGAAGTAGAGTAAACCGCAAGCGAGCAACCTCAATCGGCATATACGCACGGAGTGTTCAAGACCAAGGGGTCCGCGGCGAATGCCAAAGCGGCGAAAGAGACAATGACTGTAGAAACAGAAAAGCGCATCTTGGAATCTGAGACTGAGAGCTTCAAGAGGATACAAGGAGAGAGACAGGTGAGTAGTTCGCTGCTGTTAGTCTTCCGTCTCTCTGCAACTACTTATATATCGTGATCCGGCGCAAGCAACCCCGAATGTTCCTCGCGTCGCTAGAAAGATGTGGCCACCACATACTCGGGTGTATGCGCATACAGTGCACACCGACCTCGGCGCAGAGTTCATCTCAACGAGCCGATGCACAATGGCAAATATCGTCACACCTTGCACTGACGCGACGGTGCGTCCAGACCTACCCGCGGGCGCCGGAGTACATACCTGTGAGAATGCCGGCCATGGCGTACCTTCGTGTGTACAGCACAACGAAACTTGTGCTAACCGGTCAGATCGCCTAAAGTCGCGTTCAACGATAATGTACATCTACTCACCGAGGCCTTAGCTACTTGATACTCGAAATTTCGAATTCAAGATGCCTTCAAGGAATAGGGGATGTTAGGGTACCAAAGGCACGGCGGAACTCTTTCGGTTGTGGCGCACAAGCAAATAAATGACTGATACAGCATGGTTCTATCTATGATTGATTCGCCTGAAAAGAGTTTGATTGCACATTGAAACTGACCTCCTCCCAAGCATACTTTCTGACGTACGCGTGCACCCGGTTGATGCACATCGCAGGCTCAGTAGCGCCTGCGGCAGCCAGTACAGATCATCTTGCAATATACTCTTACCCTGTTTAAACGCCATCCTACTAGAGATGAGCGTCTTCCCGACGAGAACATCCATCTCTCCGCGGCAATGCAGTTTGCGGGGGTGCGTAGCACGATTGCGACTTTGTGGAGTGTGGATGACCGGGCTGCTGCCTTCATCGCTGAAAAGGTGTATGGACATCTTATACGGCAAGGCGTGGAAGAGCCGGATCTGCTGGAAGCTGCGGAAGCGCTGCATCGTGCGGCCAATGAGCTAAGGGCTGCGCTTAGGCCCATGTCCTTCAGAGTGCCGTTCATACATACTGGTGTGTAAACGACCTAGGCCTCTTGTACAATCAACACAGTATAGATGCTACTTTACCTTTTACCAAGGTAATACACCGTTCGTTATTCATTTCCTCGGTTACAATATGGATCATGGTCGTATTTGGGGGCCCGGGTAATACTGGATATATTTGAATGTATAAACCGTGGCATACTGTCGTCCAAATCCACGCTGACATGCACTCCTTTTCTCAAGAAACCCTCGATCACAATGAGGCCAAGAAATTACCTGGGGGTTGTAAAAGCGGGTTACAAACACGAGGTGTCGCCTAAGGCGGGTTGAACATTGATATCAGTCAAGGAGTACCTTTTATTGGTCGCAGGAACATACCGCTGTTTTGAACTACGAACGGGGCCGAGAAAGCGGTCAGGCCATCGCTGTCTGTTAATTTCAGCGCCGCGACAGTACCTGAAAATTCGTGTTGAAGTGAGCTACCGTATCCCATCAATGGAACTCGGACTTAGATACTAGACCCACCAGCGAGGACATTGGTGCTCCACGTGAAAGAGGTGCCGGTAAGACCAGTAAAGGTCTCCGTGATGGGCTGATTGTTCGTGGCGGAGTCAGTGATTCTAATAGAGACGTTGGAGGCGATCCAATCTCGAAGTCAATACGAAGGTTTCATAAATTTGATCCAAGGAGTACGCACGTCTGATCGTGTATGAGGAATCCGCCATGTCAATAATCCCTGGATACCAGTGAATAAGGTTGAGAAATTACCAAAGTGAAGGGCTCTGTAGTATAGTATCTTAGAATGACATTACCATCGACGGAAGCAGAAAGATATGTGATCTTACCCTGGCCTCCGCTGAACGTGATGGTCGTGGGGACGCATTGCACCGCACTCGCGCTGTTAGTGATTAGACTGAGAACACATCCCCGCTCGGCGTACGAAGGCGAACACACGGGGTGTTTATCAATAAAATTTTGGTGGCAAGAGAAGGGACGAGCGAGATAGCCAAGATAGTAAAGACAGCGAGAGACCGCATGGCTGGATGTTGCGACTCGGAGTGGCAGAGTACTCAATCGGTGGTGGATATTACTGGCAGTGTGCACGCCTCCTTATAAGCCGCAGCCGCAACAGGAACCAAACTCCTACAAACCAAGACTTATGGTATACGCCAAGCTCGGCGTGTATATCCGATACAACGTACCCGGGTTCGTTTCACAGGCGTAGATACGACTGCCGTGCTCTAGGCCGTGAAAACTCGTGAAGATAGCCTTCGCGTACATTCTTTCAGCTTCATGAGAGCCCACAGCGGACAGTCTTCCAATACAAAACCTAATATACACGCCTCGCTTCGTACGGCATCGATGGCCAGAGTGCTACTCTCCACAATGCCGCGTGCAGTGCTGTGTGATATGGGCGCCGCCCACCTATTGTCAGGTGGACGTCGCGATGTTTCTCTCCCCACAAAGGGGAGTCGTTTCCGAAACTCAAAAACATGCTCGGGCTGGGGGCATATCTCATCCCGAGAATGAGCCCAAACGCCTCCTATAATAGACGAGTAAAAAGTAAGTTGGGAAATACTACTACAAAGCATTCTATATGGTGTAATCCTACCTCATACGCTAGTTTCAAGTTGGAGATGGATTATGAAGGCCCTAGGGCCCCTCGATGCCTATAACAATCAGGCCGCTCTATTCGCTCTCACGTTCAGTCGAAGAACTTCATTTCGGCACAGCCCTCGGTCAACTTGTTTTGCTTCTCATCGTGTTGTTGGCCCGGGGAAGCGAGCTCGTGCCTCCCACAAATGTGCAGGCTCTACTCCCAGCACCGCAGCGACTGCGTATCGTGAAGATAATTATTGCATTGGGAAGTATAGGGCGCGATATGTGGGGATCAACATCCAACAGCTAGCGCCACTATTGAGCGACCGTGCGCGGGGAAATCACAAGCACCCGGTCTCCGCTAAGATAGGACGTGTTCGGATTTGTCAGTGAGCGCATTTACCAACCCCTATGGCACCGGTAAAGGACGTACTGCTGGGCTGAACGACAACGGTCGCAGATGGAGCCTTCGCACCCGTCGAGTCCTCGACCACCCACTGAACCGCGTCGCCTGTTAAATCATCGCCGTCGCCCACAATTAATGAGTGACAAAAAAGGATGTGTAACAAACGTACCGGCCGGCAGGTCGACGAACCAGTTGCGGCTGCGCTCGTTGATGTCGGTCGCTTTCACGAAGGTGCCATCATAGTTCCTCCTGCAGAGCGGAACACAATGAGGGCACGTTAAGAAATAGTCGACGCCCGATTTCACTCACGTCTAAGAGTAAGGTAATATATCGGGATGGGTCATCAGTTCAATCCGGCAGACGTCATAGTAGCGCGTACCAAGGTGAATGGAGCTGCAGGCATTGTACATTAATTTATGTCTCTTACTGCGCCAGAACCCAAAAACGACTCACGAACTCCACCCTGCCATGTAACCGTGGTTTCCGAGCACTGCACCAAGGAGGCCCTACGTTACTATATTGTCAGCATACACTCATCCCATTGAACCAGTGGGCGTACGGCGTGTTCATTGTCAGAGGATCAGCAGCGAAGACTATGGTAGTGAAAGCCGCGACGACGAAAGAAAGGGAGAAGCGCATTGTGAGAGTTGTAAGGCTAGGGAATGGGCAAAGAGAGACGAGTGGGTTGTCCAGTGTCAGTTTGTAACGACACTGTGCAGTCCTTTATACTGCCCTCTTCGGCGGTACAATCCTCAGGGAGGAAGACTTGTCCCATAAACGAGGATGGCGGTATAGCCTAGCGAGGAATGAAGAATGTATAGCGTGTTTGGCGGCTTCCGTCGGATACAGCATTTTCATCACTACGGGCGTGCGCGTCCGACAACGCGAGTCGCGATCTGCAGGGCTTCGCCGCTTGCTCTACTCGTGTGTAGAGCATGCCCGGGCGAAGAGTGTGTGACCTACTCGAAGGGCGGGCAGCGGCGGGATGGACTTTGATGTATGGGGGCCGGCCGCCGATTGAGAGCGTGCGTCGGCTGATAAGTTCTCAGAAATCGCCTTCCGCCCAACGTTACTCCTGGGTATTGAGGTTACGTGGTGGGTTCGAGGTCTCGACGAGATATATAGTTTGGAAGCATACTGCAGCACTAGGCGCATTGGAGTTACTGAGCGACATGATTCTAACATCAGTCATTTTCACGAAAGGGAGCACGGCAAATACACAACGATATTGTCCATCTTTGATTTCACCGAAAAATCGGGACGGCGATTTCACTGGTAATGCGATGCATTTCAGAGCCTAAAACCAAGATCCGTCAAATTCGCTCTTTACTGCAAACTGTAAAACATACGACACGCACCGATACAAACCGAAAGCGACAGCTGGGGCTGTCCAATCGCTCATACAAGTCACACATCGAACCCAATAGCCTCCCAATCCTCCCTACTATTTGGGTACTCCGCGACGTAATCGTACACACGCTGTTGCGCGTCGCCCAGGAGTTCATGCGGCACCCAGTTCAGATTGTCCTGCCACGCACGTTGACCTCGATCGATAGCGATCCCGAGCAGCTCGTGAATGTCTTCTACGTCCACGTACTGCTTCTCCTGCATGTCCTCCCGATATGATTCGCGATGGTCGGACCACCCTTGAAGCTTCAGTAGTAGAAGCGGGATGAGCGGCATCACTGGTAGTCGAGAGATCACCTTGACCCTGCGGCGAGGTACGAAAGGAATATTGAGGACTCCGGGGACGAGGATGTCGACTTTGCATGCGCGACGGCCGCCGCGCCGGCCGGATGGCAGACAATACCACAGGACCTGGTAGTCGGCGCTCGGGTCACGAGAATCGACGAGGTAGAAGTCGGAATCCTCCCCGACAAGGATAGACTTCAGATCCTCCTGATCGTAGCGCTCGGTGAAGACGACAACATCGACGTCCTGCCTCGTTTCATCGCTTGATCCCCGCGACCAACAGCGCGCGATTAGACAAGTTACTCACGTTGGGCGTCCGTGACACTCCAAAGAGGTTGCATGCGGTACTTCCAAACAGACAGCACCGAAGATCGTACTGCTGGAAAATCTCCACGACGCGGTCACAAATTTGCAGGATCTCGCTGTTTGTGGGACCCCGGGGCATTGCGTGTGAGTGTTGAAGACAGCGAGCCCAATTAGGGGCACTGTTGTCTGATGCCTCGATGGCGACGCGAACGCTAGCGATCTTTTGCCACCCTTAAAGAGCCTGAAGGAGCCTGTGGGGGAGGAAGGCGACGCAATACGACCTGCTCGGTTCTGCAACCGCTGACTCTGCCCGAAGTCGCGAAGCTTCACAAGCGATAGAAGGCTTCGGGATGTTCGGGCAAAAACCTGGTGCGCCTCGGAACGTAGGATGGAGGCACAACCAGCTCAGAGAATAAGTACATGTAATAGAGAAGCGTTAGACAGATAGAGTGCTCACGAACGCCGTCTCGCGACGTACTACTAGGTAGTAGTCCGAACTGAAGGCAAAAGGTGAGCGAATTGGGTGGATAATATTACGTAATGTTAGTGCGTATTATCAGGGGTTTATAATCAGTAAACTATGATTACAGGTCCCGGGTGTTTACTAATTTTAACGTGGTATCCTTCAAAACCCGCGACATCCACTTGCTTACATTCTGAGATCAATCCCGTGTACCGAGAATCGATAGTATTCCGTACTGATGCTTGATTACAATGTCCTCCTAAGTACAACAGAAAACCTCCGCGGGTACACATTCTCACCTTCTATCGACCCCCCCCGCCTGGTTGCATCAGGGTGATCAGCGGGGCCGCTAACAATTGTCGGCCTTGCCGGCATTGTGCGGGGGCGAGTTTACAGTGGCTTTTGAGTATAGAGTGCTTACGGAAGTATCGCTAGCACTCGTAGACCGTGGTATAGAACCCACCGGAAGCTGAGGGCACAACCTGAATGAGTGCACAACGACAAGCATGCCAACCCAAGAAAGTTGGTTACCTGTATGCCGCATCCCTCTAGGTTTTCCCTTGTCAGGTATTCGGAAACGCACGTTCGTCTGTCTCCTCGTGGCATGGTTTCCACCGTAGCGGTCATGCGTTTCGCCAGCGATTGCCGGGAGTTTAACCTGGCACATGGATGCGATGAGCAAGAAAGCCTACGAAGGGAGGTAGCGAAAAGACTCACACTGCTAGCATGGAATTTGCGATGACTTGTAGGATGAGATGGTTTTCGGTCGTTAGAGCCGATTGTATGTATGCAACGACGAACCCACTAAGTACCTTTGTTGCTCACGACGCTGATCGCAGGGTATATCAACGTTTGGGGTGATGTGAAGCCCTATTAGTTTGGGACTGAGAAAGCTCCCCGTGTTTCTGGTGCAAGAGATCGTACGCACGAAGACGAGGATAAGAACTCCAAATATGCTGCATGATAGTCAGTAGTCAGTAGTTAGGACACGGCTTGCTCTTGTGCCATGACGAGTGTTACCTCGTTGCCATCCCTTGATCCGCGTATGATCAGAATCGGAGTTGACGTGGAACTGTGGTCATCACTCACCAGTGTTAATAGCGTACAATATGAGGACATCGATAGTAGCGTCGGTTCTGGTGCGCATGTACGGCGATCAGGGTGAAATAATTTCCTCCCTCGAGATGCGTACACTCACTTCTTGAAGCCAGTGCGACTACGCAGCAGAATAGAGACCAGCGTTCCCGCCAGGGTAATGTCGGTACCTACGTCACACCCGTAGCTGGCGGAGATAATCCACTGCAAAAACGAGCGCCACATTCAATGTGAGTGGCAGACGGTAACGAGGCGAGGGCACATCTCACACTGGATTGTAGGAATACCGGAAACGAATCCGTCCGGAAGCTAAAGTAAAGGTACGTGTAAGAGAGACGCTTGATGTTCGAGATTTGGGCGTCGACTCACGCCTTGATGCAACCCGCTGCGTCGAAAGGCACGGTGAGTGCAGTCACGAGATTCCAGGGAAGGTACACACCGATCATGAAACCTACAGCGAGAGGATGAATTATGATGCGCGATGGCGTCCCGAAGGACTGTAGTAAACCACTCACCTAGGTGTGCGAGCATGAAGAGAAGCTATTATTTGGCGTCACGGCTTGTCCGACACGGAGAGGGCTTCACATTGGAACTTACGGCGAGGGGAATAAACAATCGATGACGAGAGCCCACTTGAAGTATCGCCGACGTCATCATGGGCATAGGACGTGATATCGGTCACCAGACTCACTCATGTAAACACGTCGAACATAGAAGCTGCCGAGTATAAGTCGGAGGACATAAAAATAGCAGCGGGGCGCCGCTCACCTCTGGCAAAGAGCCGTAGTGCATCCCTGCAGGAGGGGTATATCCGTAAGGACGTCCTTTAGCCAGCAAGCTAGGGTGCAACGTTACAGTAACGGGGATCACAAGCTATTGAACACCGAGGACGGATTAGCTATTCGCGCACGGGCACGCTCTTAGAATGCAGTGGGCAGTACCTTCATAGCACTGCGCAAGCCGTCGGAGTCACAGTGAGCGCGAACATCAGTACTACACGCCGAGGACGTACATAATGAATTGCTCGAACGCGATGGGATTGACGAAATTCTTGACCAGAAAGTAGTAGCTGTCAAACGCCGATGGCAGTGAGGCGGCGTCGTGACAACCCTCTGTATTGTCACTTGCACATACCTCGAGTAGATGGTGAGCACGGTATGGGTTGTCTCGAGGGCGCTGTTATTTGTGGGGTCAGCGCCTCGACGCCCCCGTCCATTAGGGAATGCGCATACAATAGAATCAAAACCTGTAGCGTGTCCACACATAGTTTAACCGCGTTCGCTTCCTCACGACGGGGAGTGGGAGGTTACGCACCATCCACTTCAGGAGCGCAATATCGCCAGGGAACGTCCGGAAGTATCTGTACGTCTGATGGAATGTGACGCCGTACAACCTGTGAAGCGTGACCCCGGTTAAATATCGCTGTGGAACGAGCAGTGGTGCGTGGGATTCAGACCCACTGACATTGCTCCAAACACCGTACCGAGCAGCAGCGCCCCAGCGGTATTGTCAAAAGACGGCAGCAGCATCACCGCGTCTGCCTGCGGCGCTTCAACTGGCGACGGTGCCTCGGTGAAGTTCATGACTGCAGGAGCAGGTGTGGTACAGCGACTCGAGTCGGACGCGTCGAGAACGTATGGCGTCCCGTGCTGGGCCTATATATGGGTCGAGCGGCATCGTCGAATACACTCCCGAGCCCGTGTCCGAGTCCATGGTCTGCGCCAAGTTGACCGAACCTTGTCACTGTCGGGGGAGAGGGGTGATATGATCAACTGCCTACCCGGCCGCGAGGGACGATGTGCGCACAGATATAGATAGAGACATACGCCGTTCCGTCACACTGGTTTTGTTCTTCCACAGTGCATGTCCGGAATGTCGTACAGACGCCCTCGTCGCGCTCATATGGGACAGGTGGGACGTACCTTGGTGGACCAAAGACGGTCAGAGGTTTACCGACCACAGGACGGCGTGGCGCCGCGGGCTCACTCAAGGGTGATCCGGCGGTACGTCGCGACGGATGCGGTACCGGGATCGGCACAGGCGTCGATTTAGCCTTCGTGGGCAACACGCGGCGGTGTTTTTACAGAGGCCGCGAGCGACAGCGAAGACAGAGATGGATACGCGGAGACAGAACGTGGTGCGGGAGGTGCGGGAGGCGGTCCGTCGGCGAAGATCTCACATGCGAAAGCACGCCATGTCTGGCGAAGAACTTCAGGGACATCAGCCGTGCTGTGCTTGCAACTTGGATCCGCCAGGGGTGCCGCTGCATGTCCCGCATTCTAGGTACGTGAAATGTTCGTAGTTCTCCAAAGTCCCGCCGATGGCAGTTGAGCTCGTCGGTAAGTGCTGTTGTCGCAACGTGAACGGCCAAGGATAGCCCTATGCGGCCGAGACTCCGCCTTCGGGCGGCAGGCGATCAACCTTCGGTGACTGAACCCAATTGGGCACACGGAAACAGGACAGTGAGCGCGTGGTATGTGCGTGGATGATACGCACCGGAATGCATCCGAGACGAGGCAGTCGAACACTTGTCAGAGGGCCTCCTACGACGTACAAGATTGTGAGGGGGTTGTTTGGGAAACTTGGCCCCTTTGATGGACCTGTCCGTCAACCTGCTCACTGCCTCCGGTGCCCTGAACGGGTTTATAAATCACTGCAACACCAACGACCTACGTGTAGACGGGAACAATACACACCTCTAGCTGTAGAGACGGGCATCGTGTCTGGCAAACCCCAGGCCGAGGATGTCAACGACGCCCAGCCTAGGCACGCAACCACACCGTGCGGTAGCAACCCGCTATCACCGAGGTGTCCGTGCATACCATGCATGAGTGGTAAGGATGCCCGCTTTTCATCTACCGCTGTTGTGACGCAAAGGAATGTCGTGCTTTCCGACACGCTGCACACCGCAGGAAGGAGGGTTGAGACAGACGCAGCAACCACTTGCGGGCTCGGCTGCGGGACACACCACCACATATGCGCTTGCCTACTATGTGCGCCTACAAGACATACATCGCCGTCCGCGATGGCCCTATGAAAATAGCGTCAGTTAAAACGCCCCGTGCTTCAAGTCTTCACGCGCAGCAAGGCAATTAGACGCACCGCTCCCGCTCCCACTCCCACTCACACGCGCTCGCCCTCGCCGACCTTCCACACCTCGACCCCACCCTCGCCGCCGACCCCGACGAGCCCCCTTGCCCAATCTACGCTCAATACTTTGCCCCCGCCTTTCCCCTCCCACGCGCGGAAGCTCGCCACGGCGCCCTTCGTGCTCCGCAGATCCCACACCCGCACCACCCCGTCATACGCGCCCGTCGCCACCTGGTGCTCGTGCGCGCTGCCCTCTGCCACCGCGACGCACGACGGCGTCGCCGGGTGCGCGAGCGACGCCACCGCCGCGGTCGACGCTGACGACGGCGCCGCACGAAGGTCGTACTGCGCGACCGTGCGGTCCGTCGACGCCGCGAGCGCGCTCGTCCCCGTCTGCGACAGCGCGAGGTCCAGGAACGGCTTGTTCGCCGCCGTCTGCCAAAACGCAAAAAAAAAGTGTGAGCAAAAACGCAGCAAAAAAAGACAAAGCAGCAGCAGCAGCCGACGCACGATTGTGCCCGTGCACACCCCGTTCTCGACGTCCCACGTCCGCACCGTCGAGTCCATCCCCGCGCTGTACGCCCGCCGCCCCGCCTCCCCCTCCGCGCCCCGCCCGAACACCGCCCGCGACACCCGCCCCGTGTGGCTCTTCAGCACCCCCACCGGTCCCTTCCGCCGCGCCCCCTCCGCGACCCGACGCCGCTTCTTCCGATCCCCCGCCGCGCCCTCCTCGAGCGGCACCTCGTCCGCATCCGGCACCGATGTGTCCCACACCCCGACCAGCCCGTCCCACGACGCCGTCAGCATATGCGACCCACCCGCCGCCACCGCCACCGACGACACCGGCGCCGTGTGCAGGTGCAGCGACGCAACCGCCGTCGCGCGAGGCTGTGCGGGGTCCGAGACGTCGACGCGCGTGAGGCGGGCGGTAAGGTCGTGCGATGCGCTCGCCACGAGGAACGAGTCGGGGGAGGACCCGGGCACTATGCACGCGGCGGTCGCGGGCGCGCTGTGGGCCGGGACGGTCTGCAGCAGGTTTTGGGAGTAGTCGAATATCCGGAGCGCGCCGTCGTACGACGCGGTCAGGAAGTATCTGGGGCGCACAAATTAGTTGGCTGTAAGACGCAGAAGCCCATGAGGCGCGAGCATGGACGAAGCCAGTCGAAAGTCGCACCTCTGACGCAGAGCAAAGTCTGGCCCGAGTACACACAAATTGGACGTCGCCCCAGCGTGCGAGCGATTCGCTCTATCGTGTCTGACACAATCATCCTTCCCGAATGCGCTCGGCACGGACAAGTGGCCGACGTGTCATGCTGTCTACCCCAAGCTCGACGCCGCCCTCGACACGCAGGGCCCCAATACAAGCCTCGCGACGCCCGGTGGAGCACCGCCGGACAGGGATTTTATGTAGCAGTCTGTCCCATGCCGCCCCATGCAGCAACACGGACTGCGTGCGACTGCTGGGAGATCAGACCTACAGATGCCTCGAGAGGCGTCGGACTTTCGATCTTAGCTTTAGTTTGCCCATAGATAGGCGGGCGGGGGGACAGAGCCCGTATGAAAGGGCAAAGGTCGTAGGCGCGCTCCACTCATGTCCAGTCCACCACACGAGTCGGTTGGTTCGGAATAGACCTCGCAGTGTTAGCGGAGGGCAGCCCTAGACGGCAGCTCGCGAGGTAATGCCCCCGCCGAGTCTGGAAAACCCGTAAGACGGGAGCAGTCCCCACCCGGGTGTCCCCAGCCCGATGCGTCCGCGCATACTGTGACCAGCTACAGAAAGGACTGGACCGCTGCTAACGATGCGACTTGCGTGTGCCGTCAAGATGCGAATAGCGAGCTTTGGGCCCGATTCGATCGGGTAAGGATAGGACCGCCGCACGCGTCATTGTTTTGTCCGCTTTTCTACGATAGAGGATATATGCATCCGGGGCGTGCTCTCCATCCCGAAAGGATTGCGGAGAAATAGAGCGAGGACGCACCCCGGGGGATAAAGTATGCATATATCGAGCGGGATGCAGGGGAGTATGACGCCGAAATGCCGTCATAAATGCGAAGGGGTGCACACGGAATCGACCCGACGGGCAGCCGAAGCGTGTCCAGGACGAAGGAGACGAGACTAGACGAGCGCGCGAGGAAAATCGAGACTTACCCGGGGAGACGGCACGACACAGAGGACACCCAGTCTTCATGGGGAAGTGAGGACATGCGTTGCGGAGGCATGACCGACTCGAAGTACTCGACCTCGAGTGTTTCCTCCTGCGCGCGGGCACCAGTGCATCAGTTTCCAGAACACCGAAGACAGCGGGCGGACGCACCTCGCCGATTCCTTTTTCTGCACACCATTCTGCAAGCGTCCCGCGCAGAATCTCGCCCTGGACGAGGAACTCGAATGGGACCGGTTGCGGGAGGGAGAGGGCCTTATTGACGAGCTGCGAGAGCTGGTAGCGCTTCCAGGACGCGGGGATCATGAATTTTTGGGACGGGAGCGGGTACGCGGTCTGCGTCGTGAACACGACCGGGTGCGTCGGTTCGGAGGCAGAGGTCGACGCCATCGCGAGTCGAGCGAAAGAGCAGCAGGGGGCGAAGCAGGGACGGGCACAGACAGAGACAGTCGAGAGGGAGAGAGAGAAGCGCGGGAGGGCGATATTTTGTCACGTCACGTGCGGACGCGGGAGGGCGGTCACGGGGGGCGCGTCGAGGAGGCGTGCTTGGAGAGCCGGCGACGGCGAGTGCGCGTCCCCGGCGCTGTGATTCTCGCACAGGGGCCGCTCTCCCTCTTCTACCCCGCACGAGTCGCAGCACGACCCGCCTCTGCCCTCGACCCCTCCCCCGCTGCCCCGCACAGACCCCGCCATGTCCACAATCGACCTCGCCTCGGCCGTCGGATGGCAGGAGCACGACCAGCCCGTGCGTCCGCCCGTTCCCACCCTGCGCCCCGCAGTCGCTCACGCACGCGCAGGTGTCCTGGAACCAGCGCGACGTGCTCATCTACGCCGTCGGCATCGGCGCAAAGAAGGACGACTTTGCGCTCATCAACGGTGCGTTCCTGCTGTCTCCGTTCCTCCCGCAGCCTACTCACACATCACACATCTACAGAGCTCGGTGTGTACCAGCCTGTTCACTCGACGCATACCCGCCACGCTAACGTCCCTGCGCAGACAAGTCCTGGGCCCCTTTCCCGACCTATCCCGTCGTTCTCCCATTCAAGGGTGTGTGTCCCACTCCCACTCCGCTTCTCCAACGTCTGCCGGCATGTCCTGCGCCCCACCCTGCCCTCGCACGCAATGCCGCGCGGTTCTGCAGGCGTACTGCACTGTATCCCCACCCCGCATTGATTTCGACCCGCCCCGGAATCATCGCGTACGAACGCACGGGTGGCCCTGTCAAATCATACAGAGCCCACGCCCAATCATTCCTCTCAGCGGGACCGTGTGCGAGGGATATATGCGCGTCGCGCGCGCGAGAGACTCTAGCCGTGGCGCCGGTGCGGATGCCACCCCGCTTGCACAGCTGTATCAACGTCGAGGAACCGCGGGGGCTTGATTCTTGCCTGCCGCCTTCCGACCAATTCAGTCGCATCCCGCGAGCCGTGCAAGGGCTTCCCGCACGACGCCGTGTGCCACTAGATCCCCGGCGCCTCGCGGACTGCGATTGAAAAGCTGCCTCATCGCAAAGGGGCGTCGTTCTCCGGTAAGCTCGAGGGGAGTGTGCATGTGCCCCTCGGCGGTATGCTCTCGCACCAGCTCACCGGGGCCTCTCGCGGCGTGTGTGACAACGTTGTCCTGCTGTAGACACAACAGAAAGTATGAGCACGATTCGCACAACGCCGTACCGGTGGGGCCCGGGCAACCATCGCGACCCACCGCACCCGCCACCCACACCGGCGCCGCCGCCCGCACACTCGGTACACATTCATGTACAGTACGGGATGCGCGTCGGACCCGCTAGAGCCCGGAAATGACCCGGTGCTCGTCCTCTCAGGCCGACTTTCTCGTCCTCCTACCGCGCCTTCCTTTAGTTTATGAACGGCTCCCCTTTACTCTCCCCAGGCACCAACCAAGACGTCGTGAACTTTCGCGAGCTCATGACGGGCGGCAAGCACGCCCCCGGGCTCCCCAAGTTCGACCCCAACCGCGGCGTAAGCGCCCCATACTCCCTCCGCGCTCTGAGGTCCGACTGACGAGCGATGTTGTAGGTGCACGGGAGCCAGTCGATTGAGATCCTGAAGCCGCTGCCCGCTGTGAGCGGGCCCGGTTGGAAAGTCAAGAAACGCATTGTCGCCGTGAGCGAGAACAGTACGTGCCGTGCACCCGCCCGATGCCCCCGCGTGCAGCTCACATCCTGCCTACAGAGTCGGGCATCATCCTCGAGAACGAGCTCTTGCTCGTCGACGCGCACGACACGCCCTACGCCAAGCTCTACGTGCGTCCCCTGCCTTCTCCCTCTCTCCGCCGCCGGCGGACTGACGCATCCGCAGAGCGCCTCCTTCAACCTCGGCGCAAAAGCGACGGGCAGCGCCTTCTCGAAACGCATCGCGGGCCCGCCGCAGGCCGCGCCCGTGCCCAAGGACCGCGCCCCCGACTGGGTCGTCCGCGACCAAACGACGCCCGAGCAGGCCGTCGCGTACCGCCTCAGCGGCGACTACAACGAGCTCCACATCAGTACGTCCCGCCCCCTCCACTCTCTTCCTCCCTCTCCCTCTTCCTCTCTCTCCTCCCCGCCGCTCCCCGCTAACCCACCGCTCCTCGCCCTTACCCGCACCCCCTCCAGACCCCGCCATCGGCGCCTCAACCGGCTTCGGCGGCGTCATCCTCCACGGGCTCGCCACCTTCGGCTTCGCCGCGCGCGCCATCGTCTCCGCCGTTGGCGGCGGCGACCCGCGCGCGCTCACGCTCTTTGGCGTGCGCTTCACCGCGCCCGTCCGCCCCGGGGACGCGCTCGAGACGAGCATCTGGGAGGTCGGACCGGCGCGGGCGCAGGGGCATGAGGGCGAGACGGAGGTCGTGTTTGTGACCAAGAATTTGGCGACGGGAAAGGTGGGTCCCCCATGGGTGTTTTGTTCGCTCCCTCTGTGGAGGCTGATGTGGGTGTGTGGCAGGTCGTGCTGGGCGCGGGCGTCGCGTACGTGAAGAAGGCGGAGAAGAGCAAGCTCTGAACGTGGTGCTCACGAGGCGTCCTCGTTACTTTTTGAATACGACCCTCCCCGTATGTCTTTGCTGTAGTTCGTGTACGATATTTGACGAGGTGCGCCATCCGCCGGACTGCGCTCGGAAACTCTACGCGTGCACGTGCCCTGTCTGCGACCCCCAACCCTCCCATACGGCACACTCGATCACGACAAGACCGTCACGTTGCGGGCCCCAGGGCATGGCGTCCCCTGCGGGAGCCTCGTACGCTGGTTTGACCATCCGCGCTGAGGTGGATATCAGGCGCACCCCCCGGGGCATTGCACATCCGACGACAGCCGTCGAAGGGACTGTAGAGTCGCGCTACGGGCGGACAAGCCACTCGCTTTTCTCTTCACTCAGGTCATGTCGGGCTGTCTCTGGCCTCCTTCAGTGCACTATCGGGCCCCGTTTTCCCATGAATGCGGCTGCGTGCATCATGCACAGCCATACCTTCGAAAGAACATTAGCATATATACAGCGAGCCTATCCGCCGGCGGCATCTGGCGTACATTGTAGCACCGATAGGCGCACTTGTCGTCCGCCAGCGTTTGCGCGCGCGCAAACCGCGTGCCGACGAGAAGTCCACAGATGGCGAAGGCGGCGGCGAAGTTGGTGCTGACATGCCAGTGGCAGCACAAGACCAACGTCCACGCAGGGACGAACGCGACGACTGCTATGCGGCTTGCCTTGGGGTATGCTATAGGCATGGTCGAGCGTCCGATCCGTCGGTCACCGTCCACGTCCTTGAAGTCTTGCGCGTGGATCGTGGTGAGGATGACGGAGCTGTTGATGAGTTGCACCGCGAGAAGCGTGCGTAATCGGTAAGATGGAGCTGGGAAAACAGTGTAGAAGGGAAATCAGAGCTCCGCACACTGTACACTGTTTGCCCCCGTCGGGGACCCCCAACCCCGGGCCGGGGCCGACCTACCGCTAGAGATGAACGCTGCGCCGATGTTGAACGCAGCGTAGCCGACGGCGTTGAGCAGGTTTCTGGTGCGCCAATTCGCGCCGAGGTCCCTGTCGTTGTGGGCAAGTGTGGCGGCCGTCAGCACCGCGCATGCTGCGAAGACGGTGCCGTCCAGGCTCGAGATCGCTAAGCAGACGGGAAGGAGGATCCAGCGCAGTCGGCCGGCGGTCTTGGGGGATATTCGCCCTGCGGGGAGCGGCCGCCACGGTTTGTTTATGCGGTCCTCCTCGATGCTATGGGTCTGGTTGGAGATGCAGAACTGGAGGAGGTTCAGCCAGACCCAGAGAAACCGGTATAAAATGCGAGTCAGGCAGAAATCCCCTGTGGAGACGGTGCTGAACGCGAGCTAAGTTTATGTGAGCTTGTATCGGTTTTGTGGAAGAGTGTTGCGTACGGTGGGTACCACAATGGTCAGGATGTCTGATCGGGTGAAGAGGACGGCCGTGTGCGGGGCCGCCCACACCCTCGATAAGACGGAAATATGGTGGTATATGCGCTGGAAAGTACTTTCCCGCAGCATTGTCGTTCGTATGGCAAGGTGGTCTCGGAGAGACCCCGTCGCACGTCATGATGCCGCCTTATGTACAGGCTATAACACTGGCGTTCCGCGCCGAACGGCGTCCCGATCTCAAGTTCTTCGGTGCCCATTCATATCATAACCTCCAGCCGTCAGAGCCCTAATCACGGGCGAGAAACAGGTAGTAAGCACTACGCGCGCGAACGATGACACGACAACCGACCATGCGGTGAGGTTCTGGTAAGGCGATCCGTTGTTACATACACGGGAAGACGGGGATGCCATTCGCACCAGAATCTCGACGACGCTCTGATTTGACGCGGCGGTGACAGTGGGGCGGTGGTGTCGGTGTCGTGCCTAAGGGTCCTCGGACGTGGCGCGCGGTGTCTGCATGCCGAGAACGCGCGCAGGCACTCTCCAGCGCTGTTTCGATGGCGTGGGCGAAGCTCTGCGCGTAGGGAGTGGCACGAGAGTTCTGCGGAACAGCTGGTTGCCTTTTGTGCCTATGGTACACTGCTACATCGCGGGACTTTTAGCGACGGCGTGCTTATAATTTCCCGGGTGCGCCAGCAGATCTTGACACTGCGACAATGTCTCTCCGCGTGAATGTGCGATAATACATTCTACATATTAACATAAGTGGGTATTTTGCTCAATTTTAAAAGTCTTGCGAACTCATTGGAAGTGCTTACCTTAGATAGCCTCTCGAATTGACGTCTAAACCCGAAAGCGCACGCCGCAACTTGGGCATGGCCGAATCGGAAAGCTGTCAGGAGATCAGGGAATAGGACACACAGAGTACCTGAAAAAACCAAATTCGAAATATAGCGCGCTGCAGTGTCAGGAGACCAGTGTCAGCCGGAACTGAGAATAGCCCTACGTTGTCGAGCCAATGGTACTAGCCTAGTAGTGATATCGCAATGACCGGGACTCACCGCCTTCAACCTTGTCATTGTGGCGTGGGAGATTACGCAGCGCAGGCGCTAGAGCATACAGTGGTTTGCAGCAGCATTGTGCATCAATTTCGAGCTACCTGCTATCCTCAAATGACTCTACTTCTCGACCTAAGCTTCCCCCCCGTGCCCAACTTCTCTTCGAAGATGTCTTCTCATACGCCGGTTTTGCGGTTTCTTGGAAATGGCAGTGGGTGATAAAATTGCTTGATGCCATACACCCGCCGCAGAGACTCAGACCGCGCCTAGGGTGGCGACTTCAGCCACTCCCCGAGTGTTCGACGTCGACTCGCAAGCAATAGGCCGAACATGTGGGCCATATGCATCTTCTAGGCTGCATGGAACGCATCGGTCTGTCAGAACGAAAGGCCTTAGGCGCGAAGTTCGCGCTCCGCAAACCGCCCCGGACCCTAGCTGATACCTACCGTTGCTTCGTTGGTCGCCGAAATCACCATTCAGATAGACTCCAGCGCTCCTTCAGGCACCGGTGCACCCTCTTCGCTGCGTACACGATGCGTGATTTCCGCGCACCGGGCTCCGGCTTGACTTGGTCGCTGGCGCGCGGTGACCTGGGGCCCCCTGCGTCCATGGCCCGCAGTGGGCGGTCGGGGCTGACGGAGCTCCTGGCACGGCTGGGTGTATACATCGGACATGACTCAACTACACCCGAACTCGTGGCAGCGAATCAGCCACGGCCTCAGGCTCGGGCGTTGCGCTTGCTATTTGGATCGCAGACGACCAAAAGTGTATCTATCACATATGTTATTATGAATCACCGCGCGCCGGCACTGGGTGAAGCTTCTCCGAGGGCGTCGCGATTGTGGGCTCGATGAACGCCCGGCGTCGTTTGGAATATCACTCAGGGTCTGGTCCGAGTGTTCGTCCAGCAAGAGCGTCAATGTAGCCACCGCGACGTGACGGCGAATGCAACATGACCATTGCACGAACCACTTGCAGTACGTGCTGCAGCCTCGAGCAAGTCCTCGAATCAGCCATTTTCCGCTTTACATTTAATGCATGTGACACCATTCCGCGTTTGACTAAGAAATCTCTATGTCAATACATTGTGTCTGCCATACTATGGCCTCTACTGGATATATGTGGGCTCGCAGGGCGGTAAACGAAACGTTGGAATTACAAAAGTTGCGCATTTCGGCAAAGACGAAGTTCAGGGTTAATAGATGCCCGGAATCAGCGCGTACGGTGTCGTTCGCGCCCACGCCTTCCACTGCTCCCCAAATTGCTCTTTCAACGTCTTGTCCTCCTTGGGAATGCGCCTCACTGCCGATAACACCGTGAAGGACACCCACACGAGATACAGCCCGAGTACTGCCTTTTGTCCCTTGGTCTTCAACAGACCGCTCTCCGCCATCCAGCAGTCCGGCGCGAACTCAGTCATGAGCATGCCGGCTACGGCGGAGAAAAAGCCGGTGTATGCGGGATGCCGCACGATAGCATACGGCCCTGACGTGATCAGCTTGTGTTCCTTGAGAAGTGCGAGCTGGTACGTGAAGTAACGGCCGAGCGTAACGTAGCACCATTTACGGACCGCCCCACCGAAGACTAGAAGAGCGATACCCCCAACGAATACGGGATGGAAATTGGTGAGGCGGTCGGCGGCGGATGGATCGGCCAGGACCGAGGACAGAAAGGCTCGGGACGTGGGCGTCGGCGAGTCTTTGACGACGATCGCGGCAATTTCTATGAGGTGGAATGGATACGACAGCGCCTGGGTTTGCGGACATTAGAACTGTGGACTAGTCGGACACGCATAAGTCCGAGCCATAGCGTACCAATGCGACGAATTGGGCCGCCACCACGATGCGGCTGAGGGTGTCCCCTTTGCCATACTTGGAGCGTTCGTCTTTCATCGGCGGGGGGTTGGGTGACACATAGGCGAAATACTCTGCGACCATCGCGGCCATGTGGGCCGCGATCTTGAGAGTCAAGGAGGCGACCATAGTTGGTGGCGTCGATACGAATTCTGGAGTGCGACAAGAGATCAGCATCACTACGGCGTGTGCATATGCAGACGGCGCACTGTGAGGGAGAAAACTGAGGCGGCCTCCTGGGTCGGAAGGCTGGGGAAGGGGAAGGGGCCCGGGGAGATGAAAGTCCTTGGTACTGTGAATTCTATGGGAGCTCGAAGGAAGGCGTCCGGTGTGCGATGGGTATGGGGCTTGGGGTATGCGAGTACAAATATGGACGGGCGGTGTACCGGCAACTCACCGATATGCCGGGATGCGTGCCGGCTGTCCCGCAGCGACACGGCACGCCAGAAGTGGTCGGAACGCGCTCTCAGAAGACGGACGCGGAGCGACCGTGGTCTCCGCATTCTGTACTACGGCGCCAGGGTGACACTGCCCGTGGTCTTGACGCCGTGGGCGTCCCATAAGTCATCGCATGGCGGAGTCGCTTGACCCTCACTCAGCCCTCCAGCTTCCGTGGGCGGTGGCGGGGCCTTGTGGCGGCTCTATATGCGTGCGAGAGAGAGAGAAAAGCACGTTCGGCGGGGCACAGGAATGCTCGTGTACTGACAAGGTTCAACAGTCCGGCCCGGGCTACGCATGCAGTTGGCGCTTAAGCAAGCGCCTTCGATCACACCGCTGGCGCCTCTTGGCGCCTATCGTCTTCAAGTTTAGCAACACCATCTCCTCCCCAGGAGTCCACTTGCCTTGCCGACTCGGCCAGCGCGCGAGCCTAGGAAATGTGGTATGCACCGGGCGCAGTTTCTGTGGGAGAAGTGGTGCCATCGGCACATAACGTGATAATGGCAAGCTAACAGCACGAGCATCGCGCGTCCTCACTGGCAGGCTCCGCTCTGCAATTTTATCCACTCAGAGATTGTGGCAACATGCCCACTGTATGTGCCCCGGTAGCAATTCACATGGGATACACCGGAATTATACTGATAACGTTTGAACAATTCTTTTACAAGCATTCGCCGCACCCATCAGATGGCATCTTTGTGTTTTTTTTCTAGGCTTCCTCGGCGCGAAGCTGTGGCATCCCACTCAGGGCTCCCCGATCCGTAGTCGAACTGCCCCTATGTGTACAACCCAGGTGAGTGCGGCCTCGATTGAAATAAAATTTTCTCCCCAATGCAGCCAAGTTACTGTTTCGACTGTAGTATCACTACAAGTGCGAAAACGTCTCGGGCTCGCCCCGAAAGGGTTTTCGTCGCAGTATAACTGACGCCTATAATGACACTCGAGCTCTCCCGCTTCCCACGTCAGTAAGCACGCTCTCGAAGAATAGATGCCAACAACATGAATGTGACATTCGTGATAAAAACAGGGGAGGTTACTTCTCGCAACCGATGTTCCATCGCTCCAGCGTTTCTCGTTGGGTGCGTTTCCATTATTGGTTCCATCCGCGCTGCAATACCTACGGGAGGGGCCCTGATCCTCGGACCTCACAGCCGCCGTACTTAAGCGTCTGCTCAGCCCTGTGCAAGCGGTACTTCAGGTCTACACGCCCGCAGCACCCTCTTGCACTTACCACCAAGCATGGACATCCCCCCTCCCCTTCTTCGTTCAATCCAAGAGATTTTAGCGTCGCAAATCCTTGGGCTCCTTCTTTCGACGACGTAAGCACCACACAAGCCTTCAGACATGACGAATGGCTCATACACCATGTCCCAGTCTGTTTGGTATCACCATTTTACAGGCATACTTGTATTTCCGACGGTATAAGGCAGACTCTGCATGGCTGAAGACACTGGTATGCACCCCTATCACTTGCGTTGAGTTTAAAGACTGACATGTAGTGGTGCCCTTTCAGGTTGCCGTATTCGCGTAATAGGTTTTTATTCAATACAGAGGGAGAGCGGTAGCTTACTTCATGACAGGCTTCTCGACACCATGTCGACTGTATGCATGACACAAGCGGTATACGAGACCATCGTCCTTGATTTCGGGCAGCCAGAGAAGCTTGGAGGGATTCCGTGGTGAGCAGGATCATTGTTCATGATATGGCAGCGCTCTGACGGCGTGATAGGGGCTTCGGGGTGAGCCTTAGACTACCCCTATTGCCTATTGTCGGTCATCATGAGCACTAACACTATGCTGCAACTAGGCGGACAACGGAATCAACGTATGCTCTCCCGTTAGGTCCGGTTCGTATCCAGCAGGCTCATTGAAATATAGATCATCACTGCGCTCGCCTTCGAATGGTGAGGAAAAACGGTCGTCAACATCATAAGCACCATACTAATGGATTCTTTGGCGGCCAAGCTACTTCGCACATCGACTCTGGTTCCGTAAGTCGCATTCCCCGCCATGCAAAACCTGGGTATCAATTCTCATGTCATATCAGTCAGCGGGAAGAACATTCCTCTAGTCGGACTTATCGTAAGTCGGGCCGTAAATTCTCCCGGGGCTTACGCATCCTGCGCGTACTTACACTTCTCAGCTTATCTTCGGGCTTGTTGGTTTCGGTGAGTGACCATTGCGCAAGGTGCATTTATGAAGACTGGATTCTAATTCTCAACCGACGTTCCAAGGCCTTGGGATTGGTACGTGGCGCAGTTGACGTTCACAACACAATCGGGATCAACCTAATACCTCTACATGCTCAGAGCTCACAGTTCATTTGTAAGTCTCTTGGCGGGTATGAGGCGCGGATCGTTTCGGACACGCTAACACAAGCGAAGGCTCATCGACAGGACGGTCGCGTCCTTGAGTGCACCTTCCTTTCGCATCAAGGCAGGGGTGTTTAACGGCTGCAGCGCCGTCAGCGACGCTCTCATCGCTGCCGGGCTGTGTTATTATCTCAAGACGAGCCGTTCCGGAATTAAACGGTCAGGAGTGTGCGATGCGATGGCGCATGCTTAGGCTGATGTCTTACGTGCGCACTAGAACGGACAATCTCCTTGACAAACTGATCATTTACGCGATAAATCGCGGGGCGTTGACAACGTAGGCACCATGCAGAGTCCTCTTCACGAACACATCCCTAAATTCTGTGCCGCAGGATCGGTCAAGTGATTCTGCTCATCACGGTGAGTGATGCGATGTAGCTCACGCTACGAAACACTGAGACGCGTTGGGCATACACAGATGGTAGCGCTTCCCGGCCACACCTACTTTCTTCCATTCTGCATGATGCAATCGAAGCGTGCGTTCTCCCACCGCGCACTACATCGAACCCGCAACTGATTCCTATATCGTAGTATACGTGAATGCATTCCTGGCAACGTAAGCTGCACCGATTCTGCCGCCGGGCGTCGCGTTCGCGTTCGCAGTCGCACTCATAATGCTCGACAGCTTGAATGTCCGCGATTCGCTTATCCAGGCTGGCGAGTGCATCGATCTCATCCCCACGCCCCTGACGGATTCGTCTACGCGTCAATCGTTCTATAGGACCCCGCCTGGTGCGACTGCGGCGCGGAGTCTTGAGCCGATAGGCTTCGAGGTGTCGTCGAAGAGGGAAGAGGTAAGCTCCGGGTGGTCATTGATATCGGCTGACGGTCTGGTGCTAACTTCTGTCTCAGGCGATGATCAAGACCCAGAGCACGTTTCACGCTCCGGTTGCATGAAGGTAGTGACGACCGTAGTAACCCCCACCGGGGGTCCTAGCCACCCGTCTGCCATTCCGACTGCACCAAGGAATAGTATACTAGTGCCCGGGCATCCAGTGTCTCCGTTTCCTTTCCTCGGATACGTGTTATTTAAGGACTTTTCCACGCATAGTGTTACCTACAGGAATTTTGGCGTGTAGCTATAAAATATTTTGTGCTTTGTGCTCAGATTACTTTTGGCAGCCACGCTCCGCGACGCTCGGACGCCCAACCATGGGCCGGGGGAGTGGTTCAACACTAGGAAGCTCTCGAATCTCCGCTCCGACCAGCATCGCGCGAGGAGGGCGTTTCTCGACCTTCCTACTGGCACCTCGTCACACGTACTCGAGCAATTTGACTGATTTATCGGTGAAGGTGCGGGCTCAGTACTAGACATGCGCGCGGCACGGCCCCCGGACATACGTATGTATGGTCTGATAGTTCTGGAAAGCAAACGTCGTTTGGGCTACTAGCCAAGCCCGCGGCACGCCCGCTTCTGCTTCTTCATCATACGCTCGCACATATCCGACCAGGTACAAGTAACCCCACATGACAAACGTGTGGTCGGACCTTCTAGTAGCACCTGAACTCAGCCTTCTCCTGCCGCTATTTGGGGTTCTATTCTAGACTACCGCCCACTTCGGGGGATGAATTCAATTACGACGTATCACGATAGCGTAGCCCGGCAGACCTTCCGCGCCGCCGCCACCACTGTTCGGACTGGCACTCTTACTAGCACACTGCCCGGCCCGGCCGCGCCAGCGTACACTTCATATGGAAGCATCAGACTGCATCGCTCACAGTTGACAAAAAAAGACATCGCCTCATGATATATATCGCTCGGTCGAGGCAACACCCTAAATGTGCCAATATTGAAGAAACCACGCAGCCAAATAGGCTGGATCCCGTAAATGTTGACCACGCCACGGCGACCAGCGTGACGCTCAGCTTACAAGGGAGTCCCAGGCTTGCGGGGGTATATAGCGTATACACCCTTTTGCTTCTCCGCGCACCTTCAATCCACGTATACGAGGGCGTGTATACGATGGAGATGCTACCCCCCAATATGTCTGAAGGCCCAGGAATCCCTGCGGAACATGCAATGGTTATAGTTGGCGTTATGGGTGTCGTACGTCTCTGCATCTGTCGTGAGTTGCTATGTCGTTCACAGTCCAGTGGTAGATCGGACACCAAGTCTTCATGCGGTGTGAAGGGATTCCTCCTTCCGTCTATATTTGTGTCATATGTTTCCCGCCAAGCGTCGGGACCCTCCTCCTGTCGTCGGTGGTACGGTCGCCAATGAGAGCCTGCCTTCTCTCCTCGAGCATCTATCTAGCAAGTCTAGTATTGTCAACGTTTCTCTATCGCACATCGCCATTCCACCCTCTTGCCCAGCAACCCGGCCCCTTGTGGTGCAAACTATCCAAATTCTGGATGGCGTGGATTGGTCTCACCGGGCGTCAACATACGTACATCAAGTCCCTACACGAGCGGTACGGTGACGTTGTGAGGATAGGTAGGCTCGTTTACGTTACGGTGTGCACGAAACGGTCCTGATAGCACACGCAATAGGTCCTAATGAAGTGTCCATTAGGGATCCTACCATGACACATGCTCTGTTGGGCCCGGCAGGGTTACCCCACGGACCCAGTCAGTCTTTGGCGCGCCAATGTTGTTCCGCAGACTACTCAACATTTCGGCAGTGTTCATCGGGAAGTTCATACGACCAGACCCGACGGATATGCCGATTGTGGGCCTCATTGACACGGCCGTTCACCTAGAAAGACGGAAACCGTGGGCGAGGGCGTTCAATGGTGTCTCGTTGAAAGAATACGTGCCCATGATGACGACACGGGCTGTCCAACTAGTGAATACCCTCCAGCACGAACAAGGAGTCCTCGATATCGGCAAATGGGTTAACTTCTTCAGGTACGACGCCTCAGGTGCAACTCGAGTCACACCGCGGTTTAACGCATATGTCTTCGAGCTAGCTACGATTTCATGTGCGATATGGCGTAAGTACCGCGAAGCGTGTGGGTGTTACAGATCCTTACTTAAAATCAGGTTTGGTGGCGGCTCGGAGCTCCTACGTGATGGTGATACCGACAATTTCTGGGGCTTAGTGGAAAGAGGGCTTCCGTACGTACCTGTTCCTGGCGTTGGTTCCCCATTCAGTAGTCACTGACCCTCATTCAGACCAGGTACCTTCCTAAGTCATGTTCCGTGGCTTGCGCCCTACTTGGTACACATCCCAATTGTCACTGCGGACATAAGGAAAATTCTGGGATACTGCACGGACCTGACTGCAAAGCGGATTGCGCGAGGGACTTCGAACAAAGATCTTTTTCATTACTTGGTATGCAGTACTATGCACTCGATGCTGCGAGGGGGCTCACGCAGCTAGCACCGCGTCATAGAGTAATGAGGATCAACCGGAGAAAGAGCCCCCACCAATAAAGCGCATCGTGGACGAGGGTATCGTCGCCATGGTCGCAGGCGCAGACACTACATCAAGCGCGCTCACGAGTATCATCTTCTCTCTGGTGACACATCCGGACGCATACAGCCGACTGGAAGAGGAGATCGACCGGTTCTATCCTGCCGGTCAGGATCCTTGTCAAACAGAGTACCATCGAGACATGCCTTATCTCAGTGCCGTTATGTATGTCTTGGCGTTTATCCGTCATTTTTTGCTAAAACATCACACCAGCAACGAGGCCATGCGTATCTTCCCGCCGATTCCCAGCGGTGGTCAACGCAGAGTGCCTCACGGTTCAAGTGGTGTCAGCGTAGGATCGATGTAAGTTCCGTTGGCCCACAGCATTAATATTGATGTACAACTGACCTGGTATAGCTTCCTGCCCCCGGGTACCGCTGTATGGCTCCATACCTATTCCATTCACCGGGACGTACGCAACTTCGCTCCCCATCCCGAAGACTTTTGGCCGGAACGCTGGCTAGTCGCAGCCGGACTCATGAGCGAGTCCGAAGCGGGCCTGGGCGGGAGGACGGAGTTCATCCACAATACCACGGCATTTGCGCTCTTCTCATACGGACCGATGAACTGCATTGGCAAAAATCTCGCGGTGCTCGAGATGAGACTCGTCATTTGTATTTTGTTGCATAGGTTCAAGCTGTGCCTTGCGAAGGGATATGATCCGCGGGTGTACGAGGGTGGTTTCAAGGACTTCTTCGTCACCACACGTCCGCCCGTTCTTGTGACGTTGCATTTGCGGTGCTGATGTACATCGTCCAGCCTGTTTGTCGAGCTTGTCTATAACATTTGTTCGTTGCATCCCGGGCCTTGGCACTCGACGATCTGGATTTTGGTAGAACTTGAACTTTTACACCGGGCATACATCTTGATGAGTACTTGGACGCTTCGGAGCAAAGAGTACTAGAACTACGGTACAGATCGCGATTTCGGACAATGATAGGCAAGTGGACCATGTTTCAGGGCCGGCGGGACAAACGACCGGAAGCGTGTAGGCTTCCCCCTCCATTTCTTACGAAGCGGGTGGTGTAATATTGTCACGGTGTAGTGACGTACAAGTCGGAATTATGATGAGCTGCGTGTTCTCTCTCTCTCACAATAAGACCCTTGCTACACATGTCTACATAATTGAAAAAAAGTACTGGCCACGGGATCATTATAACTTCGACAGCATCCGGGATCCGCGTCAAAGTAGTCATCGTGCCGACTTGGTTCGGGAAACGAGGACGACGAGCCTCGGGGAGAAGCCAAGGACCCGCAGCCTTTGACGGGACACATGGCAGTCCGTAGCATCGAAGGGTTTGTTTCTTCTGTACGCATATTATAGTAAACTTACCCTGCTGCTGGCCCTGGATCCCTCATTCAGTTCGACGGAAAGACCAAAACCGGTAAGAGTAACACGGCGAAGCGTGCGGAAGGTCGTGTTACAACGTAACCCCTGCGCTTCTACCTACGGCAACTTGTGTGCTGGGACCCTGTCTGAGCATAGCGTCGGTGCCGGAAGGCTCCCGGGTAGCTCGATACGCGAAAATGAATTTTGTTCCTGTGCTCATGAGTCCAGCTTTCAGAGTGTTTTCCACATATCTTGGACTCAGATGTTATGGCAGATGTAAATACGTTGACTTCCGTTCCGGCGTTCCCCTCCCCTTCCAAATACCGACGATAAAGCACAGCGACTCCGACCGCCCGCAGGCGTAACTTGACTCACTTTATCCTCGCCACTGAGGGGAATAACTATTCACCAAGTCTGCTTCGAAATGAGTCGTAGTAGTTTAGGACGCGATGAGCACAAAAAAGCTGTGGGTAGACGTATTACATACTACGATCCTTTGGTGTATACACACACCAATCAAAGTCCTTCTACTAAGACATAGTTACACAGCTTGAAGCCGCGCGGCGGCGCCGACGGTATTCGGGGTAACGTTGATTTCGTATGCGTACATATAACTTGTATCAGCGGCTTCTTCTGTACCTGCTCCTTCAAAGAGTTGAGCTGTCTGGGGAGTGTAACCAACGAGAGCCGGCCGGAGCTCTCAAAGGCTTGGGTAAATACCCGCGTCGCGCCGCGCCTTAGTCATGGCTGCTACAATGGCGCTGCCGATACCGCTACCGTCCTCAGCGTCGCACGTAACGATGTTCCTGCGCACACATGTGAGGTGCACCATAGTATAGATACTAGACATGATACTTACTTTCCCTTCTCACCAAAGATATCCTGCAGGCCCTCATGTATTCGCTCCGCAAACATTGGGTACTTCTTGTATAGAGAACCGTCCGCGCCGACCGCACAGCCTTCGTCCAAGTAGTTCATTTTGCTAACGATTGCGGCAATACCGCAGGCCGAGAGCCTGGCCGCACGTCGCGCGACGAGCTTAGCCAATGCCCGGAAGAACTGGCGCTCGGCGAGTGTTGTCTCGAGCGCGAAGAAGTGGGAGAAGATGCCGATGATCATAAGTAGCTCGTCCGTTGGATCGGACTCCATGAGCGAGAGGAACGCGGTGTCGAACGAGTACGGGATCTCGACCTTGTATGTGTTCTGGCCCAAAAAGAGCACACCCTCGTCGATAAGCTCACAGATAATTAGGCGGAGAATCTCCCCAAGATACCGGCCAGAGATGAGTTTCTGTCGTAACGCGGTAATGTGGGTATAGAAGTTTGTGAGAAATTGGCTGGAACATGTTACCTCGAATGCCTGCTCTCCGGGTTTGTTTGACGTCTCGTCAATAATGATATCATACTTGGTTCGCGGCAGGTTTTCGTGTTCGAATGAATCAAACGCCCCCTAGTGTAGGTATGTCAGTGACTACTGGATCGCTTCGACCATCGCCCAGACTGACCCATTCACAGTTGATAGCGATTTGAGTGTCGGGGTCCATGCCAAGGTTCGCAATCTTCGGAATGTCTCCCACACGCTCCATGTACGCGGCATTGCAGCCGGTACCAAAAATACACGCAATACGTGTCTTCGGGTTCACGTAGTGGGAAGCAATCAGGGTCCCAGTCGTGTCACAAATGAGGGCAACGACTTCCGCTGGTACTGACTATCGCACCGTGGATGACGTCAGCGGGAAAGAAGCGCGCACATAGAGGCAGCACGTACATGTTTCGCTAGCGATTTCCGGAACATTTCGACCACGTTATGTCCTTCAGTATTGGGCGCACCGAAGCCCTTCGTCCAACGAATGAGAACACCGTGATCGATTCGGTCTTGTCTATTAGAGGGGTAAGACGCAAGACGCATGAAGCATGACCACAAGCTTTACTCACGCGCAGGGGTATGAGAACTACATAGTATATTAGCTGGTGGGACTTCAAAGGAATCGTGTCGCACGTACCGTGTATCCAAGCGGAAGGACATGATCCTTCTCGATAAATCCCGCCTCAATGTTGGAGTCGACAAATGCCTTCAGACACTCAGCGCAGAAATCGAATAGCTTCTGGCCATCATCCTGCTTCTGCTCCTCTGTTAGACGGTATTTCGATTGTGTGATCTCGAATTTGCCGTCGCCGTCGAGAATCACTAGGCATACGCGCAGATTGGTACCACCTGGATAAGGATTATAGGTTCAGCACTGATTACCAGGAATATGACGATGAGAAATCGCAGGTCTATGAGGATAAAGCCGTGGTAAACGCAATATCAGGGGGGCAGGGGATATTTCGAGACTGCTGTGGTGCCGCGCGGGGAGAATGGTTCCATTACGAGCTCGTGAACTGCCATTGACGCAAAACGTGGCAGGGCGAGAATGTGCGGTGGATTCATATAACAGAATATTGATAGCTCACCGAGATCGACAGCAAGATATTTGCCGGTTTCTTTGCCGGTCGGCCAACCAAAAACATATGTCGGGATCATGGGCTAAGGAAGGAAGTATGAATCGGTACCCAATGTAATCCACCACGTAAGGGGCGCATACCACGACCTGCCCGCTTTTTGCCAAGCCGAGCTCTAGCGACTCCTTGAAAGCCTCTACGATGATACGCATCCGTTGCGGCGTAAGAGTAAACCTACGCGTAGTTTGTGCGCTCGATGAGACGGGGGTACGCCTAGTAGGTGCCTAAGGTACTCACAAAGACTCATATTTGCGGAGGTGGTCCGCCATCTTCCTGTGATAGTCACCGATCGCTAGACTCGGGTTGGGGGAAGGGGGGAATGTGGCTGCGAACGTACTTCTTGGTTGCGTGAGGCAGGCCGTCATCATCTTCGCTCGATCTTGTGTAGGACGGAAGAGTCTGTCCTGAGGGAAGCACTACGCTCGCGCTGCCTCGCCTGCTCGCCATTTTATGTACCGAGAGCCGGAGGGGATGAGGTGGATAGCGGACGGGTCGGACGTGGTTAGTGTTCAGGAGCAACCCCGTCTGGGCCTTTCCGCTCTCGCTCCAGACGCCCGTGGATCTAATCTATGCTGCCATAGTTCCCTTTAAGGCAATATATTGCCTCAATAGGTCGTGTAAACTCATCGTTAGCGTCTGTAACTTACTCAGTAAGCGACTGTTACCACGTCAGATTATGCATGTTAATAATTGTAAGCCCGGCTGGCATTACCCTTAACCCTTGGAAACATGCTTACTTTACTTACTCCCTACGGCCAACTCCTCATCCCCGCGTCCCCCTCTCCTTCCCAGAATCCACTCTGACGACGGATGATTGGTCTTAAGGGTACTCTCAACGTACGACACGCTCATTCGCCATTGATGTTATCCTCTGATCCCCCCGCGGTCCCTCAGGTCATCGACAACTCAGGGGCGCTGCTCGTTGAGTGTGTCAACGTACTCAAGCAAAAGGTCAACAACGGCTGGGGCTCCGTCGGCGATGAAATTGTCTGCGTCGTAAAGCGCGCTCGCCCCATATCAGGCCAGGCGTCCGCTTCTGCCGCCAAAGTCAGGCAAGGTGACGTCCGTCGCGCCGTCATCGTACGCACGAGAAAAGCCGTACGTCGGCCAGACGGCCGTTTCATTCGGTTCGATGACAATGCCGCTGTCCTCCTCAACAACAAGCGCGAGATGCTTGGTACGCGTATCGGTGGTGTCGTCAGCGCGGACTTGAGGATGAAGGGGTGGGGAAAGATCGTCTCGCTGGCTCCCAAGGTGCGTCTCCGAGTAGTCATCTCTACATACACGTTGCTAACCGGCATCGTAGGTTATATGATATATTGCCCATCGACTCCTCGCTATTACTAGATCTTTTGCATCCCATTACTAGGATATGTTACGCGCCTTGATTGTTGCCGCACGGTGAGTTTTCTTTTAGCATAGGCCCGGATCTGGCTACGGCGTGTTTGGAAGAAAAATAATACACCGGCCTACGACGAGGTCCGCGTCTCAGGACACATTGGTCCGGTATAGTGTATCAACATCTCTAGTCGGAAACCGAAAAGGGACCCACAGATGAGTAGAGCTGCATTCGTCGTATGCTCCCTTCCGTCATAGCCAGTAGGCCTTTCTCCTTCGTTCTCGCATTCCCTACGTACCCACAGCCACGCGCGAGCCAAAAATAGACGAAGTTTATGGGGAACCTTGAGGTATTCCGCGCGAGACGGTTCTGGTCGAGAACATCTCCCCTACGTGTGACGAACTCGGGAGCCCCACCGTTCCAGAGGGCTGGCGGAAGCATTGCTCACGTGCGGTCTCCCGCTGGTACTGGGAGGGATATTACTGATATCCCGATAAGCGATGATACAGAGCCTCACTCCCTTTTATTTGCACACACGATCCGTCCCCGTAGCGATTGGACGCGCGAATTACTCTCAAGCCTATGCGTGATCTAGAAGTTCGTGCGCTTCGACAGCCTCGGTTTGTGATGGGTCTCTTCTTAACGTACGCATCCCTTTAGTCTGTCTATCATACGAGAAGGTATAGTGGCTCAACCCGCTTGCCACGTTGTCGACTCAAGTTACAAATCGTCCAGGTCGGGGGCAAACCACTTTATAATTCACACGAGCAGCGTTTCCCCCTTTAGCATGTCTGCAACCTTCTCCGCCATCGCCACGATGACGGCGCACGGGTGGCCAGAGAGCGGGGCCGGGAACACAGACACGTCCATCCCACGGAGCCCGTCTATGCCGTGCACACGCCACTGCACTCGTCTCCGGAGACGCGCCCATGCGTACCGTGCAGACCTACAAAGAGGGCGGGACACCGTGAGTATGCGATGCGTGGAACAGTGCGCGAGTATGCAAAGCCCCTACAGGGTGCTTCGCCAGGAGGGCGGAGCCGCGTAGTAGGTCTTCGGGCTCCTTGTCGGAGACCTGTCCTCAACCTGCGCTTAACTTGTCTGGTACGCACTGAATTCCAACCGCGCACTGCCACTCGCAATTAATGATATTCCAAAGCCGCTCGCTGAGAAAGGGCATGAGGTAGACAACATATACTAGCATGACCCCAGATACGGCGCAGGCGCCCTTTGACCCCAGAAGCGGTTCAAGCACTCTTCGGGCACGCGACTCCCATTCTTCTGCCACAAATCTGCTACAAATGTATGCATAGACTGTTTGTAGAGTTCCAGGAGAAAGAACGAGGTAATTTGGGCAAAGGATGGTTGAGATATTTAAGTAACATCCCGTCCACTTGCACCAATTATGCCCTTTTCTAGCTACACAGCTCTAGCACCGCAGATCGAGCCTCTATAATTAGTATCAAAGCATTCAAGTAGTAATTAGCTCTATATATTCGTTTTTTGCGCCCGAGATCCCGCCCTCCAGGAGGATAGGGAAAGACAAATCCTAGAGGCGTGACATCCGCCACAGGATACGGGCGCTCCCTTGGTCGGAGTTTCGGGAGATAGGACGTCATCCGAATCTTTCGTACTGGAGCACCCAGAGAATAAGCGGAGATTGATCCGGCGCAAGCTGCCGAAGTGACTTTCTCGTGACGGAGTGGGCGCTTGTGAGCCGCTTCTGGGGTTGCAGAGGTTCTACTCAATTATCTTTCCAACACCTTCATGGATCCACTCAAAAATTTGGAGACGCAACCGTATCTTCATCTAATATCCACAAGCAGAAAATTGGGGGGAAGGGATTAGTTGAAGGGCGGCTATCCGTGAGTCAAGTTTTTGTGAGCCGTTTCTGGGGTCGTGCTAGTAGATGTGCGTCACCTACCGGCGGCCGCGGCGTAAGATGCCGTTTTTCGCTCTTCTCGCGCATATCTGGGAAAACCAGAACACGTCGGCTCCGGGGTTCAAGCTACCAGCGCTCCGAACACACCGCTCCCGACGTCATTCGGACGATTCACGCCGGGAAACGAGCCTGCGTCGTATCCTCGTGTTCCCATGTACAGGATACGCGTCCGATATTTTGGAGGCGCGTAACGTTCTAGCTCCCAAAGGCTGTGCCGTCGCTGCGAGTGGGTAAAGGCCGTCAGTTGAGGCCTTGACTGTCCGATGGCTCCGCGATCATTGGCGGCGGGGGCTCCTAGCATGTACGGAGGCGAGTCAAGGTTGTCATCCTTCGACAGCCCGCGCGGCGTGATCCCATGATGCGGCACTGTCTAGGGCTATGCCTGTGGTCGCTATAAAGCTCTCTGCGTCACCCCCCTCCTGATCCTTCAGTGCTCATCAACAATCAGCGTTTCTTATACCTCTCTCGTTAGACCCGGTCACTCCTCGATAGGAAGCGATGGATGTACCTGCAGTGGCCCAGAATGCGATCAAGGAGAGTCTCGCGTGTGAGATCATCGGCTTCACGCTGGCTACAACGTAAGATGTCTGCTCATACTAGCTTCTATACTCGTGATATAAATATGGTTTCCAGCCTCTACGGAATCACGGTGCTCCAAGGATACTTTTACTTTCGGCAATACTGGGACGATAGCATTCGTCTGAAATCACTCGTACGAGTCTTGAACGAACAACTTGTTCACCAACTCCCACTGACGATTACTATGGGCCAACAGGTCATTGTTCTTCTGTATGCTTGCACTGGCCGCAAACGCTGGATTTTACTGACTTGGCCGGACCTAGCATCACCGACACGCTTACCACTGTGTTCATGGCCCACGCCATGTACACCTACGTCGTCCTCGATTTCGGCTCTCCATTAAAGATAGACTTGATCACTTGGTAAGCGTCGGTGCGGTGCAATCGATCGTGTATGCTGATTCTCCCCGAAGGAGCTTCTCGGTATGTGCGGCGCCATTTGGTCGATCCCGATGAGACAGCTTCTGAACTTTAATGCCAAAGTCTGAGAACGGATTCGCGGTGCGTCAATCGCTTGCTCGAAACGGGTTCTGTTGATTGAGGGATGACCGCCACTGCATACTAGGTTATCACGGCGTTCATCGTCCAATGGTGCGTGTTAATGATTCTCGATCATATCTTCGTCATGCATGTCGCTGACGCCTTCTGTATAAAGCTATTTCGGCCATCGTTTATGGATCCGTGAGTAAGTTGAGCAGAGCCTAAGCGCGAATGTTCACCGTCTATGATAGTTGGTCGAAAGAATATTCTTCTTGTTGGACTGATTGTGAGTACTAATCATTTCCCCTCTCACTTGCACGCCAATCTCACCAAATTCTCAGTTCTTGCTCGCCTTTCTCAATCTCGGTATGCTCTTAGTGTCCATCGCAGGATGATTATTAACGGCTCCAATCGACAGCTATGGGGATGGGTACGCCATTCCATGACCTTGCAAGAGTGCTCCGGGCTAACGTTTCCCTGTGTGCATAGCTTGTACAATACCTACGTAAGTCGCATTGCACTGTTGAGAAACCCGTGCAACAATAATCGCGTCTCAGATTCACCCACCACGAATGGGCGACGCTTGGTACTCTCAAGAATCGCATCACGCTGGGGCTCTACAGTGGGGCGAGCTCTCTCTGCGATGCGCTCATCGCCGCCGGTCTGTGCTACTACCTCCAAACCAGCCGCACGGGGCTACGAGTGTAAGAACATCACTCCGCTGCCATGCATATCAATGGAAACTCAATCCTACGTTCAGGACGGACACTCTGATCGACAAGCTCATGGTATACGCCATCGAGCGAGGCATCCTCACAACGTCAGCTTCCAATTTCTCGTCGAGGACCCGCTTCTGACGACCCGATGCTAACCATTCGACTCACGCAGGACGTGCCAAATCATGCACATGATCCTGGTAAGAACCCTCAAACTCGACTCCATTCGTTCGGAAACGCAGATTGACCGCCAGTCCTAGACGGTCGCCCTCCCAGGCCGCGCGATCTTCCTCCCGTTCGCGATGCTGGAGAGCAAACGTGCGTCGGCTCAGCGCATCTGACCCCCCCCCTTCCTTTCTGGCCGGGGCCCTGACTCCTCCATTCCATCACCGCAGTGTACGCCAACGCCCTGCTCGCGACGTAAACACCGCTCTCGCGTCCCCAGTGTAAAGCACAAGACGGCGGCTAACCATCGAGCTCTGCCAGACTCAACGTCCGCAAGTCGCTCTCCGGGAAAGAGTCCATCCAGCTCGGCGGGTCCCAGCTCCGGACTCCCGTCAGCCTCTTCCCAGCGCGCAACCACGACCGAGCACCAAACAGCACTTTCGTCACGGTGAGTGCTACTCTACCGTCCCCTAGCATCGTTCTTGAAATTTTGCTCATTTCGGGCCGGTCGGTGGTGGCATCACTGGCATAGAGCTCAGCAGGTGCGGGCACCGACTCCGTCTCCACCTCGACGGTGCAATTCGCCTCTCAGGCGTTCACCGCGACAACACCGGAGGATAAGATCTTGAAGGTGAGAGACGCACCGTCCCGGCCGGCCACGGCGTTCGTGTCTTGCCAGTGGCAGCAGTGGCGCTTATGCGTCTTCAACGCTGAAATCAACGCCACAGGACGCGAGGGCGATGAACGCCGCTCAGACGGTGTGATGATTGATGCATATGCATGCCGGCGTCGCGTCCTCGCATGGCCCGGGGTGTGCGCGAACCCGCGGTACCGGTATGCCTGACGGCTTTGGACTCGGGTGCGCGAGTTCGGTCGGACGCGGGGGCCGAGTGTTCAAGTTGCCGAACGGCGGCCAAGTACTGCTTCTGCCAGTGAGTACCGGTACCGGCGGCGAGCACCGCGTTCTCGGCAAACCTCCAACTTGAGCTTGGACCGTTGAAGCGATGGGACGTCCGACGTCCCGCGTCGCTCGAGATCCGCTCGCCGTCAAGAAAGAGTGCGGCCCCGTGCGGACTCCCCAGTGTTTGCCGGGCTCGTGTCCTGTTGTTGGTCGGTTTCCTGTATCTCACATACACATACCACATTAATATTGCAAGCACTCGATGGAGGAAATGGCAGCAGCCGTGGGGTGGTCAACGGCCGCCTCGAGGCTGGCGCGTGACTACTAGTAACGGGAAGTTGGCAAGGCCGGAATCGTGATTTCATCTATGATCCTAGGTTTAAAGCCGGGGCTACTCACAAAAATCCGAATCCGAACGTCAATATTGCGCAGGAGCTTGAAGGGACACGCATCCAAGACCCTATCATGAATAGGAGGAGGGAAAGAAACGAGACTCGCTGGTACGACTCGGAGCATCGGGCACCCTCCTTGCCGACGTGTACATCGAGCGCTTGCGCTTCGCGTGCACAGCAGCGTCCGAGTCAGAGAGCGCGAAAATGAAAAAAACATGGACGATTGCGTGAGCCATACACAATGTTGGTACTACTATACAACATCGAACAAGATGCGTCCCACCCCCCAACCCGAGCTCGAGCCATCATGTACGCATACACGCATACACGAATACACGAATACACGAATACACGAATACACAGCCCGCCGGCGCCCTCGGACCTCGGCGGGGTATCTGCCAGTTTCACCTGGCTCCGCAGAGGCAGCTTCACCTTCACCTTCACCTTCACTGTTTGGGCTCGGGGCGGAGCACGGGCGCGCGCGGCCACCGGTCGAACGTGCCCGCGGTCTTGAAGAGGAAGGGGTAGTCGGAGCCGTCGCCCTGCATGCGCCCGCGCGCGTCTGTCAGCGTCTCGGACAACGACCAGACGAAGGAGAGGGAGGGGGGGGGAGGGAGAATGAAGGGGGAAGGAGGCGGATGGGTGGACAGAGACAGAGAGAGAGAGAGAGACAGGGACAGGGACAGAGACAGGGAGAGCACGCACCCAGCGGTCGATTGGGAACCCGGGCTCGAACGGGGACGCCGCCTCGATGTGCTTGATGTGCTCGTCCGAGAGCGCGACGTCGAGCGCCTCGAGGTTCGCGCGGAGGTGCTCGGGCTTGCGTCCGCCGAGGATCGGGAACACGTAGGGCGTCTTTTGCATCACGTACGCGATCGCCACTGTGCACGCGCGAGGAGAGGGGGGGGGGTTGTTAGAGGTTGCGAGAAGGCAGAGAGGGAGGGGGACGTACCGGCCTGGACGCTCTTCGCGCCGACCTGTGCGGCGACCTCCTCGAGCGCCTTCGCGACCTTGCGCTCGGTCTCGTTGCGCTCCCAGTCGGGCCCGAACAGCAGCCGTCCTACACACACGCCATCCCCCACGTCAGCAACCACGCTCCCCAAACACCAAAAAAACAAACAAAAAAACAAAAACAAAAAACAAGAAGCAAAAAAGGGCAACGAAACAAGAAAAACACGCACCGCCCTCGCCGGTCTGGCGGCGCTTCTCCTCGTCGGCGTCGGACATGATGCGCCCCCCGGCGAGGACGTACCAGGGCGCGAGGGCCATGCCCTCGTGGCGCGCCATGGGGATCACGTCGCGCTCAAAGTCGCGCTTGAGCACGTTCCACTCGCCCTGGAAGATCACGAACGGCGTCTTGCCGTGGTCGCGCGCGTACCGGTTCGCGCTCGACACGATCCACGCGGGCGTGTCGGAGATGCCCTGCGCGGTGGGGGAAGAGGGGGGGGGTGAGTGAAGGGAACGGAGAAGGGAACGGAGAGGGGGGAGGGGGAAGGGGGGGAGGGGGGGACGTACGAGGTAGAGCGCTTTGCCGGCGGCGACGATGTTGTGCAGGCCGTCCATGACCTCTTCGATGCTGCAGGTGTAGTCCCACTGCGCGGGAAAAGTCAGCATGCGGCATATATGCGCGCGCTCTAGGACACCAGCGTGAGACGGACGGACCCAGTGCACGTAGAGGATGTCGACGTAGTCCGTGCGCAGCTTCTTGAGGGACTCGTCGAGGGAGACGCGGAGCGACTTGAGGTTGTTGCCGACGTAGCCGCTGTGCTGCTTGATGTCGGTGCGGCCGCGCTTGTAGTGGGACGAGTACTTTGTGGCGATGACCATGTGCTCGCGGACGCCGCGGGCCTGCATCCACTCGCCGATGAATTCCTCCGAGGACTCGTCCTGGTAGTGGTTCGCGGTGTCGACAAAGTTGCCGCCGGCGTCGTAGAAGGCGTCGAGCATGGCGAAGCTGGTCTCCTTGTTCATGGCGCCCATGCCCCACACGTCCCACTTGTCGCCGATGCTCATCGCGCCGAGCTGGAGGGGCGAGACGTGGATGCCGGCGGAGGGCGCGAGCGGGCGGTGGCGGGCGAGCTTGCTCGTCGGCGGGGGAGGGGGCGCCCAGAGAGCCATGGGTGGTGGGTTGGTGGGTTGGTGGAGTGGGGTTGGGCGCGGGGCGGGAGGGTCGGGACGGGTTATGGAAAGGTGGGATGGGCGGGGGCGGCATATATAGCACCGCAGCTAAGGAGCTGCATAGAACACCGCGCGGGCGCCGGATGGGTCTTGTTCGCCGGGGACGCCGGGGATGGCAGGCTGCAGAGCGTATACTTGCGGGCGTCCGAGTATGCCCAAGGGACGCGTGTCTTAGGGGTCCCCAGTCGTCGCCCGTCCGAAGCTCGAGCCGTCGAAGCTGATCGGTCCCCGTCCGTCCGGCTGGATGGCCATGGCCCGAGTCCGGGGAGGCACATCCACACCCAGTCGCTCACCCGTGTTGCGATCTCTGGGCGGGTGATGCTGAGAAACTCTGAGCAGTACGTGAGCGGGGCTGGCCAGCAGAGCGATGTCTGGACGTCGGCCAACATTTGATAGAAGCGCAGGGGCAGGCTTCTTCCACGATATCGTCCCTAGCCTCGTCCGTCCACGAAGGGGAAAGGGGCGCGTGCATATCCGCCCCCCGGCGTCCCCGCAGCCCCCTCGGAAGAGCATACGCGGGAACTTGGGGGGCTGCGGCGGGGCGAGACAGGGATGCGCGGATTCCCTGCAGCGGGGCTGTCCACTGGCTTGTGCAGACGTCGAGACATCCAGGGCCAGGCCCGTGCTGTATGATCGTGAGCCGCCAAATGAGGGACAGCGGCGATACTTGGGCTTCGACATCAGCAGATGGCCTTGCAGACGAACTCTCGGTCTGTCGCCGCCCATCCATACGAAAAGCGCTTGCAAAGCTCGGGCGTCGGGCCTCGGCATACCCCGTCGTCGCCATCGCCGCACTGGTGCAAATCGCACACCCACCATCATCGATCCGTATACATCAGAGCGAGATTGAGAGAGCGGCATTGACGGACGAGCGACCCGGAGCCAGCCCGGAGAGAAGCACGGTCGCCGGCTCAATGTTGGTCACCCATCTCCTTCGCGGGCGCGGGCGCTTCGGTGACACTCAGCTGGTTCCAGTTGCAGTTCCAGCACCGCCGTGACCTGTTGGCGCCCAAAATTGAAATATGCCGACGGCCCATCTACATCCACATCCACGCCACTCTCCCCAACCCACTCTCAGGAGTCGACGCCGCGCAAAGCCGCGCTGCGGATGATCGGTGTCGGGTGTCGGTGACGGTGTCGGTGACGGTGACGGTGACGGTGACGGTGACGGTGACGGTAGAACAGCCTTCCGATGCGAGTCGGAAATAACACAGCACCGTCGTGTGGTAGGAGCTTTAGAGGGGCGGCGGCGGGGGCTTGGGAGGGGAATTGGGGGGGGGCTTGTGAAATGCGGATGGCGAAGCAGCGTGGTGTTGGGATCCATCTGCTTCGAATCCTGGCTCTGCGCTCTTGTCTTGTCTGATCGTGTCTTGTCGCCCGAGACGGCACTCGCGCCGCCGCCGCCGCCGCCGCCTCCCAGAGTTCCAACTTCACCAGGGATTGTCAGATACTGGCTGGCCACTGTCACGGTCTCGCGATTACGCCACAAAGGAGGCGCGAGGGCCACGTCGAACTCCGAGTCCCGAGGAAGTACTTGGACGGACGACGCTAGTTAAATAAGCGCCTTTGCCGCTGGATCCCGCGCCGCTCCAAGTACTAGTAGTAGCTATAAGTGCTGCGTGTACGCTCGACGTTCGACGTTCAACGTTCAACGGTGGCGGGCGCGCGTCTCGCGGCGGCGGTCTAAGCGTGGGAACTTTGAAACGATCTTGTGCCCCAAGCAGCAAGCCGGCAGTGGTCCGGATCCGTATGAGACCACAGAAGCGCGCCGCGGCCTCGGAGGGGGATTGTGAGAGATGTACAGGCCTATAGACAGCTCGGAGGCTCGGAGGCTCGGAGGCTCGGACGGATCTCCCCCGGCGCGTCGACATCTGAGTCTGAGTCGAGTTTAAAGATATCGAGAGGAGAAGAGAAGCCGCGGGCTCGTCGAACGCGAACTTGATCGTGCGCGGCGGGTGATAGTGGTGCTGTTCGGTCGCTTGGTTAATGAAGAAGCCCGCTTGGTGAGTAGAAGAGAATTCGAGGAAGCTCAGATGTACAGGTATAGGACGCGTACGTGCGCAGCGCGTGCAGAGGGCTCGGGGACAGACCGCTGGCCAGTGTCTTCGAGTTCGAATTCGCTGTCAGCGTCAGCGCTCGCCGCCGGAGCAGCGGGGCGGCGCATGCCACCGCTGCCAGCTGACTCGACGCTGGGGAGATGGCCCCGGAGACCGACCATCGATGCGTCTCGACGTTGGCCTGGGCGCGTCACCAGCGACGTATGCGTAGTGTGCCCAGCGAGATTGGACGGGGATGGGAACGGGACGCACCAGATGCTAGTGTGTCCTTGGCTGGAAAGATGCTGGTCGCTCCTCGTTCCTCGTGATGGCATCGTTCGGATCCCCGACCTCGACCTCAGCGAGCTCGCTGTTGGACGTCGGGGGGCGGACGATGTCGCAAGGCCAGCAAACCAGGACCGGTATCACGCCGGCGACGGAGTGAACTTCGAAAGCCGCCGAGTCCCGAGCTGCTCAGCGCTCTGATGGCGAGGGACGCCATCTCTCTCCTCGGGATGCCGTACACGCACCAGCTGGTACCTCTCACTATATCCCCATCGAGCCGCAGGCCGCAGGAGTGAAGCACGCGCAGAGGCGTGGTCGCCGTGGGAGAATCACCGGCCAGGCCAGAGTGCTGGGCGTTGAATATCTTTTGAAAATTCGCCCTTGGGCAAATTCGGGCCGGCGGACTCCCGATTTGATGGTTCTTCATTGACATTAATTCCGCGGGTTTCTCCGGGGACCAGTTTGAATGCCGGCCTTGGAGGCTAACCGTCGTTGGCGCCCATCATCCTCGGCCGCGGGTGATCGACCTGGTGGCAGTCGACCGAACTTGAACCGGATCATCATCATCATCATTCATCGTCGTCGTCTTCCAGCTGCTGCAGCTTCAACAGCGGTCGGGACACAACTGCTTTTTGCTTGACCACACGCCACTCGTACTGCTGGCTGGCTGGCTGGCTGATGCGCCGTACCTATCGGAATGGCCACCGGGCCCCAACTCTGACGGTGGCGCAGGTACACCCCGTACTGCCCCCACTGGCACTCAGTACTCAGGCTCGCCCCGCATTGTGCCACTGATCGTGGCTAGATTGATCTCCGCAAACGGTGTCTTCGTACCATGCGACCCAGGAATATACTGCGCCCCCTGGGGTATTTTTGGGCCATGGAACGTCGCTATTGGTATGTATCCCACCCAGTCCTACTAGCCTTAATGCATCACTGCCACGAGCGCATCAGCACTGAAATGGAGGGCCCCGCGGGATAGATAGCATGGCGCAGCGGGGACCGCAGCTGCTCCCCGAGATATTCGGATATTCTGCACGATCAATTTCGTCGTCTTACCTCCACTTCGTTCCCTCGCTGGACCCATCATCTCATATATTCTTTTTCCAGGGATGTTGGCAAGCAGCCGATCTATCTCCTCCTGAGCGGCATAGCACCGTCATCAGGACAGCGCCAGTATGGTGGCAGATCGGAATGTGGTGAGCGGGTCTGGGAAAAACAAAAGGAACGACGTCCTGTGCTTGCGCTCGCGCCCGTGTGTGGACGGCGCTCACCTGCAGGCAGATAGGAGGAGGGTAGTACACCGAAGTCTACTGTTTTCTGTTTTCCGCCGGCGCACGCCGCCATCTGCCATACTCGTGTGCACCATCTACCGTCTACCATCGGTCAAGGGCCGCCGCTGCTTCGAAGCCGCAGACTGTGGTGAGATTGGAGGCGGAACTTGAAGACGTACGTACGTACTTGCATCTTGCATAGCGGTGATGCACCCCCCGGCGTGACGTGGGTGCACCGCATCTCGTGCTGCGACTCGGGGCCCGAGCTCTGAGGCCTGAGGTCTGATGTTTGAGCTTCTCGACATCGCGGCAGTCACGGTGGTAAGGGACACTGGACCTCTCCCAACTCCGAGTTCCGTACTCGACTCTCCGTGCTCGACTTCCGGGTTCTGCGATCTGTCACTGGCAAACGGCTCGGTGCTCGCGGCACTGGTTCTGGTTGGACGTTGGGCGTTGGATGTTGGACGTTCAGTCCCAGCTGGATCATTACTAGCTCTACTAGTATCTCCTTGTTCTCTCACCCACGCGCGCATCGGTGACGCCACATATCTTCGGTGAGTCGATCCGAGGCCTTCTGGAGAGTCGCTGACGGTCTAATCGAGGATCGCAGACGTCAGTCCATTCGGGACATTACGGCCCACGGTTGGGGTGGTAGTGCACTCTCGCACAGAGGCCCGCCAGTGGGGGGCTTGAACCCCGGCGATAGCCTGAGGTCACCAGGTGCAGTGCCGGTGCCAGTACGCGGCGACTCGTCGTCGAGGGCCCGCGAAGGGCTGTCGGGCTCACACAGCTCGCATTGCGCACCCTGACACGCACGATGCCTTGAGCACGACGAGGAATCGGTGCTCTATTTGGAGGTGCGCATCCCCTCCGTATGCGTGCATCGTGCTCCCAGGCGCACACGGGCGCTGACAGGCTCGTTCCTCGTTCCTCGGCCCTCGGGCCCTAAAGCTTAGGTGCACAGCCGCTGCTACTAGTACTTGGGAGCTGCCCTGTTGTGGCGGTGGTACTAGTGGTGGTGGTGACGGTGGTGACACACGCGGCCACAAACTTCTCGCTCGTCCCTTCGCCGCCCGCACCCCCGTGCGTAGTGCGCCCAGTGGCAGGTCCGCGATTCCGTGGACCTGTTCAGAATCGCTGGCTTCCAGTTCCGGTGTCAATTACCGTGAGTGCCAGTGACGAGTGACGGTGCCAGCCTGACCATGACCTTGGACGGGCGGTGTAGCGATCTGTTGCGCGTTGCGTTGCGTCGTTGGTGTCAGCGCCAGTGCTCGTCACTACATTGAAGTCGTGTCGTTGCGGTGCAGTACGTGTTGCACGCGAGCCCGTCATTCGACTTCGGACACGGACACAGACACGGACACACGGACACGAACACACGAACACGGATACACAGACACATAGCCCACCGCTTTCCGAGTCGGAGTTGCCGTCATTCTGCTTCGGACACTTAGGGGCACCTTTCCCCCCCCCCCCCTTCCTTCCCCCGCCCTCGAGGTATATGAACACGAGCCGCCGGGGACACGCTCGCCCCTCCCTGCTGTCATCCTCGGTGCCTTCTGCTTCCGCACTTCCACACTTCTGCTATCACTAGTACCCCTCGCCCGGACCCAGGGTTCTGCTCTCATACTATCCAAAGTCGCCGCTCCAGTCTCGACATCATGTGCATGTGGATGTTCTCGAGGGACTCGGACGCCCACCGCAGCCCCCCTGACGCCACCGCTGTGTCCGACTCTGACACCGACGTCGACACCGACGTTGATACCGATACAGACAGCGCCCCAACGCCCGGCGAGACCGAGACCGAGACCGAGACCGAGAGCGCGACCGCGGCCGCGCAGAAGGCCCCGGGCGGGCCCGTGCAGAACGCGCGGTGGGTGTTCAACGAGATCCCCGAAGGTGAGGGTGCGTCGCGTCCCTCTTCACCTCTGCCATTCGACGGCCCCTCGGGATCTCCGAGTCCGCCGCCCTATCCGCACGAGCTCGGAACTTCTGTGTTTGATTGACACGTTGCGCACGCGCGCGCGTTTCACAGGGTTCCCCGAGCCGGGGCGGACGATGGTGTACGACGCGGAGGGGACGATCGACGTCGCGCGGGCGCGGCTCGCGCCGGGCGAGTTCCTCGTCAGGGTGCTCGTCCTCTCCATCGACCCGTACCTGCGCATCAAGATGCGCGATCCGCGCGTCGAGAGCTTCACGGTGAGCTGCGGTTTGAGTTTGTTTTATCCACCCAGGCTCCGCCCGACGACGCTGGACAATGGGCGCTGCATGTTGAATGCTGATTGTGCCGCCGACAGCCCGCGTTTACGATTGGAGAGCCGTAAGTACTTTTAGCCTGAGCCTCTTGTCAGGGGCGTCCTCTTGGGAGAGACGCATACTTACGAACACACGCACGTCACGGCTGACTCGGGCCTCTCTTCTTCGATAGACTGTACAACTTCGGAATCGGCCTCGTGGTGCGCTCCGAGAACTCTGCGTTCCGGCCGGGCGACCACCTCCACGGCGTGTTCAGTGAGTGCCGTATTCCTTCTGAAGTTGTGTTGTACAAATTCGAGTTGTTCTGACTGTCTTCCCGGGTCTCTCCCGCCCTACGTCCTCCCCACCCGCGGTGGATTTCACGGTGTAGAATTTCAGCATTATGTGATCGAGCACGACCACACACAGTTCCGGGTGATCGATAACGAGGAGAATTTGCCGTGGTCGGTGTACGTCGGCGTTTGCGGCATGCCCGGTAGGTGTATTCTAGTTTCTACTTGTTCCTTGCAGCTCCTTGAGAATCGATGTATCGGCATTCAATCACTTTCAATTTGGGGCTTGTGTTTACAGTAGCGCCAAGTAAACCCCTTCAAAGGGCGACGGTGGTCCCTCTAGTGGGTTTCGAACCCTGACTCCCAGGTGAAACCCCACGCCACGAGCGCAATTCTTCCGGGTATTCTAGTCCAGGCCGTGGCTCTATCCATTAGCATAAACACAAGCTTCTTTGAAGTCTCGGTGGTTTTATAAAACGATACATCGGTTCTCAAGTATCTGCGGCGGAGAAAACTTCCCAGCTTGGCGGGCGGTGCCTTGACTTCAAGTTCAAAGATGACTGACTTGTTTTTTCTTCTTCGCGTCCTCAGGTGAGACGGCGTCGCATGCATGGCGGGAATACGCGCACCCAAAAAAGGTGCGTTCAGACACACCATCGGATTTCCAGGGCACCCCCTCCACCCCAACCCCCCGCTACCGCCATCGCGTCGGCGCGAGCTCAGCTGATCACGGATGCGTCGGAGCAGGGCGAAGTGGCCTTCATTACGTCTGCCTCAGGTACGCCGCTGCTCTCACCCGCGTGCCCCCTTTCATTATAAGCCCAAGCATACGCGCGCGATGCTGACGATTTCGGGCCTGGCCGGGCCTTTGGGCGACTTGGTAGGTGCCGTGGGAGCGTACGTGTGATCTTCGTTGTTCCCCGCTTTGTATCCGCGCTCGAGCTGACGCGCCCTTGGTACCGCCTCCGCTGGTCCGCCACCTGACGATGATGGATATGACAAACTGATGTCGCTGGACGATTGACAACAGCACCGTCGTGCAGCTCGCGAAGGCGGACGGGCTGAAGGTGATCGCGTCGGCGGGGTCGGACGAGAAGGTCGCGTTTGCGAAGAGCATCGGCGCGGACGTCGCGTTCAACTACAAGACGACAAGCGTGAGGGAAGTCCTCGCGAAGGAGGGCCCCGTGAACATGTGAGTGCGATTGTCAGAGCCCTCTTTGGCAGCGGATGGTTGGAGATGATGGCTCACTGACGGGCACTCTCCGGCAGTTACTGGGACAATGTGGGCGGCGAGATGCTCGAAGCCGCTATCGACCACGCGGAAAGCCGGGCCCGCTTCATTGTGAGTCCTCCTCCCCCCTTATTTCGGATGTCCTGTCGCTTTCGCTTTCCGAATTCACACTGACTCACCTTCGTGTCGCTTGCCACAGGCGTGCGGGATGATCTCCGAGTACAACAGCACACAGCCGTACCATGTGAAAAACCTGATGCGGGTGTTCGTGCGCGAGCTGCAGATCCACGGCTTCCTGTTCACTGCGCTGCAGGACAAGTACGCGGCCGAGTTCCGCGCGAGCGTGCCCCGCCGCGTCGCACGGGGGGAGATCGTCTACCGCGAGCACCGCCTGTTCGGGCTCGAGCGCGCCGGCGCGGCTATCCTTGACGTGCTCAGCGGCCGCAATTTCGGCAAGTGCGTCGTGATCGTGGCAGAGGAGTGACGCTTTGGTATGTGCTTCAGCCGGACGCACGCTTGCTTCCTGCGCAGATGCTGTGTGGGCAGACGGTGATCTTGACTACGCGCACCGCGCGGGGCCTTCGACCTGTGCAATGTGTTACGGTATATTTGGGGATGTTAGTGATGGCGGGCGTGAGCCAGCCTGCTGAGTGCGCCGATGGGAATAATGGGATGATGGATCCGCACTTACAGTAGACGATCGCAGTAGTTACTGTTGGCCCTGTGAACTGCTTGATACCCCTTTGTATATCTATGCGTGTACACATACCATCTTTTTTCCGCAGTGGTAGGCGAGGTGTGCATGCGTAAAGGGTGGTCGCATCTGTGTGCTTGACGGTAGTGGTTGTAGATGCGGGAGCTCTTTAAGCGCCCGTGCTTTGTTCCCGTTTAGGCGTCTAAACTAGGTTGAGCGGGTGTGCTTGCCCACTAGTAGTGCCACTAGCCGAGCTGGCCGCCTCGGAGCTCCGAGACCGGTGTAGAGTCTCCCTCGCTGTCATTCTGGCCTGTCCTTTTTCAAAACTTCCAACTTCCGATAGCTTCACTTCTCCCGGGATTCTACAAGTCTCGAATTCTAACATCAGCAACCTAGACACAACGAGGCCGCTGAGACCGCTGGCAGCCTGATCGCGAGCCTCTCGCTCGTTCGATTCAAACCAAATCATAGCCCCATACACACCCGGACCTGGAGAGGCAGCCCTCGTCGTATTTTGGCATCAAGTTATAGTACTAGTGTGCTTCTCGAGCGTCGAGGACGGGCTCCCATCGGAACACGCGTTCTGATACTGCGAATTTACGTACTCACGCGGCGTAGTCTGCAGATCCACGACTTTGTGCGGCGGCGGCGGCTCTCAGAAAGACTTGGATCTCCGACATGCACCAGACGCACAAACGGACACGGTGGCAGGAGGGCGCGCAGATTCGGCGGATCGTGGTGGCATTGATAGCCATCTGCGCCCCACAGACTCAGTCCGCCGAGGATGACCGGGGCGGGAGCAATGTGAAACGGCCTGCGAGGCCCTGGACGACGTAAACCCGTGCCCGCCCCGATCAGCGTCAGCGCCAGTAGGTTATGTCCCCACCATGTCCGGAAGATGGGCGGGCAAATGATGTCTCTTCGTTTCATTCAGTGGACGCTTTGCGGTTCCATGCGGGGTACGCCGAACCACTGGGGCCGCATGGGCTAATTTAGGAACGCCGTTTTTCGCAGGAGAGCGGGGTGGCCTTGTCAAAGGAAGAAACTACACTCATCGCGACCGGAGAGCGTCTTGGACGTCCGGACAGCTGCTTTGAGTGTAGAAGTTGCGCACGCCGCAACGTAGATGACCGCAGATTGCTTCCGATAGATGGCACCACGACGCCGACGGCGCGAAGGTTATGCATCTCGTCGGACGGCGGACAGCGGGAGCACGATATTCCTATTGCACACCGTCAAGAGCCCAAGAATCTTTGATGAGCTGTCCCACAGCCGCATCTAGCCGCGCGTCCTTTGGGCCTTAGGACCTGACCAGAGATTGCCATAACACCGCGTCTGGTGCCGGCACTGACGGCGTCCCCCCACCCATTCATTCTTCCCGCCTACTCTTCCATCCGACCCCTTCCTCCACTCCGCTTTTTACTCGACGCCATGGATATCCCCGCCGCGGCCAAGAGCGCTATCAAGGAGAGTCTCGCTTGCGAGTTCATTGGCTTCACTCTCGCTACGACGTGAGTCGGAATTTCACCGTTATGCATCCTGTCTGCCTGAACGCATCCGACAGGCTGTATGGGATCACGGTGCTGCAAGGATACTTCTACTACAGACAATATCTCCATGATACCCTGCGGTTGAAGGTGTTGGTATGTATCATATGATACACTTCAAGGTCAACAGTTGATAGAGGATTCGCATTCAACAGGTCGCTGTGGTCTTGTATGCATGTACAGCCTTGACATGCGAACTGGATACTAACAATATCCCCCCAAAGGGCTGCCGACACACTAACAACGCTCATGATGGCGCACGCCATCTACACATACGTCGTCCTTGACTTCGGCGAACCGTTGAAGATCGACCTGATAACCTGGTCAGTACTTCGGTGAAGTCCATGAACGTTACGTACTTACCCTTCTGCAGGAGCTTCTCGGTGTGTACACTCTGGCCCCCGTCGATCCTGCACAGCTCACGTGTTACGGCGGCAGTCTGAAAACGGATTCGCGGTACGTGGATCTTAATGATTGCAATCACAGTTTAATAGTTCGGTTACTCATAACTTGCCGTCGCGCACCGCAGGTCCTCACCGCTTTCATCGTTCAGTGGTAAGTCGTGGTGATGTTTTGGATGCCTCCACACTGTTTTCCTGATTTGCGATAGTTACTTCGGACAGCGACTTTGGATATGTGGGTACCCCGAGAGATATTCAGCGCTCGATTCCTGATTTTCGAGACAGTCAGTCGAAAGAACGTTGTATTCGTCGGGCTCCTGGTGAGCTGCCATCGTCCACTCGATCGATCCCGTATGAATTAATGTTTGTGTTAGTTTTTCATGGCTTTCTTCGCCCTTGGTATGTCGTTATTAGCGTCGTCGGCTCGGACGAGTGAGTTACTCATCGCAACCTTCACGGCTGGTAGGCACTGGATTGGGTATGTTCACCTCTAGAACTGGATTCCACTCTTGAGCTAACCATCTCCCGTGTAGCCGTCACTATCCGGACGTATGTGGCCGTAAACAAATCCCAATCTGTTTCGTTGACTGACTAGTGCTTAGGTTCATCGAGCCTACGTGGGCAGCACTAGGCACCGTCACCAGTCGGATCCTCCTTGGCCTTTACAGTGGGGCTAGCTCCGTCTGCGACGCGCTCATCGCCGCCGGACTTTGCTACTACCTTCAAACCAACCGATCCGGTCTGAGGAAGTAGGCACAGCATTCCGTTTCTAACGGACCACATAGGACTCACCAATGGTCGCAGGACGGACACAATAGTCGACAAGCTCATGGTCTATGCCATCGAACGTGGCCTTCTTACAACGTAAGTTGTCCCTTTTTCAAAACACGTCTTCGACTCATCATTCTCTTTGCAGCACATGCCAAGTTATGCACATGATTCTGGTAACATATTGAGGTACTTCGAGTCCGAGCGAAGGTAACTCAATATCTGCGTAGACCGTCGCACTTCCGGGCCGCCCTATATTCTTGCCATTTGCGATGCTTGAAAGCAAGAGTAGGTCCTTCACACATATCGTATTCGCATGACTAATGCATCGCTTTCAGTGTACGCCAACGCGCTGCTGGCAACGTAAGCCGCATACGTCCTGAATGTTCCGTCCTCAGCTCATCATCGCTACTGAACGCAGGCTCAACGTCCGCAAATCCCTTACAGACGGTAAGGGCCCCATCGAGCTGGGCAGGAGTCATAGCTTCGGAACGCTCAGCCCTGTTCCCGGTGAAACGACCGGTGGTCGTGCCACCTTTGGCAACGTACGTCTCCGTGCCCTTCCTATGGCATGACGGGGCTCTGACAGATGCTGACTGTCGTATCAGGACTCTGCGCTGAAGAACTCGGTCGGGACGGCGTCGGTGGCAACGATCAAATTTGGCTCGAAGACACTGCAGGACAATGACGAGGTGATCTATATCGGCACTCCTCGGCCGTCGTATGCGTAGTCTTACCCCGGCTGCTGCAGGAGAGCATGATGACCAAGGCCGCCGGGAGGATGGTCTGATGGTTGACATGGACGCCGTTCTATCGCCCCGTTCCTTGGGGTCAGGGGTCAGAGTCGTCAACGCCCGATGCTTGTCGGACTTGGACTGCTGTGCCAGTGGTTGTCGTGTCTCCGTCGAGCAAACATACGCGCCGTCTTCGTGGGAACGTTGTGCTGTCGTTGCTCTCTATCGTCTCTGGGGCACGTCGGGGGTTGGATGATCGAGCTGACAGACATGTATTGTACTTTAAATTATTGGCGTAGCAGGACTTCTGACCGTCACCACACTCCTTGAGACCTTTCTCACATACCGGACGTTATCACTGACGGGAATCCCGCCGTCAACGGGGCGGCGTCTTGAGCCACACTACGATAGGGCGTGTCATACGAAAGGCAGCCTCAGCCTGGTTTAACCTTGTGACTTACCGGTCCCATGATGTCGACTTCCATTCAACAGGATTTGAGAGTATACAGGGAGCACAAATCCGTGTTCATTGAAGAGTGAGAGGGCGTCATTCTAGGGTCGGAATACCGCGCTGCGGCGATTGTTTTTATTATTGCTAAGAGAAGTGTAATTGAGTGCTCTATATCCCATCCACACCTGAATGTCTGCGCTGTAGAACTGACGAGCGGAAAACCCGATGGAATTGAAGCCGAGCATATTCACGATTCAACTCCCCCCATAAAAGTAGGTTCAGGAACCTACTGACTCCATACACGGCTGCGAACGAAGCCACAGTGGGTGCTCGTGTCCACTCTCTTGTGGGACGCAACTGCCAATAATGACAGAATTTAGGATGGGCCATCATGATCACAGGGAGGGACCTGTTCGGGAAGGATGGCACTTGCGCAGAGGTCGGAGTGCATGTCCCCGGGTCGACTGAAGATTTAGTGACTAAGCACCTAATCATCCCTCAGTAAAATTGAAAGCGAGAGCAAAAACCAATGCCTCTGGGGGCATTTATTTGGCTTTTCATCCCGTAAACTTCAAAAGCGTTAGGTGTCGTTGATACTGGTGCTAGCAGCGGACTCAGTTTCGAGAGGAAAACTGAAGCTGACTGACCAATGTGAAAGCGGCGTCGTCGTGGGCGCGAAATCCCGATAACAAAATGAAATCAAGGACTGGAGAGAGAGAGAGAGAGAGAGGGCAGGTTCTGACGCAAGAGAGACATGACAAGTATTCTAAGGCGTTTCTGGCGAAATTTTACAATGCTAGTGGTCGTAGGCTAAGGCAGAACCCGTACGGGTTGAAGAACAAGCGTAGAGCGTTACTCATCATAGGCCCAATCTCACGGTCTAGGACTACCGCCACCATTAGGCTCCTGACTACTTTGAGGACTCAAAATTGCTACCCTAGGTTCCCCACTTTGACCCGCCAAGCTCAAAGCAGTGTGGTTTTTTCTCCTAGATAGCCTGTTATAGTTGATCGAAGGTGCACTTTTTAATCCTCAGAAGTTCCGACTCTACGCGGAGGAACACTGGAGCTATCATGCTGGTGGTAACACTGGAAAGCCCAACTCTGTACGAGCAATCGTGCTAACAAAAGGCTCCACTGCGGGTAAGTAGACTTGCTTACGAATCTTATTCCGGCACAACTACGTACTAGGTGCGCGTCTACCGCAACGATAAACCCGGCACCACACGCAATGCAACCCAAAGACGACATTCCAGCTGGATTTTGAACGTTCAATCGCCGTTCGCCGTCAGGTACACAACAAAGATTCGGGATCATTAAAGTCACTCGTGCCGGTGTTCCATGCAAGAACCTGAATGGAAGCGAGAGGCTGGCACGCACTCCGAAGTTACACAAACGCGCCCATGTGGCACTTGCGCAGACCTACCAGTCGGTATAGGAAGCGAGCTTCCCACCCTTCGCCATCCACGACCACCTATGCCGCTGCGGCGATTACCCCGGCACGGAAAAACGTACCCCATTGAGTTCTAGTCGCGATCGGATGCCAGTCTTAACAGAGTTCAGAGAAAATCGCGCAGTAAAAGAGTAAAGGGAGTAACAACGTCGCCGGATCCGATCTGCTTCTCCCTGTATTCTTGAGCAAGACATTTTCAGATGAACTAGAGAGTATGATTATTTGAGGGTAGGTATGTCGTCGGTTTGTCATTCAGGATGGAGAGAAGTAGCAACAGTTGTAGCATATGCGGTTGTCGATGTGCAAGGAATATCTTACAACAGGGCTCGGAACCTCGTTGAGAGTCGTTGGGAGTCGTACGTGGCATCTTCAATCGTGTAAATCTTCGTTATCTTCCATCAGGAAAAATCCGAATCCCTATTTAGCGCTAATTATTGATAATGAGGGCGATTATGGCTTTAGAGCTAATTCGGAAAGTCCCCTCCTAATGAGCTGGCATTATTTCAGATTAGTGACAGTCGCAGCTCTGGGTTCGCCCATCCATCCAAATTCAATAAATTGCACGGCATTCCAATAAAATTAACCACCAAATATATTGATCGAGACCAAGTTACAATAGTACATTTACGGACATTAGTGACTAATACTAACAAGACCGAGTACAATTCACCCAGTGCTACCATGAATTCACTAACCGCCTAGTCACCTCGCCATGGCAAGCCGACGTACTTCCATCAGCACAGCATCGCCATGATTATGGTGAGAAGAGACTATGACCATGCCCAAATACGACATACCAACAAAATGGTCATTGTACCAGACATCCTTCCAAGTCTCTGACAGACTAGCCAACAACTACAGATGCATTAGTACCACAAGAGAGCCACAAGAGTCACAGTAGGGCCACAAGAGACGGGAATGCCACTACTAGAGAGCCACAACAGAGCTAGCACACAAGAAAGCCGCAAGAAAGCCACGAGAGCCATGAGATAGCTACAAGAGAGCCACGAGAGAGCATTGAGCCGAGCCGAGCCGAGCACCAGTCAGTTCCGAGTCAGAGACACCGATTCTCGAAGCCTTAGCACAAGAAAGCCCCAGGTAGTCCCGAACAGTGAGTGCGGAGTCGCAGATGAAGAGAAGGTTATGAGCAAGGATGAGTGCGTACACGTCGCTGTTGATGCCGTATCCAAGCTATAGGCGCCGGAAAGCTTAGGGCAGGGCCTAGGAGACTTCGCAAAAGCGAACAGTTATTGGGCGCTTCCAAAGTTCCTATGCACATTTACCTCGCGGACTGACACCTTGTGAATGTAGGAACATGTAGTCCACAAATAACGAGCCTACGTAGTATACTCAGTCGGATTGGGCCTCAGATTCGGCAGTTTTCTCACAATAGCTCCATTATGAGTCATTATTCCGGGTATATACATATTTTAGAGCTAAATAGGGATTTGGGTTTTTCCTGATGTCATCAGTATCATCGTCGTGATCCTCATCTTGAGGATGCCCCAATGTCAGCGGGGACATGAAGTCCCGAGGGACTAACATCAAGACGTTGTTGTGTCTGTAAATATCTTCAGCACCTTTTATGGTCTGCCCATCAAGGACTCGGATGACGGCTTACCATCATGCGGCATGCGTACGTGTTCATTGGTCCTTTAACTGGCTCAAGAGCAGCCGGCCAGGACCGGTGAGCCTGAGCATGAACGACGCCACACCGACTAGCGTGACGGCGAACCAGATGCTCCAGCCTTCGTTCCGCGGTGGTCCGTCCTTCTGCTTCCTTTGGGGCCGTGCAGGAAGCGAAGGCGCCAGGAGCTGCTTTGCCACCGTCGACTATGTGTGATGCGAGTGAGAACGCCACGATTATATGCAGAGTCAGCCGAAAATGTACCTTGCTGTACGGAGGGTATCTGAGACCCAGTCCGACCTTGTCGAGCCTGAAAAGCATTATCAGCGAGACTATGTCATTTTCACAATTAGACGTCTTATTCAACGTACCAAGCGGGACTATCGATAGAGGTGCGCAGGTGTGTGAACTGGTCGAACATGAACTTTCCCGTGAAGTAACCGTCTGGGACAACATGGATAAACATTCTCAACCGACACGTTGCCCGTCCGGAACTGTAGCACTTACAACCACTGGCATTTACACCTCCCACAGGGAGGCCAGGAACCCCCGCGCAAAGCAGTGTCTCGTTAGCGACCGCCGATCCACTGCGAGTGTTGTCGAAGACTGCGCGTAAAAATCCGTCAGCTCTTCATAATGACGGCGACGGAAGGTCAGGACATACTCTTCTTCTGGAACACCTTGTCCTGAGAGAAAACGTAGATAGCAAGAGGCGGTGATCTTTGAAACGATCAGCGTCTTGTCGTCGGTGGCAAAATACCGAGCTCACGTACTTGGAGTTAATGCAGGCAATCGCATCATCGATACTCTTCACGGGGACGAGAGACAGTATCGGGCCAAATAGTTCACTATTGAGGTCATGAGACGTGTCGTCGTGCTATCTTCGTAAAGAAATAGGAACTTACTCTTCCAGTAAGGGGTCATCGATACAAACGTCCCTGATGAGTGTCGGCGCGATGTATCGCGCTGACACGTCCGAGTCACCTCCAAACACGACACTACCTCGAGTCTTTTCAAGTAGCTTTGCGAGCCGAGCAGTGTGACCTTCGGTAATTATACGCCCAAAGGATTCCGAATTCGTGGGTCCCTCTGGATAGAACTCGTGATAGCTGAAATGACGTCAGATGCTGAGACGGAGATGAACATTTTGACGGACGTACACCTCCGTGAAGGCTACTGCAACCTCGTCCTGGAATTCCTCAGGGACCAGAACGTACTCAGGGCAGAGACAAATCTGGAGGCAAATTGAACTACGCCCGCAAGCATGATTCCCGAGTTAAGTACGAACCTGTCCAGCATTGGAAAACTTCCCCCACAGTATACGCCTCGCTGCGGTTCTGAGGTTGCACTTGGGATCAATAACTACGGGATTTTGACCTAGCCAAACTTGTCAGAGAAGACCGTAGGCGTGTCCGCAGTTTGGCGCTTACCGCCAAGCTGTGCCGAAGACATCATTACATGAACTCCAACCACTCAAAACGAAATATGAATGGCAACATACCTCCAACGTCACGGGTGTCAGATGCTTGGCGGCCGCTGTTGCGATAATGCGACCAACGCGAGCGTTTCCTGTTATGGCTGTTTGGTAACGATTCTAGTAGTATACATAGGCGGAGACCATACCTATGTAGAAAACTAGAAGGATGACGTTAGTACCAGGAACCGATCTCACGTATCAAACACTTACTATGGCCCCAGTCCCGCTCAAGCAGCTATAGAACAAGAACTTAGCCCACTAATGTACAGTGTTCGGGCAAACACGTACCGCAGTGGTTTCAGGCACACCGCCGTTGACGACCTGTACAAGGTCCGGGTCGAGGTACTGTGGGACCAGCTCCGCAAGTAGTGCGCTGTATGTAGGCGTCTGCTCCGAAGGTTTGATGACTACAGTGTTTCCAGCCGCAATAGCCCCGACCTACGCGCATATCAGTGCGCTGCTCCCGACCGCACCGGATCGGGGATGTAAATTGACTGACCAGTGGTCCAAGGATGAGCGCGACCGGGAAATTGAATGGTGCGATTAACAGGACTGCCCCCTTGGGCTCCGCGCGCATCTGCGGGCGCATCGCGAAGAATGTGAGGTTGAACGCCGGCTTTTGCGTCTTCGTCCACTCCTCGAGATTGTCAAACGCCAATTTGACATCGATGTATACCGCCGTGAAGTCGAAGCTGGTTTGCCGGCGGTTAGTGCCCCGGGGCCCAGGCCACGCATGTTAGCCAGGAGATGGACATACAACTCGGTCTCGTGCTCGGGGCGACCGAGATCGATTTTGAGAGCGTCCTTAATCCGTTGCTCGTTGTCCTTAATCATGTACCCAAGTTGCGCGATCTCTTCCTTGCGCCAGGCCACGGACTTGGTCTTTCCAGTTCTCCATGCCTGCCAGGCTCGTGCGTGGATCTGGGGTAAACGGCACTCATGAGATGGCGTAGCACGGGCGGCCAATATTGGAGCGCACCTTGGGTATTTGTTCGATGGGCGTGTAAAAGGAAGTGCTGGCAGTCGAAGGCATGGTTGCGGGTTCTATGAAGGATCTATGAAGGATGGTAGAGTGGTGCCGTATGGAATCAACACCCCCAACCGCCCTGATTATAAGATGGGCTGCCACCGATCTCCCACCGACCCGAAACGGCGACTTGAGTGGAGATGGTTCGACACAATCTTCTATGCCGGTTGCCAGCCTGCGCCGTGGATGCATGCTGTGGGCTCCAAGAGTCACGGCCTCGAAATGGCGAAACGTCTACTTCGGGCTATGTTCACACAGACGCTCGCTGAGTTTTCAACCGCCGTTGCAGATCTACGGGTCTCGTTCGCCCGCCAGAATTCCGTATGACATACACGCCTTGTCTGGGCCAGTGAGGATCCATGACAATCCCAGAGTCCGGGGCCCCAGACTTGGCTTCCTATAGGATGGACAGCCTGCGCCACACCTCCGGGGCGCATATCAGATCCAATCCCTTAATCCTCGTCATCGAGGCTACGGCACCGATTCGCAAGCGTGTGTGAACAACTGACAACATGATACGATACACGCAGCTTAGGATAACACTGCGGGAGGAGCAAAGCTCGAGCATATCTAACGTCGTGGGAAGTCTGGGGCTCAGGATCTCGGCAAGAGCACACTCTTCGCCTTAAACTGGGAATTAATCTTGACATACGGGGGGAGCGTTGACACATCCGCACTCAAGCTCCAAGCCTAAGCAGTTCTAGGTATCTCCGCGCTGGAAATATGGAGGGACGCGGTCAACACCACCAACACGCCGCTGACGAGCGTTGTCGTAAAAACGGTGCGCTTACCTCTTCGAAGATACATTTCCGGCGGCAGGTCGAGGTGGTAGTGTGGGCGGAGGCAGCATCACCTGCTACGATAATAGGTTCGGCATGACATGAGCAACTGCCCCTGTCGGGCGAGAGTTTCAAAGGGACAGGCCTTGTAGGGTGGATACCGGGTTCCGAAACCAGCGCCGTCCGTCCTACCGGATCCAGGAAGCCTATAGTTGTACATCATTTACGATGTGAGCGGCGTACTTACCAGGCAGGGTTGTCGCTGAAAACGCGGAGGTGTGTGAACTGGTCGAACCCGTGCTTTCCGGTGTAGTAACCATCTAAGAAAACGGTGCGCCCTAAGCGTCAGCGAACGGCATCATCATGTTAGGACTTACAACCGCTAGCGCCCACGCCGCCTATGGGCAGACCAGGAACTAAAGAAGCGGTTTGACATTCGGGCATGAACAAGAGAGGAAAGTCGTAACGTACTAGAGGCGTTAATCACTGTATCATTGGCTACAGCAGCCCCGCTCTGCGTGTTATTGAACACTGGGACGCGTTATGAGATCTGCGTATCTGCGACAGATTGCGTCGCACCTTGGTTCTGGAACGCTTCGTCTGGTGAAAATACGTAGACCGCCAACGGACAACTCCTATGCCGCGCGCAACATGATGAGGACCATCATTCACCGGAGACGCAGACAATTTGCTTGCCTTGCATTGATGATACGAATCGATTCATTGATGTCGTCCACCGGAACGATCGGAAGAACGGGTCCAAAGATCTCGACTCCGCTGCGTAGGGGTTGCATCGGCGTCCTTCGAAAGAAGTACGGGAGTAGAAAGGGAGGACTCACTCTTTCATGAGGGCGTCATCTTCCCCCACGTCCCTAAGAATCGTGGGCGCGACGTACTTGCGCGGCACGTCCACGTCTCCGCCCAGAGCGACCCTACCTTCCGTGGCGTTCAGCAGCCCCTCGATGCGCGCCGTGTGAGCCTCCGACACGATGCGGCCGAAGGAGTCGGACACCGCAGGGCCTTCGGGGTAGAACGCACGATACCTGTGGCACGATTTAGGCGCAGCTCCATGTGGCGTGGCCGGCGCGACAGCGTGGGACTTACGCGTCCTCTATCTCTGCGATGAGCGCATCCTGTAGGCCTCGCTCAATTATGAGGTAGTCCGGCGCGAGGCATACCTGGGCGCGATGTTCAGGGCCCAGGGGCCATTGCGGCGTGCGGGTAGAATGTGAGGGGCGCGTACCTGGCCGGCATTCGTGAATTTGCCCCAGAGGACGCGCTTAGCAACCAATTTGAGGTCTGCGTGTGAGTCGACCACTACCGGGTTTTTGCCTGAGGCCGGCTCTTTTAGTCAGTCCGTTGATAAGGAGTGTTTTCGATACCTGCCTCCAAGCTGCGAAAGATTCGGAGGCTGTCTATCACCTGATCTAAGCAAAAATATGGATAATGCGTACTTCTAGCGTGCATGGTGTGAGATGCTTTGCTGCAGCTTCGGCTACGACGCGTCCAACGCGCCCACTCCCTGGGTTGTGTGAGCATGCAGAATGATCGCACACTGGATATCGGAGTCGTACCAACGTAGAATACTGCGTTGTTCGTTTGCAATTCACTAGAAAGGCCATTGTATGTGTTGAACATGACTTACTGTGATCCCATTGCAACTCGAGTACCTACGGGCGCCGTTAGGCTAGTAAAGAAGTTGTGATGAATTTTAGCTGACCTTCGTCGTCTCGTGAATGCCGCCGTTCACGACGTGATATAGGTCGTTATCGAGATACTTGGGCACTAGGTTAGCGAGAAGCGCACTAAACGTAGGCATTTGCTCAGAGGGCTTGATCACCGCCGCATTGCCTGCCGCGATGGCGCTAACCTGGAAGAACTATCTAGCAGAGACTTCAAGGGTAGCTACCACAAGCAGACATACTCACCAGCGGCGAAAGGGAAAGGACCAGGGGGTAGTTGAAGGGCGAGATGATTAGCGTAGTACCCTTCGGCTCTGCCTTCAGCCTAGGGCACATAGCGGCGAAGGGCATTTGGAACTCGGAGCTGTATGGCTGGACCCAATTCTCCACGTTATGGTACGCTTCGGAAACGTCGGTATAGACTCCTTGAAGGTCAGAACTGTGAGATCCGCGCCACTAAGATGGTGCATAATGCAGGACGACGCGGCCTTCTTACGAGATAGTCTCGTGGGCTGGGCGCCCCAAGTCAAGTTTGAGGGAGTTGATGATTGGTTCCTCATTGTCCCTCACGAGGTACCCAACTTGAGCAATCTGCTCCTTCCTGAAAGAAATAGACTTTGTTTTTCCCGATGAAAACGCCTGGCGGGCGCGTTCGTGGATCTACGCAGCACCTTATGAGCAGCTTCAACTCGCCGCTCAGTCGGAGTCTCACCAACCTTGGGGATATCTTCAATAGGCGTGTTTATCAGCATGGACATCGTAGAGGGTGGCAGATAGTAACTCGAGAGCCTTTCGGGATTTCGGTGGAAAGTTTGTCGCGGTTTGACTTTAAAAAGACAGCAGAGTACCGACGTAGGGCGTACGACTTGAAGGGGATGGGCGGTGGGCTGCTGAGTCGTGTTAGCTTTATATGGTCCTGTGATGACAGGCTCTGTGCCACCACAGTTCCAAATATTGGCACCGAAGATGAGGCGGGTCTACGTCGCACGAGGGTGCCTGCAGTGGGACTGACAAAACCAAAGCATGCTATACTGAGTTTCATGGCGTTCAGAGGCGTCCACCGTGCCTTCATCGAGCCTATTACGTGTGGCTGAGCGCTTTATCGTAATTCAGAGGTGCACTATGCTTGATGAGACAGGTTCTGTGCTCGTTAGCTGGCGCTACGCCACGCTGTTTCGCTGTTGCTCTGATACCTACTAGCATACCTACTAGTCACACATGACTAACAGACTTTCGAATGCCCAGAGCAGTTTTCAACGTTCATTGAGGGAGAGGTTCCGGGCTTAACGGAGTATGACACGCACCTGGCCGTTGACCTTTAACATCTAGGGCAATTTATGGACCTTCCTGACTTCCATAATTACCTACTGGCGATCTTGGGTGGCAGAGGGCCCGTGAAACGCTCAGAAGAGATAGAACGATACCCATATTTATGGTTTTCAGCACAAGCGTATAGGAAATTCGTGAGATGAGAGCGGTAGGAAAGGGTCACCGAAGCAGTTGTACTCCAAGGTCCTTATCTATCTTTTTTACGTTCCCGCGCTACGTGTGGTACGTCAGTTTGGTGTCAATCGAAGTGTAACGAGCTGATATATGGGGCGTTAGTACTGAAATTTTCTGGTGATCGTGCCTATTACACATACCACTAGCGCGATTGCGACTGGGTGACTTGCAAAGGACATGGTCGAGCGGACATGGGCCACTGCGACTGGGCACGCATCCAAACCTGCACATGCCACGTGCTCGACGCGTGGCGTGATAAGCGCTTGATGAGCACAGTCACGTGACTTTCCACCTCGGGGTCGTTGCGACTGACGCGGGCTTGACCAGTGCCTGACCCTGCTTGACCGCGGACGCCATACACGACGACATCCACGCCTTACGTCCTCTTGTGCTGCTCACGCTAAGAAAACGGAACGCTTCGCGTTAAACATATATAGCTTCTTTTGTCAAGGACAGGAGGGCGCGCACATCACTGCTCTTAGAATTCGAATCCAACTTGAAGTCTTGAACCACCTGGAGTGGTATACGGTAGTTGCCTCACTGCTCGCTTTCTACTGGCATGATCTCTCGTACCGCTTCCGAGGCCTTCTTCGTTTTAGTCGGGTAGGTCCTCTTAGCGTCGCTGACCTTTCTAGTTCAAACAAGCCCTCCGGTATCCTCCAAGAAGTCGTATACTTATGACTGGTCGCCCGTAGGCACCGGTGGGAAACTCTACTTATGGGCGTCACTTCGCTTGTGGGGCATGCGCGCGATGAACAAGGAAACGAGCTGCGCGATGCTCAATGCCTTCTACGACGCTGGCGGAAAATTTGTCCACACCGCGAACCACTACCAGAACGAGTCCTCGGAGGGGTTCATCGGCGAGCGGGTGCAGGCCCGCGGCGTCCGCGAGCACATGATCATCACGACCAAACACTCGTCGCACTACAAGCGCGGGCGCACGGACATCAAGCAGCATAGCGGATACGTGGGGAACAATCTCCAATCGCTCCGCGTGTCCCTCGATGAGTCGCTCAAGAAGCTGAGGACGGACTATGTCGCCATACTCTACGTGCATTGAGTGCGTCGGTCTCGCGCGCGCGTGTATGCGCCAATGGGCACGCATATGTGCTCACTTCATTCACACAGTGGAACTACACCTACAACATCGAAGAGGTCGAGGCGCTAGTTTCGCGGAAAATGAACCAACTCGAAGCTGGGTTGCCCCAGTTCGAGTTGGACGTTCTTATACCTGTTCGACTACTATACAGGCGAAGGCGATGTATCTATGTAAGTGTCGGCGAGGGCGTCATGTGTATCGTAACGTGTAAGCAGCGTGCATGGTGGTCGAGTAGGCGAGGCGTGCCCAAAGGGCGCGCCGCGCGATCTGGCTAATCTATCGAAAATAGGCGAGATAATCTGAGTGCTCGTAACATCACCCCCCCCTTCTACTATCGCGTCCTCGCGATTCTCTCCATCCAGGCCCAGTGTCTACCGCTATCTCGCACTTGAACCGTTCGGAGGCCGCGGGAGGATGCGTATGAACGGGGCCCGCGGTGCGGTGGGAAAGCGCCGATGAAAGGCTGCAATGAGTGGTGCGAGGTCATCCGTCCGAGGTTCCCAAGTGGCTTCGGCGCGCGCCCGATTCTTCCACTTAACGTAGTAGAATACGGTGCCCGATCCATATTTGGAGTCCAGGATTTCTTCGGCCTCGGGACCTGGTTCGACTAGGTCCGGCACCGGTAAGTCGCATACCTGGTTCGGGAACTCGGGCGCGTGTGCAGGGAGCAGCAGGATCTCGTTGAAGACCGGATGGATACGGTTCCAGCGACTAGGGAGTTGTAGTTTGTACGCGCTTGCGCCGACCTCTTCGAGGATTCGGAAGGGTCCGTAGCGTCGGTCTTCTAGTTTTTTGGTCGGTCGCTCTGTACGGATGTTGTATGCCTCAAGATACACCCAATCCCCTGGCCTGTACTGGCGAGCCGGACCGCGCCGCTTGTCGTAATTCCGCACCATCGCTTCCTGGGCAATCTGGATCGCGGCGGTCGCTTCCTCTTGAATTTCCTTCATACGCGCTACAAATTGTTCCACTGACTCCGTCTTCACCGGTCCTTCCATCTCTACTCCTGTGTACGGATGCCGCCCATGGTTCATGTAGAACGGCGAGAATCCTGTTGCGGAGTGTTGTCGAATGCGGTAGGAGTAGGCGGCTAGCGGGAGCCATCCTACCCAGTCGGACTGTCGGTAGTTTACAAAGATCCGTAGGTAGTTCTCTATCTCCTGATTCAGGCGCTCTGTCTGGCCGTCTGTCTGCGGGTGGTATGCCGTGCTCAGGTTCCTTTCTACCCCGAGCTTGTAGTAGAGATCTGCCGTGAGCTGCGCTGCGAATTGCGGCCCACGATCCGATGTGACGCGTTTTGGTAGCCCGTGAACCGATACTACGTGCTTGATTAAGAGATTGGTGTATCCTTCCGCGTTGAGCTCATTCGTGCATGGGATGGGGATGTAGTCTTTAGACTTCATGCAACAGATCATTAGAATTGCGTTCTTCCCTTGACACTCCGGCAGTCCGGTGATCATGTCTACTGAGATGTGTTCCCAGCTCCATTCCGCTATCGGACTGGGATGTAGGGGAGCTGCTCGAGGTTGATGATCAATTTTTGTCCGTTGACATATTGCACAGCCTTTGACGTAGGTCTGGACATCTCTCCTGATTGAGGGCCACCAATAAGATCGCTGGATGAGTTCTTGGGTCTTGGCACGGCCCGGATGGCCGGCTGTGATCGAATCGTGGTGCGATGCAATGATGCATCCACGCAGCTCCTTGTCCGCCGGTACTACCACTCTCCCCCTCCTCCAGATCAGGCCGTCCTCGGCCTGCACATACTCCGGATTCCCTGCCGTCAACTTATTCTTCACTGACTTGTCCACCTGTTCCTTCGCCTCTCTGATCCGCTCCCGCAGTCTATCCGTCCCATCCACCATCACCCGGAACCATTCCTCTCGCAACATTATCGTCTCCTTAGCTTCTTCCTCCCCTTCTGCATGGTCGACCCTTCGCGACAGCCCATCTGCTTTCCCCATTGTTGATCCCGGGCGGTGTATCAAGGTAAAGTCAAAGTTCTGCATCAGCAAAACTGCATTTTGTCTGAGAGCACTGAAAGCACTGTAGCAGACTCCACAGACTCTTCAGACTTCAGACTCTACAGACTATTGGTCAGACAATTCAGATGTTCAGACACTTTCACAAACCTTACTATTTTGATACCCAAAAGCTATTGAAAATGATTTGAAGGGAAGCTCTGAGACTCTGAAGGATCTGGGAGCTCTGAAAAAGTCTGTCAAGTCTGGCAGGGTCTGACCATGTCTGATTATTTTGGCCAGTGCTTTCAGTGCTCTCAGACAAAATGCAGTTTTGCTGATGTGTAACTCTATTAACCACCGTACTTGTCGGGGATTGAGCCGTTGCGGCTGTCGGAAGTAACCCAGGTTTTTGTGATCGGAATGTATCTCAAATGTCTGCCGGGCCCCCATGAGAAAATGACGCCATTCATCTAGTGAAGCGACTACGGCCAGTAACTCGCGATCCCAGATTTGGTAGTTCCGTTCCGCTGGGGTGAGCGCTTTCGAGAGGAAGGCTATGGTCCGCCATTTTCCATTCTGTTTCTGTGCTAATTCAGCTCCTATGGCATAGTTCGAGGTGTCGCATTGCACCCGAAATGGGTCATCGTCGTTTGGGATCGCTAGTACCAGCGCCGTTGTCACAGCCCCTTTGAGCGACTCGAACGCAGTCTGCTGTGCTTCCCCCCACGTCCACTCCGTTTGACCGGTTAGTTGATGGAGCGGGGTTGCAATCTTGGCAAACCCGGCCACAAAGCGCCGATAGAAGTTCACAAAGCCCAGAAAGCTCTGTAAGTCCTTCTTTGTTCTCGGTACCGGCCACTCGGTGACCCCAGCAACCTTGGCGGGATCCATCTTTACTGCACCTGCCCCAATGATATGCCCCAGATACTCGGTCTCCTCGCTCTCAAACTCGCACTTCTCTGGCTTACAGGTGAGTTTGTTGTCTCGTAGTATCTGCAGCACCTGTCTGACAATTTTCCGATGTTCTTCGCGTGTTTTTGTGAAGACCAAGATATCGTCAAGGTATACGATCACCTTCCCTTGGAGCACCAGATCTCGGAACAGGTCGTTCATCATCAGCTGAAACGTGCCGGGACTGCCGGACAAGCCGAAGAACATCACTAGCGGTTCGAAAAGCCCCCGATTGGTGAGAAAGGCCGCTTTCTCCTCGTCGCCTTCCCGCATGTGCACGTTATTGTACCCCCAGCGTATGTCCATCTTTGTGAAGTACTTTGCACCTTTCAGGCGGTCTAGCAGTTCGGAGATGAGTGGCAGTGGGTACTTGTTCTTTTTCGTCAGCGCATTCAATTTCCGGTAGTCTTGCACTGGGCGGAGTTTGCCATCTTTCTTCTTGACGAAGAAGAATGGTGCACCCCATTTCTCCCTCAGGTACCTCCCTGTCTCTAGTGTGAATACACGCTCCCCCTCCTCCACGACATGTACGCATGTTGTTGGGCAACGACTGAACTCTACAGTCTTAGCCCTCCAGTCGATGCGGGGGTTATGATGCATGACCCACTCGTGTCCGAGGAAAATGTCTGATTTGCCAAGGTCGGTTACCAGGAAGGACATCCGTTCTCGGTGATCTCCGATCTGGACCGTGGCGTTGACGTAGTGAGTGATTCGTCCACCCGAGTTAACCGTGCCGTCGGCATTGTAGACTTCTACAGGGTGTTCTAACGCTCGTGAGTCCAGGCCATTCCTCCTGACGAAGTCGCGATGCATGCAAGATCCTGTGCTGCCCGTGTCCAATAATGCCACCGTGTCTACGCTCTTCTCAGCCTCCGGATGTTGAACTTCCGGGTTGTGTACTGGCCATACACGGTCCGGTGGTCAACAGTGGCTGTGTTGCACAGCATGGACTTTCCTACTTACCTTCCTTATTTAGTTTTCTCTGCATCTCTACTGTAGTTTCCCATCCGGACACTTCTGGATTCTTCCATTGCGTTCTACGCTGTTCTGGATTCCTATGGACATCTCCAGACACCTCTAGATAGTTCTGGATAGTTCTGGACGATGGTGCGATCCTTACACCACTCTCGCACCATCTCCTTACTCATCGTATGCTGGGTCACCTGCCCTCCTTTCTTTGCTTACTCATGCGTCCTCTGGACTTGTATATAAGGAGGACAGTCTCTGCCCCTACTCCTCAGTCTTTTGCTCACACTGACTGAGGAGTAAGTCGTCTCTCTTACCTATGCTTACTTATGGTTACTTACCAAGTACTTGTAGATCCTTGTGCGGCTTACAGGTACTTGTATATGCAATCTAGTCTTTTGCTCACACTGACTGAGGAATCCTTGTGCGGCTTACAGTTGTGCTCCCTGCCTTCAGGTTCAGAGTTCATCAGGTTATGAGCCCTGCGCTCTAACCGGTTGCTCCTCTTCGTCGACACCTTGCGCGCACCCTTCCCTCGTTGACCTCGGTTCGTGCACCTCCCCACCTTCCTATTCCTAACCTCTTGACTGTGCCGCCGACACTGCTGCCAGGGGGACTTTTCTGCGCTCGTGTTGCAGCCCTGAGCGCTTTTATATAGCACTCGTACTAGCTCCATACGTACACAGGCCTTTTGTACTCAGGCCTTACTATCTTCTTCTATACTTCGGCCAGGCCCTGCACTTGCAGCTGCCAGTCGTCGTAGCCGGGCTCTTTCAGAGCTTTGGACCGGAGGACAACCGTTCGGACCCTCCTTACGATAGTTTTGTGTCGTATACCTCGTACCTAGCATTTCTTGGCACAGTTGGCGACTTCTACCCAGACTCTCGGGTTACTTCGACTGCCTGGGTTTCTGGTTCACCTGAACAGGTGCTCCTACTCGCTATCCTTTTGGTGCACAACCATCGTTAACCATCGCGCTTCCCTGAACCACTTTGGAGCCAACTACTGCGGAACCACTTGCCCTCTCGGACTCTGAAGACGAAGTCGACGCTAACCTCGGCCTAGTCTCAGAAACATCCACCTCGGGCTCATCCTCTTACGAAGACTGTACTGGTCTTCAACACTGCTTTGACCTAGAAGACGGCTTTGATCGCCACTTCTCTGAAGAGAAAGATAGTTGGGTCCCTTGCGAGGAAGAATTCTGTCCCAATCGCTACACCACAGTTCCTAACCCTCTTCCTCTCAAATCCTGGGCACTCCCTGTTGAAGCAGCAGTCCCTCTTCCTCCTTCACCAGAGGCTTGGACTTTGGTTCCGCTCCCACCATCTCCTCCAACTCTCCCTTTCTCCCTAGACTTCCATAACGACTCTGACGACTCTCCCCAATTCTATCTACTTGCCATGGGAGACGTCAAACCGGATTCTGTTCCTTCCCTCTCTTCGGCTAGCCAGTACAACGGCTGGGCCGCCAAGATGAAGGGCTACATGATGTTCATGAACTGCTGGGGTGTAGTCGATGGCACACTCACTCGCCCTGCAGATGCCGATGATCAGAAGGACTGGGACAAGCAGAATGCTCAGGCTCGTGGTCTGATCTACATGCGGACTGCCCCTACCTTCCACTACCTCCTCGAGACAAAGACTACCGTCACGGCAACTGGGACCACTACCTCTGCGGCCTCTCTTTCGGCCAAAGAGATGTGGGACGCGCTCAAGAACAAGTTCGGGAAACCGAATAGTGCTCACGTGTGGGGGCTCTTTGAGTCCCTCATTAGTGACAGTCGCATGTCAGAGTCTCGTCCCCTCCAGGACCAGATGAGTGGCTTCATCACTCGTCTGAGGGAAATCTCCACCAACGGCATTGAACTCTCGGAGACCATCCAGGCCCTCATCCTCCTCTCCAAGATCCCGGACAACTACCAGTCGATGATCTCTGCGCTCATGGCTACTACAGACCTCGACAAGCTGACCATCGACACCATCCAGTCGAAGGCCCTTGCAGAGGAATCCATGCGCAAGTCGGCATCTGCGTCTGCGTCCAGGATCTCCAAGACCAAGCCTAAGCCCTCCGGTCCGTGCACTCACTGTGGTAGTGAGACTCATCACGAGTCGACCTGCTGGAAGAAGCACCCGGAGAAGCGCCCTAAGAACTTGGGTGGCAAAGGCAAGAACAAGGAGAAGAACAAGGGAAAGGAAAAGGACAATTCTAATAACCATGCTCACGTCGCTGCCCCCGCTGTAAATGTACTTGTAGCCCAGGATCCGGCTAAAATGCACGCTTCTTTCTATGGTGCGGCTGATGCCGCTGGTGTGCATCACACTCACTGGCTCATGGATTCTGGTGCCTCTCAGCACATCACCTACGACCTCCAGGACTTTGTGGACTACACGCCCTACAACTCGCCTACAGTCTTTAAGACGGCCTCGTCTGGCCAAGGCAGTATTGTCCAGGGTCTGGGTGAGGGCACAGTTCGTGGCAGAACCTTCATTGATGGTGTTGAAGTGACGGTTGATCTGAACAACGTCTGCTATGTCCCAGCGGCGTCGTCTCGACTATTCTCCACTGGCACCATTGAGAAGAATGGTTACTCTCTCTTCCAGGGAGGAGGGAAAATGAGCATCTTCAATCAGTCGCCCAAGGGCGCTATTGAACACGGCTCGACGGTCGTTATCAAGGGTTGTAAGATCCTTGAGGGGCAATACCTTCCCATCAACAATCTCTACCACCTCACCTTGGAGATTGTATCTGGCGGAAAGGTCCACCCTGACTCGGTAGCAGCTGCGACGTCCAAGTCGAACTACAAAACTTGGCACCGCCGCTTCGGTCATGCGGGCAAGGAGGCACTTCGCCAACTTCCCAAGAAAGTCAAGGGTGTTGACCATGTCGATCCTGCAGACGATGAACCTTGTGAGGGATGCGCCTTTGGCAAATCCCATCGTCTCCCCTTCCCACCATCCCAGAAGCGTGCAACTGAGCTTCTTGAGCTCGTTCACACTGACCTCGATGGACCGATGCGCACAGCGTCGGTTGGGAGTGGCTATCTGTACTTCGCGAGCTTCATTGACGACTTCTCTGGTCTGGGCGTTGCCTACTATCTCAAGCACAAGTCTGATGCCTTTAAGGCCTTTGACCACTTCAAGGCTTGGGCTGAGACGCAGACTGGGAAGAAGATCAAGCGAGTACGCTCTGATCGAGGGGGGGAATATCTCTCCACTGAATTCACAGATCATCTGAAGCGCCATGGGATCGAGCACCACAAGACTACGCCGGAGTCACCCCAACAGAATGGACGTGCTGAGCGCTGGAACCGTACTGTCGTTGACAAGGCCATGTCCATGCTTCACCACGCTGGGCTTAGCCACGGTTTCTGGCAACTCGCCGTTGAAACAGCCGTTCATATCTACAACCGTCAGCCTATGCGACGTCTTAAATGGCGTTGTCCTATCACGGCTTGGGATGGGACCGTACCGGACGTGTCCTATTTCCGTGTCTTTGGCTGTAAAGCCTATGTTCACGTGCAGAAATCCAAGCGCGAGGGCAAACTCGACAAGAAGGCTGTTGAGATGACCTTCGTGGGGTATGAGCCAGGTACTAAGGGGTACAGATTTTGGAACCCGGCCACCCGCTCCATCGTCATATCTCGCGATGTGATATTTGATGAGGAGTCTTTCCCTGCACGCTCTCTTCCCGGCAATCGTCCTGTTACCCCTGACGATAATCCGTTCCCTGAATCTGAGGATCACTCTGACGACGTCTCCAATTCGGACTCGGGTGATAACCTCCCCATTCCATTCCCTCTTCCAGAGCCTATCCCTGATCTTCTTCGGGATGAGCCTCCACCTCCACCTCCTGCTCCTGTTCCTGCTCCTGCCCCTGCTCCTCCAGAACCGCCTCAAGCTGAAGCTGAGCTACCTCCTGAACACCCACCTATTCCTCCTGTACCACCACCTAGGCCCGTCCACCAGCGTAACCGCCATGAGCCAGTGGGAGGTCCTAGCATTGCTCGGGATCGTCCTCGTCGAGAGAATGTGCCTCGTCCTGCACGTTATCGAGATGGGAATGTCTATGGTGAACAACCTCCAGCTCAGGTAGATGCTGAAGAGCATCATGCTATTCGTGAAGCTCAGGCTATTCTGTCGTTCCTTGCTGCGTCTCAGTACAAGACTGGGCTCCCTAATAGTCACAGGGATGCCATGAAGTCTCCTGATGCAGGCAAGTGGCGAGCAGCGGAGAAAGCGGAGTACGACTCCCTTATGGAGAACAAGACTTGGGTTCTTGTGCCGCGGCCTAAAAACCGTCAAGTTGTAGCCAATCGTTGGGTCTATGACATCAAACACGACGGTCGTTACAAGGCTCGCCTAGTGGCCAAGGGTTTTACTCAGGTCTGGGGAGAGGACTACCATGAAACCTTCTCGCCTGTGGCGCGGTTTGAGTCGATTCGTTACCTCCTCGCGCATGCTGCGCTTGAGGACTGGGACATTGAGTCGATGGATGTTAAGACCGCGTTCCTGAATGGCGACTTGGAGGAGGAGATCTACATGGAACAACCTGAGGGATGGGTTGTAAAGGGCAAGGAGGACTACGTCTGTCTTCTGAAGAAGGCCATCTACGGTCTGAAGCAGGCGTCTCGTCAATGGAACGCTAAGATCCACCAGTCTCTCCTTGACCTGGGATTCAAACGGACGTACTCCGACGCCAGGGTCTACGTATATCGGCGACAAGGGGGGGGTTCGGTCACGACTATAGTTCTCTATGTCGACGATCTACTACTCCTTGGCGATAACCGGAAGCACATCAAGGAAGTCAAAGATGCCTTGAAGAAGCAGTACAAGATGACGGACTTGGGCGCTGTAAAGCGCTTCCTTGGTCTTCGAGTCACTCGTGATCGTACCACCAGAACGATCGACATCGACCAGGAAGAATACATCCAGTCTGTCCTCGAGCGCTTCGATATGGCTGACTGCAAGCCGGCTCGCACTCCCCTCCCTGCTGGTGCTGTCTTAGAAGCCTCTGAGCAGCCCGCTTCCGACTCCTTCCGTCAGCGCTACCAGAGTTTGATCGGCAGTCTTCTCTACGCAACTCTTGGGACGCGCCCTGACATTGACTTCGCTGTTACGCGGTTGTCCAAGTACAATGCCAATCCATCGGATGCGCACTGGCACTATGCCAAGTATGTCCTTCGCTACCTACAAGGGACTAAGCACCTTCGCTTGCGCTACCATGGGGCATCCTCTGACGGTCTGCTGTCCTACTCGGACTCTGACTGGGCTGAGGACCGCGACGACCGGCACTCAACTGCGGGCTATACCTTCTTGATGGCAGGCGGCGCTATATCGTGGGCGTCGAGGCGTCAGCCAACCATTTCGCTTTCCTCGACTGAAGCGGAGTACAAGGCTGCCTCGGATGCCTCTCGTCAGTTGGCTTGGCTTCGCACCTTCGGTGAAGAACTCGGGGACGACATGACCCATCCTACGCCTATGTGCTTGGACAACCAAGGGTCTATCTTCTTGTCTGTCAACCCCGTAGTCGATCGCCGAACAAAGCACATAGAGATCCGCTACCATTATATTCGCGAACAAGTTGAGCGAGGGAGCGTTGATCTGTACTATGTAGCTACGGCGGATCAACTGGCTGATGCCCTGACCAAGAACGTTCCTCTCTCAATAGTGGAGCGTTTCCGGGACGGTGTTGGCTTGGTGGATCCCACAGCTTGAACGAGTGGGAGTGTTGAACTTCCGGGTTGTGTACTGGCCATACACGGTCCGGTGGTCAACAGTGGCTGTGTTGCACAGCATGGACTTTCCTACTTACCTTCCTTATTTAGTTTTCTCTGCATCTCTACTGTAGTTTCCCATCCGGACACTTCTGGATTCTTCCATTGCGTTCTACGCTGTTCTGGATTCCTATGGACATCTCCAGACACCTCTAGATAGTTCTGGATAGTTCTGGACGATGGTGCGATCCTTACACCACTCTCGCACCATCTCCTTACTCATCGTATGCTGGGTCACCTGCCCTCCTTTCTTTGCTTACTCATGCGTCCTCTGGACTTGTATATAAGGAGGACAGTCTCTGCCCCTACTCCTCAGTCTTTTGCTCACACTGACTGAGGAGTAAGTCGTCTCTCTTACCTATGCTTACTTATGGTTACTTACCAAGTACTTGTAGATCCTTGTGCGGCTTACAGGTACTTGTATATGCAATCTAGTCTTTTGCTCACACTGACTGAGGAATCCTTGTGCGGCTTACAGTTGTGCTCCCTGCCTTCAGGTTCAGAGTTCATCACCGGAATATGTAATGTAAGTGGCAAGTCCATCTGTCTATGTGTACCTCTACCTCTAACTACAGAGAATATCTTAGGTCCTTCTGGGGTAATACTAAATACTGTAGGAGTCTTCATAGTCCCCGCCGCATCCGGGTTTTTTTGTCAATTTTCGTTATTTTTTCTTTTCTTTTTTTCTTTTTCGGCGACGGCCACAGTGGGTCCACAGCAACGTGGTTCTTACCAGAAGATGTTGATTGTGTATCATGTAAAGTATGTACATTCATAACCATATCTACGCCCGTCTCGGCAGTATTGTATGTACTATCATGAGCATCTTCATCCGTATCCTGTGGGTCCTCTACTTCGAGCACTGCGTACCTATTGTGTCCCTGACTCGGAGCCGTGCGTGATGCGGTCACGTCGTGCTTTGCCCAAAACCCGCCCTGCTAAACTCTTCCGGATTCTTCCTTGCCCACTCTCGTCCCAGCTGTGCCCATTGCTCATCACTGAGGGGTGTGGTGATCTCCCGCATCCGTTGGTTTGGTTCCGCAGGTGGCGGTGCGGCCGTCCGGACGTACGGCTGCATGTCATGCCATGGGTTTGTGCAACCCGGTGCGCGCTGCCACTTCCGATTCCCGCACATCCGACACGGCCCCGGGGCGCGAGTCCATGCACGGTCGATCTCCATCGGCTGACCTGCCCCGCCATATGTCACTCCTGTTCCGTCAGTACGCGCCCCTCCTGCAGGTATGTTCACCATCGGTGGCACGGTTAGTGTGGTTGATGGTAGCGTCGGTCGCGGTGTTGGTTGGTTGGTATTACGTGGGGTGGTCATGCGAGTGCTTCGGTTTTGAGCTATGGCTTGCTCGTGCATGTAGTTGCTGTCGAGGTTCAGGATAGCCGTTTTCCAGGCTTGGTAGGTTTGCGGTAGTACTTCCCGGTTGTAGATAGCCCGGCGGAAATGATCGCAGATTGCATCTTTTAGATACTCGAGGACCATCCGGTCCGTTTTCTCCAGGCCCGCTTGCCAGATCAATCGCTCGTATTCCAGGAAGTACTCGTTCGCTTTGCCAGCCTGCTGCCGAAGGTTTCGCATCTGCTGCAGCGCTAAGTGCTCGCCTACACGATCCGCATAGGCTCGGTCTAGCTCGTGCCAGACATCGGCCAGGGTGACGTCCCATTCGCCCTCTGCTTCGTCTTCCGACCCACCGAAGTGTTGTCCCGCATATGCGTTGACCCATTCATCTACGTTAGCCCCTCGGATGCCGCTCATGAGCACCGTGATAAGTTCGTCCTCGGTAGCTTGCGAATGTACTGCAAGGTACCTCTTCATCTGACTTTTCCACGTGCGGTAGCTAGAGCGGTCTCCAGTGAAGAACTCTGGTTCGCGAATACGGAGACGGTTTCGCGGTTGCTGTGGCATGCTCCGGGCCTGCTGGGGCTGCGGTAGTCCCGCTACCAGTCCAGCGATCAGTTCTCGGAGATGCTCCGCTGATAGACTTAGCATCACTGCCGGCTGTGGTGCTTGCGGGGCCTGTTCCTGCATGCCAGGCTGCGGTGCTTGCTCAGCGTACCCACCCTGCGCATGCAGGGTTTGCTCGACATATCCCTCCTGTATGATCTCCTCGTGGTCCATCGTGCGCTTCTTCTTCGAGATCTCCAAACACGTTTCCGAGCAGCCGTAGGCCGGTCCCCCGTATCACTGCTCTTCCGCGTGCTCTTCAAAATGTTTGGTCCGAGCGCGGCCAATCCTCCGGGCCTCCGGGGTCACTACTCCCCTGCAAAGCTGTGTACGTATGTTTGTAGGTTTTTGTAGTATGGGGAACCTTCGAACGCGCGCGCAATTGTGCACCGCCGCCAGGGGCCTGGGTAGGTCTTTGCAGGTCGGTAAGAAGACTCCGTGCCCGGTGGGATCCGGGGCTTACCGAGAGTTCCAAAAGTTCGCAGTACGCATTCGACGGCTGTGTGTCTACGTGCCCGTCCTGGCGCTACCTATTGGTACGTATGTCGTAGTCTATTCGCTTGACCCTGCGATCCGGGTGTGGGGTTCCGCTTTGCCCTGCGGTCCGGGCTGTTGAGCTTCGAGTTATGATACGGCTACGCTGACTGACGCCGAGGCGCTAGTTTCGCGGAAAATGAACCAACTCGAAGCTGGGTTGCCCCAGTTCGAGTTGGACGTTCTTATACCTGTTCGACTACTATACAGGCGAAGGCGATGTATCTATGTAAGTGTCGGCGAGGGCGTCATGTGTATCGTAACGTGTAAGCAGCGTGCATGGTGGTCGAGTAGGCGAGGCGTGCCCAAAGGGCGCGCCGCGCGATCTGGCTAATCTATCGAAAATAGGCGAGATAATCTGAGTGCTCGTAACAGACTATGTTTCCGGGTAGCAAGACGTGTGAGCCATACATCGCCTGCAAGAGGGGCTGATCAGAGAGAGTTCGGAGCTCTTTGGAGCTTCGTTCCACCGCATTGCTATACAGAAGGGCAAAGTCGGTGAAATACATTTTAGTCACGATTTCATCGTCATTAGTGATGCTGTCGAATGGGAGGGGATATTGCGGTGCAATGGCGAGGTTGCACTTGTCCTTTTCAGGGAAGCGAACTTGAAGCAGACGTAGCGCCTCGTTCCAGAACTGATAGGCGTAGGCTTCGATGTAACGACCGTTCACCCCTTCGTTGAGTACGAGGGACTGGCAGTTCCCCAAGGTCTTATAGTCGAGGAGCGGCCTTGGCATGATGATGATCTGGGAGGGATGATGCTCGCCTGAGTCCCGAGAGAGGCACTGAAGAGCCCGAGATGCTTGCGCCGAGAGGTCTTACTTTTATATTCTATGCGCTCAGCCACTCTGCACTCTGTGGCACAGGCCCGGGCGCGACGGTAGTAATTGGGTAAGCGCCTCAAATTCGGAAGGCCAATTTCATTTCTCGACTAGTGTGGCGGAGATGCGACCTTGTGGCGGGACCCCGTTCAATAGAGAACTCATCATGTAGGAGCCTGCGGCGCCCGACACATACCTACGAACATGGCGTACAACTGCCGCCACGGTAGCACTGCTACTCGTTATGGCTAGGTAATACGCACTTCAAGTTTTCAAATTAGAGTCGACGCCACTTACGCCACAGCCAAAACGGACTGCGGCACTTTATGCAGCGACAGCTGATTTACCGCTGTTTTTTGCGACGCGATTTCACACGAGATTCTGAGTTTAGCTCAACAATGACTTAGGATCGGGATAGAATAACCCGTCAGGGTGACTGTCCAGAGGTTCGCGCCACTCAATCTCGTTGCTGCGTGGCAGGTTATGTAATTCGGGTTTACCGATGGCTGACATGATGTTCCACCCGAGAGCCGGAGTAGCCATCACCTTACTCACTCATAGTGACTCGATCGGCGCCGCGTGTGGCGTGTTCTTCCCGAAATCCTGCGTGCGGCGAGGCTAGCTACCACTCCGGAAAGTACCTATATAACCCGCCCCGCCGTGAGTTCTACCGCCCGATCTCTCTCTCTCGCCCAACACATATTGATCCTCTTCAAGCCTCACAACCACGCACACCGTACACCCTTTGGCAGACCCTTACACAACATGGCTGGGGAGAATCGAGGTCCCAAGAAAGAAAATGCTTGGGACGACGATGAAAAATACTACCCGGAGACTTCCCGCATGCAATACTGGTGCTACGGTGTTCCCTTCCCTACGAGGTTGAAAGTACTATGTGCAGAGGAGATCCTCGGAGAGGAAAGTCGCTCTCTCATTCCGGATAATTTCCTTGCACTCGTGGAAGCTGGCAAATACATCGAAGGAACGATCGATATCCTGTTGAGAATCGATGAACTCGTCATAACAACGTTCGCGGAATATTCTGGGATCCGTGCAGACCGGTTCCAGATGCGCACTACGCCAAAGCTCCCCGAAGATCCGTCGAAGGGTCTTGACGCCGATATCATCCTGGCCGTGGCGGGGAAGTGGGCACGATCACCCGAGGAACTGGACGTGACGAAACTAGCAATCCCCGACGAAGAAAACCTGCGCCACTTTGCGGAGGAATTACACTATAGTCTGGATGACTTTTGTTGGTACCCGGATTGGGACACCCACCCGGAAGTCCTCGAACGAGGCAAACGAAGCTCAGCCGATCACTGAGAATGACTACCATACTGCGGCTCGGATCCTCCTCGCGACTTCCCTGAAAGTTGAATTATTATGAGGTGTAGTACATGCTTTATTATCTTGAGGGAATCGAGCAACTAATGTCTACATATTGCCCTCGCCCGAGTTTAGCGCGAGCGCTTCAACAGCGTTTCTCCCACCCTTGGTCTCAGTCGGGTCAGCCTAGGTTCTGGGATGACCTATTGCGTTGAGATGTAGCTAGTCATACGTGGATAATAGAGAATTGGGGGCGCAAAACAGTCAATGTTAATTGCGGGAGAGGTTCTACTGCACAGCGCGAACACGCTAGCCACGAGCTTTGTCAACTCGGAGTGCATGGAGGGTGCTCCACCACGTTGAGGCGGCCGGCCGGTGTCGTGGAGAGGGTGGAATTCCTCGTACCTCGTAGAATGCTGCCCGCATGAGAGCGGGTACGTCCGACAGGATGTACCGGAGGTAGCGTAATGCGAGCGCGAGCCGTAGGTAGCGGATAGGGCGCATGCACCCGGCGATCGACTCCGTGAAGAAGGGTGCGGTTTGGCAGCGTGAGCTGATGTTCAATGCGCGTCGCAGGAAAGACTGCTCTCTCTCTCTCTCTCTCTCTCCGTAGATGCTCATTGCTAGCTAGCGTCTTCCCTTAGCACTTGCGCGATCGCGTCTGGGATACTGGCAAAGAATCTGGCTGAACGGACATGCGCACGACGTTGGAACTTCCTACTTAAGTAGTACTTTGAGTAGACTAAGACGAGTGGACAAAGTGGATGCAGACTGGGGTTGGAGGAGCGGAGTTTATGGCGAACACGGTCACTTTTTGGCGCTCGCCTCAGGCTCATCGCAACCTATCGCAACGGGCTTGACCGTGCTTGACCGCGGACGCCATCCACGCCATCCACGCCTTCCGTCCTCTTGTGCTGCTCACTCTAAGAAAACAGAACGCTTCGTGTTAAATACGGTCTTTTTTGGCAAGGAGGACGCGCACGTGGCTCTCTTAGAATCCAACCTGAACCACCAGCAACCTGGAGTGGTAGTTGCGTCACCGCTTGCGTTCTACTGGCATGATCTCTCGTACCGCTTCCGAGGCCTCGTTCATTCTAGTCGGGCAGGACCCCTCAGCGTCACAGACCTTGCCAGCTCAAACAAGCCCTCCGTTCTCCCCCAAGGAGTCGTATGCTCATGACTGGTCGCCCGCAGGCTCCGGTGGGAAACTCTACTTGCACGGGCGCCACATCGTAGATGGATTCGGTCGAGTATGCAACTTGCGGGGAGTAAACCTATCAGGGAACTGTAAAACGTACGCCATGCAATTATTGTGTTCTACCGAGAGCCATGAGCACCCATGCCACTACGAAGGCCCGTCAACCATGACCACGACTCGTTTCCTGCCAACCACGCGGACGTGACGTTCGTTGGGAGGCCCTTCCCTCTTGAAGAAGCCCCCGATCATCTGGCCCGACTCAGACGTTGGGGTCTTACTTTCGGTGAGTACAGTCCTCCCACATTAGGCAAAGGCACACCGTAGGACGGGGGAAGTGCCGCAGCGAACCGCAAGGGCGTTTGGTATCTCCGACGTCTTCACAGTGCCAAACGAATCTTGGATTACACACGAGGATTTCCACCGAATTTCTCTGCATAACGGACAGACTTATTGCTTGTTGCGTGATTACTAGTACATTCGCACCTGCTAACCACAAATTTCAGTGCGGCTCCTGATCACTTGGGAAGCCGTCGAACACTCTGGACCGTAGGTCTACCTTCCTTTACACCTGGAGCTGCCGCTGAGTTCACTTCAGCGGAGTATACGACACCGAATACCTCGACTATGTTCGCAAGCTGCTATCGCTGTTCCCCCAGTATGGTATGGTCGCCTTCGTTGCCCTTCATCAAGATGTTTGGTCGCGATACACCGGCGGGTCCGGTGCGCCCGCATGGACGCTAGAGTCCATTGGGTTCGACCTCCACGGGCTAGAAGAACCCGGCGCTGCCTGGCTGAAAGGCGTTAGAGGTGGAGGTCACACCGAGGATGAACGTGGTCTCTGGCCGTGCGGTTACCAGAAGCTGGCTGCTGCTACGATGGCGTGGGTCCACTAACTGTCTTATCACTGCATATCGTACGCTAACACCGATTGTAGGACTTGTTTTTGGGCGGGCGATACCTTCGCGCCGAAGCTGAAGATTAAGGCTCCCGACGGTCGTGAGGTGTCCGCCCAACAGTTTCTGCAGGATTCATTCTTGAATATGTGGGAGCGTATCGCAAGGACGGTCGGAGACTTAGAGGCCGTCATTGGGTTTGAGGTGCGCTCATTGCTCCGAGCCCGCAAGCCCGTCCCTGACGTGTATGCGGCGTAGATCATGAACGAGCCACATAGAGGCTATGTTGAGCTGCAGTCAATGCACGCATTTGACTATAACACTGACCTCCACCTTGGACATGTCCGTAAGTCGCATTCGCATGCCGCCACTTGCGCTTTCTTGACGACGTTACGTCACCGATAGCGACCGCCTTCCAGTCGTTCATGCTCGGCGCCGGCCATCCAACGGCCGTCGGGCACTGGACACGCTCCTTCCCGCTACCCACACGCCTGACCTCACAGCGCGTGATCAACACTGCCGGTCAGAAGGCGTGGAGGGACGATGGGCCGACTCGGGGAAAGTGCCTGTGGGAGCTACATGGGGTGTGGGGATGGGATCAGAAAAAAGACGAGGGCGTCGTCCTCCGCGAGAACTATTTCAAACGCAATCCTAACACCGGCAAGGAGGTCGACTGGTACACGGATTTCTATTTCCCGTTCGTGAAGAGATGGGCGGAGCGGGTGCGGTCAGTGACTGGCGCGGACAAGATCGTGTTCACGGAACCCATCCCGAACGAGGTACGCCGGTTCGCAACGTACGAGTAGCTTTCTTATTCTGATCGCGAGTTATATGCAGTTCTGTCCAACGTCTTGGACTTCGGAACGTCGGCCGCAGAACGTCGTCTATGCGCCGCACTGGTGAGCCCATCTCCTGCGTCTTGTTGACGCCGTCATGACATCATGCGCAGGTATGACCTGAACACACTGTTCGCGAAGGCCTTCGGGAACTTCACTGTGAATGTTCAAGGTCTTTCCCGAGTAAGTCCGCCGTGTGTGCCGCCGAAGCCTATACTCCTAACTAATACACCTTCTGTTCAGGGCATGTTCCCACTGAAGGCCTTCTACTGGGGTCAGAAGGGCGCGCGCGACAACTTCGCGCTCCAAATACGCAACCTTGTCGAGGCCGGGTACCGCGCGATGGGCGAGAGCCCCGTCATCATTGGCGAGTGCGGCATCCCCATGGACATGAAGTGCGTCTACCCCTGCCCCTGTGTCGCCGCCTCTCGATATAAATTGACGTGAGAACGCAGCAAAGGGGAGGCGTTTGAGACGGACAGGTGGGACTGGCAGATGAAGATGATGGATGCACTGCTCACGGCACTCGAACGTTCGCTCATTGGTTTCACGTAAGGCCCGTTCCCTTTCGCCCCGCGCGCGTCAGCTCTATTATCCATATCTCACTCCTAACCCCCTATGCAGCCTGTGGAACTACAACCCGGACAACGATGATCACACGGGAGACGACTGGAACGGCGAGAACTTCTCGTGGTTCAGCCAAAAGCGCGCCCTGCCACCATCGTGGCTGGATCGCGCGCAGACGTCGCCGACGCTCGACAACGGCGGGCGCGTCCTCAAAGCGGTCGTGCGTCCGTACCCCGCGAAGACGGCGGGTATCCCGCTGCGCTTCGAGTACGAGATGAACACGGGCGAGTTCACGTACGAGTGGATTGTGCCCGAGGATGCGTCCAGCGCAGCCGCAGCCGCTGACGAACGCCGGGTCACGCGTGCGAGCGTCCGCGATCCACCGCGTGCCGGACATCCCGCGTTGCGGTCGAACAAGACGGAGATCTTCGTGCCTTCGCAGCTCGCGCATGGACGAAAGCTCGTCGTGCGCGGTCTCAAACCCGAGGACAAGCACACGTACGACGAGGCACACCAGACCCTCGTCATCGTGGCGCATGACAATGCCCCGGGCACGGTGCACCGCGTCGTGGTGGGCGTCGACCCGCTGCCGAAGCCGGCGTTTGAGGTCAACGACTTCTGGGGAGACTATGGGTTCCATGTGCTTGCGGCCGGCGCAGGCGTGATCGCGTTCGTTGTCGTGCTGGTGATTGGCTACTCAAGCTGAACGTTGGACCGCGTTGATACCCTTTTAGACTTCATGTTGTATCATCGCATACAGTGGAGTGACTTGTGTTTTTGCGAATCATCTTGTTAGGTTTTTACAGGAAGAGCTTGCCTGCAGCAGTAGTGAGGCGCAGCCAGATAGGATGGCACGGCAAATAGATGCTTTCTGACTAGGAAGACGGACGTACGGTATGTCATACCCAGAAGTCATTACGGTCGGTTGGACGAAGAAAATTCGATTCTGTACTGCATGACCAAGGTAAGGCCGTCTTGACGCCAAAGTGGAATTTCTCTAACATCAACTATTCCAAGGCTCTACTTTTGAGTCAGCCCCGAATACGCCATCCATAGTTCGGAAAAGTCGTTTTGATTTTGAAAAGCTTTCTCCCGCAGTGTTTCGGAAAAGGCTCTGCCAGGGACCTCTAGTGGCCTTACGAGGTAAATTTCTGCTGCTCAGAATGCCCCGGGAGGCCTCGGGTCCCGAGGACTAAATGTTCACTCATCATGCACGCTAAGCGGCGGCTCCATTCGGTGATCGCTCTCTCACGAAAGCTACACACAGCGGACGGCCACAGGCCTTCGCGCCGAGGGGCTAACTATATCATCTAATATCAAGGACAACTGTTCATAAATTCGACTTACTTCTACTTGCTTTGGAGGCGCACGAGTCGGGGTCGAAGGAACACGAAACTATTACAAACACATGTACAGTCCTCATTTCGTAATATTAATTTTACAGCTGTTAAACATTTCCGGTGCCTAGGCTGCCGTCGCCGAGACGATCCACACTCATTTTGTTATCCTCCCATATGAACACCTTTGTACTATTTCGTTGTGATCTTGACGGTGCTGCGTCTCCTTGGGCCTATCCATGGAGTCCTAGGGAACGTGAGTTGATCGGACGTCCAACCCATGCCGACGAAGCCTCTCGTGGGTGCGCTGTAGGCCAAACTTTCTTTCCCGAAGCCACTCCGCTTGCTTATTCCTCCCTCATTGAGTATAGAAGAAGCATATTCATGCCTTGACCATTTTGTGGCATAAGCCTATTTATTTCAACACTCGCAGTCGGGTCGCACGCACGGTTCGTCTTTCTCGCGCTTGTCTGACAGCTGCCTGATATAACGAGTGCTTCTATACGAACCAGTGGACCCGTGAAGATCCATGTCATGTGGGCTTACACGTAGAACTATTTAAGCCTCAAATCTTGGATACCTCGTGTACCCGTGCTACAGACCTGTCTTATCGTCTAGTGCCGTCATGCCCGCCCCGACGATCCCGTACGCCCCGCGTTATGTCCCAGCCCCGATAACTAAGGAACAGTGTACGTCAATTAATTCCTCATCGTTTCATACCACAACACCCATTGGCATCTATGTAGTAGAATGGGCTGAACTTCCGATTATCGACTTCTCGACCGCTAACACTGCCGAGGGTCGTGCTGCGCTCACCCCTCAGGTGTGCGACGCGATGCAAACCTACGGCTTTATGTACATCATCAACCATGGCCTAACTCAAGCTCAGGTGTGCTCCCTCCGTGCTGTAACACATTTCGTGGCTGATATTTCCTCTCAGAATGATCGCATCTTTGACATCGCCGACCTCCCATTTTCGCAAGTCCCCGAGGAGGAGATGAGTCGTTACACAGCAGATATCAAGGGGTCGGGCTCCTACAGAGGTTTTAAGCCCCGCCGAATCTGGGTATGTCTGTCCCGTTTGGTAAGTGTAACAAGGCGTCTATAAACTGGTCTTTAGGAAATCGATAATGGCGTTCGAGACCAACTCGAACACTATAACCGTACGTCAGATGGTCCTCCTGACGAACGCCCACATTAATCGTTGAAATATGTCGCTTGATGCTGGCAGTACACCGTACAATCACAGAGCTACAAACACACCCTAAGGCGCTCCAGCCCTTCCTGTCGGAGCTGCGCACGTTCACAGAGTATAATCACAACAACATCTTGCAACCCATTCTTCAGTAAGTGTATCGCAACGGAGCTGAACAAATATTTAAATGTTATTGTTAGGATTCTGGCACGAGGGCTCGAGCTACCCGAAGACACGTTCGTCAAGATGCATGGGTTTTACGATAAATCTGAAACATACCGTGCGTACTTATTGAACGAAATACAGTTCTCGTTGATATATTTATAAACAGTGAGGTTTATGAAGTAGTACGTGAACGGAGCTACTAAACGTCTCGATGGTTGGGCTCTTAGGTCTCTAATAAATAGCTATCCGCGGACGGAAGAAGATGAGAAGCAATCAAAGAACGTGTGGCTGAAAGGCCATACCGGTGCGTCTAGATGAGAGGTCTCACAGGTTACGTGCGCTGAAGTGAACCCGTAGACATCGGGACAGTCACGATCCTCTGGAGTCAACCTGTCTCAGCGCTTCAAATTTTATGTCCCGATGGAAAGTGGCGCTGGATCAAGCACATTCCCAATGCTCTGGTATGCCGTTGTCAGCACAATCGTTTGTTGGCTAACTATCACGCCCTACAAGGTGGTGAACATTGGCGACAGCATGGAATTCCTCTCCGGAGGATTCTACAAGGGCACCATTCACCGTGTCCGCCAACCCCCCATTGACCAACAGGGCTACTCCCGGCTCGGTGTCTTCTACTTCTCCGCCGCGAACGACGACGTCCTCCTCAAGCCACTGACGGAAAGCCCTGTGCTCCAGCGTGTTGGGGTTATGCGCCGGTTCGACGATGACAAGGCGCCGACATCGGAGCAATTTAGGAAGGGTCGTACGGCGGCGTACGGCCTATCTAAGTTGACTAAAAAGGATGACGTGGTCGAAGAGCAGATCATCTATGGCGTACCTGTGCGTCACTATAACTAGGTGTACGACTTGGGCGCCTTCCTTGCTATCTCGGTGTTGTATGAGCTGACGCCATGCTACGTTTACCTCCTATGTACATCTATATTCCAGCTGCCGCAATGCCTACGAAGTTCATTTTGTCAAATGTCATGTTAACACCATCGGATCCTGCCTTTCTCGACTTCAACTCATTCGCGTGTATTTGACCCGCATGCCTTGAAGTAGAGGCTGCATATAAGGAAGTAAGACGGCCAATGTACGACTGGACTACGTGCGTAGCTTCCAACCCCGTTTATGTCAGTGCATCGATTAACCTAGTACAAACATGAGCAAATTGCCTATTTCAGTATGACACTGGCAGACGGTTAACACCGTCCCATCAGAGTAGCGGGGTCGTTCTCTCCTAACTACCAGTACAACAGCAGTCGCGCCCAGGCTCAAGTCAGCACGTCAATAGGGCCCAGAGCTTCATGAGGCCAAGAGCAAGATAGACTTTGACCATCTGATCTTCATGTTACCGTCTGTGCGAGGAGAAATCACGCGAATGCTCACGCGCTCGTGGGACACGCGCCATGCCTCCAATGGATTGCGTGATGCTCTCGCACTCTTACATACGGGAGAGTTAGACTATTCAATGCACTAAACGTATGGCGCACAAACAGTGCAGGCATCCCCTTGCCTTAGGCCTCACAAACTTTTACTCGTCTTCGCTCATCCGAAATGCCTGGAACTACATTGCCTTCGATTCCCCACTATGTGGCGGCGCAACCAACTCAAGAACCCTGTACGTATCTCGCCTATACTGATAGGTGTTCGAAAATGCTGATTCTCGCGTCCCGTTTAGTAGAGTGGGCGGACTTGCCTATCATTGACATCTCAAAGGCCGTTACGCCAGAGGGTCGGTCCGAGCTCGCTCCTCGTGTCCGTGATGCGATGCGTACACAAGGATTCCTGTATGTGATTAACCATGGGTGGGACCAAGCAAAGGTGAGGATTTTCGGTATTCAAGTATGGCGCACCGGTGCTCATTGGTGCCAGAATGATCGCGCCTTCGACATCGCGGATCTCCCATTCGCTCAGGTACCCGAGGACGAGAAAAAGACTTTTGCGGGGGACATTAAGCAAACGGGGTCTTTTAGGGGCTACAAGCTTCGCAAATATTGGGTAGACCTGATGCAAATTCTAGCTGTCGCCGGAGTGCGCTGCTGACTCGTGATCTCAGCATATTGACAATGGCGTTCACGACCAACTTGAACATTACAACTGTGAGTAGGTCCCTCAACCCTGCTTTCAACGGTTTGTGATTACATTATCAGTACATCGCTCCATTTACGAGCAACAGCAACATCCGAAGGCGCTCAGTCCTGTCCTTCCCGAGATACGTGCTTTCGCGGAACACAATCATTACAATGTCCTCCATCCCATCCTTCGGTGAATTTTGTGTTGGTTTCTGCTATGTTCACTACTCATGCGGACGAAGATTGCTAGCCCTCGGCATGGAATTGCCTGAGAATACTCTGGTCGACCTTCACGGTTTCGACTCTAAAGGGGAGACATATGGTGGGTTTCCTTGATCTTGTGACTTATGACGATTCGACAATTATATGCCATTCGTTCTCAGTTCGATTTATGAAATAGTGCGTATCCCGATCCTTATGCGAAGGAAAGTGCTGTTTATTCTTGCTCAGCTATCCCCGAACGGAAGAAGAGGAGGCCAAAACGAATAACGTCTGGCTAAAGGGACATACGGGTAAGCGCGTAGATGGAAGGGATATTACACTTCCTGAGCACGACCCTCCCAGACTTCGGAACCATCACCATTCTCTGGAGCCAGCCTGTTACTGCCTTGCAGATCTTTTCGCCTGATGGCAAGTGGAGATGGATTAAGCACATCCCTAACGCTCTCGTAGGGAATCCCCGTGGTTGATTGGTTCTGAATATGACACTCACTGTGCGTAGGTTATCAACGCTGGGGACGCAATGGAGTTCCTTTCCGGCGGCTTCTACAAGGCGACCATCCACCGCGTCATGCAACCCCCTGTCGATCAGCGAGGGAACACACGTGTTGGCGCATTCTACTTTGCAATGACGGACGACGACGTTAAGCTGGTGCCCTTTGCCGAAAGCCCAGCGCTTGAGCAAACTGGGATCGTCCGCAGGTGCGACGACGCCGATGCGCCGACGATGGAGCAGTGGCGAAGGGGCCGAACCCGTGCGTACGGTCAGTCGGAATTGAAGCGGAAAGACAATGTCGTCGAAGAAGAAGTCATCAACGGAGTGGTGGTGAAGCATTACAATTAGGGAGAAGGTTACAGAAGTGCGTAAAGCCATTGCTATTCATGTCGCATACGGATGCAATGTTCGGCATCATATCCTCTCGTGGAAACATCCTGTTCCTCGGGTCGCACGCTCGCGGGAGACGTGCCGTTCATGAGAACATCCCTGTCCGTTTCGGGCCTCAGGCCTCTTCGGTGGGGGCACCACATAGATAACAGCGCGTACTAGGACGGCACTGCTCTCGGGTCCCGTTCTCGTTGTAGGACCCGTACCATTCGTACTCTACCACGTCGCTGAATTGTGTGGACCTGGCTGATGTGAACTTGCACTGGTTACAAACAGGGCCAAATGCCTCCGCCCCGCCTCGACCGAAGTTGGCCCGCCATGCGGGTACATCCCTGCAGCTGCGCACCCAAACTCCCCGGCAAACTCCACTCCAGTTTGAGTATGTGCTTCTGTTAGCCCCAAGAACCTGTTTCAGTCCACGACCCAATATAACCACTCTACTTTGCGGATCCCCGCTTTCTCCTTCTCAAGCGTACTCATGACGATTCACGAGTCATCGTGCGCTCCGAGTCTAGGTCATCAGGCCTAACTTAATGCCTCCACTTTGAATCTTAATTCTGACTGACTGTAGGAACGTATATATATCTCACGGCTTTCTGCTTAATGCGACCTCAGTTTCGACGTATCTGCCCTAGCCTGTCCACCGATACACATTGTACGGTTTTATCATGCCTGGCACGACGATCCCTACTGTGCCTCACTATGTTCCCGCACCGGTGACTAAAGAAGAATGTACGTCAATTTCATTACTAGAGTCTTTGAAGGGTAATAACACTGCGCTCCGATAGTAGAATGGGCGGACCTCCCTATTATTGACCTTTCGAAAGCCCACACGCCCGGGGGTCGCGAGGAACTCGCCCCACAAGTGCGGGACGCTATGCGTACGCATGGTTTCATGTACGTGATTAACCATGGCCTTACCCAGGCCCAGGTACGTCTCCTCTACCCTACCTTGATCCCCTGCTTGTATATTAACCCACACCTTTAATTCGGAGAATGAACGCATTTTCGACATTGCAGACATACCTTTCTCGCAAGTCCCAGAAGATGAGAAGAAGCAGTTCTCGTATGATATCAAGGCGACAGGGTTGTACAAAGGTTACAAGCTGCGACAGTACTGGGTAAGCGAGGCATGGGTTATTCGTATGGAAGTGGGCAGCGATACTGATGGAATGTATAGCACATTGACAACGGGGTCCGCGACCAGATCGAGCATTACAATAGTAAATGCTATTTGTTTCTCCTTTAATGGCACCGTTGACTAGCTTTGTAGTGCACCGTGGCATTCTGAACAGGGATCATCCTCAGGCGTTGAACCCATTCCTGCCCGAAATTCGTGCATTCGCGGAGTATAACCACTATAATATCCTTCATCCTCTTTTGCGGTGAGTTTGAATGCCGAACGCCTCTTTGTGGTCCGCTCACATCAGGCACAAGGCTGTTGGCCCGCGGGATGGAGATGCCAGAAGAGACGTTCGTCGACATGCACGGCTTCGACAGTAAGGGCGAGGGGTGGAGTACGTACTATGGGTTTCAAAGACGCAATCGTACTAACCTTCTTGCGAAGTCCGTTTCATGAAATAGTGCGTGAGACAGCTGCCTGTTTGATCCATTTAGTAAACTGCGTTCAAATAAAGTTACCCGCGTACCAATGAGGACGAAGAGAAGACCAGGAACGTCTGGCTGAAGGGTCATAAAGGTGTGTTTCCCCCATTTACGCCCATAGGTGTACGGCTCACCACGCGTGGATTAGACTTTGGCACTGTAACTATCCTTTGGAGTCAACCGGTATCAGCCCTCCAGATTATGTCTCCCGATGGCAAGTGGCGTTGGATCAAACACATCGACAACGCGCTCGTACGTACAATATTTTCAAAGAGCGTTTGCACCTTCTGAAGTCGCCGCCCTAGGTCATAAACGCTGGAGAAGCGATGGAGTTCCTCTCTGGAGGATTCTACAAGGGGACGATTCATCGCGTCCGGCAGCCCCCTGCAGACCAACAAGGTTACCCCCGCCTGGGCGTGTTTTACTTCGCGTTGAGCGATGACGACGTCAAGCTCGCGCCTTTCACGCAGAGCCCGGCCCTCCAGCGCGAGGGCATCGTGCGCCGGTGGGTAGACGACGACTCCCAGGCGCCGACCATGGAGCAATGGCGCAAGGGCCGAACGAGCTCGTATGGTACGGCGCAGTTGAAGAAGACGGACGACGTAGTTGAGGAGGAGGTTATCAACGGAATTGTGGTCAAGCATTTCAACTAAGGAATACGATTCAGAGCTCTCACCGGTTTGGCCGTGATGTTTGCGGTCGACATGTACGATACAATGTTTGCTACTGAGGGGGGACGGATAGCTTTAACAGATGACAATACGTGTTCCAAGTATCGATTCGGACGTGCGCTTTGGGCGTTTACTCCTGGTAGCAGCCTGCATTGAATCTGTTTGCCATGTGTAATCGGCGGCCTCACCAAAATGCCAGTTTATAGCCGCACTCGAAAACTGCATTCTTGGGTTGAAGAGAACGCTCACGAGTCGAACACGCGGTTACCCATGGCCCAACCCTCACTTGGACGGTTATGATTGCGTGCTTAGGCTTCTTGGGCACATCAACGGTCATAGGGCGCATTCCTGCTTCTCGACGCGTTGTTGGCCAGATATCCAGAAGCAGATGTGAGCTATATAGGCTGCAGGGTCAAGCAGACGGCGCGCTCAGTAGTGGCGGCTATCTCGTCACTTCCTCGTTAGCTCATAGCGTGGGCAATACGCTATGCCTGCTACAACGATACCCTCTGTACCCCATTATATTCACGCACCGCCTACTGCGGAGGACTGTAAGACTTTAAATTTAGAGTCGACGTTTTTGCATTATCTACATTCGCTCACGCGACCGCGAACAGTGGAATGGGCTGACCTACCAATTATTGACCTCTCCAAGGCGCACACGCCCGAAGGCAGAGAGGAATTAGCCCCTGTGGCACGAGATGCGATGCGCACATATGGATTCATGTACGTCGTGAATCATGGCCTGACTGAGGCACAGGTACGCATAATCTCTACCGCGCGTCAACCTAGACCGAACGTATCTGCAGAATGAACGCATCTTCGATGTCGCAGACGTACCGTTTTCTCAGGTAGACGATGACGAGAAGAAACGGTTCATGTACGACATCAAAGCGACGGGATTGTACAAAGGGTACAAGCTCCGCCAATACTGGGTGCGTATCGCCCCACATTGACACGAGAAATATGCAGTGTAGCTGAGGCAGAGGTGAATAGCACATCGACAACGGCGTTCGGGACCAAATTGAGCACTACAACAGTGCGTCAGTTTACTCAACGCGGTTTCATATGTTGTACTAACCTTATTCCGGAAGTGCATCGTTGGATAGTGAAAGAGGAGCACCCGAAGGCGTTGCAGCTATTCTTGCCTGAGATCCTTACCTTCGCAGAATACAATCATTACAACATTCTGCACCCGATCCTGCGGTACGAAAACATCTGTCATCGAACGCATCGTTTTTATTGAACGCTATGGTCGTAAGCCTGCTTGCTCGGGGTATGGAGTTGCCCGAAGAGACCTTCGTTGACATTCATGGTTGGGATTCTAAAGGAGAGGGCTGGTGTAAGTCCAAGTCGGGTGCATTTGTCCTACATTCACCGGTGGCTTACCTCCATACCAACAGTCCGATTCATGAAGTAGTACGTCGCTCAGCCTACCGATAGTGTGTTCACTTGTCCTTACGTCACATAGCTATCCACGTTCAAAAGAGGAGGAAGAGAAGACGAAGAACGTCTGGCTCAAGGGCCACACAGGTGCGGGCTCCCGCTGGCTGCCCAAAGCGCAAGGAGAATCTGAAGTGTAGAGAATCCTAGACTTTGGAACTGTGACTATCCTCTGGAGTCAACCGGTGTCTGGTCTTCAAATCATGTCTCCGGACGGAAAGTGGCGATGGGTGAAACACATTCCAAACGCGCTGGCACGTATCACACCCATCTCCCGTGTTACATCTGCTTACCACCGTCGCAGGTTGTGAACATCGGAGACGGCATGGAGTTCCTCTCTGGGGGTTTCTACAAGGGCACCATCCACCGCGTGCGCCAGCCTCCTGCGGATCAACAGGGCTATCCGCGCCTCGGCGTATTTTACTTCGTGCTCGCAGACGACGACGTGAAGCTGTTGCCATTTACGCAGAGCCCGGCTCTGCAGCGCGCGGGCATCGTACGTAGGTGGGAGAACGATGCAGACGTGCCGACAATGGAGCAGTGGCACAAGAGCAGGACGAGCGCGTACGGACAGACGCAGCTCACCAAAAAGGACGACGTGGTTGAGGAAGAAGTCATAGGAGGCGTAGTGGTGCAGCACTATAACTAGCTGCGCTGTATGTCCAAGAGGGGACCCTTTATATGAGCAAAATCTGTACAAAACACGATGGCAGTATGTATACCAGGAGATGTTACAGTGAAGTCCACGTACGATAATACAAGAAAGATCTATGTCACAATATATCAGTCGAGTCCGCCAAGTACGCCCTTCTTCCCTATCCTTACGCTGCCCTGGAACGGCAGCCCGGTGAGCTCCATCTCACCGTCGTGCCCGTTCGCAAATGGTAGCCCGTTGATGCGAACGGCCACCGCCGCGACCCCTTGTACACCGGCAACAGCACCGTTAGAGCCGAACACGACCTGCGTAGAGAGAGTACATCAACGTTCCGGCCCATTAAAATTGACAATTGCCTTACCTTGGATACAAAGTCGCTGAACTCACGCTCCCGTCCGGGCAAGACCTTCAGCGGCACATCGTCAATGCGCGCGGTGACGGCCACGGTCGATCCTGAGCCCTCCGGCCCCTCTGCTGGCACGCAATCTGCCGGCAGCCAGTCCTCGGGGACAATGTGGGCGAACGCGCGCGGAGGTAAAGGGTCGGGAAGTGGTTGCGTGGGTGGTGGGCCTTGCATCCACATCGTAGTTTCGGTGGACTCGTTATCCCCCGGGGTCGGGACCGGGCCGTCGTAAACCAGCACGTCGGGGAAGACGCGGCTGGCGTTAATACCGACTTCGATGCCCTGCGGGAGGACGACGAGGGCATGGACAGTCCCGCTCGCGACCATAGAGGTGCCCACGGGCTTGATCTTCATGTCTTTGATCGCAACGTTGCGCAGAATCTCGGGTTTCGGGCGTGGAGCGGGAAACGTCGTGTTTACTACCAGGCCCGGGACCAAGGGGGTCGTGATTTGGATGTCGGCGTCACGCCCGGAGATGTATTCGCTCACGAAGGCGGAGAGGGCGCCCGAAGCGTTGCGTTCTAGTGGGACGACAGTGCCGCTTACAGTCAAGGAGATGTTAGGATGTGTAAGGAGGAACGGGTGAGAGTGGACAGAGGCCACAGGAACCGGCGGGGCGGAGTCAGAGGAAGGAAGCGAGATGACGAATGGTAATTGCGGGGAACGGAACTCGAGGTCGGGGGGAACGGGGTTGATGGCGGTCGCGTTGGCTTCTATTAGAATGGTGTCGTGTGCAGACAGAATGGCAAAGGATTGGAGGGTGACCAAGTCAGAAAAGCTGGGAAGAGCGGCATTGTTACCCGGAGGTGGTAGGCCAGGGATAGCAGGAACTAGCGTGGATAAGCGCAACGAAAAGGAAAAGGGAAACGGTTAGGCTCACTCTTCATGTTGATGACTGGCCGAACGTTGGAATGAGACACAACGAAGCGGCTCCGCCACCCTGATTCTCCCAGCCTTCCGCCGTGGATGACAGCCTCCGCAACGATTGCTTGCACGCTCACGAAACCACTCTTCCAGCTGTCCCGGACGAAGTGGAGCAACGTGGATACATCGTCTGTTGGCTTGATGAGGACGGGAATTTGGACAGGGGTCAACCAGCCAAAATCCCTTGGTGGCGGCTCGGCGGTGAGAGGGATTTCAAGCGGGGGCGTGGATATGGTGGCAAGCGCAGTGTCTGGATGTGCCCTCGGCGCGACTTGTATCGAGGATAGGTGTACGTTGACAAGGTCCAGTCTCTTGATACCCCAGCGGCCCAAGGACTTCCACAAGTCTTGAAGCATGCCATCTCCCTCCTCACTCCGAACGCCAACCACAGTCCCCGCGTCCAGGCCCACCCGGCCATGGACCAATAACCACACCCCATCCGTCCTCGAGGCGTTCAGGACGTCGACCCTGTCCGGTCCTTGCACGACCAATGCACGCTGCAGTATCTCCTCCGGAGGTATGTGCGAAGCCTGCGAGCGGTACGAATAGGCAATGATCGCAACTAGAACAAACAGCAAGACACATGACGAGAGCGAGATCAAGAAAACGGTCAGGAGCCGCGAGTAGAGTCGTCTTCGGGCTGCGCGTGGGTCCTCGACACTAGCATCCCGGGACGAAAGCGAGCCGGAGGTCGAGGCGAGCAAGGGGGTGTCTTCGGTGGGCTCGACGTCTTGCGCCCGCGCCTTTCCCTTGTCTGTTCTGCGAGTCGTAGGGGTGTCCATCGAGGACGCCGACGAGGACAGGGTCGAGTGCGTCGGTTACGGCAAGGTGGTCGTTGTGCGGGGTGCGGGCAGGCGCGGACGGCACCGCAGCCATGCGCGTCATGGGCGCCTGCTGAGAGTCGATCATGAAACCAGCATGGCTTGAGTGATCATACAATACCCCGGTGGATGTCCCAAAAGAACGGAAATATTGCAACGCACACTGCGTCAAAAATTCGTATCAATATGTCGCGTATTGAAGGGACTGTTTGCATAACCAACACCTGCAAAGGTACGTATTAGACGCTCAGAGTCATTCATGATAGCAAGCCCGTTCAAAGGACTGCATTCATGATAGTACGAAGATCAACTATCTCCTTATCGGCTATATTATTTGTAGCTCAAGCTCCATAATAAAACCCCACGAGGAAACAGTCGGAGTCGCTAGGAGCTGTCACTCTTCCGCCCCCAATCAGCCCTATAGATTCACAACGGACATATCGCCTTCACAAAAGTACTGTCAAGAGGGTTAGTAGATACTGATATCATCTTCGCGTGTGTGTGATATACACAAGTGTTATGTAGTTTACTCTCGTATAACGGGTTTCGTCGCGGTTCAGGGTACCGAGTGAAGCTTCTCCTTGCGTATGACCTGGGAAAAGATCTCGAGGGCGGCTTCAGGCTGGAAAGCGGGCTATATAGCAGGGAGACAGAATCATGAGCTAACTGTACTTCCAACAGCTGATGAAGGGACTTACGACTTCGTGACCAGCTTCGAATACGCGACTACGTTCGGTGGTATAGTCGGTCAGGAACCGCCATGTGTGACAATGGGCGCGGGTAGTACGTACGCAAAAGTAAAGTTGTCGACGTTTTGTACAGCGGCGATGGTCCGCCCGTTCAGCGTGATATTCAACGGAAGCGTGTTCTGGAGCCGGACGGCGCCGTACCAGTCCATCGCGAGTGCGGACGCTTGGCCGCCAAGCCAGTTGCAGCTATTCGTGAGTGTAAATTTCTTTTGATTGCTACACAGCACCGTTAAAGCACTTACTTGATGTCCGCATCACCGGCCTGCAACGAATCGTCCTTCATTAGCGTGCGGTCATATATCACAATTCGACAAACTTACCCAGAGAAGAATTTTGAGCTTGGAGTCTGCTAGGGCTGCGAGCTGGGGGAGAAGCGTCCGCGCGTCATCTCCTGTTCGTCCGAATTGCCTCCCCACGGTGTTTGAGCACTCGGTATATCGACCCTGTATGAAACCTAAGTGCTCTGATTGGCTCCCCTCAAGATATCATTGTCGTACCTGAGCACCGATTTTCTCCAAGATCGTCGCATTGCGCAAGAAATCGACGTAGAACTCGGGCGGGAACGGGTTAGGGGTGGACGAGTTCTGGCGGAGATCGTCCGAGTCCCTGTCACCTACCGCAGGAACGAAGACGTTTTCGACCTACGTTGCCCCAGTTAGACATGCTGTAGCTCGTGCGAAATGGCATATGAAAGGGTATTTACGCAGAAGTCATCAGCGTTGATGCAAACCGCGTTGCTCACAGCCGACTCGCCGGCGGCGTAGCACGCCATCTCCTGGTCCCTGCATCCCCCGGGTTCGAAGAACGACTGGTTGAGCTTTGCGAGCACCTCAGGGGTCTGGAGCGGGCCGTATCCGGGTGCGTTCGTAGCAAAGTCAACGTAGGCTTGGTTTTGGATGAGCGGGTCATACCACCCGCTGAACATAACACGTCAGTACCACCATTACGCATAATAACCAAGTGAAGCAAAGTGTACTTGTTAATCATGAGCGCATCGACGTTAATGGTCTCTCCCTTGAGCGCGCGGTTGTGGATTTTGGCGTTCTGCTCATCGAAGAAGGTGACGAATTCGGGCCCGTAGTGTCCGCCGTAACTCTCCGTGGCGAGGATGAGCCTGGGCCATCCCTTAAGAACGTTTCACAGGGGGGAAAGCGTAGGCACGTACTCTCGGCGTTTGTACTTCGCAAACTGCTTGCTCTCGAACAAAACCTGGAACGCCGTCCACACCGCGGGGGCGGAAGCGAACGTGCTGTTGACGTCAACGGTTCCGAAGGAGAACCCCGTGCCGATGGGCTGGTCGATGTAGATGACTGTTACATAGTTGATACAAGCCTGTGACGTTCTGAAAGCGCACGACGTACCGTTGCTGATGTTATTCCAACTGAACGGGTTTAGTACGGTCGTCTTTCCGTCTGGGTTTACCTGGCAAGGGCCGTGCTCTGTGGGGCTACGCTTGTGTCACGGTGTCTCGCAGACCCAAGTGTTCGGCGCGTACCTTGGAAGAGGCCGATCATAGAAGAACATCCGGGTCCGCCGTTGAGCCTGTACGATGTAAGCCTCGAGGAATGCTCTTTAGCAATCGCATCTACCTACCAAATGGTGAACGGAGCATGTTCGGGATTATGGCGCGCCTCGAAGAACCAGAACCACTGAGGACATGGAGTAATTAGCCGACAGGAACCCCGCCTGAACTACGAGCCGACCCACCATGGACATGTTCTTGCCGACATCGATATACCCTGAGAGCTGTTCTACTCCTGGCGTGGTCTCGCACACGCCCGAGTTCCTTACGAACCTAAGCTTGGTGTCTCTAATGCGCTCGGAGGCGAATTCCCCACGAGAGGGCTGTAGGGCTGCTTCGCGTGGAACCACCGAGGCGCCGGCGGCGAAAGCGAAGAGCGTCGCGACGAGAGTGGCCGCGACAACTCTGGCACTCGTGAAGAAGCGCATGTCGACAGTCTTGAGGCGCACCGATGAGACAAGTCGTAAAAGGACTGCTTAGCGCACTTGCCCCGCAGGTTTTTATACCCAGCTGTCCCGCTGGCCCGCGCCGACGCCCACATGCTCTGAGCGAAGCGCATGCGCGGGGCAGATATCATATAGTGTGGCTGAGGATACGGCATTTTTTGCGCCCGGCCGGATTGCGCATCACGGTGGGAAGGCGCGCGATGAGGAAGACGATGTGCAGTGCGGTGTGGGCTCTAAAATAGCTCTCTGGAAGTCAGGCGTTTGTGCCCATTGCACCATTCAGAACTTCTTACCGCTGATAAGGCGACTACGACCGCGCGGGTGCGCAGTGGAGCGGTACTACCTGGCTGCACATACGATTGTTCGCTCAACTTGCTATGTGGGGGTACTCTTAGAGTAATTCTGAGAGAGGTTTAGTAACAATTGTCGCCATGAAACATATCATAGGCGATGTATACATGAGAAGGCTGGCGTCGTAGTCTTAGACGCTGGGGAAAGCAGCCGGCGTTTTCCGTTTCTCCCATTCCCACGCTGCTGGCCTCGGCCTTCCGACTCTCCGCCCCCTCTTCGACTCGCCTCTTCGTCGATTCAAACCGTAAACACGACTTCATTGACTAAACGGCCTCAAATTCAGATGAAACATGCAGCTGACCTCCCGTTCGTATCTCAAGTGATGCTCTTTTCGTTGGTACCCCGGGCCGCCGGGAACCACTTGAAGGAGTCCCGACAACACATGCACGCTAATACTACGTATGCTAACCCGCGCCACAGCCATGACCCGTTTGGAGAATACGCCAATTTCTGCTAGTGAGTGCCTGGATGTTGCGAGTAGTAACACAAGCTTAAATTTCCCCCTACTAGTAGGTCTATGGGACCTGATGCACCGTTAATAAAAGAATCTATAGCGAGGCGGCCGAACCCGACAAATCGTCAGTTTCGGTGGATTCGGTCCACCGGTACCCTTCTACCGCTAGTTCGCTTTGTAGCGTCTCAAAGGCACACATAACGCACGGACTTCAAACGGCCTTCCTGTCTTCCTTACCCGAGACGCTACGCCATATATACTTTCCCCGATAGCGAACATAGGCCCCCATAGACCGCACAGTCATGGACTCCAGTAGACAACGTCTCCTCGACATCGCCCGCTCAGCGATTAACATCTTCTCCCGTCGCGGGCTCAAGTGCTGCCTGGTTGGAAGCGTCGCCAGCTATGCATACGGCGTTCCCCGTGTACCCAAGGTCAGCCCGTTATTGCTATACTGCTAAGTCGATGTATCGTTGTACTGGTGCTGACTTGAACTCCTTCCAGGATGTTGACCTGGTCGTGCTAACGACTCATTATGACCAGGAGACCCTGAAGGAAATGCTAGTGGCGGCCGACTCGAGATTCTACCTTGTACCTTCTCGGAAGCTGTTTGCGACGTACAAGGTCCTGTGGTATCGCAGTGACTTAGGGTACTACGGCTCGAGGTACAAGGTCGACATACTCCTACCCGGTATCATGGACATCCCAAACGTGCCGCACCAACACGTCGTGTACAAGGCCCCTCACAACCTCCCGCTCATGCCTCTCATCCCCCACCTTCTTCTAAAGCTACAGGCGTGGGATGATCATCGACTCTCTGCCAGGAATGACTTCTTGGCGAAGGTGCCTACCGATCGAAGCGACATCGACCAACTCCTTGCAATCGTCTGTCGGAGTGGGGAGAGAGTTGACTCTCTCACTCTCCGGTGGCTCCCCGAGTCGATGCTCACTGCCGCCAGGGCGAGACTGGGGAAATATTTGATGTACGGCTCTTGGCAGACAAAGCCTCAATGGAAATCCCTGGGATTCGACGTTTAGGATGTTGGGTAAGGATTCATGGTCCTTGTTGACTTTTACGTTGCCTTCTCTGACGCTTCGTGACCCTTTTTTACTTTAGCTGGCGGAGGTCAGCGAGCGTATATGATATAGGGGCATGGGTAGACCTCCATACTTGGTACCCACCGATTTGGAGGAATGTGACGCCTTTTCCGGGGTTCGAGTGATCTTTGACGCCGCGTCATTGTGTTTGCATGCCTCTCCGTGCGGATTATCGAGCATTTTGAACCGTGCTGTGTCACCCCTTTGCTCCCCCGTCCCTCCTTGCTTGACTTATGGGTCCGTCGTGCACGTTCGCCAGAACGCCTGTCAAGGACCGACCACGCGAGAAGGACGGACCTCCTTCCGTGATTACCGTGCTACCGCAGCACACCCACGAGGGCTCACGGGTCATGGATCTCACCTTCGAGTTCTTACTAGTCTTACAGCTTCACCCTCTCCATCGCCATGACCATTCTATACCCCTCTCAGGTGCTCGATGTCGCTCGCGAAGTAGTCTCTCTATTCGAACAGCGTGATCTAAAGTGCTGTCTCATGGGCAGCGTGGCAAGCCACCTCTACGGGGTCTCCCGGGCGCCGAATGTGAGTAATCCTCTCCTGCATCCATCTACTATCCAGTGACGAAGTATATACGACAGGATGTCGACATTGTTGTACTATCTGCGGACTACACACAAGAAGAGCTGAAATCCATGCTCGTCGAGAGCAGCTCACGTTTCATGCTCGTGCGTTCCCGCAATCCACGCGCAACCTACCGCGTCCTCTGGTACCGCGTTCCACACACATACGAACGCTGCAAAGTGGACATCCTCATCCCCGGAATCCTCAACGTCCCCGCGGTCCCCACGAACTCCGTCGTCATGAACGCGCGCCACAACCTCCCCGTCATGCCGCTCATCCCGCAGCTCCTGCTGAAGCTGCAGGGATGGGAGGACCACCGAGCATCTACACGTAGAGACATGCGGTTCAAGAAGTACCTCGACGTGCGCGATATTGACGCGCTTCTCGAAATCGTCTGCGATAAGGGAGTCAAGGTCGACGACCCGGAATGGCACTGGGTTCCCGACGCTATGATTGCCAACGCTCAAAACACCTTGGAGACGTACTTGGTCTTGGCCTCGCCGTATAGCGTCTATAACTGGAGGAAGGCGGGCTTTTCTATTCCAGAATCGAGCAAACAGAAGGTGAACGTGATAAAGGTGAGTTGCCATGAATGCGCGCGGCCAACGTCACGACGCTCATACCATCTTGAACGTATGAGACTCCTTGAGTCGAACTATGCCTCGATTACCCGGACTTCCCTGCTGCCCGCGAGGCTTCGTTGTTAGGCTTGTACTGTGTGATATCCCCGAAGCCCCTATGATATGCCAATGATCTACAATGACTTTCAAGCGAATGCTGTCAGCCGCCGAGGTAGTCATGTATGTCCCTTGTGATATTATGGCCGAGGGTCTGGAACGAGTTGCACTGCCACCTCCGCTTGGAATTTGAACATGCCGGAGACTCGTAGCGGTTTCTGTCCGTCGTTCATACACCGTGGCCGTAAACACATTCGCATCTATACTCAGCCTATTGCTACGCTCCTTAGGGCAACATGCTTGCCCGATTCATCCTATCTAGACCAGCGCTTCCGAGTCCCCGAAAGGCCCTTCTCAGGCGCCTATTTTCTCACTCACAGGCCCTCGGCAATACGGACGATGGTTTGATCTACAACGGCCACCCCTTCTCCTTCGTCTGGCTTCGTGATTCTTGCCAGTGTCCCTCATGCCTGCATCCGTCAACCCGCCAGAAACTCCACAGAACATCAGACATTCCGCTAGACACGAGGCCTAATCCGAACGGCGTCGACGTTGCTCACGATCGCGTGCACATCACTTGGGATTCCGGCCATCGCTCGCATTATCCTGCCGATTTCTTGAACCGTTATGCGTCTCGTGATGCTACCCATAAATTTCACCGGGACGTTTCGCGGGTTGAATGGGATGTTGATCGAATCAAATCCGCTCGAAATCTCTTCCTGCCGTATGGAGCGCTCGATACACCCTCTGGACTCCTCACCGCCATTACGCAGCTCACGCGCTATGGTCTCCTATTCATTTCATCGGTACCGAACCAGGAGACATCTAACAAAGAATGCGAATTGCGCAAGCTTGGCGAACGATTCGGGGAGTTGAGGACTACATTCTACGGAGAAACGTGGGACGTCAAGAACATCAAAAATAGTCGCAATATTGCCTACACGAACGTCGACTTGGGAGCCCACATGGACCTACTGTAGGCCCCTACGCAGATTTTATGTTCAACTGCCACCGCTGATATACCCGCATCATCAGTTACTTCCAACACCCTCCGCGATACCAGATCCTCCACTGCCTTCGTAACCGCGTAGAGGGCGGGAGGTCAATTTTCGTGGATGCAGCTTACATAGCGTCGAAGTTACACGTAGAGGACCCCTCTGCGTTCGACGTCCTTGCGTCTACGCCGGTCGCGTTTCACTATATCAACGACGGACATCACCTCCACCACTCCCACCCGACTATCCAACTCTCACGCTTTCAGGAAGACCCAGCAGCGCTACCTACCGTCGAGTTCATAAACTATGCGCCCCCGTTTCAGGCGCCTCTTTCCACCAAGACCCCAAGCGCGTTCTATCCGGCTCTTCAGCGCTTCGCGTCCATGATAGGGGACCCGCGCGTCCAATTCGAGTACCTGCTGCGTGAGGGCGATGCGGTATTGTTCGACAACCGGCGCGTGCTTCATGCCCGGACCGCCTTCTGGGAACGCGAAGGTGAAGGGAGCTCCGACGGCGAGACGGATCGGTGGCTGAAGGGTTGCTACCTGGAAGCCGATGCCGTTCTAGACCGTGGGCGGGTTCTTAGGGAAAACCTTGAAGAGGTTTGACGGTATAAGGTGAATTAGAAGGCGAGTCGTGTTGTCGCATGTACGTTCAAGCTGACTGTGCGCATCGCAGGCATGTGTAGATACTCTTCGTGATGATATGTTGTATTCGGTTTCCGGCAGGACCCTTTGGGACTGCAACACTGTTCGTTCGCTGAAACATAGAGCAAGTCTCATCCTACAATCCCAATGAACCCACGGAAAGACGGCTTTCCGCATCATCCAAGATGGGCCCCTTGTGCCTCGGGTACGAAGAGACCTTGAAACACAATCATCGATTGCGGGCCGTTTCGGAGAGCGGCACGACAGCGCAGCATCCATGTACCCAAATGCCGCGTGCTTACAAAATTTCCTACACTATAGGGTCCGGAGGTCAACAGTCGAATTGGGTTGGGTGTTCCGAATTGAGTTAACTGCTCAGTGTCGAGGCCCCTTGGGGTTAAGATACATACCATCTGCGATCTCGCCCGAGGTATTCCCTCCCGTTAGTTGCGTTCACATGCTCACAGGTGTTGTTCGCAGGCGCGATGGCAGTGATGTCATTAGGGTTCGCTTTATCTTGAAAGATGCGAAAGCGGTACCGAGCTCGGCAGTCCTACTCACGCTCGATACGAGGTGCGCTTCTGATAGCATGGATATGTTACTACTGGTCACCATTACTTCCTCTCTAGGCCACCATTACCCTGCCGACATGGGAAGCCGTCAAGGCATGGTCTAGATGCCGCAAATTCCGTGACTACTCGCTGCTTCAGTCGAGTGGATCGCGAACTTAGCTTAATGAATCCGTCTATAGAAAGCGGCATCGTGCAAACGATATTGCACGACTTCGGGTCTATCCTTCGCATGTTTCCCATTCACTGGTGGATGGCCAGCGGAAGCAGTCGGGCACCTATATGAACCCATCTTTCGGAGGAACGACCTATCTAGCTCTGGCGCACGCTATTATCATCCTACCTGCCGCCGTCGCGCCACTCGTATTCTACCGTCCCCCAAGGCACGATGCCCTCCGGACTCCATCTGACCTCAGCTCTGTTGGGCGTCCTCCCTCTTGGACTACTATTTCCCTGTGACGCGCTCGTCATACGCGATGCATCGCATGTGACTCTTCCTATCGCCCGTCGGCTGAACGCCACTGGTGCTGCCAACCTCGTAAAGTTGGATCAGGCGAGGGTGAAGAATTTGAAGACGCGACCGCGGACAAACGTAGGCAAGGCGACTATCTTTGACCCCGCTATCACGAACGAGGTTGTGGACTACGTCGCAACGGTAGGTTCTTCCCGGGATCTCAGGTTTATTTGTTTTTCTTAGTAATGGTATTCCTAGGTCGGCGTAGGAACTCCTCCTACTGATTGTATGTGCTTTTCGCCGTCCGTCATCACCTACTAATAGGGTGGTGTAGATTCCTTGTTGATCGATACCGGGAGCTCGAATACATGGGTCGGCGCGGGCAAGGCCTTTGTACAAACGAGTACCACCCGGAATACTGGAAACCTTGTGGTATGTGCTCGTCACGATATTGATGACGACGAGCTACGTGTCCGCCTAATCACGACATTACAGCAAGTCACTTATGGATCTGGTTTCGTCTTCGGCAGGTGATTCGCATGGTATTTTCAAATGGTAGACTCAACGGGTATGGTGCAGGCAACCAAATTACTGATCAAGTCACACTGGCTCCGGGATTCGTCATTGAAAACCAATCCCTCGGAGTTGCCATTGATGACGCAGGTTTCGATGGGGTGGATGGCATCATAGGGTCAGTTCGACAGTCCTGATATGTGAAGGTATCCGTCGTAATGTTCACTGTTATCTAGTATTGGGCCTGTTGCTCTCACTTGTGGTGAGTTAGTTCTGGCAAAATGGTCGATGGACCTGCTTTGACTCATCGCTTCCCTCTTACTTTCCAGGGACTCTGTTTCCCGCGATCCTTGACTGCATCCCTACTGTCACGGATAACGCTTTCACTCAAGGTCTCATTGAAGCCCACGAGATTGGGATCGCATTTGCCCCCACTGAGTCACTTGAGGTCACCAACGGGGAGCTTACTTTCGGTGGAGTCGACGAGAGCAAGTTCACAGGCCCTCTGACTTTCGTGTGCGTCCTTGCATCCTGAGTTCATATTCTACCATTGCTCTTAACAACCTTGTGTAGCCCAATCACTTCAACATCACCTTCGAGCGAGTTTGTTGGTATTGACCAGACGGTTACGTATGGTACCACCGGAACCCCAATCCTGTCGTCCGCGTCCGGAATCACGGATACTGGCACAACTCTGTTACTTCTCGCAAGTGGTGAGCTGTCTCGCCGACCACAATTTCTGAAGTAGAGATGCTATTGACGGAGCATCATAGATGCCTTCGCAACTTATCAGACTCTAACTGGCGGAGTGCCCGATAATGCCACCGGCTTACTTAGACTCACGCCCGACCAATTCGCGAATCTTCAGAGCCTGTTCTTCCACATTGGAGACGTGTGTCCCATCTTTTCAAAACCCCGAAACGATTCACGGGCTAAGCTGTTACTTTTTAGGCCACTTTCGAGTTCACTCCCAACGCACAGATATTCCCTCGGGCTGTAAGTTCAAAGCTATTTCTGTCTCCGAAGTATCATGCTCTGACCGTCACGTACGTCAAGCTCAACACCGCCATCGGGGGACAACCAGACTCCATATACCTCATCGTCAACGACCTTGGCAGTCCAAGTGGGGAAGGAATGGACTTCGTTGACGGGATGACGTTCCTCGAGCGGTTCTACTACGTTTTCGACATCGCTAACAACCGGGTCGGTTTTGCCACGACACAATTCACCGACGCGACTACCAACTGACTTCAACTTCTTGAAGACTCGCCGTAGCCAGCTGTCCACGTTGGAAAGTAACATATCGCGTCGAATGCTACTTGAATGTTCCTGTAGAGAGGATGCATGCAAACTTTCCCCTGCTTTGGCAGAGCAAATGCGTGTGGTGCGAGTGGACCCGAACCGGGAAATGACCTCGTTAAGCCGGCGTCGCGTTTGCGCCGCGCACTCATAAGCGTTCGCATGGTTATAATCGGTACGAGAATTTGATCACCGTTATGCTCATCGGCTTACTACAGGAAACCCAATGATCCGCGCCGGGTACTGTAGTCACGGTCTGTGAGAGCCACAATATCGTATCGTGAGCTTGAGGTAATTGTATGGTTCCCCGCGCTTCCACTGGCCACATAACCGCCGCTCAACATAGGTTCCTGCGTAGACCTAGGCGACTGTGAGTGGACCATGGTAAGGTATTCTCAACCAACGGCATCAATACGTGGCAGGGTCACTCCGGTGGATCCATACTCATTCGGGACCGCATTTCACGCGCCCATACCTACCACAGTGAGCATGATGTAACCGTACCATTCTCGTCCGTCTCAAAGCCACCGACAGCTGCGGTCCTTACGTTTCATCGCCTTCTCGGAACCGCACTGTGAGACGCTGAAGTCCTCGAACGCTCCGCGTGCCCTCCCTACTGGTCCGTCGTCGGCTATACAACAGGAAATAGGGTCATGCCATGTGAACATCCATCTAGTTGGTTCAGGGGCAACCGTCCACTGTCGTAAACCCCTAGCAGCTTTTGCTAGGCACCGGGGACCCTCTGCTCGTGAGCCTCATGTCATGAGGGGCACAACCTGTGCGACCGAGAGGTTATTCGACATCTAAGCTCAGGGACCGCTGACGGGCGGGCTCTGAGTTTAGCGAGCTTACGACGCCGCGACGTCTCACAGGAAGTCCGCGAGTCGTTATATGAGTGTGCTTAATCCGTATGGCCGCTCTACACTCGCATTCGGGCGTAATCTCCGTGGACCCACCGTCCTCCTGACGATCCACCGTTGGCCCCCATCTCTCACACAAGCATGATGCTCACAAAGCCCACTTATCCCTGCACGGTCCTCGCCGCTCTACTTGGGCTGCTTCTCGTCTTTGCTGCTCCGGTGCAGTCATTGGTCGTCCGCAAGGACGCCTCCCCAGTCACACTACCTTTCGCCCGTCGTCTCAATGTTACAGGCACGGGGAAGTTGCTAGAGCTCGACCGCGCTCGGGCGAAAGGTCTCAAAAGTCGTACAAAACTCTCTACAAATGCAATACAGGCAGGAATCCCAGTCAACGACCCCGCGTCCAATCAAGCGGTCGACTACGTCACGACTGTAGGTTCTTGAACTCGTCATGACCATATTGTTTGCTAATCCTTCACCTATGTCCTCAGGTTCACATTGGAAATCCGGGAAAAGATTGTACGTTTCTACCTGTTCTACGTCAAGTTGGCAGAGTACTGGTCACTCTAACCGAAGTGAAGACACTCTGCTCATCGACACTGGGAGTTCGAACACGTGGGTCGGATCGCGACCTCTCGAGAATGCCTTCATACCCTCTTTAAGTACGAGCCCGAGGCTTAACGTCATCGTACGTCATACTGTCGTAGCCCGAAGTAACGAGGCTCTGAGATTTTACGCCCAACAGAATGTCCAGTATGGTTCTGGTTTTGTTACAGGTACGCGTCGCCACGTTGTTGAGCTAGCTTCGTTGTTGAGATAAAGAGCAGGCCTCGAAGTCACGGACTCTGTAACTCTGGGCTCTGGCGTAACAATCGAGAATCAGCCTATCGGCGTCGCCCTACTGTCCGAAGGCTTTTCTGATGTCGACGGAATTCTAGGGTCAGTCCAGTCCCTTCGTGAATCGGGGGTCTGCTGTACTTACATTTTGTTATCCTTCTAGCCTCGGCCCCGTTGACTTGACTTGCGGTGGGTTGTGACTTCCCAATGTGCTCATATCGCGATAACTTACTGCCCTGGCACCAGGAACGCTTCTCCTTGGTTCGGATTGCCTCCCCACCGTGACGGACAACGCGTTCAGCCAAGGGCTTATCCCACAACACCTCGTCGGGTTCTCCTTCGAGCCGAGCTCTTCGCTCAATAATGCAAATGGAGAACTCACCTTCGGCGGAGTCGATCCTAGCAAGTTCATCGGACCACTAAACTTTGTGTGGGTAGAGATTATATTGGGAAGCCGCTCCCCGTCATCGGTTCTGATTGTCTATGTTAGACCTATTACAGCTACCTCTCCGGCGAACCAGTTCGTAGGGATCGACCAATCCATTACCTTTGGATCCCCTTTTGGCCAAATAATCCTACCCTCAACCGCCGGCATCACCGACACCGGCACGACTCTGCTGCTCATCGCGAGCGGTATGCGCGATTAGGCATTGCTGTAGGTTATCTACTAACTTGTCTGTTCAGACGCTTTTGCGACGTACCAGAGCCTAACCGGAGGTGTCCTCGATCCCAACACCGGGTTGCTAAAGATTACCCCGGATCAATTCGCAAACTTGAAGAGTCTATTCTTCCACATCGGATCGGTGAGCTTCTCTTCGATCAAGGTAAAGCTCATTTGGATCGCATTCACTCACCGTTGTATCGCAGAATACGTTCGAATTCACGCCCAACGCGCAGATCTTCCCCCGCGCCGTACGTTCCACTGCCCCGTTCATGACAACATCGCTAGCCTTCATGGCTGACGCCCCGGGCCCACAGCTCAACTCGGCGATAGGAGGCACCGACGACGCGATTTACCTCGTTATAGCCGACATCGGCACGCCGAGCGGCGAAGGGTTCGACTTCATCGACGGCATGACGTTCCTCGAGCGGTTTTACTACGTCTTCGACGTCGCGAACAGCCGCGTTGGTTTCGCGACTACGCCGTTCACCCATGCCACGACGAACTAAACTCCGGTGAAAGTAGGAGGCGGTTCTGAGAGGGTAGCATCGACTCCCAGGGTCTAACTTCCCCACAAATGAATGCATAACCGCGAATTTGAATACGGGGGTCCTTCCCTATGCATCCACTGGGGTTTAGGGTGCTAAGTATATCCAAAGGCGTTTCGTCCACATCGCAGTATCCTGCGGCGCACATCCAAAAGATCCCCTTTAAAGCGGCAAGCTCGCGAGTTGTCCTTTCACATCTCTTTGGGTTCAATATTTGCCTTGCCCCTTCTAGGACTGTCAGCGCAGGTGGCTCGTCCCAAGGGTCCACACCACACACCTCCCCTGCGCCTCTTGAGCCTGAGATGCTGACGCGCGGCCCTAGCGCTGCGGCCCGGCCACCAGTCCTGAAAAAGTCCCTGACATGGTGAGTGTCCTACTGACAACCGCGACCGTCACGAGGTACGTGCACGCCGCACAGCAGCGTGATACCCTCTCCAGCCTCCACGTATTCGAGGGCAGCATGTGAGGGGTGTGCGTGCTATGATATCCGAGTCGCGGCACGCGGACTACAGTCACGACGGGCATCTGGGTGTTGTGGACCGACTACTAGAAGTAGGAGAAAAGCCGAAACAATAGGGATACTTTTGTCCGGGAGTGGACAAAAGTCGTTGTAAAGGGGGAGAGAAGGTATGAATAAGCGATAATTCGGCGGCAAGTTTACCTCTTGTATCGACTTTTAACTCGCCTGGGGTTCGTGGGCTGCCCGTCGTGAGTACGATGCCCGTCCTGCAGCTAGTCCACCACGTTCGACGGCTGGGCGCGCGAAGTAGTGCTGAGCGATCGATCGATCGCTTTGTGCTCCTGGAGGGACTTCCTCTTCTCCCCCAACGGCACGGACGCTTCACGTCTCGCGAGAAGAAGCCGCAGCAATGCTGCGGCGTCCATCTCCGAGGGATTGAGAAGAGGGAGATGCGGAGATCTAGGGAAGGTGGCTAGCTATAGGGGTGGACGACCGTCAGCTTTGGAAGGTTTGAGCGGGGCGGGCGGGGGTCATATAATGAGACGACGTACGTACTGCAATACTGCTGGGTACGTAGGATATATATATATATACCTGGGGGAATGACACAAATTTGAGAGCAAGGACCCCCGCTGCTTGATGTCGGTGCGCAGCGCAAGAAGAGAGAGCTCTAAGGGCATTATTTGGACAACGTGGCAGCTACGAGCACACGAACGGGCGCATCTCGATGACTAAAGTAATGGCAGTGGCAGCGGTAGTAAGAGCCTAATCAAGCAGCAACGGTGGTGGTGGTGGTGGTGGTGGCGCTGAGCGTTGGATACTACTACGTGTGCGATAACGGGTGCAGCGGGGTGCGGATGCGGCGGGACAATGTACAGTACGCGGCAGCCCCCGCCGCCGGGCGTGATCCGGTACGTTGTTGAGGTTAAAAAGCGCATAACTTATCCGGGGGGCGGGGAGGGGGGAAGGTGGGTGAGTGTGTTGGGTACTGTTTGTATGGTGTACGATCTATCACGGCGGGGATGGGGATTGAGGCGATCCAGGAGACGAGAGAGGCGAGGGGGAGAAGGGAAAACAAATAAAGGAAAAGATGGCATTAGGCGACGAAAGCGAAGGCGAAGACAGGAATGTACGGGTGCCCGGGCGGGGGCTCAAGTGTAAGGGTTCGTTATGGTCATGAAGTCGAGACGGAGGCGAAGGATGGAGCTAGGTCGGGTCGGGTCGGGTTGGGTCGGCGAAGGGACGAAGGAGTCCGTGCGTGCGTGGAATGGCGTATGGACATGAAGGACATCGTGTGGACGTATGAACATGGGCGCGGGCATGCGTCATCTCGGCCGTCGGCCGTCGGGCGTTGGGCGATGGGGAAGGAGAGCGCGTGTGCTATTGGTGCACGGGCACAGCAAGCGGCATAGGCGGCGCGGGCGTGGTCGGGCGGAACGTCGTGCGCGCGCGCGTCGTCGGTCGGCTCCGGATCTTCTGCCACCAGTGCCTATGCGACTCTGAGCCGATCGAGCCCGTCGCCGAGGGCGTGCCCTGGCCCTGGCCCAAGAGACCGTGGTCGAAGCCCACGGTGCTCGAGTGCTCGCTCACCGTCGGGGCGTAGCTCACGCTGCCGACGCTGCTGTCGACCGAGCGCCGGCCTGTCGAGCTGTCGAGCGAGTCGTTGGACGTATCGCGTGGGTCGGCCAGTTCGGCGTGCGCGTGCGGCGGCGCGTAGTAGGTGAAGGGGGACGCGTCGGCCGAGTCGCTCGGGACTGGGTTGAAGAGCGCCTCGATGAGGTGCTCCGTCGTGCGAAGCCCGTACGAGTTGGCTAGGTGCTCGGGCTGCACGTGACCGTTCTTGTCGGCGTACGGGAACGAATCGTCTTCGTCCGGTTTGTCGGCGCCGACGTAGATGTCGAGTTCGCGGGCGAAGCGGGTGTTGAAGAGCCCGTTGTTCGAGAGTATGCCGGAGACGGAGGCGAGGATCTCGCCCTTGCGTAATGGTGGTGGCTTGTAGTGCTTCTCCCCACCTACGTGCTCGAGCTCGATCGCGAGCTGCACGAACATCAGTAAGGCATTGGTGAAGAGAGATGCAACATCCGCACCTTCAGCGTAGCATTCGTCTTGCTTTGCCGCAAGAGATACCGTCGCGTTACCTTGCCCGCATCTGCATACTCCGCAAGGTTCAGATATATCGCGCCAATACGGGGTTGTTGGGGCGAATCTGGGTCGCCTGGGATGACACGCTAAAACCGTATGTCAGCGTTAAGCATATACCCTACTTTGAGCGCATAATGTCGGAATTCCCCCACGACCCACCTCTATGCCGCGTTACCATAGGTAATAGCAGATAGAGCCCCGAACCGCAGCGTTTGCAGTAACCTCGCTCGCAGGCCATGCATATTGACAGCCCACCTACTGCAGACACCCAAAACAACGAAGCAACAGAACACGTCGAATTTCACATCCCGGCCACGGGCGGCATTTGAACGCGATAGGGATTGCTATCAGCGCGCTGGGGCGCAGCGCGTCGATAGTGATCCCCAACGCCCGCGACTGACACCCCCACCGCGCGTGTGAAACCGTGCACTCACCTGCATGACCACGAGCTTGAGCTCGTTTGGGAGGAGGTCTCCCGTTTCGCGGTGGACGTCCATCTGGACGACGACGTTGACGGAGTGGTCCCACTTGACGTTGTAGCTCTGCAGTTTTGCCCATGGCGTCATGCCACGCGCCTCGGAGCGCGTCTGGAGCGACGTGGTGGATGCGGAGTGGGCGTTTATGATAGGGGTGGGCGCGCGGGGAGGGTGGACGGGCTCGAATGGGTGAAGGCTGTCCTCGAACGATGCGGAGGTCTTTGGGCGGTCGTGGACGGAGGCGTCGTCGGTCCCTGGGCGCAGGCTGTCGCCGTCGACCTCGTCCTCCTCGTCCATCGTGCCCTCGTCCGGGCCCGTTCCCACCGCTTCGTGGTCCGCGCCGGCCTTTCCCCTACTGTGCCCCGACCACGACCTGTTGCCCTTCATCTTGGAGAGGAGGCCGGAGCCGCCCTGGACGTTCTTGAACTTCCAGCGGACGCCGAACTCGCCAGACATGAGAGGGACGTTGGAGAGCTGTTCGATGTGGAGGTGGACTTGGAAGAGAGCATGTCTGGGGATAAGGTGGCCGAGCTGGGAACGGAGGCCGTGGTGACTAGCTTGCGGGGGCGCGGAGGACGCGCCCGAGCTTGTCGACGCCGAGGTCGATGCGGTGGAGTTCTTCATGAAGTGCAGAGTGATTAGGTTGCATTCCCGTAGAGAGCGACGGGGATGGAGGGTCAGGACATATAAACCTCCGAATGCGGGCGGAACCAGGAAAGTGACGACGCCGGGCCACACGAGGCACACCTGAGACGGTGCGGCGGAGATCAAAACGGCTGTCGGAGCTCCTGATGCGGGGCAGGAATCCGCAGGATGTGGCAACTCCGACGGAAGATAGGCGCCATCCGCTGTCGGAACTGGGCGGGGTGCGAAAGGGCACCGGGGCGGAAGGTCTGGACCAGGCGATGGAGAGAGCGATGGGAGAAATGCAAATAGCGACTTGCATCCGGATTCTGAGCCACCGCGAGTGGCCGCATACACTCGCCGCACCGCGGACTGGCAGCGTTGTATGTATGTGGTCAGGCGGTGTGCACATGTTTGAGTCACTGGCCATCACAGGAGCAGGCTGAGAGAATTTGCGGAGAGGGCGGAACGCCTCCGCCAAGTTCTCGCGAGTGGGGACGTTTTGGGATGCAGTGACTTAAAACGGACGGCGTCGAGGCAGACACCCGCTTCCCGGCATGCGCATGTCCACCCTCGCGTCCGCCGCCTATAGCTAACCCATGTGCACGCCCGCCCTGCCCGAGCAGCCTGCGCTCTAGCTCGCCCATGTCCGCTTGCGCACTGCCGCCACCCCGCTCCTCCGCCGTGGCTCCCTCTCCCCATACCGCGCTCCGCTCTTCTCATCCGCCCCGACATCGCCCCCATTTTCTTGCTGCTTATCCGCCATCTCCCACCACCCGCGTCCACGTCGGGGTCCTCGCCACGCACCCATCTATGCTGTCCCTCTCTTCCTGCCCGGACGCCGTCTTGCTCAACGTCTGGCAGCACCTCCTTGGCGACCTCCCGACTCACATAGCCCTCGCCCAGACCTGCCGTCGGCTCCGCCACCTCTACGAGCGGGACGACGCGGTCTGGCAGTCCGTCTGCTTCACCGCAGGCTTCGGACGGCCGCTCAGAAGAATCCCCCAATCCCATCAGCCGGGTGCTGTAATGAGCTTCAAGCAGCTCGTGCACACTCTCGTAGGCCACGCATCCATCTGCGAAATCAAGAGCTGCAGTAAGGCAAACCTGTGTTTCGGTGAGCGCACCCTTCCACCGCACTATACGCGATCTCTGGCCTTTTCTTGCGGTACACACCGCAAAATCGTTTCGTGAGACAAGCACGGCTACTGTGCGAGACTGCTTCAGCTCATATATGCGTTGCTGCGCCGCTACACCGTTTTCCTGCAGATGGCGGCGGGCCTCCATGGGCGCTTACATTCCTCTTCAGCCAATCACAGCGCGAAGCTCACTGTAAGCGCCCATTCTCCCTCGACCGATCTCGCCTGTGCCCGCCCCCGTCTGCACCGTCCCTGGACCCACAAGCATACATAACCCCGGTGGCACACCGTGGCAGCACAGCGCGTCCTGTGATTTTGCGCGCGGGCCCCCGAGCCTGCACTTTGGCGAGCCAGTCGATCAATCGGGGCGTACCGGATGTCACCTGATTCTGCGTTGCAATGGCGGCCCCGGACCTTGCTCGCGTCCTGTGGGTCCCCCCGCCCCAAGTTTGGGCACCGCTCGTGCGTGAGCTTGTCTTTTTCCAGCGTCGGGGCGTGCCGTGTTCGTGTGCACGGGTCCCGTGCCTGCGAGAGCCACCGCGGGGGACGCGTTCACTTACTGACCTCCCTTTAGCGGACCACTACGGCCGGTGGGCCTACACCCGGACGAGGGCCCTCCACCCGAACCACGCGCTCGAGTTCCACCCGCTGTACTACTACCTCCACTTCTCACAAGCCCAGCCCTCAAGCCACCCGCGGCACGCGCACACCATCCAGCCCTTCACCCCGACCCCCTCGCCGTCGCCGTCGCCGCAGCCGCCGGCCGTCCCGGACGCGGTCTCGATCCTGCTCACACACCTGCCGACGTTCCCGGAGTGCCGCTACGCGCAGTACGGGCCGCTGTGCGTGCACCCGAACGCGGCGTGCGCGTTCGCGACGTTCCCGCCCGTCGACCGGCTCGAGTTCGAGAACGGCGCGGGCGACGTGTTCATGGTCGTCGAGAACCCCGAGGGCTGCACCGTCCTCGACGTCAACCGCGCCCTCGCCGAGCTGTGCGTACCCTTTCCCTCTCCCGCTCGAGTTCGTTCCGGGCGTCGCGCGGTCCGTGTGCGACGTGCGCGCCGAGTCGCTTTCCGCGCTATTCCCGGCGGGGCGCCGTCGCCGTTTCTTCTGCTGCCGCATTGGGGCTGACGCGTGTTGTGGTGTTGTGCGCTGTGTGACCAGGATCCCGTTCGACGACCAGCACCTCGAGTTCGCGCTCGCGCACTACCAGGAGCTCGCGCTCACCTCGGGGCTCTCCCTCCCGCAATTCGCCGACGCCATCATGCGGGATAGAGGGTTTTTGGGCGATCACGAGTGCGTGCCTACACTTTTTTTTGTCCCTTGCTATCGTGTCGCCCGCCGGGGGACGCCGTGATTGACCGGGGGCGTGACAGGTATCCGTTCTTGCAGCATATCGTAGCACATTTGTAGGGCCCGCCGGTGCCCGGTGGGTTGAGGAGGGGGGGGGGGGTCGCACAAGTGACAATTGTACATCAGCACGGGTTTTTCAGTGACGCTGCGCGTTGGTTCTTATGGGGCTTCAATGTATATCATGCCGGGTTTGTATCTGTCGCTCTTCCTGGAACCTGCCAGAGGGCACGTGTCACGGTGTCGGACGCGTGTACCTTCTCAGGTGAGTTCGCTTTTCCGGTCGGGCGATAGAACTACTAATCTTGTTCTAACGCGATTTTGCATACAGTGATCATAGTGTTACGGCCCCCAACGGTGTGTGGTAATCCGCGAGTCTCTTGTATCCGGGAACTTCACGCCGAGGGGCCCGTGGGCGTATCACGATTTCTGATAACCTGCTGCCTAGTCCCTTGGCGTGAGGTCCCCACTACTCCTGTGGCCTGGAGTCTAGCTTATCCTCGATGGGCTTATCCCCTTGAGGAGGGTTCTAACGGATGTGTGTGCCCCTTGGTGTCTTGGCGTCTGTGGGTTTATAAGTCAGACCGGATGCGCGAGGTCGGAGGTGCTGAGAGCCTAGGTATGCTTCCGGTTCACTTTTGTTGCGAGCCTTAGCTGAGTGGCACCCTTCTGTCACCCATAGGACTTCTCCTCTTTTATACCGTTGATCTATGCGTTCGAACGCTTCAAAGCCTGCGGCGCAAAGATCGTGCCGCTTATGTTCCCGATGAAGGTAGGCTGGTGCCCCTCTGAAAATTGCGGTCTCAGCGCGGTACGGCTCGGGAGTGTCCGCGGTGTGGAGCCAGTCAGCCCAACGCGATAATGTCTGCGTGCCATTGCGCAGCCTCTCCGCGGACGCTACATATACCATCAAGTTTGGATGACACAGGCCTCTTGTCTACGAACGAAGCTACCATCGGCGTATTCGAGGCGAGTCTCGGAATTCCTGCATCTTGTTTTTGTCCCAGGTTCTCCAGAGGGGCCAAGCAAGCATCCTCCGCACAGCCCACGGCATCCCACTGCACTCCTCGAAGCCCCAGCCGCCGCTTATACGGTGACTTCAACGACATCCTCATAATATCGCCTTACATTCGCCAATAATTCTTCCTCTTTGTAGATACGCACGCCATACCCGTCCACATGCGCGCTCTCGACCCAGACAGGCATCGGCGGCTCGTATGTCGTCTTCCGAGATACCATGAAGTCCCCCCCTTGCACCACCACATGGTCGCTTTGGCCGTCGTCGCGTCCGGGCACGAACGTCTATGATACATCAATTCTTCATCAGGACTGCTTCCGAGTCAGGCGGCCCATGACGTGCTCCGAGGCGCACTCTTGGCGGATGCGCACGAAGCCACCATCCCGAGTTCCAGCCAGGGCCGTCCGACCACAGAAGCCGGGCCGCAAGCAGGGGGAACGCCGCACGACCCACCGAGAAGCGCGAGAAGCACACTCGGGCTCTTCCCCGGCGCTCAGGAACAGCCCAATGACGCGCATCGGACGCCCGCGAAGACGCGAAGGGCGTGGCACTGGCAGTCTTTCAATTGGCCACCCCGCGCTCGTCGCCTCCCCGGCGGGACCGCGCTGCGTAGCGCAGCAGAGGGGCACTGATCGGGCGACGAGGGGGGTTACGGCGGTCTGGTGACGAGGTGCGGTCCCGCGGGGTGATGGGTGCCGTAGTGCGGGGCCGCTCGTAGCATGCGGCAGGTGTCCCTCTCGAGGATGACGTTCCCAAGCTCGGCGATGAGGTGTCTTGCGGAATACGGTGGGTGCGCGGCTGGTTGTCATTTTGGGTGTTCTGATGGCTTTGTTTTCAAGCCAGGACCAGCCGGGGTTGCTCGTGCATTGTCGGGTTCTGGAATTGACTATTACTTACCTCCGGGGAATTACTTTCCGAGGCCCTACGTGCATCGGAGGTCCGAGAGGAGGCAGTAAGTCCTTTGCTTGGCGGTCGTGGGATGAGGGATGGTTGCATGCGGCTGTGTTCCTGGGTGGTAAGGAACCTAAAACAGGAAAATGCCGACTGGAGGGCGCATCGCGATCGAGATCGTCGTAAGACTGAACGTCGCTTACGCCACGACGATCTCCCGCTTCTAAGTATTACTCAAATACTAGCACCGACTCCGCCGTTTCACTCGCAGTAACTGCGGAATTAGCCCGTCCGGCAACCTCTCGACTACGGTGCGATAACTCGCTGGCGTAGTCGGTAAGAGCGCCGTTGTAAGTCCGTTCTGCTCGATCATGATTGTCAGGGCGCCGATTTCCATTTCTGACAAACATCACGCTAGAATCCATCGCTGGTCACCGGTCATGCGCCGGTCCCTTTGCAAAGACATCATCGGAAGGAAGCCTCCCTGCGACGCCATATGCGCTATCGGAAGCGTGATACTATCGTATAGCGAGCGGCATCCATTACAAGCTCTTGATATCGTTCGTCCATTGCAGCCTCGGCCGTGCTCAGGGTTTCCATCAGTGCCAGTGTGGGGACTTTCGAGCGGACGATGACCGCACCAGTTGAGGCTGCTCATCCCATTTCCAGCCGTGTCCCCATGATGGCCGTCGGCAGACATAACCCGCGCAACGTCCAGGCGATCACGACGGTCCCCCCAGCGCAATGGCTCCCAATGCATATTGCTGCAGGATGGTGAATGCTCGCGTGCTGCTTCTCCTGGTGAGCTCATCTTCTCGCCGGCAGCACGAGTGCTCGGGCGCGCTGCGATCCGTCTGCGCACCACGCGCCCCGCGAGACTCGAGCCCTGAGCCGGGTTCCTCTCCACACCGCGCCGCGATACGTTGAACCTTCCATCCGGCGTCGGCTGCTGCAGGGCAGCTTGCGCTTGGCACTCCGAGGTGCACCCCCAGACATTTCCGCCCGCCCGGATGCGCGGTATATAAGGGCGGGGCACGGCGGAGGGGCAGCCCCCCAAGGCCCCGCTCAGCATCCGCCTTTCCTCCGACGCCATGCTCGCTCGCCTGCTTCCCTTCGTCGCCCTCGCCGTCTCCGCGGTCGTCGCGAACCCGATCGTCGTCCGCGACTCGCTGGTGACGCTCCCCATCGCCCGCCGCCTGAACGTGACGGGCGCGGCGGACCTCGTCAAGAGCGACCAGGAGCGCGCGAAGATCCTCAAGCAGAAGGCCCTCGGCAAGGGCAAGGGCGCGAACCTCAAGAGCGCGGCCAGCGTCATTGACGTGCCTGTGACGAATGGTGCTGTTACCTACACCGTCAGCGTTGGCGTTGGCTCTCCCGCCACCCAGTGTGCGTGCCTTCTTGTTATCGGTCTTCGCAATAAATGATGCTGATCTCTGAGGGGCATTCTGCAGACGACCTCATCGTCGACACTGGCAGCTCCAACACGTGGATTGGTGCTGGCAAGAGCTACGTCAAGACGAGCACCAGCAAGGACACCGGCGATGAAGTCGTACGTAGTCGTATCTTATCGTACTTGCCGGCCGAAAGCTAAGGTTGAACGTGACCCTGCAGTTCGTCCAGTACGGCTCCGGCCTCTTCATTGGTGAGATAACGCCCCGCCCTCGGCACGTGGCCACGTACTGAATGCCCATGCACAGGCGAGGAGTACCTCGACACTGTCACCATCGGCGACCTCGCGATCACGCAGCAGTCGATTGGCGTCTCGGACTTGGCCATTGGCTTCGATGGCTACGACGGTATCCTTGGGTGCGTCCAGGAACGGACGGTGAAAGTCGTGCCTCCACTAATTGGTACCTACTTGCTAGCATCGGTCCCGTTGACCTCACGGAGGGCACGACCTCGAGCGGCGCCGCGATCCCCACCGTGCTCGACAACGCGCTCTCGCAGGGCCTGATCGACAGCGAGCTCGTCGGCATCTCCTTCGAGCCCACCACCGAGCTCTCCGTCACCAACGGCGAGCTCACCTTTGGCGGCGTTGACTCTGCCCGCTTCACCGGGGACATCGCCTACGTGTACGCTGCTTTTCGCGTTCCTTTGCGATACACCTGTGCTGACGAACATTCACTTAGCCCCGTCACCTCGACTTCGCCTGCGTCGGCGTACGTCGGTATTGACCAGACGATCACCTACGGCTCGGCCAACACCCCCATCCTCGGCGCGACTGCCGGTATCACCGACACCGGCACCACCCTTGTCCTCCTCGCCAGCGGTAGGTCGCAATCGACGCGGTAATTAGGAGCGCTGCGCTGATAGCGCATTTTTCGTGTTCGTACAGACGCTATCACTGCGTACAAGGCGGCCACCGGCGCCGTGGACGACAACAACACTGGTCTCTTGAAGATCACCCAGGCCCAATTCGACAAGCTCGAGAGCCTGTTCTTCCACATCGGCGACGTGAGTGATCGTCAAACCACCCAACGAGCTCTCGTGCACGTTGAAACTAACCTGACTTCCGCAGAACACCTACGAGTTCACCGCCAACGCCCAGATCTGGCCCCGTGCTGTACGTACCCCCGTGTCCTTCTACCTACACACACCAGACGTTTACTGTGGGTCATACACTGCAGCTCAACACCGCGATCGGCGGCGACGCGAACAGCGTGTACCTCATCGTCGCGGACCTCGGCTCGAACTCGGGCGAGGGCCTCGACTTCATCGACGGCCTCACGTTCCTCGAGCGCTTCTACAACGTCTGGGACGTCGCCAACGCGCGCGTCGGCTTTGCGACGACCGAGTTCACGCACGCGACCACCAACTAAGGTTGGTCTTCGTCTGACTCTCGGTTGGGTGGATCGGAGATATCCGGACAATGGTTGTGCAAATGGATGTATGTAGATAGAAGCATATACCCTCGGACGGAAATATACAGTCTTGTTCACGGACTTTGCGGGGACGGAGGCCAACTTGGATGATCGTCGGGAAATGCCAAACTGGGTGAGACCTGTCAGGAGGAGGAAGGTGCCCCGCGGTAAGCACCACCTACGTCATGGCAGCGGTGGCTCGCCGTCCACTGCGCCCTCCGCCTGGCACGGCGCACGACACCATGTTCTTTTCTCTCACAAAACCGTCGTCGTACTAGCACCCCCAACATACCCGAATGCTGGCCCTTAGAACAGTGGGCGGCTCTACGCTGTCAACGCGGCCCTACGTGTTTTCATGCAGCCGTTTGGCGAAGCCTGGCGCGTCCATGCGCGTAGCAGCATTTCTTCGGCAGCGCACAGAAAACCGACGACGTTATACCACGCCCGCTGAGGTCGAAAGCACGAACGTAAGCCACTCCAGGTTCCTCGCGGAGGCGTCGCACAAGGAGAAGTGGAAGGACGGGACGGCAGAGAAGACACCGGGGAGTGGGAAGGACACACAAATTGTGAACGAGGACTTCGATTCCATCGTCGAGGGGAAAGGTGCGTTTATGAGGGATAGAGGGGTACGTACATGAGCGTGGACCAACTCACTTCCGATAGGCAAGTTATCACCGACGGCATCGCACCTCTTCAAGCTCATCCTTCCGCTGCAAAACCAGCGAGGGTCGAGCGAGGGCGAGCCGGCGAAGTCGCCCCCTCCAACCGTCTTCCTGCTGCACCCTTCACAGCCGCTCTCGCACGTCAGCAAGCTCATCCTCGCCTCCCTCACGCCAGACACGCCCGCCATCTCCTTCCGGAGCGTGACCCCGCGCGGGTACCCCATACAATGGTCCGACTCGACCGACGTCGCGGACTTCATCCGGGACGCCGCGCGCACGCGCGAGTTCACCGTCCGCATCGACGGCCCAGGCACCGCAGGCGGGCCCGGCGCGCACACGGAGATCCCGGTAGAGGTGCCCTCGTTCGCGGATCGCACGCGCTTCCTGAGGCGGCGCCTCGCGGTGGTCGAGGACGAGCTCGCGCGCATGGAGGAGACGAAGCGGGCGTGCGACGCGGAGGCGCACCGCGGGGCGCGCAGGATGGCGCTCGGCGGGTTCGGGGTGCTTGTGGTGTACTGGGGCGGCGTTGCGCGACTCACGTTCTGGGACTATGGGTGGGACGTCATGGAGCCCATCACATACCTCTCCGGGTTGTCGATGGTCATCCTGGGCTACATGTGGTGCGTCGTTTCTCAGAATAAAGCATCACCCGTCCCCGCGGGCTGACTGTATGCCGCTAGGTTCCTGCTGAGGGGACGCGAGGTGTCATATTCGTCTGTCCTTCACCATTCCGTCTCAGCCAGACGAGAAGCGTTGTACAAGGCGCGCGGGCTGGACATCGACCGTTGGATGGATCTGGTGAGCGAGGTGAAGAGTTTGAGGAAGGAGATTAGCGTGATCGCGGAGGACTACGACGAGCGTAGGTGGAAGGAAAGCGAAGAGGAGCGGTCAGCGCGAGAACGAGGGGAGAATGAGGAGGTCGTAGATGCGAAGGAGGCCGAGAGAGAAAACATTGTGCTGGTCAGAGATGAGAAGACTTCGAACTGAAATGCGCACGCATGCCACTTTCCCTTCATCGATGCTCTTACGCATCAATATTGTTTTGTTGGCCGGAAGAAATAACGCATTAATGGGGTAGTGGTAACCTGGGTCGTTGCCATCGACCCGCCGGGGGTTCGATTCCCCCTTAATGCAATGAATCTTTTTCTACATCATTGATGCTTGCAATGAGTTGTAGCACGGCATTCTCGTCTTCAGTTCGATCGTCATAAGGAAGCGCAAGATATCCCAAAAAGGACTGAAATAGTGCATTAAAGGTGCTCTAGTAGCTTAGCAAATATCTCGGACGACCGAAGTCTCCGGACCGTGTTGTTGTATACGTGACGGACGAGGTGATTTATGCGAAGGAGCGGCAAATATTTCGCGACGAGAACGGGGGTACGGACCTTGGAAGGACGGGAAGACGTAGTACAGTTACAATTGAATACAACACAAGCTTCAGGTTTCGCAGTAATAGTCCGAACAGGAACTCAACGAAGAGACGAGAGTCCACTGGCATCGGGGCGCTCTAATTCGTTGTAGCGTTTGTGAACGGGGTGGCCGCGAAGCCCACCCGGTTGTGCGCGATGTCGAAGACGTGGTAGAAGCGCTCGAGGAAGGCCATGCCCGCGATGAAGTCGAGGCCCTGGCCACTCGCGCTGCCGAGGTCGTTGATGACCAGGTAGATCGCGTCGGAGTGTCCCCCCAGCACAGTGTTGAGCTGCGTCCAGTGAACGTGTAAGCGTGCTATTTTCGCGAGGGAACAGTGAGGGAGCGACGCACTGCTCGGGGAAGGATTTGAGCATTCGGTGTGAATTCGTACGTGTTCTTCGGAGGGTATGTCAGCGGAACGGCTCACACGGAGTCACGGAGAAGTGCCACTCACGTCTCCGATGTGAAAGAACAGGCTCCGCAGGTTATCGAATTGGTCTGGGGTGATACGTAAAAACCCTGTGGCCTCGTCGACGACGGCTCCGGTGAGATTCTGGTACGTCTCAAACGCGTCTGTGCCGGCGGGGTTGGTACTATGGGAAACATACGAGTGTGGGGGAGGCACGCACCGCTCGCGATCAGCAGAAGTGAAGTGCCGGTGTCTGTCACTCCAGCTGTCAGAGGCAAGACCGTTGTCCCGTTCGGAGACCCGTAGTTGACGGACTGGTCTATCCCGACGAACTGATTCGCTGGTGAGGTAGACGTGATAGGCCTAAAGCAGAGTGCGTGAGCACACAGTATTGAATATCGGGGTGTAAAGATAGAAAAGCCTTACACAAAGTTGAGCTCGTCGGTAAACTTGTTCGGGTCGACGCCGCCAAATGTGAGCTGCCCGTTGACGCTCTCCGCAGAGGTGGAGGGCTCAAAAGAGATGGCGACGAGGTGTTCTGGGATGAGCTTCTGGGAGAACGCGTTGTCTGTTACGGTGGGGATACATTTCTTCTCGTTGGGTAGAAGCGTTCCTATGAGGCCGCACGCGTTAGAGTGCCGTAAGAACTTGGTTATGTCGGACTCACCACATGTGAGATCTGCCGGACCGATACTATACCGGAAAATGCGTGAACACCCCCTCACATAGCGCGGTAATGGGACGGTACTCGCCCTAAAATACCGTCAATATCTTGGAACCCGGTAGAAACATTCGCAGCGCCGATCTCCTGGTCCTTGATTGTCAACCCCGGACCTAGAGTGATAGTATCCTTCACTAGTACTCCTTTGATATATTAATCAGTCCAGTGGGCATTCGAGCAGACCTGGTTCCTCGTACCGCTGAAAGACCCAGATGCATACGATACGGCCTAGCGAGAACAGTGTCAGGTGCATTTGTGAAAATGAGGGAAGGAAAACGACTCACGACCAAGTCCCCGGTGCGGCGGGTAGAGCTGCTCGCTACGAAAGGATTGTCCATTCGAGCGCCGACCCATGTGTTCGAGCTCCCTGTGTCGATGAGCAACGTATCTGTCCTATACGTATCAGTTGTGGCGCCAAGCAGATATGACGTGGGGGATGACCAACATTCCCGAGCTTCGTGTCCGATCTCGACCTGTGCAACATGGTGAAGTCCCGTATCGTAGCCCACCGCAATTTTGACATACCGTGGTAACGTAGTCGACCAACTCGTTGGTGGCGAGCACATCAGCCGCGGAAGATCGTGCATAATGCCGGTTGGCTATCTTTGCGCGCCCCTTGAGGGTCCTGGCGCGGGCTTGGTCGACTTCGAGGAGCTTTGCGGTCCCGGTTATGTTGAGGCGCCGAGAGAAAGGTAGGGTTACAGGTGAGACATCCCGCCTGAGAAAGAGAGCGTGTGCCGAGTCAGTAGAGATGAAGGCCAAAAGAGCGACGGCTACAGAAGCAAGGCGGAATCCAGCAATCATCGCGCTAAGGCGGAACACGACCAGCGGGGAATAAGTCTGGGTGATATCTTAGCATCGTAGTACAACCGAGCTTAAGTCTCGCTCGCATATGTACGCAGGCGTGGATTGACAGTAGACATCGCGGCGCCACGCTAGACAGAGGGCGGGCGCTATGGGATAGGCGCGACAGCGGCCCATACGTCCCCGTCACATATGCTGTTGGTCGGGCTGGTCGGGGGACTCTGCACACACCGGTTCTGCTGAAAGAGGAGAAAAGCAGTCGCCGATAATCAAGGAGCTGTCGAAGGCGTTCACATGTCTGGCGAGCAGGACTGCAACACGCGAACGGGGGGGAAGACAGCGAATGCCCGCTGAAGCACTCCAGGGGAGCACCATTCGATGCACGAGGTGTCAAAATTACACGCGCACGGGAATTATGGTCCAGTCTATCCAGTAGCTCATGTTATCCTTCGAGAAAACAGTGCTCAGGTCAAGTGCTTACTGTGGGGTGTCTATCCGAAGAACGAGTTGAGTACCGGTCATTTTTGCTCAATAGACTATACCGCGCCAGTGTAAGAGCCCAGATGAGTGTATCAAACAGATATTCTACTGTGGACAGTGCCTCATAGGTCTCGATCGCCAGTCCTGGGTATCCCGGAAGCCTGGGTAGTAGGCACTAGCGGAACCGACGTGTGCTGGACAGGCTCTGGGAATTTTTTCCCTAAGGAGAGGAATCGATCGACGTGATAGGCATATGAAGGATTCGGAGGCGGGTGCAGCGCATAGCGTGTGTACAAGCTCGTCGATGCGTGCCAGGTTCACGTTCATGCGCTCCAGGACGAGGCCAATTTAAATTGGCTCCTTCAGTGGGTCCGGCGTCTACCGGTAGACGCCGGGTACCTCGACACGACCGTGAGAGGAGCAAACAAGCTGAGCTGGTACGTTCTTCCCCCATCTTCCCCAAGTAGCAAGCGTGTTCGGCGACGTCGACCGTATCATATGCCTCCCCTCTCCGTCTTTGACGTGGAGGCCATGTTATCCTATGCCGGCGTCTCGGGGTCCGATCCCGCCCCAAGCTGTGGGCGCCTTCAACTTCCCAGAATTGTCCTCTCTCTCTCTCTCTCCCGTCATTGGGCGTCAGCCACGTGGTGGCGTATACGACGAGCGCGAACTTGGTGACCTAGTAGGACTAAACCTTTCAACGTTGTCGAAAGCAGTCCCTCTCCCTTATTCTAGCTTATGATAACATCAGTACGAAGTTGCAGTCAATCTTGTGATCTACTCCAGTTCAAACACCACGCTGCTTCCTCGCATAACTGACAATGATTCACAACTGTGTCGTCATTCTGTTGCCATTGCATACTCAGGCTGACGACGTCGTCATCGGAGGCTTTCGGTAGGAGGTGAGCTGATGTCCATTAGGTCCGTGGTATCTGAATGCCGAATGTGTGCTGATGTGCTTACCCGTCACCTCAGTATTCACAAGACTTCGCTGTAACCTAAGGAGCAACAGGAATCGAAGACATGTTCTGGACAACAGATCTCCTCGGTGCAGCCTCGCTAGGCTTCTGGATGGACGGCGATGGGGGAGGAGGATAAGTACTCAGAATATCCGAGCCTGGATGCGTTTTGGCGGAGCCTGTGTGATTATCGCTTGCGAACGGTATATCCGCCAAAACTTGCCAATCTATAGGACTTCAAGTGAGCAGATCTCTTGAAAGACGGCGAACTCGCAGAGCACCTACCGGACCGTTTCGACCTGTGGCGTCGCCTAAAAGTGTGCACCTGCCTCCTTCTGCGGATGTATAAAATGGAAACCAGCGACAGAATTGCAGCACAACCGACGGCGATTCCGGCTATGGCGCCTTTGCTCAGCCCGTGCACACGCGCGCCTGAGCCACCGGAAGATACGTCTGACGCCGGCTCCCCCGGGTTCGTCGTCGAAGCAGGAGAAGATGGAGTGTGATCTGCTGTGGAAGTACTGGGGCGGGCCAAGCCTAGGCAGGTGTTGTCCGTACTGCCAATGATGGGGAAGACAGCACTATGAGCGGTCGCTCCGGTGATGTCGACGATGGCCAGGGATACGAGGGCACCGGGATGGTATTTCGGGGTCCAGAGTAGGGATTGCCCAGCTATATTCTCGTACGTTTGCGGGAGGTCCAATGGAGTCCTGACCAGAGGCTCCACATACAGGTAGTAGGGCGCTCTACCACCGCTCCACTGGATTGTTTTTTTTTTTTTTTTTTTTTTTAAATCCTAGTTTTATATCCGCTGCAGGGCGCGGCCCTATGTCAGATACTACAGGCGGGTGTGAGCGCGACGGCTGTGTGCGTACGTTACGACAAATGCATGGAAAAGAGACGAAGGCGCGGGAAGGGCCGGGCAGGCGCGATGGCGGGCGGGGGCGCGTACGGGTGTGAGCAGGGCATGTGAGGCCGGGTGAGGGGCCGGAGGGGGTGGGGCAGCGCTACCTAAGTGGAAGGGAATTCAGACAGGGATGGAGAGTAACGGGGAGGAGTAGTGTAGAGACCTAATTAAATGTGTAATAGCGTTGTGGGAAGGGAGGATGATTGACTCGGAATGGGAAGCAGGAGGGGGACTCGGGGGGAAGAGACTGGGCGGCATGAGAGATCAAGGGGCAGGGCCGGCAGGGGGGTCTCGACTACGGGCGGGAGTGCTGCGCGAAGCGACCGGATGCACAGATAAAGTGCATGAGGGCGTCGAGGTTACGGGCGCTGCCGAGGAGGTTGTTCAATGTGAAGGAGGCGGGGGGGAGTGAACGGGCTAGGGCGGCGCGGTGACGTCGGAGTGCGGGGCACTGGATGATGAAATGGAGTACTGTTTCGGGAGTGGCGAGGCAGAGGGGGCATAGCGGGCTGTCGGCCTTTCCAATGGTGTACAGGTGTTTATTGAGGGGGACATGTCCAGTGCGGAGCTGCGTGAGCATGCTGACGGCCTTGCGGGGGAGGTTCTGCGTCATTTCTAGGTATTTTCGTGAGGGGAGGGGGGGTCCGAGCTGGGCGGAGCGGGCGAATCGTGGAGACGTGTTCCACGCGGTCTTGGCGTCTTTGCGTAGCGACGTCGCGATGTGCTGCCTGATCGCGGAAACGCTGTGGGGAATGGGCTTGCGGAGCAGTGCGGGCAGATCAGAAAGTGGGCTAGGCTTTCCGCTGGCTGCGAGTTTGGCCTGGTGGTCAACTGCTTCATTCCCCGGGATGCCGGTGTGGCTGGGCACCCAGTGCAAGACAATCCGCGCGCGGGGGTGACGTCGTCGCAGCCTGTCAAGCTGCTTGAGGACGAAGTCTGTGAGGTGATGTCCCGGGCGCGCGGACGGCGAGTCGAGAGCAAGGAGGACGGACTGGCTGTCGACACAGACCAAGAGGTGGCGGACACGCCGCGCACGACGCGCGAGCTCCAGCGCCAACGAGAGACCCACGTTCTCCCCATCGAAAATGGTGTAGAAATTAGACGTGCCGAGGTGGACCCTCAGGCACTCGGATATGTCACCGTTGCGCTCGAGGACCGCTGCGCCTCCGACGCCTTTGCCGGGGATCACAGAGCCATCGCTGAAGACAATCGTGTCAGCGGTAGTACGTTCAAGTGACCGCATGGCCTCTTCGGGAGAATCGGGGATGATGATGTCAATGCCGGATGCCAGACGTGGGCTACGGCGGGCGGGAGTGACGGTCTCAATGGATGATGGGTCGATCTGGTAGATGTGGAATATCTTGTGCAAGGCGGTGCGGTGTCGCTTGATGAGGCGGCGTGCAGAGCGGTGCACAGGGGTGCGGAGAGGGTGGGAGGGTGGGAGAGTGGCTAGTCGCAAGGCTGCGCGGGAGTGGAGGCGGTCAAGGAGGGCCGAGAAAGGGAGGAGGTCGGCATGTGCATCTAGAGTGTCAGTGGCTGTAGTGCGCATGGCGCCTAGTGTCTGAGCGGCGACCTGGCGCTGTACCCGTGCGAGCTTAAGAACTGCACCGGGGTGCTTACGTGCGAACGACAGATTGGGAGGGGAGTCGGTGATGGGTGTGGGTGCGCCCCATACGTCTATGGCGTATAGCATGCGGGGAATGGCAACGGAGAGGTAGAGTTGACGTGCGAAGCGGGCGGGCATACCTTTGGTTGGGCCGGCTAGCCGGCGGAACTGGTTAGCCCAGAAAGTTCCCTTCCCCAGCGCGTACTGTGCGTGCTCCTTGAAGCGCAGTTCCTGGTCGAGGATGACCCCAACGTGCTTGACTGACTTGGAGGGGATGACTGGTTGTCCAGCTATGGTGGCAGCCGGACGTGAGAGGGGGCGGGTAGCTCGACGTCCGCCTGGGGGGGTAGGTTCACGTCGGCGGGTTAGCGCGAGAACGGCTGTCTTGGAGAGCTCAAATTCAACGTGGCGGGGTGTAGCCCAGTCGTGAATCCCTCCTGGGCGCTGGACCATATCATTGAGCTTGTCGTAGCAGAGGGGGAAAGACTTTGCTTCGACCACAAGAGTGGTGTCGTCGACAAATCCAAGGACGCTCTCGCCTGCCTTGTGGTCTGCTATCTCGAGGGATGGCGCGTTGTGGAAGTGGTGGCAGATGACCGAGAACGGGCACCCCTGATCGAGGCCCCTCTTGATGTGATGCTCTGGGGACGTGTAATCGTCGAAGGTTAGTACTGTTCTGCGGTCGGTACACTTATTAAGCATCCAGTCAGTGAGCTGTTTGGGGACGCCTCGGCAACGCATATCGTGGGCGAGGATTTCTGGGGAGACGCTGGGGAAGGCCGACTTGATGTCGAGAAAGCAGGCCGCTACGACGTTACCTCTCCGCCATGCGCGCTTGGTGTTGTCAACTAGGAGATGGAGGTTGTCAGTGGTGCAGCGCCCCGGGCGTCCCCCAAACTGGGTGGGTGGCAACATGTGAAGGCGTTCAGCCTGAAAAGAGAGTTCTTCAGCGACGCATGCCGAAAGGATCTTGCTGAGTGTATCCATAAGTGCGATGGGACGGTGCGCCTTGGGTATGCAGTAGTCGGGCTTCCCGGGCTTACGCAGGACGACTGTCTTGAATACCTTCCACTGGTCAGGGTAGTGGTTGAGGGAAAAGGTAGCGCGGAATAGCGGGCCGATATGCGGCACCAACGCCGGAGCAATCTCCTTGTATACACGGTTGATGACACCGTTGGGGCCAGGCGCTTTGTCTGGTGGGAGACCAGCGATGATGCGCTCGATCTGACGGTTTGTGGGCGGGCGGAAACGGTAAGCTGGAGGAGGGTACACCATCCCAGGAGGGGCGACTGTGTCAATGTCTCCGGAGGAGATGCCCGGCAGGTAGAACTGTTTGAAGAAGACTGCGCTCTTCTGTTCATTGTCAGCGATGAGCTCCTGCCCATTTTCTGTGTTGACAGTGAGGGTGGGGACCCGAGCGCGGCAGGCATCTGTGCCTCCGCCGACGATGTACCGATTCGCAATCCAAACGTCAGTGCGAGACAGTTGTTCGAGCCACGATACCCAATGTTGATTCTTGAGGCGCTCGATGGCTCCATAGTAGGCTGTGCGAGCCTTTCTGGCAACGTCGTGTGAGGGGTGTTCTGGACGACCGTGATTACGCTTCGCTGCCCTGTTGGCCCTGTTCATCTGTCTATGTAGCTCCTTGAGCTCATCGCCGTACCATCTCCTCTGGTGTGGAGATGGCTTCCTCCGAGGGACGTGTTGTTCGATGATCTCTGCTATGAGTTCGGAGATGATGGACAGCTTACGGTCGAACTCCTCGGGAGATGAGATTCTGGTAGGAGGGGGGAGTGCATTTAAGGCGCTGGTGATTGCGTCACCGAGCTTCGCCCAGTCCACTTTCGAGTAGTTGTAGCCTGGGTCCTGGTCCGAAGGAGGGGGTGTGAGATCTAGGGCTGTCAGGATAGGGTAGTGATCAGTACAGGGGGGGCGAAGTTCGGGGTATACTTGGCAATGCACAATGCCATCGAGAAAGCCATGCGAGATGAATACGTTGTCGGGTCGAGTCTCGTTCTTGGAGTTGGATGCTTCGAGTGTCGGTATGTCGGGCGGGAGGGCCATGATGAGGTTGTGACGCTCGATCAACGTAAGCATCCGTTCTGCTGCGACGAGATTTCGGGATGTGAACAAGTGCTGGTTTCGGGCCTCGTCCCACATGGGGGAGTGACGATTGAAGTCGCCTAGCCACATTACCACTGTGTTGCGGTGGTGCGGTGCGCTGGCGAGCACACGTTGGGTTTCATTACTGAGAACGTGAAGGGTGTCGTCATTGTCCTGTGCATTATAAATGTTGAAGATTAGTATAGTGTGCGTGTTCGTGGTCATACGGATAGCTGTGATATCCGTGGAGGGTATGGCGAGCGGTTCCCATGAGTTGGAGGAGATGCGCGCATTGACGAGCAGAAATGAGCGTGGAGTAGGCTGCTTGGGGTCCTGGTGATTGGGGGGGTAGACTGCGACCCAGCGTGTAGAGCCACGGCTGTTCCGAAGATGGTCGAAATATGGCTCCTGGAGTGCGATGACGTCGAACATGTTGGGATGGATGTTGTTGATAAGGTCGAGTTGCGCGATGAGCGATCGGTTCACGTTCTGCTGCCAGATGCGTAACCGACTGGAGTCCGTGAACGTCGTTCTGGGGAAATCAGTGGGGGCATCACTCATTGGGGAGAGGAGGAGGGGGAGAATCTGTCGAGTTCGTCCTGCAGTTCGGGGGGTACCTCCCCTTCCTCTACAACGGAGGAGAGTGTTCCATGCTCACGGTCGATCCAGTGATCTAAGCTGGACTGTTGGCTGTGTTTCGCACGCCCCCGCAGCTGCTTGCCCGGCCATCCAGAGTCTGAGCGAGGAGGGACGAAGTTGCCTCCTGCCTTTCCTGGTTTGCGTGTTATGACTCGAGCGGGCGCCCCTCCCAGCGTACCAAGAGACGGGCGTAGGGCTTGGGAGGTTGGGGGGGGGGAGAGCGAGGGTGGAGGGGGTGAGCTACGAGTCGTCGAGTGGGCGTGTGTAGCGTGCACGTCCGGGCGATCTGATGTACTGAGCATCTCCCAAGTGCACGGGTCAGCTGTAGGGAAGAAGCGATACCAGTTGTCTGGTGACCGCGCAGTGAGCTTATCGAGCGCCTCTGCAAAGGCGGGGCAGTCTCGATCCCAGGAGGCGTGTCCTTTCTCGTTACAGTTCACGCAGAATCGCTGCATGTACGCCGTATCGGCGACCGTGCAGTCAGCGGTCCGATGAGGACCTGCACACGTACCACACGTCTCGTCCTTCGCTGAGCAGCTTGCTGCTAGATGCGCTGGGGAGTACTTTTGACACCGTAGGCACCGCCGGGGTTCTTGCAAAAGTTTGCGGACGGAGACTGTCTTCCCTTCGATGTTTAAGCTGTGGCGAATAGCATGGTTCGCCGACTCCGGGTTGCGCATGTGCAGGATGACGTGCGCCACCCGCTGTGTACTCGAGCGTCGGTTTTCCGGCTTGATCCAGCGCCCGTAGAGAATATCGTAGTCGGAGAGACCGGAGTTGTGCTCGACCTTTCGCAATGCTACGGAGTCGGTGGGCTGGAAGGCTATTGGGGTGAACTCAGCAATAACATAGTACGCGCTCGGTTTGAGCCTGCTCTGCCCCCCGTCGAAACATCTGAGGAAGGCTTTCATAACGTCCGGTTGCTTAAGCCAATCAGCTGCACGCGGTGAATCCATGTCATATGCTACCATGCCATTCCGGAGCTTGCGCGCCCCTCGAAACGATAGCCCTTCAGGGGCGTCTGCCGTAGCGATGTCTCCCATTTGTTCGAAGGCCACGGTTGCCTTTGCAACAAGCTCTTTCTCACTCAAGGGGGGTCCCAGAGCGACTTCCTGATCGCACAGGGCCGCACATTCGAGTACGACCTGCCGTCGACGCGTGGTGCCTTTCTCGACCACACTGGCGTGTTGGGGCGGGAGCTTCTGGGAGGCGATAGCGGCATACGATAGAGCAGCAGGGACTTGTTCGGATGTGGGGCGGAATTCATAGCTACCGACCGCACCCACGGAGTCTCTGATTCGCTCAATGGCCCGCTCTGCCATGATGTCCAGCTTTTCCATAGCCGCTGTTATGGCTCCCTCGACACGGCGCTCAATCGATGTGACAGCGTCGTCCGTCGGAGGCTGATCTCGAGTTCCCTGCATGAGGAGGAATACGACGGACCTTATGATGTCGCTCTGTACAGCTCCTCCCTGCTTGGCCGTAGTACTCCATAGGAGGGTATTGCAAATCTCTTCCATCTGCAGGCCAGATGCACTGCCCTCCATACGTCCATGTTTTTTGAGGAAGGTGATCGCGGTCTCGAGAGAGTAGACCGTTGCGGTCTTATCTGGCGGATGCGACAACAGGTCTGCTACCGTGAGCGCGTTGGAGGCGCCCATGCTACGACGCGTTCGCGAAACATTAAGACCGACTGCCGCCCCAGGAGGAGGCATGTTTGGCCACCAAAACAGTAAAGTAGAATAATTTGTCTAAGGACGAGGTTCAGAAGCGGACACCGCACGGGGCTCACCCACTCCTGAGGGCAAGTCGACCGTGGGAAAATTACCGAGGTGGTGGTAAGAAGCCAAGAGGAGTTTCCCCACTGGATTGTTACTGGGGTGCATTGCGCGACTGACGATGGAGCATCGATAGTGAGGTTCTGAGCTAGTGCCGTGATGATCACTGATTGGGACAATAGGAGAAGTGGCAATAGCAATGTCACCCGTCGTGTAGTCATGGCCAGGAGAACCGAAATGCAAGAGGTATAGACCACAGCCGGCCTTTGAGACATGGGAGCACTAGCCTAGTCTAGTAAACAAACGCCAATACTAAGTCGAGTTGAAATGGAAACAGAAGCTCGCAACTCACTATGTCTCAGGGCTGAACGTTGAACGTTGAGATTTCGTCGTACGAGAGCGCAATAGCGAGAGCGGACTTTTGTAGGGGTGTGAGAGTGTTGATGGAAGCCGAGAACCTCACCGGTTCCTTACACCACGTTATCGGCGAAATGACCACTATCGCCATTGATCTGGGCTGCACGGAATGTTTTAGAACAAACCCTCTAAGCTTACTAGGCCACAAGTCGACACCACACAAAACCTTCCGACTAATCAATACTACTAATCCCCTTTAGGTTATAGATACACGCGCCAAGGTTAGCACTCTGCATGCTGCGGCGAAAGGGTGGCTTGACTGCTGCCCCTTACACTAGCTCACCAAGATTGCCGTTCCGTCGCATGCCTCACTCTGGCTCACAAGAGCCTAGAGCTTTGGACGCGGCGAGTATATCCTGCCCAAGTTTTCAACTATCCCTTGCACACGACACGATTCATTGTCCATGTATACCTAGTAGTGATGTAGGGCTGATAGAGAAGTTGACAATCGACCCAGAGGCGATGGCCGAGTACAAACGATAAGGCTGGACCTGCATACTCCTCAGGTTTCGATCGTGTACATACAATGGACCAGATTCAACACCTAACATACCACGGTTTCTGATGTCTATCTCAGGTCACAAGTCGGTCAAGATAAAAGCAGGGGGCTTCCCAGTCCATGTGAGTCGTTGAAAATTAGTTGCTACGAGAGATACACTGCCCTATATTAAGCGAATCGCACTGAATAAGAAGGTCCCAATGCAAGCCCATTCGACAGCTCTCTTTCTAGTTAACGGATCTAGCGTCTGAAGGAATGATGGTTGAACAGGAACCCGGCACGAACGCTAAATTCCGTCTGGATTAACCAATAATCTGCGTGATAGGGAAAAAAGGACTGACAATGACGGGCGACGCGCAAATCAATATTCTGCGTAAGGTGGAGGGAGGGTGCTTTGGCCCCCATTCACAGTATCTGAATCGCCTGACAATTCTTCGAACCTCCCTCCAGCTAAGCGTATGCCGCCATCCGTCTCCTGCGCGTGTTGGGGTGGCGTCGCGTTAACATCCGCACCCCAGGCCGCATACTGAGCGGCGATCCCTGGAACCTCCTCAGTGATTCCGCTACTTCGCATCGCAGAAACCCGCCGTGACGAGCGTGTTGTATCAGGAAGCACGCCGACCGGCGAAATGTACCTCGCGGGGCCTGTAAAAGGATCAGTGGAGTGTGTTTAATGAAATTTCCGCCACTCACATTGCTCGGACGACATCGGGCGTAACCATGTGATAGCTGCAGCGGGCGACGTCGCACTTTCGGGGCCACTGTTGCGAAACAGCTCCGGCACGTCGTCAGGCGCCGGTGGAAGAGGTCGGAGACCGGGATCGGTCATGGTACTCATAGACGACACCCTAGGGGACGAATTCCATTTTGAGGAAGCCGACGTTGATAAAGTCGAAATTGGTGTCGTGATGAAGGGTAAAGGGGCGGTAAACCCTAAGACGCAATCATATTTTATCCAGAAACGTCAGCAGTCAGCTAAGTATCGGAACTCTGCGTACCTTCCAGTATGTTTTGCCCCGTTATGCAGTGTTGCTTTCTCATACGCGAACGCCTCAGATATATCAAGAGGATCGTTATAACGGAAGCAAGCGACACGATGCTAACCGCGACGACTGCCGCAACCAAAGCTCGGTTATTCGTGAAGCTCCGCATCATCGTCCCGGACGGAGTCTGCGAAGCGATTTCTGTGCTCGAGGAATAACTTGCAGTATTTGATTCGACCATAGAGCGTGATGTACTAGTTGTGCTAGCGCTTGCTGAGGGTCCGGAGGAAGCTGTCGCCGTGAGGTCGGGTGGGGTTGGTGATACGGATGGAGCGTTTCCCGTTGCGCCTATTCCCGTAAGCATGGAACGACTTTCCGATGAAGCTGAGGGTGAAGAAAACACAGGCTGGGTGGGGGATCCGGAAGATGGGGAGGGACGAGTTGTTTCGCTTTCCTGCGTGGCTGGGTTGGACGTCATCTCAACGCTGGGGACGATCGTGGATCCGGATACAGTCTCGACGCTAGGTGCAACAGTTGGTTCATCTGGGATGCATAATGGCTCCAGGACTTTGCAGACACCGTTGACGAGGCCCCTCGAGGTGATTCGCGATATCGGGTCTCCTGTCGTGGGCGGCATCATCGGGCCTCGAGTACTGAGCGAATGTCAGAACGGTGAGCTTAGGGGAGGATTTGGGGCAATGGGCTTACCGATTCCGTTGTGTGGGAGTGGGAGACTCGTGGACGAATGGGCACAAGACGCTCATCCCAATATGCATGTACACCTAGTCTTAAAGGCGACATCCGTGTTATTCCTCGTGGAACTCGCCTCGGCGTACTCACAAGATACGTAGCGACTATCAACAGATGATGTGGAAGATGAGAAGCAGTTACGGTATGAAACCACATCGAAGGATCCGCAAATATACAATGCATGGCGATGGGCGCGTTGTGTGGAGTTAATACCTCAAGAACCCGCAGCGAAAGCGAACACTGGGGAAACCACCGCCCACTAAGCAAGCTACAAGTCGACTAGCGCAATATTTACGTTCTTGAAGCGACCTAGGTTTGAAAATTGAGAACTCCGCTACTTACTCCTATGCCTGCAAGTATTCATCAACCGACTCTGGCGTCGTATCCTGACAGATCAGTGAGCTCCCTGGCGGTGAAGCGAACACCGCCGCCCATGTGTCCAAGGATGCCATGGGTACTTGTATGTACATTTACTCCCGTGATCAGGGCTATGTAGATGTAAAGACTGTTCGGAGAACACCATATATAATCGACAGTTGACTGGAATCCCGTTTCAAACGCTCTGCACGCTGGCATTCTTGACGGTCCGTCGTCAAGTTCTGCGTATCTTGAAGGACTGCCCTGGTATCTCAGAACAACCCATAGTCCAGCGCTTCAAACTGTGTCATAAGTTACAGCGAGCCCGAGAAGGTAGAAGGGAATAAAGTAACGCAATCGAGGTTATTATGGGACAGTGGCACGCGAGGACTTGGCTCTGTTCCAGCGCTAGAATCGACACGAGGCTATCAAACGCTTCGGTCCAGTCCGGACGCCCGCCTCCAAAAGACTAACCATCGCAGGAGGCTATATCATCTACGAGCACTAGTACACGCATGTAGGTTGCTATAAGTATTGTGGAAATCCTTTTGAAAGTCGGCTAAAGCTGGAGAAACTCTTACGATTAGGCGTCAGATGTTACCCGTGGTTCACAGTCTTCGCACGGCGTAAAGAGTTCCAATTAGGGCTGCACGCAGAAAGAAGAAAATCAGAATGTCTTCAAAATCGATTCTACTAGTGGAAACCCCAGGTGTGGCATGGTATTGTATACAGTCAACACCTACAGCTCACCGCTCATAACAGCGTTCCGGAGCAACAGCACATGGGGACGAACAGGAACACATTTCATCAATAAATACGTTATACACTCTCTCATCCGGAACATGCGCTGACGCCTACCTAATGACCTTCCACAGACAGCTCGAAAGCCCTGATAGCAGAGCCCGGAGCGTCAGCGTTGACAAACGCTTCAAGATTCCTCGCCGTGAGAGCCGCCTCCTGCTCAACCCGCGAAAACATCTCTTCCTCCCACGCCTGCACCGCCGCCTCCCACTCCTCGGCCCCAAGTCCCTTCCCTACCGTCCCTGACAGGGCGAGGCCTACGTCCAAGCCGTCGCGCATCGCAAGGTTCGCGCCCGCGCCCGCAAACGGGCTCATCAAATGGGCAGCGTCGCCGATGATGGTCACCCCAGGGGTATGTGGCCAGCGATGGCCGACGGGAAGGTGGAAGAGCGGACGCGGGTAGATGGCGCCCTCGTCCGCGATCTGAATGAACTTGTGCACCCACGGCGCCCAGTCGTGGTAGATCGCGAGCAGGGCCTCCTTCGCCGCCTTGGGGTCGGACGGGAGCGCCCAGTCGAGCGTGTTGCGGTGCCACGCGTAGGCGCGGATGCGACCGTCGCCGTTCTTCTGGAAGGTGAGGATCTTGTTTTCTTGTGCGAGGAAGCATGTCCCGCGTCCGACGGCCTCGCGGATGTCGCTGTTCTCGGGTAGCGCGGCCTCGGCGGCGGGAAGGGAGATCTCTGCGCCTGTGACGCCGTGGTAGATGGGCGCGGCGGACGAGAGGAGGGGGCGGATTCGCGAGTGCGCGCCGTCGGCGCCAATGACGTAGTCCGCAGTGGTGAGGAAACCGTTCTCGAAGGTCAGTTCGTGCTGTCCTCCGCCGACGGGCCGGATGGATGTGAGGCCATGTCCCCACTTGATCGAATCCGCAGGAATATTGTCGAGGAGAATTTTGCGAAGGACGCGGCGGTCGATCTCAGGGCGCGAGTGCTCGAGGTCGTCGTTGTCGTTGGGCTCGTCATCGTGTTGGAGGCGCGGCACACCGTCCTTGCCACAGATGCGCATCTCCTCGGCGTCGTGGCGCGAGTACTTCTTGAACTCACTCTCCAGCCCGTTCTGGCGCAGGGCCCGCTGGCCAGTCTCGTAATCGAGGTCGAGCATCCCTCCGAGATGCGCGCGCACATCGTAGCTCGTGTCGCGCTCGTACAGCGTCGCCGGTATGCCACGCTTCAGGAGAGTGAGCAGCGCGACGAGGCCTCCTGGACCACCGCCGATAATAACTATCTGAGGTTGAGAGGTACCGGGGGCGCTCTGGTTGGACGACATGATCTAGAGAAGCGGGTGGGGTAACAATGTTCAGAAGAAACTCGGAGGAAGAAGACGGGGGTGTATGGTGCTTACTTCGACACGCTGCCCGAGGCTGTTATACCCTCGAACAGGCGCTTATACGATATTTACGCAGCGATTGCACTCACGATTCATGAGTTCGAGGGATGCGCAAGCATTCGACTGCTATGCGGGGTCATGCAGAGTCTCAGTCCGGCGAAAAGAGCGCGGTTCAAAGTTCAGCGCTTCGATCGTGCCCCTAGGGCCCAGATCTGTGACGATCAAACTTTGACTAAGACCACTCACGTCTGTAGCACAAGTCCGGAGTAGTCCGGCATGCCACTCCGTTCGTTTGAACCGCTGGGAGGTGCCAACGAACCCCGTCTGAAAGGACGATATACTGATAATATATGTAGCAATGACAATGCTATCGCTCGATTGATGTGTTGGCATCTGTCACCACTGAAATAGATCTAGAGCGACTGTACGAACCGCGGTATACTTTGCGGGTTACTTCTGCAAACTCGGAAAAAAGCGCGCACAAGTTGAAAACAACAGCATATGTGTTGAGATGCAAGCCTAGACTACGCACGGAGCACATGCCGACCCTCCGAGGGCCGTTGTCTGATGGTATGAAGCTGGGTTGGGCTCCGTGGCCGCCGTCGAGACGCGTTCTCGCGGCCGCATACTCGGGGACTTGATCATCACATAACTGACTGTTCGGAGTCATACCGATCCAAGATGGAGTCAGTGACTAGCAACCCCTACCACGCACCGAGGCACGTATGCACACATAGCACAGGCTACTCCATGGGTCCTGCGGCAGTCTGGTAGCTTCGAACGCCATTAATTCAAAACAGCTAATATTACGGGGCACGCACGAGAACACCGCATCGTCGCCCGCTCCTCGATACATGGCCCGAACTCCACATCCTAGGCGGGTTATGCCCGGCGCAACGCGTACGGCGGCGGTGACATCGTCGACGTCTCGCTCTGTATGTCTAATAAATCATCACCGATATTATCGAATGCCGCAGGCGGATGCATCTGGGCCTGCATATCCTCTGGGTGGCCTCCCGCGTGAAACCCCACCGTCCTGAGAGCGGCAGACGTGTGGCGGTCTTCGCAAGCTTGGTCTTGGTGCATGGTGGATAGCAAAGTCGCATACGGCATTTTTGGGTGACCGAGTGTGATAGACGTCCTCGAGTGTGATCGCTTCAAGGATGGGCACGACGGTAAACGAGTCTCGCGTAAAGGGTCGCGGGTCGCGGGATAAGGTAGGCGAGCTGCGTGCATTCGCGCTGACTTGTGCTGTGTGTGAGCGCTCTGTAAAAGCAGGGACGGGTGACGGATAAATCAAGCCTTCTGGGCCAAGGTTGGGTATGAGTCGATCTAAGTGCGCGGGCGCAACACTGCGTTGTGGCGTGGATGCCAGCGTTTTAGATAGACGACCCCCCGAAAAGCAACCAGACGTAGACGGTGCTGCGCCAGCTATGTCGCATAGTGACAACGTAGCGTACCGACACGTGGGGCATACAACGCACCATATGGAACTGCAGTTACCCTTGTGCCTGTTGTTTCCGCACTTGAGAACGCATTCGCAGCCACCAGAAAGCCGAGAGCGATAACGCGATGCATCCAAGTACGGCAAGAACGATACCCACAAGCAGTCTGGTGTGAGCGTTCAATCCGGGATGTGTTGAAGCTGTAACAGCCGGGCCCGCGCTAGATTTAATTGTCGAGGCCAGCAAAGATAACGAGGCGGCAGGATTGCTAGGAGGGAGTACGAGATTCGTCGTGGGCGATCGATGCAGACAAGGAGCATACCAATGAGGAAGAGGAGCCTAACCCTTCCCAACGACGTCCGTGAGACTTCGTGTTGAGGAATTCAATGAAAACTCGGTGGCGATCGTGTACTCGATATAGTCGAGCCAGAGTATCTGCCCAAGGTTGGTGACAGAGATACGGTGTTGCACGGGAGCGAGCGCATTCGAAGCGTAGACGAGGCTCCTATACGAGATCTCCAGGGCGGTGTTGGACGCCCCCGAGATCGTCGGCGCGCCACCGTCGATTGAAAAGGATGCCTTACATGAGTAAGCCCCGACTGGACGGCGCGTGAAAAATACCCTGATCTGAGTGCGTGGAGCACCGGTGAGGTTCGGGTCGAAAAATCGTGTTGAAGAGGGGGAAGGGTGTTTGACAGACTTATGAAGTCGAACGACACGCTTGCGCCGCTCTGATTTGTCCAAGTATCGTGGCACCCACATGTGTCCGGGTCCCCGTCGGGGATCCATAACCCAGTATAGGACATCCCGACGATCGTATCATCCACGTCCTCGGTCTATCCGTAGGTCCGCCGTGCGAGCGCTAGGAGACACAGGATGCAGTGAATCGTCCAGAAACGCGGCATAGGTGGGACGAAAAGAGGGACAAAGTGCAGGAGCCTTTTGGAGAGCAGCGGCAATAATGTAACAGAACAAGAGAGGGCGAAATAGGTCTAAGCAGTGGGTGAGTCTGAGCAAGCGCGGCCAGAGGCGGCGGATCATTACCGCCATGGAGAGGTGCGGGCGGTTTACGTCTCGCGCGCCTTCGAGTGGGTCGCAATGGGTTCGATGAGGGTGTCTGCAAACGCCATATCTGAGACAGACCAGGGATGTGCGTGAAACGATCAGAAGATGCCAGAGCATAGAGATGTGCAGCCTGTCGTATTCAAGCCAGGAGGAACAAACCCGCCGAGAAGTGGAGGGGTATCCAAGAAACCTCGCGCAGATGCGTCCAGCCATCACCGAATATTGAATGAGCAAGAAGAGAGTGAATGAGACTGGGAAGTCGCGCACCTTGCCAATACATACCGAGGTCACGATATAGGTAGTACCACGCCAGTCAAATCGTCCCAGACATAGGACTGCGCGATATTGGCAAGCCGTCACCGAGCTGCATGTGGTAAGATGTGGGGCCAATTCGGGTGACGGATTATCGACGCCCGGCCGTCGAAACACTTACATTTGAGGAAAGTGCAGTACGAGGGCTACTGAACAAGAATATGCAGTGCCCGCATACTTCAACAAGGAGTAGAGTTGGTGCAGTATCGCATCATTCGAGAGAAAGAGGAGCAAGCCGTCGGTGGCGACAGCTACATGTTAAAAATGCGGAGATGACGAGATGAGACGTACCGGCGGATGCTAGGCGCTAGGGGCCCGTTCCATCCAGTTCCAAAGCCAACTCACCGTCTTCCACGTGTGCTAGCTTGAGACCTGAGCAACGTGTCCCTCTCAGCGCCATACGGGATGGAACTGTGGTGTGCAGTCTTATGCAGTCGAGGCCTGGAGAAGCATTGCCGCCCGCAAAGGGTCCGGACTTCGAGGCGTGGCGTGAGGCCTTTGGAGGGTGACTATATGCGCTGTTTGTATGGATGTGAAGGGCCTAGCGTCCAGCACGTTCGGGAAGTCGTCAGGGTGCCGATGGTCACAAGTCAAGACGAGATAACACGCAATCGCGACTCGTCATTATTCAGAGCCTGACCAAGCTTTCGTCCAGGTGTTTGCGGAGCGCCCCCGAAGAAGAAGGTCATGGACACAGATAGGCCCCGGGCGTCCACGGCAGCAAGAGCCGGCAAGAAGCGGCGGTGTCGGGGTGTGGGGATGCGTCGGGGAAGCTGCTCGCTGTCGCAGACGACGAAGACGAGAGCAAAGACAACGTTGACCGGTCGGCATTCTGGCGGCGTGCAGGCGGGGGCCGGGGAAAGGCCACGTGACATGACATAGCGGATTACATCGATTACATCACTATCGGTTCAGGGTGAGGACGATCAAGACGCGATAAATACAGCGGCAGCAGACGCGTAGTCCTCCAGCCTCGGTCTCCCACTCTCCTCGACACACACTCCCCTCGTCGCCATGGCCCACGTTCTCCCCGACCTCCCGTACGCCTACGACGGCCTCGAGCCCTTCATCTCCAAGCAGATCATGGAGCTCCACCACAAGAAGCACCACCAGACCTACGTGAACGCCCTCAACGCCGCCGAACAGGCCTACGCCAAGGCCTCCACCCCCAAGGAGCGCATCGCCCTCCAGGCCGCGCTCAAGTTCAACGGCGGTGGTACGCCTTTTCTCCGCTCTCGCGCGCGATGAGACGTGATTAACACTGGCTGCGCCCCGCAGGTCACATTAACCACTCTCTCTTCTGGAAGAACCTCGCGCCCTCCGCGTCCGAGGGCAAGGGCAACGGCGGCCAGCTCCGCGACGGCCCCCTCAAGGAGGCCATCACCAAGACTTGGGGCTCCCTCGACGCCTTCAAGAAGGAGTTCAATGCTACCACCGCGTCCATCCAGGGCTCCGGCTGGGGCTGGGTCGTGAGTACCTCCTCGGTGTACGCGTTCGGCTTAGCGGATACTGATCGACGCGCTTCGCTGCTTCTCAGGGCTACAACCCCCAAACCAAGGCCCTCGAGATCGTCACCACCGCTAACCAGGACCCGCTCCTGACCCACACCCCTGTTATCGGCGTCGACATCTGGGAGCACGCGTTCTACCTCCAGTACCTCAACGTCAAGGCTGACGTCCGTACATGTCTCCGTTTTCGAGTCTAAGCGATCTAATCGATTCACCCCTAGTACCTCAACGCTATCTGGAACGTCATCAACTTCGACGAGGCTGAGAAGCGCTTCCTCGAGGCCCAGTCTGGCGCTAAGCTCTAAGCTGGGTACGCTGAGGTCGAGACGTTTGAAGTATCGCAGTAAAATCAATTTGTAAGAGGAGGATGGGAAGAGTCAAGTGCATGTGTATATTACGGTGCTCCAATGCATGCTGCATGTGGTGTGTGCTCAATCTTCCATGAAACGGACAAGAAGGTCAGTGGTCTTAAGTGCTACGACCGCTATTGCACCACACTCTTCTCCGACGTTCGCGCGGAGACACTCGGAGATGCGTGTATATCTCTCGATAACACTATTGATACAAAGGTGCAGGTAAGTAGTACCGCTTACAGGGTGAGTTTCTTCTGGGACTCACGCCCGCCTCCCACTGATTTAATCCCTTGCACCTTTAGTCAGTGCCGACAAAAGCCTGTTCAACAGACTGTTTATAGACGATAGTGGCGGGTGCACAGAAGCTCGTCCCTTCGATCTGTTGAGGTGACGGTTGCCCTGCTTGGAAGACTTCTCAAAGATAGAGGCAATCACTTCTTGCCGCGTAACGGTATTGCCTACCCGCATCACGTACAGCTAGTTGTCCAAGGAACAAGTCATTGCTTAGGGAACGTTGCGCAGGTAGATATGTGTCCCCTAGCGTGATCCTCGAAGCAGTTGAGGCGCAATGGTCTCGGTGCCTTAGAGGAGGTACTTGTTATATGTTCTCCTATAGCCCCGAAGCGCCGTTGCGGGATGATCGCTCATACGGCGCTGACAGATAGATGCAGAAGCACTAACATTGACTACAGGGTCCGACATCGCGAGGGACACGGGCGGGGACTTCTTAAGTCAAGACTCTTTCCTACCCGACCACCGCTTTCGCCTCGGCTAGTACATGGGACCCGCATTTGTGGTGCGTCTGTTCTGTCCATGTATGGACGCGAATGACACCAAACTCTGTCGATCAGCGTACGATTTAGTCCATGGACACTCGGAGCCGACCACGGGGGAGGACATGGACATCCTCGCACCTGAGGGAACTCGACATTCGCGGCGGCCATTTCGTTGTCCCCGTCGGCACCCCTGTAGCCCAACACCATAACCTCCTCGAACCTCGCTTCACGAGTGCAACAACACTTTTCTTCGCCACCACCATCATTGTCCAGCAGACTGGCGGAGTCGGTCCTCCCCCCGACTTCTCCGTAGACTTTCCATTCCCCATTGTGACTTCCGTAGATACTCAGGGTGACGCGTCGCACGCAGTCGACACGGCTACAACTTCACCGAGTTCAACTACGCATCCCCCGCCGACCACCACAAATCCCACCTCAACTGCTTCTCATACTTCGGCGAACGCAGACACACCGTCCACAGAGACGGAGCCGCATACCCCTACCGCTAGTGATACCTCCTCGCAGAGCCCGACATCACACATCGAGTTCGCATCCTCATCTTCGACCGCCACCCCTCCTCCGAGTTCCGACGCTCTCAGTCCAACATCGCCACCAAACGTCTCCACACAGAACGGGACGACGGAAACCGCCCCGTCCACGATCATATCCACTTTCAACGTCTCCGGGACCGACACCACGACGACGGTGCTGCTAAACTCCTCGCCTAATTCCACAACGGCCCTACAGAACCCGCCCGTGAAGTCCGGCGCGGGCGCGTTGAGTGCTGGGGAGATCGTCGCGATCTGCGTCGCGTGTGTCTCGGTGCTTGCGTCCGCGCTTCTTGGGTGTTGGGCGTGGCGCCGGAGGAAGGGGCGCCGGAAGGTGGATTCGACAGGTGCGTTCGTTGTGCTAGTTATAAGCTTTGATTTGACGTTTCGTCTCTCATCCTAACGTGCCTGTTCTTTATGGGGGACAGATACACCTACTGAGGCTGCGGAGAACGCCGGGATGCTGCGGAAGTCGCTCACTACATACGACGACGACACGAGGGAGGATACGAGATCCGTTTCTCGATCGGCGTCCTCGACTACCAATGCGTCCACGCCTTCCCAGTACTCGTGGACGACAGACACAAGGGACGCCGTCATTCTCGGCAGTGATACACAAGAGAAGTCCAGCACCGTCGCCGACGTCCCGGCGAACGTGAACGGTCCCTCGGCCGCATCTCCGAGTCCGCGTTCTTCTGTGACGCTATCGTATATCAACCTTCTCTGCCCGCCTCCGTCGGGGTTGCAACCGCACGGACCGCAACCATCGGCCGTGGCAGTCGCACACATCGCGGATGCGGATGCGCAACTGCGCCAGTCGATCGTTCGGCCACTCCCGATACCTGTATCCGTAGGCGTAGGCGGCGGGCACCCCGGTGTGGAGTCCTTGCGCGAAAACCTGATCCAATGTGGTTGGGATCATGGAACTGAGGTGAACTCGGAACCGCCGCCTGAGTATAGTCGATACTAGGACTTTTGAAGTGTCCTGCGGTAGACAGGTTACTCAGCGACTTCCGGATACAAGGGCTCTAACAACCCTGTACGGCTGTAGGTGGATATGTATTCGTTGTAGGATGCGGATGAAAATACAGGAGCAGACCATCGTAGCTATGTACACGCCGCACGCTATGGTAAGCCTAGAATAAAATATGGAATGCGTGCAAGATAGCGAGAGTATGGAGGAATCTGAGAGGTCTTGGGGTGACATACTCATGACTCATCAGATTACGATTCTTGAAGTTGACTGCCAAAACACGCAATCTTGTAGTGCGCTTGTCCCGGTCCGAAAGGTTCGGACAATGCTATGCGGTTTCGTAGCCTCATGTTGATGAGACGCCCATGCCTTGCAAACAGCTGCAGCCTGCAACTTGAATTCGAACCTCCAGCTCCCGGGGCCTTCCTCTGAGCTCTGACCAACGGCTTTACGTCCCTCATTATCTCAAGTACTCAAATGACCTTTGAGTTTAGTATGCGATCTCTTCAAGGGGCTGTCAAAGTAGTTGGGAAGCTCCACAGCACGCGTGTCCGACACGACGTCTTCAGGACCGGCGCCGATATGGCACCACTTCGCATGGTCCGCCGTGCCGCCGCCATCCTCATCTAACTTCACCGACTCTTACCCTCGGCACTTAACTTGATGAACCGCGACGCCGGGGCACCAGCCTATTGCACGGCGTCTGGCAGGCAGGGTGTATGGAAGCGCCTCAGCATCGATCTGTCCAGATTGTCGGCGGGCTCAGAAGACGTTGCGAAGACAGCCGCACTCGTATGAGGTATCCCGCTTTCCCTTCCCTTGAGGAAATTGCGCTGACGGCTGTTCGCAAAGCTATGGGCCAAGATGCCCATAAGACGTATATGCTTGTTGACTCTGATTGAGCTGCAGCGGCGTGCCCGCGAGGCCGGAGCTGTGCGATGCGTTTGCATGACGTGCCCCCCTGCAACCCACGATGGGGGGACCATCTGATTACTTTATGGCCACATTGACAGATAGGAACACGCGTACGCGGCCTCTATAACCTCGCTTCGGGACGCGGGGATCGCCCTCCCTACGTCGTGAACCTCAGCGCTGGCCGTTAGTCGGCCTCGCGGGAGCTGAATTGTGAGTGTCTGTGCTTTCATTACTACTTCAGCTCACGATCGTCGTGCAGAGCTACCCCACCCACTCTCGTTCAATGTTCGGAAACGTCGGCGCTGATGGGAGGGAGGCAGCGTGTAGTGTCAAAGGTGCCAAGACTAGGAGGGGTTTCGACCCATCGTTCGGCCTTGGGACGATGGGCATTGTGCCTCCCATAGCGACACGGACCTCTGCTATGGTAACTTCGGAGTCAGCTCCTCCCTCCTCTGTTTCACAAACCTCCGGAGATGGTTCCGGCATCTCTCTGTCGGCCGCGCCGGTAATCCAACCATCACAGATAACTACCACCTCCACCACACCCGCGTCCACCTCTGACTCGCAGTCTACTAGTACCTCTTCTATTTCTACTCCCCCGCCAGCCACCGAGGCGACTAATACTCCCTCTTCCTCACCCTCTCCGAGCCTTACTGAGGAGCAGAAACCTCCGCCCCCTCCACCTCCAACTACCTCGACGTCGTTCGCTCCTTCAACCGTTTCACAGGGCACCAGCCAAAAGGACTCAACTACGCCACAGTCTTCACTGGCTCCTACTGTCGTTAGTGTTTCTAGAACAGCAAGCGTGACGACCGTGTGGATGAGCTCCGAACCCTCGCCGACGGAGATACAGGCGCCGACCGCAAGACCAGAACGGACGGTGAACGTTGTGGAGATAGTCGCGGTTTTGGTCGCGTGCGGCATCGTTCTTGTGGCGGCTTTACTGGGATGCTGGTTGTGGAGACGGAAGAGAAGTCCACGCGCCCCCTATATGGGTATGTTTAAACTGTCAAAAACAACGTTTATGAAAAACATCTGACCTCAACGATATTTTCTAGGTGCTGGGGAGAAGTCTGTCCTCGGAGAAGGACAAAGAGCGTCGCTCATCGCTCCGGACGACGACTCCGCAGGCCATGCGGTAGCGTTCTCTCGAACACGCGGCCCCCCTGCCAATGCCCCTGAAATCGATAGAGAGGGCTACGGTTTTTATCCCAGATCCAGGGACGCGGTAGTCACACCCTACCTCGTGGGGTCGTCCACCTCGCTCTTGCACACCGTCGCACGCGGCCAGCAGTTCCCCGTCCCCGTATCCCCGCACCGTGAAGCTCCTACTCCCGCACCTGAACCCAGACCAGAGTACCCATCCACACCAACGCAACATCCCCGGTGCAGATTACTCCCCGTCCGCTCCTCGGGGAAGAACGCATCTCGGTTTGGCGCATACGTCCCGCCAGGGGCGTCGAGCGGGGCGCGCCGTTGGGGCGAGACCTCAAGAGGTTGGATTCAACACGACGCAGAGGGAGGGAGTGAGGTAAATCACGAGCCACCCCCCGAGTACAGTCGATACTAGGACATTCTGTACTTATATACCCCTTTTGATGGTTTTGGGTATCGACGCTGATTCGGTATCGCTGCATCCGTCGTGATCAGTAGCCTTTTTTGCGTACATAGACCTCAGACCTGGGGGAGACGTACTGTGCGCCTTTACTATTGCTTTATACTCAGATAATCAGCTGCTCTCTCTACCGGGTAGGTGTTTGCACCCGGCCAATCCCGGGAACCTGCGGAAGCGTTTCATAGCCTCGTGCAGTAGGCGCCTAACAATGGCCCATCCGGCCGGACGTGGTTTTTCGCCGTCCTTCGCCCTTGAGCTACCCCCGTACTTATCTGAAACAGCTCGCCTGATGAGCGGACATACACCGCTATACCGTGTGGACACCACTTCTGTGAAGTGAAGTATCCTGTACAAGCAGGAGCCGAATGCAGGAAGCATGGGACCATTCGCGAATCCGGTTAGCCGCAATCTGACAGCCGCTGTCTGCCCTCCCCTAGAATTCGCCGCTATATATCGCCCACGTCTATAGAATCAGGTCCAGGTAACTGAATGATGTATGGACGCTCGTGTTCTTTTCGGAAGGTAGAGGCAGTTGGAGAAGGCTTAGCGATGAGGTTTCGCATTCATCAGTCGTGATCACCGGTCTATGTGGCCAGATGTGACTGGAAGAGTGCATCCTCGGGGCCTTTATTTGCTTACCGGACTTATATTGGCAGACACTGCGGTGGAGTATTTGGCCTTCCAAACGCTGCTATAGGGTGAACACGAAATAGAAGAGCACCGAGTCGCCACACCGTCTTCAAGCATTACTTGTACTTCATCACTCCTCTACCGTGGTCATGACTGTATAGCATACGTCGATCTATGCTCGCAACGTAGATCTGCGATGCAATTGAACCTGTGAGCGCTTCCATTTGTTCTACACGTTTTGCTGATAGTCGCGTGGGCATAGACAGATTAATTCTCGACGACCTGTATCGACGGTCCCTTTTAGCGCGAGCTTGCTGCAATGTTTGGCTTCCTGTCGATACTTTGTATGCCCTCCCGCTGACTTGCGTTTCGATACTGAAGAAGAGGTGTAGTCGCAACGAAATATTCATTTTACTCTCAATCTGACCTCTGCCTCTGTGTTGTTTGCAGCTTTGGCAATGTCGCCCCGCTCGGCGCGCGTTGCGCGTGTAGCACTAGGGGTCGGGTGTGATATTTCTGTCCCCTCCTGCAGTCTCGGTTTTTTGCCCATAGACTCCTTAACGGCAACTCAGCCATCCGGAATACCAACATCCGAGCCCCAGCTCGGTCCATCCAACCCTAGTTCGGCGGTTTCTATGACATTCTTGCCCGCCCTTACACCTACCACGAGTCCTTCCGAAACGACCTCGGTGTCAAACGCGGATGATGCTACACCCTCGACCACTTCTTCATCATCTCCCGTGGACACTCCGTCTTTTACGGAAGTCGTCGCGACTCAAGCAGTCGCCGCTACACAGTCATCTGAAATTACCCAGGGAGATGTCAGCTCCGTCTGGTCGACGCCATTTTTTGGTCAAACTACGACGGAAACCTCTACCACGGTCATCCCGATGCTTTCTACGATTACGGTCTCGGACGGGGACGATAGTAGTACCACGCTAACGTCCAACTCCTCCACTCCAACAAGTGCCGCCGCGACGGCTGGAGAGAAGGACAACTCAAAGCGGACGGGAGGGGCGACTACTGCTGAGATTGTGGCGATATGCATCGCGTGTCTACTCTTTCTCATGCTGTGCGCCGTGTTCTGTATACTTAGGCAGAGGAGGAGGGCCGCTTCCCTTGACCCATTTGGTGAGTTAAATACTCTGATGGGCATCTCCGACTATTCACTGACTGCGACATTCTTGCCATTCTGTTACTCTAGAAGACAGTGAGGTCGCTGCCTCCTCCAACATAGGAAACGGCGACGACGTTGCTCTCGGAGATTACAAGAACTACTCTCCTTTCGAATCATCTGTTCGACTCAACCATACAGTATCTGAAACAAACTCTACGCCGAATCACCTTCGCAACGATGACGATGATGTGAGGACGGATGAGCAAGGCAACGACGGGAGCCACTCTACCTCCCAGTCCATGCGTTCCACAAGCACCCTCTCTTACATCAACAGCCTCTGCCCGGAGATGGCACCCCTTTCCACAGAATCTCCGGTTACGCTTCCGGCCCCAACTCTCCCGACGATTTCTATGCCCGTCCCGCGCACCCAGTTCAGGCCTCTCCCGATGCCCTTCCCCCTGGCGTCTCTCGACCGTGCCAGCGTGTGGAGCGTGATGGATGCAAACAGCACCGGGGAAACCGCTAATAGTCCTGATTTGGCGTATGGAGACGTTTTTGCCCTCTATCATAGCAGCAGGAACGGGAGCGAGGTGGACATAGAGCGGCCACCAGAGTACAGCCGTTACTGAAACCTCGCGGACTACATTCATTTCACTTTTATTGCGTCATCACCGGTCTTTTTAATATATATTCTCCCTTCTGTAAGGTCCGTCCGTGTAATTAGGAATTGTCCTGAGGCGATGATGGCGGGCTCAAATTGAAAGTCTACCGTGAAGTCTCGTAGCCTCGTGTTTGATAAGCGCTTACCGCGTCCCTTAGACTGGTGTGCGATTTTCGCTGGCCTTTAACGCCCGTTTTGCTCTTGCACTTGTACCAGCATTGTACCAGCATCTTACTGTGCTGAGCTACGTCACGCTACTCCTTGAGGCACTGTTCAACGATCTCCGCGTGAACTGACGGTGAACGTAATCCGGAAAAGCACGAACTGTGCTACTTGTACTCTTGTTACGCACTGGATGTCGCCTCAACGCGGAAACGCATGATCAGTTGCGGATTTGATGGATCGCGCCCTCGACCACATTTGACAACTTGTATCTGCGACTGACACAATGTTCCTCGGAGACACAAACAGTGTGCCACGGGTTGCGAAGCTGCCGCGATTCGGGATCCACGCCACGGTCAGCCATGCTTCAAGAACGAGACACTCTGTGATTATCAGGCATCCCGGAAGTAATAAAAGCTACTTGCTCCTTCTTTCTCTCACAGGGAGTTGATGAACACACCGCAGAGGGCCGCATAATTGTATAGATCTTCATTGCCGATGGTCCACATTGGTAGCGGCGGGACGCCGGTGAGTTCTTCGCCGCTCTTCGCCATTGATTTTCGGTTAATCGAGGTGATCTCAGTCCATTATGAGCTTCCGTAGCTAGGCGAATCGATATTAGAATTCGGGGGCATATACTGCTCTCCGCCCTTACCCTAGGACCCGCGATTTCAACCTAGAGCTCTTTCCGCGCGACTACCCCTTGTCCGGCTCGAAATAGGACGTTGCGGTTCTCCCTACCGTTCGTTCAATTTACGGCCATTCATTTCGCCGTAGCCTCATGCCCTAGGACTTTCTCGCTTTGGTAAGAGATACGTTGAGCATAGCTCCCGGGGCGAGCACTCCATTCCTGTGTCACCCTCAAATAGTCGTATATCGGTATCAGTGAGTAACTTTCAGTCGCATCGTGATTTGAAACCTGTTCTGAAGTTGTATCAGCATGTATCTCCTTGGAAGACTCTTAAGTGGCTCCAAACGGGCCTTTGGGGGTCCTTTTGGCGAGAATGGATGCTCAAACTTCTTCCCTCCGTTTGGGTTCAGCTGTACCCCCAATGATGGTACCACCACAACCGCGACGGAGACGCAAACGCAGACGAAGACGGCTACGCCGACACCGCTGCCTCCCCAGACCACCGTGATAACGTCAGCCACTATCGTTACATCAGTAGCGGTCGTTACTAGTGGAGACACGATCACTGTAGGGACGACATTCATGTCGGGATCGACCGTCACGTCGCTCATTACCCCGACTCCCACCCACTCTGTTTCCACTATTGCGCCAAACACTTCAGATACGACCCCCTTGTCCGGAACATCTTCCATACCAGCTACGCGTGCGAGTAGTCAGAGTTCCGCGACGACCCCTGGGCCGAACACCAATATAGACTCTACAACACTAAGCGAACCGATCAGGTCGACTGGGACGGACGTCATTCATCCCGTCGAAACCACGACTGTAGCTTCTACATCTAGCCCCACGGCGGCGATAGTTGAACAGGAAACACGCCGTATGAACCCTGGCGAGATTGCCGCTATCTGCATCGCATGCGTCAGTGTCCTCACGCTATGCGTCATCATCTGGAGAGCTTGGAGGCGGAGAAGGCAGAGCGATCGTGCGACAATACCTGCCGGTATGCAGTTTACCGCGCTTATTTTATTACCACTTCGTTGACGTGAATCTCTTCTAGGCAACGAAGAACTTCCTGACGAGGATAGGACGGTTCACTCGCTACACGCGAGGAATATGTCTCTCACGAACATTCATCCTGCAAACATACCCGCCCTCCCACACCGCCCTGCGGGCGGCTTTGGTGACATCCTGGAGAAACGAGATGATGCCTTCAGGTCTCCCGACGATACGGCTTCTGCCTCATCCCCTACCACTTCTAGTCTCTTCTCGCCAACTTCTCCCGCACCGCTCCTCCCTGCGCATACCTTGAGCTCCTGCCGGGTCCCATCAACCGTCGCGGAATCTGTGACAGTTCCCAGAAGTCAGTTCAGAGGAGCGTGGGACGATCCGCCTCCGACCCCCGACGTCCGTCCATCTTCGTTGGCGACCAGCGAGGGCCCAGCGCACTTACGGTCACAGGGCAGGCACGGGTATCTCATGGCGACCGCAGAGAACTGCCGTCCTTCTCGTGATACTGTGCATGGTAGCCGTCTATTCGGCGGTGACGAGACAAGCGAAGTCGATCTAGGCCCTTTACCTGAGTATAGTCGTTACTAGCACGCGGTTTCCCATTCAACGCGGGTGTTGCGGTAGGGCTGTGTTGCAGCAGAGGTGAGACGGAAAGTCTGTCGTTATCAAAGTCGGTACTTATCAGCGCGTTACAGTACCATGGCTGTGTTATTCTTACAAGGTTTAGTGGCCACGGCTGTAGAGCGAGCAAGGGAAGTGCGGTTGCACAATGAATCAAGGAATGCATGAAACGTGGAAGAGTGTACACTGCATGTATGTACTGCCCTCCTCCCGCGAACACCCTTCCATCATAGGAGGCACCACGATCCGTCCCCAGACGGTGTGTTCAACCACGCTCATCCAGAAATGCGGAAGCTCCATTCCACGGGGCAGAGCGCGGAGCGCGACCTCGCCCACGGGCTTCGGGGTGATCGCCGGCACCCAGACTTCTGTAGACGAGCCGCACAGTTCATATCATGTTCTCGAGATGGGACGAGTATCGGCGATGCGCGTTTTCTCCCACCCGAGCTTCGCACACTCGGCGGAGCGGTATTAGTACTCTAGCACTAACAGTTTGTTGCTCATCGTGCTGCTAGTTTCGTAGGGGACGTAAATAGTTGCTTGGCCCCCTCGTTTATGGATCCCGAGTGGACTGCAGCACCCGTATGGCATAAGTAGGTAAGTCGCTGGACTTCTCGTTCACAACGAAAGAATGTCTGATATGGTTTGTTGTGACAGATGCCATGATGCGTCGCCACACGGGCCATTTGCGATCCCGTCGCCGTCACTGTTCATCGCACAGCTCTTCGCTTCCCCGTAACACACCACACAGAAGGGCACTAGTACCTCCGCGGCACTCTGGCACTCGGGTATTTGAAGTCCTACTGAGGGCGTCTGTGTAGGCCCCTTCCCTCGGCGGCGCAGGGACCTCTTGTTGCTTGCCTCTGTCGGGACACGTAGGCGTGCCAGATACGCCTCTGCTCACTATCAACTATCCTCTAGGGTACACGGTATGGGAACCCGAAAATTCGTTTCCAACTATTGACTGAAGGGCCGTCCCATTTAGCGCGGTTCTAAACAGTGTGTATCCCGTAGTCCGTCCCGCGAAGACCGCTTGCTAGACAACTGATCAAACTCGCAGTGCGTATACGTGTATCCACACCAGGCTGGCGCCCTCAGAAAGCCCGCCAAAACACGGCGTCCTCGCCAACGCTTACAAACTGTGCCTTTACGACCACACCCGCCAATACCAATTTGGAAGCCTCAAAGTTGAGCGGAGGCGCCGTGGACAGTCCTTCTACGCTTATCAAGGTCGCCGGAAATACGGGAGTAAGTGGAACCGCCTGCGCTACAGGCGACGGCCTGGAGGCCTCAGGATCGACTCTGCCTACGATGCAAGCGGTCCCATCTTGTCAACCGATCGTCCACCATGATGCGGTTCGTATAACTCCCGCTGCTATTAAATTAGCGTTTTCTCGTTCATTTTCTTCGGGAACCCTGGCCGAGACCGACTCGAAAGTGACTGTATTCGAGCCCAATACCACCACCTCTCCTCCCTCCAATGTCACATCCATCAATACAGCCCCTTCCAATGCTAACCTCCCTCTTCCCGCTCCTCCGGATGGGACTGCAGGGATATCGACGTCTCAAAATGCATCGGAATCGGGTTCCCCGAATCCAATCCAGACATCGGAGGGTGCAAGCACCTCCTCAGAGCACTCGAGTACGACCACCCCATCCTCGGCCATATTTTCCGTGTCAAGTATCCATATCCTCAGTCTTGCACCACCCGCGATCATTGAAATACCTACCGCGACCTCTACATCGTCGCTATCTACTGCAACGCCCAAGCTACCGACGTTATCCTCTAGCATCGGCACCTTGGAGGCTTCCGTCGTTTCCCCGTTGCATACTACCACAGACGCATCAACAACCATCTTTGAGACCCCATCCACCCCCAGAATTGCGCCCTCTCAAGTCAACAGTCCTGAGGCGGAATCGACCTCCCTTAGCAAATCAACTGGTACCCCTTCTCAGACCGACGTGTTCGGTACCGAGGACCCGCTCCTGTCCTCGACGGCTACTACTCTTCCGTGGCATCTCGAATCTACCCCAAGCTCCAGTGGTGATACCATTGCTTCGACATCCTCCACAGCACCGTCTAGCTCGGCCCGTTCGCGCTCACTAAGCAGAGGAGGTATCGCCGGGATATGCATTTCCGTTGTGCTTGCTCTCCTCTTGTCGGGGGCAATAGTGAAGTGGTGTGCGATATGTAGGAGGCGAAGGCACCTGAGAGAGTTAGAGGAACGACGCAGTAAGTTTGTGCCATATTCAGTAGATATCACAGCTAATCGCGCCGGGAATTAACCCTCCATCTATAGTTCGACGGCAGAATTCCATCGCGGGTGAAAGCTTTGCAAGACTGCGCATGAGCGGCGAGTCCACTGTGGTGACCGAAATGGCCTCTGTATACGACCCGGCATCGATTCCGCCCACAGTAGAAGTTCGTGCGCCGTCGGCCACCTACGACCTTTCTTTACCCCCGGTGTACCCGGATGTCCCCACGCGAAGTAACTTGAACATCAATAGCGGCCGGTCTCTCACACTCCTTATCCCTCCTCGTGCACCACGTCGTACGGCGAATCGGGACAGCACTCTCTCCCAGGACAGCACTACGCTTCCATCTTCGACCTATCTTGACCCTGCCATGGTCCCGGATGACTGGACTGAGGCGTGGAACAGGCCGCGACCGAGCTCAGAGCTCATGCGAAGCGGTGAATCTTCGCAGACCGTGTTGCCGCTGCACGAGCATGAACTATCCCCGAGTGAGATGGTGATCCATGCTATATGATCTGGCGTAGGGACTCCGCGCCCAATTACGGACTTCTGCGCAGACGTATCACCCTTTTCATGTTATGTTTATTCTCGTCCTTTCCTTTTACTTTTATTCGTGAGCGCCGTTTGACGATGACACATCTTCGCCTTCGTCGTGGTAGCCGCATAGATAGTGTATTCTTTGTGTTGCCTCGGCCATCGTTTAACACTGGTAGTTGAAGATCGTTGTGTATAGTGAGACTAAATACGTCACCAAAATGGAGCGCCCCAGGCGTGAATCTCTTCAATTCCAAACGCCCAGTAAGGGCACGACGCTCCAAATATTAACAAGCACTGACTCGGAAAAGGGTCGTCCGATGACTCAGGGGAATCTGAATCTCCCGCGGGTGACAGTGAGACGATGTTTGGACAACCGCTCGTTCTACGGGCGTTACCACACGCTCTCTGAAAAGATGAACAGTAGGAAGCACAGCTTCCTGGGCGCAACTGGATAGTGACAGTTCACATCAGGCCAAAGTCGTCTTGCGACAACGTGGCTACATCGCTTTTCGAGTCATATACTAACGCTACGGCAATTTTCGAGATTCTACGATAGATCATGCCGACGTCTCAAGCCGCGATGCCCAATGCACGCGTCAAAGAGGTTGCTGCCGAACGCCTGTCGACCGCGATCATTTCGTAACAGCGGCCTAGTGTACTTCTGCATCAGCTTCGGGGCTGCAGGGAGACCTCATATCGACCAGGTTCACTGTGAGCCTTCCGCTTGCACCCCCATCCACACACGCGACTCGGAGTGTACCGTGCCCAAGAAGAACACTCACGAAGACGTTTTGAAGGCGGTGGCGCTGACCCCGTATTCAACGCCTACACCTGTCAGCCTGATCAGTGGATTAGACGAAGAGAAATGGATACACTGACATGTTCTCAGGTTTTAGGACACCTCCAAGTCCGACGGCAGCCATGCAATCCTCGTATCGCCTACAAGCCCGGTCATCGGACCTTAAGTCCGCGGATCCCGGACTCGTTGACGCTCTCGTTGCACTTGGGGTTGTATTGCTATGTGTTGGGGCAGCGGTCTTGCATTTCGCATTGAAGAAGCGCGGCGCGAAGGGAGAAGTAGACAGACAATGGATTCGTGAGTCTAACAGAATGCATTGTCTACGAGTGGAAGGCTTACACATCTGGGACTTTGAGGTTCTCTAAAGAGTCGCTTGCCCTGGAAAACGAGAACAGATGTAAAGGAGGCTGAGGCTACCAACCGGGGAAGAACTGGGCGTATATTGGGGGGCGTCGCTCTGCGAAGTAGAGATACAAGACCTCTTCGATCCCCTCGTGTCTTACCCAACAGCTACGATGCGAATCCGAACGAGGGAGAGAATGATCAGCCGTCGACAGACCCTCCACATCAACTCCGTCCTCCTCACGGATCCTCCCCTGGGGAAATCCAGGATCCGTTAGAAGATTACTCAAGGGCTACGGACGGTGATGCCAACAGACGCTGCGTACACTCGGATACCTCCTCGGACGAACATGAGACGAGTGGCTCCCCAAGCATCAGCTCGCTTCCTTCAGCTCTGCTGCGTCCTCGAGATAGTTTCGCGAGCGTAGAATCGCCTATGCATTGGAAAAGGATAGGATCTCCCAGTATCCATGAGGAGCGAGACGATGCGACGGACATAGCGAGCGTAGTCACGGGGTCCGACGTTCGCACTAGAAGCACTGCAGCCACCCCAAACGAGCCTGACGAGTTTGGGTACCTCTCAGACGCTACAATGTCAACCCTGCCTCCGTCGTATCGAGTGCGCCGTACCGCAGCTTTCAACATCCACGATCATCCCCTGGCTCCTCTTCCCTCATCTGCTACATTACCAAGCGCGATCACGGTGCCCCCTTCAGCGTTCGCCAATCGGGGACGACCACGGAGTACTATGTTCGGCCCACGGTCGCGCAACCCACCCCGTCCCGTTATAACGCAGAGCCCGGGAGAAGTGCGCGAGGGCATCGAACTAACAAGCACGTATCCGGACGATGGACTCACTCAAATGCCTGTCCGGGCGCAGCGGGGACGGGCGCGACCGACGAAGAAGTCTACTGACGGCGGAGTGCGTCTCGCGGGTAGCCCATTACCTGTTCCCGGCGCCGATACGAGCGATGGAATATTCGGAGATATGGAATTTCCTCCGGCCTACGTGGGTTTGGAAGGTGAATTTGAGGTGCACAGCCGAGTTAACGCTGGTGGTGCCCGCGAGGGACAAAGGCTGGAAAAAGCAGAAGGGAGATTTTGAATATCCGAGTATAGACATGTTTCGAGCCCTTTTGATCACAGTGCGTATGGGTATGTAGTACGGAGGATGTCAGCAAGAGAGCGGAGGTGGCAAGTCGGTTGGCGAACTTCGACACGTGGCGATTCCCACACACCCCAGAACGCGTTTTCGAACATCTCCGAGTCTCTCTCGGAGTCGATGCTTCAAATGAGAACACACAAAGCCCCAGCCGCTTTTCTCTTTTTGAATCTGGACTCATCTCACTCATACGCGTTGTGTTTTATATTCCGATAACGGGCGCTCCTAGAACTGGCCCAAATGCAAATCTCCGGACGTTGCAAACAAGGGCCAATTCAACGCCGACTTAGCGCTAGACAATCAACACGCGCTGCCTTGGTGACGTTTTCAACAGAATGTAATGTATTACAGGGCTAAAAATGAATCACTACCCTCCTTTTCGTTACACAGTACAGCTCGATTTCGAGTCTCTTTCACGGCGTTATATCCATGTTCCGGCGTGTTCGAGACTGGCAGTGGTCCTTCGGAGAAGCGCTCAGATGTGAACAAGTCCGAGTCGCTGAGCACGACGACGGATGAATCCGTGCATTCCGCGAGCCTGCCCGCCAAGCAAATATGCCTTGGGATATGTGTTGAGACTACGCTTTTGTATATTCGGTGCGCAAGTGCTCCTCTATAGCTCGTTTGCCGTATCTTCTTACGAAGTTCTCAGTGCCTTTTATCAAACCCCAGAGCTTGTTGATAGATGGGACGGAGGTATAATCAGGACTCAAACCTTGTTCGGTGCGTGACACGACGTAGATGCCAGTATAGCTTTCTAGTCTGACCCACGCTCCTGTTGCAGTCATATTTGACGGAATCATGGTGTTATTGACCTTGCTCCTTCTCAACGTGTACCATCCGGGCAGACTGCTCATGACGCCAGTGATGACGCCTCTTACTTCGAGTAACAGAACGGAATCCGAGTAGCTACTTTAGACAGAGTAGCGCATCCTTCGTCATGGTGCGGTCTTCAGTGACAACCGCCCTTCTTTACTTCGTCACTGACAATCTCACGTCTCAGTAACCACCTTATCTCCCTGTAGCATGATTTTGTTGCCCCTTGCAGTATTTCTCAGTCAAGCCTGCGCTCAAGTCCAGCTGCCGAGAGGCATAAGGCGGTGCTCCGTACGATAGCAACTCGATAGTAACTCTAGCGCCGCAGCAATGAGGTGGGAAGCTCCGGTAACCCCGGGCCCACACGCCGCTGCGATCTTTATCGGTGTCCGCTGTCATACAGAGTTCCACCGCGGCTCAAGTGACGCCGTGCGAGATGCTTTCCGCCATCGAGAGCGACACTGCCAGTCGCCCTTACACCGTCTCCTGCTACGGAGACCCTCTCACTTTCCGCCACTCGCAGCGTCTCAATGACCACATATCACACTCTCGTTGTCCGCTAGAGTGTTGTGATCTGACAGTTCGCAGTTAGAGGCGTTTTCCACGCTCGAAGACGCGACAGTATATACTCACACCGGCCGTGAACTAGTACCTTGCTTCCTACATCGACTCGTTATGCCACCACACATGTTGTCTGTCGTAGTCTTCTTGAGGACCACTGAGGCGGTCGAATCCATCATCGACAATCTTAGGTTACGTGGGTTTAGTAAATCCTCACAAGCCGTTCTCTCCTATTTGGGTGCGTACATACATGCGCCATTTCCTTGGAGGTAGTGGCTGACACGCGTACATTCACAGTGAGCCTGCGACTGAAGGACTTCCGACCGCCTTTTGCAATAAACTCAGCCGCCAGTGCGATTTTGGGGGTTATTACCGTCGCATGGGTAGCCACCACGTTCGCGTTCCTCTCTCTTTTGCTATTCTCGTTAGTGAAGGCGCGGAGGGTCTCGCGGACAGAAGACACGGAAGCGTCTGAGATCGAGCTGAGCGGTGCGTCACCCAACAAGGCGGTAGATAGGGAGCTTCGCTCATGTATTCTGATACCTGTTGATAGATCTCTCTGACACCCGGATACACTGGATCCGTGGCGCTTTGCACTGGCTCGCGCGACTGGGAGGCGCGGCGCAACGACACGATATCGATGATATGGATGCTCCGCAACACAGCCCTTCATCAGATACAAGCCTGCTCCCGCCCTTCGACTCAGTACCCGAATCGTCTTTCCCCTCCGCATTGTACAACGTATCGAGCCAAGATGAGGGTCGTGCTGATCGGACAGCGCCTCTCCACGTGGTCACATCGTATCTCTGTGTTCGGGGACGCACGCACCATCTTGAGGGTAGTGCGCAGCATGGAACCGGCGCTTCTGGAGGGGGCTCCACTCGTGTATTGGACTTCCGACAATCCGTTCCAGCAAATTGCCCCTCACCCTTCAATATCGTGGGGAGTGTATCATCAGGCGACCTTCTGGCGACCTCGCAAGACCCACCATCTTCCCATCGTCCTCACAGACGAACGGACGAACCGAGTCCGGCACTTACTTCAGGAGACTCTCGGAGGAGCTACATAGAGTCTCGCTCACCGGAAGAGGATACTAGACGAATCGGAGAAACCAGAGAAGATGAGGAAGTGCTTGCGCGAACATGGACTCGCCTACGTCTCCAACTCTGCTCGACCTCTCTGCACTGCCCCCAGAGTAGTGGTATGGGGCGCTCACCACGTCATGGGTATGAACTCCTCCATCCCCAAAGCGAACATCTATATGTTTGCCCGTTGTCCCCTCCGCCTTCATATCGGGACAGTATATAGTAGACTACTTACAACGGACGCCTTCCCTCTAAATGCCGGACGGTAGACTGAGTTGTTGTGTGTTTATTTCTGTAAAAAATACCTGCACGCAGCTTGAAGCAAACAAAGACAATTGTTTCCAGCGATCGTCTCAAAGCAGCCCTACCAATGGTCGAGGGTTCGGCTTTTGTATTGGCAAAAGGGTGAAAGCATGCTGGTAGTGTCGGTTTACTATAGTAGCCAATGATGGAATATGATGGCTCCAGACACCCATAGAGACTTATGAAATAAATATACTTAATTATAAACTCCCTATGAAACAGGATTGGGCGAGTATGCGTCGAAGAGGGGACAATTTTCGAGAGAAATCCCCGGTGCAGCACTTTCGAGGCGCCTAATATGCGGCGTTACGCGCCCACGTGATCGTTCCCATGCGGACAATTCAACGCCAATCGCGCAATCTGCGAACTTTTTTTTAACTGACTGTTGGCTTGAATTCGCTCTACGTTACTCCGGTACTTTCGCATAAGCTCTCCGGATCGCAGATAGAAGTGACGTTGTGTTTGTCGGAGCGCTCTGGTACCGACTTCATCTGGAGAGCACAGCAGTGTCCATGCCACGGTCCCATACGGCAGACTTCGCAGCCATGGGAAAAGGCCGGTGAAAGTTCCGGAGACACAGGTATGCCTGTATGTGCCTTCCAGGCACAATATAAAACGCAGGGCCTCACTCTGGGGCGCTCAAAGGATGGTGTTCATCTACAGCCCCCTTACTCACGGCCGCTGGCAAGCCATTTGCCCTCTACTCACTGCTCACTGTTGCCACTAAACGGGTATCCGCCGCAAAATGTGCTCCACAAATCCGAGGATAACGCCGCTTGTTTTTGCCGTTGTACTGGCTTGCTCCAGTCTACACATTCCTATACATGTGAAGGCAAGCCCCCAAAACCATGACATGGTAGCGAGCTTCAGTAGGGTGATTCAGGACAACGCAACCCGTACTGCTGATATATGTGCCTACGCGTCCTTCCCAGTTCAAAATTACCTCTCTGACATGGTCCAAAAATACTGTAGGGAATGCTCCCACAACGTCGGCAACCCCGCGCAACGTATTTTACTTGTCTTTTGCTCCAAGCAACGCCGAGTACCCCTTCTTGGATGCGTCCGACGATGATGAGGGCAACTCTAGGCCACACAAGGGCCTTCCGAAGCAGCTGTGAGTCAATGAACACCGCGTCGTACGCTATAATGACATACGCGGCTTTGCAGGATCCATATAGTTGTCGGGGTCTGCTTGATCACCGTTGGCTTCGGAAGCCTGGCGGGACTATGGCTCTATGGCAGATGGCGCTCGCGCAGGGTGTTGAAATCTGGCGCGTCATCCAGTGGACAAAACGGGGATGACGTAGAGGCCCCTCAAGAGCTTGAAGAAACACATGACATAGCCACGGAAGGGGGGCAAACTCGAAAGCACGCGAGCTTCCACCCGAGCCGTATGGTATGTGCGCGGGATGGTGAGCCATCAACGGTATGTGAGTCGCATGGGGTAGTAATACTGGAGACCCGACGACAGACGGTATGAACCTACTACTCGCTGATAGTGTTTAAATTGTACTATAACGACTCGCGTAATTGGGAAAGTCCACCCTGAGCGTTTTATGACAGCGCTTCGCGACCACTCCCATCGCGTTTCGGGCGTTCCATATTGAGCGCCCAGAGCTTCCAAGATGCATTTCTAGTTCTTTTGATACCACTGCAACGGACGAACGGATTGCGTAGGATATTCACCGTACGCAGGAGGGAGTGTCCCGGCGTTGCTCCGCTCCTCCAAGGTAGTGTCGACCACAAGGCGAATGCCACCATCTTCAGATCGCCGCGGCCCCGGTACTAGCATCCTGTGGGCGTCATATGGAGGGGAAACCGGGGCCCCGTTTGATAGCGCTAGCCTGATTGCGGTGTCGTTTTCAGGGCGGTCAACTCGTGGAATTGCAGTCAACAGTGTCGCAGATGCCTGCCTGGGTTGAGGCGAAGGCGGAGAGGCCGTAGACATGGTGGAATTAGTTGCGTTTGGCAGTTGGTGCTTTTTGGGCGGGCGCGTGTCAACTGTGGTCGATATTACCCCTGATGTTTCACCGTCTGTTCCTAAAAATAGTTAAATGTATTGAGCTTTGTCGTCTAAGTAGTGTATGCGTACCAAACGGCTTTAGACGGTCATTCGGAAGACCACGTTTTCGTCGACGGAACCAGAGCACAAGTCCCAGTCCCGCCAAAAGGACGACCACCGCGGCGATAGAAGTGCCTGCGATTATTCCAGGTGTTAAGTGGGGTATGTTGGTTACATTTCGGGACTGAGAAGATGGCGTGGGCATCGTGGTAGCCTGCGATAGAGTGTCTGGCACGGTGACCACGAGAGTCCAGCCACAGGTTCGCGCCCAGGTTCTTGATGACAAGTGTATGCTGACCGTAATCGAGCGAGCCGGAAACGTAGAATGGGACTGCGAATGCGACCTCCGAAATGTGCGAGTTGTTGTAAAATGCCCTGTGGCCGCCGTCCACAGTAAAAAGTGAGCTGACTGGTGAGATAATTTCTCCCACGGAGGGCTGTAGCGCGCCATAAACGGCGATAGCGCTCCCTGATATACTCAACAGTCAGTGAATGCACAGAACATGCACATAGGGTGATTATCGTGGCCTACCAGTGAAGTCGAGGGTGGCTGTGGACCCGGACATGTTGGAATAGGCTACGGTCCCATCCGTAGATTCAAGCTGGGGGATTACCTCCCATGTACCGCCGAATGTGATTTGTGTGGATGTCGGGTTGATTCCAAAAGTAGCTGCTTCTACTATTGCGAGGAGGCGCGCAAGAATATAAGCGAGGAGTGGCTCCGTAAAACAAAGTCGTCCCCGGAAGTTGAACGGCATAGAAAGGGTGTAAAGCAGAGGAACAACGAGGTCGTCTCACTGGGGCGAGTACCCGGACCCGATTGTCCTTGCGCTTAAGCTATCGGAAAGCGCGCGGTCGGTGCTTGTAGGCGGTGTGAAAAGTACGCGCCCGCACTGCGAACCTGATGGACCTGCCTTCTACCATCTGCCTCATTTTGGCAGCAGTGCCCTTTGGCACCTCCGGCGGCTTCAAGGCTCTAGGCATTGGTGCTCTATGATCGCTCTCGTTAAGACAGTCTATATATATTCATACCCGCGCCTGCACGTGCGTATCTCATCTGAAGGGCGGTTACGTTTTCGGCCATTCAACTGTTCTATTGCGCTGGAATGGAGGACCTATGCGTTTCGTTTACCTCCTACTAGCTAGTAGTTCACCCAGGCGCATCATCTGTCGCATTCGGTTGTTATGATACTGCCCGATACAAGCATACGGTGCACTGCTCGTTCGTCTAGGTTGTTGCTGGTGTCACAACAATCGCGTGTTTACCTTCGACACGATGCTCAGACTCAGAATCTTTGCGATATTAACGTCCCGTCGTAGTCGCATCGTTCTGTACAATAACTTCAACTTGAAGAATAAGCGATTATAAGTCTCATAAATTAACTTGAACGCGATACTCGTATTTGATTCCGAGCCATCAACAGAATACAAGAACGTGTCAAAGCCTAACTAGTGCTGGTCAAAACGCGGGACCGGCGCCTGCCACTAATACTATGCACGTATCCCTTTTTCGTTAGTAGTTCCCTGCATACAGCCGTCATCAAACAACTCACCGAAAATATTAGCGGATTTGACTGGTCTCTCAATGCTTACTTCTTACGAATCCCCGCCCATCGAACACGGCTTTGGGAATCATCATCACGGGGTGATAATACGAATCCCGAGGGCGGCGCTGCGGACGTAGAAGAAACCCGAATTTCGCTTCCCCTCCCCGAGCGTAGGATCCCAACAGTGGATTCTGGAGCCTGAAAGGTAGAAGCGTCGAGGAGTTGAGAGTCGAAATCCTCCCAGTGGCCGCCGCGGGCATGATCTCCGTGCATGATCACAAGCACACGGCCGCTGGTGGTAAACACGCTTTGCCGCTCGTCTGGGTAGTGCCTCCTGGACTTCTCACGTGGCCAAGAGGATCCCGGAGGCGACGGCGCAGTTGCGCCATCGCTCTCGGAGGCTAGGCATTGTGGCGATAATTTAATACAAAGATGCGCCTGGCAGGAAGGGTACTTACGGAAGGGCGTCGCGACCATCTGGGCTTGAGAACGCCTTCGCCTGCGCAAGACAAACGCGACAGTTCCCAACAGACCTACAAGTACAAGCACACTACTTAGTACGATGCCAACTATAACACCTGAAGCCTTCGCGGCGGGAGCGGGGACCGAGGAGACGGATAGAGTGGATGTAGATGAACTAGATCCCGCGGAAGACGTGGTATCAGATGTAGCGCCACTATCGCTAACGGGACCAGATGGATAGGACGAGGACATGATAGAGGTTTTTGAAGACACAAGCGTGATAGAAGCGCTCAATGGGGCTTGAGTGAGTGAGGTAACAGACATCGTGGAGACCGGGGGGTTTGAGATCCAGAGGGTCGAAGAAGAAATGGGTGTAGAGCTATGTGTGCTCACTGGTTTAGTGGCCGGGGGTGTATTATACTGTGTTGATAGAGATGTCGAGGATGAGCGACCAGAGGTGGTGGTAGACCCCTGAGGTGGAGGCGCTGGAGCAATGGTAGACGTAGTATCCGGATCCGGGGCTTCAACTGCGATATAGTCGAACCATAGGTGTACGCCCATGTTTTCTATCCTCAAGGAGTGCGGCCCGTCGCTCAACTGTTCGGATGAGTAGAATTTCACTCTATGTTCCTCCGAAGCGACGTTTTGGTCGGGGCGGTATCCGACGGCCGGGTTGTTATCCAGGTAATAGAGTGAATACATGTCCCATACCCCGACCGGTCTGAGGGCACCATACACGGCCACCGAGGTCCCTTGGGGTCTTACTTAGCAACATATCAACGACGACTCCTTTGCATGAACGCACGAACCGTTAAAGAAAAAGTTGGCGATACCAGCGACCTCGTCGGAAAACGCGAGGGTCCCATCCCAGTCGTCTTCACCTGTAGAAGCGACCATTTGCCACGGACCTTCGTACTGGATGCTGGAGGCCGCATTGTCGATGAGTGTTGTAATCCCGTGGGTATGCTTTGCAAGTAAAAGGAGCGTGATGGCGAGGACCTGGGCCTCGTGTAACAAGAACATGGTGGAAGGGGTGTGCACCAAAACGCGCCGAGGGCGCAACGAGTCAATAGAACCTTATGTATACGATGTGAGTTGGTCACATACCGTCGTCTGCCCCTGGGTCCCGCATCAGCGACGAGGTCAGCGTTGTTATAAAGGCTCAGTTGCTTGATCGTCAGGCTAGAATCAAGATGATAGAGTTACCCAATTACTCAAAGGTCTATGTACCCCCTGCTTCTGAACTAGTATAGGTACGGAATGGACGATAGGGGGCTACCTTGATTTGCCACCAATGTGAAAGACTCGATCGAAAGCACCTGGAGAATCACCGACATCGCCGACATGAATGATACTGGTGGCGTTTTGGGCCTCTGATTATATGATGCTCCATGCTGCATACAACACAAAACGAGTCTGACTGGCAGGCGCACGCGTAGAAAATTGATGAGTACGCCCATAGAAGTCATGTGCGTACCAATCGATCTGCCAGGACCTGAGCGTTCAGCGCAAGAACCGTGGGGGATGGCGGTCTCCCCGCGAGCTCGGTATCGAGATGATGCCGGGATTTCTCGAAAGGGCCGGCGATGTCCTACTACGATCTCTGCTCATGTCATGAGGTGGCGCCGTGACCGCAGTACACTGCCATCCTGTGCAAGATGCGCTTCAGAGAATGGGCTTTTTACGAGGAGACGATATATAAGTTAGGAATCAATGGCGAGACCACGGATATGCGGTATGAAATAAAGCAGGACTGTGTAACACCAGTGGATGGCTCAGTATTAGGGTCGATTCGCCGACGGAGAAGGGAAAAAACCTAACCTTCGAAGCACAGGTTGACACATGGGAACTCGTGCTTGATGTAATCGTTCCAGAGTAGTGCATCAACGTCCGCCGGTCCCAAACTGCCGGTGAGGAGAGCTGCGAACTTGCGGCGTGCGTCGACGATGATGGCACCGGAGTCGCCGCTCTTAGAAAAGGGGGCGGATCTATCGTTGTAGGGGTCAACAGCCACTCCAAACGTCTGCATCGTCCCGAGGTTGTCGTAGACGCGAGCACAAGATGCGTATCCGGACAGGCGTACGATCGTTGTGAGCGTCGTAGCGCCGCGCTTGATGGCACGGGCTCATCGCTGTGGTCTACGTTGTTGAAGCAGAGGATCTCCTGATCCGAGAGGATGTCGCGGAGCCCGAGGAGACAATCGTTAGGGTAGACAAAGTCGGACGGCGCGTCACCGACCCGAGGGTGGATCAAGTCTCAAAATTTGACGGCGTCAAAACCCTGCTAGGCTTGGTCGAAAAGGTGGAAAACGGGGAGGTTAGAAGGGTTGTTAGAAAACAGCTGGAAATGCACTTAGGTCTATCACGTGGATTCTGAAGTTCGGGAAGAACTTCTCCTTGTCCGGGACCATAACGCACACGTACGAGTCTAACATACTGCTTGGAGCCAAGGCTGGCAGGAGCAACGCCGGCGCCGATGAACTCAGGCGCCCAAACCACGTGATCGATAGCGCTCTGCTCCGTCGCGCCTGCCCGGTTCTTCCTCTAACTGCTTTCTTCAGTTCAATCGTGACGTTTACCTGGTCTGAACAACTTAGATCTTCGGCTGATTACCCATTGCGCTTTACTTCGGATAAAGATGACTACAGTAGAACATGCGCATTGCCGGCTTGGCCTATTCCACTCTGCTGAACCCTTGCATCAGCACGGCCAGTGCAAGAATTGCAATCGTATGCACCGGGCCGAAGGCGAGAATATGAAGCTCCTGCGCTGTAGCCGCTGTAGTATGGCCACGTATTGCGTGAGTTTTCTTCTTCCTAATCGTGCAAAATAAATGTACGACCGGTCCTGATTCTGGATCTTCCATCTAACAGTCGAAGGAGTGCCAGAGGATCCACTGGCGTTCGGGACATAAGGATGCCTGCACCTGGACCTCTGGAATTGGGGAGATCGCGGTCTCCACGTCTGGAAACCCGAAGGCCTGGACGGATTTGGCGACCTTCGTCGATTATCATCACACGTCGCTGATCAATAGTGCCCTCGCGTTATTTCTCATGCACAAGGACGAGATTAAGGACATCACTGCCCAACACTTTGTTCAGTACAACCTCCTGTACCGGAACGACCCCACGCTCCCTCCGTACATGCAATTCTACCTCATCAGCATGGAGTTCCCTGACAGGTCCATACGCGCGCCGATCTACGATATGGTCTGGGCAGCGCACGAGGGAGCGATGGAGTTCGCCAAGCACGACTACGGGGAAAAATATTGGGGCACAGGAGGCTATCTTCTCATGATCAAGTTCTCAGCGGACCAGCAGGGTAGCCTGCCATTCTGGAAACACTTCGGTATCGACACTCAACACGCGAACGCGCGACTCGCATGTAAGGATCCATTGGACCGACTCGCAGAAGTCATCGATCAAGGGACGAAGTTGCGTTTCTGCTGCGGAAAGCCTAAGGATATGCACGAGTGTTGTTGCGGCGGATGGACACACAACGTGGTAACATCTCTCCAAGATCGCTCGGGAGGTAACCCAGTGACTCACTTATTGTTTACCCTGCAGGACCCCTCCAACGACAATAGTACACAGGACGCTTGTATTCAGCGCCAATAACGTGAATCCGAATTAGCTGATAACGAAAAGATTACCACAGGTATCCTCGAACTTGATTCAACACTAACGTGTGTCGGCATTAACAAATGCTGTACAACTACCTCTTGATAGTAGGCTTTCAGAGCACGAGATGGTATATCCGACTACGACCCGCACTGCAGAACACAAAAAAGGCGGAACCTATAGTTGGAACTGATGAGACAGCTCCGTAATATGAAAGGGGTGGACCGCCAGCCACTAGCAGTCCCTGTGACATAGCCATAGTTCCATTCGCAAACACGCTGAAATACCAAATTTCGAGGATAGTTCACCTTCACACTCACACCGTGTTCACCAACAGCAGATCGTCAAGAAGCGCCCACCACTCCTTCCTCTTCGCCGTCAGAGTTTCCTCCCAACTCATCAAGCACCACCTGCACCATCCCTGCCTCGCATCCTCTTCCAAGGCCCCCAGCAGGTCATACCTCATCGGATCGGCGGCTCCCGGCTCGATGGACCCGCTCTTCAGGACCATATCGCGCCACAGACTGGAGCGATCCATCTTCGTGCGGGTGCCGTGCCTTGGGTACGTCTGGCAGCTATGACCCTTCGGATGGCAGGTCGAATTTCCCTTGTCGTCGGTGTTGGGCGCGACGACGACGGCGTCGCGCCACCTGTGCTGCAGGACCTCGCGCGCGTGGTAGAGGCGCAGCAGGTCGCCGTCGGGGAGGCGGATCTGGTCGCGCGACGCGAAGACGGTGGCGAAGAAGTCGGGGCTGGTGATGAGCTCGTAGAACGGCCGCTTGAGGAGCCGGGAGATGTTGTAGCGACGTGCGAGCTGGATGATCCAGATTGCGTCGTAGAATGTGTGTCTGGGCTCGTCGTCGATCTGGGCGTCGTTCGCGGTCGTCGAAGGCCCCGGGAAAAGGGTGGATATATATGGGGACGTGTGAGGGGCGGGAGGCCGCGAGTGGTCCCAGAGGGCGCAAAGGTGTTCTTTAGCGAAGCTTAGGATGACGCTGCACGAGAGAGTATGTGCGGCACGGAGAAGCGACGTGGCCTCGCTCTGCGTCGGTGAGTAATCTGTGTACATCCTACGAATAGTCAGACTCACGCGCCCATCGCGGTCGAAGGACGAACGTACAAGGGGGTTTCGATAACTTCTAGCAGCAGCTCGAAGTCGGTCAGGTCGAGCTCCGGAGGCACGCCGTACACGGGATACCCTTCGACGGTACCGTCGCTCGCGGCTTCGAAGCGTTTCGAGAAGTAGACAGAGTGACTCGCGAGTCGCGATTGGTGCAGCTTGAAGAACATCCCTCCGAGTCGGATGACGATGTTTCCGTCGGGGTACCAGAACTTGCCAATAGTGCTCTGTGTGCGTGCGGGGGCCTGGGGGAAGGGGTTGTGCGCGGGGAAGATGGTCTGCGACTCGGGGATCATGGGGAGCATGGGGCCGAATGGAGATGCGACGGAGGGCTGCGCTGAACCCCTCGTTCCTGCCTTTGAGCCACTGGGGCTTGAACCCCGAGTGCGTTTATCCGGAGTCTGATCGCGCTGCGTTGTGGAAGACCTCTGCCGAAAAAAATGGTGAGTTCTGGTTCGTTGTACGCTAAGTCTGGCCGCAGGGAGTTTCAAACTCACTCGTTTCGGGCTGATATTCGTTGTGCTTGGAATAGACGTGTCACCCGTCCTCGCTACGCCATCTTGAGTATCTTTTCCCATGTCTGGTCGAATGCTATGACAGTTTAGCGGGAGCGGTGGTTCTGGAATCGATGTGGGCTGAAGAGAGCAACTAGCAGGTGAGAGGCGGGCTGCCATCCCTTACCACGTGAATAGACAAAGGTCTTGCTTCCTCCCTTTGGGACCCGAGGTAAAGTGTGTTAATGATCATTCATACTTTAAGGATGCTTGTCCAGGCGTACCTCAGCAATATTGCGACGGCCGACAGCAGCACACAACGCATGCCGCCAGCTACCGAGCAAGAACAAGCATGCATCAAAACTACATAAAGGCATACAGGGCATACATACTACATAGAACAAAACCATTCGGGACCCTCCCTTTCTGGGGCGAAACGCTTCATCACGCCCTAGTTCAGCTTGAACCACTCGTCCATCATCCCCCACCACTTCATGCGCTCATCCGCAAGCCGGTCCTCAAACTCGCCCAAACACCACCGACACCACCGCTCCCTTGCCCTCTCCCCCAGCCCGCCCACGAGATCATACCGCATCGGATCGCCCTCGCCCTCCTCGACGTCCCCGCCCTCCGCGAGCATACTGCGCCACGCGATCCCGCGGCCGCGCCCATACTCCGCCTGGCGGCACCACTCCGGCGCGATCCCCGCGCGCCCGACGGGGTGGCACACCGAGCGGCGGTCCGCGCCCTCGCGCGGGGACACGGCGAGCGCGGCGCGCCAGAGCCGCTGCAGCGCGTGCCGCGCGTCCGCGAGGTCGAGCAGCCGCGCAGAGGGCAGCCCGAGCTGCGCGCGGTCGGCGGCGTAGGCGGCCCAGAACGCTGGCGCGGCGAGGAGCTCGTAGAGCGCGCGTTTTTGGAGCGCGCCGCTGTGGCGCGGGGGGAGGCGCAGGATGGCGAGCGCGTCGGTGTAGGGGCGCGGGGTGTCTTCTGGGTGGGTCGGGAGCGAGGAGGGGGGCCGGTGTGGGCTCGTTTTGGTGTGGTAGGGCGCGCGGGGGGCGCCCCAGAGCGCTTTGAGCCGCTTTTCGGCGATGCGCGAGACGAGGCGGGCGGAGAGGGCGTGTCCGGCGTGGGTGAGTGAGATGCACTCGGAGTGGGATGGGGGCACGTCGAGGAACTTGAGGAGGCTGTGGTGAGATTGGGGTCAGGTTGTGTGGGGCGTGGGGATGGAGAAAGAGCGGGACGTACGTTGGGTCGTCTTTCAGGAGCCTGAGGAGGACCTCGAAGTCCATGGGGGTGACGCCCGGAGGGGCAGCGTAGACCTGACACCCCTCGATCCTCTCGACCTCCATTCGTGGTTGGCGCTCGGGCTCTCCGCCGTCGTCGGCAGGCACAGACAGCATGCCACGCTCAAAGTACTTGCTGTGCTTGACGAGCGGCGCCCTGTCGAGCCTGTACAGGACCGAGCCCACGCGCACGATTAGATCGCCGTCGGCCGCCCAGTGCTCGGTCGAGCGCACGTCTGCAACGGAGCGTGGCTTCTGCGAGCCGCGAGAGCCTCGAGAGGAGGTGGTTCCGCACCGCTTCTGTATCACGGGACATTCAGTGGTGGGGCATGCAGCTGTGAGTGGAGAGCGGGGACTTACATGCCTGCGCGGGCTCCCGGTCTCGATGTGGTCTGCGAAGTTCAACACTGTTTGATTTCCGGTAGACAACATGTTGTTGGGAGGTTTGCGTGGCTGTAAGGGTGGCAAGAGCAAGATCGATGCGGGGGGTGTGGGTGAGGTGGGCGAAGGGCCTACCGTGCCCGCGGGAATTTATACCACGGCGGGTACGCGCACACACACAATGTCCTAAGCCATCCATAGACGCAGCCCACCTCTGAAAGGCTAGGTTAATCTAGTATCACTTTATAATCACCAAGGCGGCCGAATGAGCGTTCGGATGAAGAAGGGAGCACAATCGCATAATGATTGTTGCCTAAGAAGAGAACTTGTGAATGAATCACTGAAGATAAGGGATGTTAGCGCAGTAGCACAAGGTCTGTGGGGGCATTATTACGCACTACGGAGGCGCCACCGTGGTGCTCACGGGCCTGTATCACCCGGTTCTTTGTCCGGGAGCCCGAGCCACCCGTCCAGCTCCCCCCACCACTCTCCGCGTGCCTGTGTCCACCGATTCTGCCTGTCCCGCAAGCACCTCTCGCACCAGCCCGATCCGGGCAGCACAAAATCCTCGGCAAGCCCCAGGGTCTGCGTGATCGGATCGGCGACGTCGAGCATGTCTTCCGAGAACATGCCGCGCCACGCGTGCAGCCTCGCGTCGGCGTCGCCATTTATGACGCAGCTGCACTTCTTGGTCTTTTTGATGGCGCGGGGCGGGGCGTGGCAGAGGACGCGCCAGGACTTGCTGAGCGTGACACGCGCGGCGTATAGACGGAGAAGGTCCTCGTGGGATAGGCCGATGGTGCTGTACTTTCCGCGCTCGACGTCCTTCCAGAACTCGACGCTGCGCAGCAGCTCGTAAAAGGCGCGTTTTAGCATCGAGGGGATGTCGTGCTTCCGCGCGAGAGCGATGACGTTTACGGCGTCCTCGTAGGTTTGGCAGAGCTGCTCGGTGGGGCCGGGAGGTGATTGGGAGTACCATAAGCCCGCGATCCTACGGAGGGCTAGGGTTTGGGCGGGGAGGCAGCCCAAGACCTGGGATGCATGGTACACAGCCACAGCAACGTCGTGTGGGGCACCTCGAAATGGACTCTCGCTACGGGCGACACGGGGTGAGCAACGGATCGGCCCCGAGTAAACAGGACACACAAAGGGAGCTCGAGAATTTGTAACAGAGCGGTGAACTGATGCGCAGAGACGGCGGTGACGGTGAAGGTTCTGGCGGAGTCATGGCTTTGGATGGGGGATTTGCCAGCGACAACTTGACCTTGTTCGGGGTTGGCGCTGGCAACGTGAAGGTGTTCATGCTCAAATAAAGAGGCAAAGAATGCGCAGTGCTGAGAGAGTCGGGAGGCGAGGAGACGAAAGCCTGTGTCTTCTATCAGGATGATCACGTTACCGTCGGGATACCAGAAATCTGGGGACGGTGTGTAGCCCAATGGCGGGGAACGATCGGACTCGGAGTCGGGGTTGCACTCGGTCTTGGAACGTTTCGCGGGGGGTGGGTGATCGTGATAGTCGTCTTCGGAGCGCTGTGAGTGCGATGCGTCAGCTGATTTCGAATGGAGGCGGGTTATGAGACCGCACAATGTCCGGCTCGTGCTCTGAACCGCTTTCTGGGCCCGAGCCGGGCGAAGTTGAACGAATCCGCTTTGAGTCTTTGCGGATTTGGACGTTGGGGGAGTGTCCAGTGCTTGACCTTGAGCGAGATGCGTGTACAGATCGCGAGTCTAGTAGAGCGTCAACGAAAGACATGTTTCCGCAGCGAGTACATAGAGACCGCAGTAAGAGACGACAATAAAAGACAAGTCGCGTCTTACCGTGACGCTGGCGCCGGGGTGACGAGGACGTGACGGACGCGTGACCTAACGCGATGGGCAGGCGGGCGTGTCCCAGGCTGCTGCTCTCGCACCTACGCCGACCTCGTCCTGTGGCGCGATGACTGACCCGGGCGAGCAGGACGTCGACGGGGAGGAGTGCCTGCTGCCCGACGCGGACTCGGACTCGGACTCGACCGGCAGCATGCCCGACGCCTCCGACATTGTCCAGCTCAGCCAGCCCCGCTCCTCCACCCTCACGCGACCCTCGCCTGCACAGTCCCCCTCTCCGCAGAAACAAGAACAAGACGGCGGCAATTTGGTACACTCTCCTCCCAAGGCAGCCAAAAGCAAACGGCCGACGAGCTCTAAAGCAGCCAGAGCCTCTGCCGCCAAATCAGCCTCAACCGCCGCGTCCGAGTCCGTGCCAGTCAGAAGCGTCGCCTCCACACCACAATCATCCCGCAAAGAGACCAAGCCTGCGTCGGTCCCGAGCAAGCGCGCCCGCGATTTTGAAGAGCGCTCCTCCGAGCTGCCGCCCGTGTCGGCCTCCCAGCCTCTACCCACTCCGTAAGTTCTGACTTGGCTATGTCACACTTGTCATTTCCCCGCGAAAATGTTGGTGCGCATGTCTATTGAAGAAAACTTCACAACCCCGCGTTGTGGTTCCGAGTTTCTGACGCTACACCGTCCGTGTCTTGCGGGCTATCAGAGCTATTCTACAGCGGGTTTGCAGCGGGTGAGCCCTGATGCGCGGGGGACCAGTGCGAATCGCGCCAAATCTGCGTTCGGTCGGCCCTCTTTCGCACCAGCGCAGGGGGCACCCACCATTGCAAAACAACCCTTTAGTCTTCCACAAGGGCCTACGAACGAGTGGGCGTTAACGCACTCTGATTCTCATCGTTACCCAGGTCCAAACGTGCTCGGCACATGCACCCGCCCCCTCCGGCCACCCAACCACCCCCCAGCACTCCCGCATCCAAACCAACTGCCGCCCACTCCTCGATGCCCGCCCCGACCTCCGCCGCAAAGGGGAAGTGGAAGGGAAAGGGAAAGGGACAGCACAAGCTCGCCAGCCGAAAACGGAACGAGACCTTCTGGCACCTCGACGGCTCCGTCGTCGTCCAGGTCCAGAACACCCTCTTCCGCCTCCACCGCTCCCGCCTCTCCCAGCACTCCACCTACTTTGCCGCTCTCTTCCGGAAGAGCGACGGCCGCGGGAGGTGCGTGATTGTCATCGACGAGGACGAGAGTGCGCCCGGTGCAGACACACGCGTTGGCAGTAGCAACAGCAGCAACGCCGACGACGGCGGCGAAGGGCCGTCGGACACGGTCGACAGCTGCCCCGTCTACGTCGTCACCGGCGTCAGCGTGCTCGACTTTGAGCGCCTCCTCACCGCCCTCGACGCCGGCATGTAAGTGGCCCGTCCCACTCCCGCCCTCACGCGAACTCACGCCGCCGCGCGCTCAGCACGTACGCGATCACCCCGCCCGCCTTCCGCGTCCTCCTCTCCCTCGCGCGCGCCGCGCACGCCCTCGCCTTCCCCGCCATCCTCGCCTTCGCCACGCACCACCTCCGCACCATGTGGCCGCGCGGCCTCGCGCACCTCCCCCCGCCCTCCGCGCAACGCGCGGCCCGCGCGACGGAGACGATCCGCCTCGCGCACGCGTGTGGGCTCCCCGAGCTCCTCAAGGCCGCGTGTTATGAGCTTCTCCGGGCGCCGGCGTTTGGGCAGGACCCCGCCGCGTATCCTGATCCCTACGCTGGCGTCGACGCCCCTTGCGTAGAGCAGGGTGCGGAGGCGGAGGTAGTGATGGGGATGGGGATGGGGGTGGGGATGGAGATGGAGACGGAGGCGGACGAGGACGCGGCGCCGCCCGCGCGTCTTACCGCGTCCGACCTCGTCCGCCTCGTCGCGGCGAAACAGGCGCTCGACAAGGAGTGGCTCGCGCTCGTGCGCGCGCCCCCGCTCCCGTCTGCCATCCCGTGCCCGCTCGACGCCCCCGCCCCCGCCCCCGCTCCCGACGCAGACGCAGACGCAGACGCACCCCCCACTGGCGGTGCGGACGGAGAGCGGCGGCGGTGTCGGGCGGCGCGTGCGGCGGACGCGCGCGAGGGCGGGTGGACGGCGCGGCTGCTGCGGAACGGGGTGTTCGAGGTGGGCTTGGAGGACGTGCTGGAGGGCGTGCGGCGGCTGGTGGATGGTGTGGATTGGCGCGGGATGGGGTATTGTGTGGGGTGTGTGGGCGAGCGGCGGGACGCGTGGTTGGAGGCGCGGGAGAGGATGTGGGCGGGGCTGGATGGGTTGTTGGGGTTGGAGGAGGATGGGGATGAGGATGGGGATGAGGATGGGTGAGGGGCGAGGGTTGGGAAGTTGGGTGGGGGGTCTCGTTGCGTGGTTGCGTATCTGGATCCGGAGTGCTTGTATGATAGATATACGTACTAATCTCAATCTACGCTCACCACGTACGCAGAGCCCTTGACGAGGTGACTCCTTTCACTAGCATACTTGAGTCACCGAAAGCGTTGAAGTATCAGATAGACTAGGGCACGTAACCTTGCAGTGTGAATGCTATTCAAGACACAATACAACACGAATTCATATGTCAGAGCACCAAGATCGACAGCGTAACGTACATACTTTCAACAAACTATCCCTAGCCACAACGCGATTACCTACGCGTACGGCTCTGCAACTAGATCTTTATATCCCTGCGCCAGTTCCTCTGGGGACTGGGGGTTCATAATCCACTGCATCCCCTGCGCGCCCTGCTCAGCAAACTTCGCCGCGACGGGGAACATCTTCTCCTCCCACTCCGCCACCGCCGTCTCCCTCTCCTTCACGCTCGCACCTTTCCCGATCGCCTCAGCGAGGACAAGGCCGAGGTCCAGCCCCTCCATCATCGCAAGGTTCGCACCCGTCCCGAACGGCCCCATGAGGTGCGCCGCGTCACCAAGAAGCGTGACCCCAGGCGTATGCGCCCAGCGGTGCCCCGCGGGCAGCTGGAACAGCGTCCGCGGGTATATCGCGTCCTCGTCCGCGAGCTCGATGAACCTGTGCATCCACGGCGCCCAGCCGTCGTACAGCGCGAGCAGCGCCCGCTTCGCCGCCGCCGGGTCCGCCGGGAGCGCCCAGTCGACGGGCCCGGCGTGCCACGCGTACGCGCGGATGCGCCCGTCGCCGTTCAGCTGGAACCCGAGCATCCGCCCGTCTTGCACGGCGTAGCAGCTCCCGCGGCCGACGCCCGCGCGGATGTCTGCGTTCTCGGGGAGCGCGGCGATCGGGGGCGCGAGAGAGATCTCGACCCCCGCGAGGCCGAGGTACTCGAGCGGCGCGGAGGAGAGGAGCGGGCGGACGCGCGAGCGCGCGCCGTCGGCGCCGACGACGATGTCGGTGGTGACGAGGAGCCCGTTGGAGAACGTGAGCGAGTGCGTGCCGTCCCCGAGCGCGCGGATGGAGGCGAGGCCGTGGCCCCACTTGATGGCGGTTTTGTCGGGGAGGGCGTCGAGGAGGATCTGGCGGAGGACGCGGCGGTCGATCTCGGGGCGCGCGCCCTTGAGGTTGTCGTCGGACGGGTCGCCGCCGGCCTTCTCGAAGAACGGGGCGCCGTGCTTGTCGGTCATCTTCATCGCCTCGGCGTCGCGGCGGCCGTGCTTTTTGAACGCGTCCTCGAGGCCGTTCTCGCGCAGCGCCCGCTGGCCGCTGTCGTACTCGAGGTCGAGCATGCCCCCGAGGTGCGCGCGGGAGTTGTAGTCGGCCTCGCGCTCGTAGAGCGTCGCGGGGATGCCCCGCCGGAGGAGGGTGAGGAGGAGGATGAGGCCGCCCGGGCCGCCGCCGACGATGGCGATGCGAGGCTGCTTTGCGGTGAGAGGGGTAGAGGTGGTTGTCGACATGGCAAGGGTGTGGTCTTGGCGAATACGTGCGACGATGCTGGTGAGGTGGTGAAGCATCGGCGGCGCCCTTTATGAGCGTTGAAGTTGGCAGACATCCCGAAGCTGCTATTCCCGACGGCAACCTGGCGTGCCACAACGCGTCACCCGCCCGGCTCCGTCCTGCGACAGCAGTCGGCAGAACTTGTGAACTCTACCATTGGGGGTGTATACAATTCGTGAACTCGGCGTGGTTGTATACGTCTGTCACCGGCAGCGCTTCAAGAGGTGCCGAGATGGTGTCTTCGTACCGCGTAGCTGCAAGAAACGTTCAGTGGTGAGCATTTGCTTCGTGTCGCGCGACTCACCTACGCGATGAGCTGTCTTCTGGATTGGCTCTAGGCGTCATTTATAGCATATTGGACGGGGCGCTGTGTAATCTAACATGCACGGCTATGTCTCTGCGTACCCGGTGCGCTGCGACTTACCCTCAAGCCGAGAGGACACGCGTCGAAGGCTACCCGCCTTTCCTTCGAAGGGTATCTATCGACGTCACATGGACAAAAGGAACTAAACTCCACTTACGGACACATATTATATCTCAATATATATTGCGGTATCTGCTGGGCTCTTCAAGGGCTACTGGACCACCGCCATCGAAAGCAGTAAACTTGAAGCCGAAAGCCTTACTACTGCCAACAGACGAGAGCCCGATAAAAAATGTCCGACTGTTCCGATTTCGAGGGTAACGATCCTGAACCAAGTGAGCCTTAAGCAGAACATACGTGCCTTTATAGTATATACAGGGCGGTTGGTTTCGGCGTCGCGGCGGGGCTCACAAACGGTTAAGCTTCAATTGGACTTGTTCAAGGTCGTTGGCCATGTCGGCGGTAGGCGGTAGAGCCAAAGCGCCCATGCATGTACGGACCAAGCAGAGCCAAACAGGATCCAAGCTCTGACGTCACTCTGGACGTCTGCCTTTCTCGGCCGCCCCCTTTCGACAAACTCGCCACGTACGCCGAGTGGTATTACTGCATGCACTCGAAATCAGTCAAAGTAATCTCTTCTGCATTTCTTTGATTGACTGTGATTTTTTTTGTTACATAGACCTTGGCAATGGTGCAGGTAACTTAACTTGAAACGGCTTCCGCCGAGCTCTTAGTATTCACCACCCTAAAGAAGCTCCACTCTATGTCCTTGAACGTCTTGGATAACGTTACGTTGTGCCCTTTGTAGCGGCTCCAAAATAATTTTCCCCTCTAGAGCCCTACTTTTGTGCTCCTCAGCATAGCACGCTACGAAAGTCAACTTGGACTGCTGCGACGTACGCCCCGGTTCTCTGTAGTAGCTCGAATAGACTTAGTACGCCATAGATGTTGGAGTACGGGCTCGCGCTGAGAGTGTGTACTAGGTGGGTAATAAAGTAATGATATTAGTACGGTTTTCATACATGTACGAGGGCGACGCTTTGCTACATCAGCAAACCGGTACACACTCGTGTAGACCCCCACAGAGCTCTGTAGGAGTTGTAGAGCTCCATAGTACTCGTAGGATACTACTATGGATTGTAGATAAGCCATGCGAGCTAGTAGCACTAATCTAGCTCCATAGATAAACCCGCAATACGTCGTGGAGCACTGTAGGCCGTCACTCTCTGTCCTACAGTATTGTCCCCAAGACTCTATAGAGATCGGGTTCGGTTGATAGGTCCTACTAATGGACCTTATGCTTGCACTTATAATTATATCGAAATATATAAATACAGGTACATTTATTACTGGTAGAATTACACCCTAGCCTACATTTTTGACCCACGCGCCGCCAGATAGTAAATCCCGGCAGACGTATGTGAACTATGGCAGAATTAATTATATGCAACATAACCTAACTCACTTGCGCGAGAGAGCAGCCAGACGAGAATACAGTGTACACATACCTGGATGATACCAGACCACCGAGGCCCATGACCAGAAGAAACACTCACCGGAGGCTAAACGGCAACTACGGCAAAAAAGAGTAAACATATGCTTACCAATCATCTGTCCGCCTATGCAAAGGACCCAGTAGAGGTGTTCATGTGCGCATATACCCAGTGAATTTAGACTCGGAGGTCGAGATGTCGAGGGCACAAAGTTTGTAGTTTGAAGGGACAAGTCTGGGAGATGGCACTGGGCTTAGGTGCAAGAGGGTCTACATGGTTATTTTGAAAAGCAGAGGACCCAAGTGTAGATAGTGTCGCCATTCAGATGGTGGTGGTGAGGGGGTAAGTCGAGCGGCAGGTTCGGAGAAGACAAGCGTCGTAGACAGCCGAGACGAGGTTCATGACGTCAGTAACGTTGGTGCGCCCTCTGCCCAGACTCCTAGGCAGCCTAGACGCCGGACTGACACCTTGTCTACTAGACGGTGTCCTGGTAGAAGTCGTGCTATAGACACACACATAAGTTAATAGAACTCTACCATAATATGTAGGCTACGTAGGATTCCAATGCTATCTACAGGAGGTCTATAGAAGTGATCGAATTATACGGGCGCTCTGTGGAGCGCTATAGCGCTCATCTAGCTCCGTAGAGGCCTGCATAAGAACTCCCTCTTTGCTGATGTACACGAATGGCCACAGTGCCACGGGCCACGGGTCCAAGGGGGCAGGCAAAGCGTTAGTGCGACAATGCGTGAGTAGACATGATGTGGCCGCGAGGCCGGGCCAACTAATCTACGAGTAAGTACAATAAGCCAGGTCTGTACCAAGTCCATGCGTGTCCAAACGCGGCAAACTTCGACAATAGGTGGCCTTCCCGCTTTCAGTAGGATCGTTGATTCCCTTCCTTTCTCTCCTTTACGCGCAGGTGCCCAATCAATGCTTCGCTCTACACATCCTTGGTGGGGCGGACGCTGTTCTATAAAATACGAGCCAGTTCCGAGAAACATCCCGTCCATCCTTCCGACCTGGTTATGGGTTCGCATGTCCCCCATAAACTCTTCGTTATTACTCGACATTCGCGATGCCTTCGGTATCGCTGCCTAGTCCATCGAAATGCACCTCAGGCCAGGACGCAAACTCACCCCCACGCCCCCGTACACGGCAGCGACAGCGAACATCTACCGGTCCCGTAACTCGCACATCAACACCATGCGCTCAAAGGACAAAAGGAGAACCGGATCAACTGGTAAAAGTCAAATGCTGCAAGAAAGACGAAGTGCATGCATCTAGCCCTCGCTCTGAAAAGATCACAGTGCTGGTCGGCACACAGGAGTTCCCAGTGCTCAAAAAGACGCTTGTTGGTTCCGGCAAACCTTTTGGGCGACTCATTTCGGCGCAATGCAAGGAACCGGATACAGGGGAGACACGTACAGTGGAGGACCCCCCTAATCTAAGCCCGGAAGGTTTCTTGCACCTTTTGGACGCAATAGAAGTGCCAAGGTGCGTCGTTAGCGCGGGCTACTAGAATTCTGCCTACTCAATAAAATCGTGCAGGATCTTCGAGGAACAGAGATACAACGGCTCTACTGGAATAAGGGCCGGAGTTGAGTTGATGAGGGCCGCCCTCGCATGGGAAGCGTGTCCAATTGCTCTGCCCATCGCCAGACAACTCTTGATGAGCATATGGGGCCCAGACAAGTTACCTTTGGCTTCATCGTACAGTATTGAACGACTCAACAGAGAAGCGAATGCCCTATCGCCCCGTGGAGATACAGGTTGCTCTTTTACTCTGGCAATCCGCACAGTGTTGACGTCGCGGCGCCACGCCATGCCAAGGCTTCTGAAGAGGGCGTTCTACGAGATTCTCTCCAATCAGTCGTTCTGGACGGATCTGCGTCAAGACCGTGCAGCCATCCCTCTCGGAGACGCCGACATCAAAAAGCTGACCGATATGGACGACAATCTTCGGGAGTGGTGGTTCCGGCACGTCAAGTCCGCTGTCGAAGCATCGATATGTCAGGGAAACTATAATCTCAACCCACATATTCTTCCAGAATCCCACGATTTCGAGTGGAGGCGGAAATGCGAGAGAGGCAAGAGAATGTCGAGGGCGGCCGTCCGAGGAGAGTCATCAACGGTGAAAAAACGGATTTGGGACCCGATGCGCGTCGACGTTCTACGAGCAATTGATCTGGAGGGAGTACCTGGGTGGTGCCACTCCTGCATAGAACAGTGGGAGACCACCCTGCTATAACTGAGAAAAAAGTGGTGGCAAGGGCCGTTCGGCGAGTATTTTTTGTACCCGCCAGCGTCGTGAAAGCGAAGGAGATGGTTATGCCATTAACGAGATTATTTCATGCTGTGCGAGCTCCGGTTCTCTTACGCATACACAATGATATATCATTACAACAGAAGTTTAATCATTTGAGCGGTGTACTCACATTTCCTGTGGCCTTTCGGGGTCCAATGAAGCAAGCACACTACTCCAGTCGACGGGCGTTCAACTGCAGAAAACGAAAGGCTCGGATTTTCGTGGGCGAAGGTCTGGCGCCAAAGGAGTGAGAGCCATCAATAATTACGTCAGCGCCCGCCACATCCGAGTCCTGGCGCTGTCCTGGCAGCGGGAGTCTCTTGCATCTTGGCCCCATGCCGGTCGAGTGTCTCTTCCTCGCAACTTCTACCGTTCAGTTGTGGATCTCGCAGCACGATTTGCGACGGATCCTCCCTCCGTCGCTTATGATCACCCCCATACTCACCCCCATTACGTCGTCTTACAACTTCTTTAGCTCCCGGCCCGTTCTGAGCAGCTCCTCGACAACACAGCGACGCCTCACTGACTCATGGCGGGTTCCTACTGGGCTGCCTGCATCTTACCGAACTCGCTAAAATAGTATCGAACATGTTGTCAAAAAAGGACAAGGTAAGTACTTCGAAACATGAACCTCACATGGCGTTCGGTGTCCAACTTTAACATTCAACTCTTGAGGTTCTGCGTAGGCACGTGTAGGGCCCCTACGTGCTGAATCGATTTTTTTCAGCGTGAAGTTGCGAAGACAATGTCTTCGACCAACCTTCCGTTATCTTACGCCCCGTTGGGTTTCGGAGTGCTCCTCGGATATGACACTCTCGGGCTCCAATAACGGAGGCCGTAAGACACACTTCTCACTCGCGTGGGTAACGTCTTCCTCTTGTAGCCGGACAGTTGGCGAAGGACTGGGATTGCTGCACTGCGGCCGCCGCTAAGCCAACGGCTTCGGTCGCGACTTCTGTCACGTTTCCGTCACATGCCGCGGGGAGGTAAGAACACGGTGCGGCTATGCCGAGAACCAAACTACACCATCCGAACTGCCGGTAACGTCAGGTATATTTGGTGTATCCACTGGACTTATGCTTTCTGTTTCCGGGCCACCTTTAATGAATATCCGGTCCAGAGGGCCTGAACGCTAGCTAATGCTGCCTCCCTGGGGACGCTGAATATATACTCCACCGGCAACACAGGTCGGCCGTGGCGTCCTACTAGTAACCGAAATCCCGACAATAATGTGTACCGAAACGTCCGACGTTCAACGCCGAACGAGTCCGCCGGTGACTGATGAGCACAGTCATCCTAATAATTAGTAAGTTCTGCGCAGATGTTTCCCGTTATGTGCACATTTCTGGACAGCAATGATTATTACACGAGACTGCAGCTCCGACTGGCACCGGAACTACCAAGACTCCTCTAGGCGAAGTATACTAGACGGAATATTCCCCATCGACGCTTCTATTGCTCATGCCGACCTCATTTTTCTTACGGCCGTAGATCATACCTCGTCTGCAGGTCTCGCGCGGGGAGCAGGACATGAACAGGCCGCCGACGGTATGACGAGTTCCCGCTACACCGCGCCTACTCGCTTCGCCCAGTATGTCATAGCTGTCATAGCATGGGAGTCGTGCCTACCGTGTGTATTCACATGAGATCTATCCGAAGTAGCGAACTGCCCAAATCTTGCAGAATGCCGCGGTTGAGACCGCAGATATCGGATGAGTACCCAAAGGCTACTGAGTCATCGTCCAGCGGGACCGTACACAGACACAAACGTCCCTACGGGTGCAGAATGCCCCACCGGCATGGTGCAACGTCATGCGTCAAGGGGGCCGTCTAGGCGACGCATGTATCTGACTGGCGAGAAAACATAAAAGACGCGGAGGGGAGCACAATACGACCAACGCAGACCCGCAGCTGCATTCGTTTCGTCTTCTACAACGACTCCACCTCTCACATACTCACCTAACATGTCGACCTCCGCCAACAGCCAACCCCGCATCGCCATCATCGGAGGCGGCCCCGCAGGCCTCACCCTTCTCCTCACCCTCGTCAAGCACAACATTCCCGCGACGCTTTACGAACGCGAGGCAAGCAGCGACTCGCGCGCCCACCTCGGCGGCATGCTCGACCTTGAGTGGAACAGTGGCCAGCGCGCTCTGCGCGAGAACGGCCTCGAAGACATCTTCCGCAAGCGGTCCCGCCGCGACGCCGAGGAGGGTCGCGTCAGCGGCAAGGACGGCGTCCCCGTCTTGATTAACCCCGCCAACCCCACCGATCCCAGCCTCGTCGATGCCCGCCCCGAGATCGACCGGCGCGTCCTCCGCGAAGTCCTCCTCGACTCTGTCCCGAAGGACGCAGTCAAGTGGGGGCACGCCCTCGCCTCGGTCCGCCCTCTTGGCGACGGCACGCACGAGCTGACCTTTGCTAACGGGCTCGTCGTCACCGCGGACCTCGTCGTCGGCGCCGACGGTGCGCACTCACGCGTCCGCCCGCTCGTCTCCGCCGCGCCGCTCATCTACCACGGTATCACGGGCGCGGAGATCTCACTCGCGCCCGCTGTAGCGGCGCTCCCGGAGCATGCCGATATCCGCGCTGGGGTGGGCGCAGGAAGTAACTACGTGACGCAGGACGAGCGCATGATCTGCTTCCAGGCAAACGGCGACGGCCGCATCCGCGCGTACGCATGGCACCGTGCGCCGCGCGAGTGGACGGTGGCGGCGGACCCGCAGGCGACGAAAGCGGAGCTGCTGAAGATCTACGAGGGGTGGGCGCCGTGGGTTCTCAAGTTCATCCGCGAGGCTGACGAGGACGCGATCTACACCCGGGCGTTGTGGCACCTCCCCGTGGGCCATCAGTGGGCGCACAAGGTGGGGGTCACGCTCATTGGGGAGGCGGCGCACCTGATGAGCCCGTTCGCGGCTGCGGGTGCGAACTTGGGCATGCTGGATGGATTGGAACTCGGGTTGGCCATCGCGGCTGCGGAGGGGAAGAGTGCGGATGCGCGGGACGCGGCCGTGGCGGCGTGGGAGGCGAAGATGTTCCCGATTGTGGAGCGGTTCGCGGCGCTGGCGGCGAAGAATATTGAGATTTTCCTCGGGAAAGAGGCTCCTCAATCCGTGGCGGATGCGTTCAAGTATACCGTCGACCTGAAGTACGCTTAGTCTGTGTTGGCGTATGCTTACTCGTGCCAGTTAGTTGAACCGTAGAATCGCACTATGCTTCGGAGGAATATGCCATTCGCTTCTCTTTGATTACTGGTTTCTGCGTCCGACAAAAATTTCCATAGCCCTGGTGGGGGATTTGGGTGTGGAATGGGTTCGGAGCTTCTGGGGGAATGCGTTAGCTGGGGCTTTGCGATGAGTCCGTTGGAGGATATTACCCCCGCTGACTTGATCACCTTTCTCCAGGACATGGTGGTACCGTTCTAACTGCGCCTTTGTTAACGCAAAAGACGTATCTTCTTCCTAAGAAATACACAAAAAACACTCCTCGCCGGTGTTCTTGAAGTTGGGAAGCGCCTCGGTCAGCCCCGCGATGGAGAAACTCCGTGTGCCATCGCTGGTGGGGGAGTGTAGGACCTCACCCGGAAGCGTAAGCCAACTAACGCGATGAAGAACTCCCGCGAACGCGACCTCCCCACGTGCTGTGCATTGTGCAAACGCGCCTTCTACGAGCGCGTATAAGCTCGGGCGAGTCGGACGAGAAGCTACGTTTGAAGGCTGAGACGAAGCCGAAGAGGGGATCTCAAGGGCTCACCTTGAGGAGAAATTATGTCGCCCGGACGTTTTCGAGGACAGAGAATTTGAGGTGAAAATCAACGATCCCATTGGCGAGGGGCTGCAGTTGGTGTCAACAGTCAGAAGCTGAGCGGTCGCCGGAAGGGCTGGCAGTTTGCGGAGGACGAATGATTGCGAAGGAGCACAGGGAAACGCCATGAGCAAATGAGCTATAGTCGAGTTGTTTGATGTAACTCGAGCGCACATTAACACGATTGTTCCCGGCCAGGCTCCTGTCGAAAATAAGTATCGTCCGGGTATATATCGTGTGCGAAGTTGGAGGAATCGCACAAGCTCGGGCGCCTATTCGTGAAGCCACGCGAGTTGGATGTCCAAACACGGAAGCGCGGGCCACGTGGGAGCGCTCCCGCCACCGGGGGCGAAAAGCTTGTGTATCGCTCGTCCAGCCCACGATCCTCCTCTCGCCCCGCCTCAAGCCCATCTACCCCGGCTCCCTCAAACCGTCCAAATGGTCAGTATCGCATCAGAATGGCCCATGCTTCATGTTCCAGGTGTTTTGGCGACGAAACGGATGCAGAACGGTGTTGGATTGGAATCTTGCCGTCCGGATGCACCTACTAGGGCCTACAGAGGACTTTGCACTGACCAACTTGCCCGAATAACAGGCCTCCGTCGAACTCGCCGCGACCTACGCCGCTCTCATCCTTGCCGACGATGGCATTGAGATCACCGTCAGTTTGCATACCTGTTCTCGCGTTTGTCTCCGGGTCGCTAAATCGCGTTCTTCCAGGCTGACAAAATCAACGCCTTGACGACTGCGGCGAACATTGAGGTCGAGCCCATCTGGGCGTCACTCCTTGCAAAGGCCCTCGAGGGCAAGAACGTGAAGGAGCTCCTCTCGAACGTTGGTGCTGGTGGTGCTGCACCCGCAGCAGGTGCCGCTCCTGCGGCCGCTGCCGGCGGTGCTGCCGCGGCCGAGGCGCCCAAGGAGGAGGAGAAGAAGGAGGAGAAGGAGGAGTCCGACGACGACATGGTGCGTTCCACTGCTTGCTTCGCGGCAGGCTGTAGGGTGTCTAACGATTTGATATCGCACAGGGCTTCGGTCTGTTCGACTAAGCACCCTCCCCTCTCTACCGTCCCTCCTCTGTCTCTCGCTTTGGTGTCATTCGTACTGCATAGCATTTCGCACGCGACCACTGCCCTCCACATTGCGTTGTATTATCCATGTCCAGCCCTACTACGCATGCCAAAAAGCTGAAAACACCATCTCCGAGCGTGTGCGCGTTACGTGTGACGAAAGTCCTCTAGGTGACTTGGTCGATATGGCTTTCTTGACGACGACGCACGAGTGCGCGTATCCATCATTTGAATGTTCTCAATGTTGCTCATGGGATTTGCATGCCCGTTCATTTGAAGAGGGTTCGAATCTTAGTCTGTGGTAAGTATGTCCTTCGCTGAATCGAAAGCATTTTTAACAAGCATTACCGAAATACATCCAGTGCGCCCAAATCGTCCCCCCCGTTCTCTGCACTTTTCGCCGTACCCTTGGGCGAAAAGAAGTTAGGAGGCCAGGAGAGTACAGGCCAGGGCCCCTTTGGGTTGCTCTACGTTAAGGCTAACTTAACCGTTCCTAGAAAAGATCTATAACCCTTACCTCTGGGCGCCCCTGACTTTGAGCATGACTTGCCCCGTAGGCGTAGCACATTAGCACGAAAACGTGTTGCACGATCTGCGGCAACACACCCTATGCGTGCACTCAGGTGCAGTAATCGTAATCATTTTTTCCTCTCTTTGACAGCTGCGTTAGGAACAACTATGTCTGGCCCTATTTATTACTCGCTGTCTATCTACTCGCGTTCCCAACTCCTCACAAACTTCAGTAACCGCCTCCGGATTACCACCGCTCCTCCCTGAACCTTTTTCGTCCATGGCGTCTGCACGCACTCCTTGAATTCCTCAGTCTTGAGCGACTCTGGGCTCTCCCATTCGTGTACGGCCAGGTACTTGGGCGTGCGATCCCCCTTCGCGTCCGTCCCCGACACCGCGGAGTCCACCAGCACGAAGCGCCGGCTCCGGACCCACCCTGGCACCTTCGCGAGCAGCGGGACGTGCTCCTCGTCGTTCCACTTGTTGAAATCCTCCTCAGCCTCGGGTAGTACATCGATCTCTACGACCAATGCGTACGGTCCTGGCTTGTGAGGGTCGTAGGCGTCGCCGGCCTTGGGCGGGAGGACGGGCTCGATGAGCGTGTACGTCCGCCGATCGAGCAGCCCAAGGGTCGCAAGGATGCGCTTCTCGCGCTCGGAGCGCGTCTGCGCGAGGTCGGTGTAAGGTGGAGTGGAAGTCACGGAGGGAGATGCGATGTCGTAGATCGCAGCGTAGGTCGGGTGCTGGTCGTCCGCGGCGACCCAGCGGGACCAGGACTGGAACCCGGGGATGGGAATGCGCAGCGGCAGGTGCTCGTTTTCGTACCAGTCATTGAACTCCTCGTCAGAGACGCCGGTGCCGGGGTCGGAGTACACGAAGAAGAAGCCAGACATAATGCTGGTGCGCCGATGGTGAGTCGCAGCGAGGCGTCGGTGTGTGGGGGTCCTTGAGGCCGCTGGCAAATACCTGCGGAACGAATGGCGCAAGAGGCCTCTTATATATCGCGCAACCATGGCTCAACGGCTCAACGTTAGAAGCGCCGGCGGGCTTTGTCATTGAGGAATCACGGCTCCCGGTTTCTTCTTACCCGCAAAGCGTGTGGTGTGGGTATGGAAGGCTGGTGTATAATGGGGCCAAGGCTATGGGAATTGAATCCGGATTAGACCTACATAGGAATCGGAAGTGGTACGTTCACACAACGGTGCGATTCACTCACTGATTGACTTCAGTACTCGGCGTAATTACAGATTTGAGTCCTAATGGTATGAGGTTCGGTCCCCCGCATCGACTTGCGTCCAGGCCGTGTTTAGCTTGTGTACAAGGTCTGCTTAGGGAAGATAATGAGTTTGGAGACCAAAACGATCTTGATCAATGCGCGTTTAGAAATGTCTATTCCTCGTTGTATGGACCCCTTCGGAGACCACGCATCGAGCAACCGCTCACCTTACGTCTCAAGCTGTGGGCTTTTTATTGCAGCATCCCCTCAAAAGCATACCTGGCATACCTCTTTCTTAACCACCCCCACCGTACGCATGGAGCGTTACTAGTGTAGTAAAGCGCCCCAATGCCGGCGCCGCGGCGCATCTCGACGAGCTCATAGGCAACTCGAAGGTTGTCGCTGAGATGGACAACGTTCGGAGGTCGGCCCGCGACTATGAGCCAGAGCGAGGATGCATTCGAGAGCACTTTTGTTCCCACCGTGCGCAATACACTAGCGAGTGCCTAGCTATCGGAAAGACTCGCTGGCGGGCCGGTGCGTGCATGGGTTGGTTCGAAGGAGGTCGTTGGGGGATTCGGTAAGAGATGCACGCACCGTCATATTCGACGAATATGCGCATTGAGATTCCGCACACATAGTCACACATAGCCAGAAATGGCGCATGATGTGTATAATCAGGAATAACCTTATCTGTGGACTCGCGCGTGGTAGTTCCTGTTCTATGAAGGCTAAATCACTCTCTATGAGGACGTCCGGGACTGAACCAAGGTTGATTGAGGCGGAGGGTCATGACATTTACCAGGGTGATGGCGTAGAATGAGCATTCACGAAGGGCAGATCTCTGAACACAACCACCACGGTTCGCATGTCGACATTGGAAGGCCGGTGAGGTCGTCGGGGGGCTGCGTTGCTGCAGTCGGAGTCGTTCGTAGAAAGCTACCGTACCCTGAAACAAGCAGGCCTACATTGCTGATTTTGCGAGGGGTCTGCTGGCAAAGTTGCGTTCGCAGTACTGTGGCGTATGGTATTTGGCGGTGTTTGGCAGCAGCTTTAGATCTTAACAAATACAAATACGTGCGATAAGCAAGGATGCCCGACGACCTCCTTCGGCCGATGATTAGATTCGTTCCTTGGCACCGGGCAGCGACACATGATCCTGCTTTGCCGGTACTGTAGCTTTAGTCGTCAAGGGGTCCTTCATCCATCACCATAATTGCTCACGGTTTATTGAAAGTAGCCGCATAGTGCTCTGAAAACCAGGAATGCGACTTAAAAACAGCGACCTCAAGAGTACTTGAGTACGTGAGTTTCAGGCATGTCCACCTTAATTTGTGTCGCGACATTTCTGTTAGAATGTTTAACCAGGCATCGGAAATCCCACGAACATCGCAAACCCGCTGTTCTATCCACGCGCCTCGTATATTCTCACAAATCCTGCCGGCGGTCGTCGTACATCCCTGCCGAAACCCCATACGTTGCTGGAGTGTGATAGTGCCAAACGCGGTGGTCGTTACTCGCAGGTGACCTTAATATCTCTAAGATCGGGTCACTTAAAACCGACGAAAACGCTGGAATGGTTCCCCAACAACCCTGAACCATACCCCCTCGACGTGTCGTCCTATTCTCCCTTGCCACACCTGCCTATGGCTTCGACTAACTCATCCTCGCCCGCTACTAATCAGGTTCGCATCGCCATCGTTGGTAGTGGGCCAGGGGGTCTTGTCCTTCTCCTCACTCTGCTCAGACGCGGTATACACGCAACACTTTACGAGCGCGAGGCCAGTAGAGACACCCGCGCCCATCTCGGCGGCATTCTCGATCTCGAGTGGGACAGCGGACAGCGGGCCCTTCGCGAGAACGGCCTGGAGGAAGCGTTCAGAGCGCACTCACTCCGGGACGCTGAGGAGAACAGGATTTGCGGCAAGGACGGCGTCTTGCTCCTCCACGACGCGGGGGCTGACCCCACAGACGACAATCTGAAGGATTCCCGCCCCGAGATCGACCGTCACGTCCTCCGTGGGCTGCTGCTCGACGCCCTCCCATCCGATGCCATCAAGTGGGGTCATAGCCTTTCTTCTGTCCGTGCCCTTGGGAACGGCGAACACGAATTGACATTTACGAACGGGCTCGTCGTATTTGCGGACATGGTCGTTGGCGCGGATGGCGCCCACTCCCGCGTTCGCCCCCTCGTCTCACCCTTCAAACCCGCCTATCAAGGTGTGACTGGTGCCGAACTTTCCCTCCCGCCTCCCGTGGTGGCGCTGCCGGAGAATGAAGATATCCGTAAGGGCGTCGGTCGAGGCAGCTGCTTCGCTGCGGAGGACGTAAAGCTTCTCGCGTTCCAGCGGAATGGCGATGGACGCATTCGTACATACGCGTTCCACCGCGCTCCGCTCGAGTGGACTCTTCCTTCCGACCCTAAGGAGGCAAAGAAGGTCCTCCTCGAGTTGTACCACGACTGGGCGCCATGGATGCGCCGCCTCATCGAGCAGGCCGACGAGAATGCGATCTACCCTCGGCCGCTTTTCCACCTCCCTACAGGCCACCGCTGGACGCATACCCCTGGGATTACGCTCATTGGCGATGCCGCACACCTCATGAGCCCGTTCGCCGGTGCAGGTGCAAACCTCGCGATGCGCGACGGAATCGATCTAGGGCTAGTGCTAGCCGGAACGGTCGGGAAAGCGCTGGGGTCTCATGAGAGAGAGGCAGCGGTAGCAGGTTGGGAGGCGGAAATGTTTGAAAGGGTTGGGAAGTTTGCGGCGGTGACCGAGGCGAGCATTGAGGCTTTCCTTAACGTTGATGCCCCTCATTCCGCCGTTGCGGCATTCAAGTCCGCCAGAGGCGAAGTGTTCGCGTAATGTGCTCGGGTTATTTTTTATACTTGAACTATCTCTACCCGAAGCATCGACTTCATGATAAGCACTCAATGTCTCTGTGATGTTGTTGTTTACTAGCCGCACAACGATGGGTCTCGATTCTCTACGATGCCTTGTATTATCCATGATCTTATCTTTTGGACCAGCCACTTTATTATTTGCTCCTGTTAGGATCTAAAGCCTTTGCCAAATAGACGCAAGCACTTAGCCGGCCGTTCCCGGTGCCGAACTTGAATGCGTAAGTCGTCGGCCTGAAGGTCGGCATCGATCTACGAAAAGCACCACTTTATGGGAGGCTAGAACTCAGAAGGTTTGGCACGGGAACCAGTGAGTCCGTCACTATGCATAATCCCGCATTCTAGATGCTCTGTCTGTTGCTTGTGCTCACAAGTTGGCCATCATTTAGTACCATGGAATGTGCTGCACTTTTCCTCGAAGGTCAAGCATTCGATGATTATGCAAGAACTCAAGTAAACTTCCTTTTGGTTTATTAGAGTTGTCTATATTCTCGTATCTCCCAGTGACCGCAGTCGTTCTATTGGCGCAGCGGCGAGGACTCAGGCGAGAACACTTCTTTCTCTACCACTCGGTCCTGAAATAACAAGGTATGCGCACGTTTGCCGCACGCAGCACGGCTGCGCGTCCTGCGGCCGCGTTGACGCCTCATCTGAAAAGTAGGATTCGATCAATCTACGTGGTAAGGAGATACGTGATTCGAGGATGCGATGATATAAATGTTGCATATCTCTAGGGTGTGCTCTCTACGTAGGCCTCCAACATAGGGCTTGTACACCTACAGCCATGCCAACTCCGGGATTCCCTCGTATCGCCATCGTGGGCGGCGGACCCGGCGGTCTTGCTCTTTTGCTCACCCTTCTAAAGCGCGGGATCCCGGCGACGCTCTACGAACGCGACACCGATGCGGTCGCACGCGCACATCTCGGCGGGATGCTTGACCTCCATTGGGAAACCGGTCAACGTGCACTCCGCGAGAACGATCTCGAAGAAACGTTTCTCAAGCACTCACGCCGCGACGCCGAGGAGTTCAGGATCTGCGGAAAGGATGGGGTCCCGCTCATCCACAAGGCAGGCACTGCGCCCGACGACGGAAACCTCAAAGACGCACGTCCCGAAATCGATCGCCGTGTCCTTCGCCAGCTCCTTCTTGACGCTATCCCTGAAGGCCACATCAAGTGGAGCCAGTCCCTCGATTCAATTCGCTCCCTTACGGACGGCCAGCACGAGCTTACATTTTCCAACGGGCTCGTCATTACGACAGACCTCGTTGTCGGTGCTGATGGTGCCAAATCGCGCGTTCGCCCCCTCCTCTCCCCATCCACGCCTCGCTACCATGGTGTGACCGGCGCTGAGATTTCGCTCTCACCTGCAGTGGCTTCCCTACCTGAGAGCAGTGACATACGCGAAGGCGTTGGTCGCGGAAGCTGCTTCGCCGGTCAGGACGGTAAGGTTCTCGGTATCCAGGCGAATGGCGACGGACGCATTCGCGCGTACGCATGGCACCGCGACACGCTCGATTGGTCGCTCCCGTCCGACCCGAATGCGGCGAAGAAAGTCCTCCTCGAGCTCTACTACGATTGGGCTCCGTGGATGCGCCACCTCATTGAGCAGGCCGATGAACAGGCCATCTATCTTTGCCCCCTCTTCCATCTCCCTGTCGGGCACCGTTGGACGCACACCCCGGGCGTCACGCTGATTGGCGACGCTGCGCACCTGATGTGTCCGTTTGCTGGCACGGGCGCAAATCTCGTGCTGTGCGATGGCCTTGATCTTGGTCTTGTGCTGGCGGAAACCTTCAAGAACAACCTCGGAGTAGAGCAGAGGGAGGCGGCGGTGGCAGCATGGGAGGAAAGGATGTTCGTGACGGCGGGAAGGTTCGCGGCGATGTCGGCGAGGCACTTGGAGGCATTCACGAGCGCCGATGCACCCGACTCTGTGGTGGACGCGTTGAAGCGCAGCAAGGCAGAGGCTCAGTCGCGTCGGGAGCCCGCCGCTTAGCCGAGAGTAGTAACAATACCTGTTGCATCCCTGGTGTAGGACTTGTCGGTATCTGTTCGCACACCCTGCTGAATATAAAACCACTACTAAAACCCTCTCTCGTCTTGCTACGATCGTTGTCCCTAAAAGGTATCCAAGAGTGATTCCATCTCCCGTTTGGCCACGCCATCCTCCGCCCAAGCACTACGAAGAGCCTTTTGAAAGACAAGCAACTTGTCTCGTTTCGCCTCTCCGTCTGCACTGAATGCACGCTCGAGGACATCGATAAATTCGGCTTTGACAGCGTCGATGGTCCCCGAGGGCCTTGTTCCGGTGCGGAGGATCATGCAAAGTCCCGTTCCATGGCGTACCTCGAAGAGCTCGTACGCGACTCCCAGGTTGTGCGTCAGATGAATTGCGTTGGTAGGTTGGTCTGCGTCGACTGGCCATAGAATCCTGGGAAGAATCGGAGGTGAGCAAGTTAGGCGAGCAAGAAGAGTACGATTGTTGACGTACATTGGGACGCCAGCCATAATGCATTCTAGTACTGTGTTGTGTCCAGCATGAGAGATGCACCAGCCGGTTGCCTATTTACCTTTGAGCATGTGGCCATACGGCCTGAGCCAAGTGGTATATTTGAACGTACAGGGTGCTCGAGGATAGCTTGCTGCGGTATCCACTTAGAGACGTAGGCGTTGCTGCACGCCGACAGTTTCGTCTGTGTATCCCCAGAGAACGACGCGAACGGGCTTGAGGAACTCATCACCTACGTGACATTGGCAATGCATTAGTAATGTCGCGGGAGTAATACGCAGTTGTCGACGCACAAAGGGAATATCCTTTTCCATTAAGACGTCTAAGACGGCACCGAGCTTTGCCGGGTCCGATGGCCAGAACATGGACCCGAATGAAATCTTTTCAACGTGTGAGTACATTCAGTCTAAGGTGTTTTGGAGAGGCGGATCGCGGAGAGGACATCGCGGTAAACGCACTAAGATGACCGAGCGCTTCCCACGAGACTGCAGTTGTGCGTCCAGGAAGGCTATGGCGTCGTTCACGTTGTTGTCGAGTGTCGAGTCTTGACGACCTTGGGGAACGAGCGGACCCGCATATACGATTTCACGGGATGTCTTCCCAAACCACTTCTTCAGGGAAGCCAGTGCCTCGGGGTGGTAGTGCGCTGCATCCATTGTGATTACGCCGTCCGTGTCCCTCAGGACCCTGAAGCATGGTAGGCAAGTTGACTGCGGAACACGGGTGGATATCGGGGGAGGTTGACGTACCTGGCAATCTGGATCAATACACCTGCTGTAAACTCTGGTGCCATGGGGTACTTGGATAGGTGGAGTTAGCACCGTGATAGCGTGGGCATCAAATTCGAAAGAATGCATCCACTTACTGCCTGCGGGTGAAGTTCGTAGTCGTACATCGCGGGAAGGCCCTGACTGTGTACAATATTACCCTTCGGTTCGCTGAACACCTACCAGCATAATGTTAGTAAAACCTACCCTTCCCTCGATATTGAACCCACAACGTAGCAAGACCGTCCGTACCTTGTGTGCGGCCTGCGGAAATGGAATACCAGTGCGTGCGACGACTTCTTCTGCTAGAGGGATGTAGTCTTCTAGGAACCATGACTCGAGAGCATTCGTGGCGACCGGAATCCAGGTGTACAGTTTGAGGCCAGCAGCGACTGTCGATGCCTTACGACGGCTGTGAAGCGTTCTGAACGCCTCGATCATGAAAAACTGTAGAGGATGATCATTAACGTTGCACCAGAGGATATGAAACCCGGGCAGTAGGAAGGGAGATACAAACGTCAACGATAGCAGCGCCGACCCGATTTGCGTGCACATTGATTTCGTGCGGGGTGGAGTCCCAAGCGATGGCGTTCAAGGACCCACCGTCGAGCAGTTTCGTACATGCTGCTAAGGCTGATGCGTGATATAGTGTGGGGTCCATCGGATTCTCCCCCTGTTGGAGGGGGATAAAACTATACGTGTCAGTGTTCGTAGAAAATGGCTTCGAAAGAACTCACTTAATTCTGGAGAGTAGTTTCTCTTCCCCAGGCAGGATGTCGCGGATGATCTCGGCCTTGACACGTTCGAGGAAGTGGACGCCTACGAGGAACGTGATCTTGATTGGGCGCAGTTTGGCAATTCGCGATGCGAGGGTGCACATCGGACGACTATGACCTGCCGAGAAGCGGCTTAGATTGAGAACACTATCGTCAGGAGGTGTTGTATGCATACCCCACATGCTCATAGGCAAGAGAAGAACGTGCTTCGGGTGGTCCATGGTAAATTCAATGTACTCTATGCTAAAGAGTCCAGTGATCGCAGTTTAGGGGTTCGGGGTGGATACGGATAACAATTAGGTCCTCACCTCGGAAGATTTATACAAAGCTCCAAAGGATTGTATATGCTATGAGCGACATCATACACCCATAGTAGGCGGAGCACGAGGCGGCAGGCCACCATCGGGTACCGTTCCTGATTTCGACCCGATGCTATGCCCTGTAGACCGTTGACGCCGGTTACGCTAGCCCGCCTCGATGAGGGCATGATACGGTAGGGTTACATACGATGATCCGACTCGGAGGGACCTTTCGACTTTACGGCCTCTTTGTAGTCAGTCAGGTTTGAGCGGATGCGGTCGCAGAAGTAGTGCAATAATTAGTCTGTATATCAGCTGGTAAGTATGCGTAATACTGCAACCGTGACGTACCCCAAAAGGGGACCGAAGAATACTGTCAGGTTCGATCGCCCCATATGGGGCGCTTAATCGGTGAACTACGGCTTTAAAGGATTAGTTGCCGGCATCTGTCGCTGGAACTGGTTTCCACTGACACTTGATCTTGATCGAGGATTCGGGTTACAAGGACGCCATTTAGTAAAGTGACTCCGGAGATAAGGAAGGATGAGCCTCACCCCAACGCACCACCGGTCATCCGAGTTTCAAAGAACATCAGATTCCGTAAGGTGTATGCAGTATGGCGCGGCAGCCCACACCATCTCCTCGTTTAATTTTGACGGAGTGTCTTTCGATTCGGTCAACTCGTACTACTTATTATCCAGATATCTTAGCACAACTGATCAAGCAGGGGAGTTAAACGCACCTTACATTCACATGCCAAATACAGACGCAAAGGGCAGAACACAACCGCAGCCTCACAACGCATCCAAGAATTCCTCCACCTCACGCATTGCAGGCCCACCTTCGGCCCACGCCCCGCCCACCGCTGCACCGAGGCCCTTCAGACGCGCACGCTTCGCCTCCCCGTCATCCCCGAACGCCTGCGCGAGCACACCCTGTAGCTCAGCCTTAACCGCGTCGAGCGTCCCGCTCGGCTGCGCGCCCGTGCGGAATACAGGGCCTAGCCCGGTTCCGTGCCGCACTTCTAACAGCTCATACGCGACACGGAGCGTGTCGGTGAGGTGCACGGCGTTCGGGGCTTGGTCTGCGTCGATAGGCCAGAGGATCCTGAAGCGTATGGGGATCGTGTAGGCCGGGGTTGGAGGAGACGTGAAATTGGACGTACATAGGGACAGCGGCAAGGATACACTCAAGCACGGTGTTGTGCCCGACGTGCGTGATGCACCAGCCCGTCGCCTGGGTACATGCATGTGCAGCGTCGCAATAAAAGCATCAATGGAGAGCAGCGAGGACTAAGATAATGGGTGGGCACGTACGGGGTGGTTGAGGACTTCCTGCTGTGGTATCCAGTCGGACACGTAGGCGCTGCCGTACTCTGCAAGTTTGGTTTTCGTGTCATCCGGCATGGAAGCGAAGGGACTGCAACGGCTCAGCACCTGGATATGAGAACAAGGCGGCGATGAGCGGCGCGGGGTATATGGATGGAGGGAGAACGGTAGACGTACGAAGGGTATATCTCTTTCAATGAGGACGTCGAGCACCGCGCCGACCTTGGCAGGATCCGAGGGCCAGAACATCGACCCGAACGAGATCTGTGGGAGCGAGAGACGAAGTTAAGATATCACGAGGCACGTATGGTAGTGGCATATTCTCCGGCTTACCAGCACGACGGACCGTTTCCCCCGTGATGCAAGCTGCGCATTGAGGAATGCTGACAACTCGCTCGTATCACCCACCACAGGCAGCGCCGTGCGCGCGCGCGCAACGAGCGGACCAGCGTAGACGATCTTGCGGTTCGTCCGCGCAAGCCAGGTGCGCGTCCAGGCGGTCGCTTCAGGGTGATAGTCTGCCGCGTCGAACGTGACGATACCATCTGTGTCCCGTAGAATCCTAGATGAACGCGAGGAGTCGCGGATTAGCGCATAGATGAGAAGAATGAAACGCAAGTGGATGACGTGCCTGGGGACTTGGATGATGACCTTCCCAACAAACTCGGGCGGTACTGGAGCCTATATGCTGGAACGTCAGCGTACGCCCTGGACCCCACGCACATCCAGTAAAAAAAACTGTGTGGTTGTTACGCACCGCTTGCGGGTGAAGCTCATAATCGTACATCGGGGGTAAGTACGGGCTGTGGATCACTTCGCCCCTCGACGACATGAGGAGCTATGGACATTCATTAGTCCCACATAGCCTCGACAAATTAGGTCCACATATATCGAAGTTTACCTGGTGCGCGGCGACGTCGAAGGACACGCCAGTGTCCGCCGCGAGCTGCTCCGCGCGCGGTACACGGTCCTCGGGGAACCACGAGCCGATGCAGTTGATTGCGGACGGGAACCACGTGTGCAGCTTGAACGCTGGATTGAGGACGCCTACGGCGTCCCCGCGATCCTGCGCGTGCCGGAGGGGGTGCAGGGTTCTGAACGCACGGACCATGAACATCTGGCGCCGCCAAGTACATTGAGTTCACGTCCGATCAGTATGGATAGATGAGTGTGGGGAGCTTACGTCGACGATAGCCGCGTCGAGAGGTGTACGGCGGAGGTCCATATCACGCATGGTGCCATCTGCGCTGCGTCCTGGGAGAGTGGCCCCTTCGAGCACTTTTGCCCACACGTCGACGAATGCAGCTTCGAAGAGCACGCCGTGAGTTGCGTGTCCGCTGTCAGGCTGCTCCAGGGGTACCAAACTGAGGTGTATGGGAATAGAAACGTCAATAAGGCTGCGATAGCGCGATGATGATACCGTAGGTAGGCATACGTGATTTGCTCAAGAAGACTCGCCTCCTCGGGCAGAAAGTCTTGGGTTACTTCTGTACTGATTCGAGAGAGAAGGCGGGCGGGGACGACGAAAGTGATTTTGGTGGCGGGGCGAAGCTTGACAATACGTCCAGCGAAGATACACATTGGACGGACGTGACCTGGAGGAAAGATTTAGGGTTCGGGGCCTTGGAGCGATATCAACTAAAGAAACGCACCCCACATGTTCATGGGTAGGAGAAGGATGTGCTTTGGTGTGCTCATCTTGAGACCGTCTAGATTGCAGTGAGATTAGATGCAAAGGGTGTGGAAGTAGGGTCGGGCTGTGCTCGTGGACGCATGCAGATGCGAGTATATAAGTAGTCGGAGCAGTTGAGAGATGACTGACACAGTACTTCCGACATCGGACTTACCTACAGAGCACGAAGGTGAGGATTGGAAATAGCTGAGACAGCGGCGAACGGAGCACAGAGGTAGACACGGTGATGGTGCCCTGAGACGCCGAGGAGGGATGTTTCGAGGTAGATCAGCCCCGCAGGGCAAGAATCCAGGGTCTTGGCAGTAGATTAGTGGACGTAAGGAGTTCGCCTTGTATCTCAGAAGAGCACCGCGTAGCACGCGAGGGAAAAAGCGAGATGGAATCGATATGAATCGTCGGGACATCGTGACCGAGCGTGGCTTGGCTTGAATCTAAAAGCAGTGTGGCTCGGAGGCGCACACAAAATTGTAGCCAATAGTAAAAATCTGCAGGGTGGCTGAATGCATTGCATAGGAACGTAGGGAAGTGATGATTGTAAGTCGTCAGGCAGTTGATCCGCCCTTTAGTTCCAGGTCTGGCGCGTAACAGAATCAGAAAAGAAATCCGAGGGATTTGCCCTGAATAAGGCCATCGTTTCTATCTCAAGTAAACGCAGGCTCACGGATGCAGCAGGCTGGAAGCTCAGCGTCGTTGTTGTCGTCGTCGTTTGTCGGACACAGTCGGAGTCATGGCGGACGAATGCGACAGCGGGCGAAATGAAGCGAGTACCGTGAGAACTTTGATGCACCACGTGCCACCAACAGGCGCTTATCTGAGAGCTTGTTTGAATCGGGACAATCGACTTTGGCCAGGCATACGCTTTCAGTATTGACCGCCGGCTTGGGCGGACAATGCGCGTGGCGGACGTATATAATCCCTGCTGCTATGCTCTCCATTTTGGTAGCATTGGTATCCCCCCGCTTGTAACCCTCGCCGTTACCTCTCAATTTGCCATCATGACCAGAACCGCCGCCGTGACCCAAACTGCCACTGTCGGCTCGAATGCCCTTCGTCTCCCACTCAGGGCTGAAGCAACTACCGGTACAGAAATGATGGAGGTTGACGTTACGTCCACTATGGAAAGCGATGTGGCCGAGCCCGCAGCTTCACCTCCGACTGTGCCCAAACGTCCTAGCCGTGCCAGGGACGTCACCACTAGGGACCTTAGTCAAAGTGTCGATGGTCGCGAGATGGTCTATGCCGTCTTCTGTGGTGTACAAGGTATTTAAATATTGGCATTACTTGTGGGACGCAGGAGTCTGATAGAATGTTGCACATAGCCCACAAGGAGATCCACGAGCGAGCGGATGGAGAGCTACACGGCGACATCAATCCGAACGCCTTGCTACTCTTTGACCGTCCCCAACCAGACGGTACGACGTCCACGCAGGGCGGTCTGATCTATTGGGATCCTCCTATTTCAATCCAAACTCTTCGGAAGATCGGGAACCCTGACAAGCCTGTGCCGCCTCCTTCGCGGCGCCAGTACCACGGGTACATGCCGCCCTTCCGCCCAGGCCGTAGTTTTTGATGTCCAAGAAGAATGCTAGTGGGATATAGGCGCAATTTAGAAGGCTCCTTGTCCCCGCATGCATCAGTAGCTTCACGTTCGCATCGTATCAACGCTATTGGCGCGTACTATTCCTATCACCCGTGTCTAAGATTCTCTAGGCCTGTCTACACACCCCTCGCGACATAAGCCGTTCCGTTCGTATGAATGTGATCCCGAACTTGTACGCGTAGACCGTCATCTATACCTGCACAGTGCTCCTCGCGTCCTTCACAGCGCATCGACTTGAAGGGCATCCCGACTCAACCTGGATTCCGTGTAGGCCCCGCACACCCGCCTCACATGCTCGGATTCGTATATTTTCCTCGGCCTTGGAGAGCATACTGCGAACTCTTATCGGGCAGCGTCGAGTGTACATGTGCCAGTGCTGCCTTGAAGCGCAGGTGGATTGCAGGCAAGCTCGCTCCCCAACACAGTCACTCTGTTCGAAGAACTACTCTCCGGCAAAACCCCACGTGACGTCGGGCTGTTTTTGATCGAACGGGCACCCCAGGTGGGGGCACGAGAAGAGGTTCGTCTTTATCGACTTCTTTATGGCGGTAGGTTCGACTGCTTACCGTATTGACAGGCCGACATGCAACCACTCGAATTTTGCTCGGATGCCAGGTCTAAACATCCAGTATCAAGGTCCATTCTGTTTCAAGATCATTAAGAAATGTCAGATTGAGACGGCGCCCCGGGTCAACATCGACCAATTGGGTCCGAACAAGGCCTTCACGAGGATGGCAGATGAAGTCCATCGATATCCGAGTCCGTGTCAAACGAGGGGCGTCTAGGGAGTTTACGGTGCTTGCTGCCAGTGGTAAGTAGACCAATCGTCACCGCAATAGAATTGATTTCGACCTGCGCTGTCCACTTAGTAGTAATTTCCGGCGTGAAATTTTTGAACGTCTGCACGGTACAGAATGGTAAGTCTACTACTAATGGCATATCGGTGGAGGGAACGCACAAATCTCACCTTCGCGTCGAAGTATTTCTCGAGATTGCAATCATGTACTAGCCGAAGAACGCGGGTAGCTTGACTGCGGCGAAAAGGACAATAACTAGTATGCCTACTATATCGCGGAACGATTTAACGCGAGACGAGTGTTGGGAGGGACACATGTGGACCATGAGTATGGACTGCTCTATATAGCAAGCCTGATATGTACATCACGGACTTGGACAGGAGTAGGATAGGCAGACAAGGACTGTTGTTACTACGTATACACCTGTTTGTTGCGCTCACCCTGTTGTTGGAATGTTACTAAATCATTGTAGTACTTAGTACGAGTCAGCAGTGGGAGCATTGACTTAGAAAGACACATCGGATGTAAGTAGTAGCGATAAGCACTGGAACGACAACATCGTGACCACGGGAAACGCAAGTGCATAGCTACCGTTCGTTGGGACAATCACTTGATTATACACTACTTACAAATGGTTTAAGAACACCTCTACATCCCTCCTCGCGACCCCATCCGAGTCCTCTGCCCATGCCCCAAACAGCTTCCCCCCAAGCGCGCGCACCCTCTCACGCATTGTTTCACCCTCCTCTCCGAATGCACGCACGAGCACTCCGTGCAGCTCGTCTCGGACAGCTTCGAGTGTTCCGATTGGCGTCCGGCCGGTGCGGTATATGGGCCCAAGCCCGGTGCCGTTCCGGACTTCCAGGAGCTCATACCCAATGCGCAGGTTGTCGGTTAGATGGACCGCGTTGGTGGATTGGTCGGCATCGATAGGCCATATAATCCTGCAGGATTAGTGGCAGCGTGTTGCCGGTCAGGCACTGAAGAGGGTGCACGATAGACGAGCACGTACATGGGGACCCCAGCAACAATGCACTCGAGCACGGTATTGTGCCCAGCATGGGTCAGGCACCATCCGGTTGCCTGGGTGGTTCGGAGTGAGCAGGATGGCCTGGAATTGGCATAAGTAGAGACGTGGTTGTACGCACCAGATGATCCATGATGTATTGCTGGGGAAGCCAATCGGAGACATGAGCACTTTCGTAGGAGGAGAGCCGTGCCCTTGTGTCGTCGGGGATCACGGCAAAGGGGCTGGAACAACTCATGATCTAGAAGAATGAATCACATTGGTGTTTTGGGCTATCTATAAGGGGAAAGTGGTTTTGGTAGCGACGTACGAAGGGTATTCCTTCTTCCATGAGCACGTCGAGGACGGTGCCGAGCTTGGCGGAATCAGCAGGCCAAAACATCGATCCGAAAGAGATCTGTAGTTCTGGGCATTGATCTTCGCTCTGTTTCGAGTCGGATGGGTAGTAGACGCACCATAACCACCGAGTGTTGCCCGCGAGAGGCTAGCTGGGCTTCAAGGAATGCTGAAACTTCGCCCACACCTTTCTCTGGGCCGGCACGTTCAGGCGCCGCTGCACCTCCTGACACGAGAGGTCCTGCGTAGAACGCCTGACGCCCCATGCTGGAGAGCCATTCCCGTAGAGCGTGCGTCGCCTCGGGGTGGTATTCAGCGGCATCGAGCGTGATGACCCCGTCTGAGTTGCGTATCGAACTACAGTGCGCCGTTAATTGCAGGGCGTCCCTCACAGATCAGCGTGGTTGGGGACATATCGATAGGGACACGTACCCGTTGACATTGATCAATACATTACCAGCGAATTCGGGAGGAAATGGGAGCTAAATACAGATGTGAGAACGGGGCAGCGAGCCCACGTAAGAGTATCACACGTACGGCCTGAGGATGGATCTCGTGGTCGTACATCGGTGGCAGGAATGGGCTGTGTATCACGTTTCCTTTCGGTGTCAAGAAGATCTGAGACGCGCGATCGTTCAAACACCTGTTCTATCTGATGTATTCCGAGAACCCTACCTCGTACGCAGCGGCCTCGAAGGACACCCCGGTGCGGGCGGAGATGTCCTGAGCGAGCGGGACGCGGTCCTCGCCGAACCAGGCGGTCATGCAGTTTGTCGCTGCAGGGAGCCAGTTGTATATTTTGGGCCTCGAACCCTGTCCCGACGCAGAGACGATCTGCCTGTAGGCATGCACGGCACGGAATGCTTTCACCATGAATATCTGCATTGATGTTATCGGGAAGATTAGGACGCGCTTGAGAGGCCGAGACGAGCGGACCGTTGACGTACGTCGATGACCACAGCGTTGATAGACACACCGGATAAATGTGTATTGTACTTAGTAGAGTCAGGCTTGTCAGCCGGACAACAGGCCAGAGAACTCCCGGAGAGCAGCTTGGCCCATAAGTCGAGGAACGCGGCCTCGTACACCGAACTATCGATCGGGTGGTCCCCCTGCTCAAGCGGGGCGAATCTGTGTGTTTTGACGGTCAGACGCCTGGTTGGCACGTGGTAAAACTGAACGCTGAGCGTACCTGACGTGCGACAGGAGTTTCTCTCCGGAGGGGAGGAGGTCCGCCCGTACTTCAGCGTACGCACGGGCAAGAAAACGAGATCCGACGAAGACGGTCAATGTTGTTGCCGGGTGATGGCGGACAATGCGGGCTGCTAGGATGCATAGGGCTTTCGTATGTCCTGCAAGAGACGTTCGTTGCATGACCATAGATGGTGAACACGACCATGAACGTGATAAATGAGAACCTCGGAGAAGAATAGAATATTAAATTGAGGTAGTCTACGCACCCCACATGTTCACAGGCAGGAAGATGATATTCTTTGCGGAGTCCATTTTATTTGCGTTGCAGGATTTGAGCGCCGTAGATGTCGTCAAGAAGCTAGCGACAGCCTGTAGGGGTGACGGCTTGTTAACGGCTCGGAGTGCACGATTTTAAACAGCGGAGTAACGCCGGAACTCCGCCAAACGCCACTCCGAGCAGACCTTACCAGTGCGAGAAAACCGCCGGAACACCAATTGCATGGACAAGCGTTTTCGTGGGCGCGTTGGCAGTCCGTCAATATCGGCGCAGCTCTTCAGCGGATAGCGCGTTGCGCCGAGCCTCATCGGCCTATTGCGAGTGGACGAAGACCCAATACCATGAGGCACGGAGACCACCGCAAAGAGCTCCGCTATCAGGGCCAATACAGACGACAATATTTCGTGATAAGTGCACATCATGCCGGAGGACAGAGAACTTGAACGGGGGAGAACACTCACATTGGAGTAGTGTTGCGTTTCACGCCACTGCGTGGCGCGATCTGTCATGCATGGTTTCCGCCGCGCGCGGGATTACTGCGCGTCTGAGAGCGGGTTGCATTACTCCTGTGGTCAAAGTTACCAATCCGTTACATCGGGTGTCTGAGTGGTAACAGTGGAAAAACGAGCGCTTGTCTCGACGCTCTGCTGGAGTTGAGAATCGTGGCGTGGGAAATTGCCTACACAAGACGGCGATTTGGGGCCCGACTAATACAACTCTGAGATTACCACAGGTTCCCTCTACAAGTTCAGTAAATCTATCGCACCTGCTTGACCGTTTGAAATTCATATAAATAGATGTTGATTGTTGTTGAATTTATCATACCACTGTCTTCAACTTTCGGCCTTGGTACTAGGATGGTGCTATGGGGGGCAGTATGAGAGTAATACGATGGTCGAGGCGAGGGCTGGCAAAAGGGAGGTGTAAAAATCAGAAACCGTCGCTCCGAACCAGTGCAACAGCTGCCATATGGCCCGTGCGCTGGACTTGTCGTATATGTGGGAGCGGGCGCTGCAGGGCGCTTGTTAGAAGGATACGGACCAGTGCGACAAGAATAGGCTGTGAGAGTAAATAATGGCTAGACAGATTCAAGATTCTCGCACGGAGAGCAGTCGACTCGGTGCGCGAGTCCCTACTTCTATAACTTGGACACACCATCATCCGCCCACCCTCCACAGGGACCGTAAAAAGCTGGAACAAATGTAGAGACGATGTTGTATGGACCGGCATAGAAGCTCGGAGGGGCGGTGGACGCATTCCCCATTCCTCACATCGTTTCAGCGTCGCTCTACCGAGTTTTTTCATCTCATCGGTACTAGACGCTGTCAATAGTCTATCCCGCATCAGCTGCCAAAAAGAGCCCGCCACACAGAAGCAGAACTGGGAGCAGGCGGACAGAGGCAATTGACTTGCGGTTCGCCCCTTAACATCGAAGAGAACACATTTTGACATCTCGGCTGTGGCGTGCGGACGTCGAGGAAGATCACAGCCTGGAAAAGACCACAAGACCGCGCCGGAGAGGAGGGCAATGATCGCACACGTACCAATGGAGCGAGAGCGTCGCGCATTGAAGATGTTCGGGGACAGCTGCGACATCACCGATTTCCAGGGGTGTCGTTACCTGACAGATGATAAACGGCAGACAGTTGAGGAGCGCCGCAGCGAGATCACAGCATCCTCTAGCATGCTAACGAGCTCCAGCACACCGACATCTACTACACTCAACGCCCCGGCGAAGAATCATACGGTTCTCCGCCCGTGGCGTGGGGGCTCGCGCATTCCTCAAGTAATTGATCCCTTTCTCGCTGGGAAAGACGGTATGACTGTGATAACAACTAGACTGCAGAAACGTGAAACGCGGCAGGTACCAGGCCCGAGCCAGAACAGCAGACCAGCCGCCCACCCGGAGTCTGATAGCAAGTCTTTTCGGGCCACGTAGAAATCAAAGGCGTCGAACGAGATCCCGAGAGCAATCCAAGCAAAAGAATATAGCACGAAGTACAGAGCACGAAGCTGCGGCGGGGGTCGACCTAGCGGGTCGACGGGTTCAGGCTTACGACGAGTGGAGGAAGGACTAGGAAAGAGGAAGGAGCAGTATTCGTGGATCCGACTGACGTAGACCGGCCAGCCAATCAACGGTGGGCGCCTGACTCAACACGTGCGCGCGACGCGTCTGTGGCGTGCGGCGAGTACAACAGTCAGTTGAAAGTGGCGTGCAACGAATAGCATTCTGAAGGAGAGCCCATGGATTTCCAAGTCGATTCGTGCAGGCGGATTATAGAATTGTGATAGACACTGTACGGAGAAAATAACAAGACAGAGAGAGAACGGCCTCGTACGCGACGATACCGAGCCAACTATTCGTACACACACCAGACGTGACCAAACAGCGCTCAAGCCTCACCAAAACGGCTGTCCGTTGAAGAAGAACGGCGGCGGCGCGTAGTAGTAAGTGTTGCGTGGGCGGGGAGGCGGCACCGGGAGGTCGGGGTTGCCAATCTTGCGGAGGGTCTGCATCGAGATCGGGGGCTCCCAGTAGATGAGGCCGCCGCGGGAGGACGTCTCGCCCGAGTCGGGGTCTGTGCGGTCGATGATGACGAGGGAGTTGGGGTTGACGTCCCCGTGGAGCTCGCCGTCGATCTTCTCGTAGACTGCTTGGCTCGCTGGGGAACACGGTGGGTAAGTGAGTGAACTCTGAAGGTGCGAGACGCGGCGTGGATACCTTCTATGGAATCGAATATGGCTGTGACTAATTCTAGCGAGCTTCGGATTTGGGAGAGATCGCGGGGGGAGACGACCTGAACGCGAGCGGGATGGTTTGGTGCGCTCGGCTCCGGTGCGTGTTCCGCTTGAGCTTCGGGTTCACAGGAAGTCGCCATCGAGTGATCCTGGGGGTTGTCTGGAGACGGAGGTGGAAAGCCGTTGTCGTCAGCAGGCGGGGGTGCAGGAGGCTGGGTAGAGTCGTTGACCATGGTCGACAACGGGGTGAGTGCACACGAAGAACGTGAGGGAGATGGGAGAGAGGGAAATATGTATCTACATATATGTATTTGCACGGCCGCGTTGGGAGAGACAAAGAAGCTTAGCAAAGGGAGTCAGTTTCTGCATGCGAAAGGGGATGGGTGAATGGTGTATGCCACAAAGTGCCACAGGCTATGAGGCCTAAAAGGTCGATTCAAAGGCAAAGTTAGAGTGAGCGTGCCAGAGCCAGTCTGAGTGAGCGCACGACCAGACAGAGCCAGCTCCGGGCAGAGCCAATCAAAGACGGGCGCCTGACTCAACACGTGCGCGCGACGCGTCTCGCAGCGTAGACGCCCGCCTTGTGCTCCTACCGTCGATGTCGTCCGCCAACTCGCCGCCGCCGTCCGCAGAGCCCGCGCAGGCGGAGATGAGCACAGAGAACGCACACCCACCGCCGCGCGTGCGCACAGTCACCCCCCGCGACCTCGTCCACTTCTCCGACACCCGCGAGCTCGCCGCCGTCATGCTCGACGCCATCAACGGTGAGCCACTCCTCTCCCCGAGCCTCTCCCCGTTCGTTCGTTTGCTGAGATGGCTGCGTAGCGCACAAGCGGCTCTATGAAGACGCAAAAACTCTCCACGGCGATATCAACCCCAACACTATCGTCATCTTCAACTTTGACCAGCCACAAGAGGGCTCAGTTCCTCCCTGCGATCCGTCTGCGCACGAGAATCGAGCAGTTGGGGCCTTGATCGACTTTGATCCTCCCCTGAAGAAGAAGAAGAAGGCATAGGCGTAGATGCCCAAGGAAACACGTCTTCTGTGCTCGGCATGTAATTGTATCTCTCGCCATTGCTGTCAAGATCTCCTGCTTTGTTCATCGATTCGTGCGTATCCTATTCCTCCTACCGCGCCCATTCATGCTCTAACAGCCACTAGATGTACTATATTCGGGTACGAACTGCTCTACTCAGAATCTACGCTTTCTTACCCGGCATATTCCGCGTCAAGCGCGATACACTGATCTCGTTCTTCTTTCCTTTAACACCTACGTTGACCTGCAGTAGGGCTTCCGTTCCAGATTCACTATTCAATCTAGACTGTCGTTTAGCGCACCATCTCTCTCGAGTTCAGTCGATACCGCGTACAACTCGGTCTAGGCCCCGAGAACACCTTTAACGGCGCTGGGCGCATTCCGAACGAGCCTGGATGGCACTGCATATCGTGGCCCTCCGCTCTAGATATGAACGCAGTCATGCACGACGCGCAGGGGCTCGGCAATGTGCCACTGCCGAGCCCCTCTGCGATCGTTACTTGACGCAAAGACGACGCGCGGAAAGGAATGCAGCATGGTGGTCGAGGTTCCGGCATCGAGAGGAGGGTTCGGGTAAAAGGTGCGTGGAGAGTAAGCTCGGGATCCCATTTCCCCGCGTACCGCCGTTGGGCTCGTGGATGTAGGTGTGTAAGTACTTAATAGCGAGCCGTGCACGACGGCGAGCTGTGGGTCGACTCTTCGGTGGGCACCCTGCGTCGCGGGAGCGTTGTAGACGAAGTGCGCTGCACTGCCATACTACCCACGTCGACCAGTGTTGCCGAAGGCGTGGGTACTAGTACCGCGTACACATCACGAGCCTCTTGTAGAACCGGCCTGAGCATCCCGTCCTTCAATGATCGCTTTCTGCCCTACAGCCCTGCGGAGTAACGCAAGACCCGTCGCGCATCGAGGAGTTCAGGTACGTGTTTCGCCGCTTGCTACCGCCATGTCCGCCTTGGGCCGTATATGCGAGACGTTCTAAACGGCCTGCTGATACGAGTTCGGCAGGCCTATTCGCGGTAGCGCATCTCGCGTCGTCCGTGCGAGTCTTGCGAAACCCGCTCTCGACTCATACGACCTCTGCGCCGCGGTGATGATGCTGCATTGGGCATTCCCGTGGATATCCTCCGCTCTCACCCGGGTGTTACGGGTAGGTCATCGTGTTGTATTACATGCTCCGCCTGAACACGAGACCGGCGCAATGTTTTCGTGCGCGAACGCATAGGAAACATGCTTGGTTCTGAAACAGTTCGCGTTTGTTATATCGGGCATCCTGTGCCCGCAGACGAATGCTGGCGTTTCTGCGGGACACTCATGCCTGAGGAGGTTGTCATCCGGGTCGGCCGTCTAATGGGGAAAACGTATGATATCGAGCGGAGCGCAATCGTACAAATACACCGGACGTCGAACATAGGCCCCGGACAGAAGAAAAAGAACTCGAACCCGCTACCAGTCGAACGCGGAGCTCTGCCACCCCGGCCGCGCCTTCTCCTCGTCCACCTTCGCGCTCACCGTGTCCTTGAAACTCTTCACCTGCCTCGCTTTCTCCTTCGCGCTCTCCTTCACTTGCTCCGCAACGCCCTTCGCGTCCTCCGCCGTCCCCCTAATAACCTCCCCCGCACGCTCCGAGTCCGCAACCGGCTCCGAGAACGTGCCCTTCGGCCCGCGCTTCTCGCCCGACAACACCTGCGGCTCCGCGCCCATCGCGAACTGCGCGCCCTCGCCCTCGACGTCCTTGACGAGCCCGGTTCCCGTCGCGCGCCACCCCGCCCAAAGCCCGCCCTCACGCTTCTGGAGGTGCCCGAGCTCCGACCACAACCCCGCGACGAGGCTCGCCCCGCGCGGGAGTCCCGCGTCCCCAAACACCTCCGCACGCCGGCCGACGTCCCACGCGAACGCGTCCGCCCAGCGCAGCGCGCCGCGGATCTGCTCCGCGAGCACGGTCTGCAGCGCGCTCCGGAGGCGCGCGAGCATGAGCGGGCGGAAGACGGCGATGAGGAGCTGGTGGTTGGACTGCTTGACGGTGAGGTCGACGTCTTCGGACACTTTGACGTCGACGCGCTGGATGTCGAGGAAGCTGGAGCGCTGGGCGCGCTCGTGGAGCCCCGAGGGCGAGTTGGGGATGGTGCGCGCGACGATGTCGACGTCGATGCCTTGTGGGGGGAGGGTGAATTCGAGGATGCCGGTGAACTCGGCGGGGCCGACGGATGCGGTCTTGTCGTAGTAGTAGAACGAGACCTCCTTGAGCTGGATCTGGAGGGCTTGGAGGTAGATGCGGGTGAGTGCGCCGACTGCGGTGTCCGCTTCACCGGCTGCGGGGGCTTTGATGTCGATGTCGGTGATGTTACGGATGTAGGCGTGACCGGGCAGGAGGGAGAACGTGGAGATGTCGAGGTCTTCGAGCACGAATTCGACCTCGTTGTCCTTGTATTCGGTCCTATCACAAGTGTCAGCGCTGGAGAGTGGAAACAGTGGAACTCGGATGCGTACCTTGGGATGGGAATGTCCTTGAGCATGCCCACGAGCTTCGGTAGGTAGACGTTGAACACGTCCTGCCAGAACCACGGCGCGCGCTCCATGAGCGACTGTGCTCCCGTCTTTGTCGCGACGAGCAACCCGTCCTCGAGCTCTTGCCCGAGCTTCGCGTGCGCCCGCCTTACGGCGCGCAGGTCGCTATCGTTGTCAATCGCGTCCTGGAACTCCGCAGCTTCGCGCCTGAGCACGCCGACGTCCTCCTTCCACTTGCGGCCCTTGTCCGAGTCGGCGTCGAGCAGCTCCTTCCACTCCTTCCGGAGCTTCTCGCGCTGCGCCTGCGCCTCGTCGCTGCGCGCGTACCCGGCCTCGTCGAGACTCTTACGGAGGTGTGCCAGGAATGCGTCGCACCAGCCGCGTACATCGGGGTCTTGTTGGATGTCGACGCCGCAGACGCGGAGGGCGTTGAAGAAGCCGTCGAGCGATTTGCCGTCCGCGAAGCGCTCGAGGAGTTCGCGCAGGCCGCGGATGCCGTTGATGAGATGTTTCTCGGGTGTGGGGTCGTCGATGAAGGCGTCGAGCGATGTTGCTTGGTTGACGTCGCCAGCTGCGTCGAGCGAGCGATGGATCCACTTCTGCGCGAGGTCGAAGATGGTCGAGATCGACTTGTGGTACGTCTCGTCGTTCTGCGCACGGTCGCAGATCTGTAGCACAACAGTCATGAGTATAATGTGATAGTGGGAAATGTGTACTGCCTACCTTGTAATATGCCTCCTGGAGCCTTGAAGTTGTGCGATCCGCAAGATCCTCGCCAGCAGCCACGGCGGCCTGACCCGCGCCAATAACCTTCGAGCCCGCCTGCTTCGTCGCATCCATTGTACGCTCGAACTTTGCGCGCGCATCAGTGTCCTGCGGGTCGTCCTCCGCCTTGCGCTTCACACCCAGTTCGTTGCGCTTCCCGTCCTCGACGTCCTTGTCGACGTCGCGCAGCGCCTCTGCGGCGTCCTGCGCGCTCTCTCCGATGTACTCGGCGGCGTCTGCGAGGGCGAGGCGGGTGAAGGAGGCAAAGTCGTGGAAGAGGGTGCGGCCCTCGTACGAGAGGTTCTCCCAGAGGGTGTGGGTGAGCGCGCGGAGGGCACGGGCGATGGCGCGGGCATCTTGGGTGGCTTGGTCGGAGTCGATGTCCATGCTGTTCGAGAGGGAGGTGGATGTGTGCTGAGGGTCGATCTCGGAGAGGTGCCAGAGGGATTCTTGGACAATGTTGTCCGCTGCAGAGGGGTTAGAGGGCTGTATGCGGGAGAACGAACGACAGGCGATTGCGCACCATTCTTGCTCTCTCCGAGCTGCTTGTATGCGCTGAGCAGGCCACGGATGTTGTCCTGGATGGCCTTGCCCTGGGCACTGAGCTCGCCGATACCGGTCGAAGGCTCGTTGTTCAGGATAGGTGCAGCGAGGAGCGCGTCGATGGCCTGCGAGACTTGTTTGTGCGTGGGGAGCTTGCCGGCGTCGAGGGCGGCGATGATTGAGGAAGACTTGTCCATCGTGCGTCGTGTGTCGGTGGGGGTGTCGTGAAGGCGTCGTGGTCGTAAATTGTGGGGACTCTTCAGCACGGCGCACGAGCTATATAGCGTCGGGTAACGACGTCAGGCGGTGACGCAGCGCGGGGCGGGAGAGGGCAGGGTGGAGCGGCGGGGAGGTGGGAGCGGACGTCATCGACGGTTCATGGCCGTCCCGCGTCTGCTCCCGCACGCGCTCCCCTTCGACACTGGCCTGCGCAGTCGACCGCTCGTATGCGTGTGGGTGGAGTTACGTCTCGGCCCTGGCGGTGGACGCTCGGCGGTGTGGGTCGTGCCCTTTGACCCAGGAGACTGAGGAGAGCACCCATCCCCATTCTTCGTCGGATTCCGAGTGGACAGTTCAACAACTACAGATTCTCGCTACAGTCAGCTTCATTTTTCTCAACATCGACGAGATTGCGGCTGATGGTACCCCAGTGCGACATGGTAATCCAGTCGAGGACAGCAGATGGATGCAGTCGGAAACAAACCCGAACAAGCGCCCTTCCCGCACCCACAAGTCTACACAACATACGCCAGATCCGCTCCGCAGATCCGCCACTCACACGATTGTTCCCGCAACCGACATCCGGACTGTTGTACACTCCGGCAGATATCCACCATAAAACGTCGCGTTTAAATTATAAAGAAAAGGGCATGGGACCCTACAGCCCGCCGTAACGTAACTTTCGTCGTCGTGTACAGCCCCGGCGGCGCCCGCCGTTCGCAGAACTGCGCGTGTCCAGCCCCTCCGCCGCCTCCCACGAGGCTCACCAGCGTCCCCCCAAATAGACCGGAACCAGTGCGCGTTCTTTGTATTAACTACAGTGCCACACCCCGTATGTACCATATCGCGCAGGAAAAAAACGACGCTCAGAAGAGCTCGCCCAGCGCCGCCATTTCGGGACCGCCAGACTCGCGCATGCCGATCTCCCAGTCTGCAAGCGCACCAAAGTCAGTGCTGTACGTACAAGAGAATGCGAGAGCGACTCACAGCTGTAGATGATCGTGACGGCCATGAGGATACCCGTGCCGCTGCCGATCGCGCCCATCAGGTCCGCCACAACCGAGAGGAGACCGAGGATGGCACCGCCGAGCGCCGCCGCCGTGGGCACGACGCGCTTCAGCTCCTTGTACATCGAGCCCTCGCGGTGGCCGGCCATGACCATCTGCTGGTCCTTGAGCTGCTTCGCGATGTCGCGCGGGCCGCTGCCCGAGACCTCGATCCACGTCTTGGAGAAGATGGCGCAGGCGGTGACCGTGAACGCGACGTAGATCAGCGTGTGCACCGGGTCGACGAGCGCAGAGTGCAGCGTGTGCGGGGGCGACATGTAGTACGCGATTCCAGACACGGCCGCGAGCTGGGGCGAGTCCTCCAGTGGCTATAACAAGCGCGCGGGCGTTAGTGATATGAAGGAAGACAAAGGTGACGTCGACGTACCTCCCAGACGCCGAGGAGGCGGACGAAGAAGTTGGTCGGGAAGCGCGAAGCGAGCATCTGCGAGATGATGAACACGTTGGACGTGAGCGCGCTCTCGAGCATGATGGGCATGTTGGACGTGTAGAAGAGCTTGACGGGGTACGAGCCGCGCTGGCCGCGGAAGCGGTTGCTCTTCACGGGGATCTCGATGCGGAAGCCCTGGAGGTAGATCACAACGGCGAAGACGGCGACGGTCGCGATCAGGTTCATGATGTTGGGGAGACGCTCGCGCCAGAAGGCCTCGCGGAGCGCGCGGCCCTTGTCGTTCCAAGTGAAGAGGAGGTGGAAGAGCGAGACGACGGCGCCCTCGAACTCGGGGCCACGGCCGGTGTTGACGGTCGTGGGCGAGAAGGCCTTCCAGACGATGGACTCGCAGATGTTGGTCGCAATGAAGAGCGAAATACCGGAGCCGAGACCGTAGCCCTTCTGGAGGAGCTCGTCGAGGAGGATGACGATGAGCGAGGCAGAGATGAGCTGGATGATGAGGAGCAGACAGATGCCGGCACCGAGGTCGCCGGGCTGGCCGTAGAGACCGGTGAGGACGTAGACGGTCGCCTGGCCGAGGGCGATGATGAGCGCAAAGACTGTGCGGGGTCAGGGTACGTCACGCGACAAGGGGAGGAAGAGACGCACGCTTCTGGGCCCCGCTGAAGAGAGCGCGGTCCTCCTTGAGAGAAAAGTCGACTTCGATGAGGTTGGCACCGGCGAGAAGCTGCATGATCATGCCCGAGGTGACGATGGGGGTGATGCCGAGCTCCATGAGGGTTCCGCGATTAGAGGCGAGGATGACACGCATCCAGTAGAGAGGGTCGGCGGAGTCGGAGGACATGATACCGTAGAGGGGCACTTGGGAGCACACCAAGAAGATGAGGAGGGTGACGGCGGTCCATAGTACTTTTTGGTTGAACGGCACCTGCGCGCGAGGTGAGATGAGATATTGAAGAAAAGGAAATCGAGCGGGCGTACTTTGCGGTCGGGGGAGGAGACCTCGGGGAGGATGGGCAGGAACGGACGGACGAGATTGAGAAACCGGACTGGAAGTGCATGTCAGCGCGACGCGGTATGTCGGAGCAAAAAGAACATACATCCGCTCATGGTGAGAGGTACCAAGGAGCGGCGGGGGTGGGCGAACGCGGTGGTCGAACGAGAACAAGAGGTGAAGCTAAGCACGCCGCCGTGCGCGACTCTGACACGTCGCGCTCTCCGCTGAGGTGGCACGCCAAACATGCGCAAACATCGCGACCCCGCATTCGGACACAGGCGCCTATTCCGCGTAGAAATGAATAGTAATAGCCACACAAGCAAGCAAGTAGTCTACATCCGTGGTATCGCTACACGTCGTACCCGTACTAGTACAATCACTCTCTGATCTTAAAAGTCATCCTCCTCCGCATCCACCAGGTCGTCGTTCTCCAGCGCCGCCTGCGCCTCCTCGTACAGCTTGTCCAGCCCCGTCAGCTGCGGCAAAAACTCGGGCTCGTTGAACGCGCGCAGCAGCATCGCGAACCCCTCCGTCTCGTACGCACCCAGCACCGTCTCGCTGCACCCCGTGCACTTTGTGTACGCGGGCCCCACGATCGGCACGTTCCGGAACTGCGCCAGGAACCCGCGCAGCTGGTGCGGCACCAGCCCGAGGATGCTCTCCAGCCCTTCGGGCGCGGGGTCGTTGTTGTTGGATTGCGGGGGAGGTGCGGGGGCGTGAATGCTGCACAGGGCGACCGTGAGCTGTATATCGACAGTGAGAACCTCGGTGCGTACCCTTCGGGATGTTGCAGGAGCGACACCAGCAGCTCCACCGCCGTCGACGCCGCGATCGACGCCAGACCCGGTCGCGTGACCGTGCACATCTGGTCCAGCGTCCTGTCCGTGAGCGACTGCGTCCGTCCGAGTTAGCGCTGCTTATGTGGGTGTTAGTATCCACAGCAAGCCACTCACATCCGTTGGCGCGACAATGTCGTTGCAGTAGTAGCACCCCAGCCGTCCCCCCCGCGCGTCCGGTGTCCTCGCTCCATGCCGCATCACGAGGAACGTGTCGAACCCGAGCGCCGCGTTCAGCACGACTTTGCCCTTCGCCGCACCCAGCACCGTCGGCAGCCACCTGCTCTCGCGCGAGTCCATGAGCAGGAACACGACGTCGTGCGCGTCCACGAGCGCCTCCAGTGCCGCGACGTCCTTCTGCGCCTGCGCGACCGATGCCGGAGGGATCGGGTGCCCTGGCATCGGGATCGAGAGCTGGTGCCCCGTCGCGTTCACGCCAGGGAAGATCTTCTTGAGCTTCTCCGCGGCGCACGCTGCTTTGGGTTTGCCCCCGTTCAGGCAGTCCTCAAAGTCGAACAGCGGCTGCCGGACTGGGTTAGAGAACGACACTCGCGCCGAGTCGACGAAGGTGATGTTCCGCACACCCCAGCCCTGTCCGACCGTCTCGATCAGCAGCGCTCGAGTCAAGAGCAGGAATGCGACGAACCATGAGCGTGCGCGCGACATAGCAACCGAGCGTGCCCGCCCCAAGGAGCAGACACCGCGTACCCGCGACCTTATCCAAGTCGAGCGCAGGCAGGATGCGCCACCGCATAAGCTTCAGGTTGAGGTCAACCGCCTGGTCCGCGAGTCTGCTCATACGTTAGCGTCCAACACGACCCAACGAACGAGCTTATCCGCACCTCGTCGGGTCCATCATGGGCGCAAGGTCCGCAACGCGCGGTCCCAGCTTACCCTGCACGTTCTTCTCCCATCCGACCGCCGCAGGCCTGCCAAGGGCGTTCGTTGTCGCCGCAGCCTCGCCCACGCCCTGCTTGACGACACCGAACCTGCTCTTCCATGTGCCGGGCGCATGAGGGGCGTCGGCGTCGCGCCAACAAAGGACGCGCACACCCCGTGCGGTCTCGGGGTGGAGTGCGAGGAGGTACGCGAGGAGGTTGCGGAGCGGCCATCCGGGGTTGTTCGGCTGGGCGGAGGGGTCGATGAACCCGATCGTGCGCTGCGGGGGGTCAAGGAGCGTGAGGGAAGGCGGAAAGGGAAGGAGGGGAGAAGAGATGGACCTGGTCTGCGGGGACGTCTGCGAAAAAGGCGTCATACTCTTCCACCGGAGCGGTCTCGGTCTGGCCGTTCTTTGTGCGGACGAGGAAGAAGGGGCGCGGGGACGGATGGAGCTGGGCGTGAATGGAAGCGAGCTGGTGGGGCGTCAGTATAGGGTCGGGTGTAGTAATAGGTTCAAGGGGAAACGTACGGCGTCCTCGCCGAGGGCGAGGTGTGCGGGAGACCAGTCGCTGTCGATCTCCCAGGCGGGCTTGGCGGCAAAGGCGGGGAAGGCAAACCAGTAGTAGTACTTGTACTTCTTCAGGTCGGCAAAGGTGATGAGGAGAAAGCGGGAGAGGAGGGCGGTGGACTTGTCGACGGTGATGCTCTTCCAGATCTGCGCAAATGTAAGCACCCGGGTAGATATGGAAGAGCGGAGAGCCTTGCCTCGTCGGATAGGTGGTTGAAGAGAGCGGTCTTGTCGGCGTTCTTAAAGTCTTCGATAGTGTTGAAGTTCTTGAAGGAGCCCTTTGCCAAGACGGCGTGCGCGGGCACTCTAACGAGAGGTTCGCGATTGGGCGTGGGCGGCAATTGTGGATACTCACTGGGGATCGTCTGTGAACGCGTCGTCTCCGACGGAGAGGTTGCACCCGAGTGGAATATCCTTTCCCGTCTCGCGGTCCTTGACTGAGCGGCCGGTTGTATATGTTGCGCTTACGGGGAGGGCATCGTCCGAGAGGCGGAGGACGTCGATCTTGAGGTTGGTGAGGGCGTGCCAAAAGGCGGGCTGGACCAGCGACTGGAACGGGGCAAATTGAACGATCGTCATCCAGATCGTCGCCGAGCAAGGCGTGGGTGTCGTCGAGGAGGTCGTTCGGGGCGTTGGCGACGATTAGAAAGACGGCGGTGGCGGAGGAGAGAGCAGCGCAGCCCGATTATCTGGAATAGGTAACAGTGGCGTGGGAAATACGCGACGCGTGCAGGACACGCGTCAAGCGCCCGTCGATCGCGTCTCGCTCTCCTCCGACGCCCAACTTCAAGTTTCCATTTCGGGTGCGGGCTTTTGACTGAAGTACGCCCGCTCCTGTTCTGCTGCTGCTACGCCGTGCTGAAATTGCATGTTCCGTGTTCGTAAAGTGCGCAGAAGCTCGAGCAATGCTCGTGCGGAGGACTGCCGACTGAATGCTGGTGGAGCGGGGGCCCTCGTTGCCCGCGTTCACGTAAACGGCTGCCACAACGACCAGCGTACTTGCCCCGCGCACACGACCGACCTCCCACGCACGTCTGAAAAGACACTGCTGGCATGCAACTGACAGCCCAGCGCCCCGCCCAGAGATCCTACACAAACTCTGGCGATCTCGCTCAAAACCCCGGCTCCGACGCCTCCATCCTCGTCGCGTACTCCGCCCCCTCCGTCTCGGCTCCAGCTCGCTAGAAACACAATGCAGCCCCCGCTCAGCACTCTGCGCGACGACCTCGTCGCTTTACCTATGCCGTCCGTTCCGCCGTCTCCGTACCTCCCACTCGCCGTGGTCCATCTCGAATCCCACCACGATCCCGCCGGCACGTCCTCCAAAACCGCAATCTTCTACGTCTATCTCCCACCCACCCGCCCGCTCGAGCGCGGCCTCCTCGTACAACTTCACCTCCTCTGTTCCGCCCGCCCGCAATCCGTCCTCCCGCGCGACATCGCCCACGCCGTCGCTATCCCGCTCGAGGTCGCCGGCCGGATCGAGACCCAGTCTCTCCGCGACGGCGATACGGTGGAATACGTCTTCCAAAACGACTTCCACGGCCACCCAATCACCCGCGTTCACCTCCACGTCTCGACCCGCACAGACGACGATCCCGTCCGCGAACCCGATCTCCCCCCGCGCCTCGCGGAGCTTACCTCAAAGCGCTTAGGAAGACGTGGAGGCGGAGGTGGAGGCGGAAGTGGACGCCACGAAGGCGTTGCCCGTTTTGGAACGGCATATACGGAGAAGCCACGACCGTGGTCTCGGGTCGAGCACTCGGACGTCCCCGTCCTGCCCGGTCTCCGCTACGACGCGCGTGAGCCTGTGGCCGTGCCAACTGTGCTGGCTCCGAGAGACGGTCGCGCGGCGTCCCCTCAATGTCCTCCACCGCCGCGGCAGCCCTTCTCCCGATCTCGTAGTCCGGCACCGCCTCGGTCATCTCCGAGCCCGCCTCACTGCCCAGCTGTGGCGCCGCTCCCGACCATGACCTCCCGGTATCCCCAGGCTTGGTCCGCGGGGCCAATCATCTGGAAACGCCCGTCTAGGAACCGTGGTGCGGTGCAGACCACCAGTTGACATTAACTCTCTGGCGGTTGCGGCTCTGTGCTCATCTGTTGCATGTACAAGTAGTGTATAGAATATTTGACTATTTTCGTTGGACACTATCCGTACCTGCGAGGTGCCGATTTACTTGAGGGTGAACGGCGATGCTTCGTACGCCCGGTCCAATTCCACCCTTGACCGTATGTGAGCAAGCGCCATGAGCACCATATTGCAACTAAGCCACATTGGTGAATTTGCCGTAGTTGTGCAGGCATGTAAGTCCTTATGATTGATCACCAGTCTGTAGCCAGAGTTGTCGGAGTATCCATCCTGTCCTGTAGGAGAAATACGCTCCTGTGGATGGATACAGAGCTATTTGTGCCATCAGGAAACCCCTGGATTACAATGTAGTACTATGTGTGCTCTATAGTACCCATTGCACCATTGCGACTCCCCGGTTACATTGTGCAATGTACATTGATGCTTAACTTGTATAGTTCACCATAGTTCACTACAGCTACTGCATTTACTGTTCATAACAACACAGACATAGGATCCACATATATCATCGGCCATTTTGGTGCTTTAGAAACCTGTCGTACCTATTGACACACCGCTGGAATACCACGGTGATGAACTCTGAACCTGAAGGCAGGGAGCACAACTGTAAGCCGCACAAAGGATTCCTCAGTCAGTGTGAGCAAAAGACTTGATTGCATATACAAGTACCTGTAAGCCGCACAAAGGATCTACAAGTACTTGGTAAGTAACCATAAGTAAGCATAGGTAAGAGAGACGACTTACTCCTCAGTCAGTGTGAGCAAAAGACTGAGGAGTAGGGGCAGAGACTGTCCTCCTTATATACAAGTCCAGAGGACGCATGTGTAAGCAAAGAAAGGAGGGCAGGTGACCCAGCATACGATGAGTAAGGAGATGGTGCGAGAGTGGTGTAAGGATTGCACCATCGTCCAGAACTATCCAGAACTATCTAGAGGTGTCTGGAGATGTCCATAGGAATCCGGAACAGCGTAGAACGCAACGGAAGAATCCAGAAGTGTCCGGATGGGAAACTACAGTAGAGATGCAGAGAAAAACTAAATAAGGAAGGTAAGTAGGAAAGTCCATGCTGTGCAACACAGCCACTGTTGACCACCGGACCGTGTATGGCCAGTACACAACCCAGAAGTTCAACACTCCCACTCGTTCAAGCTGTGGGATCCACCAAGCCAACACCGTCCCGGAAACGCTCCACTATAGACAGAGGAACGTTCTTGGTCAGGGCATCAGCCAGTTGATCCGCCGTAGCTACATAGTACAGATCAACGCTCCCTCGCTCAACTTGTTCGCGAATATAATGGTAGCGGATCTCTATGTGCTTTGTTCGGCGATCGACTACGGGGTTGACAGACAAGAAGATAGACCCTTGGTTGTCCAAGCACATAGGCGTAGGACGGGTCATGTCGTCCCCGAGTTCTTCACCGAAGGTGCGAAGCCAAGCCAACTGACGAGAGGCATCCGAGGCAGCCTTGTACTCCGCTTCAGTCGAGGAAAGCGAAATGGTTGGCTGACGCCTCGACGCTCACGATATGGCGCCGCCTGCCATCAAGAAGGTATAGCCCGCAGTTGAGTGCCGGTCGTCGCGGTCCTCAGCCCAGTCAGAGTCCGAGTAGGACAGCAGACCGTCAGAGGATGCCCCACGGTAGCGCAAGCGAAGGTGCTTAGTCCCTTGTAGGTAGCGAAGGACATACTTGGCATAGTGCCAGTGCGCATCCGATGGATTGGCATTGTACTTGGACAACCGCGTAACAGCGAAGTCAATGTCAGGGCGCGTCCCAAGAGTTGCATAGAGAAGACTGCCGATCAAACTCTGGTAGCGCTGACGAAAGGAGTCGGAAGCGGGCTGCTCAGAGGCTTCTAAGACAGCACCAGCAGGGAGGGGAGTGCGAGCCGGCTTGCAGTCAGCCATATCAAAGCGCTCGAGGACAGACTGGATGTATTCTTCCTGGTTGATGTCGATCGTTCTGGTGGTACGATCACGAGTGACTCGAAGACCAAGGAAGCGCTTTACAGCGCCCAAGTCCGTCATCTTGTACTGCTTCTTCAAGGCATCTTTGACTTCCTTGATGTGCTTCCGGTTATCGCCAAGGAGTAGTAGATCGTCGACATAGAGAACTATAGTCGTGACTGAACCCCCCCCTTGTCGCCGATATACGTAGACCCCGGCGTCGGAGTACGTCCGTTTGAATCCCAGGTCAAGGAGAGACTGGTGGATCTTAGCGTTCCATTGACGAGACGCCTGCTTCAGACCATAGATGGCCTTCTTCAGAAGACAGACGTAGTCCTCCTTGCCCTTTACAACCCATCCCTCAGGTTGTTCCATGTAGATCTCCTCCTCCAAGTCGCCATTCAGGAACGCGGTCTTAACATCCATTGACTCGATGTCCCAGTCCTCAAGCGCAGCATGCGCGAGGAGGTAACGAATCGACTCAAACCGCGCCACAGGCGAGAAGGTTTCATGGTAGTCCTCTCCCCAGACCTGAGTAAAACCCTTGGCCACTAGGCGAGCCTTGTAACGACCGTCATGTTTGATGTCATAGACCCAACGGTTGGCTACAGGGTTAGGGAGGGGGGAGCAAACGACGCGAAGCGGCGTTTGCGACGAAGTACGGCTGTGGGCGGGAGCGGAACGGGCCAATGGGGGATGGAGTTTCCTCCAACCCGCCCCATTTCGCTCCTTTATAGGGCTCATCAGGGCTGTGTTCCGGTGTGATCGGACTTACCAATCACCGATGCACCGGGGAATGACTCAGATCTTAAGTCCGGTGCACCGGGGATTAACGACTAAGTTCCGGAGGCCGGGCGCCGCGGAGCGGCGGCCGGATGTCATAACTGCTTACTGCCGGCGGGCCGAGCTGTTATCACATGCTAATTAGTAATGTCTCTTACCCCATCACCGGTCCGGGTCGGTCCGGACCACGTGGCGGCGGACGAGCGCCAATACCATGCGAGGTGATGTCATAGCCGGATGTCTCACGGTCACGTGCTATGATGTCACTCCGAGATGCCCGAGATGCCCGAGACGGCCGATTGAGACGGGTGCTTTAGGACTTATACTTTGGGGTACCTGGGAGATGCTCTAACTTATGGTTCAATGCGCGACATTGAGCGGTCGGTTGGGTTCTTGCTTAACGAGGTTTGCCGTTCCGGGCCCACTTGCCGTTCGGGCGGTGCTTATGACCTTGCGAGCATTACAGCTATCGTTAGACTCCGCCGCCGCCGCCGGTAGGCGGCGGCTTTAGAGCCACGACGTCGTCAGCGTTTAAACTTACCCCCCGGTTCCGTACCGGCTAATGGTGGGCGCTTGCACGCCAGGGGGTGAAGAAACCTGCTAAGAGTCCTTGTGCCGGCCAATGATTGGTCGACGCTCGGTACTGTCCAAATAAGGGAGTTAGCCTTATTTGGACTCGACGTACCGTTAGGGTTCGGTTATGAGGCTCCTCTGGACGGCCCAGGTATGAAATAGACCCTACGCCCTAACCCTACGGACGCTCCAATAGGGTTAAATAAGCGCCCAAATTACCCCTTTGGGACGCCCCTACCCTTCCCCATCAATTCCCATTCGATTCCCTTTATTCCGCCACCGTTTGGTAATTTTTTTGGGATTTTTTCGGCTTTATATGGAACACCTGCACCATTATTGTATAGTTCATACAATACCCCTCAGTTGACCGCCCGGTTCCTCAAGCGTCCCAGTGCCGGGCATGGCTTGTCGATGTGCGCGTGGCGCTCACACTCAGCTGAAGGCATTGTCCGACTCTTATGTAATTGCAGTGCTTACATCTGCCTGATCACAATGTTGCTTCGTGCCTATGCTCGTGAGCGCAGCGCTCACACTGGACCCCCTACATATGGGTGCAGCATCTGTGTGCGGTAGGTGGGTGTGAGCGTGGCGCTCACACTGACCATGGTATTACACCAGCACCGCTCCGGGAGTGCGGCACTTGTGCAGAGCAGTGGCCCATGTGGACGTGAGCTCTGCATGCACACAATGCTCAATGCAATGTGTTTACCATCCACCGAAGGCATGCAGAGACTGCTGGGTGCAGGTCAATGTGAGCGCAGCGCTCACAAATTAAACATCAAAGGTCAAGCATACGCTATCCACAAATAGAGGCATCCAGCAATCCGGCGTGAGCTCTACGTGCACATCAAAGCGGTGACATTGAAGAGAGAGGAATGGGTGATCAATGAGCAGTTTGCGGAAGTTGTTGCATCACATCAAACATTTTATTTGAATTTTTCCAGGCCGCCACAAATTCTACACAAATTGATCAAATATCCTTCTGGCAGACGGGGCACTCGTAAAGATCCTGCGGTCTCCAGGCGTTGAACATGGCCAGGAATTCATAAGGATTGGCCTTGAGGTGGTCGGCGGTGACGATAGACTGCAAAAGAAAGTCTTGTACGTCGGGAGGACATCCGAACTGGAAGTCTTGACTGCGGATCTTTGACACGAGAAGTTCGAAGGAGAGGAGGTATGTGATCCCCATGTGACCCCGTTGAATGGGAAGATTGCTGAGCCTCTGCCAAAGCTCCCAGTCGGTGGGCGTAAACTTGACCTTTTTGTTATCGTACATCTCCTGGGCCTCTTCCATCGTTTCCGGCTGAGTGGGGCGGTTGGCGTCAGGCTTCAATAGAGTCGGTTGGATGGCGTTGGAGGCCTGGCAGTGCTCCTGGTGGTACCATTTCTTGCAGGAGAGGCACCACCGCAGAATCACCGGGGCACTGTTCCGGGTCGGGAGCTTGTACACCCCTTCACAGAATGGGTGACATATGTGATCATTGTTCTAAAGAATCAATGGTCAATAATACCCAAGGCTACAAGTACACAGCATAAAACCCACGATATGCGCTACGTAGCTCTCACGCTTCGGATCTTCAAAACTGAAGCTGCGGGAAAAGCCCTTGTTGTTACGGACGAGCCACGTGTCCTTATCGACGATGGGGAGGGACACCTTGGAGTCGTCGAACGTGACAGCCGAGATGGTGGAGTGAAGACGGTCCGCAAACATATATGTGTCGTGATGGAAAGAGATGAGCTCCTTCTCACCCACAGTCTCCAGATATTCCCGCCCGAGTGCGTTTTCGATTACGTCTTCCTTTAGCTCTCCATGAGAGAAGAACCAATGGAGCTTGACAAGCTGCATAGGCAAACGGGTTGTAAATTTTTGAAAACCAAAAGATAATTGAATTTATCTCTCACATTGCCCCAGTGAGGGTGTTTCGCCACTCCTGCAATTCTGGCGTACATCTCCAGTTGATAGTTAATTGCGTCATCTCGACCACTGCCATCCGGGAGAATGGTGACGCTGCGGACAATTAGAACAGGCCTAACATAGAGCAATGTACTTACTAGTCGCCTGGTTTGACCATAAAGCTGGACATGGGGGCTATCGGATGACCTACCGATCACCGATGTCAGCCACTGTGTGAGATGCTGAACGACAGACGACTTACACAGCACAGACGGCTTCTGTTCCGCTGCGGTGAATGCCTCCGACCACTCTTGTGCGCTGCGTAGGATCGGGCGGGAGATAGGGATCATGACCTGCATACTGGGGGGGATGGGGATGGATGTGCCCAACCAGCATCTTTATATACAGAGCAGAAATGGGCTGTGCGATCAGATAATCAGACAGGGCCATCAATGGCATGATGGCCTTCTGTTTAGAAATATTCCCAAAATGCCTTTTGATACATTTATTTGGCAGACACAATTAACATATAGATTGGGCTACCTTTTGTATATTTAATCACTAATTTACATTTACAGATGAGATAAGCAAAATGGTACATAAGCCATGATGCACTTGCTCTGAACCATGGGTATTGGACATGGCGGGGTGCCTGGGAGATGTGTGCATGCAAGCTGAGATGCATGCCAAAGCTGTGGGCTCGATTGAAAGTACTACAGGATGAGACAGAAGGACGGGCTTTCGTGCGTGTAGCACACATGTGTTCATCTTACTGCTTACCAGTGCACCTTAATAATACTGTAGAGATCAGACCGTAGCGGCGGCGGGTCTGGGTGTGACAGGTTTGGTACGATGCGGCGGAGCGGCGGGGTCCACAGCGACCTGTGACGGCGGGGTCCGGAGCGGCGAATGTGACACCCAAACCCGCCGCTGCACCAGCGGCGGCCGGCGCTATGGTGTACGGTACCTTGGTCACAAGCGGCGGCGGCTTCGGTGACCAGTGACCGAGGGGCCAATAGCGGCGAGGCGGAGGTCCCTGTGACCTGTGACGCGCCGCTACGGTCTGATCTCTACAGTAATAGCACTTTGCAAGGGGACAATGGCAGTAGAATTCACACACTTAGACCGTCAAGTGTGCGTGGTGCACGCATACGTACATGTCACTGTGGTCACCGTGATAAGATGCCATCTTTGCCCTGGCACGGCGCGGTGTTCGACAAACGGCTTAGACATTCCTTCAACTTATCAGACAAACACAACCTTGTGCTTGCCGCGCGCACGCACGCAGCCCCCCTCCTTAATCGCCCATTTCAAACATGTTTGCCTAGCTTTGTGCGCAACGTACGCACACTTACGGCTGACATGATGTCCGCTGGAAGGTTGCGTCTTCGCGGCGCACCGTGGCATTGGTATGGCCGAGTGAGGCAGCAGTCAGTCAAGGGAAAACACACGGAGGGTGCTTGATACTGCTTACCTGCGTTCCGGAGCAGCTCCCCGTGCGCGCATTGCACACGCCTTCTTGGGATATCGGCCGGCATAGGGGCTTCAAGCGGCCGGCGGGTGCACCTTCTGACGTACCGTCCTTGGGGATATGCGGCTGCTACATGTGCGCATTTTTCCTCTAACGGCGATGCTTATGTACATTAGCACGTACCTGTAATAGTCGAGGATAGCGACCGAGGGCGCGCCCGGGTTCGACATGCGGGGACAAGAGTGGCCGGCGTGCGCACGGTGCGCACGGTGCGCACGGACGGGCCAATCGTTTGGCATGAGCCCCGCCGGACGGTGTGTATCGCACCAGATTGCGATCGCGCCGGCGGATCCCATGGCGCGGGCCCACGTAGAGGCTCAATTGAGCGAAGCCAGTATTTATAGGGAAAAAGTAACGTAGGTGAGGGTTAGGCCTAGGTTAGGCCTAGTTAGCGCCCGCTTTTTCCCGCGCGTTTCGCTTAGCCGCGCGGCGTCTAAGTGCGCTGGTGCGCTCCCTGAGCAAAGAGTGGTGGAAATGCGCATTGCAGGTGTGCGGATTGTGGGGCAAAAGATGCATATAAGAGCTGCATTGGTTGTAGTATACAGGTGGTGGGTCATTGTGGAGAGCGGTGCAGTGATAGCTATGTAAACCACTAGTAAGGAAGGCTTTAAAGGGGTGCGCGCGGCAGCGGAAGCATTTACTTGTCTGCGCGCAACGCAGGTGTGGTGCGAAAGTATCGCATTTGTAAGGTAATTGATTGATGAAAATTAGCGCGCTCGCGGCGGCGCATCCGGATGCGCGGCCGCGCACACGCTAAGAATGGAACCTGTTGAGATCTACATACATCCCGCCTCAGACGGTGCGCGCGGCCGCGCATCCGGATGCGCGGCCGCGCGCGCGCTAAGAGCGGGTCCTTGGTAGAATTTACACACCCACCTCTCGGACGGCGCGCGCGGCCGCGCGAGCGCTAAGAACAGGACCTTTGTAAATCTACATACACCCCGTCTCAAACGGTGCGCGCGGCCGCGCGCGCGCTAGGAACGGGACCTAGTACAGAATGCATGCACCCCCTCTCTGACGGTGCGCGCGGCCGCGCGCGCGCTAACAACGGGACCTTTGTAAATCTACATACACCCCGTCTCAAACGGTGCGCGCGGCCGCGCATCTGGATGCGCGGCCGCGCGCGCGCTAACAACGGGACCTTTGTAAATCTACATACACCCCGTCTCAAACGGTGCGCGCGGCCGCGCATCTGGATGCGCGGCCGCGCGCGCGCTAGGAACGGGACCTAGTACAGAAAGCATGCACCCCCTCTCTGACGGTGCGCGCGGCCGCGCATCTGGATGCGCGGCCGCGCGCGCGCCGGCGCGTCCAAGCAGGCTGCCCCGTGGATAATCAGAATTGGAAAGAGTACCGCCTTATAAAGACAAATAAAAGCCGACACGCGAGTAGAACATACATGTAGTAAACATATGAACCATAAAATACATTGTTTGTGTTGTTAGAACGCGACGAAACTCGCGCGCGGCGGCGCATTCGAGGTGCGCGGCCGCGGGGCTGCTCAGAGTGTAACAGGAGATCACGCGCGTGACGCGCGTGACGCCGCGCGGCGTCCGCGCGCACCACAGGCCTCCCCTGCTTTCCCCCGGACTCTATCTCCTGCTTCCTAGCATCTCTGATTGTCACTTACAACTGTCTTGCAAACACAACAACCCAACAAATCAAACACAATGCCCCCCAAACCGCGCCCAGTGAGCACTTCCATTCCATCTTAGAATGTGAAAGTTTTCCGCGCGCGCGCGCGCGCGGACGTGCGCGCGGTCGCGCGGGCGATTTACAACCTCCCCCTTCCAGGTTACCAAACCCAAGGATACCGCGGAGCCATCCGCTAACGTTACGCCGTCCGAAGCCGCGCCCAGCAGCGCGCACAAAGAAAGCCCCAAGGCCAAAGGAAAGAGAAAGCGCGCGCGGTCGACGACGACCGCGGCGCCCGAACGCGGCGACGGCGCAGAGGCCTCGGGACAGAAGGTGAGTACCCAAACGTTTCGGCGTCTCGACGCGCGCACCGCCGTCTGACGTGCGCGCGCGCTGCAGCCCAAGAAAAAACGTGCGAAGAAGGCCGCGCGCAACAGCGACGACGACGACGACGACGGCGGCGCGGCCCCCGCGGTCGAGTCGCGCGAGGTCAAGATGTCGCTGAACCCGGTGGGGAAGGAGCGGAGCGAGGCGCAGTACGCGGAGATGGCGCAGCTTGCGTCGACGATGCGCGTCGGCTACGCGTACTTCAATTTCGACGCGCCGCCCCAGCAGACGAAGCCGCAGTTCGGTAAGTGGAACGCGCGCCCCATCGAGAGCGCACGCGTCGTCGCGCTCGGCAAGAACTTCAAGACCATGGGCATCCGCCCGTGGCTCGACCCGATGGGTGTCGTGCTGCCCCGCAGCTGGATCAAGGCAGCGAGCGTGACCAAGACGGCCATCGAGGGCCTCGACGCGCCTTTCCTCGAGCTCACCGACGAGGCGAAAGGTCAGTTCATCGAGTTTGCGGGCGGGCAGCACCGTCTGGCCGCGCTCGAGTGGCTGCACACCGATCTCTCGAAGGAGTGCGCGGCGCTCGAGGCGCGCCAGGCCAAGATCGTCAAGGGTCGCGGGTCGGACGTCCAGAAGGAGCTGGACATCAAACAATTCAACAAGTTGATCGGGCAGCTCAAGGCGATCATCAACGCGCCGAAGATTTGGGTCGTGCAAGTCTTTCCGAGCGGTACGTCGTGATTTTCATTTTCATTTTCGTTTTCCGCGCGCGCGCTCGCGCTGACGGTCGACGCGCACACGTGCGTATGCGCGTCTGTTTTCAGAGGACTTTAACGACACGCTCGGGCGCCACATCGGGCGCAACAACGACACACCGAGCTCGAAGCAGACGGACTTGGAGCGGTTCTGGCTCCTCGTCTTCGACATCAAGCAGCAGGTCGAGCGCGTCGTGAAGGACGCTGTGGAACCGATCGCGATCGGGTCGACGAAGTGGAAGAAGGATGTCATCGACCCGCTGCTTACGAAGGCGGACCTGCAGAAGGGCTTCGGGCCGTTCTTTAGGGAGCCGCGCCCCTGGGAGTTCATCGGGGTGATGTCGGAGCTGTCGCACATGCGCGACGGCAAGCACGTCACCATCGAGCAGCTGAAGCGGCGCCTTCGTCCGGTCGACCCGTCCGTCGCGACGACGAAGAACCTGAAGGACGGGCAGAAGAAGAAGGGCGTGAGCGAGGTGCGTCCGCCTGACACGGCGGGAGGGGTGAGTGCGATTTTTTTATATATTTTTGTGCGTATGCGCTGTCCGGCGTACTGACGGCGTTGTGTGCGTGCAGATCTGGATCCACCTCCTCCAGCCTGTGCTGGAGGAGATGGCGTTTATCGCGCGGAGCGGCGAGTGGCCGTCGGCGAAGTCGGCGCGCCTGACGAACTTCCTGGCGTGGGTGAAGGCGTCTCCGTCGAAGCGCAACACGCAGGAGATGAAGGACGTGCGCGCGAAGTACGACAGCATCTGCCAGGAGTACGCGCAGAACGGCCAGGTCGACGCGGAGGTATGGAACCCGGACCTGCTGACGGAGTTGGACGCGCTGTATCGTCAGCACGTTCAATCGAAGATGCCGTCGTTCATGAAGAAGTCGGACAGCGTGTGGGCGGACGCGATGGCGGCGTACTGGGAGGCGACGGAGGCGGCGCTGTTCAAGTCGTGGAACAGCGAGGTTCCGCACTGCTCGTGGTCGTCGACGACGGAGCACACGCTGCGCGGGGCGAAGGCGCGGTACGAGTGGGCGCGGAAGTTGCGCTACGGCGGGTATGCGCTGGACATCCCGCTTGCGACGCAGGCGTTCATCAAGGACCTGTATGAGCTGTTTGCGACGTGCTCGTACGGGATACAATGGGTGAGTTTCTCTATTTTACTGTGTGGTGTGCGCGCGGTGTGCTGGGCGGTGCGGCGCGGGATTGGTTGATGGTGCGCATATGAGAGAGCGGGGCTGGGCAGTGGCACTAAGCGCGCGCGCGGCCGCGCATCCAGATGCGCGGCCGCGCGCACCGTTGGATAGAGGGTTTATGCAGATTTACACAGGTCCCGTTGTTAGCGCGCGCGCGGCCGCGCATCTGGATGCGCGGCCGCGCGCACCGTTTGAGACGGGGTGTATGTAGATTTACACAGGTCCCGTTGTTAGCGCGCGCGCGGCCGCGCATCTGGATGCGCGGCCGCGCGCACCATTTGAGAGAAGGTGTATGCATTTTGCACCAGGACCTGTTCGTAGCGCGCGCGCGGCCGCGCATCCAGATGCGCGGCCGCGCGCACCGTTGGATAGAGGGTGTATGTAGATTTACACAGGTCCCGTTGTTAGCGCGCGCGCGGCCGCGCATCTGGATGCGCGGCCGCGCGCACCGCCGGAGAGGGGGTGTATGCATAATTCACCAGGTCTTTTTTGCAGCGCGTGCGCACGATTTCGAACTCGCGCTGACCATTAAATCGCATAGATTTCGCGCCAGCTCGACCCCCTCGTAGACCGCACCATCCAGACGACGTATGGCTGGGTGTTCGATCACACGACGAACATCCAGGAGTACACGACGAACGAGTTCATCCTCAAGAACGTCAAGGACCAGCCGCGCCACGTAAGTCCGCGGGCCCGCTCCCCATGCGACACGCACAGTTGCTGACGGACGCACACAGTTCTACTTGTGGCTCTTCGAGAACATGGACACCGTGCGCGCCGTCGACACGATCATCGACGCGATCCCGGAGAAGACCAAGTGGGAGGCGGTCTACAACGCCCAGCCGATGATTTGGCGCAACGCGTCCGTCGGCATCGACAAGCCGACGACACCCGACCGCCCCCTCCCGTTGTTGTTCAGGGAGGTCATCAAGGACCACGCCGGCGACGACGAGGACGCCGCGTCCGACGTCCACAAGAAGCTGCACGGCATCTACCAGCAGCTGTGCAGCATCGTCACGCAGAAGGACTTGCGCAGCATGGCGCAGCGTCCGGAGGGCGCGACGCTCCTGCGCTTCAAGGGAACGAGCGCGCCGCTCAACATCGGCAAGGAGCACCACCGCCAGTACCCACAGCTGCTGCTGATCACGCACAACGCCGTCGACTTCCGCGCATCGATGGACACGAAGGACCGGCTGCGGATGCTGCGGGTGCTCGCGCTGCAGCTATACATGTTCCACATCATCTACGTCGGTACGATGAAGGCGGTGCTCGCACATGAGGTCGCGCGCACGCTGCGCGGAAATCTCGTCGACTACCTGGTGCCGCGCTTCCAGCCGACGATCACCACGATGGTGCTCTCGATGCTGGCGACTCCCGGCGACAACGACGACGAGACGAACGCGCCGTACATGCGCATGTGGGACGAGAAGCTGGTCGGCGACCTCGCGCGTTCGGGACCCATGGGCAAGGCGAAGCTCACGGTGGCGGAGTCGCGCGCCCTCAACGAGAAGATCGCGCGCAAGAACCGGTGGTCGACGTATGGGGACGAGATCAACAAGATCGTCAAGACGGTCTCGTCGTCGTCGGTCGCGCGTGCGTCGATGAACCCGAAGTCGAAGATGGACGGGTACGTCGCGGACGCGCTCCATCAGCTGTTGGGGGTGAGCACTTTACGCATGAATTCGGCGCGTGCACAGTTGGGCTAACGAGCGGGGCGTGCAGGCCTTGTCCTTCAATGCGCACCGCAAGGAGTGGCGTCGCGACGCGGACAACAGCGTGGGGTACTTTGTGCACCCGCAGGACGACGACAACCCGCTTCCGCTGCATTCGATCGAGTCGGAGCGCGATCAGTTCGCGTTCCCGACTCTCGAGGCGTTCAAGCGCACACAGCCCGCGGACCACCAAGAGTTCCTCGAGCTGCGTGAAGAACATTGGAACGCGCTCAAGAAGCAGCGCAAGGCGGACATTGCAGCGAACAAGAGCGGGGGGGAACCACGGCCGCTGACGCGCGTCCCGGACCTCGAGGACATCCTCCCTCAGCACGTCGCATGGGATTCGGGGAGCCGCGGGTCGGACGAGGACGGTGAGGACGAGCAGGAGCTCTTGCGGGACGATGACGACGAGGACGAAGGACCCGCGCGCGAGGCGCGCATGGACATCGACACCGAGGAGGGCGAGGAGGACGAAGAAGAGATCGAGCTCCTGAGCGACGACGACGACGACGATGACGACGTGATGGAGGAAGACGGCGCAGACAAGGACGCGGGCGAGGAGCGCGCCCAGATGGCAGACGTCGACGTCGACGTCGACATGGACGGCGCGGACGCGGGCGCAGAGAAGAACCGCGCGGATGCGGAGAAGGTAAGTGCGGATGCGCTCGAGGCTGACACGGGCGTGGCTAGCGCGCGGGCGGACACGGACAAGTTGGGAGTGGGCGCGGACACGAACAAAGCAGGCACGGACGGCGTGCGCGCCGACAAGGGCAAGGGCAAAGAGCGCGAGGACTCGGGCGTAGACATGGGCGCGCAGGCCGACAAGGACAAGGCGCGCGGGGATGCGGACGACCTACAAGAGCCCACGCTCGCGCAACCCCGCCCCAAGGTGATGTCCGCGCAAGAACGGCGCGACTTCCACTGCGGCCTCGTTTGGTGGATGGCGCAGCAGGCGGCCGGTTCCAATGGGACCCCCCTCCCTACCCTTTGCGACAAGGTCGCGTCCATCTGCGAGCAGTTCGCGCTCAACGTTCTCCCCTCACCCGACGCCCTCGCACCGTTCGCGCACGATGACCGCGCTCTGGACGGCTCCACCCTTGGCGCGGTCGTCAAGGCGTACGTTCCGCTCATTTCGGGCGACATCAACGCGCTCGAGTTCCGTCCGCCGCCCCTCAACGAGCGCCAGTTCGCGGTCTACCGCGAGATGCTCCTGGACCGCATGCAGGAGAAGGCGACTCCGGGTGAGACCGATGTGGAGACGGCCGCCAACCTCATCTCCGCGCTCGTCGACGGGCGCGCGCACCTCTCGTCCTGGGCGCGCGAAAACCCGGAGTCCATTGCCATCGACGTCGAGGACATCGAGGACCTCTGCCCGCCTCCGCCGCCGTTCATTTTCGGACTGACCGACGCTGCGCCTGCGGAAAGCGCTGAGCAAGTGCCCGCGTCAACTGCGACCACCTCCGCGCCCTCTCCGCCCTCGTTGTCTCCCGTCGCCGGCCCTTCGCAGGAGCTCACGCCCACCCAGGTCGCCAGCCCTGAACGTGAGTCATCATTGTTCTGATGCGGCGCGACGATGACCTGACCGTCCGCCGTTTTGCCCTAGCTCCCCGCCGCACCACGCGCCAAACCCTGCGCCGACAGGATGGTAAGTCTTGCACACCCCTCCGTGCGCGTCGCATCACTCACGGGCGGCATTGGCATCGCGCAGTGGTGGCCAACATCAACACCATCGCGACGAAGCGTCCGCAGGGGGACATTGGCACCAGGAAGTCGCGCAAGAAGTCGCACGCCGCTCCGGATGCGGAGGAAGAGCAGGACTCGGACTACGACGATAAGAAGCTGACTTGAGTGTGAGGCTGCGAATGTAAATGTATCGAACAATTTGTGTCTGCATCGTGTACGCGCGCGGCGCCGTCTTGGCATGTAACTGTACAACAACTGTGCAATCAATTGGGTCTGGTATCCAGTTCGGTGGGCGGGGCGATCGGCCGGTGCGCTGCGTCATTGGGCGCGCGACGCCAGGGTCGAACTCAAATAGTCTAAACGGTTAAACGGTGATCACTCCGCCCCTGTGCGCTCCAGAGTTGTGGGTCCACCGTTAGGGTCGCGCCCTCCGCGCGCCGTCGGCCGTCCAGTCCATGGGCTGCGCGCACCATCGCGGACCTCCCGTTCGCTGGCCGCGCACTCTGCGCCCTGTCTCTGCCTCTTTCCACTCACGCAATTCACCCTCGCTCTCGCTCGCCCCGCTTTTTTGACACCGCACCAATGCCGTTTGAGAGATTCGATTCCTTTCGGTGAGAGGGCACATGCTGCAGTTCACGCGCATCACAGATGCACGCTCACCCACGTCGGATTTGACAGCATCGACTCGAGCGACTTTGAAGACGCTTTGAGCTCGCGGTCGCCCTCACCGCCACCGTTCATCGAGCAGCGCGTGGACGACGACCCCGAGGAGCACGTCCTCGGAGAACTGGCCTACGACGATAACGACGATGGCGCGGTTCCCTATGGCGCGCTCGTGGGAGAACACGTCGCGCCCACCATGTTCGCGGAGGACGGCATGGACCAGGACGAGGTCACCCGCAGCCTCCAGGATGAAGACGAAGACGCCTCGCGCATGGCCCGCAGGTACGCCGCTACGCCCACCAAACACCTCCGTCTGTCCACCCTGCGGAGGTGGTACGAAGACGGCGAGGACGCGCTGGCCATGAAGACGCTGACAGGGAAGACTTCGCTGGTCATCGACGACCAGTATCTCGTCAACGCGCGCGACCCCAACATCGCATGGACCACCGCAGGGGTACGTCTCTTTCGCACATCGCCGTGACCGGACAGCGCGCACCGCTCACCCTTCTTTGCCTCTGTGACAGACGTATCTCGACTACCGGCAAATAGTCAGTCGCGCGAACGCGTTCGACGTCCTGCTGCCGAACCTCACCGTACCGCGCGCCGCGGCCGACCACCGCTGGAACGTCACGCTCTCTTTTGAGAAGCGCCACTGGCACTTCCGCGGCGACCTCAAGGCCCTCGGATGCGATATGGCCGGTCGCATGCTCCACATCGGCTTCACGATGGCCCAGGAATCCATCTGGCTCGGGTTCGTACCCAAGGACGTCTACACGAACCCCCCGCACATCGGAGACCTCAAGCTCAACAAGACGTCGACGACCATGGCCCCGAACATGGTCCGTGCTGTGTACGCCACCCTGCTGCACATCATGGAGCTGGCCGGACATCGCGACGTCGTCCTCACAAGAAAGTACCCCGACATCACGAGCGATGCGGCATTCTATCGGACGTTCGACCTCGGGTGAGTCCCTCACGTTTCTCTCCACTGCGCTTGACCCTCGAGCGGCAGGACTCCTTTCCTCGATCACTCGCTCACACGCATGGCTGCCCAGGGAGCGCAAGATGTTCGATTTTGACGTCGAACTGATGAAGCGCTTCTGCGCCTCGTTCAAGGAGGAGTGGCGCAGGTACCTGCACTCCAACTCTACCCCGCCCACCTACCGCTTCCACGAGTTCTACGACTCCTATCCCGTCATCGTCATCCTCCGATACGGTCAGAACCGGTCGCTTTGCGATGGAGACGCACTCGACGATGCGGCCGCAGCGTGGAACGTCGAAGTCGACTACTCCAAAGTGTGGCGGATGTCGCTCGCCTTGGCCACCCACTACAAGTGCGTCGCTCACCCATCGTTGCCCCCTTCCTCTCCACTCTTGCGTTATCGATGCTTACCCACCGCCTCTGATCGTTCAGCGCGTACATCGTCCGACATTGGAACGACGTCCCGATTCAAGACATCCTCAACGCGCATGCTCGCGTTTATGATTCCCACGACCCGCACGTTCGCCGCCAGATAGGCAATCTCGCCCAGCACCCCCTGCTCGACGAGAACGGACGGGAGGTGCACATCTACTCGGAAGATGGATTCCGCATCGCTCGCCGCCATCCAGACCGCCCTGCACGATCAGATCGCTGCGGCATTATGCAAAATCTGCAGGCCGCGTCCTCCCTCTTCGCTGGGCCGCCAGAGGACGACCTGGGGTCTGATTTCGATGGAGAACTCGACGAGGGTCACGCTCACCACATCAACGCCCTCGACAAACACGTCGATCGCTCGTGGGCCCGTCCTCTCTACAGGGACACCAAGTACACCTGCTACCCGCACTTTTACAGCAAGACGATCGGCCAGTGGCAGGCGAACGGACCCGCCGCTCCCTTGATCCCCCACATCCGCGAGCTGTCCCGGCGCATCACCGCTCCCGACGCCGCCGGTCTTGCGCTCATCTCGCAGAAGAGCCAGTGCTACAACTCGTCCGCGCACCGCATGCGCCCTTGCAAACGGTATCACTGGGTCCAGCGTGGCTTGCTCGCCGGCGCCGCCTCCGGTCCCTGGGCCATCTCTGCACACAACAAGCAGACCGCGGCCACGCTGTACGGAAAGGCGGACGACGCATTCCCTCACGAGCGCGTCTCTGCCCAGCTCGGAACCGACGCCGCCAAGAAGAACTCCCTTCGGCTTGAGAACAACTACCTCATCGACTTTAACCACGTCCGTGACGAGCTCCGGCGGGGCGATGCGATCTACCGTGACTGCGTCTTGGCCCTCGCGCGCGTTAACGAGCGCCCCGAAGTCGTCGACGCGCTCCGCCGCACTTCAGTTCTCTTCAAGAGCAACGTTCGTCGCGTTCGCTCTGCTGTGAACGTCGCTCCCTCCACTGACCACTTACGCCACAGTGCTTCCCCAACATCTACTCCTGGGCCTCATACCCCATCACCGCGTTTATCGAGACCGTCTGGGATCGACTCATCAATCCCGCCCTGCGCTCGACACACCGCCCGGCGGAGGAAGGCGGCAAGCTCACCAAACCGAAGCCGCAGAACGTCGAGATCCTGGCTGTGGCGGAGCGTCTGCTCAACTACGCGTACACCGGCGCAGCGCAGAGCCTGCCAAGGAGGCTCATGCGCGAAACATGGCCTGGTCGCAGCCTGCTCGACACGGGATTCCCAATGTTCTGGCCAGGAGTGGAGTTCCGTGGGGACGCGTCGCCCGTCCCTTTTGTCCACATCAAGATGTGGCCGCTCGACCCAGCCACCAACAAGCCGTTGACGGCGTCGAAGTGCGCGCAGGAAATCACGTACGGGCTACCGCACTATCTCGTGAGTCGCTCCATTGCCTCCCCTTCTAACCCTTCGATGGCCCGTTTTGACGCCAGCGCCAGGGCTACGAGACGCTCTTCCACATGCAATGTCAGGTCGCGCGCCTTTCAGCGGACGTGTGGACGGACGCTTCTCTGGTCACCAGGCAACTGCGCCTCCTGGCTCAAATCGCCATGCGCGCCTTCGTCCAAGACACGGTCCGTCTGGTGCGTGAACAGGTCATGGCCATCATCAAGCCCATTCTGTCCGACCGCTCGTCCACCGAGTACGCAGGCGCACGCGCCCGTCTCCATGCGCTCAAGTCCTGGGAGGCTTTAGAGGAGCCTTTGGACCTCGGCGAACACGGTTCTACCCAGGCGCTGTTGACCCGTGCCGTCCACGCCACCGTGTCTGATGCCACCCGTGGCCTCCCCAAATCGTCGCGCGCACAGTGGAGCGTCCAGGACTTTGTGGACCACCTTATGGGCGTCTCGGACACGACGGACACGCGCAGCGTCCGTGCGCCGGTGTCGCGCAAGGGCCAGTTCTGGCCAGTTCTCCGCACCGCCGTGGCCGAGGCGAAATCCATCGCCCACCGCTACCTGCGTGAAGAGCGATCGGACAACGTCGCCGATGTCGACCGAGACGGGGACACCAACGCCACCGTCCTCGCCAGCGTGAAGGAGGCGTTCGTTTTCATCGTCCTCGAAATGCGCATCCGCTACATCCCAGACTCTCAACGTCCGCAGCAGGGCGTGCGCCGCTCCCCCGAGCCGTCGATCGAGTCCTGGATCTTTTTGGGCATCGCTCCGCGCCGGCCGGTCGCAACCGCCGCCGTGCGCCTCACATCGCGCGAACGCGAGGAGCAGCAACTGGTGCTGACGTCCCTCACCGCGTGGGAGCAGGATCCGCTCAGCGAGTGGGACACCACCGAGGTCTACATCGAAGACTACCACCGCTACTTTGGACGCACCACGCTGCCCTCCAACTGGTGCTTCGAGGCCTCGGCGAGCGACGCGAAAGACGCGTTCGTCTCTCAGTGCTACCGATGGGCGCACCACGAGTTCTTGCACAGACTCGACGACTGGCGGTGCGATCTCGCGCTGCACCTCGCGTACCTCATCTCCAAGGTCGTGCCACGCGTCGGGTGGCCGACCGACAAGGGTGGGCAGTTCTTGGAGAAGCGTCTCGAGGACGTCGACATGAGCGACCGCAGCGCCGCCATTCAAGCCACACGATGTCTCCCCTGGGTGGTGAAGAACGCGAAGGGGTCGAAGGAGGAGAGCATTTACTACACACAGGCCTCCATCGTCTTCCTGTGCTGGATGCGCAGCGACTCGCCGCTGCGCAAGCGTTTGCAGAGCGGCGAGGGACTCGGCGACGGTTGGCCAAAAAAGCACGGTGCGCGCTCATTTTCCATTCTCCACGTCGATGACGGTGGCGCCCCCGCTCACCGCTCCGTCCTGCAGGGAACAAGTGCCTCACGCCCGTCAATCTCGTCCGTATGGGCATCGCCTACCCGATGTCCTCTGGCATCGTCGGGCGTCCGCTGTTCAAGAAGAACTTTGACGTTCTATCGGACGACGTCACCAAGGGCACGTCCGCTCTGAGCGCGTGGTGGAAGGAGGTCAGAACGCTGCTGGAGCGCAATCCGTACGCTCTGACGCGCCGGATCTTCGGAGACGAGATCGCGGGCATGCTCGTCGACCGCGGCCACTTTTCAGCGGTCGCGGGATCGTCTTCGCAGCGGTCAGCGTCGAGCGGGAGCAGTACCGCGATCAGCGCGACCGGGAGAGCGTCTGCGCGAGCGTCGTCGTCGAAGCGCACCCTGGACGAACTCTCCGACATCGAGGAGTCTGGCGAGTTTGCGCCTGTGGTGAGGCGCATGCGCAGGCACTGACGGCCCACGCGTGCTGCTGCGTGCGCGGTAGCGGGCGTACTAGACTATCCAGCTGGGTGTCTGTCTGTAGGACTCTAATGCAGGTGTTTGCATGCGTCCTGCGCTGTGGCGTCGTAAGTGCGAGCGCACTTTGACGCGATCCCGCGACAAAACGTGGGTGCGTACCTTTACTTTGCGTGTCCTTTGTTTTAAGTGCGCGATGTCGATGTGCGCGTGCGCCTTGTTTACGACTTGCCGTTCCGCGTGTATGTGCTCACTGTGTCTCTGCGCCGCGCGCACCTTCCGAAAGGGGTGGTTGTAAATTTACCACGGACTCGTTTTTAGCGCGCGCGCGGCCGCGCATCTGGATGCGCGGCCGCGCGCGCCATTCACACAAGGGCAGCACAGTATTGAAGAGCGGCCCTCCCGGGCCGTGCGCGCGGGCCGACGCCGTCTAAGTTCGCACTATAAATAACCGTTTCGCGTGGAATGACGTAGCGATACCTATATGTCAATTTCGTTGCCCGTTTAGTACCGCTCGATGCGGGCAACCCGCGATACCAGCCCTCGACCCCGCCTTCACTTATACTCGACGCGCCGTCTCCCGCCGTCGCCCTCCTTTCACCACCCAAACCCCCATCATGTCTGACTCTGAGTCCTCTGCTTCCTCGTCCCCCCTCGCCGTCTTCGTCTCCTTCGAGGCGTTCGCGAACCAGCTCGCACACAGCACCAACCCCGTGTTCGAGGAGTGGTACACGGAGATGTGTCGCCTTCTGGTGAGTGGCGCGCGCATACGCATTCGATTCGCGCGCTCACGTCGAGGTCAAGGACCTCGTACCGTACGGGTCGGCCATCGACATGCACTTCAACAGGTTCTTCCGCCGACACTTCGAGTTCTCCCCCAACCGCGCGCTCGCGCGAGCCATGATGATCAAGTACACCCAGTACACGCGCGGAAACGACCGCGCGCTCCTCGTCGCCTCCCTCGTAGACGCCACCCAAAAGGTTGACCGGTTGGCCCTGCGCGTCCGCAACATTTTGGACCAGATCGGTCAGCAGGGCACCGACGAGCAGCGCAGTGAGCACACTCGCCTCTCCGCACGCTTGGTGCGCAGGTCCCGGCGCAAGGACAAGGCGCAGGACGCCCTGAACAGGCACGACCAAAAATGTGCGCGCGTTTTTGATTCGTCGTCGTTCGTCGTCGTTCGTTACTGACGCTTGACGTGCTCTCTTACCCAGTCCAGGTCATGGTTCAACAGGGCGGATTCCGCCGCTGGGGCTTGTCTCGTCCGGTGCCCAACACCCCCATGCGTGGAGACGGCGTGATTATGTTTCTGGACTCGACGCTTCTCGTAAGTACGCGCTGCTGCCCTCTGCTCCGCTTCGAGCTGACGACGTTCCACAGTGCAACCGCTGCACCATAGACCCCGCGGGGACGTGCGAAATCGACGGGGGGTCTGTGCGCTGCAAGCGGTGCGCAGCGAGCGCACGCCACGTCTGCGTGTTCGAGTCGATGCGCCTCAATGGCGACGTCGTCGGTGAGTCGTCTCACTTGCGTTGCGTCCCGCTCGCTCACACACGGCCGACACGACGCCAGGACTTGACTTGGAATCGGACTCCGTCCTCGCCGTCTACAACGGCCTCGGGTTCTCGTTCATCCCGCCCCCGGCGGGCCAAAGCCCCAACTGGCACCTCGTCTTCAATCAGGTGAGGGCGGCGACGGAATTCATCTTCGCCAACCCCTTTGTGGCGTTCCAGTCGCGCATCCAGCGGCGCATGAACACGCTCAACCTCCCGTACCGGCAGCCGACGACGTGGCCGAACAGCGCCGTCCAACTCCTCGTCGGTCACAACACGACGACGCAGCGGGAGCTGAACGAGATGGCGACGATGGTGCTCCCCCAGGGGGAAACGTACGGTGCGCCTCTGAGTCCTCCTCCCCCCCCTTCACCCAGCCTCTCGGGCAGAGGCAGTCAAGGGTCGCTGTTCTCGGTCGACGCGGCGAGCTTGCACGCCGTGGCCGAGGACGTTCACATGGAGTCGCCGTCGCCGTCGCCGCAGCCATTGCTGGGGCCCCCCTTGCTCGCTCAGGAGGGGCAACGCGGGCCGACTGAGAGCCGGCGTCGCTCGACGTCTAGCACCCGCGCGACGACCATGGCTCGTGCACCCTCGATCGCATCGCGGACGCTCTTGACGGGTCGCACGCGTCCGCCTGCCGTGATCGACGCGGAACGCCAACTCGAGTATCGCCGCCTCGACCACATGGCGCTCAACACTTGGACCGGGTACCAGGCGGTGCGACGGATGCTCGAAACGGGTCAGGTGGCCGACGCGCACATCGAGGCGCACCACCTCCTTTCGACGCGACTGTACGAACAGGAACGCGTCATCAACAACCTCAACGGTGAGTACTGGTTCGCGTTGCAGCTTGACAGCCCGCGCCTGGACCCGGTGACATCGTCACTGCCGATGACGACCGCCGCCCCGCTCCCACCCATCCCCGACACTCCGGAGGGCCAGCTCACTCTGGAGGCCAGCCGGCTCGCGCTGCAAACGCCGAGCAGGCACGGGCCAGGCGGCTCGCACCACACTCGGCCGACCGCAGGGTATCCTCCGCGCACGCCTGGCACGACGTCGGGCGCGATATTCCCTCCCCCATCGGCGTCGTCGGGCACCGGAGTCGGGCATCCCCCCCATCCCTCTCAGCTCCCCCTGCCCGCCCCGGTCTTCCAAGTCCCGGCGACGCCGTCGGGCGCGAGCGGTTCGCGCCACCCGCCCGCTGCTGCGTCTGCGCCGGTCGCGAGTGGTTCGCGCCACCCGCCCGCGGTGGTGTCCGCGTCGACATCGACTCCTCGCCAGATGTCGAGTCGCCGGGTATCCGAGCAGGACGAGGACGAGGAGACTACCCCGAGGGGGGCGTCGGGGTCGCGGTTGAAGTCGATGCTCAAGGGCATCGGAAGCAAGAAGAGCAAGTAGATGGAACGGACGCGTTTGCGCGCGGTGAGTCGACCAGGTCTTGTACTATTTTATTTATGCATGCGCCCTTTCTGCGTCACCGTCGTCGTCCCCCTCGCGCCGTTTTGTTTTCCCTTTCTCTGCAGACACTCGCCTCGGTTCGAGCATGGTTGTGTACGATATCCGCTCCGTCGTCGCCGCTGCCGGTCTCGTTATAGTACTTTGTCTGTTCGCCCTGCGGGCCGCCCATCGAACTCGGACGTCGCGTACCGTTTACCTGTAGTCGTTTCGTCGTCGCGTCGCTTGTACAATAGTTTACGTTGCAGATATACATGTATTGCATCTGTTTACGCTGCGTCGATTGTCGCGCGATGCTGGCCTGCCACTAACGTTGGCACGACCTGCACCTGTTCATGGTGCGTACGCTCGGTGAATCTTGAACGACATGCGTTCGCTCTGCGAGGCCCAAAACGGCCGCGTCCGTCACGTCTATTAGCCCTTATGTTTCCCTGTGACAAAACTCGCGATTTGCACAGACTTGCGGCGCCATTCCACAGATGGTGTTTGGGTATGTTGCAACGACAGCACAGGACCAAATATTTGTCAATAAGGGCGGTTGGAACGGCGCCGTTGTGTTCATATTTGCCACATCATTCGGCGTACGCACACTGCCATGGTTCACACATTCTGCACGTCCTCCCCTGACACTCTTGGCGCCGACATATCGTCGTTTATTGGTAGTCTGGCCCTTCCCTCGCGTGCACACTCCGCTTGGCGTTTCCACGCGTTGTCGCCTTCGCTACTTGCGCCGTATCAGAACCTTTTGGCGAATCTGCAACCTCCGATCCCCATTGCCATCCAAGTTCACGACCTCTCGGACTTTGCGCCGTTGGCCAATATACTCCAGGCGTGGAAAAGCGTTAAAGCACTTCAAATCACGTTTGCGCCACCGCACGGGTCGGACGAATCAGAGCCCACATTTTCCAGCCTGTTTTTGGCTGCGTTCAGCGGTGGGCTCGTGTTTCCAATTATGTCCAGCGTGCAATCGCTCGTTTTGCACATTTCCAATTTGGAGGTGACGATGGTACGTTTGATGATTCATTTTTAGGTCATTCAAGCTGATGTCCTTGTAGGCGGACCTCGAGTCGCTTTTAGAGCACATGCTGCCCTCATTTCCGTCGATCAGTACGGTCTACGTGCGATGCCCTGTCACGCGCTCGGAGGATTATTTGCCTCAGATTTGGTTCCAACAGGTGCTTCAAATGTGTGCCAACCCTTACTTTGGATTTGAATTGTTAGTGTGGGAAGGCTGGGTGTTTAGCACCCGTGTTCGTCGCTTTTATTCTTTACAAGACACCCCAGATCTTGTTTGCGATTTACACACCTTACGTCCTCTTTTAGACGCCGACTTGTGCGATCACTGTGTTCAAATTTAAACCACTTGTAATCACTTGATTTGACAGCAGCGAACGTGCGACTTTAAGGCAGCGCCCCGCAGCGTGCCACAAAGTAGATAAGGCCCTACAGGTGCTCATTCTGCCAGGTAAACGGTTTATAGCCTGCCTGTAGTCCGCTGCCGTCCACAGTCCAAGACCACATACTCTACTTGACTTTTAACACCGCCTGCACTTAATATGTAAAGGGATGCATTTTTTTCTCCACAGGATGGCATACCTTCCTATTCATGTATACACTTACCGAAATATTGCACGTGATCTACGGTTCGCTTTAATGTAGGGCACTATCAGGCCACTAGCGGGTGCTCTGCAGGGACTTGGCAGATCTGGGCACCTGCTTTCTAAGGGCTTTTTAGGTGGTGGAATGTGGTCCTACGGTGTAAGAAAAGTTACTATAGCATTGGCGGCCTCAATTGTAGTAGTAGAGTCCGCATATCTAACATAGTTTTGCATTCACTCCTGTCATGTCTATAAGTGACTACTGACCCTGCATTGGGCTGTAATATCTCCGCTCTTGGATGTGGCATCACATACGCTCTCTCAAAGGAGTACCTTCCCAAGAAGTTTGGTTCAGACTACATGCCGTTGCGGATCAACTGGGTTGTTCTGTCTTCAGGCGTTGACTACCTGCACCTGCTCATTGTGTGGATAGAGCACTTCATCGTGAAGTATGACATCCGTGCATGCTCGTCATTTAACGCTCGGTCTTTTACTTATATGCTGGCCGCACTAGTTATCGGTTTTAACATTCCTTTTGGCGGACTGGAATGACAGTGCATGTGAATGGTGTGGCGCACTCCAGAGACATCTTTGTCATCCAGCAGCACATGTTGGCACCAAGGTCTGCTGTTGTATATATACATCGGCGTTGACTACAGTAGTCTAAGCAATACATTTTGTTGAAGATTCGGATATCAAAATGTGCACGAACCCTCAGGCTCATTCTGTCAATATGTGCATTGGGCACGGTATTGGCACTTAGGGTTCTCAGTGAACTTGATTTAAAGTACCAAGGCAAAAGAGAGGAGACATGATAAATAAAAGAGAACGATAGTATATCCTCCAAAGATGCATTGTGCATGACCAGAGTCTTAGTGTCCTTAACTCCGGGTGAGGGCACAATGTGCGACTTGTCTTCAACTCCTAACATCCCTGTAACTCCGTAGGGCTAGGTAAAAACAGTCGATAATCCTCCATGAAGGCATATCATCTCATGGCTTCAGTATTGATTGAGGCGACCTCTGGTGGGGTCTTTGCCAGGTCCACCATTAGCTACGGATCATCAATTCATATGAGGATGCATGGCCTGTTCTAGAACTCATCTGGGAGCATCGACACAAGTCAAAGCAGACAAGCAGTGCTGGCCTTCAACACTTCGGCCACAAGGTAGGCGCCATGACTAGTGTGTAGGGAAAGCGTTGCGCAAAGTAGTTATCAAGGTTGACAAAATGCTAATCGGTGTCTTTTAAATCTGGTCTCATAGTATGGGCAACAATTGGGTGTACACTCTGTGTCCACCGCTCTGCTCAATACTTCAGCATTCACAGAAATGATCAAGGGAACCAAGATTGATGCACTGCCCGGTTCCTTGCCCACCAGACACCGCTGTAGTGATCATGATCTGTGTATTATAGAGGCCACACACTCAGCTAATCCTTCCAGCTCCTCAGGACCGGTTTGTGTCCATCTACTTGTCTGTGGACAGTGTACTGACTATAACTGGGCTACAGATTGCACAGACACCTAACAGCCAGGCTGAGCAGAATGGCCGCATAGAGATTCCTCCCCACTGAAAGCATGACAGTAGAATCTGTGATGCAGTCTTCATCTCTGCCATTGGCGATCAGGTGACAGAAAAGCCAGGAGTAGAGCCCATGGTTGCATTCCTAGGCTCGCTTTGCCCGGACCAAAGCGCTCTGTTTCTGGTTTTCCTTGTAATGGGTGTTACAGACGGAATGGCACTGGATGGGCTGGCACGGATGGAGGGTCGTAACAAGTGGCTTTACAGCCTGGTGAGGGAAGGAACCCTCACCAAGCTGCAATTCATTGTCATCGTGGCCATGCTGGATGAGATAAGGTCCGGCTAGTTTGGTGTTCATCAACCACATATTATGGTGTTGATCAAGGGACAGCGGCGGAAAGCTTCCTCTACCATGCTTCGAGTCTCAGATGTTTAGATGTATTATCATGACCGTGTATTTTCCATCCTTTGCATATATCTTCAGTCCTAAACACTTTCTTGACGCCTACTAAATGTTTGTGGGAAGCGAAACAGGCCCAGTGGTGACAGGTTTGATACACAAACTTTGTAGCTACTGTGTAGTAAGTTGTAGCCGACAGTTTAACTGAATACCCTTCATGTCATGTTGGTGCCTCGCATTGGGCATTGCCCAAGAGCAACAGACTTCATTGAGAAGAGCCTTAGGGTTAGACAAGTCCTTGTAAAGATACACAGAAACTCACTTTAGTATGGTGGATGGACCTATAGCAGCAAAAGATGACTCGCTCGACTGTGAAAGCAGCTTGTTTGGGTACAGTCCACGGGTGTAGTTTTACCCTCAGGCGATGGACGATTTGGATGAGATCAAGATCCTTGCACGGTCATTCCGGAGTAGGCTGAGCGAGCCTGCATCAAAGAGCCAGCGAGTCAATGTTGGGTTGAAGCGGTTGAAAAAGATGAGGGCTTTGGGTGAGGAAGACTCTGATAGCTGGATGAACACTGTCGAGCAGTTTTTGAGAGTGCTACAGAGCTGAAGGGGGTGCAGCATGCTTAAATTATCCACTTATTGTATATTCTGTAGTATACCGTTCCATACCGGAGTAATCCCTGTGTTTCACCTGGTTATCGTGTATGTCAATTGCGACATATGTCACTCGGAAGCTCTGTAGCACTGGGATAAGCAAACACGATGGTGTCATTTTAGCTTCTACCGTGGCACTAGGCAGAATAACTTGATGGAAATGGACCATGTCTGGCAGATACAATTGATGAGGGAGTGGGACGATTACTTTTGACTTGTGATCAGGACAACTGCACATCTGATAACATTTGAGTGTACTAATGCTTTAAAATACAACAAGAAGTCACATGGGTGACCTCTGGCACAGGTCCCCATACACATTCAATACGAGCGCATAATACAGCTGAATATTTTGAATCCAATAATGCAGAATGCATGATAGTTTGTCCATGTGACAGTGCACTTACGACCACCATAGAGATAAAGGGCACATAATACCTGCGCTTTTTTGCACTTTTATTGAATTGCATCAAAAAGTGCACAATTATTGGCATTTCTTCAAATGATGACAGTATTTTGCAATTGATAGCCTCTGAAACTTGTTTGATTATCATGCACTTTAATGAATCCTTTTGGTGTTCAAAATGTGCCACACTGCAACTAGTTTGAAGTCATTTGGGGTATGGGGTAGAAATGAATGAGCAATGATCCAGATGGTTGCTGCTAGAGGCGGCTGCCTTGTTGGAGTGGTGACAGTATTTCGCAATTTAGCACCTCTTACAGTTACTGAATTTCAATGCACTTTTAAGTGTTCTTTTGGTATTAAGAATGTGCATAAATTGGAATTTGTTTGAAGGCATATGGTCAGGAAATGAGCAGGGAATAGAGCAAACAAGGTGGCCACCATCCCAGTGTTGAGTTGATGTTCCTTCAAATCACAACAGTATTTCGCACTTTAGCACCCCATATAGTTGCTCAATTCACATGCATTTTGGTATGCCCCTTGCTGCTTAAAATGGGCAGAAATCACGATTTGTTTGAAGTTATTTGATCAGAAATTGAGTGCGTTATGGACCAAACAAAGTGGCCACCACTCCACTCTTGGTTGGCAGTGCTTCAAATGTCATGAGTGTTTTGCATTTTATTGCATCTTAAAGTGGCTCAATGGCCACACAGTTTGATACATCTTGTTGGCACATAAAATGCGCAAAAATCATGATTTAAGGCTCGGTCTTTTACTTATATGCTGGCCATGCTAGTTATCGGTTTCAACGTTCCTTTTGGCGGACTGGGATGACAGTGTATGTGAATGGTGTGGCGCACTTCAGAGACATCTTTGCCGTACAGCAGCACATATTGGCACCAAGATCTGCTGTTGTATATATACATCGGCGTCAACTACAGTAGTCTAAACGATACATCTTATTGAAGATTCAGATATCAAAATGTGCACGAACCCTCAGGCTCATCCTGTAAATATGCGTAGGGTATTGTGCATTGGACATTGTGTCCACTTCCTCGACGCTCTTCTACCACTGTCTGCAGCTCATACCATCTCCACATTACCATCATGAGTAGGACCCAACACCCTCTCATGTTCAACTGTACCCTCTCCATCTGATAAGCACTATATAAAGCTGTTCTGAGGCGCCTCAAAGCATTCTTTGGGGATTGAAATGCATTCTGTTATGAAGCAAGTCCTGGGGTTCAGTGCCGTCTGCAGGGACCTCATATTGTCTTTAGGGAATGCCATAGCCTGAGAACACATTTGCTCCCTTTTGCACAAACAAAATGTCGGCCAAAACATTCTAACCAGCAACCAGCAACCAGTAACCAGCAATTAATAACTAACAACGGGCAACGGGCAATGGGCAATGGGGAATCAGCAACTGAGAGGTTACGGGAGGGATATAAACTGAGGCTGACTATTGGCACTCTTGTGTGGCTATGGTTTATTTGTGTATGAGAGACACTTACTTGGATTAGGGACGAACTGTTGCATTAGGCTATTGCTGGAATACGCAACACTGCAGACGAACTGTTGCATTATTGATTTGCTGACATGCGCACTGATGGGTTAACCACTTTACCAGACAGATATGTTTGAACTTGGAGGGAGATTACATACCTATTGGTGAATGTGATAAATTAGGTGATAAGTGGGACGAAGTAGATAGGGTTAGGGGATGAGTAGTTGAAGAAAGTGATAAGAGTTATGAGGAGTGAGTTTGGTGGATGGATGTGTGCAGAATGGAATAATGTTATTGGAATGGAATACTGGTGGTGGAATGGAAGACTGTTGTTGAAATGAAATAATACACTAGGTCAAAACAAGTCTCGGTTAGGGCTAGGTCTAGGGCCTAAGCGCCGGGGCTAGGATTGGCGCCCATCTGAGACACCGGAATTTGATGGCTTGATGCATCAAAGGGGTGATGAAGCGGCTGTTAAGCGGAGTGCGGCACACATTTGTGCATTTAGCGCGCGCGCGCTGGCCCCCGGGGGCCAGCGCGCAGACTCGCAACTTGACTTTGATGTGTGCGCGCTGGCCCCGGGGGGCCAGCGCGCGCGCGCTAAATCTAAACTTCATACTTGTGGGTCGGGCACCACGTACCCAGTTCACACTATCACAATCTAAAACATCAGCAGCAATGTTTATATACATTTATTACTACAATCAGCAGAGACTAGATGATATACATAATGAATAGAAGACACAACCGTAGTTCCCTGCATTACATGCACATATACGGCAGTGCATATGCGGTGTCCGGTGCTGAGATCTTTGCAGAACAGTTTGGGCGACTACTTCACTAGGTCGAAACAAGTTTTGGTTGTGGCTAGGGCCTAAGCACCGCACCGCAAATTGAATAAACACCCTTCTGAGGTGTTTGGACATGAGGGTCGGATGCATCAAAGGGGTGATGGGTGATGCAGTGGCTGCTAAGCAGTGCACGGCACGCATTTGTACGTTTAGCGCGCGCGCGCGCTGGCCCCCCGGGGCCAGCGCGCACACATCAAAGTCAAGTTATGAGTCTGCGCGCTGGCCCCCGGGGGCCAGCGCGCACGCATCAAAGTCCAGTTGCAGGTCAGTGAGCTGGCCCCACAGATCCGGTGCGAACGCACTAAATCTAACTTCACACCTGTGGGGCGGGCCCCAGATAACCAGTTCACACCATCACATTCTAAACATCAGCATTGTGGGCAGAGCAACGTTTACATTCATTTATTGCTACAACCAGCAGAGACAGATATACACGATAAATACAAGATACAACTGCAGTTCCATATGATATGTGCGCACGTACTGCAGCCTGTGCACGGTGTCTGGCGCTCAGATCTTTGCGGAACAGTTTAGGCAGCTAATACACTAGATCCAAAGAAGTCTTGGTTATAGCTAGAGCCTAAGTACCGCCACTTGAATAGGTACCCTTCTAAGGTGCCAGGATTTAACAGTAAGACGTACCAAAGGGGTGCTGGAGCAGCTGTTAAGCAGTGCACAGCACACGTTTGTGCATTTAGCGCACGCGCGCTGGCCCCCGGGGGCCAGCGCGCACACATCAAAGTCAAGTTACAAGTCTGCGCGCTGGCCCCCGGGGGCCAGCGCGCGAGCGTCAAAGTCTAGTTTGAAGTCTGCGCTTTGGCCCCCGGGGGCCAGCGCGCAGACTTGTAACTTGACTTTGATGTGTGCGCGCTGGCCCCCGGGGGCCAGCGCGCGTGCGCTAAAGTATAGTTTGAGGTCCTGTGCCAGGCCCAAGCGTATAGACATCAAAGTATAGTTCGAGGTCTGCGCTTTGGCCCCAGGGGGCCAGCGCGCGAGCGCTTAAGTACGGTTTGAGGTCTTATGCCAGGCCAAAGCACACAGACATCAAAGTATAGTTCGAGGTCTGCGCTTTGGCCTGGCGCAGGACCTCAAACTATACTTTGAAGTCTGCGCTTTGGCCCCAGGGGGCCAGCGCGCACTTTAGGGTTAGGGTTAAGAGGTTAGTGCTAGCACTATAGTACAGGCACGGTGAGCAGTGGCCGTGCCAAGTACGAGCCACATATGAGGGTTGTACAAGGACATTTGCTGGTCACCTAGGTGGCCTATGGTCACCAAACTAATGTCAAATTGGAGCCTATCATCGTGGCTACAAGGTACAGCTAGTTTCATGTTGCTGCACCCCTTCACTGTTTCACAATTGTCCTTATATGTTGCCGTCATCCGGTTTTTGGCCATTTTGGCAATGTATATGAACCGATTGTGCCCCAACCGCTTTTCCAATCGCCTGATGGTGGTAGTAACTATCATAGCACCTTTCTATGTGCACATTTATGTCTTTGTTTCATGTCAATCAGCCGATCCGTTGCCGAGATATTCACCGTTTACTACTCTCAGAGCCCATATTGGTCTACTGGCTTGATGTATGAGGGCCTTATTGGGCCAGGATGAGCTCGGATTCTGTTATGCTTGGTGAGAATGTTGTAGCCACTGACAGTGCGCACACATTGGCACCATTTATGAGGTGATCGGACAAGCTGTTGCTGCACTACCATACCATGTATTATTTTGGGTGCAAGGAATTTTCTCATCAAAATACTCATTTCTGCATGTAGTGACCACTGAGGAAGTTGTAGTGTCTGATATTCTCCATCAAATAAGATTATTACAACTGCAATTGGTATCAATGTGACTTCAATGTAGCTCTCATATGCAGCACATTAGCCAGCAGTCAGAATACAACCAGGTTGGATTGCCTAGCAGTGAGTGGAAAAGTTGTAGCCCTGTTTTATACGAGTAGAACACACCTGGTTTCATCAATATAGACCCAGTGGTTGTGTCACAAAAGCTCTCATACGTCGATGTATCAGGTCATGTACTGTTAACATTGTCTGACCTTGTGGAATACATGCAGATGGTCATTGGTGATCCTTATATGTTTGGACAATACATGACTTCTTTTTTACTTACTTCCTTCATTCTTACCCTTATTGAACTCGTATTTCGTAGCGGACAGTGATATGTTAACAACACATCCTCATTTCCCTTCCTGGACTTGATACATTACTGACATGTCGGCAATATGTCAGTATGCCTACTTTTGAACTTACGACATCACTGCCAAGTCAGTGACACATCATGTGTTCCATACATTGACTAGTCTCTGTGCTGGGGCTGCAGCATCCTCCCCAGCTTTGATCTTCTGTTTCTTACCTCTGTACTCATTACAGTCCATGTCCACCAGACCCGGAGTTCTGAAACTCCATTGAAACTCTGCCTGGACTTGCAGTCGTCCCGTAACACCTAGACCACTCTAGACTGTTCCACTCCTGAGTAAAAGTCTCAGCCCATTCAGTTTCCTTTAGTTCCTTTCTGATCATACTAACACATTTTCTGGTTGGACTTTCGATCATACTGACTTATTCTTCAGTTAGACTTCTGATCACACTTACACATCCTCCGGTCAGACTTCTGGTCAGACCACAATCCGGCCCAGGGCTCCCCTAGGTCCCACACGGATAAGCATCTAGACTTATTTCTGTAGGAACTCTGCAGAGTTGTCGGAGATTTTTGCGCTGAAACTTAGGAAGCATGTATATAATCCATGTGAAATGGGCTGTGCCAAAGATGAGCCAAAATGGCAGACTAGTTTATGAGACATGGACTCAATAAGGGGGCATCAGTGCATGCAGTTGTTGCTGCCCCCCCTGGCATTTCACCAACCCCCAAATGAATTGAGCATATGTGGAACACATGGAAGGAGACTCACACAAAGTTTGGTGGTAATATGTAAATAAATGAACACTCTATGGTCAAAAAGCATGTTGTCATCAGAAGAACCATATTACCCAACTTTTTTTGGAGATCAGTTTGGCATATTTGAGTATATACATTCTATTTGCATTATGCCCAGAAGTGTGAATACAAATTTTGAGGGTGTTTGAATGCCTTTGTGAGGAGATATGAAGGTTGTAAAATTTGAGCTTTCTTGGATGACCAAAAGGCGATATCCACAATTGAGCATATAGATCTGGTTTGAACTCCATTAGGCTACAGTGATGCACGGTTTGGAAGAAATTAAAGCACAGAATATGAAGATACAGTGGATAGAGTGGTGCATAAGTGTTTACTAGTGGGCAATAGCAGCCTTTGATGTGGAATCTGCCTACAACATTGCACTAGATGCACTTTACTTGTTTTACACCAGGTTTGTACAAGTCTGAGCGTGCCGTTGCATGCCTGAAAGAGTGACGATATGTTGAGCATATGCTATATCTTGAACTGGTAGAGCGTCCAAAATTTATACGGTAACGTTGTTGCGATATAATTGACCATTCCGCTACACATTGCTGTATTCCTGACAATGTCATTGTCTGAACATGCCATTGCACCTGGTATGAGGCAGAAAAATGATGCTGATGCTATAGCATGCAATGATGGCAAGATGTTCAGGTCTCTAGTCTATGAGTGTCTTCTGTTAGTGCTCACGATGAAACAAGAATTTATGGCCGTTCAGAAACTCCCTGATAGCATTTCAGAATAATGAGACGGCTGTAAGATAAAAATTGAGGACTTTATAGATGCACTTTTATAAGTCATCGTGCATGGACGACGGTGGATGGTTGTTAGTGTGGACAGGTAATGGGTGGAATATAAAGATGAAGAATGTTTTGAGGTGCGGTGAGTGAAGTAAATGAAGATGTACGTTTTATGTAACGTGTGATGAAGGAGGCAATTGGGAGGAATTAGGGAGCTAATTAGACTACCATCATACCCCGCTTAGATGATAGGATGATAAGGTGAGAAAGCTGTAAGGGTGGACAGTGCTAGGAGTGCTGGTTGTGGCAGACTATGAAAATGTTGTACGGTGTAAAGTAATGAGTGTGACTAGGGAAAGAAGATGGTATGTGGTGGTGGTGGGGTGTGATGAGGAGAGATTGAGTGATGAGTGGGTGGGAAGTAGTTGATGGTGAGTGGAGGGAAGGATATGTAATTAGATGTGTTAATATCTGATTGGGAGGGGGATTGAGAAAAGAGAGATGAGAATTGTGCAGAGGGATGTTGAAAGGGAGAGGGAGAGTGGTATATGGAGGGGATGTGAATTTGAGTGGGCAGTTGAATGGGTGTAAGGATGGAATTTGACTGAGGTTGGTGATTTTGGATGGTGTTTGGGTGATGTTGGTGATTTAAAGGTAGGAAGGGGATGTAGGTAAGGGAGGAGTGTGATGTTGTTAGGAGAATGAATGGAGGGGGTGGAAGAGAAGATGAAGATGAAGATGGGGTTTGGAGAGGGGGAGAGAGGGATGAGGATGGGTGGGGAGGCGTTTGGGAAGATGAAGATGGGGAGAAAGGGAGTGGGTGGGTGAAGGTGTTGAGTGGTTGGTGAAGTGGAGGGAGAAGGAAGGAGAAAAAGTGGGGCAGGTGGTTGAGGAGTGAGTAAGGGAGGAAGGGGTGTTTAGGGTTTAGGGTTAGAGAGGGAGAGAAAGGAGTTGGAGAGAGTTGGAGGGAGGAAGGGGAGAGAAGGAAGTGTTGAAGGGAGGGAGTTGAAGGGAGTTGGGACGAGTAGGGACTAGTAGGACTTAGGGGTAAGGTGAGGGTGAAGGTGTAAGGTGTGGGAGGCGGAGTGTGAGGTGTGTAAGTGGTAAGTGGAGTGAGGGGTAACGGTGACGTGCGGTGTGTACACGACGTTAGGTGTAAGGTGTGTGAGGTGTGGTGTGAGGGTGAGGTGTAGGGTGTGTAACGTGTGCTGTGCCGGTGCACACCGCTTAGGGTTAAAGCGTTAAAGTTGAGCCACGTGAGCTGTGAGTTGTGAGTTGTGAGCTGTGAGCTGTGAGCTGTGAGCTGTGAGTTGTGAGTTGTGAGCTGTGAGTTGTGAGCTGTGAGCTGTGAGTTGTGAGTTGTGAGCTGTTAGCTGTTAGCTGTTAACCGTTAGGGTTAGGGTTAGGGTTAGGGTTAGGGTTAGGGTTAGGGTTAGGGTTAGGGTTAGGGTTAGGGTTAGGGTTAGGGTTAGGGTTAGGGTTAGGGTTAGGGTTAGGGTTAGGGTTAGGGTTAGGGTTAGGGTTAGGGTTAGGG